>JAECXD010000416.1:1279301-2558602 GCA_018151445.1 Zaprionus inermis
GTTCTACGTCCTGTTGGGCAGAATGTGTACGGCCGACAGGCGCATTTTTGCCACAATTTGCCTCGACAAAAACATCCTCATAGTCAGATGTTGGGTCAAAGTGAAAATTTGTATTTGTTATCAAAACCGTCATTTCATCATCGGGCGCATCTGAAAACTCCATCTCTTTGCAAGCCACATCGATTGATTTATTTGATCCACGCTGTTGCTCACCTCCTCCACCACCACCGCCACCTCCACTACCAGCGCTGGTTTGAAGATGTGTTGCTTTGACTTGTGCCTCCATTACGTGTGTGCTGGTCACAGTCACAGTCATTTGGATGCGTTGCGTTCCGTTCCGTTGCGCAGATCCACACGCTATTTGTGTACACTTCTATTATATCAACGTTAACGGCGCTCTGCTATTGCCGTTGCCGTTAACGTTGCCGTCTCTCCGCTCTCCTTGTTGCTCGTGGGCCAAACTAGAACATTGCATAAACCTTCGAACTGCCCACAGCGCACAGTTCACATTTCTATGGGCAAATTCTATTCGAGCCTTCGGTCCGTTCAACACGGTAATTGTGCCAATACTTACTATACTAATAAATTAGGCCAGTTCTTGATTTATGCTGTAAATTTAGTGTTTACTTTAGACTGTGAATATGTTTTTAGGTGTATGTGTATGTCAATTGTTGTTATAATATCGATATTCACGATATATTCCCTCTTTTATGTAGTCGTATTCTCCCACCTTTTTTTTTGTTTGACTATATGGAAAATATCGATAACAAATCAGCTGTTCGGAACTGCAGCTAAATACGTGATCTGAAAAAATATCGAAAACAAAATTTTGTTCTATTCATGCCAGAGCGCTTTGTTTTTATTTTTGATACTCTTATTTTTGTTATACAATTTCCGAATATCTACAATATCGATAGGCTTAAACAAGCTGTTTGTTTGGTGTTTGCCATTTAAATTCTTATAAATATTGCAAGTCATGGCTACAGAAATCACAACAAAAATGCGATTGGAAAGACTGATGTCTGCTAAGGTAGAGTTGGAAGCACAAATTAGTCGGAATGGACAAATATTGGCTGCGGTAAATACATACCAATTTAGACAAGGTGACACGCATCAAGGTGCGGCATATATGCCTTTGACGTCATGAAGAACGCGTACTTGTTTATATGCATTGCATGCCTAGATGCTTGCTTACTAGTTGCTTGCAGTTATTTATAATTCTCTGTATTTCTTGTAGAACGACAATGTGGGCTTGAACGGACCGTTAGTGGATGCCGAGGGCTTTCCCCGTAACGATATAGACATCTACCAGGTTCGACAGGCACGTCAGACCATTATTTGCTTGCAAAATGATCACAAAGAACTGATGAACCAAATACAAACCCTGCTCAATCAATATCATGCGGAAATAGCAACCACAGATCCTGAGCTTGTCAATCGCGCTTCCGCCTTGGATTTAAAAGAAGACGAGAGAGGAAGTGGTGGTGCCAACATCACTACGCCAGATACTCGTGTCCTAGTGCTAGTTAATCTAGTTAGTCCCAACTCGCCTGCAGAAGAAGCGGTTAGTAGAAATCTCATCTAAACACAAATAACATAAAGTTAATTGTCTATGTTTTTTAAAGGGCCTGCGTGTGGGCGACAAGATTATGCGATTCGGGTCGATTAATGGCAACAACTTTACACATAGCTTGACTCAAATTGGCGAAGTTGTACGCAACATGCAAAACCAAAATGTTCAATTGAAGATTAAACGTGATAATGAGTTGCTCGACTTGGTGCTTGTGCCCAAAGCGTGGAGTGGTCGTGGATTACTTGGTTGTAATATTGTACTGCCCCCTGAACAGATGGAATATTAGTACATAGACATTAATATGTATATTTAAGAATTCAATTGCAAATCTTAGCAAAGCATTTTTAAATCGAAAAATTAGTTTTTTTAGATCTAAATTTTCTTGTCTGATCTCATTATCCTAGCTGTCGATGTAGCTCAACCAATTTACCATTTGAGAGAGACAGTTTGAGGTTGCCGGCTGGTTACAGTTAGGCTGGCTAACTGTGCCAAACCATGACATCAATACGTTTCCTTATACATATGCGTGTATATATATATATATATATATATATATATATACATGTACATACATTTAGAACGAGCAGTCGACGTATATTGTCTAATATAATGAGTTATATAAAGCTTTCTTTCAAAAGCGCGCCAAAGCAAAGCTTAAGCAAGTTGGCAGCCCTCGTGTGCGTCTGCCTACTCTTCGTGCTGCGAGGCGGGATGCTCAACCCCAAATTCCAGCGAAGGATGCCAGCAGCAGCCTGTCCCTTGTGCGCCGTTGCTGTGCCAGTTGAGAAATACAATCGAATGTGCGTGCACTGCGAACGGAAAAACGTGCCAAAGAGAACGAACGAAGAGATGAAATTATTGTAGTGAAAATTTGTGTAATTAAGACAACAGAGATAACGAACTAATGACAAATTACAAGGATATACAAGCGACATCCCCCGAAATCTCACAATTACAACATCAATTTCATCTGGATATCTAATTATTCTTGTATGTGTGTGTTACTCGTTTTTTATTTTATATAATGAATACAGTTTTTTTTTTATTTGATGCTCGCATCCTCTTTTCGCGTCAGGGTAAAAGACGAATTAGACGCATACATCAGTTGAGTTAACAAGACAAAAGACGGCGAAAGACGGATAAGCAGACAGACAGACTGATAGTACGAGGAGCCTGATAGTGTCACAGTCATTGCCAGTGCACAGTGCAAATAATAGAAAGCTTGGAGGCTGCGCGATTACACGATTGAGGCGGGTGGCGCAACAAATAATGTAGTGAAAAGGAAATGAAGAAAGAAAGAAACACGGCCGCAGCATGGGGAAACTAGCAAAAAGTTAACTAAGGGCGGCGTTGTGGCATCCTCCCACCTTAGATGACAGTGGCTGCTGCAGAAATTTCGACAGAGGCGCACGCACACGCACACACATACTTGTATGTTGTGGCATCGTCGATGTTAAACCACCCTCTTCTCTCACTGGACGAGGTTTTGCTTACGTTGTGGCTTGCTCCAATAAATTATAAAACAAGTCGGAAAGGCTACAGTCGTGCGTACACGACTGTGATATACCCGCTACAACTCTTTGGAAAAACACGTGCCAAATGTGAACAATGCGTCCTTGATTTTTAATTTTAATTTGCAATACCTATGCAAGTTCCACTCGATTCTTATGTTGCCCTTTGCTTTTATTACTTTGCAGTTATAACTTAGCAGAAGGCTTTAAATTATCCATGTGTGAAAGAGACGCCTATACATACATACATACATATATGGTGCCTTACAATACATCTCAACATATTTAATCAGATTTATCATTTGTTTTTTGTAATGCTGCTCAATGTCTCTTTCAATTCTATGTGGCTTTAAATATACTAAAAACTTATTTTGTATTTTGCAACACACTGTAAAATAAAAAAAAAATACCTAGACCTACCAAACCTAGGAGCTCCGGACCTCTCGCTCAACAGTCAACTACCATCACCACTCGGCCACTGCATTTCTTACGCAATGGTCGATAAAATTGCATTGTGATTATTTTCAGTGCACATAATTAAAAAACAAAGTTGAACTCGGGAACTAACATTAGAAAAAAACCGACATATACACATGGTCACAGGGAAATACGATTTCTTGAATATCTTCCTTATTTATCGGCCGATCTTATTGAAACTTTCGCAAACGCCCGCAGGGTGGTTTTTATCACATGTATAAGAAATGATTGCTGTAGAGCTATATTTGCAGCTACAATCGATGTTTTTTCGATTTATGGGGGCGGATAGAGGCGTGGCGAAAATCCAAAAGACACTTGATCTGCTTGCAGAATTAACACATATTGTCCCCAAATTTGATAGCTCTAGCTCTTATAATAGTTGAGATCTAGGTTTTCATACGGACGGACAGACAGACAGACGGACATGGCTATATCGACTCGGCTGTTCATGCTCAGAATATATATACTTTATGGGATAGGAGATGCCTCCTTCTGCCTGTTACAAACATTATCTGTTGGCACAAAGCTATAATACCCTTCTACTCTACGAATAGCGGGTATAAAAAGCACGGGAATTCTTTTCCGTCTGTGTATGTATGTGAATAAGTGTTCTATGTGTGTGTGTGATGTACGTTCGCTTCAACGCGCAATGTTAACGTATTGGAGACAGCTTGAGACGCGCACAAACAGCGCAACACATACTCGTACAGTACAATCATTTACACACACACACTTAAGCTCATACTCATACTCATGCTTTAGCAATGAATAATTCAACGATACTGCAATACTGCCTGCTTGTTAGCCAAATTGAAAAGCAGGGCAAGAAAGAGCCGCAGCAGCAACAAAAACTCTGCTTAGCAATACGAAGTTCCGCTTAAATTTGCAAGTGCAGGACATTCGCGATATTGTTGTGTTGTTTCTGAGCTTGGTGTTGTTTCTGTTACTTTTTATGAATTTTATTCCATTATTCGGCTATGCTGTACGTATGCGAGCGTGTTGTTTGTTGAATAATTCAACAACTAACGTTACCGCCAAATCTGAAAATTACTTACAGGTTTACACTTTACACTTTGGCCCACTTTTGACTGGCTAAAATCTTGGCACACGCATACAAATGAATATTTCATTTGGCAGCCAATTTGCCAGCAAAGACACACACATACACACGGTGTATGCGTACATGGACAGACCTGCACGTGCATGTACAGATGGACCGGGATCAAATGTATGTATGTATGTGTATGTGTTAGCCACGATGACAGATGGGCATTATGCATCAATAGCACTGTGAATGTGACAAAATCGTTTCCTTATCTTGTCACCACATTTGTTAGGGCTATCTTTAAGCGAAGTATGCAATGAAATCTAATTTATGTAATTTTTTTATCCTACCCACAGGATACGCGTCCTGAACACAACTGCAGCGTAACTGAAGTCGAAGGACGAGGACGAAATGCCGCTCTTTGAGCCCGACAGCGAAACGTTTGCGTTGGTGCACAGCAACAGCAGCGGGAGCAGCATAAAAAGCCTTGAAAGTGCTGAGGCCAGAATCACAAGGAGCACAGCGTCAGGTTATGGTTACATGGTGGCCGCCAGCAACTGATGCAGCACAGCGAACGGCATGAGAAGAACAACAACAACAACGACGGCCACGACGACGACAATGTTGATAATGATGATGATGCCGCTGATGATGCAGTTGCAAATACAGCAGGACTGCTATAAATAACACAAGGACGCGGGACGGGCGCAACGAACGCGACAAGGACACCAAACACAAACACTGGCTAAAGCCTGAGAACTAGAACGAGAAGGAGAAGGACACAGAGGTGCAAGGCAAAAGGCAACGCGGCGTGTGCGACAGAAATAAATGCAGCGAGTCAACTGCAGCGCATCAAGTACATTCGCAAGTGTTGCTAAAATTAAAATACTCAGTGTTGTGTGATATCATATTTAATGCAATTGCACTCGAGAATGCGAGCCAAGTGACAACTAAGTGAATTGGCCAGTTAATTGGTTCGCGCGCCGAAAAGTAGGCAACAAAAACAAACACCGTGCACAGCTGACTCTGAAGCTGCCAGTGCGTATGTTTGTGTTTGTCTCTGGCTGTGGTTTACTAACTAAAATCGTGAGAAAGAGAGTGAAACATACACTGATAGAAGCGGCAAAGAAGGGGGACAGCAAGTGCAAGTGCCAAGTGCCAACTGGCCAAAGTGCGGCAAGGTGTCGAGTGTCAAGTGACGTGTGTCGGGTGTCTTGTGTGTTTGCCTGTGTGTTCTGGGTAAACTGTGCTTAACCTGATTTAACAAGTTTGTCCTTTCTACGCGACACGCGCGACCAACGCAACCGCACACAGCACAACACACACAACACAATGCACATATGGAAGCGAGTAACAGCATCAGCCGGATTAGTCACAAGAGCAACAAACCGTATAACCGCAAGAGAAGACGCCGTCAGCAGGCGACAACTGAACAAGGAGCGTAGTGTATAGTAAACGGAATGCATGCTTATTACCAATAACCTCGCCTAAATGAAGCATGAAGAAACAAAATGTGCGCACGATATCCCTGATCGTGTGTACATTTACATATTTGCTGGTAGGTGCCGCCGTCTTTGACGCCCTCGAATCGGAGACGGAAAAACGGCGTTGGGAGGCTTTGCAAGGTAACTAACAATTTTAATCAGAGAACAATTATGCAAATCACTTGTAATTTATCAATGCTCAAATATTTTTTCTGATTTAGCTGTCGAGGACATGATAATACGAAAATATAATATATCACAGGAGGATTTTAAAGTCATGGAAACGGTGGTACTCAAATCGGAACCACACAAGGCGGGCCAACAATGGAAGTTCACTGGCGCATTCTACTATGCCACAACAGTGCTAACAACAATTGGTAAAAAGAGATAACTCAATGAATTTGAATATGAATGAATAACATAAGTTTCAAATTTAAATTTCAAATTTAATGTTTGAAATAATACTTAGAATCGATATAATGAAATTAACTGATTCCCTTGCAATTTTACAGGCTATGGACACTCGACGCCAACCACCCGCGGAGGTAAATTGTTTACAATGTGCTATGCCATTGTTGGAATACCCTTGGGCCTTGTCATGTTTCAGAGCATCGGAGAAAGAGTGAATAGACTGAGCAGGTGAGTGTCGATTTCGAAATCCTTCAGTGTTTCTCATTGGATAATCAAAAAATTTCGGCATACATTTATAGTTATGTTATCAAAGCGGTGCGCACATCGCTGCGCTGCAAACGAACCGTCGCCTCCGAGGTGGATCTTATATGCGTTGTCACGACGCTCAGTTCACTGACGATAGCAGGAGGTGCTGCAGCTTTTTCAAGATTTGAGGGCTGGAGCTATTTTGATTCAGTATATTACTGTTTTATTACTTTAACCACAATAGGTGAGTTGAAGATAAGATAAGTGTATTTATTATTTTTATATTGGCATTGCAATAATTATTTTTAGGCTTCGGCGATATGGTAGCTTTACAAAAAGACAATGCACTAAATAGGAAACCCGAATATGTTATGTTCGCACTGATATTCATACTATTCGGACTGGCAATTGTTGCCGCCTCACTGAACTTGTTAGTACTTAGGTTTGTTACAATGAATACCGAGGATGAGCGACGCGACGAAGCCCAGGCCATGCAGGTGAGCTCAGGTCTATGTCATGATGCATATCTCGAATCGATATTGTCCATGTCATTACTACTGCTACTACCACTAATTTTATTCTCGTAGACTTGCGGACTGTTCCGAATGTTTTATTATACTTACTAACATAAATAATGAAAAATAACATACTACTACTAAATGTATCCAAATTGACCAATTGCTTCACCCAGTAAACAGTTTTCCTCAAAGCCCTTAACTTTTATTTAAAATACTAGTCTCACTGCGCCTTTCAATTCTTAACTGACATCTAACTGAAGAGCATAATATACTTATTTTATTATGTATTATTATGTAATTCGTAATATTATGATTCGGCTTTATTCATTTCTCCATTTTTCCTTATGGTAGGACAGAGAATTTCCATTCATTTTGAAACTAACTTAACTTAACTATTGCTTGCCAATCTTTTTGCACATATTCTTTATCGACTTATTCGTGCACATCCTATTTTATTCCAATAATTCCGATTAAGTAAAAATGAAATTTGAATTAATTAATTTTTGTATTCGTATTAAATACAGTCAGTTTACCAGAGAACTTTAATAAAAATCAAATATATATTTTATATCTTTTTGCATATTTTCGGTTGCTTTTGACTTTACGAAAATGAAACAAATGCAAACGCGCGCTTAGTTTATGACCAAGTCCAGTTTATGGACCAATGAGGTGATTGCGGTTTTTTGAGCTTAAAAACAATATTTGACTAACCTATCAAACTACTGCCCCAGAGCAGGCCAACAACTTCACACACAAAACAAACAACCACTATCAGACTATAAGTTAACCTAAAACTAATATAAACAACATAAACAACAAAAGGCACATTCCATTAACAAACTCGTGTTTCCTACAAATACATACATAAACATACCACATATATTACTTACATATCTTTTCCATATCTAAAAGACTCTACTAATAAATATGATATTACAGGCACTACAAGTGGCTGTCAAACTGGAGGGCGATGTGATAACATCCAACGGTTCCATTCTGAGCGGCTACGAAGGACACGATGGGCAATCGCTCAACGGCACGAATACCTCGTCCATGTGCTCGTGCCGTTGTATTTGTCTCAATGGGAACCGGCATAAAAAGTATGTAATCCTTGTCCTCTTTGGTCTTGATAATCGTAAAAGCATCCGATAAAATCTTTACGGCATAGGCCAATTAGTGTCGTTTAAAGCTCAGCCACTTATTAAGTGTGTGTATGTGAGTGTGTGTATGCGCGATTATGTTTATGCGCTTGTGCGTTTTCTCTTCCTGCTTTAGTTGCCTTGCACTTGCATAGTTCTGAGAACTAAACGTAAAACCTATAAAGGCATAAACAGTTTTATCTTTTTTCCCATACTAAGATGCAGTAAATACAAACACACACACGTGAACCATTTATGTAGCTTAACTTTTGTATTATGATGAATGTTTATTCTTATATCATCTATGTGTTCTGTGCATTTTTTTGTTTTCATTGGATGTGATCTTGCTCTTGATTGCCTTTCTATGGGTTTGTATTCCGTGATGTGTCAATATTCTGTAAACTCATTTCATGGATATGTACTTTGTCACTAGGAATAGGAATGATAATATTGCAGAGTAAGCTACATTTTATAACAGTAATTTACACTGTAGATAATATTTTTTATTGTTTCTATGTCATTAGATATATTTGTATGATAAAGTATAACATAATAAAGTCCCTATTCTTTTTGTCCCGCAGACACCAATATAAGCTACGACGCTCGCCCACGCACATACGTCATCTGCTGCCCGAGGTGGTGCCGATGCAGGATCTCAACTATGATACACAGAGCATGCACACTATTGGCGCCCTTAACGGCAGTGGTATCATGAGCGGCAGTCACATGGGCATCGGACTAGATGTTGTAGACGATACGGGCAGTCGATCGCCGTTGAAGCAGCAGCCACAGAAACTGCTCAAGCGCAACGTATCACTTTTATCGTTTCGTATTTAGAAGCTAACTTTGGAGCAACAGCGCAGGAACAACGAATGTGGACGCCATCGACAACTATAGACGATCCTCGAGCCTGCTTCCCTCCGCAAACGACTTACATACAAATTAAAGTGATAAAAATAACTGTCTCTGATACATAGTACATACTTATACCTAATGGAATTTGAAACTGAAGGGTAGTGAATATTAAATTCGGATTGAGATGCGCAATTCGTGTAGTAGGTTCGCGATATAGTCATATTTATGTGCATTTACAATGTAAATTAGTGCATAAATATAAATACATATACATATACTTATTATATACTATATATGTAATAAGAGCATTATAGAGATAATTAGATATTATCGACCTACATATATGTATACATTACCGAATTAGGGCACTATCAAATTGATCTACACCACTGCCATTTCCGAGCGATAGAAACGGGTCACAGGTCACCCTAAGTCAATCTCAACCTCACTCACTTTCTATTTCTTTTAACCGTTACCAAAATGCTAAACAAGCATTAACCTCCTAATGTCAAAAATGAATTGTCACTCCCGAACCAACATGCAAAATGCTCCGATAATAAATACTACATAGAAGCAAAACCAAAATAAATTCGAGATTAGTTCAACTTTGTAAATACTTGCCGATATTGATTAATAATTTTATTAGGATAGAGTCCATTTTATTCATATTAATATGTATTTATGTATTTCTTATTATGAATTATGTATTTGAATTCGAGGATATTGATTTAATAATCTTATTGCATAAATATTTACCACTTAGGTACATACATACATAATATAGTTCGTAGATTCATCTAAAACGCCAAAGTAATTCTACAGCCAACTAACTTGTCTTTGCAAGTGCTCGATAGTCTCCAAAGAGTGCCAAATACATAGAACATAGAAACGCGGATAGTGACTAGCACTATATCGCAGTCTCTTATACTATTTTCCTAGTAGCCACCAACCCGAATCCTCACACGCATTTTAAGCGGTTCAACACAAACCGATTGCATTTGGGTTTGATTTTCTAGATAATTACTGAACAAATTATGCAAATTTAAGAGAATGAAATTCTTCTAGTTAAGGTTTAGAAATTTTATAAATTATTTCTTTGTATTAAGCATTGCAATTGCTCACTCGTTAGATAACGCTTTCAAATGCCCAACAAATTTAATATACTTATGTGTTTTGTAAATACTTAAGTAAATTAACGTGTATAGTTTAAACGATATTGTTAAACATTAATATTAACGCAGTTACCGAGAATAGTTATGAATGTAATTAATTCCGTAATATCAAAAGACACAACATACGACTTTTGACAATTATTTAAAGTAGTTTCGTATGTATGTGTTTAAACAGTTTCACAACTATGAAATTTAACTACTCAATTCTAAATGAAACTAAAAAATTGTAGTTTTAATTCATGATAAAAAGAGAAACAATTTAAATAAGACTTTGTAATATACAGACATTTGTGTATATTCAAAATCGAAAATAAAATTTACAATTTATATTCATATCGAACGCCCACAAATGTAGATACTTTTTTAATGAAAGAATGGGACTTCCATTTTAAATTGATAAATGAAAATCGAACGTGGTTTTATATTACAAGTAAATGTTTTTCATTTTCAGTTTTTATTGAAATATTTTGTGTAGACAGTTAAATATATTGGTTTAAACAATTTCACCGGCAAGAATTTTTGTTGCATTCCCACAAGTACTGATCGATTAAAAAAATACTCGACCCACAAAGTATCTTTGTATTATTTGTGTTTACAGAGTTAGTGTGTGAGCGGCTAGCTCATTCATATTTAACACTAATACATTGGTTATCATGTAAGTCAAATAAATATTTAAACACAATTTTTTAAATATTAAAAAATGTTCACGATGTTTGGTAGTGGATTTTAAGTTTTGCCGTTCTCAATTTGTTTTCAGTGATTTTGGTAGATAAGGTGTCTGTATTAGGGTCTCTAGAGTAATTAGTCGAAAACTAAAATCAATATTTTTATAATTAATGGGACATCTAACTAATCTAATCGTCCATGCTTTCGTTGTTGCGATCCGGTGAGGCGTTTCCATTCTTTGGGGATGCTGAGCGAGAACGAGAGCGCGAGCGTGACTTGTTATCTGCCGAAGCGGAGCGATCGCTATAAATAATATGTGAAATAATTATTAATATCTCCAATTAAATACTAGAAACAACCAAGCACGGTCTTGTGCATCCGAACAAAATCAAAGAAGCACAAAAAGAAATAAGAGACACATAAGGCTCAAACTGGAGTAAAATAACAGACGAAAAACTTCAACAAACTTACCGTGAACGCGAATCACGTCGGTTTGACTTTGAACGAGAACGGGAGCGCGATTCCCGCTTTGAATTTGAGCGGGATCGAGAGTGTGATTCACGCTTGATCGAACGGGAGCGAGTGCGCGAGCGGGACTTTGACTTCGACTTGGACACGTCGCGAGATTTGCTGTAAGAGAAAAATATAAAATCAATATGCGTTAATAGTTAAAATTTTGTTTATTACTTACTTTGAACGTGAGCGTGAACGGGAACGCGACTTGACTGGTGACTTTGACTTGGATCGTCCGCCACGAGACTTGGAGCGGCTGCGCGACTTGGAGCGCGAATGGGATGAGCGGCGAGAGCGAGAACGCCTACGAGAACGAGATCGCGAACGAGAACTAGATGAACGAGAACGTCCACGTCCGCCACCGCCGCCTCCACCACCACCACCGCTGCGTCCGCCTCGTCGGTCCTCGACCAAATGCACGCGACGACCATTCAATTCTGTATCATCAAGCTTCTCAATGGCGGTCTTCATGTCCGACAAAGAGGCGAATTCAACCACTCTGCAAAAAAGAAAAGCAAGTTCAATTATTAGATTTACATTTAACTCATACGTGTACTAAACTTACCCCTCATTGCGACGTTGCTTGTGGGCATCAGCATAAGTTACTTCGCCAGCTTGACGCATATAGTCCTTCAGATCCTGTAGATAGCGCATAAATACGGGGAAACATTAAATTAGTATAACGTTAACACCGTTAGATAATTTACTCGTATAGGCAAATCAAATACAACGTGCATCCCAAGCAATTTGAATATATTTCCGAACTGGTTTTCGCGGCTGCATATAAACGGTTTGCGCGGAATTGAAACAGATTGTAGAATAGGCCTCCTAACCAAATCTCTGCTGCCTCTCAATCTTTGTGTCGATCAGAGCATTTGACGAATCAAATCAAATCGCATTGCCTGGCCTCGCCTGCCTAAAAGAACCCTCGTGTGGGAATGGGGGAAGAAGTGCAAGTACAAGTGCCATTGCCAGTGCCAGTGCCAGCGCCAGCGCCCTTCGCCAGTTCAGTCAATACGCACAGGAGCTAAAGACCAGTTCGAATGAAATATTCACTGCTTGCTTTGATAGCTGCACGCGGTATAAAAACGTAAGCATAATAATACATAATATTCATAGTTAAATATATTTATATTCTTTGCAAAAATATATTTTTGTTTTTGTTCTTTCTTAATCAAAATGATAATCAAACAAAAATTGTAATTGAGTTCTTACTTAATGCGCTTTCAGAGAGAGGACACACACATCGCTTTAATCGCACAACAACGAGAGTTTTGTTTGTCTGCCTAGTAATTGTCGGTCAATGGGGGCAGGGCAACCCTCAGCTGGACCGCAAGACCTCATCGAAAGAGCGATATTGAGAACTCCACGTCTACATCAAATTATTTGATCAGCAAGTTAGCCAGGCCAGGTCGAGCCATCAACCAGAAAATGTACGTTTTGCATAGCCAGGAAAATGTTTTGTTTTGTGTTTCAACATATTTGTATATTGAAATTGTATTATGTATCATGTGGTACGTTTTGTTTCATATTTCGTTTTTGTTTTAAACCCAAACTTTTATATAGAATAGCTGCCAGAAGCCAGGACCACTGGCAGGACGACACACAGGCCACACGCAGTCGGGATTTGTGGGTGAGAGAACGAGTTGCAGTTGCAGTGGCAAGATAGTGTAGAGCAGCAGTATGCCGTACACTGCACAAGAGTACTCAACAACCAGGCAGTCAACCAAACCAGATGGCGGCATCTCTCCCACGGCCTCACATAACGAACTGTAAAAATAAGAAATACGTTTGGGGGTCGCCTCTGAGGCCTGGACCTTTGTGTTGATACGACGACGATGGCGCGCGTTGGCTGTTCCAAGAACCTCTAGTTGGTTGTTGGCCGTGTGAATGAGCCGGACCAGTGTAAATGGGAATCACAGTCATGTAGTATATTGCCTAACCGAAGATCAAGTGAACGCGTCAAAGAGTCAGCCAGCATCATCATCATGTCATCATGGCCATCATCATCATCCTCTTAAGCTCTTATGCTCTCATCATCATTTTACCATCTCATAGCTTCTAACTTCTGTCTTTTGTATGCCTGTCACACGACCTCAAAACTTATTTAAACGCTATAAGGAATTTTACAATTCTTTATATAATTTTGTAATTAAGCTGTGAATGTTTAAACTTTTAAATACCTAAGCCTCAGCGCACAAGAGGCTAGCCTACGCAACGTCTCACATATTCTGGGTCATTTTGGCATTGCGCGTAGGCTGGCCTTTTGTTAGCCCAAATATCAGCAATTTGGTCACCGGGCTGCCATCACATTTCATTTCGTCGGTGGTTTGTTTTGCATGGAGGACGAGGCTTCGATGACAACGGCGGCGACGGCAATAGCGACAGCGCGTAGACCAAGTGTATAGGAGTTAGGGGGGAAATGTTGTTTTATTTAACCCAAGCGAAGATCACAAATCGACCGACAATGATAACGTGGGATGCGGTCAGGCGTCGAATCTCTTTATAGGTTGCAAGCGTGTGTATTCAGTCTCATGGGTGGCATTTCCTTCACTTTTAATATCGTAACTAGTTGTGGCCCCTGGCCACGTGAGCGACGTCAAAGACGATGCTTAAGTTTATTATCGGTTGGCTGGCTTGGCATAGCTCGCATTCAGCTCGGTTTAGCTTATGGGACCTTTGCTCTGGTCAATAACATAAACTGCCTGTTTTTGTCACTCTCTTCTAAGCTCTGGACGGTTCAGTAACAGATACCCATCAAACTCTTTTTGGTTGGTGTGAAAAAAACAATTGTTGGGATTTCACCGATCAGTACCAGAGTTTAAACGTACATTGCATTTTCGTTTGCTTAAGCCTATTTCAATTGTACAGCTTAAACTTAATATATTTAGGAAGTTAATTGAACAGGAAAACAAACGATTTTATAGCAGATTTCGTTTTAATTGTTTTGTCATTGATTGTATTGGCACGTTATATAATCGTTGGTTTTCCGTTTCATAAAAGAGTAAATCAAAAAGAGAATGAACAAACTACTTGAAAGGATACAAAAAGAATAATGTTCCACAACAACACCAATAAATACAAAATTAAAAACAAATATTGAACGAGAAAGTAAAATGCTAAATATGAATATAGTTTATATATAAATTGTTAGGCATTTCCAGTTGCGTCTAGATAACGCGATAACAGTTAAAATGTTTAGTTGTTGTTATTAAATTTAAAGAGTACAACGTTATAAACTACAGCACAAATCAGCTAGTTGACTAGATTAGGTAGGAAATATTTAATGACATACCTGCCAGCTAACGCGACTGGACAAATTCTCCACAATTAAACGATACTCAGTACGCAATGGCGGCCCATAACGAGAAGATGATCTGGAATTTTTGTTTCTGGTGAATAATTTAATGAATTTTAAATTAGTATTGACACTGCGCTGTTGTTCCAAAAAGTAATATATATGTACATATTGTAATAATTGCATTTACTACTCCGACTGCCTTTAAAAGCAAAAGCATAATAAAAATAAGTTAAGCATTTCACAAATCGAAGGATGGGGCAAAAGCAGCCGATGAAGTCGGGCTCGAATAAATAGTAAATAGGTTGGATATACTAAAAGTTATAAGATCGTGCAAAGTATACGTACACAGAAAGTTAAAATCACATATATATATTTACTTATATATATAAACAGCATGTCAGTGTCTTTAGCAAATGAGTGGACATTTTTAAATTAAAAACTATCACAGCAGACCCTTGAATAGTATAGCCAACAAAAACATCAAATAATTAAAAAAAAAAAAAACAAATATTCTATCTATACAACATATATAGAAAACATAAGGAATATCACGCGACATGCATTATTCAAGGGTTTACTGCGTCTCGAACAATAGTTTATATGAAAGCATACAATGTTAAAATAAGTTTAATCGTGGCTGTACTTACTTATCATTATAGCGACCACCCCCGCCGCGACGCCCACCATAGCGATCGTCATAGCGGTCGCGGTTACTGCCGCGCGCTGTTCCTCTTGCAGGTTCAACGACGACACTGTAAAGAATTTAACTTAGATTTTGCCGTTTGATTTTGTAAAACTATATCTTACCGTTCTCCAAGTAACTCTTTCCCGTTTAATTCGTAAACGGCATCATCGGCATCACGATAATCCTCAAATTCCTGGAAATGCAACATTTATAGTTATTATTGATTTATCAAGCGATGTTTGCTTTGTCTACTTACCACGAAGCCATAGCCATTTTTAATGAGAATGTCACGCGTACGGCCATAACCCTTAAAGAAACGTTCTAAATCCCGTTCACGTACGCCGTACGGTAGGCCACCCACATAAACGCGAGATCCAACCATATTTGATAATGTTTTATACTGTTTGAAAGGGACAAGTAAAATATACTTAGCAAGAATTCTTTATTTTGATTAGTTTTGCTTTTCTATTAACCACACACATATATGCGCACAGTTTGTGTGTATTTGCCAAGATGGCGGCGCTGCCGATGTCAACGTTGTCTACCGGGTAGAGAACTTTTCACCGACTCATTGATTAGTTTATACGAAATAAAGAAAGTTTATGTAGTTTGATTTACTAATATACACTGCACGTACCTCTAACAAAAAAGTACTTAGTTTAGATTTTTGTTTCAAATTTCCACACTCCGCTTTTACACTTTTTACGTACTGTGAGCCACACGAAAAAATTATGCGAACTCAACCTCTACGCAATTTCTACGGAAATGACATTGAACTCGAAACAGTTTTGCCGCCTCAATGTGGCGTCGTCGTCACGAAATCGTTCGTACATCCCTGATTTAGAACAGTGTTGAAAAACGTACGCACAATTTCGGAAAAGGTTTTTAAATACTCATCGTTGGTAAAATATTTGTGTTTTGTTTTACAATTATAATGCGCATTAAGGAAAATTAATACAAAAAAAAACATAACGTATTTTTGAGGTTTGGAGACTAAATGCAGAGTTAATAATAGAAAAATATTTGCAAAAAATGTTTTCCTTGTAAAAATTTGCAAAACATTGTTATATCGATAAATCGATGTCATAAAACAAAACTTCGATCTTCGTATGCATAGAGGTTTTTCCAGCACTGCTGTCAGATTCGCAGTCGCCATTTTCTCAAAGCACTTTTACACTGGGATACATTCTATCTTACTGTACGTGTAAGTTGGCTAGGCGTATACGGGTGTGAAAAATAATATATATTTTGTTAATTAAGTGTTTGCATTGTTAAAAGACTTGAAGTGCAATGGCAGATTTAAATGATTCCAATGGAAACTATGATGATAACGAAGAAGTGAGTACAATGACTACGTATAATGCCAAAAATGCCGACTTACCTAAACTCTTGAAACGCATTTAACGCATGTTTATGTAAATACATATATAGGCGATAAATGTTACTTAGAATATATTGAGTAAATTAACCAATAAACTGGTTTCAGTTGTACCTATGTTTTAAGGGTGTAAATAAAATGTTTATAAAAATACCACGTACGCACGCACATTGCGGCAGTGGCGGTAGAGCAAATAGTGAAAAAATGGCGGGCGCAATTCAATTGTGACTAACTGTACTTCGTTTTTGTTTACTTTTCTGCAGCAAATTTCTGAACCAGAGCAGCTACGTAAGCTTTTTATTGGTGGGCTGGATTACCGAACGACTGATGAGGGACTGAAGGCGCATTTCGAAAAATGGGGGAACATTGTCGACGTTGTGGTTATGAAGGATCCCAAAACAAAACGCTCTCGTGGCTTTGGATTCATCACATACTCACAATCATATATGATTGATAATGCGCAGAATGCACGTCCACATAAAATTGATGGACGTACCGTTGAGCCAAAGCGAGCGGTGCCGAGGCAGGAGATCGATGCTCCCAATGCCGGGGCCACGGTTAAGAAACTTTTTGTGGGTGGTCTGCGCGATGACCATGACGAAGAGTGCTTGCGCGAATATTTCAAGGAATTCGGACAGATTGTGGGAATAAATATTGTATCCGACAAGGATACAGGCAAGAAACGTGGCTTTGCATTCATCGAGTTCGATGACTACGATCCTGTAGACAAGATCATTCTACAAAAGACTCACAACATTAAGAATAAGATGCTCGATGTTAAGAAGGCCATTGCCAAACAGGATATGGATCGTCAAGGAGGTGGTGGTGGAGGTGGTGGTGTTGGCGGCGGCGGTGGTGGTCGCGGAGGTCCTGGTGCACGCTCTGGGGGACGGGGTGGCGATCGTGGCGGCCAAGGTGGCGGTTGGGGTAATAATCGTCAAAATGGCGGTGGAAATTGGGGATCTGGTGGTGGTGGGTTTGGGAACAACAGTAATTTTGGTGGCAACCAAGGCTCAGGCGGCTGGAACCAACAGAGCGGTCCATGGAATAACCAGGGCAGTAATAGCAGCGGAGGTGGTAGCTGGAGCAATGGCGGTGGCGGCTACAGCAGCAGTGGTGGCAACAGTAACGGAAACTGGGGCGGCAACAACGGAGGCAATTTTAGTAATGATTATCAGCAGAGCTATGGCGGAGGACCTCAACGTAACAGCAACTTTGGCAACAACCGTCCGGCCCCATACAACCAGAGCTTTAATAAGAGTAAGTCGAGCTATTCAAGCACATATCTTTAAATTAATTATTTCTTTGATTGTCTCTCTTTCTAGGTGGTGGACAGGGCAGTGCCGGTGGACAGGGCGGATTTGGTGGAGGTAACAACTATAACACTAGCCAAGGTGGAAATATGGGTGGCAATAGACGTTACTAAGCAAGGTAAATATTTCGTTATGTATGTACGAGAGTATATGTGTTATATATTTTGCTTGTGTATTTGTATTAAAATGTTTTCCAAGCGTTCCGACAATTTCAGTTGTTGCGAACAAAAGAATGTGTAGATTCAAACGTAACGAAATCAATTACGAACCAATTGTTGTACTTGGAAGCAAAATTGTTTAAAAAGTGCTAATACAAATTTTTTCCTTTCTCGCAAATAGGTTAAACGTTACAGAGTCAGTTCAAGCTAGACAAACAGGCAGTCTAGGCGCAGGCAGAGAGAGACAGGCAGGCAATCAATGAATTGAGAGACAGAAGCAGAAAATGGTCAAGGCAGGCAGACAGGATAAGATATATGAATAAAATACGCATGCAGCTTAAGTGTGTGAAGTATGCAGTTATCAGGAAAATCATAATGTACCCTCAAGACCAGCCTAAGCAACTAACCCAAAAGAATCAAATTATATAAAAAATCATTCAAAAAAAAAAAAAATTTAAACAAATATCTAAAATTATATGCTAATGACCTGTCTAAATTGAACGTATATTTAATTTTTATGATTAATTCGTGTTTAGGATGTTAAAAACCTTGAATGCATAGTTTTAACGAAATTAACACAACCACAATCAAATAGAAAAACAAAAACATAACCTTAATCCGAAAAATGTACTAAAAACTTTATATTTTTATTTATAAACTTGACTTTTGGAAGGCATCTGGTTGATTGCATCAACTCATTGAAACTCGATTGTTTAAGTGAGTTGAGTTGGGAAAAACTCGCCCACTGTATAAGGTAGTGTACCTTGAATTCAATTTAGTTCGTAGACAACGATGATCATTTTATTATGCATTTGTCGTACTTTCCACGTTTAATTTTATAGCAAATCAGCAACCAATTTTAAGTACATTTATATACAAACCTATTTTGTAATACATATTTGTATGTTTAAGCATTATATACCGTATGATTTACATCTACCTATGAAAAAAGTCCCCACAAAAGAATATATGCTGTTACGATCCATCAAGAGCGGGAGAGTTAATTGTCTGTATTATTATTGTTTTTATCGATTTTTTATGTTGTACAATGCAGATTACGGTGTGTACATCTTATGCATACCGTTAACTTTCAATTTTGTTAGTGCAAGAAAGTATTTAGCTAATACATCAAATTATTGTCAAGGGAAGAGGACAGAAACAATATTCTCATTTCTGTAATTAATACGTTACGAGGTAAAAACGAAAGCTTAAACAAAATAAATCTAATCTTACCCACCCGAAATAAACCACAAAGACAAGATTAAATAAGAAGAAAAACCCACCCGCCCGAGCAAGGACTTGTTGATTTACACGTAAATCAAAATGTATATAGATGTATACTAAAATAGACAATACACTAAAATTCAAAACCAGTGTGATGAAAATGAAGAGAAGAGGGAAACGCTTGTGTAGATGATAGCATTACCGCACTTCGCGTCAAGTTAAAAACGAATGACATCAACTCGGAAACAGCTTACTAATGCACTACGTATTTCTTTGCAAGACTGGCTGAAGTGCTGGATGCTGAATTCTATGCAGTTGGTTCCCAAGGAGCTCGAGCTCATTTTGGCTTTGGGTTGGCTGGAGCTCTTCTATCAAGCCCAAGGTAAGTGTAGGTGAATAATACAACTTGCACTCATGTATTATATACTATACAAGAAAAGTTATTTAAATAAACGAAACCACGAATTGCAATATTAAGCTGTTTTATTTCTGAGCCAATGTGGTAATTGTAAATTTTTTATCTTGCCGCTTAGACGGTCTGTAGTGAATTTCGCTTAAGAAAAACCTTAGTAAATATCTAGTCGTGAGTGATGGATATACATAAATTACATATTAAAATGTACCGCATTTTCAAAATTGACAACTCGAACTTTTTCATACATGTTTTTAACGGATTTTATAGCCATTTTTTACGTTACTGTGACCAGAATTTGGCAAAACGAATCGATGCTTGGTTTAAACAAAAATAATCGATTAAACTCGAATCGCAATTCAGAGAATATTTCACGAACAGAGTTCGCACAACTACTTCAAAACAAAGAATTGTGCATTTATCGATTAAGTAGTATTAAAACTTCCTTAAAATTTGTTTTTAGATATATCGCAAGTTTAATCGATATTTCTTGACGTTAGCCATAATAAAATTCAAATGCAAGTTAAACTTTCATTTTCTACCGAACTGTGGGTTGTAAGCCACAGGATATGATACATTACTCACAGAAGCGTGTAAAGTAGAAATTTGCTATTATTGCAGATAAATAAATATGTGATAGTTGATGTGGCCGTTAGTCTTGTCACCTTGACAAGATATGGCTAGGAGAAAAGTTGATGGGTTTTGCTACAGTTATATATTTGGATACGGCAACACCAATTTGACATTAAAATCTTTTCCGGCTCTGTCGCTGTCATTTGATTTTTAGTCAGTTTTTGTGCCTTCTCCTTTCAGTGTTCAGCAGCAAAAATTAGTTTTCATGCCAAAAATGGTGAATAATTCGGTTGTCAATGCGCCGTTTTACCAAGAGGTATGTGTATAACTAATTCAATATACATAAGTTTTTTAATTATTGTAAGTTGATATAATTGCACATTTTATAGAAGCGCAAATCTGGTGTTCGTACTGTTAGCGACATGTCTAATCCTGAGCAGAGTTGCGCTATTGCCACCGATAATACCGAACATTTGCGTAAGATTTTTGTAGGTGGTCTGTCAATAAATACCACGGTGGAGGCAATGCGTCAATTCTTCTCCCAATTTGGAGAACTAGCTGATGCTGTTGTAATGCGTGATCCAATTTCGAATCGTTCCCGAGGCTTTGGGTTTGTTACCTACGTTGACCCAGAGTCCGTTGAAAGGGTGCAGCGTGCTCGTCCCCATATTATTGACTCTAAGTAAGTTTCAAATGTTTTCGTAAAAACATATTAAAATGTATGTATAAACTTTAGAGCTGTCGACACCAAGCGTGCCTTTCCACGCCATGAATTCAACAGGGCTGCTGGCCAAATAATTGACATCAAGACAAATAAGATATTCCTCGGTGGTCTCAAAGATTGCCACGACTTAAACTCATTGCAGGAGTATTTCGCACAGTTTGGAAAAATCAGCAGCATTAAGGTGCTGCTGGACAAGGAAACTGGTCGCAAACGTGGATTTGGTTTCATTGAGTTCGAGGATGCTGCAAGCGCTGCGCGTGCCTTGGGTACGTATATGTTACGTCCGTGCACTATATATATTAACTTATTTTTGGTTCACAGTTCAAGGCAAGCACTCAATCAATTTAGCCACAGTGGAGGTAAAGAAATCAACTCAGGTGTCTGATAGTAACAAACGCTTTCGTATGCCTATTGGCGGTGCTGCTTTTGCGGGCTACGCTCCGCCCCAGCCAACCATTATTGATAATTATGTCCACAACCCCAACTATAATCCGTACCAGGCACAAACATCATTACCACCGTCGGCGTTCTTTAATGGCTGGGCCTCTTACGTGGCTCCGACTGTCCCCTCCACCTATATGCGCTATTTACACCATCAGCCTCCGTTGCCCTCCTATGCAAGGGGTGGTTGGCTGCATGGAAACTCCTCGTATTCAGGATTTGATTGGGTGGGCAACAATTACAACTCAGTTGGTTGCCCAGTGAAAAATGAGCCAAAGCCTATTCCAACTCAACCATTAGCGAACGATCGCCCCAAGAACGAGTACAAGTCTGTACAGGCTGAGGCCAATGCTATTAAAAAGCAGGTATCACCACCGGCTGTTGAAAAACTAGAAGCTGAAGCTACCACTGATGTTGAGAAGAAATGGCTAGCTAAGGACTACAAGGTATTTAAGCCATCCGGCAGGTACGATTTTGGTACTCCACAGGTTAATCATATAAGTTCCTTGGCCATTGAAGGTTCAACGCCTGCCTACGGTATGTAACTGTTTTTAAAATTTTTTAAGTCTATTGAAATTTAATTTAATTTTTGTGTTCCAGGCATATAAGAAGTTTGCTTTGATGAATATCCATATTACTTTTGTACTTATCTAATTGCTAAACGTAATTTGATATATGCGAAATGCCAAGCGCACATATTTTAATATGATCATTTAATTTATAAATAGACTGAATATAACAATTGTGATTATAGACGCGAATGCAATTATTTTCCAAGCAATTGAATGTATTCATTCAATTTATCCAATATTTGACTAATTAATAAATAAAATGGTTACTCCCTTGTAAACTTCAAAATCGTTCAGTTTTCTTGTTTTATTTCAAATACAACTTCTCAGGTTAAAATTAAACGCATTGTAGAGCTTTAATTGTTTCGATTTATTATGTGTAATGTTTTATATCCGAAAAGCTATAAAACGCACCACTGAATTATGTTTTGATTTGATGAATTTTTTCGGGATATTCTTTTTAGTCTTGCAAACTATAGTGTTTGCTATTGTGCGCCTCAATTTCATATAAATGCTACTCTTGCGATTTCAACAGAAAAACATCTTTTAATATTGAAAATTGAATACAAAAATGATTGCTGATTTTGTTAAAAATAAGTTGGTTTTATTTGTTGCATATAACGTGTTGCTATGAATGTTGGTGTTGTTTCTTCTTGACTTCAGATGAGGTTTAATGATGATGTTTAACTTATGAAAGAAGCTAACCAGAACACTTTATTTTACTGATTACATTCATGAGATACCTCAGGATGATTGTCAGTAATTAATGTTTTCTGGTTAAACCAAATTGAGTTGAAGTGGTTTTTTTTATTATGTTTTACAGCTATTCGTAATTGTATATATGTACCTAGGAATTAAATAGAATTTGTCTGTTTCTCTAGTATTTTTTGTATACAAACTTTTTTCCATAGTTATGTCGTTTAGAAATGAGCATGAACGTTACTTCTCGTGTATCGTTTTTTATTTTTTATGTAAAATTAATTATTTAGATTCCTTCTCTTGCCATTGTTTTGTTTTAAGCATTTTCAACACTGTTTTTGAGCTAAAATTTGAACACCAACATTTTCTCTTATTTTAAAATGTTCTAAAAATTGCTTAAAGCCCCGATAACAGCGCTAAAGTTGCATTCTGGTGAAGTGTTTTTAATAAAATATACTAAAATCGAACATTTATGATTTAGTTATAGCGCATTTCAATATCTCACAATAATAATAAATGATATGTTTGAAGCTAAACAAAATTAAAAATCAATAATAAAGATTAAACAATATTCAATACGTGAAAAATATATATGATGTGGAGTTTTGTTTTCTGTTGTGTGAAAGGTTTTTTTAGTTTATGTTTTTGCCGCATATATGTACATATATGTGAGTGTTAGTGTTGTAGGTCTAAAAGTTAACATTATATTTTATGAGTTGTGTATAATGTATATATATCGTGTTACATGTTTTGCTCGATGAACCTTGAGAGAAATTGTAGTAGCATGTTGTTTTTTTTTACATTTTATAATTTTTTTAAAAAATATATGTACTAAATTTTAGTTCACAACTGTGTTGGAAACGCCAAATCGCTGAAATTGCTTGACTTAGTTTGGTTTACGAACATGAACTCATTTTTAATACAGCGCTAGCCGCAAACTACACACTCTGCAGCGCCACATTTTTAATTCAATTTCATTCGTTCCACATATAGACTAGCTAGGCAAATATTTGATGTGCTGGCAAAATAAATTGAAATGGCAATTTGTGTTGTGCTTGAGTGCGTGACGTTGTCATTGCACTGATTTTGACTGTAATAACTTAGGTTTTGCTTTATTTTTTTCATGTATTTTTTCCGCTACATATTCTCTCTTTAGCTTTTTTTTTTATTCGCTTTTACAATATTTTTCTTGATACAGTTTTTTTTTTCGATTACTGTTTTAAGTCTTTGTTTTGCTTTTTTTATTGGATTTTTAAAGTTTTTTTAAATATATATATTTTTTTTTTACGTTTTTTTCATTCACTTTTGTTTAGGTTTAGCTACATTTTATTTACTCCTTTTTAATATTAATGATTCGCATTTAATTTTATTTTATTTAAGTGCTTAAGTAGCTTGTAATAAAATAAAACAAACAAAAAACTTTAGCTTTTGCATTTCTATTTATAGCGATTTTTTTTTTGAAAACTTATAAATAAAATTTTGAAATTATTAATTTAAACGACAGTTGAAATTTAAGTTTACATTTACACTAAGTCCTGTGACACTGTGATTGTGTTATATGGGTGAGTGTGTGATTCTTATGTGTTGATGGTGGGTTGCATGTTGAGACTTATAATAGACATGAAGGTGTTGTTGTTGTATTGGAGGGCGTGCTGAACAAATTTTCTTAGATTTACATTGCAAATTTTGCACAGAATTTAGCTTTTTGGCACGAGCTTACTGAAGAAGAACAAAAATTAAAACAAACTGCACAAAACGGAACTTAACTAACAGATGACCTACAGGCATAAATTGTTTTTTGTTGTTTGTATAGTTGTCGTTGCAGCACGATGCCTCCAATTAATATTAGTAGTCATCGGTTTAGCTGTTTTCGCTGTAAGGAACGTCTTTATACATTGAAGACAAAGTGTGTTTTCATTTTTATGCTGTTGCTGCTACTGCTGATTGTGCGAAATATGAAATGTGTGTATGGATGTTGTTGTCTGTCTGAGAGTGTGCGACATGCCAATGGTTAATAATTTGTTTGCATTATGGAAGAAATCGATGCTCTGAACGTTGGGTTGTTGCTATAGTTATTGCTGCTCCGGCGGCCTTCCAATGTCAGGACTGCGTGTTCGATCCTTTTTAACGACGTCCATAATTACCGCCACTGGTCTGTCCATTGCCGGCACCGCGCAGCGGTCCGTTTGACTGATTACCACCACCACCACCACCACTGCGGTTATCATTGCGTTGACCAAAACTGGTGCCACCATTACCGCTCATACGAGGTCCATTATTTCCACCAGCAGCGCGCATGTTGTTGCGACCCATATTGTTAATATTGTTACCACCAATGGTCTGACGTGGCGGCAGATCATTACGCATGCGCGGCTTTTTTTCCTCCACATTTAGTTTTTGGGCATCAGGCGAATTTTCCGGGAAATACAGAGGCTATAATTAAAAAATGTATTTATTTAATACATATTTTTAACGACAGTTGACTTCATTATGCTTAAAAAATACTACATACGCAATTAGCTAGGCACTTTTGCACTGCCTCTGGATCATCGTAGGTGATAAATCCATAGTTCAATGGACTGCGCATGCCGGGCAACACCTTGCTGCCAGCCTTGGAGAGAATACGCAACTCAATAACATTGCCGAAACGCGAGAACTGTTGGCGCAGGTCATCCTCGGAAGCGTGGTGAGGAATGTTGCCTAGAAAAAGCTGCTGATTGTCGCCAAACTGTTGTGCATTACTTGGGCGACGCTGTTCAAACTCTAAAATAATAATAATGATATAAATAACTGATCGCTAAAGAGGCGGATATAACCCACGACATACCCTTGTTCCGAATCGAATTGTTGCGCTGCGGCAATGGACCACCATTGTCAAGACGTGGATTGTTGTTACTGCTGTTGTTGTTATTGTAAGAGGAAGAAGCGGTAGTAGAATAGCTGGCTTGTCCACTAGACGAAGATGAAGTATAGACATTTCCATGGGTCTGCTGTTGTTGTTGTTGCAGCTGCTGCTGCTGCTGTAGTACAGCTTTTACAAAACCACTAGGAGAAGACGACGTCGATTTGAACAGATTGGCGTAAGTCTTGGGCTCATTTTGCTGCTGTTTGGCCGCCTCATATTTCTCTTGCTGCTGTTGCTCGTGTATAGTTTTGAAGTCATCTACTGGAGTGGGCGCGTTTTGCAAATGACCAGGCGACACGTCGTTGTTAATCGGCTCTTCTGGCTCTAGCGGTTGCTGCAGAGCTTGAGGTGGCTGCTGTGGTTGCTGCTGCTGTTGAAGCTGCTGTGGCAGCAACTGAGGTGGTGGCGCCACGAGCGGTGAGTGCTGAAAGGAAGTTGCGGGCTGCACTGGGACTGGTTGAACAATGCCAACATTGGACATCATGGGTCCACCAGCTTGCTGCTGCACTAAAGGCGAGACATTAGCTTGGACCAGAGCTTGGGGTGGAGCCTGTGGTTGCTGTTGCGGCAACTCATCGTGCGACACAACACCATTCTGGATTGGCGGCGGCGGATTTGAGAACTGCGCTGGCAACGGCACAGCTGCTGCTTGAGGTGCAGCTGGCAGTACGGCCACAGCACGTCCGGTAGCCGCGCCGGCTGGCATTGGGTAAAAGATTTGCTGCGGTGCAGCAGCAGCACCAGTAGCAGCAACGGAAACAACCGGTTGAGGCACCACCACCTGAGTCGGGAGTTGCTGTGGCGGCTGTGCGCCATCACCCACTACTTCCACGGCTTGATCCACCACCTGCACCTGCACATCATGATCTTCGTCATTTTCGGAACGCGATTCGCCATCCTGCTCATCCTCAATGTACAGATCCTGATAACGGAAGATATCATTGTGTACATAGTATTTCTTCGGAGATTGGGCAGCCAGCACAAAGGTCTGCGTAAAACGGCGCATCGGCTGTCCATCATTCGAGAGCTCTCCGGTGACCTGGACAACTACACCATTGCCTAGCGTAGCTTGGGCATCTACCTGGCTGATCTTGGCGTGACAATCGTTAAAGTTCAACTGCTGTATGCGATTATGTATCTCACGCTGACCCACAACCAGTGTTGATTCACCATGTATGAACGACGAGTTGTTGTTGTAGAAGCGATGCAAATGAGTGGGAGCCTTATTCAGCAGCGTGTAATACTGACGCACAAATTCGCGTCCCACCGACTGCGGCGAAGGCTGTTGCGATTGAGTCGCATCCATGACCATTGCTAGTATTGCAAGCGGCTTAAGTTAGTCCCAGTAAGAGTGAAATTGAGAAGTAAAAGTTCTCGCCAAATTGAATTTTAAATTCCTTTCTGTAATGCGATTAATATTTATATTTACATATCTATAGAATCGTTTGAAAAAATATGAGTATCGAGGATTACTAAGTTTACTTTTAAGTATGTGATTAAGATTCCCATCTAAAGGTTGAATACTATCTTTAGTTCTTTGTTTTTCTTTAAGAAACATAATTTTCTTGTTTGCTTATTAATTCTGAAACGCTGTTACCGAAGATCAGACACTTTCTAGCTTCATTGCGTATCAGTCGACTTTTTATTGCAAAGAAAAACTTAAAATTCTATTCATACATAAATACCTACATTGCCAAATGCTTGTTTATATAGGGTGCAGAATTTGCCGCAGCGTTGACACAAAGATTCAATGCAGTTGCAATTTGACCCACTTTCATTCGGGGCATTTACTACCGCACACTCTCACAAACATACTTGAGTGTGTATGTGTGGAACAACGAAAATGCATTAAAGGGGAAATTTCGTGCAAACCAAAACAAGGAAAAAGGCTACTGCCCTGCTCTCTGCTGTGGTTTAAGTTATTATAATTCTTATTTCAACGCATGGCATTTTTGTACACACTCAATCGTATCAGACTTAAGGACCTACGGTTGGTTTCTTGAAAAGTAAATGACCTCATACACAACAACAAAAGCAATGACAACGGCGGCGGTAACGCTGACAGCGGCACAGCAGCGGGAACAAGCCCATGTAAAGCAGTTTTAGGTTATGTTTGCGATTCAAGGTTGTGTCGCACCAGAGGACAGGGACAAGAGCTGCCAATTTAATGAACACACACGCATATATACATAAGTACTCATACAAACTAGTTCACGTGAGCGTCATTCTCAGGTAGCCGTGTTTCATTGAACTTTCGAGTCTACGGCAAAAATTTGCAACCTACGCTGCTTGCTGCGATTTCGCAACAAAGGCCAACTGCATAAATTAAATGAGAGAAAAAAGAGCGGCAGAAAAACATGACTATGCATGTGCCTTAAGCTGAATTGTTACATTAGGTTCATAACTTGCTTTTAACTAACTAGCACTAGTGCGAACTCATAATAGAACAGAAAAAATGTCTTACCAATAATTTTGCTGGGAAACGAACCAAAGAAGGAACAGACAAAAGCACCGCCAAATACGCGTGTCTCGGTGTACGTGAACCGCGTGTGTGGGTCGGAACAAAGAAAGCGACAAAAAGAGCAATGTTTAAGCAAATTTACAAAAACAAATTTGCAGACATTTTTAGGTTATGAGTATCTAAACACAACGATAGATATAAAATGCCGCTCAAGCAAAATAGAACTGACGGCAGTAAAGAAACTCGAGCGTCTTTGTATTTGTAACGCGAAAGCATTTGTTTGTTCGCTTGTTTTCCACCCCAATTGAAATTAGTATTTTTTTCTATACGTTTTACAAATGTGCGACAGCATGTGGCCAAAGCCGGTACTTACCTAAGCAACTGCCAGTTTGGCCGTTTATAATGCACAATAATATTGCTTATGTGTTAAATCAGGTCGTTTATTTCGCTACAATATTTGCGTTTTGATGAACTTTGCGGGCTAATGGGTGATCTGCTCTGCCACACGGGTTTTAATTGTTGTTTAGGGGTGTTTACTTGTAGGCAATTAATTGAAATGCTGAAATATATATATATATATATTTATTTAAAAATTCAGTCCAAAATACAACTTAATATTTATATACACGCACATGAACACTCACACTCACACGCGAAGCTTATTGGTTTGGAGCGGCCGCTTTAGCTGCTTCTTTTTTTTTGCCGTCTGCTTTGTTGCAATTTTTAGTTAAAAAATTACAAATTTGGCAATTCGTTTGCTTGTTACTTTAGATGTTGACGATCACAGTTGTTAACTAATTAAGTTTGGATGCGTTGTATTTGTTTGATTTGTGTAAAAAAGAATCGCAAACGCAATGAAAGTGAACAAGTGTTGAATTGAGAATAGAACCGATGTCGTTCCTCTTTTACCAGTTTTATTCTCGGTGCATCTGCGTTTGTATATGTGCGCTTGTATGATGGCGGCGATGTCGTGTAGCCAGTGTGACTGCAAACCGCAATGAGAAAATAATTAATTTTGAAAATACCAGGAAGTTCTTTTACACCTCTCTGTGCAGTGCATTAATAATTACTTATTTTTTTTAATCTGTTACCAAAAAATTAAAAGAAAAATCGACGTTATGTCAATAAATTTACAGCTTACTAATATAAGTGTTTGTAAAGTAAAATAGTCAACCACGATAAGATGCTGAATGTTAGTTTTGCCATTCACAAAATGTGTGTACATAAGTGTTGCCAGACGTTTGATATTTATTTAAACACATTGAGAACTGAGTAATTATTAATAATTTCAAGATGTAAATATAATTTGTTTTAATAAAAAATGCAACTAAAATATTTGTTAAACATAAAGAAACAACCGAAAGCGATTTCAAATATAATTTTAAGCTACTTAAATTTGAACTTAGTGGCAACTCCCTTACTAAATACACACGCTGTCTGTGAGTTTGTCATTTTCCGGTCGTCAGCGTACGCGTGAGTTTTGCCGAGTTTGTAAAGAAAATAAAGAAAATCGCTTAAAAGTGCTATATTATTAAGTTGTTAAAGACGATAGAAGCCCATACAGACCACTAAACAAAATGGCAGACAAACAAGTTGACAGCGAAACTAAATGCGAGGATTTTACTAAGGATGTTACCACTAATGATGTGGCGAGCTCTGAAAATGGTGATACGACACCCAGTACCGGCGCTGCAAATGGCAGTTCCGAAAATGCAAGCGCTGGGGGTAACCAGCGTGATGACGACAGGTATTTGTAGTTAAAAATTTGACTTTGAATTCAACCGGCAGACAGACAGTTAAAAAATAAAGCGATCATGTGCCTAACAACAATTTTTTGATTACCACCTACTCAGTTATTACGTAAATGCAAAGCTAACGTCGTCGTCGTGTGTAAAAAATGGTGTTTGACGGAGCGGCGGCGGGAGTCAGAGCACGCCGCTGACGCTGACCCCTTCATTATTTGCGCGCGTGCCTGTGTGCGACTGTACTTCGCACAGAAGCGCGACCAACTAAACATTCATTATTATTTGATTGGATATTGTTAGGAACATTTTTTTTAGTGAGTTCTTAAATTCGAAAATATTGAATGGAGTCTGCAAAATGTATTTTAATTCCCTATTCTGCCGCTTACTCTGCTGTACACATCCATTGATGTGTAAATTCATGCATATACAGAATGTATGTATGTATGTGCGATATATATGAACATACATATGTATGTATGTCTATTACTTATGAATGCATATCGGTATGACATTCGCAATTGAAACACAAGCACGAAATTCCCGTCGCAACAAAGACTGTTCATCAAGCACATTTTCCGCAGCTGTGAGGTTATGTCGATTAGCGCATTCATACATTTATACCTAAATTCATTTATATTAAGGTATGTGTGTGTGCGAGTATGATATACCAAAAGCGCAAAGTGTGCTACACTCCAGTCCCACAGCGGTCTCATAGCTGCCCACCTTTCACTTGTATAAAGTTTTGTTTGTATTTGTACGAGTTTTTGCATTATTCTTTGGTGCAGCCATTCGTTGATATTTTTCTTTCGTATGTTTCGCGCTCTTCCAGTTTTGTACTCAAAATGGCGGTTTCTCTGCTTGCTCTTTAGTGCGTGCGTACATACGAACATATACATCTATATGCATATATTTTTTCTTTTCAATATTCCATTTTGTTTGCCGGCTTCGCACTCTGTTGCTGAGGCGATTTTATGCCGGCAGTGTTGTCGAGTCAGTCAAAAACAACTACTTCAATAATGCGCTTTTTCGGTTAGATGATAATTTTACAACTTTAGATAAAATTGAAATCAGCATTTTATTGCATTTCCGCGTGATTTTTCTTTCTTTTTTGATTGATTCAATTAAAGTCTGCAATTTGTATGTTGTTTCTATTGCACTATTAATTTTTAAGCTAGTTGTAAGTTCAGTCGAAAAGTTGTACATAATAAAAGTACATGAGAGTAACTACTTGTATATGAATGTATAAACCGTATGGAAACAACCCACAGCAGATGGAGACGTATCGTGTACCAAAACAAATAGAAAACAATAAACAAAATCAATTCATAGCTTATCCTGTTGTGTTTGAGCGAACTAACCTTGTTCCTCTCCGGCAGGTCTTGAGAGAAGTTAAAAGCCATGATAAGCTATTCTCAAGCAGCCGAGGACCAAAGGAAATTTCCCAAAGGATGCAGCATACGCAATGGATGCCGGCGTTGTTGATGATGGTATTTATCTAACCAAAATAAATAAAAACAAAACAAAACTTTGTACACACAAAATTATCAACAAATTATCTCGAGTTCAATTGGATCCTATATAATATATGTTTTATATATTAAAAGTGTAACGCATTTTATTGTTTAAAAAAATTAAATAGGAAAAAAAGAGAGAAAAGCAGACTCGCATTTTTTGTTTGTTTTTGCCTACTTAAAGAAGCGCAACCGATGAGAATGTAACGTAACGATAACGATCACGACCCCCACAAAAAAAACCGATTTACAAACGAATAAAAGTCCAAAAACATTTCATAAAATGCCAACACGCGAGTACCGCCAGTGATGAGATTGTTCCAAAATTGCATGCCCGCAAAGTTATTTTGAAACTTAACGAGTAACGTACGCCATAAATATTTTAAGTGTGTCATTTACAATTTTTTTTTAATAAATATAGTCCTAATAAAGCAAATACCGAATTCCAAAAAGCAGCATTAAAAAATCTTGCATTTTATCATATTTAGTAGTTATAAATAAAAAACAAATTTTACAATGTATTAAAAAAAAAAAAAAGAAAAAGGAATTTTTGTATTAAAATTTATAGTTCACTCTTTGCATATCATTACTGTATACATAGATATTTATACTACGTATTTTCGCTCGTTTGTGACTCTACTCCCTCGCCGTACTCTTTCGCTCAGTTTTTCGAGGCACATTTCGAATCTTGATTGAAAGTTTATTAATTAAAGTACAGTAATATAAGTCACTTTGAATTTGGTGAATTTTTGTCGTTTTTTGCAGCAATAATAAATTAAAATTTCGAACAGAAAATGTAAAGTAACGTTTTTGTAAGCGCCATAAATGTGGGCAGAAAACAAATCGAAAATATTTACATGATATCCACAGACTTTTGGTGCGCCATTTTCCCCACTTAAAAAAACCAGAGTTTGCTTTGTAGCATTTTTAGTAAATGTAATCTACACTATTTAATTCTTTTAGAAATTATCTAATCAATAACTTTTCTAAAACTTTTCGCAGAAAACTGTTTGTGGGTGGTCTCAGTTGGGAAACTACTGAAAGTAAGTCGATTCACTGATATTATATTCGAATATGTAATATTTATATATTTTTTAATCATTCTTAATTTGCGCAATTTTTAGAGGAACTTCGCGATCATTTTGGCAAATTCGGTGAAATCGAAAGCATCAATGTTAAGACAGATCCTCAAACAGGAAGGTCCCGCGGCTTTGCTTTTATCGTGTTTACCAATACGGAGGCAATCGATCAAGTGAGCGCTGCCGAGGAGCATATCATCAATAGTAAAAAGGTCGATCCCAAAAAGGCCAAGGCGCGACATGGAAAGATCTTTGTGGGTGGCCTTACAACAGAGATTAGTGATGAGGAAATTAAAACCTACTTTAGTCAATTTGGAAATGTAAGCGACAAACGGAAAGCAAACAAACTCAGAGGCAAATATAAATTAATTTATTCTTATTTTTCGTACCCAAAGATTGTTGAGGTGGAGATGCCTTTCGACAAGCAAAAGTCGCACCGCAAGGGATTCTGCTTTATTACCTTTGATTCGGAGCAGGTGGTAACCGATTTGTTGAAAACGCCAAAACAGAAAATCTCCGGAAAGGAAGTTGATGTTAAGCGTGCAACGCCAAAACCTGAAAATCAAATGATGGCCATGCGAGGTGGTGGTCGAGGTGGTATGAGAGTTGTTCGTGGTGGATACGGCCGTGGTGGTTAGTACCTGGCTTTTAATTTTCAAGTGTGACCAATTCAATAACCTATATTATTTTTGTACAGGTTATAACAACCAATGGGATGGCCAAGGCTCGTACTCGGGCGGCTATGGAAGCTATGGTGGTTATGGTTCCGGAGGTTTCGATGGTTACTATGCCGGTGGCTACTATAATGGATATGACTACGGTTATGGTAAATACAATAAACAACATAATAATGCTCATAACAATTATTATAATAACACAACGTCAAGTAATTATCATCAAAACAAGAACAATAGCAACAACTATCAGCAGTTCTAAAGTAGCTAAATACAGGCAACAAACAACAACAAACAGCAACAACTACATATATAACAATAGACAAAATGCCATTACACAAACAACTTAAAATAACTTTTCCTTTTACATATTACAAATTGTTGTTTGCCGTTAGCAAGAGAGATACAAAAATATCGAAACGGAGAGAAAAACAAAAACAAAACAAAAACGTTTTGCTGCTATTCTAAATAACAACTAGAAAACACAACATCAACAAGAACAACAAAACAACGTCGCTAAAAACAAGAAAACTTTTTAATTGAAAATAAATATGAAACTATTTTTAAAGGTTACACACATACATTTTTTAAAATCATTTTAATAATACAACAAAATATATATATTGTTTATATATAGTATGTTGGTAAAACATAATTTTCTTTTACAATCAAATCGATAATTTTATATCATATATTATTAATTTTAAAATCTTAGAAATGCATATTTGATTTTTAAATTTTAAAGAGTAATTTTAAAACGAGAATTATTTTGAAAACCTATACAATTTTCAAGAAATTTTAAAATCTTAAATCATTTATTAGTCGTTTAGCATATATGAAAAATACTATATAAAACTGACGAAGAGTGTGTATTAATGATTGTGTTGTTAAACAAGAAACAAGCGAGAGCAAGAAAAACGAAAATCAAAAACAAAATGTAAACAAAACAACAAGTAGACAAAACGTTCAAGTTCATGCACTCCAACAGCTACAACAACAAATATAACTGCAGATTTAACAAGTGCGACCATGAGAAGTTCGCTATCCACAACAGACTTTCCAAAGATGACAAATACCTCAAACGCAAAGGCAGCAGCAACAGCTATTTGAACATAAAACAAAGTTATTAATAAATAACAAGAACTGTTAACCATACACACAAACAAGACCATGTGCCAATTATGTGAAACTGTGTGAATCGCCAGCGTTTTGGCCTTTTGCGTATTTGCAACTTGTGCCTTTTATTATTGTTAACTAACTGTTATTGTTTGAACAAACTGAAACCAAAAGCTGTTGAAACACACAAACTCATTCAAGTCGCACATACAAACACCCCATAAATACCCCAACCCCATCCACTTACATCCTTACAAAGATAAATCCGATTGCATAACAAATAAAATGTATTCTTACTGCAAATATTAAAATAGTTATTTAAATAGATCTTTCATTTGTTTTGTTAAACAAAACACTAAACAAGCAAACCAACAAAAACGAAAAGAGTAATCAAAGCTTTGATTCAACTTCTATTTAAACATACATATATACCTAATATATAGTATATAAATATATTTTTAGATATATATTATTATTTCGGCAACGGGATAATAAACATTCTTGCAATGCATATGTTTTCGTATGCACTTCAATATACTATATATAAATATATTTATATCAAATATATACAAAATGTTATATATATACATGTATTTATGCGTAACAACATTTTACAAATGGGTACTATTTTTGATAGTATTATTTTAAGGCAAATCCTTGTAGAAACAACAACAGGAACACCGATAACACCAACGCAAAAGCAACGAAAAACTAACTTTGAGGCCAGGCAAAAATCTAAAAAAAAATTGGTGCAATGTGATTGTGTGTTAAAACACGAAAATGCATAAGATAATGCCACTTCCGAAACTATCACGCTTCTCCCTGCCCCTCATTGTGACTTTCTGCCCTTTTAAATGTGGCCATTGATTCTTTTATTTGCTTAATTTGCATTTTTGCTTCGCTTTCTTGTCAGTGTGCATTTTGCTGACAAAGAAACCAGAGTTGAAAAGAAAAAAGGAAGTTAATTTAACGTATACCAATTAATGTAAAAAATGCAAACACATTTACTTGATTTTAAATAACAAAAAAAGCGATCACACGCAATGCGGTGTTTTGCACGATTGTACGTTGAATCACATTACGGACAACAATGACATCAATAGATACAATCAACTACAACAAACCAACTGAACGACAACAACAACAATTACAAATACATAAAGGTTAAAATGTTACTTGAAAACACACTTCGTCAATTTTAATAATCTAAAATAATACATTTATACATATAATTTTTCTTATTGTTCTTTTTTTAATATTAAGTATAAATAATTCACACAATTACACGCACGTATTGCAAACATATATACATTTACTTATATCTCTTACGGTAAATATTTTCAACGTAATTAACTGCAATTCAATTTTGTAAATGCAAGCAAAACTATTCGACGTATCATTATGTATGTAATGTATACATATATATATACTTATGTAAATATATATATATTTATACATACATTTAAAAGAAATTCAAAAAAGCATTAGAAAAAGAACACAAAACATATGCATAAACTTGAGTAAATTATTTTAAAATTTTGCATGTTTCTCAATGTTTTTAGCAAAGTTGTCTGTATTCAAAAAAATGATCATATTAAATAAATTAAAAAAATATAAATTACAATTAATATACAACATTTATTCTACAAAATTATACATTTATGCTATATTATACATACCAATATTGAATTGTGCATATAACTTTTCTTTATATAAACCAGCTTTTGTATACTTTATAGCTATAATTTTGTGCCCATTTTTATATTAAATCTACAACGACATAAAATATATATTTATCATTTGTTATAATTTCACAAATTTAAAAATGAACTAACCCAATCAATAATAATAACAATATGTATATGAGCGCCATAACATTATGCGAGAGATGTAAGCTATACAGACATTGGTAGTTCTGTTATTGTGTAAATGGCTAACGTCGCGAAATGTTATGGGCTTCTCAGACCGTTCACATCCAGGTCACAGATTTATCTGTGAACTATTTTTATTGCCTATTTATATTACCTTTTTATGATTTTGAACATATTTGTTATATATTTACATTTATAAATACATAACTATCTATTGTAATGCCGAATTTTCCGATGTTTCGCCTCACAAAAACGAAAAAATACAAAACCCATAAAAACGAAAGTAGGAATTCTAAACACTGACAAACACCACCCAAGCAATTATCCAATACGATCACAAGTCAACCGCGCGATTTACAATTGTCCTGTTCGGTACAGGTGTCTGATGTCCGATTATATTATCTTGTCTGTGCACTAAGAATATAATCCAAGACCACCCCAGAGAAAGACATACAGACCGACTGATGAATCAAGTCGAAACACCCAAGTACCAACAGTTATACCGACATCAATTATTTCTTTTCGCTTTAATGTAACGTTATTTTCTTTTAACTCCTTTTTATTAAATTTAAAGCTTATATATTACAAGTAATTTAGCGTAATTAATATCTGTTTTTAGTAAAAATGAAATTGAAAAAAAAAAAATACTATATACACTTAAAGTAATTTTAAAAATACTTGAAAAGTTTTCTGAAACAGATTTTTAAGATACAGTTTTCTTGTTTTTAACAACAAAAAATACATCAACAACACAAGAGTAAATTATAATAATACCAATAACTCGTATATAGTAAAAACTTGCTGACAATTTGCATTTGTTTTTGTTTTTCGCAAACGTTTTTTACAACACTAAAATTTTGCGACAAGTCCCACACGAACTTCCCCGGAATCAAATCCTCCCCAATGAAAAAAGAATACAAAATGAAAATGACTTTGAAAATTTGACTACTTTTTGCTGAGGTGAGACATTCAAAAACACACACACACAAGAGCAGCAGATTTTCTTCAATTTGTTTGGCCATTAAAAATGAAAAAGTAAAAATTATATTTTTTCAAAAATCAATATGAAAACGTTAAAAATAATATGCTGAATTTGTTGTGTGGAAAATGAGGTAATAATTAGAACAATTAAATGCATATAGAGTGCGTCATAATGATAATTCAATTGCAATACATTGTGAAACATGTTTATAAGTCGAAAGTGAATAACTAACATACAAGTACCGAGAGACAGCAGCAATTTTAAGAGAAAAAAACAACATCTCAAATTTGATATGACAACACTAAAACAAACAGATATATGCGTGAGCGCCGCTTTGCTCCTTTTTTCTCAGACTGAGAAAGAGATTAGCTAGATTGAAAGAACGAGAGAAAAAGTAATGTGTTTTAATTTTATTGTGTACCGAAAAAACAATTTTTGTAATGCCTGTGCAAACTTTTATAACAAGAGAGCAGCATCAGCAGCAGAAACCACTCCAACAACAACTGCAATCATATTGTATATTGATCCTACAGAAGCAACCATAACAGCCAATCAATCTTATAATCAAAAACCGCAAACCGAAAAATAAGCAAATAAAAGAAAAAAAAAAACAAAACCGAAATAATTTTGTGTGTTTTTAGTGGAATTCCTTTCCAGCTCTCTGGTGTGCATTTGAATTGTCTCTCCTCGGCGCGGCTTCGTGGCCGTCTTCACCTATCCCATCCAATACTCCAAATAAATTTTGACCAAAACGAAGTAAAGAAATTAAAAAATGAAAAGAATGTAGCAACAGCAAGCTGAATATTATAAAAATCAATTCTTAATCTAAGCGCTCATGATCTACAACAAATTTTTGTGTTTAAACCTTTTATACAAATACAAAATCTACTCTTAACAAACAAAGATTATGGTTATGGCGGCGGCTTTGATGGTGGCTTTGGCGGTAATGGCTACGGCAGCGGCGGCGGTGGTGGCGCTGGCGGGCGCGGTGCCGGAGGTCCGCGCGGCGGTCCGAAAGGTATTCACATTAAACAACACATGACCGTATTCAAAACACAAAAACAAAATTTCAAGAACGAATTGCCCAATTTAATTCTTTCCCGTCAATATTACTATTTCTGCTATGTAATTTTATCTATCCAGTCTTTGTAACTCTTTTTAACTGAGCATTGATTTTGTTATTAACTAATCTTTCCTTGTCTTTGATTTTGAGTATCCTCAATTGAGAGCCCAAATTTTGTTACTAGACATTGTTTATCCTTAGATTTGGTCAAAATTTTCATCAGTCGCTTGAATCGTTTGGCGTTGTAGTAAATCTTCAAACAAAAAATACAATTATATTTTCCTTAGCAGCTGTGCATGCATGTCCATATGATAATTGAATTTCTAATTAAAATCCAAATTTTTAATATTAATCTCTTGAAACAGGCGGCGGTTTTAATGGTGGCAAACAGCGCGGTACTGGACGTCAGCCCCGGCACCAGCCGTACTAGAAGGGCACTGTTCAAGAGTCCGATATCTACTTATAACTGCAAACTATTTGAATTTTACTTAGTTTAGTTTGTTATGGTAAGAATATCGTTGTATTGCTTGCCATAGAACAATTATGTACAACTCATCCCTATCGTTTTCCATTTCTGCAGCATACTACAATACAACACACATATTCACATACACACTCGCAATCATATACGTCTCTATAAAGCGACTGCTGGCCGTCCTCATATTCTCATGGCATAACGCAGGTTAGCGGACCGCGCAGGCATACATATGTATAAACCATACACACTTGTTGTGTAGCACCATTCCAACTACAATTTGAACTACAACTACAGCAGCAGATGCAGGCAACTACAAGATCGTTGGGGACATCCTATCAAAGTATCATTTATATATTCAAATACACACACATATAGAGAGTTAGGCTTGAAGAGAGGTGAGAGAAATTAAATTTTTCAGCAAGTGGCTAATTTTTTATAGCCACACGCTCGTTAAGCCAGCAAGCAGCCCCACCAAGAAATCCACATTGCACCACATTATATAGCACATATGCCACAACTACTTACTGTAACTGTTACAATTGTGTGTGGCGATTTAATTTGTTTTCCAATGTAGTCTCATACATTATGCGAGGTAATTTTTTTAACTTGTAAGCAGGGTCAGACATACAGAGATATATACGTACATATATGTACAACAATAAAAGAGAGAACAAAAATACAAAAAGTTAAGAAAGAATATGGAATGAAAACACAACACAATGTTTAATAGCAGCAGTAAATTCATATATTAAATACAATAGTCATTAAGTATTTGTTTAAACTTAATTAATTTAATGATTGTAATATGTAATACATAATTATTATTATACATAAACCGAGACAGCTGGCGCTCCTGCTGTGCGGACGTGCTGTCTTAGAAGCGGGTGTTCCTTTTTGGCAACCGGCTCGCATTTGTCCAAGTCCGCTGAAAACTACAACAAACAAATCCACCAAATTGCAAATAACAAATGATTTTTCCGATATAAATGGTTAATGTTTTTTTTGTGTATGTATTTGCGCTCATTCATAGTCTATATAAATCTATAGATATACACATATATAAAAAAATATATATACAAACATAAAGAAAAAAAGAGAATTTTATATTTTAATAGAAATATAATGCAGCATTATAAAAACAAAAAGTTCAGATACAGGAACAGAAGAACAGTTCTATAAGTTCTATAACAAAGTAAAATTGAAAAAAAAAAAAAAAACAAACTCAACTACACAATGTATAGTTTTTAAAGAGACTATTGCAAGAATATTTGTTAAAATTGAATAGGCTTCTATAAACAATAATATTAAATACATATGAACTATGAACTATGCTATTTAAAACCGAATTGAACAAATGTTATGCTAAAAACGTCCGATCTTTAGGAACAATAGATAAGTGGGACTTGACAACTGATATATAAAAGCGGTTAAGGAATTTCTAAGCATGAGATAATTACAGTTTGTTTTCCATTCTCCTCCATTTATATCTATATATTCGCTGCTTAAAACAGCAGCTCAGTCAACCGTAAGCCTCAAGTTTCTTTTCACACTTAATAGATATAAAAACACTTTGACATAAACAAAAAACAACAAACAAAAAAATAAAAAAAAAAAAAAAACGAAGCAACAAGATTCAATTAAAAAAAATGAAAAATGATTTTTACATGATTTTATTCAAAATGGCTGTTCGATAATCAACGAACACTGATACAAATAGTAAGACATATATTTACTGTAAATTTAAACATTTTGTGATTTTGATTCTTAATAGTTACGTTTCACCTGGCCTGTGGCAAAAAGCACTTCCAGTATGTTCAGGAACTCACGATAGTTGATCTCGAAACACATTCCTCGCTTAACGCTGAAACATTTACACACAGCTTCCAACTCGCGACTGCTCATCATGATGTTCATATCACGCAACGTTATGCCACGCAAGAACTGGTTTTGTGAAACCGATCCACAATTCTGACGGTCGAAGTCCTTGAATATTTGGCTAAGATTGGATATTTCATCAGGCTTATTTGCGAGCTTCATCAGCGCCTGTGAGCAGAGTGTGCGCTCATCAAAGTTAAGGAAGCAGTCAACGCAATCCAGATTCGGCAGGTGTAGCAGCGGCACAGCTGTAGTAATTTTATCACCCATTTGTGTTTCATATTGTATAAAGATCTCATCCAATGCCTTGCAAAAGTCACGATACCGCACACAGGCTCGGCGACTTGGCGAACGAAAGCTGAAATCGAATGGAATTAAAATAGAGCTCTGTGTCGAGTATCTTTTTGCTTACACATCACTAAGTGTGGTGGCGTCCTCTTCGGAAAGTATGATCATGGAATTGTCTAGGGCGCGTTTGAAATCACTTTCCAGTATTTCACCCTCACGATGACGATCGTAGTCCGCCAGGAATTCCACGACGGCAATGCTTTTTGTGACTGCCTGGCGTTTGGCGCTGGTGAGAATGCGAATGATGTTCTCTTCGCTTGCCATTGCCTTTTCGATTTTTTCTCGTGCAAAAGGCGGACATTCTTCAAGAGCTTGCTTGCCCACCATAGTGGGCATAGCGTATTCGGCCGGATCAACATCATCCAGAAACTTAGTATAATAGAAGCCTAACTCATTGCCATAACGATGCAGCACAGCATCGAGTTCTTTATCTGACAACAGTATGCCATTGACGCGAAAGATTTGGTTTGCTTGATGACAATTCACATGCCCGCTGTATAATCTGTTCGAAATTGATTGTACTGAGCTGTTCTGCTTTTCTAGATAGCTAGAGCGGTGTGATACTCACTTGTCATAGTTGCGGAAGTATGGATGCAGGTAGAGACGGCGATTTCGTATGCGTAGGCGTATTTTGGCTAAAGCGTCTTCGCACAAATCCCGCAAATCCATTGGTGCAGATTGCCAATCGAGGGTGCCAGGTCTGGGGAGTTCTTTGATATGGACTAGTGGAGATTCAACAACACACTGTGGCGCCTTGTCCAAGTTTTTGATGGTAAATACTAAATATTAAATAATTAACAAAAAATATAATCGAAATGTTTTGCCAACAAATTAATTAAATCATATCCAAAACATTATTACCGGTATCAATTTCGTCGACAAAATTGCGCCAACGTACTCGATTTACATCCAGTGGATCTAAATATCGTTCACACATCAGACCGAACTCTCGCTGTGATAGATGTTTTCCAACGCCCATGTTCCATAGGCCACGCTCAAATTGATTCTTAGTTATGCTTCCCACTTGCAGTGGATCGAACTTCTCAAGGAACTCACATGTGCGTACTCGATTCTTATGAATGTATGCCTGTATGCAATGAACAATATCGCATTCGCCTCGATTTTTCTTGGGATGATTACAAGCATCTGGAAATATGGGTTGTGTTATTTGACAGCCATTTACTGCTGGTAGCTCTGACAGTTCCAGATCAATTAGCCGGCCTGGGAAGTCAAGAATTAAATCCTGAAAATAATCTCAAATTAGAAATTCAACATTGAACTCGAAGCTTTATACTTACTCCTGACATATCCAAAAGGGCATGCGTCTTCAAATAATCCATGATATTATCAAGGTGCTTAATGAAGGCCACATAGTTGACCAGGTAACCATCCTTCATATAGCGTTTTAGTAACAACATAAAATCGGATTCTGACAGAGGTATTTTCATAAAGTGAAGCACACGTGAGAAGTGCGAGACAGTTACCACGCCCACATTTCTTGCGACCTTGATGAATTATTAAATTGAAATAAAGAGGTTGCGGAGGTTTAACGATTTAAAAGAAGGAGTAAGTATAGGGTTGATTTTCAAAAGAACATTCCGTAGTTGAAAACTATTATTAAGTAAGAATCGTTCTAATAAATATGTGTAGCCATATTATCGGCTATGAAAGCTATAAATGTCTCAATTAAATACAATACTGACCAGTTCATAGTCCTGAAAGTACGGCATTAAAGGAAGGTGTGTTTCCTGTGCTATTTTAAATAGAATCAGGAATAATTTACGTCGGTCTTCTGGTTGTGGTATAACATTCAAGTGCCATGGATCATTCCACTCCAGTCCACTGGCCAGTTCCTTAAGGGCGCTCTTCTGTATATCTTTGGGTGAGCATAGGGGCATCAGTGGGTTGTAATACTACTAGATCATCGCATATTTAAGAACTCACTCTCTTCGCAAACCACTTTGCAGAACTGACGATAGGCGACGCGTCCATCTCGAATTTGAAAATAATCTGTCACATCCCTTAGCTCGAATTCAGACATGCCGGATACCTTGCGATATTTGCCCAACACAGCAGTGAATATGGACTCTGTTGGGGGCGTGGCAAAATGTATTTTCATATATCGAGAGAGAGATTCTATTGGTACTTGCCCGATACGAAGCCTGTGCAACCGGGATCATGTTGCTTTAAATCGGCGCAGATATCGAAATCATGTCTAAAAATGGCACCTTGAATTTTACGACATGCCCGCCAGATAGAATTCAGCTCCATCTCCTCCTAAAAGACCAAAAATAAATTCGGAAAACGTTCCGACCTGATGCTGCGATAACTAACTTACCCGCTCATCGCCTTCTTTTATCTTAGTCGAATGCATTTTGCTCTGCAATTTGTTTACTGTTTTTTTATTTTATAAAGTGTATTGAACCCTATCAATAAAGATGTTTGCTGTGTGCCAAGTAAGCAAGCAATAAAGTTAGGAATTATTCTCCCAAACGGGTTGTGTTATGAATTGACATTGTGTGCTGTGCATTCTGTTTGCTTTTGTTTCACCGAGTGATGAGGGCTGGAAGCTGAAGCACACACACCGAGGACGACGATGACGACGTCCGCCCGGCACTAATCACTTCCTTGTCGAAGTCCAGACCACCGTGATGTGCGGCGACAGGACAGTTTGCTCGTTGCCTGCGTTGACTCAGCGTTATGCAATCACGCGCTCATTCATCGCTCTGTTTGTCGCAATGCCAGCAGGACTTTTATTCAATTTTCAAGAAATGACGCAGGAAAGAACTAAAAAAAATAAAAAAGAGATGAAAAAAATCAGATCGGTTGGAAAAAACATATCCTGGCATCATCAAATGCAATTTCAGTTTATTGAAAAATCACTGGCCAACTAACCAGAGAAACGCTTCAAAATGCAGCGAGTCCATGCCGGAGCAGAGTACCCAGTGGAAAACAGAGAAGTGACTTCCTCCTTCCTGCCGTCAGTTAAGGCTGATTGCCAGCAACGACAGCAGCGTCAGTTACCTGCAAAGGTAAGTGAGATATGTGATGTTTACTCGGTAATCGAGCTATTGTTTACTAAGTTTGCGGAGTGTAAAACTCAGTAAGATATCCCATTCTCAGTCTATGATCGCGATGAGCCTGCCAACTGGATTATCAAAAAATTTCAATATACCCATCCTGCCATTGCCACTGCAGTGCATATACCTTCTATAATCTTCATAGATGCGTGCCAAATTGCACTTCGAGATTGTAATGCCCAACCGCTTAGTGTGGCCATAAAAATGTATTGCAATCATTATCGTTGCTTAGACGAGCTTTGCGGCCAGCCAGGCGACCAAGCAAGCTGCTCGAGCAGCCCCCCTTGACTCCTTTAACCACCTTTAGTGGATTTCAAATTGCAACTTTTATTGCGCATTTTTGATTTACTCAGCATGCTATTTGCTTTGCCCCGGCGCGGGATTGAACTGGGTTGAGGAAATGTGGGTGCCGGTGGAGACTGGCAAGGGGATTGCCGTGCTGCTGCTGCAAAACCATGTTGATATTGTGGCTAATTTAAAATTATAGTTTTCAGTTCTTGAAATTGTGTATTGTGTGAAAGTGAGATTAGACTCACCTCACTTCTTCGTTTATCGTGCGCAAACATATGGCGTTTTTTATGCTTTCCCCTAACACACACACACAGACACACCCAGCAAGAAGCATAGACAAAATGGTGGCATATATTCATGAACCTGCTGTACATCTGCATAATAGATGGCAGCAAGCGGCGGCAGGTGACGCCACTTGGCGTACATTGCCTTTTATTTTAGTGCCTGCTTGTCTGCTAAACTGGTTCTCTGGCAGTGGCTGCTTTTTGGGCGGCAAGTTTCACACGCACACAAACCCACACACAGTTATATAGAGAAATATGGGAAAAAGGCAAACAATGGCAGGCAACCTAGTTATCGCCCGCCATCTTTATTGCATGCAAATGTGCGAAAGGCGGCGGTAAAGGAGGCGCGTCTGTTGAAATGGCTGACGTATATGCAATACGTATACGTAATGCACCTTTGCCATGCCTTATAAAAGCAACCGCATGCATATTTATCTTTACTTCGTAGCCGGGAGCCGGGAGCCGGTGTCGGTGCCGGAGTCAGAGTCACAGCTAGAACTAAAGCTGCCGCTGCAGCCGGGCCACACGAGCTGCCTTGGCAAATACCGATCCACATTTGTGTGTGGGTATGCACATGTGTATGTCGTGCTTGTCTCTGCGTGTTTGCATGTGTGTGTGGAGTTAAAGAAATACGATATCTTAAGTGTTAAACAGGCGCTTTGCCAAACAAACTCGCACTGGCTGAGCTACAAACGAGGCATTGCCACCTTATCTTGCCTACCAGCCACGCCCACCTCGTTGCAATTGCAGTCGTTGCCGGCGCGTTGCTCGTTGCCACAACCCATCCCCAGTCCCATCGCCATGCCCGAATAGGAATTTCAGAAATACATATTTGGCGGCAAACAGAACAAATGTAAAAAGGCAAAAAAGTCGTACAACCGCAGAAAATAAATAAAAACGCTTTCTGCTCGCTTCTGGTGTGGCGCGTTTTATGCGCACTTGAACATACACGGGCACACACACTCACACACACGCACTGACGCTTACACCAGCAAACAGGTGCAATGTGTTTGCACTCTCTCTCTCTCTCTCTCTTTTTCTCTCACACATGCTCTGCCAGCGGCTTGCTGCATTCTTGTAGTGCATAGATTCGGGCCCTGCTTATAATTCTACTCCGGAGTTGTAAATGTTTATTCAAGTATTTATTTATGTACTCACTCGCACTCAGGGTGTGTGTGTGTGCGTGTTGGTGTGGGTGTGTGTGCCAAGGGATTCTTAACCGACGATCCTAAAGGGTATATTTTACTATCTTCGACATTCTTATTTGTATTTTATAAACTACGCGTTACCCCCTTTTAAAATGTATTTTACAATTACAAAATAATTATATTTAGTTAAACTCTAACTAAGCGGTATCTCTTTCTCTCTCACTTCTCGCATGTTTCCGGGCGCGACTTAAATTAAAATGCATTGCCCTATGGCTGAGTTTTTGATTTGATGCAACCACGAACACACTAAAGTTGCTACTGGTTGTTGTTGCTGCTGCTGCTGGGCTACAGGCACTTTTATGTTGCCCCTAAACCACTCACAACAGCTCCAACAATAACAACTAAGAATGCTGTAGTCGAGCGTGCTCGAGAGTCTGATACCCTGCATGAATAGGCCCTACATATGTATATCTAAATACCCTAATATATAAATACCTTTAATAAATGTGAACTGCAATCTTCATGGAATTCAAAGTTCATACAATGTAACATTTCTTATCCTAAGCATGTTCTCTTTTAACTTGAGACTCTTGGCAGTTGGGAATGTGAATCAGGCCAACGCTCGCACGGGGTATACTTGAATCCTTTCTAATATCAGCCTGCTGCCTGCTGCATAAAGGATGCGTTTTCAATTTTTATAATGGCATCGCAACTGCTTCTGCAGCTGCCATTTGGCGAGCATATTCTCAGCTCAAGTTTATTGCACTGTCTGCCATTATATTTGGAAATATTTTGACATTGGCTGCACATTTTCCGACGACAGACTCTGCAGCTCAGAGCCGCAGCCGAGGCATGGTTCTGCCCTGGTGCAGTTGTTGATGCTCGCAATATTGTGCAATTTTCATCGTTTAATTTGCATTTGCAATGCGCGTTTCGTCATTTAATTCTGCTGTCTACGTAACGACAAAACATGAACTTCTGCTTTGACACGAAAACATCATTAACTTAGCCGTGGAACTGTGGAAAACTAATTAAAAATGCATTGTTGACACTCACAATTGCAGTGAATAATGAAAACGTATTTAGTACGGGATGAAAGAGAGGGAACAGTAAAAAATAAACAGAAACCAAATAAAGCATAGTCTTTGAGATAATTAAATATTACAAATTAAGTCTATATCTGCTAATTTTAAGTATGTACAATTATTAAGTGTTTTATTCCAATACAAATACAGATTATTGGCGTTATAAGATTTTACCCATTTCATCTCTAGAATTTCCCTTCAGTTGCTTGTGCTCCATGGTTCATCAAACATTCAGTCATTGGGACATTTGAAAATTGATTTACAAAACTTTTTTAATTAATTATGATGATGTGGTAGTGTGCCGGGTAAGCTTGCCCCAACCCCTCAAAGCCACTCCACAATTCATTTGCACAGCTGCTGGCGTTGATGTTGAGTTTTTGACTTCTTTGATGCTGCTGCTGCAAATGATGTTCGAGTTGAGTAGATGCTTTTCGCTTCTACTTCTTCTTCTTCTTATTTCTTTCTTTATCATTGGAATGTTTGAGTTTTCACATTTCAATTTCTGGTATTTCGCAGTTCACGTTTTTTTTCGCTTTGTCCCAAACAACTTTTGGCTGCCTGTGCGGATGTGCGTCAAAGTTAAAATTAACAAAAAAAAAAAAAATGGTGCCAAACGACGCCGGCGCATTTGGTTCTTCAAATAAGTTTTGTATTAATGAAATTGCAAATACCATGCAAAACTTTCGTGCATGTTTCTTTATAAACTGTCAAACTAATAGACTGAGTTTTGGCATGTCGAGTTACTGTCGTTTCTGTCGAGTCTACGTCACAGACGTCTCTACGTCTGCTGGCCTGCTAGCTGCTCCGCTCGCATGGCTACAAGCCCGACTCTTAGTGTGCACAACCTGCCGGCTGCAGGGAACATTACAACACTGCCATTCAGCAGCAGATCTGCCCGCCATGTGTGCAAATATCGGAGCAACTTTTGTGCAGCAAAGTTTGCAAATGTATTTCAATGCATAGAAATGAATCTAATTTGTAAAATTTCATACAACAGTTGAAAAGTTATAAACGCGCAGGCACTTGCACTCCATGCAGCGTTTGCCTGTCGCACCGCCGTCGCTTATCTTTCCCCTTGCACCCAGTTCCTGCTGGGTTGCCCTGGCCCCATGTGCAGGCCACTTTGCCGACGGTCTGTGTGAAAATGTCGACAACTTGGCATGCAGATTGCAAAGTTTCGAAAAGCAGCATCGGCAAGAGCAACGCCAGCAGCAGCAGCAGCAGCAGCAGCAGCATCTGCAGCGGCGGCGACAACGACAGCGGCAACAGCTACGACAACGATGACGCCGGCAACAACAACTGCAAAAGCTGAGCAGATTTAAGTGGTGCTTTGTTATGCATAAATAAAATGCTCGGTAAGAAATAAGCCCGGCAACGGAACGAACAAAATTTGCAGAAAAAGCACAGAAAATCAACGAGGCCAAAACATATTTTTGAGTTTATTCGAAATAAATTTTACATTACTTAGCTGCCAACTCCAAGGGGCGCCAACAAGGGTCATATAGCGTACTCGAGACCCCCACGACCCACACCCAATGCGAAAAGTAATTTACGCTCAGTCGAGTTGCGAAAAGTGGGAGTAGAGGAAAAAACTAACCAACTGGCTTGAGCTGGTCCTGTGTCTTGGATCTAGGGAACTAGGCGCAGCCGACGACAAGCAGCCAAAGACAATTTTGTTGGCACTAATTGAATGTAAATACAATTTTGCTTTGCTGTCAAGTCTTGTGTCTAGTCGACAAGGACGACAACAGCCATGCAGCAAATGAGGTGCAGGGGCAGCCAGGAAAAAGGGCTTCGACTGGAAGGCAGGAGACAGGCAGATAGTAGTGGTACCAGCCGGTGCCGTAGCTTCGTTCTATGACGACGTTGGCAATAAAATGAAACGAGCTGATTGTGTGCTACAAACAAGACTGCTGCAGCTGCTGCCAGCAGAGAGCGAGCACACTCTATTCCTTTACAGTGTCAGTGCCTCCTGCCTGCTGCTCCTTCAGTTCTTTGCTCCTTGGCGCCCTGCTCCTTGCCACTGAACGCTGAAGTGTCGTTGTAACGTTTGGCACACAGATCAAGTGCAATGCAACGTGCAAAGTTCCAAAAAAGCGCAAAAATCAACAGTGCAAAATCTTTTATTTAGTGTCATCAACAACGATTCTGTTGGCTTCGTTGTTGTTGCTGTTGCACTCTCCTCGCTTTTCAATTTGCGCCAACCCGCATGCAGTTTGCGTAGAAAATGTCATTTGATATTTTCTTAAAATTTAATTACCAAAATTGCATTGAGACAAGCCAAGCAAACGACTGAGCGACTTCCCAAGGCGGCAATTGGAGTACTTTTCATGCAAATCCTTCATCAGCACAATCTTAAGCAGCAGCAGCAGCTGCAATTTGTGCTTCAGGATACATTGGCACTATTGGTTGCATGAAAAATCTATCAATAAAGGCTATCAGCTAGATTAAGGCTATTTTCTGATGTACTTTATCATTGATGATACAATTATAGTGACGCCTTAATTAAATTGATTTGCATTTGCTTTGAATTGTTTTCATATTGCGTATACGCAATGCATTTTTTAATTGAATTATTTTGCCTTTTGTGGCCGGCGAAAGCAGGTAAATGCACAATATGCTACACACGGATAAGTGCAGCAGCAGCAACACCAACAACATGTGTTAAACATCAACAACAGCAGCTGCTGTTGCCAAAAGGCAAAATTCGTTTGTTATGCTACATACATGAGATTAAAGGATTTAAAAGCCTTTCGAAATTCGCAATTTATTTATACATATTTTTTTTTTTAGAATATTGTAAACTTGTTTGAGCTAGAATCGTATGCATATGAAGCATAATTGAATTCATAATACCGACTAATTATTCTGGCCAAACAAAACCAACGAGTTACCTCCTTTTATTTGATAAGTCAAATTGATGCATCAATATTTGGCTAGCATACAGACTAATTATGCCCAGATTTGTTTATTACGTCAATTAATACTTATGGCCAACAAGCCGCACTTCAATTAGAGCTGCAGGCATTACTTGGCCAAAATTGGCCAATAGTATTGTTTGCAAATTATAATTGGCTTGAAGTCGCTTGAGCACTTTAGTCTTGCTGCTGTAATTGTTGTTGCGTTGTTGGTCTTGTTGTTGTTGCTGTTGTTAGTGACAGGTTTCGTAATTTGCGACCTCGTCGTTTAGCTATTTATGCATTTATGTTTAGCACTTGTGCGACTACAAGTTGTTTAACGTTCATTACCATTTGCCATTAGCATGCATTTTGCCACGTAATTTTCCATTTCGCGTAACGCTCTGTTTCCCCGGGAAACTCTGTGGTTGTGTGTCTGCAGTTGCAGTTACGGATTCAGTGCAGGGCGGCAGGAAGTAGGCTGCCGGTCTATTCTATTAAGCGGCGTCAAGCACGATGAGTCTGTCGTCTATGCACACACCACGCACATGCAGGCGCTCACGCTCACACACAGGCACAGGCACACATAGGCAGTCGCGTCACGCATTAATGTATGCTACATTTTCTTCGCCTCGCAGAGGATACTTATGCCGACATGCGTGCAACATTGTGTGGCAAGCAGCCAGACAGCCGGTTGTGCAATCGAATCATCATCAAATCGTACCAAAATTGACTTAATTTTCCCCCAGCACAGTTCATTGCACATCGTCAACGCATAAACGCATGATATTGCAGATTTTCATTTTATCTAACGCAGCAATTTAAATGCATTTTTCGCCGCAACTCGAGGGGCTCCGTAGGGGACGGGAGTGCGAATGCGGTACAAACAATGCGGCCGGGCACATACATAAGCAAGGCTTGATTGCGTTTCCGTTTTATGAAATTTTGTGGCATCAAATGCAATGATTTGTCATGGCTTATGTGCCGTTGGGTGTTGCATTCGTCACAGTTTTGTGGCATCTGCTCGGGATGGGATAAGAGAATGTGACAGGGGGGTGACCGAGCCGGCGGTTGACGCTATGCATTTCGGGGGACTTGCGTATCGCTCAGCCTCCGGCATGTGATGAAATGTGGCAAGTGAGGCAAGCGTCCGCGTCACTTGTGTGTGTTAATATTTTGCCGATTGGCGCTGCAATATTTTGTCATTTGCAAACCATTATGAATTTATTTATTATTTTCCTGGCTCTGCTCTGTGAAATATTTTCGCGTTGATTGCGTTTGTTTATGTGTCAGACTCGGTTTGGAGCATCCACCACAAACTCCCTCACCAATTCCCTCCCGTTCTGTATCGTTGTGTATACTTGTGTGTGTCTGCCTGTGTGTTAGCCAGTTTTTGCGACAACATAACAGGGCGTATGCGTGATTTCAATTCGTTTCGCAGTACGTGAGTTTTTAGTATTTTCCATTGGCAGCAGCACGCAAATTAAAGTTCAGGCAAGCAGAAATTCAATCTCTTATTTGGTGATTGTTCCGGTTTTATTTTTTTCTTGTTCTTCGTTTTTCACTTTTTCCTTTTTTTTTTGTATTTGGTTTCGTTTTTGATTTCTTTGGCCAATTCAAAAGTCCCTTTATTTTTGTACTCCGACTGTTTTAAATTAAGAGAAGCGCACGTTTTATTGTTTGTTTCAATTGCCTGACTGACGAGAGCAGGACCAAGGTTTGCTTTGGCGTATGGACGAACGGCACGGACGTCTCGAGCTCATCCTGAGCGTAATCAGCAAATGTGCCAACTGACGAGCACATTGCAGGTTTGGCCCCAAAAAGTGAAATTATTTCAATTTGTACGAAATTAAGCCAGATGTTCGTATGTATGTACGTACGTAGTAGATATCTTTGTCTCTATCAGACGGAAATAGCAGACAATAAAATGGAGAAAGCGGGTGAGCGGGTGATTACGCATGGAAGATGGCAGCGTGACACGTTGACAAGCGATTCTATCGGAAAAATCGTTGATTTACATAATACGTTGATATATTTTTAAATACGAGTATTGAGTATTTTATCATCAATTTATTAAGGTCTAACTCTGCTAAGTCCAATAATTTTTTCATTCTTATGTTTTTGAACGTGTCTTTTCCACACGAACCCATCTCTAACTCTTCACTAATTCTATTTAGCATTTTGCAGGACGACAATGACGCCGGCTAACTGGACTTTTATTTTAAAATTCTTCTGTTTTTTCGTTGTTGTTGTTGTCGTTGTTGTTGTTCCTCTGCTGTGTCCGTAACTCTAGTTTGCGACGCGCTGTGTCCGGGCAAATGGAGTCCGGCTAATTACTCAATGCAAATTAAAATTCATGTCAAGCAGATTGGATTATCCTCACGCAACATTAAATGTCGCGTTTAGCGTGGCAGCAGCAGGAAAGGTGCTTTCGCTTTTGCATTTTGCTTTGTCGTTGCCTTTGTCCTGTTTCGCTTGCTCCTTTTGGTTCCGTCGCGTTCGCGTTGCGCATAAAATGGACAACTGAAATAAAGAGCGAAAAGGGCAACAGCAACCAGTCAAATAGAGAGGGCGAGAGAGAGAAATGCAGAGTAAGAGAGACAGCAATAAGGACAAGGACAAGGGCGGGCAATATAAGGTAACGAAGACAACAGAACGCACAGAGCGGAGCGGGTAAAAGCAACGCAGGCAAATCTCTTTTGAAATGCTAATGTAAAAATTCTTTAAAGAAAATTACGCAATACATTATTTTGGTTTATTTTGCATTAAAAGTCAATTTAGTGTTAAGGCACAGGGGGAAAAGTATGTGAAAAGCGAAAAAAAATAAGCGAGCGCCCCAAAACAACAGCAACAACAACAACAACAACAGGGCACACTGTAGGTTTTCAAAAAGGAGCTGTAGAGCGTAAAGAGAGCGCAACAGGATTGGGCACGGGCAATGGACACACCGTGGCTCAGACGAGCATGGGTTTCCAGGCATGGGACTGGACGACGACCGCCTGACCGGGCCAGACTGGCGTGGACCGGGCCATGACAACGCAACTAACTACAGTTGGCGCTTGGCGTAAATAACAAACGACCGAAAGTTAGCATTTTTATTTTGCATTTTAAGTTGATTTGCCGCCTGCGTGCTGAGCGGAGTGTCAACGGCACTCAGTCAGAAAGGAGACCCGAAAGGGCCAGCGGACGAGCGGCAGACGCATAGGAAAAAGAGGAGCAAAAACACACCAGGACGTTCACACATGGCAAAGTGACTAGGCACGGTGGAGTGCATACATCAAGCCAGTTTGCTTATCATTTAAAAAAGATGAACTTTAATAATTTTTAGATATATTAAACTTTCTACTATGAGTTTTTACGATGCGTTCTATACTGTTTTTTTAAGATCCCTGTATTATTGATTGTTCTTTCAGCTCTTTGGCAAACGACTCACTTTATTGTCACTTGTGAATTAAATTTATTTATGCAATTTATCGATAATTGTAAGCGACGTTGCCCGAAGCTCGTTAATTCTTAAATTCTGCTTGGCTGACGATGCTCGTTCAACCATTTCGGGTAAATGGGATTATGAGCTTTAAACACTTCGCTTCACAATGTGCAACAAAAGACATTATTACGGCTACTTATGTATAAAACAGTTACAAACGTATATATGTGCGTATGTATGTACTGTCGTATTTTCCGCTCGCGTTTTTTTTTTTAACAAATTTTCCACAATTTCCACCATTGTGCAGTGGCGTCCTTTTTTCGTCTTATGTTTTGCGTGGGGATTCAGCGGCACGCTGCTCTTTATCTATTAAAACGCCTTCCAATTTGCATATTTCTGCAGCTGTAACAGCTGTCAACGCTGGACAGCGACGATGGTCGTCTCGATGGCGACGACGACGCCGACATCAACGGCAACAGCGACTGAGCAGCAGCGTAGGACTTATTGTAGCAGCGAACGAGAAGCAGCTCTTAAGATAATGTAACCCCTCGCATTGCCCGCATTCCCGCGTGCATCGTCTGATGAGTGGAAGCATCTCGCGAAAATTAAAGCCCCGCTTTTCTCGCTTTTCCAAAGCTATTTCAGACGGAGGGCGGGGGCCGAATAGATGGGAGGCTAAAAAATCAGTGCACGACTAAAAAATACTTAGTGAAATACTTTAGGTATATTCGGAGAATCTGTTTATGATGCTGGGCTAAAATATTTACATTTTATTAGAACTTCATAAGAATTTCTTAACTGAGCCATGTCAACAGAGTTCAACGTTGAGTGCGAAGAAAACTTTTTCGAAAGAAAAGTTTCCCCTACCTGAAAATCTGCTGTCTGGCATTATACCCCATAGCGGAACTTGCAAGCGCATAGGGTAAAGGAAAAAATAAAAGGCGCACAACATTGCGTTGTGTCCAGCGCCATTAGCACCCTACAAATGCGAGCGTATCAACAGCAGTGTGAGACTTGTAGAAACTGAAAAATTTAGGAATCTCTTTCATGGAACGCTTTTGGCGAAAGGTGTGTGAGGTAGCGTATGGCGCAGTTTGCCAAGTCGCAAGCCGAGCTACCTCTTGACTATTTTATTTCCTCCCATTTTATTGTATTCCTTTGTTTGGCTTGTTACGCTGTCGTATTACCTACATCAACTGTCACTTTAAAACGCATTTTTCTTTCACTCGCCGTTGCCCCGTTTGAAGTGTTACTCAGGGCTGTCGACGCCTGGGCTTATCTGCATATAGCGTGGCAGAGGCAGAGGCAGTGACGGATGCACAGACAGAGACAGAGACGTCCATCCGGTAAACAATTCCATGCACATTAAGTTCCAATTAAGTAACATTCAAGCCAAATCGCTGGCCTGTTAGGGGCAAATTGCTGTTTGTTTGGTTTTCAGATGGTGCGCGGACGCGCTCCCTTCAGATTGCTTTGTTAATATTAATTTGTCATTAAATTGAACAACAAGAGCTTACAAGCTGCTCGTTTAAAATGCATTGATAAAGCCAAGTGGCCAACAAAGCAAAGCAAAGCGAAGCAACGCAACTCCCGCCTTCAGGCCACAGGCTCTCCCGGCATCGGTGAGCTGTATTCGTAGCCACTTCGAGCCATCAGATAAATTTAATGCGCTTTAAACTGTTTGGCTAGGGCTTGCGGGCTTGCGGGCTTGCGGGTTGTCTTTGTGTCTTTGTAGAGGAGCTGCCGCTCCTTGGTTAGCCCTTTAGAAAACTAAGCACAACTGTTGCTTGCTCACTTGCGAGCTCAAAGGATGCGGGTTTTTTTGGTTGCGGTCGTACTACTCATCTCAGCCTGTCTGGCATGTCCATCACGGCAAACGTTAGTAAATTTCCTGCAAAAGGTCTGACATTTTATTCACAAATTTTCCATACCATAATGAATCAATAACTCAAATGTGCTTCGCATTCGTATAGAATGTGTCATTTGTCTAACAATTTGCACAAAATGTATCCGATTGTCAGACTGCTTGATGATTCTTTTTAGTGGGAAATCCTTTTTTTTTGCAACTGTAAACAACGAAAGGTTTCGACTTCGAGTGGCAATGCTTTTAATTTAACGCTACTTTGAGCAAATTTACATGTAAACACGCACACATGCATACACATGCGCGCACAGGTCGACCACAGGCGTTAGTCGGAGGCCACAAAGCGTAAAAATGCATAAAGCTTATTTTGCCTAGCTGCTCGACTCTGCCATTCAGAATAACGCAAGCGCCAGCTTAGCTTTACTTGGCTTTCAACGTCCTGTTCCCGGGCAAAACCGGAAAAAAAATCTATTTTCAATAGAAACGCTGCTCAACTCAAAAAGGACCACTCCACGCTGGCTATGAATGGGCAAAAAGGTGTTATCTGATTGCTATTCTAAACACACGCACTGAAACGGACACACACAGAAACACACCCATATACACTGAGGGAGGCGAGAGCATTTGAAAGCCGAGAAAAACAAATACGTTCGCATAAAAAGTTAAATCACATGAATGGGGCTATTCACTGGACTTCAAAAAGGGAGGGAGTTAGGGGTCTGTAAGCTCAGCTCGGATAAGGCATAAAAAAAATGGTATGAAGCACTTGCGATTGGCAAATAAATAGTACACGACACAACAAGTTGCAAGTGCTTTTATATCTGCAATGTTGTGCCCCATCGAGTGTACTACTTTGATATTTTTAAGACATCCAACTAAAACTATTGTCTTGTAATAAATATATTTATATTTGAAATTAGATGAAATCTTACTAAAAACGAGAATATTTTAACAAACTTATCTCCACGTGATTTTTAAGGAGTATCTCACAGTTGAGTTCCATTGATTTCTTATTACTCAGCATTAACTGCTCTGAGGACTAAACCTGCTGTCGGTTCATCTGTCCACTTGCCTCTTCGACCAACTCGTGTTTGCCTCCTGTGCACAGTGGGCACGCCCTCTACGGCGACTGGCAAAGGTGCGTATGAGCAACCTGCAACCTGTTTGACGTCACACTAATTAAATGGCACTACAACTTAGACTTGGACACGGGTAATGATGCCCACCGATTCGACTCGTTGCCACAGTGCCGACAGCGTGATGCCGCATTCCCAGTATCGGTAATTAAAATCTAAAAAGGATTCAGCTCATTCGGTCTTTCACTTTGCTTCAGCAAGCGGCGCCGTACACCGGCACCGGCACTCTGTGCGCTATTTGCTTAAGCTGTAGTTATCGCTAGGTGTGTGCCACATCAACGTGTGTAAGTGCAAGTGTAGAAGTGTGCACGTTTGTGTGTGTATGTGTGCGTGCTACACAACTGAGTGCACTTGTTAACGTTAAGGTAAGCAAATAATGAGGTGCGCCGCACGAGCTTTTAATGAACAAAAGCGATAATCGTTTTGAATTGCACTGCAATTAAACGTGTCAAAGGAACAAGATCCAGGAGACAGGATAACGTGCATGGGATAAAAGATACAGCTTTCATTGCGTGGCTGGACACTGGATAAATACGAGTACATATACGCAAGTGCTCTATTTAAGGGTATTTATTTCGATTTACATTTTGGTATTATACGTAGTATGGGCGATTGTACAAGTTGTTATATCCATAGCCACCGTATCCACCGTAGCCGCCCAAGCCGCCGTAGCCACCCAGGCCGCCGTAGCCGCCCAAGCTGCCGTAGCCGCCCAAGCCACTCAGGCCGGCATAGCTGCCATATCCGCCTAAGCCGACATAGCCTCCATAGCCGGTAGGACGAAACCCTCCATACACTCCAGGATATCCGAAACTGCTAAGGCCTCCGTAACCGACGCCTCCGATGCCAAAGCCTCCGACGCCGATGCCTCCAATGCCCAACGGACTGTAAGCTTGTCTCGTCACACGCGCTCCGCTTGCAGCATCAACTCCAGCTTCAGTCTCCTTCAGTGGTTGCCCAACTGTTGCGTTCGAGCAGCATGCGATGATTAGCAGTGCATATAATCCAAATCGGGCGCAGTTACGCATTGTGCTGGAACTGCTCGAGCTGTTTTACTGGAACTAGTTGTTAATTGGTATGTAGGTTATCAGTGTGCGGTTTTCCAGGTATGCTGGTCTCACGTCGTAGTCTCCGGTTTCGATGGTGCCGTGCAGCCAACTGTGACCTGACTAGCCAGAGTTTTGGCCATTTATAGCCTTAGAACTTTGCGCATAAAATAGAAACTTTTGTTTCTTTTTTGCTTGTTAGCGAAATGAGACGCTAATGTAAACGTCATAAAACAAACTATTTAAATATGCGAGTGCGGCCACGCACCAATGGAACAAAAGGCCAATTCATATCGCTACCTGTTCACCGCGCCGTCGTCTCAGACGCCATTAGGTCGCACGCTAAGTGGCGTTCATGAAATCGAATGGCTCGCTGGATGTTTAAAGAGCAAAACATTTCACTTTGCGGCCGACCGACCGACTGGACTGGCTGGCTCTAGGCAGGTAGCGTCTTCCCTTTTGGCCGCTTGCCGACGTCTGCCTGCCTGCGGTCAGGTAAGCTGTGCAAATGTGCTAATTTCATTTGAAGGTTAGTTATGCTCTTGACCAGGCCAAGAGCGCCCCATAGGCCGAATGCCCGGGCACATTCGCATCGCTTTTCCCGCCTCACGCACACGTCATAAGCTTCAACTTCGGGTGCGTAAGTGTGAATTGCTGTTTGTTGTTTGTTTGTTGTTGTTTGTTCGTGCTGCTGTTGCTGTGGTTGTTGTTGCTGCTGCTGCTTGCCTATTTGCCGGTTTATTTGCTTTTGTTTGGATAGCTGTTTGTTTTATGTGTGACCTGACCATTAACAATTTTCGATGGCTTAATGCTCACGCTGCGGCGTGTTGCATGAGGCACGTGGCATGTTACCGAAAATTCTAAAGCCAAAGTCAATGTCAAATCTAAAGCCAAAACGTAAGCCACCGCAACATATTTATTTATTCATTTATGTCATGAGATTATCTCGTAAAGTTGAAATTTTAGTTCAACGCTTTAAGCGCTTTGAACCAGTTTAGATGTGGGTCAATTAACGACGTCACCAACCACATCAATTACCGCTCCACACACCGTCCAATCCAGTTCCCGGCTAAATGAGTTCTGTCAACACGGCCGTCGCATAAATTATGCGACTGAGCCGAAAAGAATGTCGCATCATTTAAATTTGTTTAAACAAAAATACTGCGCGAAAAGGGGAATAATTGATTTTGCAAATGTAAATAAATAAATAATGTGGAATACTAAAAACATCAATTTAAAACATATACGAGTTATGACCAATTAAAATGTTACAAAAAAATAAAAATGCATATGGAATGTGTGGAATTTAAAACTAGCTTAATAGATCTCTACTCGAAGCAGTTGTGTTATTAACTCTGCCCACCTTACGTTTTATAGTACATAATTATGTCTACCTCATTAAGAGACGCTCGTTGAATTATATAATTCTGTAAAGTCAGAAATATCAAATGGCACTGGAAACCGTTATATAAATAGACTTTTGTATTTATAAATCTTTGGGTACTTTATAATGAATGCCATTGTTGTAAATGCTAAAAGTAAAGAAAAAATACTCCCACATTTAGTGGAATAATTTATAAATATTCTTTTTGTCGCGACTGAGAGACGCTTTGTCTGCGAATCTTGGGGTTGACGAACCTTTATTACAAACCGGTCTCAGATAACTCCAGAGAGAGGGAGGGAGAGACACAGAGAGTGAGACAAGTAGCTGAGAACTAACAAACTTGGAATTATATGTACATTTGCCAAAATTTCATGAAAACATTCCGCCCTCGCTGTCTCGAGAGTAAAGTGGATCCAAGTGGCCTTAGAATCCTATGAAGTGACTTGTATAGTTGTCTAATAACTTTGCGTTATTATTATAGAATTAACGGTTGTTGTTGTTGTTTTCATTTAGTTAGTTAGTTAATAGAATCTTTACTGCACAGGGTATTCGTTACATTTTCGGCTACCATCGCAAATTTAATATCTGTTGTAGTTTTATGGCTACCTTACGCTTAGCCTGAACCATATAAATCCATATAAATTGGTTGCCCATGACGGCCAGTAGATACTAATGAAACAGCTCAAACTTTGTGGCCTTTGTAATTTGCCAAAGAAGCTCACTACGCTCTTTGCCAAACTGATATCGATTCACGAGAGTCGGTAGACAGACGGGTGCAGGCAAGTGTATTAGAAATATAGAGAATTTAATTTTATATTTTACTTAAAAATATATCAAATTTGACATTTACTGTGTGTGCGCAACCATCAAACATGGCATAGAGAGCAAATCCAACTGGCAATCTTTACCTGACACCTGTCAAGTACCCGACAATTTATTAAATACGTCTATTTTTAACAATGAAATGAATTACACCTTATCTCAACGGCTTCGTAGCTAAATTGGCAACTTTACTTAATGTTTTTAGTAGCCGTATGTCGATAAAGATTAAACGCCTGCCATAAAATTTCTTTGACAAGCGGATTGCATTGTTAAAAAATTAACTCGGCCTTAAATTTACGCCTTTTGTTATCCCTTGACCTTACGATATGGTCGACACAAACACACACAACGACAACGCACGTCTCTTCTACTTAAAGCAAAGTTTTCCGGCGTAGCACAGTGGACGGAAAAAAGAAATACGGTTTTATATCGGAGTAACGGCTGGCATTCTTTTGTATACCCTTTCAAAAGTTGTGCAAGTAACAATTTCTGAAAGTTTACAAAAGCAAGAAAAAATACACTGAAATAAAAATCAAATATGCAAAGAAAAAAATGTAGGAGAGCAAATTTTCTCGTACGACATCAGAAGTTGATAACAAAGAAGTCTCGATGAAAGGCGTTAGAGTGTGAAAGTAGCTAGACGCGAGCATCTTATATAGTCGTGTTATTCCTTATCGAACGCATGTCCCAATAAATCTACAGCACCTCAGCTTGCTGAAATCGATTGCATGGCAACAGCAGCCCAAGCAGCTGGCAGCAAGCAGGAGGCAGCAGAACTGCTCTAACGGATTATCCTTGTTGACCGGAATGGTCCTGCAAGAAGCTGTGCGGCAGCAGGCAAGGGCTGATTGATTTGTTATTGAAAATATTAGGCCTGTTCGGAAAAGTGGGAAACGAACTTGAGACAAGGCTGGGATGGTATGGGACGCGGTAAACGTGATGTTGGATACGCTTGAAACTTTTATAACTTTATGAGGGCGTTGTAATTTGATATCGCAAAGTTTTTTATTGCCTTTTATAGGCTTATAATTTGGCCGCGATGCTGTTACAGTTGTTGTTTCTGTTGCTGTTGCTGCTGCTGTTGGTGTTGCGGTGGCAGCGACAACTGGCGGCTGTCGCCCACGGGGCGTATGCTTGTTATGGCAGCTTTTTGTTTACACGTTATTTATGGCTTATAAATACGCGTACACGTCTCTTGCTCCCTCTTGCCGCCTCCATCCCTCTCTCCCTCTCTCGTAAGCACATATACTAAGCATTTGAGGGCACTTGGATGGGCTTTGGAAATTGTAAATAACTCACATGTGGCCTCTGCTGCATGAAGTCGCTTAATGAGCATTAGAATTGGCATAATGCCGACAATGAAATTACGTATACGTTGTATAATTGGATTAGTGCGTCTGCATATTCTCCACTTCTTCTTCCTGATGCTGCTGCTGCAGCCACCGTTTCTGTTGCGAGAGCTTTTGCGGCATAATTAGCAACGACTGAGTCCCAGAACAGGTTAGTTTCGTCATGCGGTAAAGTTTTTTGTTGATTTTGGCAGCAACAACAACAACAACGAGAACCACAGCAGCAGCACCCACAGCAGCAGCAGAAGAAACAATAATAAGCCGGGGGCGCTTTGTGGGTATTTTTCTTGGCCATTTGATTATGCTCAGGAAATTTAATTGCTTGAAAGGGTCAGTTGCTTGTTAAGAATTAACTGGCTCCCCCGCAAATATCTGCCACGTACATGTCTGTATATAAAGAGGCAAGTCAAGTGTTTTCTATGTTTTAGTATTGCACACAGCACGAATAGCAATGCGCGCTGCTTTGTCCCTAATAGTTCTAAGTGCTTCGCTTGCCATATTGGCAGTGACAGCGGCAGGAGCAGAAACTCGCAGCTACCCGACAACGGAAATGAAACAACTGACTCTGGCGGATGTAAATCAGGCAACGGAGCAGCAGCAAGAGCAGCAGGAGATGCCGGCAGTGCGGTTGGTCAGACAGTTGGGTGCCGCGAGGCGCTTGGGCGGATTTGGTGGCGGAGGAGGACCATTTGGAATTGGCGGCGGCCAGCTCGGTGGCGGTGCCAGAGGAGGCAGGGGATTTTTCATCAGTGCTGGTGTCGGCCCCAGTGTCGGTGCCGGTTTTGGTCCCGGCTTAATTCCCAGTCCCGTTCCAGCTTTCTTTCCACAACCATTGGCCTTTTTTGGCTAAATGAAAACAATAAAACGCATCTGATAAGATCGAAAGTGATGGCTTTTTAATAAATAAAAAAAAAAAAAACAAGCGGTTGTAGCTCTTGCAATTAGCCAAATGCTTAACGTGTTGGTGCACTTAGTTGGTAAACCGAGTAGGGGTGAGCTGCGTATAAAACTCCTGCAATTCAGTCCAGATTCCGAGGTGTATTATTGCCACTCGAACCGCCTGGATAGTCGGAGAAAATGCGCATTTTTATTTGCCTGTGCTTGGCGTGGTTGAGTGTGCTTCACATGGGCTTTATGCGCGAAGTTGCATCCGATGCGGCGGATGCGCAACAACCGGAGAAGTTGCTGCCGGAGAAATTCAAGGAACAAGCAATCTGTGCAGAAAGATGCTGATGCCAGTGTGGAACGAGTGCCTCGACAAACTATTCAAAACACAAATATTCTGATTGACAATGATCGACGTGATGGTGGCGGTGGTCGCCACGGTGGTGGTTGCCGTCATGGTGGCTGTCACCATGGCCACCATGGCTGTCTTCATGGCGACTGTGGTGGTCATTGTCACCATAGCGATTGCCATCGTGGAGGTGGTTTTGGTCTATTCGGAGGATTCGGAATTGGTGGCGGAATCTTTGGCGGTAAATGATGTAAAGCGTAAAATTCTTATGCAATCAAAATGTTTAAATAGGGACACGATGGCAACAAAATAAATTGAAACATATAAAAGCACGCTGCGGGTAAAAACGTAGGGTTCATGTCGGGGCAAAGGATTGGTCGGTCCGGGTTGAGCTGCGGGCGTTGGATGAAATTTTTATTTCAAATCACGTTGAGTGACACAGGACAAGAAACTTAATCAGCAATGTTAACGATGTGAGACGGAATGGTAAAGGATGACGGGTCTAAGCCATATAGCGGTTCCGTTCCGGGTCGCGTTGGCGTATTTCTTCTAATTCATATGCGTTTCAAGTTTTAATTACGTGGTGGGAAAAAAAGAACAAGCGAGAATAGATGACAGGCAGTCAGAGAGAGAGAGAGAGATAGAGGGAGGAAGAGATGGAGATGGAGGTAGAGAGACGGAGAGAACGCGCTGTCCGGACGTCAGACGGGCCTGACTGACAGCAGGAGAAGGCGGTGTTGCACCAACATGAAAATAACAAAATACGCCCAATCAGCGCAGCCAGAGCGGAAGCTACGCGATACTGAGACAGACACGAGCGTACACACACGCAGGCACAGATAGAGACACAGACACAGATACAGCTAAAGCTACAGATAGAGATACGGAACAGAGACGCAGATGGCAAGTAGAAAAAAAGTCGAAAAAATTAAGTAGCGAAATCAGCGGGCGCAACAAAAAAACAAGTACAAAGAAAACAACTGAGGCTCATAGAGTCAGTCGGATATACGACAAGCAGATACCCTACTATACGCGCATATAGAGTAATTATAAAAGCGAACTCTCATCGTAAAATTGATAAATCTCTATTTATGCGATCGTTGTAAGAACCTCTGGGCATAAAAAAGTCGTCTTCCAATTAACGAACTAAACAAGCTTTAACTTGTCTGATCTGGAATTTGATTGCGCACTTAAAGAAAGTCGCCTCATACCCTCGTTCCCCCTACTCTCTCAGCGGCCACTTCTGCGTTACTTGTTGTTTTTATAAGCTTACCCGGTTTTATGGGCACAGGGTATAGCGAATTCGTGAGAAGAGCATGGGAGAACTGAGAACAGTGCAAAGCAAAGCAGAACACAAGTATAACAGGATAAAGGCGTTGCATGCCAAGGATTATCTGAGGCACAGAGTCGGGCAGCGGGAAGTCGGCAAGTGGGATGCACGAGTGAAAAAAGAAAAATGGTAGCACGCAAAATTGTGAACTCACTTGACGTGGCTCATTCTGGTTGAGCTGCCAGCTCCGCCTCTCCTCGGCATCCCCCTATTTTCTACAGCTTCGCCAGAGAAACCCAATGCCAAACGGCATGACAACGTCGTTTGGCGTTGACGGGCTCGTCGTCGCTGGCGTTGGCGTTGCCGTCGGCGGTGGTTTTACTCCGTGAGCGGACCAAATCAGCGTGCCAAAAACAGCATCAGCAGCAACAACAGCAGCAGCAACAACAACAACAAAAGGAAGAGGTACGAAGCGAAAGAGATTTTAGCAGAAGCATAAATATGCACAAGGCAATGGCAGCAGCTGGCCAAAACGTCTCTCCCACAGCTGCGATCAGCTTCAGGTTTCCCAAACTGCCAACAATTTTTGCCTTTGCGTGCGTGTTGCCAGTTGTCAGTGGATTCACAATGTGGGGAAATGCGGGGGTTTGCGGAGGTAGCCACACAATTTTCGCAGTAGGTAATTAACAATTACAATGATGGGAAACATCATCCCAGTCGGGCTGTCGGAACGGGATGCTTGAATGGTTAACGCAGAGCTTGATTGACCGACAGCTGCTATCAGATTGAGAGAGAGAGAATGGCTGTCCGTTTCTATCGGATTCTGTGGATGATTCGCCATATGTGAAGTGAGCATATATTCGTCAATTTATTTTCATGTTTATGCGTGAGTAAATACGGAAATGAACTTTGATATTTCGTATTATAATTTGTAGTTTGTGTACGCATTAAACAAGCTTTCGGGCATAAGGATCGAGCTGTTATTGCTACAATATTTTCAATGCGTATAAGAAATATTTTTCTTTACGATTTACTTGCACAACCCAAGCAGAAATCTTTAGATCCATGAAAACTTTAATTAAAGAGTATATACTATTCTTTCAAATTCCTTTTACTCTCACATCCATTTGGTTTCATTAAAATGAAACACAGAAATATTTCTGGTGTGTATTGTTTTGTTAATTTGTTGAGTGTGTTGCATATTTAATTATATTCAGCGTGAGACAGACAAGGCAGCAGGAGAAGCCGGTAGCGCCGAGCGAAGAGCAGAAAAACAAACGCACGTAGCACAGAAAGTTGGCCATTGAAAAATCTAGAAAAATCCCTAATTAAACAGTTTGTCAGTAATGCAAATAAACTTTGTTAAACTTTTGCATACCGCAGCGCTAACTTGTTGTTCGCGCGAGCACAAAAGTATGACGCTTTCCGCTGTCTGCCCCCTTGCCGCTCCTCGTCGTTGTGCAGGACTCTGTCGGCTCTGTGCGCCGCTTGTTGCTTATTATTTTCACTTTTTGGTCAAACACACAAAAATGTAATTATTAAAAAATTATGCTAAACACGCAATAAAAAGTTGGTAAGAAAAAATTAACGAAAAAGTCCAAGCGTCAGATGAACACAAACAACAACAAAAAAAAATAATAAATAAATATCCCAGTCGCCGTTTTCATACCCTGCATTTAATTGTAATGTTTAGATATAATCTTGCCGGGAAAAAAAGAAGATAGACTGAGAGATTAATATAGAGCATCTAGTTAAGAGTAACACCTGAAATATAAAAATGGATAAGCTTCTTCAATACACTGCATTTCAATATACCCATTGTCTATTATTTCAACGTTTCCAGAGTAGAGAAAACCCAAAAAAAAAAAACGGAAAAAATGTTCTTTTAAAAGGCAAACGGTCAAGTCCTCATTTTCTTTTTTTTTGCTTTCGCGCGTTTTGTTTCTTCTTCGCATAAAAGAAAAGAAAACGGCAAAGCAAAAAGAAAAAAAATTAACAATTGTTAATTTGAAAATTGCACACAAATGCGTAATGTGAAAGTTTTTGCGTCTCGTTTGTAGTCGAGGACTTGCCATTGTTTCCCCTCCCTCAACTTTACTTCCCCTTTGCCCCATCTCGTTATCCAGCTCGTTCTCATACTCTCGACTCGGCTGGGCCACTTGTTAAGTGTTAATGAAATAATTATGCCAACTTTTGCCGGCACTGCGGCGGTGCACATGACCGCCCATTCGCACCATCAACGAATCGCTCCAACATACATACATTTATACATACTATATAAGGCCGGAGGGGTGCGCGCTGTGGTCTTCCCCCACAGCCACTTCAGTTTTATTGTGCGCCCCCACGAGTACAATGAAGTGTGAGCTGGGTCCGCTACTTGCTGTGTGACTGGCTCCTCCTCTACTTGCGTACGGTTTTTTTTAATTCGATAAACTGCCCTCTAAAGACTCTGGCGCTGAAACTGAAGCTGACATCGACGTCGACGTCAACGCCAACGCCAACGCCAACGCCAACACTAAAGACGCAGGCGACAATGGAGTCGACCTTGTGCCAAGGCAGCGCCTAAAAGCAGGCAACGCTTTTGTGCCTGAGAGGCCTGCCAAAGTCTAAGCCGCTTAATTACAATGAGAGGAGTATGGGCCTAAGCGAGGGGCGTGGTGGCATAAAGGGAGCGTCGAGACGACGTAGCTGCTATTTACTTAAGACGCGAAAATGTGATTAACAAGTGTGAAAAGCCGTTTGGCTCGAGTCTCGCACTCGAGTCTTATTTTTATTTCATTTAATTTTATTATATTCAGTCTTGTTCTGAGTTTTCGTGCGGAAGTTTCATTTTGCTTGAATAACTTTAATTGATTTAGTTTCGGATTGTGCTCAGCTGTGTGCTGTGCGCTTCTGTGCGTGTGTGTGTGCGAGCATTCAATTACTTAAAAATGGCATGCCAAAGTGTCGAGGAGTTTGACTTAAAAATTAGCGAAAGTTTGCCCGCTCGACCCGCTTTAAAAGCGTCCTGTGACAATGCAGGACAAAGTTGCTGCCACAAAGTTTTTGGTGGCGTGGCCTGCGCACCACATGCATCATTATCAAGCCCAATGACAGGTGTGCGCATGCCAATTTGAGCAGCTCTAATTGAATTTAGTAAACTATATACGAGTCTCTGTGTGTGTGTGTGTGAGTATGTGCATCCCACCTCTCTCTCTCTCTCTCGCTCGCTGTATCGCTGTTTCAACTATCTATCTCGACTGTCGATTGTCGGCTGGCTTGGGCGCGTTGCCGAAAACTTTCACGCTGTCATTGTAATACACACCTTATCAGACTGGTTGCCCGCCTTCATTGCTGGTTCATTGTTCTACTCTAGCCTGTTCCCGCCTGCTCCCGGCTGATCCCGCCTGCTCCTGCTGTTCTACTATTGTTGTTGTTGTTTCTTTCACTGTTGCTGCAGGCAGCGTGTCGTGCAAATCCCAAGCAAGTTGTTTCACCATCCGCCCCCGCATGCTGACGCCGCCGCCAAACAATTAACGTTAATGGATCATGGTAACTTTTTCGCCTTTTTCCACTGTGCAATCCCAGCGGTGCGTGTAAACTGGCAAAAGTAGCAAAAGCAACAAACAGAGCATAGTGAAGTGAAGTGACGCCAGGGGGTACTGCTCGGCAGTACCATCAAACAGACTGCTCTCGGCTTGGCATATGAGAGGAGATGCCTGCCTGGAGTTGCTGCTGTTTTCGCGCCCGCTGCTGCTGGTGCTGGAGCTGATGTCCTTGCCGTCTTTCGACACCGTCGCCAGCCTTGGAAAGTTTTCTGCTGTCTTTTGCTGTTTTGCGTGCTCCCTCCTAGCTGCCACCTACAAGTTTCTGCCACTTTTCACTTTTTCTTTTCTCTTACTTTTCGATTTGTGGAGCGAACGAATAAGCGAATGAGCGAGCAAACGCGCTCAACTTTTAACACACTCAAGTGTCGTAATTTTGGCTGCTTTTTCGCACACAAAACAATATTAATGCTGGTAGTTTGCCCACACCCGACGCACCGCTGGCTCTGGCACTGGCTCTGGCGTGCGGCATGGTGTGCGTGTGGTGCTCTTTTGTGGGAGGTTTTCTAGGTTTCATCTTCCCTGGGGCTGGCCACCCAATAGAAGTTAAATGAAAAGTTTTGCTTGCGCTGCAAACACGTCGTTTCCTGTCGTCTGCCGCTTTTGCCATGCGTCGCTGATTTTGCTGACTGACTTTTAGGCTTCGAGTCAAGTTGCCTTGCAAACACACACACGCACGCACACAGTGCAAATAGAGAGCGAGAGCGAGAGAGAGGGAGAGAGAGATAGAGAGAGAGAGAGAGAGAGATTGTGCGTGTGTACACATGTGGGCTATGTGCGACTGTATGGGAAACTATTGAGCATGTTTTCAACAGGCATCGTTGGCCAACCAAGACTCCCCGAACGACGCAGCGAAATTAAGCTGAATGGGGTAAAAGCGGAAGTTGCGTCGTCAGGCACGAAGAAGCAGCAGCAAACGCTTCAAAACGTGGATAGATGGAGCAGGCAGCAGGCAGCAAAAAAACTTTTTCGGGCGCAGCTTAAAAGTTATTAGCGTTTTGGGGGTATCAGCTACGCGGCATGGTTTCTCCTACCCCATTCCCCATTGCCACACCACCACCAACCGTCAATCTTCTGCTCACTCTCGCTTTCGCGCTATCTCTTTCGCGCCCCCCGTCTAGCTATAGACTGAGGTGAGACCTAAAATGCCAACGCTAGCGAGCGAGGAATTCCCAGCAACTTGCTTGCTATTCATATTTGTGTTTGAGGCTTAGTACGTTATTAAGTTGTTACGTTTGGCCTGCTACAAGCAACAACAACAACAACAAAAACAGCAGCAACATCAACAGCAACAGTTACGGGAACCGCAAGAGCAACAACGCCAACTACAACTACATCGCGTGGGCTTCGTTACCGCTGCTGCTCTCAAAGGTATTGCGTGATATTTCAATTTGTTTTTAGTTGTAAGTGGCTTAAAATGATTTAATAACTCATCAAGGGATTTGCTGTTAGGTATTTGCTTTAGCTTTCATTCGCCTTCCGTGCTCTCCCTCTCTCCCACGCCCCCTTCGCGCGGTCCAATCTTCATTCCCATGGCCGTTTCTGCCATTTGCTTTTTGGCGTGCTTAGGCAACGGTAACGGTAGCAGCAGCAATGGCAGCAGCAGCAGCAGCAGTAGCAATGGCGGCAGTTACCGCAGCCCACCTTAGTCACGTTGGAGCATGTCAAACTTTTTAAGTAGTTTTGATATTTCATATTAAAGAAGTTTTATATTAGTTTTTGCGCATTTCACCGTTATTAATACAAATAACAAACTTAACTTGGCATATTAGTGCACCTATTTGCTTATAAACACCCACACATGCGAGTGCTTCTGTGTGTGTGCGCGAGTTTGCCCTCCCGCTTAAGTATTTACCATCCATAATGAGCGATAGTCGGGGCGCATACTTTTTGCGTGTGCTGTGTAAATATTTTAAACGCCACTTTAGCCCTAAATGCGCCCCCAGGGATGTGGCCAACGATGAGAACTATTTGCTTTTATAATATGCATCCATACATATGTTTGTGCATGTGTGTGTGTGTGTGTTATATGGCTGTACGTATGTTTAGTCAATTTAAAATTTGCACAAATTAAGCCAAATCAATTTTTGGGGCATACAAATTGTACGATTCGTTGCGATTCGGTTTGTTAGTGGGCAACGCGTAGAGAGATAGAGAGATTTACTGAGAGAGAGAAAGAGGGAGAGAGAGAGACGTATATTTACCAAAGTCCCCAACACAGTGTGACCAGTCACGTAGCACAAATGTATCGAGTGGGCTGTAAATGGGCAGTAAACTAGTGACCAGCTAACACCGAACTAACACCGAGACCATGACCGACAAAGGGACAAACGGCAAGACCGACAAAACTCCGCTCTGTGGCAGCTTGTGGCCAGCCCGCAGGGGGCGTGGGGGAGAACTAGCAGACGTGGGTGTAGCGTAAAATTTGACAACTTGGTAAATTCTCTGACAGCCGCAGAGTGCACCAAACAAAGTTGTGTTCGATTCGATATTCTTTTGTGTATTTCTATGCCAAAAATTCAATACGGCTAATTACACACCCAGCACGGAGCGTGAACGTTCACGTTCGTTCCGGTCATTGTACTGTGGTTGAGCAACCAATAAATTGCTGACAAATATTGATTGCCGTCAACCTGCAATACTTTATTGCAAAAATCTACATGGAATTTAATGTGGCGGCAACCCTAATTGATGGATCGCATTTGAGTGCACATTTTGATTGATATTTATCGATTTTTAAAGCGTAAATTCAAGAGCTTTCGCACTGTTGACATTTTCCAATGTCAAGCAGGGGCATTAAAATTCAATTAACGTACTTTATATTAATATATTAGTCAAGAGTTTGCGAGTTTCATGAAAAATTTGAAGACAGCAAAAGTTTCTTTATCCTTGGATTGTGTAATAAATTTTCTTGGCTTTTTTTGAACCTGGCAAATATATATATACATATACAGAGTCATATTTCGTATTAAATATAAATTTATTTGGCATTTGTTATCCTAATTCTCTGGCCGTTATACCTGTTTCGAGCTAATGGCTTTCTCTGGGCGCCAGGCCCATTGTTTTAAGTTTGTCTGGACCTTTGGTGTGCCGTTGTTCCCGCACTGCCCCCTCGTGTGTGTTTGTGTGTGTGTGTGTTTGAGTGTGTGCGAAGTGCAAGTTTCTGTCGTCGTCTTCGTTGTTGGTGGTATCCTACGTAGTCGTCACAAAAGTTTCTCCTCCATGTGCCTGCTGGCGGCATGTGTTGAAGAGTTAAGTTGTTTCAAGTGTGCGCCAGGGAAGGGAGGGGAGGGATGGGAAGGAATGGGATGGGTGTACGTGTATATGTCGCTGTGCTGACTGCAGGAATTTAAAGCTGCCACACGGTGCCAAAAGTGGGTTTTTGACTTTTTGCCCAGCAAACTGATTACTTTGGTATTTGTTTGGTCCACGATTCGATAGACACGGCCGTGAGTGGGGCTGAGCCAAGACTAAGTTGAAAAATCAATGCAAGACGCTTTCCCAAAAAAAAAAACATAAAATTATTTGGCAATAGGACTTTTCGGCTTTATTTATTGCCCGGCCGCGATGTCATAAAAATCATAAAAAGTATCATTATTGGGGAAACCCCCCAGACAACATCGAGACATTAGCAGCAGAGTCCTTGGCAATGACAGTGAGACAGTGTGACAATAACTCCGCTGACTGCCTTGTCACAACAACAACAACAGCAGCGACAACAGCGACGGCAATAATAATTAAGCGGTATCAAATTGAAAAAGTTACTTTTCTCGTTCCACCTGCCTGATGGGAGTAGGGCGGAGTAGGAAGGGAGTTGCGCTAACGATGACTTAGCGAAATGCTTCCTATGGTATTATAGATTGTAGATTGTATAGTAGATAGGTTGCCCGAACATGTACTTTAACACAGACACATAAACAACTGATATTATCGTACTCTAGATATGTTTATGTGAGTCTCTGATTCTGTATTCAAGCAAGCGTCTTCGCAGTAAGCTGTGCCTGAACGCAGGCAAGCAAGAGCGAAAATCAACGATAATTAAATAAAAATTGCCCCCTCGACATGGGTGTAGTTCTCGGGAGGGGAGTCAGTTTTCTGATGGGGGAGTGTCTGCATAAATAACTGCGCCATGAACTCAACTGACAGTTCTCATAAAATTGCTTTTATTCAAGCAATAAAACAACTACTATTTTCACATAAAATGTCAAAGTTGGCTATACAAACTTTTTTTTGTCGCCCTTGCCATTGACATGCGAACGGAATGTTCCGTTCCGTTTCTTTGCTGGATTTTCTTTAATTTTTCCTTTTTGTTTTTTTGCCTCCTTTCTCGCCGGGAAAAGAAAATTTCTGAAATAATGGCAGTTTAATAAAGCGCACAAATGTGACTTTTTGAATGACTGTTTGACATTGCATTTATGTGCTTATAATAACCTGATTATTAATTACATTTCAGAAGCGGTTCATTAATAAAAACAATTAGCCAGCTGTTATTGCAATTATACGTACTTTTATTATGACAGAGTTTCTCAAAAATATAAATTAATTTCACCCTCAGAAACCTGACTAATAAGCTGTCTGTTCCAAATTCCCCTAAGCCGTTGCTCACTTAATCTAGCTTTGCCTTTTTCGAAATGTTACTAATTAAATAATTCTAATCGACCTCTAAATATTTTAATTAATGCCTGCATTTTATTAGTGGCCTGGCCTAATTTTTTTACGCTTTATTAAAGTCAAGTTTGGTTTTTGAATTATGCCCTTCGGCATAACATTTAATTAAATCGACTCAACTCGACTCGAAACTCGGTATTCTCTTTTGCAAATTAATACATTTGTCTTGTTTACTTTGGCTTATTGGCCTCTTTTGGAAGTTGAGAGACCACAACTATGCCGCATAGATAGGCATGCCATATCTGGTTGCGGCCATCGGAGAGTTACTCCCAATCTCTGGCAGTATACTCGTTGCCGTTGTCGAGCAGTGGGGCGAAGAACCCTTATCAACTTGCGCCACTGCACTTTTGTAACTTTGCTTATAAATTTCATTCAAGCCATTTGTTGACACACAGACTCACTGAAACACAGACACGCATAAACACATACACGACACAATCTCAGATACACACATATATACACACAGGGCAGACACACAGCCAAATTCGCAAGTCGCGAAAGTTTGAAATGGCCGCTGGAGCACGGCGCAATTTCTTCTGGCATCGGCATCGGTTATCGCTTTGGTAGAGGAAACAAACGAAGTCGCATTTGTGCGATTCACTTGAATTTGCAAATAGAATTAAAACGCAAATGTATTAACCCAATTTTCGAGACTGAGGGAACTTTTTTGTTTTCCCATTTACGACTTCTCATGCAGTTGCTAATGGGGAAAGAAACTCGACGACGCGTCATCATAACTTGGCTGTATGACAAATATATTCATTTCATGCTTGTTCAAACCGGCAAATCGCGTGACACGTTAACAACGCAACTTGTTGTTATCGCTCTCTCTCTCTCTTTCTTTCTCTTACTCTATTTCTCTTTCACTCGTGATGGTTTTGCTATGCTTCTACGCCGGGACCTTTGCCTGCTCGCAGACATCACATGGCGTCGCTTGGAGAGTGTAAAAATCAACTATTGTCTTCATTTTTCTTGCAAATCATGCAACGCAATCTAAACCGTCGACACATCGGCACACATTGTCGTTGTGCCGCAGCTGCCACATGGCTCGCATAGCACACAAGGCACATGCCACTTGGCACTGTCACTCAAGTTCAAGGTTCGAGCTTCGTTAAGGTTATGTGGTCTGGCATTTGTTGATATATCGTCACACGTCTACGCTTTGTCCCGCTGTCCCTTTGCCTGGCGTTGACAAAAAATTACAATAATTGTTATTTACGCATATTTGAACATGAAATGTGTCAATTGGCAAGCAACGAGAGCGACATCAGCCAGTCAGCCAGAGAAACCACACTGCGTATGCGTAATTTGTAAAAAAGGTCTCTCTGTGCGTTCGTGTGTGTATACGGGCAATCACGGTCATGCTTTAATAATTTGTAGAATTCAGTTTTTCTTACTATATGTATTACGAATGTTAGAAAAGTTTAGTTTTTCAATTTTCAGTTTTTTTTGTAGATAGAGGTCAAACTGTTTAACTTAAGTGAGCATTAACTGAAAAATGCTGAAGTTTAAAATCACTTATTGATTTTGTCTGGCGAGTATAATGGTTTAAAATATTTATATTTTGTTCGTTTCTGTTATTGAGGTTTCGGTTAGAGTATCGCTAGTTCGATCATAGGTTATCCTGCAAGCTAAGCTTTTATATGTGAATGTATTCTGATTAAATTCGTTAGCACACAATTGTTGTTTTTTGGTTTTGCATTAAAACAATTTACGTTGCCCAAAATTAGCAGGGCCTAAATGTTATTGGCATTAAATGCCGATGCGAGTTGCCCCCGTATAAATAGCATTTCGGTCTGGTTCGTCTGATGACAGTTGTGCGTTTGGCATTGATGCCGAGAGATATCGGTGAAGCAAACTGAAGTATCATATTTTCAACAAGAATAAATATTTAAAATGCGTGTTGTGTACATGCGATTGGCATCGTTGCTGCTGCCTCTGCTGTTGCTGCTGCGGCTGGGCACGACGCACTTGACTGAGGCAGCCGCTGTCAAAGGCGGTGGAGGCAATGTTGGTCTCGTCGGCGTCGACATCAACGCAGCTGTTGACAAGGAAGTAGCGCCAGTTGGCGTTGTTAAAACGGATTTGCTGTCATTGGAGCAGGAAATTGGCGGCAATCCGGCAGCTGAGCAAGGAGCAGGTCGTAAGGCGCGTTCCTTCTTGTTTGGCCTTGGCGCTGGGCCGGCATGGATTGGCGGAAGCTTAGGCTATGGCTATGGCTATGCTGGCTACGGCTATCCAGGCTATGGCTATGGCTATAACTACCCATACTACAGTGGCTATGGCTCTGGCTATTATCCGGGCGTGTTTGGTTATCAGAAAATTATCATCGGCTAAGCGAAGGCACAACAAGTTTGCATCCTTTCCGCCAAGTTCAATGTGAGATTATAAATAATGTGCAATGTGGCGACCCTAGGTTGTTGTTGTTGCTCCTGTTGTTGTTGTTGTTGTTGTTATTGTTATTCTTATTATAAGACAGTTTTAAATTAATTTGCCGGACATAAAAAGTTGAGCTGAGCAACGGAAGGCAAAAAAAAAGGAGAAAATATAAAACAAAACAAAACAAAATCATGAAATTGCACAATTTATATTCATTTTTCTTATTGTTGTTGCTGCTGTTGTTGTTGTTGTTGTTGTTGGCCGCGGTTCGTTTCGGTTAGAGCACAGATTTTGCATAAATCATTTCACAGCCACCAAAGTGAAACGCGTAACATAATTTTTAACCCTTGATAAATTTTTATGACAAGCATTTTCGTTATTTTCCCTGCCACAGTTGTTGCTGCTGTTGTTGCTGTTGTTTTTGCCGTTGCTGTTGCCATTTTTGTTTGTGTTTGTGCCGCAGTGAAATGCAAATAAAGCGGATCAAAAGTTTGCTGTTAAAAGAAGATTAATTGCAATTTGGTGGCAGGTCCGCGACCCCAGTCCATGTTGCTGTTCCACTGCCCCAATGGCTGTTGTATGATCCACTACACCTCCGGCTCTCCTGTTCACCCCTGCCACCCATTTCACCCATCGTTCGGCTGGTAATTAAATATTTTTAAGCTGTTAATGGTTTCCATTTGTGTGCTGTTGTTTTAAGTAGTACTTTCAATTATATACTTTTTGATCGGTTTTTTGATTTGGTAATCAATAAGTTCAATAGAAGCCCTTCAATTCAGTCAGAGTTTTTTTCAGGTTGAAATCACAATTTGCCATTATTTTTTGTTGAATGGCACTTTAAAGTTTATTGTTGTTGCTTATTGTTTCAATTGTTTTATATGTTTGTTATTACAATAGTTGTTTACATTAACGATTGATTGTTGTTTTGTACAGTACATTAATACCATAAAACACAATATAGCAATCTATTAGGCTTAAATAGTTGAAGTACGCAAATTAATTTAAGCTCAATTTTCTATATTCTATGTACAATTCAAAGTTGTATCTCATTTGTAGCTTTTCCCAGCCCCGAAATGTTGTTAAGCCCACTGCAAAATTCATGAAGTTATAGGGTTGTTTGACTGTTTCAACTCGCTGCCCTAATTAACAGTTTCCAATGAAGTTTATTTCCAACTTTTAGTAGCCAACTTAATTTCCACTTGACCCCAAAATTTTTGCCCGAAAAAAGTGTCAAAATAGTTGGTATATGTAAAATTTCAGTGGGGCTTATTAACCGGGTTTTCTGGCCAATGGGACAAACACAATCAACCTATGTAGATACAATACTACTTACCTAGCATACATATCGTTCGGTCAGGTCCGGCGATGTCAATCGTGTTGTTAATATTTTTTGAACAAGGTCAGTTCCGGTAAAGCTCATTAAAAATTAAATTATTTAATTTTCATTTGATTTAATTAAGTTATTTGTTGGTCAATTAACCTTTTTTTCTGTGGTTTGATATTTCATTGTACTTTTGTTTATATTTTTTCCAGCATTCCCTTGGTTTTTGTTTGTCGACCTGCGCATTATTTGTTTGTTCTGCATTCCGTATTGTAATTTCGCTTGATGTTGCTCTTGTTGTTGTTATTATTGTTTGGGGAAAACAATTTAATGCCTACTTGCAATTAAGCAGGGTTAAGTGTTGACATTTTATTAATTAAAAATAGTTTTCAATTAAAGTTAATGCGCTCAACATGCATGTAATTCTATTATGTGACTCCGGCTAAAGCGTTGCACAAATATGAGCAATAAAAACAAAAACATTCTGTGTTATATAGTCGGACAGATTAATTGGCCTTGTCCAACTCACTTTAATCTCGGCCAGATTGCAACCACTGCAAGTTGGCTCATTTTTTTTATTCAATTGTCGCCGCACCACATTTGGCTAACCTCTACGCATTGAAAAGAGTTTTTGTGAAATTACAACTCACTCAAATTGACTTAAATAATATGGCGTGATTGCTTAAATAGCATAAATGAAATTTGGTTAGTCACATATTTATCTTCAATTTTTGTTTTCGTATATAGTATCATAGATATTTCGAAAGTCATCTCTTGCAGAAGCTACTTCAATATTGCATTGACTCCCAGTGCAGCAGACCCCGACAATGGCCATAGTCGCATACAAAGAGAGCATATGTATAAACATTCATATAGCCGCGTATAAATATGTGCATATGTATATATTTTGGCATAGCATCATGTCCTTGGCGCTAAGGCCAACAGAAATGAAGTGTCATTGTGATAGAGCCGCGCCAATGCAGTAGAGTGCAGCAGAATGGACACCGCAGATGCAGACGCAGACGCAGTCGCAGCCGCAGCCGCCGTCGCAGTCGCAGTTGGTGCCGCTATAGTCGCAGGAATTACAGGACTCTGCAGGACCCAAGCGACACATTTATACGCACTGCTGCCCGTGTGACTGCGGCAGTCAGCGCTGCTCACGTACTCAGCATTGTGACAAATGGATTTTCGCCTGAAATCCCCAGGATTTCTTCAAGTGTAATTGCGCACGCTAAAAGCGAAAACGAACTGCGAATAGTGCGAATGGTTGCAACTGGTTGGCCAGCCGTATGGCATCCCAAGGCGTGGTTATAGCAAAATACTATACAAAAATCGCATTAAGTTTCATGCACTTGCTGTGTGTTTATATTTTTTGCTTTTACTAGATAATTTTTGGTTATTTCTTATACCATGTATACAATCTATGTAAGGATAGACATCTTTTTCATTAAAAGTCTGATTATCCAGGCATGTCGTTTCAACAGCGTAGCTGTATTGAAATATTCCGCAGAACACATATATATAGCCACATAACCCTTCTCACGAACAGTATTCCCAGTAGTATATAGCTAACACCGGTATGGAGTATATATAGAACTTGAGAACCAGGTATTTGCCGATCAGCGGATAGCTGTAGCCGTCGAATGGAACTTCTGAAATAGCTCATAATCTGCGTTAGTATCTTCAGTACGATGCATATCAATTGGAATAGTGCAATCAAATTCAGCACATACACGTTCAACACATATAATGCAATGCGCGAGGGAAAGCACAGCAGCCACCCGAGGTATTTCAGATCAAAAGTCATGTATGTAGATTTCCTTTACCGTCTCTTTGTTTTTCTTGTTGTTGTTGTTGGCACGTTAGCTCTTGTATTGGTGATTTCCGAAGACAAATAAAATAAAAACTGATTTTCAAAGATGCTTTTTAACAAGTTCATATGTTAAATATTTTCTACTGTACTTTTTAGTTGCCTTGAGACCTGTCGAGGTGTCATTGGGACTTTTGGCTCCCACCTACTATGCAACGAACGCACGTATTGGTGTATTAGAGGGAGAAAAGAAAAAGTTTATATTATCAACATTACACAGTGACATTACGATTGTGAGGCAACAAAATCACGCCCATGATATTTGCACTGAATTGAAATTGATCAATTTGCGTAGTTGTGGGAATTGTTTGCTGTTGCTTGGCGGCGCCTTTAATGGACAAATATGTACTTATAACAGCGTGTGTTTGTGTGTGTGCGAGGGTATGTCGTTCAGTGTTTGTGGGGAATATGGTCGGAAATCAAATTAATCTCGGCCCATGGGAATGGGATAAACGAGGCAAACATAAAATCAATACTAGAGATTGCTGAAAATATGAAAATGTTTCAAATATCCGATTTGCGAAAATTAAAGAAAATTTCTTTTTATTATGGAAATTTTATTTCATGAAAATATACTTGGAAATGTGAAATTTTTCGACTCACAGTCGGTTTAACATATTGTATCACTCGACTTAATGTTTTGTCTTTATTCATTTAGCTTAGTAGTGTCAAATAAATAGAGTAACCATAATATAGTCTGTATGGCATTATGAATTAAAGCTTGAGCGGCTTACTGAGTATATCTTCCATTTATTTTTTAATGTCTTTTTCCTTTTCGATTTTCACAGCTCTATTTAGAATTTCTCTTGAAATAAAATAACAAAATCTGCCTAATTCAAGCGGAACGACTGAAAGTGTACTGCGAGAGGGGTAAATCTGTATATCGAAGGGGGTAATGTAAAGCTGCAAGCAAACGGAAGTAACGAGAGGAAAGCGTAATGACAAAACTGTGGATTAAGAATGCGGCGCATACAAGTTGCACACTCGCCTTTGTCTCTGCCGTTGGCACTGCTACTCTTCGCAGCCGATGCTCTGTGCAGTGTAGTAGTATCTTTTACAGTGAACATTGGACTATATATAGACGTATATTTTAAGCATGGCTTATCTTATCAAGTGACATAAAAGACGCCTTTCAGCGAATGTCCAGTGCCCAGCTTTGCCAGCGACAATTGTACTGAGTGGGTTTGGTTTGGATTCGTTTCGGTTTGGCTGAGTTCTGCTATAGTTTAGTTGAGTTTGTTGCGACTTTGGGGGGCTATTCCACCCACTGCTTCCCCGCTGTGGAAATGGCAATGCACACAGCTGGACATTCATTACAAAAACGGAAACACTCGTACAGTGACAGAAGATAAATGGACCTGCACTTGTACGTGTGGCTGACTCTCTTACTCTCCGTCTGCCCCTCTCTTTCTCGATTTCTTTCTGAGTCGCCATCCAATGTGTCTGTGTGTGGTTTTTATTTAGTCGCTTGCTTTATCTCACCATCTAGAGAATCTTTGATGCTGCAGCATGAAAGCAGTGTAGTCTATACAATCACCCACCTACCAGCTGATGTTTCCATTTACGTACTATATTGTGTTGTTTGTTTTTAGGTTTTGGTTTTTAATCTGCGAAACGCTTTTTCTTGTCTTTCTTCTATTCAAAACAAAAATAATAAGAACAATCGAGAGAAAATAGAAAACAACGACGCTTCATATTCATTTGGGGTTTTTATTTGTCGCTGTCATATTTGCCTGCTAGCTTTTTCGCCTCTTGCTTTATTGTCGTTTTTGATTGAGATATGTATTTATTATGTAGACTCTTTTTTTGGTTTCTCCGTAACTCGGTTTTTTTCGTTTTTGTTCATGCTAGAAACAACGCTGACGACGACGCTGTTCTTTGGCGTTGCTGTTGCTGTTGCTGTTGCTGTTGCTGTTGCCGTTGCTATTGCCTTTTTGGGTCAATTTCAATTTCAAACTTTAACCATTTGTTTCTGGCGCAAAAATTTATCAGCTATTTTTACGTTTTTTTTTTGGATTGCTCGTTACATTCATCAAAAAAAAATTTCAACGCGCTTCTAACTTGGTGGTTTTTTATAAGCGCACTTTATGTCAAAACCACAGAGACAATAACACAGCGAGAGCGACAAAGAGAGAGGGATAGACACGAAAAATGCGCTGCACACTGAAAAGGAATGTGGAAAAATATTTTTTCCAGCGCGTAAACTCACTGCGAGAGACAAAGGCTAAACCCCTCTCCTAGCATCACAAGCTAAGCAAAAAAGAAAATATTAAAAAACAAGTAGAAACAAAAAAAATTTGGAAAAACAAACTGTCAAGCAAGTGAAATAAATTAACGAAATGCTACCATAAAGCTAACATATGAGAGAGCACTTGATTTTCCAGTTGCACACTGATTCGTCTCATCTCTAGTCCCTTTTGCGGCTAGCTGGATCCCGAGTTGGCTCGAGTCGGCTCTTTGTTCTGCAATATCTTTTCAATTATTTAGAAATAAGTGCACATGACAGCAGCAAGACAACAAAACGGAGAAAGTTACAAATAAATTGAAGCTGATTCCCGACTGTGATTATACCCATTAAAATGATTGCAAAATTTAAATTTAAATTTAATTTAATTAGGCTCGCATTCACAACACACTCGTCACACTCGAATTTACACAAACGAATTTGATTGCGAATATAACCTCCTTTTGGCAGATGTATTAGTTTTTTATTTTGTTTAAGTTTGTCATGATAAAGAATAAAATTAACTTTCTGTAGAGTGCATTTGAGCCACAACTGGTAGCATGTCAGTAAAAACTGCAGTTTTACCATCAAGCGATTTCAATTTTGTTGATTGCAACTGTTTGGGCCAACGGGGCGGATGAACGACGCTTGCTCGGCTCCGCTCTGTGACAGCGACAGTAACGGCAACAACTCGATACGGCTTATACGGCACATATGCCGGACAGAAAAGTATGCCCAAATGCGTTTTAAAACATTGTTTTAGCGACGCTTTTTGCAACGTACAGGCGCACAGTCGGCCACGGGTTGAATGTTAACGGCCAGATGGCGTAGAGGGACCGAGTGCCATGGATGCAGTCAACAAAAGCCAATGCCAAACAGATAAGAGCGCGTATTTTATTTGCATACTTTTAGGCTGACTTTACCACGCGCCGCGCTTCGAAAAACCATTTGCCAGCAGAAATGCCATAAGGATGACGAAAAAGAGAGAGAAGCAACAGCAGCAGCAGCAGACTAAAAATAAAAAGATATTTCGACTCACGCATACAGACCAACACACACATACACATTGCTCGAGGGAGTGCAGTGCGCTTAACAGACGCAAATCAAAACAAAGCCTAGAGAACAGAGGAAATATGTGAAATGCGAACTTGAACAAAGATTGACAAGTGGCGACTGGCCCGTTTAAAATGTCAAATACGTACATTGTTGCGGAGACTTTTTTATGCAAACATTTTCCGCGCTGCCAAAGGACAAAAGGAGTTTTGTACAGTTGGGAAGTGCAAGAGCCGAGGGGGTATACGTGCCGTGCCGTTGGTTTTTTTACCAAAAAATTTTCGTGCCGATTTTTTGTTGTTGTTTTTGTTCTGTTGATGTTTTGATTTGTGCGTGCGTGCAAATGTTTGCACTCAGAACATTTGTTTCTCAGCGCTGTGGCATTTTTTGGTCTTCCCCCGCCCACGCCATATACATTCGGTATGTATATATGTATACTTATATATATATATATATATATATGTATATGTATTTGCTGTCTTCTTTTTTTTCAGCACAGTCGAATTTTCTTGCGCGAGCGCTATTTTTTGCTTGTGTTATTTGCAACAACTGCCAGCAAGCTGTGCTCATCAAAATGGAAACTGTGCAACGTGCACTAAGTGTGACTGATAGTGTGGTGAGTTAGTTGATTCTTTTTTCGTGGAACGTAGCCGCAACGCCAGTACCAGCCAAACAATCTCTCTCCCCCCCCCCTGCTCATCGCAGTCCACTGACAGTTGCAAATCATCAGAAATTTAAATTGACTTAAATTGTTTATTTTTAGGAACTGACTGAAAAAAGTCATTGTTTTTGCAGTTGCACTGATTTCGGCAGACGGAAGTCATGGTATACGGTGGGCACACAGCGACCACAGTGTTGCTGCCCTGTGCACTGTTATTTATGAAAATAATAGAAATGCAAATTAATTTGTTGGCTTTGCTTGTTGGTCGAAAAAAAACGCGGCTACTGATAAAGCCAGCAATTAGTTTATGCCAAAGCTGGGCAATGGCATTTAAATAGATTTTTAAAGATGTCCCACAGATAGGGCAGGAACACAGACAGACCACATACAACAGCGTAATTTAAACTGCCAATTAGCTGTCCCAAAGCAGACACTCACACACATACACACACACACACACACAAAAAGGGACTCCATTTGTCTGTTGTCTATGGCTCTATCAATGGCTTAGATCCGGAGTGCTCTGTACGCTCGATTGCCTGATTTCTCATATAGTACTTTGTATGTGTGAGCTTGCGTGCAACGGTATTGGCCTGTGCTTTCATGCCGCTTTTTATTGTACGAATACACATACCGACCGGCAGACAGACAGACAGACAGACAGTCAGCGAGACAGACAGACAGACAGAGAGAATGGGCTCTGTCGTTTTCATTGTTGTGCTGCGCATCTCTCTTATTGTTTTCGCTTCTTTTGCTTTGATTTTAGGCGAATAATAAAATATACAATGGTACTAGAAATATGTCAGTGAAATTCACAAATTTCACATTCGCATTCACGTTTTTCCCGTTATCCTGCTGCGGGCCACACACCGATTTACCCGTCTGCCCAGACTGCACCGTCTACTCCGACTACGAGAGTATGTAAAGTACTGAGTACTGTGTGTGATTTTTATTTTTGTGGCTTTACGCGTACGCTTTTTGTTTTCATATATAAATCACTTATTGTTTTTATGTATGACGTTTCGTAGCTGCCTTCGTTGGCCAGTCAGCGAGCTGACTGCCTGACTTTTAGTTCTCTTCCCTCCCCGACTGCGGGGCTGGCTGGCTGTCTGGGAGGCAGATATGACTGCCTGCGCCTGACATTAATTGGCAGTGATTGAGGGATTTTTGTATGTCTGCATGGGTGTGCGTGTGTGTGTGCGACGCATACGTGCTCCTTTATGAAATATTAATTGGGCTTTCATAGCGTGTGCACTGCCGGCGCTGCCAGACATGCCTTATAATCTGTTCAATGTCGGCAGAAGAGGGATCCAACTAGCTGCGTTGGCATCATTAAAGAAACTGCCGGATGCTACTGAAGTTGAGACAATCAAAAATGGCACAGCGTAAATAAAATAAACGTTCATTTTGAGTGACTTCAGTTTTGGAAGCAAACCTTTATATCCCTCTAAGGCGAGATACTTCAAAATGTAAAAACATTTTGTTGCACAGCCACGTTTTTTAATTATCGTAATGCAAGGCGTGGCAAAGCTGAGCATTTCATAAGGCGGCAAATTTCAGCGCGGATTAACAAAGGGCTCTCAGCGTGCGTTAAAGTCGCACATTCCTTAACCTTGAAGCTGTCGTTGCGATTTGCAGTCGGAGCGCACTTGCCCCAGTTGCGCGTGCTGCGCATTGCGTGTTTTTGGTGCCAAAGGGATTTGCGTTTAATTAAAAATATATATAAAGTGTGGGTCTCTGCTGGTGTGTGTGTGTGTGTTGGTGGCTGGCGATGCTGGCATGCAATAGAAATGTAACTTGGTTATTGCTTTTCCGCAGTGTTGCTGTAATTGTTGTGGCTGCTGCCATTCTTGCTGTTGTTGCTGTTGCTGTTGCTGCTGCTGTTTGTATTATTGTGTGTCCTAGATTGGGTTGTATTGGATTGTGTTGTTGTGGCTATAGTGCGTATGCTTGCCGCAGATTTCCAAGTCGCAAGGCGCAGAGGCTCAACGAAGTATTTCGCTCTAGTCCCGGCAGCGCAGTGTGGCCTTTATGCTGAATTTAATCTTATATTAAAGATGTTGCAAGACGAAGTCCACTGCGACCACAGTGGTGCGGCATTGTTATGTGCCGAAATAATAACGGGATTCTAACAAAGGCGTTCACAATAACCACGGCAGCAGCGACGGCAACGGCGACGATCACGGCAGCAGCAGCCGCAGCAACGACAGCGGTAACAGCTGCAGCGCAAGCACCACTCGACCAGCAACAATCAGGCAAGCAGTGTGCTTTGTTGTTGCTGTTGCCGCTGCTGCTGCTGCTGCTGCTGCTGCTGCTGCTGCTGCTGCTGCTGCTGCTGAGGCTGAGGCTGTTGTTGTTGGCGGTGTTTGAAGCGGAAACTCAAAGCGCGTAAACCGGAAACTGCTGTTTAATGGCGCTGCTGTGCATGCAAAGCCACCACGCCGGTAGGAGCTCAGTCGTCATACAGCAGCTATCCAAGTAAGCAGGCTGGCAGGGGGTCAGGCAGGGGGGCAGGCAGGAGGGCAGTGAGGCAGTGGGCCACCCAGTGAGAGAGCTGGCAAACGGGAAATGAAATTTAATTTATAGAAAACAGCAATCTGCAATGTGCTGAAAATGTAATTACAATTTTCCATTTCCATTCGTTCAACCTTTTGCGGCCAGCACAATGGGCCAGGTTATATTTGTAATTATTTAACGGTTGCAAGCAGCCATTTGCCATTTGCCGTTGTCGTTTGCCCGTAGCCCGTTTGCGATTGTGTGCGAGTTTCTAATTAAAGTGATAGATTTAGCTAACGAAGGGATTTCCATGGGATTTCATTTATTTAATGCCAGTTTTCAAGCACATTTTTCAGCTCAGTAAACGAACGGCCATAAGTATGCTATGCTTTTGGCTTGCCCGATAAGCAAATGCCCAAAAGGCTTAAGAAGAAAACAGCAAAAGCTTTGCTATCTATAAGAGACAAATGCCACGCCCGCACTGCCTTGAAATCGTAACTTGTCAATCGACATCCGACTTGGGTTGTCGAAAATGCAAGCGTTAGCATATTTGATTGCCATTACTGCTTGTCAAGGATTATGTGTCTTAATTTCGTGTTAACGGATTTTCGCATTTGCTGGCCGCCTCGCCCCAATGCCTTTGCTATCTGTTTCCGTGGCATTTTCTCATTTTCCTTAGCTACAGTTTTTGTCAGCTTAATGCCCATGCGCTTATCAAAGCAGCAGAGTAGCAAAGCAGCAGCAGCGGTAGCAGCAAAAGAGCTAAGCAGCCAATCATCAATGTTGTATCGAGCGTTGCTAATAAACTTGCCAGCAGCCTCATCCGAAGCAGAAAAGGGAGATGGCTTGCGCTGAGTCCTTGGTAGAAAAGTGCGAGAGAAAACAGAGCTGAATTACTTGGAGTGCCAAAGTGTGTAGCCGTAATATTGCTGTTATTCAGTTCATCAGTTTTTCTCAGTCGTTGCTTTGTTCGTTTGCCCCGCCCAGATTAATGTACATTGCAAAAAGTTTAGTGTGTCCAGGTTTGGACAACCTCGTGCTTTATACATTTATATTAGAAATTGTAACATGTGAGAAGCAACGACAAATGGTGTATCGCAATTTAAACAGAGGTACGTGAGGTAAGTAAGTATTCAATGGGACGAACTTTACTTTCCTGTCATTTATTTTTTATTTTCTAAACAGCTTTTTGTGGTCGTCATGTCCGAGTCGAGTTTTAATGTGCAAACTGTGTTGCCAAACGCAACGGAACTTTGTCACTGAAAGCATATTGTTACACTCAACTGAGAATTCTGTTTGAAAAAGTTTACGATATTAAAATGTTGGCCGAGTGCTTCTGACTAAATTTTGAATCTCATTCATCTGTACGATATTTGCAGAGCATATACAAAAATATTCATAGGAAAATAATAATTTGTATTCCATTAGAGAATACTTTTAGTTTGAGATTGTTGCACCATACAAATGCAGGCAAACTAACTGTTTCGCTTTAAAGGGCTGCTTCAATAAAACCATTTAAGATTCTCTTACTGAACACATTTTTGTTTAATTTAATTATTTCGCAAAATCACACAATATAAATCATTTATCTCTTTTTTTTAAATCAAAAGAAAGTCACGTTTTAATTTCATCCTCTCAAACTGCATATCTTTGGTTTCCGACATTCAGACATTTATTGAAAAGTTAATTTTTTCTCTGTCTATTTTACATTGCTTTTATTTTTCGAATTTTGCCATAGTTAGATAATGTCAAGGATTTTCCGAAATTGAGACCAATACATAGTTGCTGTGTGTGTGTCTGCAATTTCATGGGGTACAGTTGCACAACTAATTTCGTATTCTGTGTTGTCCTTTGCGGCTTCGGTTTTGTCACATTGTCACATGGGCGGAGGCTGTATGTCTGTATGGGCATTATAACCGCAATGCATGTGGCTCTGGCTTATGATATTGTTCTTGTTGCTGCTATAGTCATTTCTATTTATTTGTTGACTGCTATTTTGCGCATTTGAGCAGAAATTTTGATTTGTCTGCAACCGGAAATCCACAAAATAAACTGCAAACGTATTTACATAGAGTGTGCAAATCAGGCTGCTCTCTCATCATTTATAATTTGAATACGCGTTTCCTCACAATAGGATTGGAAGAACAAGAGTACGTGGGTGTGCGTATACGTACAGTAGTTCAGCGAAGCCAAACATGAGATGAGCTTAAAGTTCAGAGCAGTCTGAACTGTCCGTAAAAGGCAGTTGATAATCCTTTAGTCTGTCAATATACATATGAATGGTTGCACACATGATTACACTCACTTACACATCAGACTCGCCTCGCTCAACCATAGATTTAAGGGAGCATAGTGCGCCTAAGGACTTTGCATTGTGCAACGACTGCAATACCAACTATCGCCTACTAATACTGTTTTCGTCGACGCCTCCATTGCCTGCCTGCATACATAACATACATGTCTCCATCCATCTCCAACCGCTTCATCCGCATTGATATTTGCCTTTGTTCCACATGTAGAGCACTATTATAATTAGTGTGTGTCTGGCCCGACGTTCGATATTGCATTGAACAGCAAATTTCAAATAAAACAGTTAAATGCTTTTCAAGCACATACATACACTTACTACGTAAGCTTGTAGAAGATTAAGCTGCAATGACTTGACATGCGCTCCTCAATATTTGCCCCGATAGAGTTTTCCTCATTGAGGCATATTCAAATCAGTAAGCATCCTTATTTGACTTCGTTTGCAGGAATCCCCTAACAACTCTCGCGTCTAAGTTAAACACTTGTAAAGTGCACAGTTCGTCTGCTCTTCGGACTGGGAAGCATCGCACAAGTGCAGCAAAGTGCCGAAACAGAGCCATAGTTAAGCATAGCTAATTTAATTCGAGTACGCCACTTCTTGCAGAGGATGATCAATTTGCTTGCAGTCTAACGCGCAAATTGTGAGCTCTGGTTGTGGCCCTACGTTAGTCCATATGCAGCTCCTCTGCGGCATAATCTTGATTTACGAGCGTTGAAGGAGTATGCTGCAATTATTGTTCAAGGTCTATCTATAGATAGAAAAGTAGTTTTATCGATTTATCTGTAATAAATTTATTCATAGCGAATTATTAATTTTCTCTATACATTACTTTATGAACTGTTGAAGTTCTTTAGCTCATTTTGCCCTCTGAACTCGTCTTTAAATTTGTCTCTTTTTCAAATTGCTTTTTGCTTCTTTAAAGATTCATTCTGTGCGTATATCACTTTCTGCTCGACATGGAAATAAATGATGTACAAAATATGTAGCGTACTTCTATGCGCTGCAAAATATGTCAATGTCAAACGAAACGTTTGCACGGACTCTTTGGCCCACAATTCATCATTAAAGGCCCAACCACGGCAGAGAGGCCATTTCCCCAGAGCAACCTTTGACATTGTCTTTTGCTTGCTAGTTCGCCTATTGGTCAGAGATAAAGGACGAGCCCGAGTCAGACCCTACGAAAAACGTCTTGGAGTTGAGGTGCGGCTCGTTTTATTGGAGTGGCGCCTGAACCATGCCCTGCTTGCGTTTGTGAGGCTAGTTAAATATGTGCCTAAGGTTATTCTGAAAACTTTCACTAGCATGGAAGGTATCCCGGTGTGTTGGCCAAGTTTTTATGAACTGCCCGTCTAGGCCACCTTTAAAAAGTGGTTAAACGGCAACTCATCGCATATGGAGCATGTAAACGTCGTGGCAGCATATAAAGTTCTGTTTCTTTTGCACTACAGCTAGAACAACATTGCCAAGTGAAAGTTCGCCTATACAAATGTGTGTGTGTGTGTTGGCGTATTTATACCTGCGTGTATTGTAATGGTTTTTGTATTAGTGTCAAAACACGTAAATTGTTGCGTGACGCTTTATTGTAGCCTCCTTGCTGTATGTGTGGGCTTTTGTGGTAGACGATGAGGAGGGGTGCGGAGCGCGTATGGTTGGTTGGAGGCCCAAAAGTTGGTGGAGGCGGGTGTGCCAGCGTTTGTGTGTGTGTGCTTGGGTGCGGCCGTGCGAATATGTTGTTCATTATAATCTGCTCATGTTGCTATTTTAGCTGTTGCTGTTATTGCCTATGTCCTCGTTGGCCGCCCTCGGTCGACGTTGCTCTTGCTGCTGCTGCTGTTGTTGTTGCTGTTGCTATTGCTGTTGGCGTTGTGGTTATTTTCATTGCTTTGCGTTATTGTTGTTTTGCCATGTTCGATTGTTGTTGTTGTTTGTGTGTGTTTTCAACAAATACATAATTTTGTGGACATAAAATTGTCACATGCCGTTGAATTTTGATTTGATTTTATGCGTAGTACAACAAATTTATGCAGACGCTTACGTTCGACGGAATGGGCGTGGCATGTCGTACCGTGTGTTTGATTTGCAATTCACACAGACGCAGCACAGACACACACACGCACACACACCCGCACATGCACGTACGTAGAGACATAGAACTATGGAAAGATGTAGTATTTGCACGCTTTTTATGACTTAACTGGCTACACACAATACGCACGTACACTTACACATACACAGGCAGTTACGCACACCCACCTAAACACAGGCCTCTCCATGTTTGCATTGTGCCTTGCATTGCATGCAGTTATGTCGTTGTCGTCGCCGTCGCCGTTGCCATTGCCGTTGTCGTTGTTTGGCTTTCATGACAATTGTTGTAAATTTGTAAATGATTTATGCTTGATATTTTAATTGCTGTTGTTTATTGTGTTATTATTCGAATACTTCCGATTGCGGTTGATTAAATTTATTTCGGTTTAGATAAATTTCTATTCCCAGCCAGACGGTAAACCGACCGCATCGATGGGCAGCAGCTTAACACATAATTTATATTGCAGCACAAAGAGCATAATCTATGTGTGTTCGTATAAGTGCGTGTGTGTGAGCAACTAATCGCTGACCGTGATTATTACTGAGCCACAAAAGTAAACGCACTGAAACGCTACTGCTACGATTTAGAAAATCTTAACTGATTTTATGTTTGTATTTTTATCCAGGCAGCATGCGACTTTATTTATATTGCCAGGGCAATTATCAAATTCTTAGAAGTACCTTCCAAAAAGAGCAATTCTTGATAAACCTTTTAATTATGGACAGCACTGATGAACTTATTTTTTTTTATAATTAGAAGGCAAATTCTGAGAATTCATGTAATAAAGTTCATAATGATTTTTTTCTATTGTTGTTTTCCATGTGCCTTCTTAAAGTGTGCGTTAACTTGCATAGATAAGTGTACCTGTGCGAAATCGCAGATGTATAGTATAATTCAATATTTGACTCTGACAATAAGAGAAGCCAAAGACGGCTTATGTTGTCATCGTTTGATAACAATGTCGGCTTTTGTGCGCCAACAGGCATTACGTATACGCCCCCTCGATTCATCTCAGCCCCAATCAAGCGTATAAGCACGTTTGTATGCCATTTTTTGCAGCATTTTATTGGCTCAGTTAGAGTCGAGCCCCAAAAATTAAATCACACAAATTATTTAAAATGTCCGACATAAAAATTGAATTCACAATTGGCATGCGTCGAATGCCGAGTCCCATGCGCCCACCGCCGTCTACGTTCACGCCCATAATCGGGGCCTAGGCGCATTTGCCTTTGGCCTTAGTTAAAAATCAACAATAAAGGGTTGCTAGCAAAACAAGACAATTTCACAGTTGCTTGGCAAAAAGGTAAGCCGAGACCGAGACCGATGCGAGCCGTGTGCCGGCCGACTTATGTAAGCCATTTTACGAGGAAAGCTCGTGCCACTGACCATATGGTGAAGGTGAGCGCAATTCCTGCAGGATTGCAGGATAAGCGAGCAACTGGCGGCCCAACTTGGCGTATGCCTCTACTCCTCGTCGTGGGCAACAGTTTTCTACAGTTTTTGTTATTGTCCATAATAAATTTAGCCATATAAAAGTGGCACCAGCTGCCAGTCGGCCGAGTGGCCATGGGGCCAACAAATAAAAAAGCAGTAAGAAGCAACAAGAACACGAACGAGAGGAACTGTAACAACACGTTGAATGAAAGAAAAAGCATAGACAGTCAGTGCAGCAGTGAGGGAGATGAAATTCACAAAATTCAATTAAAGTTAAACTAAACAAGCTTCGAACAAATGCGTTTAGCTTCGGCCGGCAACATTGGCAGGCAGTGAGAGCAAAAACGAAGAGGCGATAGAGGAAACTGTAACAAGGTGGGGCGTCGAGGCGCAAAAACAGTTCCGGGGAACGGGAACGGGAACGGGCACAGGAAGCTTCGATGCTTGTCAAAGCGGAGCGGAGCGGAGCGCGGGCTGAACGTTTGACTCAATAGTTGGATAGATGGATGGATGGATGGATGAATGGATGATTGTAGATGGATGGCCATGCGTATGTTTAGTTGTAGGTTAGTTCGCCCCTTATGTGGATAGATGGATGAATGCGTCGCTGCTGCTGCCAACAGGAAACGGAAGCTGCTAAAACAAACGCAGTGTTTAGTTTGACCAGCGTCCAGCAGCAGCAGCAGCGGCAGCAGCAGCAGCATCAGTCGAGTTCGAGTTCGACTTTGTATTTGTATTTATTTCTGTTGATGTTGATGTTGCTGCCACGCTTTGTTGCCCTGCCACTTGCGATGTCCTTGTTGTTGTTGTTCTTTTAGGCAAGAAATTCGATTTACTAGCTGATTGTTGTTAGCGCACAGTAGCAGGGAAAGCAATATAAAAAAACAACAGAATAAAGAAAGAAAAAGGAGGAAAACGAACTCATGCGACGGACGCCTGCGTAAATTTAAGCGACATTGCCTAACGGTATGCTTCATTGATTTAAAGGGCGCATCGTAAATAAATAAAACACCATAAAAGGTTCGTCCGAGAAGCATGAGGCGTCAGACGTTGACCAAAGTGAGAGCAGAGGCAGCGGCAGAAGCAACAAATAATCAAAATAACAACAATAACAAGACAAACAGACAAACAGTCAAAATAAATAAAAATATATATAAAATAATGGAAAAGAGCGACGCTGTCGGCCAATTGCTGCCTCAGGCGGCAGACAATTAAATTTGTACAAATTGAGTGTAGAAATGTGGCAGGCAAAAGCGCAACAACAACAACAACAGCAACAGTAGTAGCAGCAGTAGCAGCCATAATAGACAAAAATGATGGCTGCAGATAGCGATTTTTTATGGCAATTTAAAGCACTTGAAATGTACAGAGGCAGACGCACTGTCTGCCGATTGTCTCCGTATTTGTCTGTCTGTCTGTCGCTTGGCTGTCTGTAAGCCCAATAGCAAATGATGCGCCCATTACGTGCTCTCTAGCAAAATAGTTAATTTTATCGGCCGTTGATGTAGAAATATAAATGTACTCCAGGCCGTAGCCTGACTTCGTGATTATGAACCAACAAGCCACATCAAATAATATGGTTGGGTCGAGTGTGTTAGAGAAAGAGAGAGAGAGAGAAAGAGAGAGAGAGAGAGAGAGAGAGAGAGAGAGAGAGAGAGAGGGAGAAGGCGGGAGGGAAAGACTTACGCTCAATAAAGTAGCCGATTTGGAAAACTAACTTTATTGTATTGACCGAACGACGACGGTTACGGCCAAGTTCAATAGAGACTTGCTCGACCAGCATTTACTGTTCGTATCTGTGTGCGCTTGTGTGTGTTGGTCTGTGTGTGTGTGTTTGCGAATGCAACCAACTGTAGAGGAGCGCTCATCCGATCATTTATTCATTCATTCAGTCATTCATTTCGCAGCCGTTCATTGGTTAGTCAGTCAGTACGGCAAGCAAGGCAATCATTCAGCCGGTGCCAGAACTGCCACGCTCCTCGTCCACATCGACATCCACATCCACGTCCAGGACCATCTTTAGTCAGCCGGGCAGTCAGCCAGCTGGGCATTCAGTCGGGCCAGTCAACATTTTCAATAGACGTTGCTAGGTTGCGCACTCACATAGCCGACTCCTGGACAAAGCAGTCCCCAGTTAGCAATAGCGTTCGTCACTCGTTAACTGAATCGTGTTTGCCTTTCATTTCCATCTGCCAAAGCGGGCAGCAGGCAGCGCGCTACTGTTGCTGCTCCCAAAACTCTAGCTCCAGCATCAGCCAAAGCTCCTTTCCCGCTCCTCTCCGGCCGCTTCAGCTGCGGACACAGTTCTCTTTGCTTTTTATTGTATATTGTTTCTTATGCGCTGTTTTATTTGCAACATTGTGTGCTACCCGGGAATCGGCGGAGTGGGGGAGGCAGCGATGATGGGATTGGAATTTTTTCGATGCTCGCTCGTGCACGGACTCGTTGGGGCCACTCAAGCCGTAACGGTTTCAATTCATTTCTAGCATATTTTCATTTCAAATTCATATTTTCTTAACAAAAGTTTTGCGTTTTCTGCGAGACTTTTGCCTTTTTGTCGTTCTCTCTTTCTCTCTCTCTCTCTCTCTCTTTGTCTCTCTCTCTCCCTCTTTCACACACTCCGTCACTTTCCGTTGCTGATTGCTGAGGAAGACTGGGAAGAGAGGGAGATGGGAATGAAAACTTTTCATTCTCTGGATCAAATGAGGCGGAAAAAAATGTATACAAAGGCAACCGTCAAGTTTGAATCACTCAAATGTAACGGACGAGAAATGAAAACGGAAGCTGCAACAAATGTTTAAATAAATATTAAAAAAGCTACTTGGCTGGCGAGAAAAGGTGGGCTGTCGTCTATGCTGGGCATACTAGTTAAAGGCAACAGACGGTATATGGGTCTGGGGATTTTGGGGGTTTTTTTTGGGGTTCGGCATGATGATGCTAATGAAATAAATCATATGGAAATATGCATAAATCAAATTTCGCCAGCGAAAGCAGCTCTGCAGGAGCGCAGTCAGTGTGTGTGTGTGTGTGTGCAGTGTGTGAGTGCGCGCACGAGTGCGAGTGGGAGAGAGTATAATGGCAATGAAGGAAATGAACGGTTAAAATAACAACGCATATCGATTTCCACACAATTGCAGTGAATGGCGGTGTCGACGACAATTGCGAATAAATTACTTGATTTGCCCAAATAACCAAATAACCGAGCGCATCATCATGTGGTAAAATTGCCATAATAACGGCGCATGGGAGTCGTCCTTACGTCCTGTTCCGGTATGTGTGTGTGTGTCGCGGGGCATGCGCCAGACCCCCCCCCCCACACACACACACATACACCCATACCGACGTGCCTGAAAATTCATAAGAATTGCCGCAAATATTCATACATTGCCTGACAACACGCATACGGCCAATAAAAATGTGCTGAACGCTCGGCCCGAACCCAACCGGAACCCAAAAGCTGTACACAATTGCACGGATGTGTCGTCGTCGCCAAGTGTCGTCAAGGCAATTGCCGTATTACCAGACAGACAGACAGAAAGTCAGGCCAGGCCAGGCCAGGCAGTTGGACAGTCAGTCAGTCAGTCAGTCAGTCAAGCAGTTAGTCAATCTGGATTCACATTTCACATATGGCGAAAATGTAAAAATTGAATGCACACCGGCAGCAGAAAAAGTTAACTTGATTGAACATGTAAATAATATATAGTAAGCCCACAATAAAGGTTTTTGCTTGAATGATTTTCCAGTTGATTTATAATTGATGTTCACATACATACTAATTACCACTGGGGACCGACTACATAATATATATCACAGTAATCCCACAAAACGCAATTGAAAATGCCGTAATAAACCCCTACGAGCAATCTGAAGTATATAGTTTGTGGCAAAGGAAGGAACTAGGTCTAGGTTATCATTCCTTTCTGGATATAATATATATCATGTTTGGGCAATTTGAGTAAACAAGCCAGGTACACAACAATCAATCCCGAAAATAAACACACACACACTTGCATAGAGAGCATACGTAAATGTATTTATGTTTAGTCTCGTGCGTTGGGTAAATGACATTTTCGGAAATTTCTTAACGCGTAAGTAGCATAAGCAGCAAACATTATACCGCGGCTCTGTGGTTGCCGTTCTTGAATATGTCGTTGTTCTTTTGGCTTTTTCCTAAATATCGAAGTGAGGAGGGCGGCGCTGGGCTGCCATAGACATCTCGCGTCCTGGCAGTCAGCTTAGGGTCCTTTTCCACAGTAAAGCCGCAAAGTTGCCTGCCACACACTGTCGCTTGGCTTTCAGAACTTTTCTCTCATCGCCAATGGGCGTCGTTCTGTCTGTGTATGTTGAGTGTGTGTATGTTGTGTGTGCGTATCAGGCATGATTTTAATATTGCAATTGGATTTGGTCGGGAAAAAGAGCAGAACGCCAAACGACGCCCACAAACAATTGAAATTTCATACATTTCGCTTTGAAACTGGCTTGGCCGGGCTCGTCGCCTCGTGTTGATTTTGCTTCCTTTGCCTTTTTTTTTTATTTTTAAAGTCGTTGCCGAAGTCTGACTTACAATGACGCTTTGTCAACGTTTTTCTCTGGCAGGTTCTGGGAATTTATGTATTTATCGTTGTCACGGTCTGCTGTAGCTGCTGGCTGGCGCAGCAATTGTGGCAAGGACGCCAAAAGGCTCATATCACCTTGAGTGTTTTGTATTTTGAAACTTGACTGACTGTCACATGGTTCGACGCAATAAGCTGACTGGATGACTGGCTACTAGTTTGCCTGTTAGCGTGCCTAAATGTGAATATGTCATAGCTGGCTGCCGTGAGCTTCCCTGGCAGACGATACCCTCCACCTACGCGACCGCAAACTGAGCACGCTTTGTGGACACGTTTTGGTCGCAGACGCACCCAATACTTTAACAGCTACACGTGTACAGGTGTGTGTTTGTGTGATTTAAATATGTTGCGGTGTATTGGTGTGCGCCGGGCCAAAAACGTTTCTTGATTTATGGCGGCATGTGGCGTAGATTTCGTTTGTGATAAATATGCTTTCAAATTAATAACGTTCGCCACATGAATAATTGGAGGCAAGTCCGCGCGTGACATTTGTTTAGGCAGATGCACACAGCAGCAGCAGTAGCAGCAGCAGCAACAAGAATAACAACAACAATGTCAGTCAAATATTGAATGCCCAACCATGTCGTCATGTATTAAATTGGTCGCTCATGCGGTCCCGTTTCGCCTCGTTCCTCCCATTGTTTGTGTGCTGCTTGCGTTGTTTGTGTGTGCGTGGACAGGTGTATGCGGCTTACTTAGCCTAAATCCAGCTAGGCACACATGACACACACTCACACACACAGGACACACACACTGGCTACGCTTCCGTTCGGGGGCCACAACAAACATTTTTGCGCTGACTGTAAATAAACAAAAGCCAAAAAGTACAATAGCGGGAAATCCTGATGTGAATGTTCGAATATGCCAAACAACAACAAAAGCTGCAGCAGCAGCAGCAACAACAGCATGCCAAACGGTCAGCGGGACGCGGCCTAGAGCTTTGCCTGCAACATGCCTACTGGCACCGCTGCCAACTGCAGCAGCAGCAGCACCACCAACAACAACATCAGACGCTGCTGCTGTTGCTGCTGCTGCTGCTGCTGTTGGTATCCTTGTCCTGGTCATAGGCCATGTTGCTGCCCCATACTGTGGCGCATTATTTATGCATTTCCATGGTCAACATATGTAGCCGTCTGTATGTGTTAGTGTACGTGTGTGTGCTAGCCGTTAGGGAGGCAGCTATAGCTACCAAGTAGTTAGCCGTGCCGCGCTGCAACCTGCTCCCAGCGTGTGCAACTGTGCAACGCTGCGGCTGCTGCTGCTGCTGTTGGTTGTTGGCTGCGTCTAACATTTGTTGTAACTACCGGAGCATGGCATTGTTAGCGGTAAATTGCACTCATCTATAGCTATGTATGTGCGATTGTGCGATTGGGTTGTTGCACCCGACACAACACGGCACAGCTAGACTTGGCTCGGCTCGGCTCGGCTCGGCCAGTGGCACTCTCAAAATATCACTGGAATAATAGCAAATAGTGCGCATTGAGCATGCGACACTGTCAGCCGCAGCCGGAGAGCCGCAGCCTGCACTACCGAAGTACCTGTGTAGCAGACGCTGCTGTTGCTGCCCGTCAGGCAATTCATTTTGTTACCTGGGAAAAATTGCATGGCATGCGATGCCAAACCAGACTGGCCGAGAAGGGTAAAGAACGCAGCTCCTGTCCCGGCCCCATCCCCCAGGCTAACGTGTACGTGTGCGCAATATGTGATTTTGTGTTTTGCAACGATTTGCACGATATGCCCCAGGATGCAGATACTCTTACTGGGCAAGGACAAGTCACTGGTAGTCGGGTCGGGTCAAGTCAAATCCTGTTCGCAATCACAGCACTTTTTCAGGGACTTTGCAATCATTGCGCACAATAAACAAGCGAAATGACGAGCATTTAACCGACTGCCCAGCGGATTGTGGACTGCACAAACAACTTGTTAAGCTATGCGGCCGATGTCTGTGCCTGACAGTGGTCCAAAACACATGAGTACACACACACACACACACACACACACATAGAGAGAGAGATTGAGAGACTGAGAGTGGAGCGGACTGTGTGCGAGTAAAGGGAGAAAATTAAGTGAAGCTTTTTTAATTAGCAACTGTTTTTCTGCATTCTCAGTGATTGCCTATTAAGCGTTCAAAAATTTCTGGTAATTTGCAAAAAAAAAGAAAGCAGAAGCTGTGTCTGCCGCTGACGTTTGCCGTTTGGCCCAGCGAAAGCTCGTGCTATGATGATATTTTGCAAATAGCAAACACAACTTCGAGTATCGTGGTGGACATCGAGGTGCTTTGTGCCGTGTGATTTGCTTGTCCGACTTGTTGTACTCCACATGCTTTCGGGCTTTGCGAGTCCCTGCTCCTTTCTCCCTATCTCTCATTTTCCATCTCTAATTCTCTCTCATTCTCTCTCTCTCCCATTCTCTCTCACTCTCTCTTTCTCCCTTTCCCTCCGCAGCTAGTTGCTTTTCTAACTCTGTGTGCGCGCTGTCCAAAATCTGGCCAACGCAGCGTATGAGCAATGCGCCACAGTTCATACTGTACGTTGGTCTCAGCAGGTTTACGATTGCTTGTATGTGTGTGTGTGTGAGTGTGAGGGGGAGGCGGGTGCCTAGAAGCGTTTGCTACTACTGCAGATGCAACTTGCGCTGTTCATTTCGCATGCTCTCTGCCCCACAGGCTCCAACGACTCGTTTGGCACCGGCAACGGCTGCAATCAGGCGTCACGCCCCGCTACGTTTGTAGGCGCCTAAATAAGACCAAAAAATCACACAATACAAAGCCAAAGCAGCAAATAGCAAAAAACAAAAACTACACTCAAGCATGCACAGGGGGCAGAAGCAAGCACTAGAGATGACACTTCATAAAATGCTCAAGTCGATCTAGAAATAATACTGAGCTCTTATGGAATTTGCACATTTATTTGCGGTGATATTTGTCAATATTTCCCAAAATATAAAACTTTTAAAGCTCATCTTTTGAAGTTTAAAAACTCAAATCGATATTTTTCGATAGCTACTTCAACTTTTGCCCAGCACCCATCTCTATGGGCGAACGTGTAGACAACTCGACCGATAGAAGCAACTTGAAGGCAAGTTGTTATTGTTATTGTGGCTGTCGCTTCTTTCTACTCAAACGTGAGCTCAAACTGCATTTTACGAAATTTGGCCATTCAATTGCCATTGCCAGAGCAAAAACGTTCAGGCCGGAGCAAAACGACAAAGACAACAAAACACAACATGAGAAACAAAAACAAAACATAAGTCGGAGTTCTCTCATTGAATCCACTCGACTAGAAGCTAGCCTATAATTACTTTTATGGAAAATGTAATAGCAAATCTATGCATCTATGGCATAGGCAAAGAAAAGCATGCTCAAAATTCAAATAAAGTGGAGTTATTTGCCTTGCAGCTTGCGATCAAACCTGCTGATTGGTGTACCCAATTGAATTCACTTTGTCTACAGAGTATAAGCACAATGGATTCCAATCGTACGTACGTATACGTATGGGCTCGGCAATACGCCCCAAATGTGCACGCCCATCCGTCCGGCCCCGGCCACGCCTGCCATTTTCAAATGCAATAACAAAAATTTGCTCGTTTTGGGGTTTTCAATGTTCGCTCTGTCCACGGGACTACGGGACTACGATCTACGGTCTGCGGGTAGTGCTGACTCCTTTAGTTTTATGCACAACGGCTGCACGTATTGGCAGCTTGTCTATTTGAATGTCAGTCAAGAGGCAGTACTTGTGTGTGTCGGTGTGTGTGTAGTTATGTGAGTGCCTAAGCCTTTTAAGAAAAGTGCCATTTAAACATAAATACAGACATTGCTTGAGGGCAAACTTGGGACTCAAAAATGAGAGAGAGAGAGAAAGTGAGAGAGATTGCGACATGAAGAACCATTGAAACTTATGTATAACCATTGTTGATTGACGCCTTCAATTGCAATTATCAATTTCGGCAATTTGCTGACTCATTCGCATTTGCTTTGGCTTTTCGGCCTCGGGACAGAAAGTGATAGCTAGCAAAGACAACTAACTAATTAAATGGCTGCAGCGAATTAATTAATTTGTTTGTCGCAATTTTTTGGACTATAATTTTGCATATTTGGGCAAATGGCAATAGGCTTTTATGCAGCGCACACACATTAAGCGAAATGAGGAAGAAGGAATAAGTAGAAAACACCGCCAGTTGAATACGCTTGCCAATTAGATATCACACTATGTTCTAGAAGTTGTGATTCATCAAGTAAAGCATATTTATTTGGGTTGTCCGTTCCGCTTGTTCCTCCGTCGATGAAATACTCTATTGTAAGGGTATTTGCTATGTATGGTTTTTTTTTAATATGACCATATTAACACCCAATCTATGCGTAATTAGTTGTTGCTGTTGCATTATGAAATTACCACGCAATGCAATTATAAGAATATAAATTCACTCATCGTATCGTGTCGCAAAATTATAATAACGAATTATAACGCATAAATGCAGAAATGCGTGGCAAATGGTTTAAAATTGAAATTAAAGAAAATTATAAAATCGCGCCGAGCATAAATACACTTAAATATATATAAATCTGATAAAGGACTGCGCATGCAGTACGCAGTCTGTACTATCGCAGATGCATCGCATTAACATGGAAGTGCATAAATTAACCCTTTTCGCACTCTTATTACACGGCATCCGACGAGCATCGCCTGTCGTATAATTTATATGTATGTGAATAAGTAGATGTATGTATGAATGTTTCGGTGATACTTACATACTGCGTCCGTAGTATTTACCAACATGCATATTTACACATACTTATGGAAGCGTTTATTTTATGCCTGGATACGGGCGAAAATTCTATTATGGCCCGTCGCTGATTGGACCATTATCAATGGCTTTTTGCCCATTTATTTGCCAGGTGAAAATTGAGCAATTGATGGTTTGCTGTTTTTTTTTTATTTTGTACCATACGATAAGAGTAAATCGCAGAATTAATGGCGTTTGAAATGGTCTAGACGAGATGTTCGGATTGAATGTTGTAAGTTTTGTCGGGAATTCGGTGTGAGGGGACTGCATTATTTATAGAATTTGTGAAATGTTAGGGGAAATATACCAAGTATCTGCTTCAAAATTGTATTTAGGGTAACTAACAGGCAAGGAGATTTGCGTTTTTCTTGCTGCGACTTTTTTCATGTGCAGTTTTCTGCCTGCAGATGCAGCTCAAAGATGATTGTTGACTTGGCGATAATCTTATTAGTGTCGCCTGAATGGGCAATGAGAGCTTCGATTGGTATTTTGCCTTGGTAATACTCAACCAATTTTGATATTGAAGTGCGCACAATAAAATACAATACAAGATGGGCAAACTGCCATTGACTTGGCTTAGCCAGCCAGTTTTCCGGGAGTCAGAGTACATTTACAAGCTCAAGTCAAAGGGGGTGTCTTTGTTTTTGCGGCAATAAATCATGCTCGAGCATGGGTGGATCCCCACAGAATAGCAGCTTATTGGCTTTGCAAGCATCCAATCCAATCCCATCGAATTGACGTTGACGTATATCACATTATCATAGCAGGAAGCCATGTCAATAAATGTTGAGGGCCTGCCCATTGGAGGGACTTTAAAGCCAGCGCGGCGCTGCGAGTGAAATATCTATTGAAAACACACATACGACAAGCATGAAATATGTGCGCGTATCTATGTGTGTGTCTGTGTGTTCGCTTGTGTGTGCACCTGCTCATTTCACAGTCACTTGCTAATTGTAAGCCTAATTAGCTAACCAACAGCCATTAAAATGTCATTCAAATGGACGCCACATGGCCTCAAAATATGCAAGGCATAATGTGCCGTCGTCATCTGGCCAATTTCGCCGACATCTTCCCGCTTCGCCACCTGAACCAAGCTTATCATGTAGGTGCTAGTAGTATGCTGCCTATTGGCAATACATATTCCATGGCCATGGGCTGACAGCCTGGTTTGGCGCTTTCCGGGCGAATTCTTAATGAATTAATTCGATCGCTCGACTTAATGGAATTACTTTCCCCAGCTGATTATGCAGCCCAGCTGCGTTGGGCTTGCTCTGCGTTACCAGGGTTACTGCAATACTTGATGAAAACTTTCCACTTAAGTGCGAAACAAAAGTTCGCTTAATCACGGAAAATGCTCTACTCTTAATAACAATAAAACATTAACATGCACACACGCATATACCATAAGTAAATTGGGAAATGCATGATAAATGCCTGCCAACACATACAGATGAGACACGGAACAACAACAATGAGGGCGAGAACAATTGAACGGTAGGAAAAACCTTGTGAAATATTAATGCACGAGGCAGCCGAATAAATAAAATAAGTAGTAATTGAGGGCTCTGGCGGGTGGGGGAGGGGGGCTAGTGGCGGGTGGTCTGATGCGATATGGCTGGGAGGTGGGGTAGGTGGATTGGGGAAAAAGGGACAAATATGCGGGGCCTTGTACAAAAAGTTATGAAAATTGCATTTTAATCTGAAAACGAATTGTTTATTATTTCGCTGAGGTTTAAATTTGTTGAAATAATTGCCACGAGGGGGGGGCATGCTACAGAATGGCAAAGGAAACAGCAATCGGAGCAGCAGCAGCAGCAGCCGGAGTGCAGCTTGGCCGCCAGCAGAAACGACCACAGCAACGCACACACATACACACACGTACATCATGCATACATACTTATATATGTATATGCAACAATACAAGGAGTACACACACATGCATGCATGCATGCATACGTACATGCCCATGTACAAATACCAATACGCATGCAAAAGTGGGTAACAATTGCTGCGGCAATGTGTCCTGCCTCTCCTTAGCCCCTTGGCCTCCCCGCCACCGCCCCCGTCCGCGGCCCGTACCACTTCCGCGTCCCACGTCTTTGCGTCTGCCATTGCCGAACAAAGCGCGGGGTAAAATTGTGCATGTAATCAGTTTCAAGTAGTATGTGCTGCAAGAGGGTTATACGAGAAAGCTATTTCGTGCCCCTCGTGCAACCACCAGCAGTCTCGACTCCCTCCAATTGCTGGCTGGACACCAACTTCCCGTTATCCACCCGTCGACCTCCTACCTCCTACCTCATTCATAGCTTGTCATCTGAGAAGTATGCAGCGTCGTTGCTGCTGTCGTTGTCGCTGTTGTTGCTGTTGCTTTCACTGTTGCTCCACTGTGCACTGTGTCGTATACGCGACTTTGTTGCTGTTGTTTTATTTCGCCGCCTTGCCAGCTCTTTCGTTATATTTTTTTCGTAGCTGTTTCATGTGCAGAAATTGATTTTTATGCACTTTCCGCATACACGCTCACACACACACACACATATATATACACACGCGCGCATATGAATTATTGTTCATAAAGTATATTTTATGAAAGCAACGACTCACAGCAAATTATAAGGTATTAAGTGCTCCTGGCATGGGCACGTAGTAGCCACCCCCACTTCCCTACCTGCTCTTTCCTTCCTTACCTCCCGCTTATATAGGAGTAAATATTGCTGAGTGTGTGTGTCTGCACATTTTGTTACGTTGGCAGCAAAAAAGAATGTCATAAAATTCAGGTACACATACACATATGTATGTGTATGTAGAGCAATACGGGTACAGGGACAGGCGTGAGGCGTGTGAGCTTGTCGCCCATGCATATTACAATAATTGCAAAATTGTGTAGCCAAAAGATGTTGAAAAAATGATTTCGCCTTAAGTCGCCTGGCAAATTAAGTAGTTACTTACACACAGACATACACAGACAGATACCCATCAGACACAGACACAGACGCAGACACACGCAGCGGCGGCTAATGAAGGCGCGCTTAGCAAGCTGCAATCGTCGTCGTCGCGTCGCGTCGCGTCGCATTGCGTTGCGTCTTTGGCATCAACAGGGCGCGCCATTCTCAAGCACGGCCAGCCAATTAGGAGCGCGCAGTTCTCGGGCTCGTTACGCAATGTGCTAAAAATCAAAACTCCATGAAATAAACCAATTTAAAAAGTTCAAAAACTAATTTTGCGCTTAGTTTGTCTGATAAAAGAAGACGCTGCCAGCGCAAGGCATACTACAGCAAGTCAAAGAAGAAGAAGAAGGAAAAACTCTGCACTAAGGTTGTACAAGTGTGCATAAGTGTCTGTATCTGTGTATGTGTGCGTGTATGTGTGCCATGATTTTTGCCGTTCCCATGCTCGTAACTCAACGTAGTAACTGAAGCTGTTGGGGTAACAGTTTGGCTTTCGGTTTAACACAGACAGCAAAACATGCAAAACTTCAGCAACTGTTGGCGCCGTCGATGTCGTTGCCGCTGCTGCCAGGAGCAGCAGCAGCATATTTAAATATTTAAATGACAACACGTGTGAGAACATTGGCATTGAGTCTGGGTTATATGGAATCTCCGCTGACTTAAAGTCATCGCCCAAGGTGCTGGCGGCAAGTCAATTTCTAATGCTGCATCAGAGAAATGCGCACTTTTCACTTAATTAATTGCGCAACTTTGCAATTGTTTTTGCTGTCACTTTATTTTTATCGCACGCGCACTTTATCTGTGCGTGTGCGTGTGTATGTGTGTGTGAGTGCGAGCATGCGTGTGTGTGGTGCGTCTGCTTGTGAGTGTGAAATGTCAGCTTCAAGTTGCCAACTGCAATAATTTTTGCGACTTCAGCGATTTTTTTGCCACTTGAGCGCGTAGCAGGGCAGGCAAGAAGTCAGCACCGGCAATGGCAGAGAGCAGGAAGCAGGGAGCAGTGCGCGGGGGGAGAAGGAGAAGCTACCGGGCGTACCGTGGCGAACCCTCCAGCATTTGCAGCAGCCACTCAAGGTACGCTGGCGCTCAGTGAGAGTGCCCTGTAATATTGTAGCATTTGTCTTTTAGTGGAAATCTCTTTTTGAGTGTGTCTCTCGCAATGGCAGCGCAGGAGCATGGGAGCGGGACTCGTGCGATCTATTTGCATATAAATGTTCGATGGAGATGGCGAGAGGGAAGCGGCGCGCCGAGAAGAGGGGGAACGTTTGCATTTGCATGTGAAAACAATTGTAGAAGCTCTACCATTCCATCTCACGCAGCGATTGTGTGTGTGTGTGTGTGTGCCATAAAATAAATAGCTAGAACGATAATAAGTTTAGACATAGACAAAAAACTTGAAGCCAATGAAAAAGTGCAGCGGATTTGGCTGCAGAGCTAAAGCTGCTGTGAAAAATGTGTGGCATGCTTTTAGGCTGCACTGAAAAATACCAAAGAAACCCCCGAAAAAGGGCAAATCACAGAGCCAAACAAATTTGATTTGATTACTCTCTCGCTGCTGGAGTCGGAACCAAAAAGAGTCTGACGTCGCTGCCGCTTGATGGCTTATTCTAATTTAGTATTTTATGTTGTTTGTGTATTTTAATGGCTTAATGCCGCCAAATAAATATAAAACAATTCCACATGCAACTGCCTGCTGAAGCTGAAACAATGACGACGATTCTCAAATTGGCAGCTAATTTCAGTTTATGCCTGTCATATATTTGTTTTTTTTTCCCCCGAGTTTTCTTTTATTGTACGCGCAAGTTAAACGCAGGTAACCAGCACGACCCACATTCAACTTCGAACCCGAAAACCCAAATGGCTCGTTGGCTCGCCCAGGGGGGACGCTATTAACATTTAACCAAATTGATCGGCACATTTAAATGCGATCACGACGGCGGACCGTCGGGTCCAATTAGTGGCCTGCTGTGGCTACGGAGATACGGCGATACGGAGCAACTGGGCGGCGGAGCAACGGAATGCAATGCACAAGACGTGCAGTGAATATTTGCATATAAATTTTCTACCAAGCACAAGCTCACACAGACACACACACACACTGACACACCCTCGCATACATCGAGAGCAGCAGTCGACATCAACGTGCTAGATCTCTGCGGGCATCGTTTTCTATTTGGTATTTTTGGGCACCGACGTTGTCCGTGAATTTTTGGCGTTGGTGGAATCGATGGCGGTGGCCAACACATATTGGATATAAATTCAAGCGAACGTGACACAACTTAAGTCATAACCTAAATAAATATCACGCAATAATGAGACACATTTGCGACAAAATCACAAAATCATCGAAAGCACAATACAAAAAAAAACATGAAAACAAATAAATAGTATGCACAGAAACAACAACAACAACGGCAGAAACAGCAAGTGAATTGAATAAACGAACTAGGACCATAATACAAATGTCGACAACGCGTTGGCCTAATGCCTGAATCATTTTGTTCGGCAATTTATTTGATTGGTTATTGCATTTTAAACCAAGAAACTCAACGAACGGCGCCTTTTGCTACGTGCGCCTCGCTGTTTGTTTGTTTGCTTCGTTTGATAGGAAATCATTTTTGCATTTAACAACATACTCGTAAACAGTCGGCATCAGCATCACAATCACAGCGACTCCAGCTCCGGCTTCATCTTCTTCTCCTTCTCCTTCTCCGTCGCCAGCACCAGCTGTTCGTCTAAGTGAGTGAGTGAGGCGCTTGTTTAGACAGCGAAGCAGTCAGTCCGTCTGCCTGTTACTCCGTCTGTCAGCCACGCAGTCTGTCAGTCTGTCAGTCAGTCAGTCGCTTATTTGGGCCAGCCAAAAGTTCAAATTCCATAAACAAACGGCAAAACGCACGCACTAGCAGCGTACCTACATATATATATATATATATATATATATATATATATATATTTAGCAGATACGTTTCGATTCGATTGTATGGCACTGATACTGGCAGCTGCACCTGTCATTGGCGAAGTAAACGATAAACAGAGCTGGGAGCCGCGGCATTGTCGTCTGCTCGGCACAATGGATCGATTCATGTGAAATTTATTTATTCGACACCGAAGAAGTTCTGTAACCTCTTGAACTATGCCCCCGATTGTAAAATAATACTTTAACAGTCTGATTTATTAGTTGACAGCAGCCACGTTGTGTTTATCGAAAACGTTCTGTCTAAACGTCTTATCGGCCGTCGAATTCAAAACAACTGTGGCAGCACATTTTCAATTCGTTGCTTTATAAATATTTGATTTCAAATGCGTTATCTGATTGTCAGTGAAAAATAGTGATTTATTTTGATTTTTATTTGTTTGATTGAAATATCTATGGAAAACCTAAGCTGTGCAGTTAGGTATGTACTGTTGTTTTTTTATATTCCTATTGAAGCATACGCCTGCTCTATGAAGCAGGAAAATGATTTTACTTCGTTTGTTGTTTGCATTGCACACATAATTCCATAAAATGACAGAAACATGTGTACAAATTTGTTTTCATGGCGCCATAACGCCCGAGAGCTTCCCGTGTCTGTACACGCCCCCGCACCCGCAGCCTCCTCATGCTGCCGGCATGTTCACGCAATGCCAGTCTGAAGTTGAAGTTGCAGTTGCATTTGCAGTTGGCCATAAACAAATTCCAATTCAAACCAGACTAAGCTGCTTGCCTGTGGCAGGCGCTGAACTTGCACTTGAGTGGATCGCTGCCTTGCCGCATCCGCACTGCAGTCTCCGTCTCCGACTCCGACTCCGTCTACATCTCTGGTCCCGCTTGCATTTTCCATTTGGCTGCCGTCGGCACTCGAGAGTATTAAATAAAGTGAAACTAAGCTCAATTTACAGTACAGCAAGCATTTGATTGTTGGCAGATGTGTTTATTTGATTTTAAATATAGCTCTTAAATATTTTGGCTATTCATCAGAGGGCATTAGGCTAGGCCTGCTCTAGGCCTGCTCTGGCCCTGGTGTGGGCCGCACACTCAAGTGGCAAGTGGCAAGCGTTTGACCGGCTTTGTGAAAGCCGGGGGTATTATGGATTATGGATTCTCTGAAGTTCGTGTTTTGTTAAGCGGCTTAAACGCCTTCTCGCTGCAGCGCAGATCTCTGACAGTTAACAAATGATTACAAACAGTGCAACAAATTGTTAAAAATAAATTATGATTCTATTATTATTTAAATGCTAAGCGGAAACTGTGAACAGCTGCCCCGAACGCCGCACACGGCTTTAAAGCGGAACAAGCGGGGCCAATGATTTAGATCCGAAAAACCTAAATGCTGCAGCCTCCTTTGGGCACGGTGAGATAGCGCACTTTGTGTGTGTCTGTGTGTGTGTGCGAGTGTGCCTGCAACTACAAAAGACCGCATTGTGTGTGATTTATACACCTTAAGCTTCGATGAACGCTATTACACCAACAGTCGACTGCGACAGCGACTGCAGCTGCGGCTGCGTTTTTTTTTTTTTTTTGTGCTTATGCACGGCACGGCGAGTTGGCGCATAGCCACCAGACAAAGCGGCAGACGACAACGACAGCAACGTTTGGCGGCAATGAAGCCATAGCCATGAAATGGAAATGCATTCGAGTGTGTTTAAGCCAGCGTTACGCCTCAGCCCAAGCCTCAGCCTCTGTCCTCTCTATCCCCTCAGTCAGCCTCTGGCTCATTCAACGTCTCAGCCTCCGCTGTCATGGACCATATACGTAGTATGCGACTACAGATAAGACGTGCTCGATAGAGTCCAAAGAAAAAGCGAACTCATTTTACGCCTGCATTTCCCTTTTGTGTGCATGTGCGTTTGTATGTGTGTGTGTGTGTGTGTCAGTTGACGTTAACAAGCAAAAGCGTACGACGGAATTGAAAAAAATTGTAGGAAGAAGTTTATCAAGTCAATTGAGACCTGCGACAAAAGACCAAAGCGCAGCAGCAGCAGCAACAACAATTCGCTCGTAAGCAGCAGCATCTCAGAAGCTTTGGATGCAATGTCTGAATCATCAACGTTTGGCAGCATTGTCGCCGGTGTCTTTATCAGCGGCCCCGCAGCTGCAGTAGCGCTTGTAAGTAGTCGCCGAGACAGCATCAGCAGCAGCAGCAGCAGCAGCAGCACGGCGACAGCAGCATGAACGACAATGCCATCATCATATGAAAGGCAACGTGTGCTCTGCTTTTCTCACTGTTTCTACTTTCCCATTCTTAGAATGCAGCTCAAAGCGACAGTGGTAGCGCAAGTACAGGAGATCGGGGAGAGGAATCTAATTTGCATGCAATACGATTTTTGATAAAAGCATCAAATAAAACGACAATGCAACAGCACTCGAAAGTCCGATTGCGGGCCTCACACTCTTTGCTATTCATAAGAAGAAAACACCCAAAGACAGATAAGAGAGCAGCCCAAGGCAATCAGAAAGTGCATTTGCGTGCGCCGCTTGCCTTGTCGCCTCTGGTTTGGAGCAGTCGACTGTCTTCACTGCTGTTTGGTCTCCTATTGACGTCGGATACGGGATACTTGGGTTACTTGAGCGGGCATAGCGGGTATGGCGCGGGGGAACGGTGGGCAGTTGCAGGTGGTTTGCCTTGGCTGGTTATACTAGTTGCTGCTGCAGTTGCTGCTGAAGATGCTGCAAGTGCAAGTCACAATTTGACACATGATCCATTGCAGTGTCGTGTCTGAAACGCGTTTTATCTTTGTGCGGGCGCAGGGCCCGGGGCCCGGGACTGGGGTTGGGGATGTGTGGGCGTGCACATGATGTGCATGCATGCGTTTTCTAAATGATTTCCAAAGAATTTTTATTGGGAAAAAAGAAGAAACGAAAAGGAAAACGCAAACGCAAGCGACAGCAGCAACAGTGCCAGAGACAGAGACAGACAGAGATGGAGAGAGAGACAGATGGACAGCCAGGGTTGACATCGAGCTGCTTTGGAAACTTTATTGACGTCTTCAAATTGTCAACTTGAAGTTCGAAGTGTTTTATTTTATGCTTTGTCTCTCATATTTTCGATGCCCTTTGTTGCCGGGCGTTGTTTTATCGCACATCTGTAAAAGGGCTACGGCTACAAAGCGCTAAAGGAGAAGAAGGAGGAGGAGGAGAACGCGGGCTGGGAGTGTGAGAGGCAGTTGACTAGGGTCTATGGCTATGCCTATGATGATGGCTTTTTATTATGCGCATTTCGGTTTTTATGCTTCGGTTCCGGCATGTTTTGTACACATATCTAAATATCGTACTTAAACGTTCACATATGTATGCGGGGAGGGGGAAGTGGAGAACTGGGAATGGGAACGGGAATGGGTGGGAGAGAAGCTGATCGGGCGTAGTTAGCCTCGCCAGGCTGTTATTTTAATAGAGGAGCGCGGGTGGGGTGGGGGAGGGTTCCAAGTTTAATGATGTGCGCGTTTTATGGGCAAACAATGCGTCTTTCAACACGCTGCCACATTTTGCAATGTGCTCGATAATGGCTCGATGTCCATTAAATCCGTCATCATTTCGTCAACCACATATCGTGCACGTTATGTTAAGTGTTTATAGAAAGTTATAGGATGTAATGGGAGTGGGGGAGGCGCGATAAAAACAACTTAATTCTATTGCAAAAGCGACGATTAAAGTTTGCCACAATTTGCAGTGAAATTTGTTTGGTATTCTAATTGATAGAGCCATAAACAGTTTTTCTATAATTATTAGCATTGTTTTATTACGGTTCTTATAAAGCATTTTTACGTTAATTAGCCAATGTCATAAAGAATAGAGGCAATAATTTTAAAAATAGATAAGTGAACTTTCCTGGAGCAAGCTATGTATTTGTTAAATTTTAATTACAGTACATAAATGCACAATTTAATGACTTAAATTTTAAATCCGCTCTTGTCGTAAGCCCTTTCGCACTATTCCCGATTCTTTTTGAGTACTCCAGTTCTTGCGAAACTTACGGAAATGTATAGAAAGCAAAAAAATCGTTTGCAAGAAAAGTTCTCGAAGTGTTGACGGAAGCAAACTTTTGTCGACAGCTCATATTTATACACATACACAAACATATGTCTGTCTGAGTGTACAAATATGGTTATCTGCTCTTAGATAGCGATTGCCCAGCTCTGGGGTCATTTTATGTTTCCTAGTCGAGTCTCTCGCTGGAAATTGATATGACAATCGGAACGGGTAAACTTTAAACTTATCCAATAATAATCGAAACGATATTGTCAAACTTCTTCAGTTTGTTCGCCCTCTCTCTTTTTCTATTGTGTGTGCACACCTTTACATGGCGGGCAGGGCTGTGCGGCGGAGAGGCAGAGGGGCTATCGCGGTGGCATCGCACAGGTTTCGAAAACTGCCGCCAAGTTCATAACGAGCAATACATTTTTATTGGCTTCGCATGTGCCAGAAACCCCTTAGGCTACTAACAAAAAAATTAGCATTTTTATTAAAATTTGCCAGCAAAACTACAGACGCACTGACACACACTCGCACACACAATACACATGCATGCGCGTGTTAGCTGAAATTGAATTTGTACCTGATTTCGATATAATTTTAATAAGACCTGTACGAACCTGCACGAGTTGAGCCCCTGATACAATTTCCAATTAGCCTTCGACTTATTTGGTAATGAGTACTCGAGCATGTACTCGCTTTGAATAAACTCGTATTTCTCACAATATTCATTAGCATCTCACTCCACACTCACTGCTTGACAGCTTGCGAGTTTCCCTCAAATTGAACTTGTATATTATAAGCTGCAACAGCGATAATCAAAATCAAAATCTTCAATTGCTGCTGCTGCTACTGCTACTGCTGCTGCTGTTAGTAAGCCTGTTGACTGTTGTTATGGGCAATAGCTTGGCTAATTTCATCAACAAATACCCCGCTCCCTGGCCGTAGCTCAGGGATGGCTTCACTGTTGCTTCCTAGTCACTTCGTGGCAGCACAGCTGCTGGCTTTGAATTCATTTTCAACTTGGCAATATATCTACATATATGTATAATAAATTTCCATTTGCCTTTTCCTAGCTCCGCCCAACGCTCGCACGCCCTCACGCCTTGCCCAGATACGCGAGCATAGGTTCATACTGGTACGCGCCGCCTTAGACATGTGTTTATGCCGATTCTAGTTGTGTGTGTGTGTGCCCCTTTGTTTACATATTATGTACATATTTTTTTGGCCTCTTGTTTTGCACGCCGCTGATAAGCGCCGTCTCGCTGCTGCCTTATCAAAAGTTGCCCAAGCTCTGGCAAGCTGTTTACTTGAGCAACAATCTGCTGCCCAGTTTGAGCTTCAGTTCAGTTCAGTTCAGTTCAGTTCAGTTGAGTTTTCCGTCTCCATCTGCGTTGTGTCTGGGGGTCGAGGCATCGCCTTTAAGCGCATAAGACTTTAACGCGACTTTAATACATCATCAACGCGAGTGCTGGCAGCAAAATTTCGAATTCAAAATGCTGCACACATTCCGATTGATTTTCTGCTGCTTCTGTTGCCTCGTCATCTTGCTGCCAACTTTGTGCCACACACGTAAGTCACACACACACACACACACACATACACTGGCACGCGCGTGCGAGTATTTACACTACTAATACATTTATATGGATACAGAGCACAGCTGCCAGACACCCGACAAAAACGATGGGCAATGTGTGCACTTCAGCTCCTGCCGGTTTGTGTTGCGCCAATACGCCATGTACAAGGAACATATGCCGCCTGTCATAATGCGTTTCCTGCAGAGATCGCGCTGCAGACCGAAAGTTGATGGCGTAAGTCGGCAAAGCCATTAGTCGGACAGTTTCATATACCGCATAGACTATAAGAGAAGACTTGGTATTAAACTGTCTGGCAACAATAACAACACTTCTATGATGCTAATACTAATGAAATTTTTATACTACTTCTATGTGCATGCCATATATCAACTGCAACTCGAATTGCAACAACAACGACAACGACAACGACAACAACAAAGTATCATTTGTGCTGTGAGCTGGAAGACGTGATTCCTGCGAATGCCAACTCGAAGCTAAAGTGAACTCGCGGCAGGCAGAGCAACTTCAAAGCACATGTGTAAAGAATATACCATTTATATACGACCTAAGTCTCTATATACAGCAATATTTGTCAGTCTCTGTCTGTGTGTGTGTGTGTGTGTGTGCTACGTATACGCTCTTTGATCTGCATAATTTCGGCTGTCTGACGGTTTTAAGCACGGTCAAAAGTGTATGTTGATGCCACATCGTATGTAATTATAATGTTTGTACTCGTATTATGTACTGAGTACGCTCTTGTCGTCCCTTTCCTGTGTCTGGCAATAGCAGGCGCGTTGAATTTCAGTTTATAATTCTGCTCTTTTTCCGAAAATCCCCAATCTCCGAACACGGAGCACGGCAGGGAGTTCTGCTCTAGTTGTTCGACATATTTTTACAAAATATATTTAAAATTGTTTGTGTTAAATTAACGAGTTACGTGTCTTATTGAACAATAGAAATGCGTTAGCAAAAAACAATGTAGAATGTTTTTTATACGATTAAACTGAACATGTTTTGAATTTAAGTGCACTCGTTGCAATTTAATTGAAAAATCCTTTTATGTATAAACAAGGAGTTTTCTTCTGTTTTCTCATCGAACTGTTGGGCAACTCATCGAACAACCCTCGTCTGGCAGTCATTTCGTGCCTTTTAATGTGTCAGATTTTAAGTGACATTCACGGCCCGCTAAATGGCCGTCTAAAAATCACGCAACATTAAAATGATTTATGCTGAATAATTTTAGTGTAAATGAAGCAAGAGCCAAGCTGGTCAGCTGCCCGCAGCCAGTCGGTCGTCTTGCGTCTGCGTCTCCTGCCTGCTGCCTGCTGCCTGCCGTCTGCTGCCAGCAACATTAGCGGTTACTCCAGTCGCCACTCGCCATTCGCCATTCGCCTGGTTCCAGTGCCAAAGTACTGTGGGGGTCTCATCCAGCTAGTCCGACTCTGAGACTGGGGCGTTGAAATGCAGACACCTTGTGCGCGCACGTCGCTCGAATTTCATGCTTAGGCTGAGGCCGAAACGGAGACCGAAACAGCCTCTGCTGCGGCTGCTGCTTCTGCTGTTGTTGCTGCTTCTGCTGCTGCTGCTGCAACATGAACGCCGCCCAGTCGCTGAAATTGCAGACAGCGGCCAAATGATAAATTGCCTGAAAGCACATTTGAGTCGCAGTTGCTGCTAATTCTGCCGCCGCTGCCGTCGCCTCTGCTGCTGCTGATGCTGATCTATTAGACAAACGCACGCCGAAGGCGGTAGCTCACACAAACACACACACACTCGCACGCACACACTCATATACATATGATATATATATATATATATATATATATGCAGCATGAACTGGGCTTGCCTATTTATGGAAAGTTTACCATGAGATAAAGCCGAACAACATGAACAAAAACAACGGCAATTTTTATTATGATTATTTTTGTCGCTTTTGAGTAAGTAAAACAACAAATATGCAAACGAAAATGGGGGTAAAAAAGAGAGGAAAATGTTGCTGTCAGAAATTAAATGGAAAGCAGCTTCTACAACGACTAAAAAGTTGCTGATGCCTTGTAAACATGTTTGCTCTAATGCAAGCGGCGCTGCTGCTAAGCTGCTCAAGCTGTTCGGGGTTGTTGGGGCCATCGTAGTTGCTGTTGTTGCGGTGCAACAAATGTTGTTAACAAGCATATTTTGACAGCTCAACAAGATGTTGCCAGATGCGCGAACAGGCGACCATCTGCATATGCATGTTGCAAGCAATCCATGAGATATTCCCCCCTCTCTCTCACTCTCTTTCCCCTTCTTGCTCACTGGGTGTGCTATAACTATGGCAATTGCATGCCCGGGCATGGGGCCGAGTCAATTACTCTCAGTTGGGTTTTTGTTGTTGTTGTTGTTGCTGCGGCTGTCTCATAAACATCTGTGCAACAAAGTGCAAACCCGAGCGGGCATTGTTTTTGAAAGTATTTCATGCATTTTAATAAACATCGGAGCGCATTTAATGAAATGGAGAGTGCGCTCTGCACACACACACACGCACGCACGCAGTCGGCGTGTGGTCTTTGTTGTGGTTGCATCTCTGCTTTGCAGCAACAGTGGCAGCAGCATCCCCTGGCCACATCTATTTTCTAATTGCGTTTCGCTGTTCTCTGTTAACTGCACTGGCAGCGGCCCAAATATGTGTGTGTGTGTGTGTGAGTGCTGCAGGTGTCTGCGCTTAGTGGTCGCACAGCGCTACCTCTTCTGCAGCACACTCAGCGCGACAAGGTGCCGCCCGCCCGTGAGGCGCCATCTCTATTCCTTGTTCTCTCTCTCTCACACACACACACACACACACACACAGGCATGCATAAATACGTGTCTCACACACTGTGCGTTAATGGCGTCGTCGCACTCGTCTTCGTCACACGGAGAAATGCAATTAAGCTGCGCTATCAAAGTGTCGCAATTCCAAAGAAATTTGGCTTCGAGGTCGTCGTTGCGTCATTTAACTGAATTCCGAAAGCCTTTGAGAGAATACTGCGGCCAGGTGTGGTATCAATAGGCAATGCCTGTGAAAGTGCATTCTGCAAGATGTTCAAAAATACTAATTAGCCCGTCTGCAAACTGAAACATTTGCCTGAAATTGCATCTTTTTGCAGTGTAAATTGCGTTTGTAACAAAGTTTCCCTTTTGAGAGGCAACGAAATCAGAAATCTGGCAGCAAAATGGGGCTGCTGGCGCAACGGGCCGGAGCCGGACGAGCACGACCTGCAGCCACAAATTCAATAAATTTTGAAAAGCAATTAATAACTGATTGACAAGTATTTATCTGGGGGAGTTCAGGAGGCGGACTAGAGAGCGAGAGAGAAGAATTGTGAAAAAAAAACGGTTGGGAAACACATGATGGTAAGCCGAAACTCGGGTTGTTAAGCGCAAAACGTTGCTCATAAATGGGGAACGGGAGCAGCAAAAAAGAAAAGGGGGAAATGAGAATAGCGCGATGCCGGCGCATGGAAACGGCCACTGCCCATGGGAGCTGGGCGGAAATTCAAAACCCAAAGTCAAATGGAACGCAGCAATATAACGCAGCGAATTGACAGAGACGAGATAAAAGAACAATCAACAATACGCCAGAAATAACAACAGCAACAGCAGCAGGAGGAACAGCAACCAGAGCAACGGCAGCAGCAGCAGCAGCAGAAGAATAAACAACAGGAGTAGCCGGGGCAGGCCGAGAGCACGAGAAGATGTAGCATAAAATGTAGCGAAAACTTTGGAGAAATCATTAATAACGCTGGGAAAGCGCAATGGCATTGCCTGGCCAAGGAAGGACAAGCGCAAGGACATGCAACGGCCGCGGCAGAGGCAGCAACGGAGCAGCATCGAGCTCAGCTCAGCGTAGCTCCGTCAATCAAAGCGCAAACAGAAACAAAATGAATGGGCAAACAGTGTAGCGCTGGAGGAGGCTGGTGATGTCCAGTGCACACCCTGTTGGCCGTATCCAGCGGATACCCCCATTGAAAAGGGGTCACTCGTCGGGCTGTTGTCTAAGCGACTGTTTAGCTGCTTGTTTGGCTGCGGTCGGACGGGCCCAGGACAGGATAGGGCTGGACAGGCACAGCCCCGACTAGGGAGACGAGGCGAAGCGCGATGATGATGACGACGACGACGACAACGACGACGACGAGGACGATGCTGATGATGATGCCGACGACAACGACAACAACGGCCCAGCGAATGAGCAACGAGGCTGACGACAACTACGACGGCGACGATGATGATGAGACATTGAGCGAGCGATGTGGAACGGATGTGCAGTTGTTGTGGTTGGGCTATGACTGTCGCTGCCTGCTCTCAACCCGATCCAAGCCTGCTGAGGTTGCCTGGCTGGCTGGCTGCACTGGTGGCAAAGAAAAGCACAATTATTCATTTGCACAATGTCAGAAAAGTGTCAGGCCGGCGCCAAAGGACCAAAGAATGCTGCTTCTGCTTCCTCTTCTTCTTCCTCTTTTTCTTCTTCGTGCATGGCGCTTTTGCGCTCCGGGCTGAAGCGGCAGCTTGAAACAAAAGCGATAATGATGAGGACGACACTTTGCCAGAGTTTTGATCACAAGCGAAAGGCACAAGCAAAGCCAGAGCCAAAGGGATGGCCAAGATAAGGAATAAGGAATAAGGAATTGGAATAAGAATAAGTATGTGGCCAGGGCACCTCAAAACTAAGATGGATAACTCGGAGTCTTTGCAGTGACTTTTGCCCTTCTGCGACCAGACGCTGTTCAGCAGCATTCACATAATTAAGTGAAGTGTAGCTGGAACTAGTCACTCCATATTCCCCCTCTCCCTCTGGGTCTACCTTTTGTCTTGTGGGGCGGTAAGCAGAACTTAAAGCAGACCAACTGCAGAGCTGCTAGCCGAAAATGCATTAAAATTAATGCATTAGCAAGTGCAACATTGTTATCAGCTCGCACACATGAGCACACACGGTGCCAGTAAGCTAGTGTGTGTGTGTGTGTATGTGTGTGTGGGTGTGGGGGCGTCTGGCTGGGCATGTGGAAACAACGCCTCCGACTCTAACGTGGTCACACACGAGCGAACAGGCCATGCATGAGCCCAATCCTTATACCAATTCAAATTCCAGCGGCAGCAGCAGCTCCAGCACCAGCTCTAGCTCCTGCCATAGCTACAGCTCTTCGGCCACAAAAGGAACAGTATCCGCAATCAGGCCCACACATACCTCTACTCGAACGTGCATGCACGTGCCTCTCTCTCTCTCTCTGTATGCGTGTGTGTGTCCCTGTATAAATATTCACATAATCGCATATGTGCTAATCATACATACATACATCCATACGCACACACATGCACAGCCAACAGTGCACTCACATATTACTTGTAGTAATTTCTCACGGAAATTCATAACCTTCCGCAACTATTCAACATTTGTGTAGCATACAACGCGGCGCTGCTGCTGCTGCTGCTGCCGCTGCCGCCTCTCTTGCCGCCTTGTTGTGGACGTTGCCATTGTAGTCTTGTGCTTGGCTGCTCGTGTGCACTTGTAGTCGTCAACTATACCCATTGGCCTACATCTACAACTGCGATTTTGCTCATGCCTCTCACTCACACACATACACGCACACGAACACACACACACACGCACGCACGCCCACTCACACACTCTCACTGTGCTCTACGAGCGAGCGTTCGTGACTGTCGACTATTTTACGGCAACGACAATAAAAGTCGCAGCAGCAACAGCAATAAGAACAACAACAACTCCCACGCCGTCTCTGTAGCATTTTCGAACTCGCTCTCTTTTGCGCTCGGCTGCTCTTAAACTTGGCTGCTCTTAAACTGGCTGACTACGCATAACAGCACAACAATTACGATATTCGCGCTGTTAGCATTGAAAGAGAGAGCGCAGAGAGAGAGAGAGAGAGAGAGAGAGAGCGGGAGAGAAAGGGAGGTGGCCAGAGCGAGAGCCAGTTTCGAACTTTTCGTGTCTCGCGTGTTGGCTTTGCTTGTGTTGTTATTGTTGCGCTTGTTGTTTATCTAGTTGTTGCACGTACTTTGGCGCTGCTGCGACTGTTTCCTTCGACTGCGCGAGATGAGAAGCGGAAAAAAATGTTTTTTTCGATGCGCCTTCAATTGGGAAAATATTTATGTATGCCGACTCGACTGTGCCGCATAGCTGGCATAATCTGCGAACTTCTCAAGATGGAATATCCTTCAGGTGCCTTTTGCTATCTTTTTTGCTATCTATCCATAGTACTCCACTCAAATATTTAGGCAGTTTATCTAGTTTCGGCAGCAAAAGCAGTCAACGGAGCCATAAATATAATCTTAACCAAAGTTTTTTTTTCTCTCTCTCACGGTATTGAATTCTTTAAATATTTTGTACAACAAACATCTCTTTAAGTGTTTGATCTATACAAGCATAACCCAATAAATTAAAATGGAGAAATGATTAAAATAAAACCACAATTAGGTATCATTAATCAGTACGAAAATCACTTATTATTTATTAAAATATCTCTATTTATCTGATTAAGGGAAAAATTAGATATAACATCTACAATTAACTTGACTTAACTTAACCTTCTTTTGATCTCATCTTTAAGTTTTAAATACTTTAAATATTATCAAAAACACTCTTTTACTTTTTGGGTTTTTATTAACAAATATATATATTTAAAATAAATAAATAATTCTGCTTCCTTTTTTAGTTTTAAATATACTTTGTTTACTTTGATCAGTATCATATTGAATATGGTTAAAAAAAAATGTGTTTAATGTTGCTGGACTTTCATTAATATAACATTTACATATCGTTTTCATTTCCAAATATCTTTGCGATAGCTGTCGGACCCTGAAAGAGAGCCACCTTTCGCTGGGGCTAAGTGATACAAATATATCAAATAAATTTCTTAATCGAAAGACATTGAGCTACTGGCATTTGCCTAATGGTCACCAGGGGCCAATCGCTGTCTAATAGAAAACCAAACCAGAAATTAAGCAACTTCAGACCTGTTCCGATACCGATTTCGATTTCAATTTCAACGTCAGTCGCTGAATGCCATGCGCTGCATGCCTGGCTTTGGCTGTGGCACCGGCTCTGGCTGCCTGTCAATTTCAATATTTTGTCGATTTGGGAAAAGGCAGGGCACACGCCTACTAAATAAAGTGCCACTTAATAATCCAAATTACGCGATGCGGTGAGACGCGACGCAACGCGCCACGACGCAGCGCACAGATAAGCCGCATCTGAAGTCGCAGTCGCAGTCGCACAGTAGGTCAAATGCCGCGACTGGATTTGTGTGTATTTTCCCGAGTGCAGCGTGCACGGTGGTAAGGGGCGGGGTAGGAGGCCAAGAAAATTGGAACTGTCACTGTCGCTGTCGCTGTTCGATAAATTCCCATTAATAAATTAAAACACGCCTCGGTTGCTGAGCGGCTTTCGCTTAGCTTTTCTTTTATATGGCTCGCTTTAGTTTTAAACGTTGATGGCGACCGGCAGAGGCAGGGGTGGAGGTGGAGGGAATTGTGATGGAGGCGTCTGCCCTGCTGTGGCGTGCCCATTGAGCTTTGCTCGCAATTAAAATGCAGCATCGTTGGCGGCATCTCGCAGCTTGCAGCGCCACAAACTGGCGCGCATACTTCAAGCGGCAGTGGCATGTGCAATTCATGAATTTCAATTAATTAATTAGGGCGCACAAATCTGCCAGGCAGCAGTAGCAGCAGCAGCAGCAGCAGCAAAGCACAATCGACGCGGCATATCGAGTCCTGATTGTTGTTGCTGCCACTGCCACTGCGGCAGTTATTGTAGCAGCTGCCGCTTGACAAAGTAGCTGTTAGATTGCATCGCATTTTGCCATACGATTGCCCCCTGTGCCACACGATGGGTCGTGGCAGCCGCCGTACGCCGTATGCCATCTGCCACCTCGTCGCATGCTGCCTACGATTTCCATGTAGTTTACATGCAACAGTTCGCTGCTTTTTCGCATACAAGTGACCCAATTACAGCTGAGTTGGGTGGCACGAGTACAGGGGCGGGCTGGCAGGCGCACATCCTTTGTTACGGCTTGTTGATTTATGCAATTTAGATTGGATTTTGCGGTGAGAAATTAATGCCTTGCAGATTAATGAGTGGCCAAGGAAGGTTGCCAGAGGCGGCGGCGGCTAGGGCTCATCAAGGGGACAAGGAGACTGAGCCGAAAACACAAAAGCTCTTTAACCTTTTTTGCCAACAGAAGAAGCACAAGATGAACAACTCTTTAAAAACCTGACACAAGTCCCCAAATTGCCATTAAGTACGCACCTACAGGCATTAGGTATGTGTGTGTGTGTGTGTGTGTGTGTGTGTGTATAGCATGTGTGTGTGGCATGTGTGTAGTGTGAGTGAAAGTTGTTGTTGCTGTCGTGTTGCGTAAGCCTATTTTAATCTCATTAAAAATGTAGCAGTACGGAAATGGGCTGCCCCTGTTGTTACTGATGTTGTTGTTGTTGTTGTTGCTGTAGCTGTTGTTGTTGCTGCTGTTGTTATTTCACTCTGGTTAGCTATGCGGCTTGAAGTTGTCTTTAAAATTGACTGAAAGCGAAAATCAGTGTAAACGCTTCGTCAAGCAGGCTCGCAGGACGCGTATGAGGAGCAGCAGCCGCAGCACCACGTGCAGCCCTGGCTTAGTGCCCCCCTCCCCCCCCATACACACATACACACACACACACGCACACACACACATGCCAGTTAGCTTACGGGTATCTTACTTAATGTGAGTGTCAGTTCGAGTGTGTGCGTGTGTGTGAGCACGTGTTTGCGTACGTGTATACGTGTGAGTGTGTGCGTGTGTGCGGTTTCCTGTTTGCGGGCTTCCACTTTATTTCGCGTTTATTATTTTACGCCTGCTTGCCGACTGACAAAAATAAGTAGAAGACGCTCCCTGCCAGCTCAGCTCAGCTCAGTTGGATGCCCCCCCGCCCCACTTGCCTTTCCCCTTCCCGTTGCTCTTGTTGCTGCTGTTATTATTATTATTATTGGCGGTGGTTTTTGCTTAGCATTGTTTTTGTGGGTGCGCCCCATGCAGCCTGTCGGATTCGGCGAGTTTGTTATAAAATTTATGAAAAGAAAGCAAAATCAAAATTATAATAAAATCAGATTACGGGCCCGTGCAGGAGTTGAAGGGAGAAAGGAATTTTGTCTTGCTGCTCATCCTCCTGCAGGTCGCTGATCTTGTTGTTGTTGTTTTAGATTTTATTATGCTTTTCAGTCAAAAAATGTTTGCTCTTCATTTTATGAAAACATAAGCAATTTTTGCTGTTGTTGTTGCTGTTGCTGCTGCTGCCGCTTTTAGACATCGACACCGAACAACTTTGGCGCGACTTGCCGCTTTCAATTCAGCACTCTTTGCCGCCAACACTCTCTCTCTCTCTCTCTGCTCCTCACTCAGCCAGACTAGGCGTCAAAGCAGCAGGGAACAGAAAGACACACCGTAGCACACCGCAGCACACCCCATTCCCCATTCCCCATGGTGCGTTTAACAGCGTTCCATTTTTATGTGCCAGACATGTGAAAGCTCTTCATTTAGGCGGCCGATAAGGGTGGTCCTCGACTCCGGCGACTCCAGCGACAGCAGCAGCCACTGCCGGGACAGAGCCTGCCTTGGTCTTGGTCTTGGTCTTACTTGCTGCTGCCTGACTTACCTCGTCTTCGTCGTCAACGCTCTCATCTTTATCCTGGCGGCCTGCTTTGCTGTCTTTGGCTGCCACGGCGCTGATTTTATGGCATATTTACTTGGCAGACAGGACTTGCCTCCTCGGCTGCTGCTGCCTGCCTGTTGGCGAGTAACTTTATAAAATATGTACTTCAGGTAGTCTGTTTTATTGCAATTACTTAAGATTTTACTGCTCTCGTTAATTGAGCATTGAATTACTTGATTTCGAGACTACTACATAGTACTGGCAGCATGTATCGCCCCGCCCCCACCACCATCTGGGTCTCCATGTTGATTACATTGTTTATGCCGACTGCAGCTTTAATTCAACATTAATTGATATGTAATTGGCCGCCGACTACATACAAACAAACAAAGGCGCTTTTAATTACATTTGGACGTCACTCGTCAAACGTTTTCCCTTCCGCCCCGACACATGACCAGCTGGCCCACACCAGCAGCTATGATTGTATCCTTGCCCATCCTTCAGATGGCTTTGGCACTCGACTCTCCATTGTTGCAGTGACAAGTTGCTTTGATGTGGCTCTTAACTCAACGCTTAACGCAAATCAAATATTTACGCAAGCCCCTACCAGCGTCCCCTCTCCGCCTCTACACACTCACACGGCACAGGGCACAAGCCTTTGTTTGCGTGTGTACATATGTACTTAGGCATGTACATATGTGTGTGTACGTGTGTGAGCGTAAACAAAGCAAAAATAATTGTAAATTCAATTTCATTATTAAATTTGCCTGCACAGTTTGCCAGTTTGTCTATCAACTGAAAAACAGGCACACAACCCACCCACCCTCTTGCCCGTGTCGGCGTTCGTATGTGTGTGCGTGCGTGAGGCCATATTTACACACAGTTTATGCGGTCTCGTTGTATTATTTAAATATATGCGGTAAATGTTCATATTTCATAATAATCAGGCCCGCGGATATTGGACACCCTCGTCGCTGTTATTACGCATTTAGTGCGGATATTTTTCACACATTAGACACACCTGCACATACAAGCCCACACACACACACACCCGCTCTGCCTGGAGGCATTTGTTTAAGTTTGTTAAAAACAAACTTGGCAAACTGCAATCCCCCAGGCGTAAAATGATTGTTCAATTTTCCAATTCGTATCGTATTTATTTTCCACGGCTTGGCTTGTCAATATTTTTAATTTATCGACCCTTTTGCAGCGAACATTGAACTATTATTTCGTTTATATCGATTTTATGGAGGTGGCGAAATTCGAAAACTAACCAAATTTGGTAGTCCTATCTCCTATAGTAACTGAGATCAAGTTTATTTAACAGATGGGCAGACAAATGAGGAGACAGACAGGCAGATGGACGATTATCTCTATGGATGATGATCTCTAATAGATGTATTATAAAATGAAAGTAGAATTTCACACAAATTATGGAATAGAAAATCAGGATAAATCGTTATATTAGATTGAATTAAATTATATAGATTAAATATTTTAAATAATTATAAAATTGAATGGTTGAATAACCTGCATTTGCTGAGCCTAGCAATTTTATAAATTGTTTTTGCCGGATGCCAAATGCAGATGCTCAATGCATTTGATTTGCAACACAATTAAAAATTTTTGTGTGCCACAACTAAGTGGCTTCTGTTGTTTTATAGACGAAACTGGACATCCCTTTGGCACCGAATTGTTACCCATCGTCATGCTATTATTTATTTATGCAACCACTAGTTGTTGTTCTTGTTGTGTTTGTTTTTTGCTCGATACGTATTATTTGGTATACGTATTATTGGCTAAAATGTTTGTTGCATGTCGCAAAATCCATTAATATCTATTATCCTAGGCAGCGTGAGAGTACGAGAGAGGGAGGACGTATGCACTTACAATTTATTCAACATGCGATGCAAATGCAATGACAAAAATCGAGTGTGACTGCAATGCATTCAGTTTTAATTCCCTTTAAATATCATAGCGATTTCTATATACGTACATTCCGATCGATCGCTTATAATATGTACATAATAACATCACAAAATGAATTTGATGACAGCTTTCAATACATTTATGCGCCATCTAATTGTTATCGTTGTTGCCAGCGTTGCTTCTGCTGCTGCTGCTGCTGCAGTCAGCGTTGCTTATATCCGGTTTGTGGCACGTTTCCGGTTGCCATTTGCCTCCGTTGCTAATTTCACAGTTGACATTTAAGCCCCTCGCTAGGGAGTAGGGCGCACAAAAAATTGTTGGTTGCGTCTGGCGCACAATGAACCGACATTTCTACCCACTTCCCCCCCGTCAACCCGTAAACCTCTGCAATTCTATGGTTAAGTATTATTTCTAATATTTTGTGTGACAGCCGTGCGACACTTTGGCATTTTGTGCGCTACTCGTTGCTTGGCCTGAGTGCCTATGTTTTTGGGGTCGGGTTTCTGCTTGTGTTTATATCTCACTCAAGAGTTTTGCACGGCTAACCGCCCATGGCCAGACGATCCCATTCCCCTTGTCCTGCGCATCCAGCAGCAGCCACACCACCAACAGCAGCAGCAGAAGCGGCAATAGCAACAAGGCTGGCAAAAGTTTTTAAGTGAAAATAGTCATTCAAATTTAATTAGTCCAAAACAAAGCCAAAACGTAATGAGCTTACGCTTAGAGGCGAGGCAAGAAGGTGGTTGACGCAGTGGTGAGGGGCGGAGGGAGGTGGGACGTGGTGTAGTTGGCAGCGAGGGGTGATGGGTTTAAACGAGGACAGTTGCGGCTTGGGCGACGCCTGGGCACCTTTACCAAGCTCCATCTGAAATTGTGGTAACTGCTGCCATTGCACTCTTCATCCCGCCCGCCCACTCGTTGTGCTGGCCTTGCTCCAAAGGGTGCCACTGCCACAGTACTGGAATACACGGTGCTCTAGCAGGAACACACTCGCACACACATACTGACGGGGTCATGTGCCACACAATTACGACAAAGGTGCAGGGGCGGAGTCAGCAACGCTTTGCTGTCACATGCCACATGGCCGCAATCCCAAGACCGCCGCCGACACGCCCCCACAGACAGCACCCACAGCATCCGTAGCACTCGGCAGACATGCCCATTTGGTTGGCTACAGGGTGACTAAGGAGGGAGAGAGAGCGGAGCAGAGGAGACAACAACACCCATGCTGAAGCAGCGACACCAGCAGCAGCAGCAGCAGCAATTTCAAAATATTTTACGTAATATCATTGTTTGGTACTCGTAACTAACTTTTGCCAGGTATGAAGGGACTCCGGTGCGTGTGCGTGTGCATGTGCGTGTGTGAGTGTGTCTAAAAGCAACAAAGGATGCTTTTGTATCTAATATTCGCAAACTATTTAGCGTACGCTGAAGTTGCACGCATGGCACCACACATACACACTCACACATACGTGGGTTGATGCTATAATTAAATCGCTTCTGCTCTTGAAATTCTCAAGTTAATCAATCCATTATGGACTAAAAGTTTACTCTGTATGCATACACATGTTGTGTCACCGTAATTAAGCAGGAGCTACTCCTGTGGCAACCCTCGCACGGCTACGCATCTGAAGCGGTATGTGCTGTATTCAACCCAACTATCTCGCCAGCATGCCCGACTCTTTTGTTTTTTCGGTGCTGCCGCATATGATTCGTATCAGTGATATTTGTGCTCGAATGGCGCAGTTAGTTTGCAAGCGACGTGCTTGTTAATGCCCGCTCGGATATGCCTTGCCAGGAGGTGGCAACGTTGCACGTTCATCGTTTCACATGCACGTGCATATTTCACAACGAGCAACGGGGCTGTGCGTGTCCGGCCGTGTTAATATAAACGCATAATAGCATTTTTTAAGTTTCAAATTGTTTTGCCTAACCCGTCTCCAGCTACCCCCACTCCCCTCCCCGCTCCGATCATTGTTTCGAACAAAGACAAAGCCACGAGGTAGCAACATTTACACATTGTGCACTGTGCACTGTGCTTAATTATGGCTGACACAAGCACTGTACTCTGGTCGCGCGTAAATGAGAATATTTTAATTTACTGATAGTTGGGTCGACAGCGATACGGACTCCCCATACAAACCCCACCCCGTCCCCGCATAGCCCATTACTCGACTCTTCAGCTACGAGCTCCGCCGTCGAGGTAATCCAACTAGAAATTGACATTTGCTGAGTTTTGATCACATTTCACGTGCTCATTTTTAATGAGCAGTCGCAGTCAAGCGAGCGAGCGAGCTTAGAGTGGACCAACGTGGATGCAATGCAGGTACTACGATAATCGACTTTTCGAATCGGTCATTAGAGTTAACATTTTGACTTGTGTAAATATTTTAACATCAGTTTCGTTTCCAATTTTCATTTGCTTTGCAACAGCTCGCTTACAGCTTTTGGCTTTGATGCTGCGGGTGGACTTCAAAGAGTCCACGAAATCCATGCGATGGGACGCGATGGGATGGGATTGGACTGGAATTGAGATTGAGTGGATGTGGCTGAGTTTTAAACGAATGATGGATAGTTTACTTTTGCTATTGGCGTGTTGGCTTATTTGTCTATGAGTTTCATTCTTTCGGGGTGAAAAGCTGCGTGTGCTCATTATATAAGTGTGGCGTTTAGGTGTGGCAAATGGCAGGTAACTGTGAAAACATTCAGATCTGAGTGTGTGTTTAAATAATTGATTTCAGCTGTAACTTTGTGAACTATGGTTTCTGCGGCGACTTTGTGATTATTTATTTAAGTTTCACTTGAATTTTAATGTTGTAGAAGTTTTGGAAAATTATAGGCAAAGGAAGACTTCTTTTATTTCAGTTTGCTCATTTATAACGATGTATGTTATATCAAAATGTTGGGAATCTCAAGTAACCATGAAAATGATATCTCACACAACAAGCTGATCACTTTTGTCGAAGTAAAGATCTCAGGTATCTTCTATCTATCAAAGCAATCTATCAATTCGTCAACTATTCGTCTAAGAAGCTTGCAAAGGGTATTTAATCTTCAGAGCAGTGAACATGACTGTGCTTTGCTGTCTGAGGCGCAACTTAAACCAATGTAAGTCCCATATGTGATTTGCTTAAAGACAATAACCACAATAGTTTTATAGCTCATCACAGTTAGGCCAGTCGTAATCCCCCATGCCAGCGAAACCGAAACGAAGCAAAATCCAATCATCTGCAGCCAGCTCAATGCGCCACTTCACTTCGGGTTCCACTTGCCCACTTGACCTCGCAACATACATATATACAGACGAGTAAGTTCTGGCGAGGCTCAGCCGGAATTATTTGTTGCTGTTGTTGTGTTGACTGCTCAATTTGTTGTTCTCGAAATTGTTGTTGTTGCCGGTTTTTTTATGTCGGGACTATTTACTTGTTCATCACTTACACGCCAGGGTAATTTAAAACAAATGCCCCACCAAATCGTACTCGGCTTTGGCACCACTAGCTTTTATTGCTCCCCCTTCCTTCTCTCCCTCACCCGCTCGCTCGCTCGCTCCCTCTCTGCTCCTTGTCACTCGCATATGCAACGGCGAATTTGCTCATCCACAACAATTTGGCATGCCATTTGTATTGGCTCATGTTAATGCCGGCCCAAAATCCCCGACACGGCAGGCGGCATGTTAAGCCCCTGCCTGGTCGCCGTTGCTGGTCCTTGTACTGGTTCTGGTCCACATCGTTGATCCAATTGCAGCCACTGGATATCAGCAGCAGTTGCTCTTGCTGTTGCTGCTGTTGTTGTTGTTGTTGCTGCTGCTCTCGTTGCAGGTGTTGTGTTTTTTAATAGACCCATTAAAAAATAATTTAACAGACAAACAGCCGCTCAGATACTCATACAAATTGCCCGTCATTGCATTGAATAAATCATAAATCATTCAACTTTTTGGCATACAATAAAAATATCAACTCTTCCCCCTGCCCATCTCCCCCTGTCTCCAATACCTCACCCTGTCTGCTGTCGATGGCGTGGTCCTGCTCGAAAACATGTGACGTTGATGGTTGCCATTGCCACGTTTCTATTAAATGATACAATGCTGCACGATATGATGGCGCAGGTTGCGCCAACTTTTCACTCATACTTCGGTTGGGACACAAGGGCTATGACCACGCCCACGCCCATGCCCGAGTCCCGAGTACCAGTCTGCGCACAGTCAGGATACACACACACACGCTCGCGCGTTTTATGTGTTCGCTTTTTACACATCATAATTTTTTATGCTAGTTGACTTTTGGCCGCTCTTGTTGCCGCCTTTTTTTCGACACCTTTTTGTGCAGTCATTCATTTTGAAGCGAACACCAGCAGCAGCGGCAGCAGGAGTGACAGTAGCTGCGTCGGCGACAGCAGCGACGGCACCAGGGGCCGAAAAGTTGTTGCCATGTACAAATTAATAAACGAGTAACTGACAAAAAGGTAATTTATTATTTTATACATATTTGACAAATTAATTTAATGACGCGACGCCTCGCATCACACTTTCACATGCACAGCCAACGTGTACACACACACATATATGTATACTCATGGGAGCGAGCTCTTGGTCCATCCCGCTTTTGCCACTGCCGCCACACATAATAATTTCTCATTTAATTTTTCAATTTTAAGCGTCATTTACACATGCCATGCCATGACAGAGCTTGGTCCAGTTCCCTGGCTCCCACTCCTTCACTGCCGTTCCGCCCCCTTTGCTCTGCTACACATGGTTTGGTGCTGTTGTTGCTGTTGCTGCTGCTACTTTTTCATTTCATACACTGCGTACGTGTATATATTTTGCATTAAAAGGTAATCATCGAAAACAGCGCATGGTATGCAGTTTTCACGCCGTTGTTGTATTTTGTATGCCTGTCATTAAGTCGTCAGCGGGCACAACAAGAGCAGCAGCAGCCACAACAACAACAACAACAACAGCGGGAGCAGCAGCAGCAGCGACAGCAACAGCGACAGCAGCAGCAAGAAATGCAAACGAGAATCCGCAGCAGACCGAGAAGCAGAACCAGACTGAGAACCAGAGCAAGGGCAGTGCAGCCTGTGGGCAGTTGCTGGACGCAATCGGTTGCGCACTCAGCTCGAGGACCTGGGACGGGCTGAGGGGGATCGCGTTGTACTTGAACGTGTTGCCATTGGTCTGAAGAGCTCGTACGTTAATGGCACTAGAATCAGCATTCGTTAACGATATGCCGCGCTTGTGGACAGACCTGGACTCGTACGCTCAGAGGCAAGAAAAAAACAACAACAGCAGAAGAGAGAAGGTTTAACCACATGCGTGCGTTGCCGGTATATTTCACTTGCTCTCTCTCGCTCTCTCGTTCTGCATGGCTGCTGCGGTGGCAGTGGCTGCTGCGGCATCAGCATGGGCAACGGCAGCGACAGAGGCAGCTTCAACGTCAGCGGTAGCGCCAGCGGCAACGGCAACGGCAATTAATAAAACACACACCTTCTGTGAAGCAGACATACACACACACACACACATGAATGTGGGCATCGCTGCTCTCACTTCTCCCGCGCAATCTCATTCGGCTGGCTGCACAGTGGTCTAAAGCACTTATTTACGTGACTGCAATGTGTTCACTTTCGGCGTTGGCTTTGCCTGCTACTCTTGGCGGTGCCAGTAGGTGAAAATTGAATTTAAAAATCTCAGACGATGCAAAATATTTCGCACGCACATTGAGCGTCGTCACAGTGCCCGCTGATGCTGAGATTTTTCATATAAATCACATTTACCAACGAAAAATATAATAAATAATACATGCATGTGTGTACAAATGTGTGTATGCCGTGTGTGGCGTATGTGCTGCATACACACACCACAACGCGTACATAAATCTTTCAGTTTGGATTTTCACTTTGTTGGCATAAATTGACACTGGCGCGTACGTCGACATCGCAGTCTCAGCTGGCGTCGACGTCAACGTCTACTTCTACGTCCATGTCCGCGTCCGCATCGCTTTCGCAACAACTGCCACGTTTGAAAACCACGCTTGAAAGCATGACCGACCGTCAAGCCGACTATCTGACCATCCGTCCGGCCTGAGCTCAACTCGGCTCAGTTTGAATGCAGCCGAGTTCGCTGACAGTAAAAACTCATTTACGCGAAATTAAATTAAAAGTTAATTAACGCTGTCAATGTGCAAAGCACTCCAGTGCAGCACGCCGGCAAACAGGTAAACTGGAAACATACCAATGGGGAAGCGAGGGGAGCCAACTGCAACCCGGCAACCTGGTAACCGTCAACTACCTGCAACTTTGTCGGCCAAGTTGAAAAATCACCGCAAGTAAAGTTAAGCATATGCCCGTTGAAATTGATGAGAACGAGTTTTAAGTGCCTGCTTGACAATTTAAGTTGCTTGCTGGCCAGAGCTGTATGGCTGCCTGGCTGGTTGTTAATGTGGCCTGGAGGCAGCCAGGCGCCGGGGCTGTATTTATGCGTAGTGCACACAGTGCGTATGGTTAATGTGACATGACCAAGCCGCCAGCCTGCGTCTGTCAGCGTCTGCTTTCTCGTTTCTCGTCAGGCTATCTGCCAGCCAAAACCAACAAACTGCAAGAGCATGCAACATGCAACACGCAGAAACATACATGCTGATAATGAATATTCAAGCAATTAGAGACGCTCACACCCTACACTTGATTCGACGAAGCAGCCCCAATTAGAGGTCGCTTTGCTTTGCATTTATTTATAATTTCCGCCTTTCATCGGGACCTCATAACGGACTAACATGATGAACAGACTCCTTAGATGCTCTTTGATTGAGTAAATATTTTATGGCATTTAATTATGTTTGAAATTCAAATCGATTCTCATTGTTTTGACTTTGAATTAATCATAAATGTGTGACACTCGATGATTCGCATCCCACAGGAAAGTTAAGTCCCATAATAACTAAGGCAACAACAAGACAGGAATATAATAGTTCTTGCAACGTTGCAGCAAGTGGTTAAATAGCCTTTATGCCCATTGAATATTCGAGAAAATTTGCATTTGTATAATTGAAAAGCCTAAATAGCATTGCATTTAATTCAATTAAAGTATAAATTTACTCAATCTGCAGTCGCTGTCTCTCGCATTCTAACTTGAAGATTTATTTTATTTATTTATTTTATATTTAAGATGCTTAAACAAAAAGTTAAATATTCAAATTCATTTCACATTTAAATAATTTCTTTTAAAATACCTGTGATGTTTAAGCTTATAGGATTTTATTCTATTTGTGGGGTTCGCAAGTTATTCCTACATTCCGATACGTTCTGTTCAGGGTTGGGAACTCACTTTATAATCCACTCTCAGTGGGCCCCTAGTAGGGCTGTAATAACAGTAAATATAAATATCAGTTAATAAATGCACTCGTACTTGCCAATTGCCAATTGGAAGTACACTCCCACGGCCAATTTTGCAACGCAAATTAAAGATAACATAAATGCGGCACAGCTGATATGGTTGGTGCACGGCACGCCACGCTGCCGAGTGCTGCCACTCAAAGTTCCATTGCAATTCCCAGGTCCCCCAGCTGCAGTTGCATTTGCAGTCCGGCGGATGCCGTGCCGGCACATCAATGTCGCCGCTATGGCATGCTACTATTTGAATTGAACAAGTGTCAGCTTCATGGGAAAATAATGTCGGAGTCGAAGCCTTTGGCCCCTTTTCTGCGTTGTTACTGCCAGTTCGCAAGACGACAATGCTCTCAAAACTCAAAATATTAACACTTTAACGCCAAGTTTTTTATCCGGCTGCCGGAAGCAGACAACACAACACTCACGCACACTCGTACACACACACACACACACACAGTTATACAAATAAACCTTAGCGGTCGTTACGGCGGCAAAACGCCATGTTGGATTATTCAAGTCGACGCCATTTCGCGTCACAATGCGCGCTATGCGCCGCCATCATTGCACTCGACAGAAAACGGCAACGGCAAAAGCAGCAGCAAGGCAGGCACATGCCGCCAACGTTGGCACGGTTGGCGTCCAACCCGGCGGATGAAGTTGCAATTCAAAGTCATAAACACGTGCAGTGTGGGCGCAAAGTCGCAGCTAAGCTGCGAAGCATGCGCTGCTACTGACAGTGCCGGCAAAGGCAGCAACAACGCCGGCGCTTCCTGTTCAGTGCAGTCAGAATGGGAGCGAGACTGGAGACTGGACGCCACGGTGAGAGTGATCAAACCACACCCCCCACCACCCAACCCTTCAGCCCGTTCCCCCACAAAGCTCACTTGCCGCTCTGCCCTTTTGTTTCCGCGCCATTTTGCTGCCGACTCGTCTCGGTCGCTCTTCGTTTTTCATTTGCATGCAAAATTCAAACATCAGCATAAAAATGCAATTTTTATTGCTCAACATTTCTCAACGCCCGCTGCAAATACATATTTTCGCGGGTTTTTATTATTGCATTTTTTGTTTTGTTTTTTGTTGTTATATTCTGGTTCTTTTATTGTTGTTTTTTCTTTATTTGCACTAGCGTATTGCTGTTTGTTTGATTCGGATTGTTGCTGCTGCCTCTGCTGCTCGCTGCTGCCTTTATATTTATTTAGAGTTTTTATTTCGTCCCGTGGCACACACACCGTGCCACCTCAGCACTCTCCACCTCCATTGCTCCTTCACCAATTCCACTTCCACTTCCACCTATTGCGCCTCCTTTATGAGGCTGCACTTTATGAAAATGCAGTTGCCTGTCCGCTGCCACCGCCGCTGCCACATTCGCTGCCGCCGTAAGAGTTCCCGTTAGCTTTGGCATAGCCCTTGCCGTTGCATTGCCCCACCGTTTCAAGTACATTGCAAATATTTTATTATTGCGAAATTCTGCCAACTTATGCCGTGCGCATGTGAATCTTGGTGCGAGCTGGGTGTGAGCCGTTGCCCGCTGACCGCCGCAGGGCAGTAAGGCAACAGGAAGGATGCGAGCAAGCTAAAATAATATTTCGCTGCAATTGCAGTTGTTTTTCTTTGTTTGTGTTTTTGTTTGTTTTTGGTTGCTTTATTTTTTGTGTAGTATTTTTTTTTGTTTTTCCTTTTTTTAGTTTTGTTTGTCGGTTCGTTTAGTTGAAATTACGTTTTGTGTGCCACTGAATTTCATAGCGGCAACAGCAGCGGCAGCGGCAGCAACAACAACAACACGGGCAACGACAACAACAAGAAGAACTTAAGCCAAAAAACTTGCTTTCGGTTGTTATTATTCTTGCGTTTACTCCCGGCAAATTTGCCGTGTGCCGCCTTACCCGTCGCCAGCTCTTGTTTTTGCTGTAGCTGATATTGTTGCTGCTATGGACACCAACACAAGCAGCTACGGCTACGGCTACGGCTCCGGCAGTCCCGTTCGCTAGTGCCGTGTTCCGTTTCAGTCCAAGTTTCAGCAGCAACAGCAGCAGCAGCAGCTCCTGCCTGTGTTTTGCCTTGGATTCCTCTTTTTTTCATGCTGTTTTTCCAACATTTTAACTTCCGCTCAATTTACCTTTAGGCCAAGTAATTTAAAAGCTGACGTGTTTGTACAACTACAATTTCGACTCATGTTACAGTTGCCGCTGCCGCTGCCGTTGTTGTTGGCATTGCCTGTGTAGAGCACTTCCTGGTGTAGATTTTTGCTGGGCTTGCCGCTTGTTCTGCTTCTTGACTTTTGGCTTGGTTTCCCGTCTTCCCGCCTTCCCTTCTTTTCTCCCTTTTTATTTTTTTATTTTTTGCAGTTTATGTTTTTGTACAATTATTAAAAAGAAATAAAGGAACTTTGCTGCGACTGTTATCGCTGCTAAATTCGTATATTTTGTTTATTTGCCCTCCGTTTGACTAGCACTTGGACTGAGGAGTCTCAAGACTTTGATGGGTTCGGGCTAAAAGCAAAAACATTCAAAGCTGTTAAAACTGTTTGCCGTGGCTAATAGTTTGCAAAAGCAGAAACCTATCAAAAGGTAAATATTAATTATATTCGATGGTAAATGCCCAAAAACGTTTTACTCGAATGTTTTTCTATCCTGATGCATGACACGCAATTTCCTTGATTGGCGGCGTATTGCGCAACGTGAAATGATTGAAGGCCAGCGCTAAGCTGGTCGAGACGCGTGGTATATGCATAAAGAATAAAAAACATAGCATACTTTTTCGGGCGCTTAGCTCAACTCAACGCGTATGTGGCTGCTCGTGCGTGAGAGAGTGTCGGTGTGTGTGTATGTTTGTGCGATTGTCTGTCTTGCAGCAGTTAACGCCCTTGTTTGTGTTCAGTCTGGGTCAGCTAGCATCCAGGTTTCGGCTTCACCATGCCGCAGCCCTTCCTCGGCAAGTCAACGAGTCTGTTAGCCAGCCCCAGCCCCGCCCCAGCTCCAGCCCCAGCCCGCAGCCACAGACAACTACTCCTCCAGCCCTCAGCTCGCCGTCCTACTACAGCTACAGCTTTGGCTTCGGTATCAGCGGCAACAGAAGCTCCGACAACGGCTGCGGCTGCCAGCCATGTGCCGTTGCTGGAGCTGCATTAAGTGAAGTATTGTTTCTGCTAGATTAATCCTGTTTTAATTAAATATACTCGCTGCCAGCACAAAACCAACAAGATTGTTGGCTCTGGATCAACCCTGCAGCAGAAAAATACTGAAGTATGGGAAAAATTGCAGCCCACAGCGTGCAGAGCGCAACCCGCAGCCCAAAAACTCGTACACCGCACATCGTATATCGTACACCAGTCAGCCAGCCCTCTCGACTTCTGACGTCATGCAAATGTGTAAGCTGCCTCTTCAGCATCGGCACCAGCTCCGGGTTCAATCGCTACTGTAGCCGCCCGACGCGCCATGACAAACTGACTTCACTGGCTGAGCGAAAGTTCGAACGCTGCTGGAGGGAGAAATGCAGACCTATAGATACAGTCGGCTCCGACAGCAACTCACATGAATGAGCGCATTCGACCTCGGTTTATTTATTTATATTTTGTATTTCCATATATTTCCATTGCGCGCAGCCCGCATCATGTTTTTCTTCATTTCTGGGAATAAGCAAAAAAAAAAAAGAAAACACACCCATTTTCTCACGCAGCCACTGCCAAGGCAAGACATCACGCTGCCTCCCTTCCTCCAATCTGCAAGAGCAGAGATGCAACAGCATCCAGCACTTGTTTGCTATTTCTGTAGTAAATTAAAAACGCTGTGGTATTTTTTATAAATGCGCGACGAAATAAGAGAGAATGCGAGGAGTGAAGCGAAATTCAGGTTGCTATAATGCAGCAGCTTCTTGCGCTTGTTATGCTGCATTCTCTTGTTGGCGTCGGTGTTGTTGTCGGCGTTGCTGCTGCTGCCGTTGTATGCCACATTGAGATGTAAGCAGCCAGCTCAGACGCTTCTCGTCCCGTAACTCCTCCTAACATCCAGCTTAAGTGCATTTTAAGTTTCCAAGGTAATGAGGTGAAAGTTTTGAGCAACTTAAAGCTCGCCAGATAGACCAAAATGCAGTCATGCACTTCAAAAACATATATAAATTTATTTATTCAAAAAAATTTAAAAGCTACTTAGGATTTTCATATTCAGAAATCTGCGGAGCAATTCAGTTTGCCAGTGGCAAGAAAATTCAACTGAGAGTCATTTAGAATTAATTAAAGCTGCTGGAAGAAAACATTATAATTTCAGGCTGCTCCTGCTCAACGAACAATAAATTAAATTTCAACTGAGAAATTTAATATTGATAGCCGGAACTGACTGTACTCACAAGCTAATCAACGTTTCTACGAATGTGTGTGAAAGTTTTTCCCATGTTCTCTCATTAGCTTTTGCTTCGGCAGTGATTTCGCAATGCGTACTTCAACACATACATACACCTCACAAACGCGCACAAACACACGCTCAAATACACGCTCACACACACATACAGAAACATTCACAGACAGACGGCGTAATGAATAAGTGCGCCGCAGAGCAACATCAGCTTTAATGTGCGTGTGTGCATCTCTGGTGCGCACTTGAGTGTGTGTGTTAACACACTCTTACGCATTGTGCCGCAAGTGTCCATTAAATTTTGTCATTAATTTTCGTTTGTCCCGCCCCCCACGCAGAATTTCGCGTGGACTCAGCTGATATTCGCGTTTTTCTTATTGTCATTTTCTTTTTCCGCATTAAATTTCCTGCCAGCTTTAATTATTTCATTGCACTTGCTCGTTTTACGGCTTTATGTTTTACTCTTGCAGAAAGGCCAGGAAAATGCATGTGGCTTTAATTGAAACCTACACTAAACCAGCCACATCAGCCACAGATAGAGGAAATTAAATGAATTTGTGCAATTGAATGTGAATTTTGCGTGTCTTTTGACGTTTTGCGGAGTATCCAAGCTGCACTTATAATTTGGCAAAACTTTTTGCATATCGCTTTATTAGTTCAATTTTCTCTATGCACTCAGTTGCAATAAAAATCAAACGTTTCAAAAAATACTTTAAATAAAAGTACGTTTTTATCTATAGAAATAGATGAACCAAATAGACTAAGGTAAATACACATGGAGATAAAGAAAAATATTCAAAATATGTGTATTTGTCTACTGAAAATTTCGCGAATCGCCTGACGCAATCAAATTTAAATCCTGTTTAGTTTTCAATTGATTTTTGCTGTTTATTGTAATGATGATTTGCACTAATAAACTAGCAAATAATTTTTGTTTTAATTATTTCCAGCAATGTATTGACTTTTTTTTTTAGATTTTTCGGAAACCCAATTGTCTTCACTCACACACACGGATACGGATCCCTTCTGCGCTCTATGTATATGTGTTGGCGGCACTATTAAAACGGTAAAGGTGAAAAATCGACGGGAAAATTGCATGTGCTTTGCGCTGTAATAACTGAAATTGATAACAATCAATATGAACATGTGCAGGTGTCGTTGCAGCGGCGTGAAACTGTTGTAGACATGAGGTCTGCCACACGACTTGCTGTTGACGTTGTTGTTGTTGGCTTTGTTGCAGGCGCTTAACCTGTCATTGCCAGTTTGGCCTGCTGCGCCAACCGAAAAGCGACTACGACTCGCATGCTTATAAACGTAGAGTGCACGCATTGAGTACTGATTGGCTCGCACACACAAAATGCAGGTAGCTTAGTTTATTTCAGAATGCACTTAAAATTTAATTTAAATGTAAATTTGTGCAGCGAAATGTGTTGAGTCGAAAAAATGTTTATGTAAACAGTGTAAGCGAGCAACAACAGCACCAACAGCAACAACAGCAGCAAAAGGAGCAGCATCAGTAGTAGGAACAGCGACAATGGCAATAGGTGAAAAAAAGCAACGCGAAATAGAACGCAAATGCAAATATTGGCAACATCGAGCAGAGCAAAAATACAAAAAGGTGTGTGTAAGCTGCTGCCTGACTGGTTGCGAGCAGAACGAAGAGGAATTTATATGCAGATGTGCAAACATTTTGCACCCTATTCGCGTCGACAGCAGCGCAGGCAGCGACAAGCAACAGTCAGTCAATGGGATGAGGTTGTGGCAGAGTCAGAGGCAGGGGCACCAGTACTGGTGGCACCGTGTGCATTCATTCTCAGGCTTTCCGGGGAGCGTAGCATGCGTGAAATTTAATAAAGCTCAAGTTGCCGTTTGGCAACGTTGGGTCCTTCGTAGCCGGGATAGACGTAAAATTGGCGAACACAAAGGGAAAGCGGTAAAGCGCCAACGACTGCACAGTTGCTCTTGATGTTTATTAAATTTCATTAAATTACGTAATTCTTGAGCAATAGTTGCGCACTGCGAACAGCGGGGAGCACCAGCAGCAGCAACAGTCACAGCGACAATTTCAAATGCAATTCGGAACAACTTAAAAAGCGAGCGCGCCGCAATAAAAATGTCTGCTGCGGCGCCCTGCCATCCATTTCCGCTATTGCTGCCGCATGCAGCATTGTGGCAATGCCAGTAAGTCTGCGAGCGCTCTCGCGAGTGTGTGTGTGTGTATTGTGGGTTGCATGCAATGCACCCCTGTAGCGCTGTTTTCACATTGTTGCTTCACACTAATCTTCTGTCAATGCAACATGAGGACGAAAGCGACAACAGCTTGTAGCTTGTGCTGCTGTTATGCAGTCACCACACAGACAGAGAGAGAGACAGAGAGAGAGAGAGAGAGAGTGAGAGAGAGAGAGAGAGAGATAGCGAGAGAGCGATAGAGTCACTTGCACAACTTCAAAGACCAACAAGTCGGAAAGGCTACAGTCGAGCTGACTCGACTGTGATATACCCGCTACAATTCTTCGGAAAAACACGTGCCAAATGTGAACAATGCGTTCTTGCTTTTTATTTCTTTCCGTCTCTAATTTGTTTTGCCTATGCAAGTTCCACTCGATTCTTATTGGATGTTGCCCTTTGCTTTTATTACTCTGCAGTTATAAATTATGCATGTGTGATAGAGACGCCTATACATACATACATATATGCTGCCTCACAATACATCTCAACATATCTAATTAGATTTGTCGTTTGTATTTTGTGTTGCTGCTCAATGTCTCTTTCGATTTTAAGTGGCTTTAAATATACTAAAAATGTATTTTGAATTTTGCAACACACTATAAAATAAAAAAAATATAAGATACAAAAAAATAAATTTAAGTCGCCCAGGCACACCCAGGAGTTGAACTCCGGACGTCTCGCTGAACAGTCAACTACCATCACCACTCGACCACTGCACTTCTTTCGCAATAACCGATAAAATTGCACCATGAATATTTTCGGTGCACATAATTAAAAAAAAAGTTGCCACATAATTTAAAAAAAAGTTGCCACATAATTAAAAAAAGTTGTCTGCTGCTGGTGTTGAACTCGGGTACTAACATTAGGAAAAACCGACACAGGCACATGGCCACAAGGCAATACTATTTCTTGAATATCTTCCTTATTTATCGGCCGATCTTATTGAAACTTTCGCAACACGCCCGGATGGTGGTTTTTATCACATGGATAAAAAATGAATGCTGTAGAGCTATATTTGCAGCTATTATCGATTTATTATCGATTTTTGGGGGCGGATGGAGGCGTGGCAAAAATCCAAAATAAACTTGATCTGCGGGCATAATTAACACATATTGTCTCCAAATTTGGTAGCTCTAGCTCTTATAATAGCTGAGATCTAGGTTTTCATACGGACAGACAGACGGACAGACGGACAGACGGACAGACGGACAGACGGACAGACGGACAGACGGACATGGCTATATCGACTCGGCTGTTCATGCTGATTCAGAATATATATACTTTATGGGGTCGGAGATGTCTCCTTCTGCCTGTTACAAACATTTTCGGTTGGCACAAAGTTATAATACCCTTATACTCTTCGAGTAGCGGGTATAAAAAGTGCAAACCGCAGCCGCAAACGGATAGCAGAGCAGTCTGGCTGGCATTGGTTGCGTGGTTGCGTGAGTGGGCCAAAAGATTTGGCCCCCAGAAACCTCAACATACAGCGGCAGCAAGTTGTTCTCTGGCTGAATCTCTGGTTTTGTCTTTAAGTGTAAAAACATTTTACTTTCGGGCAGGGTAAGCAATCCCAGGCTGCCGCTACTGTTCCTCTCCTGCTGCAACTGGCAGCATGTTGTCGCCGTTGTAGAAGCGTGTCGCCAGCATCAGCATCAGTTCAGTCGCTGCAGGCAAGTGCCTCTGAGTACTGTGAGGTTGTGTGTGTCTGTGTGTCTGTGTGCCTGTGTGTCGCTATGTCCGGATACGTGTTTGACCTCGTGTGTGTTACCCGCCCGTTGGTTGTTGTGATGTCACTGCGGCTAATGCTCTTAGCCGATGCTCAAACATAGACTGCGACTCGCTCTCTCTCTCAGAGGCCACTCGGTCTCTGCTTGGCCATTGGTCAGAACTAATGCAATATTCTCATTATTTTGCTTTATTTAATATAATTCGGTTTTGATATTGTTGCAGTGTCTCGCTCTGGCCGGGGCTCGAGAATGGCCAGCCCAGGGCTGGGCATGTTGTTTGTGCTTTGTGTTTTGTTTGGTGGCGCAACATGCAGCTGCTGCAACAATTTGTCTTGCCGGAATGCGTGTGTGCACTTTGCCTTTGCCTCTGCCTCTGCCTCGGTTTTTGCCTCTGCCTCTTGTTTATTTGTGTGCTTTACACTCTGCTTTTGCCTTTGCGCTTGTGTTTTTGTTTTTGTTCTCGTTTTTGTTCTTGTTTTCTTTCATTTCGTCGTTTTGTTTTGCTTGCTGCTTGTGTTGTTGTTTTTGTTTTATTTAACGTAATTGCTTCTACACTTGTACACAGACACGGACATGGTCACGAGGCACGAGGACTGCGCCACATGGCAACACCAGCAACACCATTTCTTCTATGGTATGTTTGTGTATTCTATACTATGGACAAGCTTTTTTTTAATATTTCAGCAGCAGACGCAATTTGTCTTGGCCGCAAACTGGACAAGCGCCTTGGCAGTCTCCATGGCTTCGCTCTGGCCTGACTGGGGCAAATTAATTTCGTATTAGCGCACTTTGACAAATTAAAACCGCAGAGTCAACAGCTTGACTGCTGCTGCTGCCCCATTTAAATATGCCGACTGGCCAGATCAATGGGCCAGTTGGCCGGGCCCACAAATTATATGCAAAGTAACAACTAATAAATATTCAATGGCTGTCACATTAATCTTTAAACAGTGCAAAGGGCCGGCCGCAGTCGTAAAAAAAATCATTGCTAATGCCAATCTGCAATCTCTAAGCAGGGAGACCCAGTCCCTGGCTCCAGTTCCCTTCAGCTACTCTCTCTTCTCGCCTGTGCCAGTGTATTTTATTTTATAAATTTAACAAATAGTCGACACTGGCTAAAAGGGGCGCGTGCAAGGGCCATAAACAACACAAGCAGGGCCAGTGTCGCCTGCCGTTGCTGGTGTCAGGGCCAGGGCCAGTGTCGGGACAACGACAACGACAATACCTGGCTCGGCCCTGCCCTGCCCTGGCCGGCCTGACCTGTTTTACCTTTGCGCTCGCATTGACCACACTGACCGTGCTCGGCGACGTCGAAGCCACTCGGCAAAACCCTCAGGCACTTTTTAATCTAACAAAATCCAAAGAAACCGCACGTCGCATAAATAATGAGACTGATGAGGGTCCATTATGGGCACGTAAAGCAGAGGGTGAGAGTGTGGCGCACGCTAACCTCAACGTTCCTCAGTTCCTCTGGCAGCCCCCTGTTCCAATAATCGGACCCTTCTCCGGTGCGTCGGGGGTGCCAACAGTCAATGTTTGAGCAACGTGTTTTTAAACAGCGTTAGGTGTGATAACAGTTGCGGTCGGGTCTCGCATCTCGCCTGACCGATGGGGCAGATAGGCGTAGGCGGCAAGGTAGGCAATAGGGAAATAGCGGGAGGAGTTGAAGCGGATGGAGAGGCAGGTCAAAAGCATGACAATGACAGCATAATTGATTTTCGAACAAAAGGCAAAGCAATATAAGCAACAACCACAGCAGCAATTTATGAACTGGTCACACACACACGTACACTCACACAAGGCATACACACACACGCATGTATATACGCAGAGGTATAAGAGTGTAAACAGTTGGCGAACAAAGTTTGCGGACAACAAAACAACACGCAAAACTACTTAGGTTGTGCCTCATGCACTTTGTAAACTTTGAACAACATTTTATATGCTGACGTTTCTTTTTATGCTTAAGCTCAGGTAGAGAATTTTTCGAGAAAGATTTTGAAATTTTAAAAGTGCATTATATATGCAATCAGCCAAGTGCAAATTTGGCCAACGAGAGCAAGCAAAATAGAAATGGGCAAAATATGAAAATCTATAAGAATTAAGCTCTTAAAATGTATTTTAAATTGAAAGTGCATGTACATATGCATTGGGAAAAGCCCTTGGAGTGCACAGAGTCCTCTGCGAAAAGGTCATTTGTGATAGGTCAAAGCGTCATCCCCATGCTGTCGTGGTCAAACTTAATTGGCCAAGTGTGTTGCCAGCCATCGGAGGGGCATTTCTCATGGCCAATAGTCGGTGCCGTCGCTTCTCGTTCGTCCCTCGTCTTTAGTCCCTTGTCGGTCTTGGCTTGTGCTTTATTTAGAATTTATTTAAATGAGCCCGAACCTATAAATACCGCCACTTTAGATGCAATCAATGGCTTAAGCATTTCAACACACACAAGGGTAAAGTCAAGATACGACTGCGAGACAGAGTGGGGTAGAGTGTGAGAGAGTGCGATAGTGAGAGAGGGGGAGCGAGACGGAGGCGAATGTTGTGGGAGGGACAGGGGAATGCACTGGAACATGCTTCAAGAAATTCAAACAGATAAAATATGCAAAAATTAATTAAATACTTGCGCTTTGCATGTTCCTTGAAAACAATTTGCCAGACACCAAGGCTCATGTTGAAAGGTGGCCAAGTGTGCGAGCCGGAAGTGAGCCAAGCGTGCGGCTGAGTTGAGTTGTATGTGGGTTCTCGAACCGTGGCCGTAGCCATAGCCGTAGCCGTAGCCGTAGTCGTTGCTGGACTGTAGCCGTCGTGGCCTGCGACGTCAAATGCGGCTGTCCAGGTGTGGAAAGTGTGCTATATAATTTGCAGCATGCTAGCAGGCGATGCAAAAACAACGCAAAAAAAAAGCGACAAAAAGAATAGAAAGGGTAACCGGGTTAAAAGAGTGTAAAAGAAAACAAGAGCAGCAACACGCCAAGGCAGCGCCAGCGGCGCCAAGAGCAACAGCAACAATAACAAGAACAACAACAACAACAAGGAGAGCGACAACAAGGACAACAACATCGATTGCAATTTACTGCCTGATGCACTTAAGAAAATTTATGCAAATACCCAAAAATACTTACTCTACCTCACCGGTCGCTCGACGCTGCACTCCGGCAGACAGGCAGACGGGTCGGACGGGCAGACGAGCAGACGCAGCAAGGACAGCAAGGGTATCCCAGCATAAATTTTATAGTGCAGCTCGCTCAGGTCTATGAACCTCGTGCTAGCGACGGCAGCAGAGCGAGAGAGATAGTACTATTATCATACACTTGAAGACAGGCATGTGTGTGTGTGTGTGTGCCATGGCATACTTAATGAAGCAGCACCCACAAAACTGCAGCCGGCTTGCTTCATTACTTAATGCCAGCAAAAGGGGGTGGCAAGTAGAAGAAGGCGGTAACCATTTTTGAAAAATAGTTAAGAACTGTGAGCTGAGGATAAAAAAATAGGAAGAATAAGAGTGCAAAAGAAGAAGTGCAGGCTGCGCTTATAGTGTATGGCAAGTTGAGTAACTTGGCCGACTGGCAATCGCCTCGAGTCGTGAGCAAGACGGCCGCGCTGTGAGTTATGTAACTTGGCGCGGACACTGGCCAAAAGCTGCTCCTAAACGAAAGCACTCGCTTCGCGAAAAGGCTGCTGCAACCGCATACCATATCTGCTTCCGCAGGTGGTCTCTGGCTGCGCCTTCGTCTCCGCCTCTGCCACTGCCACTGAACCTGGAGCTGCAGCTGCTGCTGCGTCTTTTTGTTTGCAGCGCGGCGCATAAATCAGCGGGCAGCTCAGGCTACAAACTGACAGCAGACAAATTTGGACAGCCGCTTGACGCTGCACTAATTTGCCAAGACATTCGCTCATTCTCATCCTCATCTGGTGATCTCTCGGCGAGCCAGATTGATGCGCCTGCAGCAGTAGCGAGTTGCCGCAAAAAGCGAGTTGCAGCGCGAAGTGAGGCATGAAGAGCAGCTATACGGACACAAATCAGTGTGGCGGCAAGAAAATTCGTGTTAACCAAATGTTGAAGCCAAGTGCTCGGGTGTTTCAATTGCCCCTCAAGGGCTTCAGGTTGAGGTTCGCGTTGGGTCGGGTCGCCAGACCGGCTTGTTACACTGTTCCTGCTCTTGCTCCTGCTCTTGTTCCCAGCTTGTATGATGAAGTGCAGCCTGGCATGGGTTGCCTGTAGGTCGGCGAAGCAGCAGCACCCGCGTCATAACAAGCTGCAAGCGCTTCTTACCTAGTCCGCTTAAATAAGTAACTGGCAGCAGGTGTTTTTTACACATTTCTTAGCTTGTCTCGCGACGTGAAGGAAGACAGCTGCATTGGCTGCTTGCTCGACTAGAAGAACACATTCTCACATACGTGCACACTTACACACACACATACGCAGGGCTGTTGTGCGTGTGTAACTTAAGATCTACGAGGATTCAGCTTGTTTAGTGCCGTGTAGCAAGCGGCATTTTGCGCAGCTCACGTTGCCCTTTTCCCCTTCTACACTTCGCCCACTTTTTCTCTTTTCTTCTTCGTTTTTATTTCACTCTTTAGTCTTCTGCTTTTTTTTTAGACTTTTTGCTCTTGGTGATGTGTTGCGAGGCCCGCACTTAAGGTAATTTGCATTGCAGAATTTGCAGAGCTTGGCCAAGGCAACGATGTCGTCTTCGTCGTCGTCGTCGTGGTAGCTGCAACTGCAAGCAACGTGCCAGGCATGAATGAAGTAAAGTGCTACAAAGGATTATGCAAATTAATTATTTTTCACCAGGCAGGCACCGCTGCAGCGCACCTACAAAAAATAAAGCGGAAAGGAAACCCCAACTAGAAAGTGTAACGACAAAAATCTAGGTGCCACAGTCCCTCTGACCTCTCTCTCTCTCCCTGAGTGCCCCCGGCAGCTGGCAACAATGGCCAAAATGCTGAGCAGTCTCCTTCGTCGGCGTGCCACCATTTTGCAACTGCCTGCAAAAGTTGTTTAGTTTTTAGCAACATCGTCATAGTCGTTATTATTATTTCCATTTTTTCATTGTTGTTGCTGTTGCTTTAGTTTGGCAGTTTCTAGATTTTGGTTGAATGCATTTTAATAACCAAGTGCTCAAGGTTGGCACTTTTGATGGCATTTTGCGGCTGCAGTGGAAATGTTCACTCGGTTGTCCATCGTCTGCCGGGCCACAGGTTGTAACTAACTACCATTACAGCTTTAGGTGCAGCTATTAAATTCTCAACTCTCACCCTCTCTCTCTCTTTCGCTCTCTGTACTTCTCGCTTTCTCTTTTTCCTGGCTGCATCTCTGAGTCTATCTCTGGCTGCTGGTGTTGTGGGTAAAGTTTTGTTTAATGAAATGCGGCAAAAAAAGACCGAGAGTAGCAACAAAACAAGCCAAATAAGCATTTAAGGGTAAAGTTTTGCTATTAAAATACTACGTAAATTTTAATTGCCTTCCATTTTTTGCCTGTATGTATTGGTAAATGGTAAATATGCAATTTAAGTCGCACACACACACAGATTGAGAATTTAAGGCAACAGCACACGTAACACGTGTGCGATATTCCAGGCAAAACCAACATTAAACGTTCGTTTAACGCTCCGTATTTGTTTATGCCCCCATTGATTAGTTAGTACACTCACTCACAAACAGACACACAGACACACACCTACATACACACACACAACACTGATTACACATGGTCGCAGTCAGTCGCACTTTGTGTTTGCGGCCAGGTTTGGTAATGCGATTGTTTAATTATATTTTGTCAGTGTTTTTGCTTTATTTACGATTCGGTTGTATTAATTAATGAAATAATTCCACTAGCAGCGAATACACAAATAGCTATGTCGCACGTGCAACATTGTCATGCAACGCCAGCACGCTGTGAGAATATAGACATTGTGAATATTCCGTTGACCGACGGATTCCTTTAATCCCCTCCGTTTATCCATGTGTAATGGAAACAACTCTAAAATCTCAGCATAAATAAAATCTACACTGATTCCTGAAATACTTTATAACATAATTTTGTTTGAATAGCATTCGTTTGAGTGCTGGAACTCTATAATCTTTAGTATCACATTATATAAAAACACTTTCATAATTTATTTCATTATGATAAACACATTTCGGTGCTTCTTATAAATGCTCAAAAGATCTTTCATTAGTAAATTATATAAATCTTTCTATGATCCTTAATTTATGCAGTGTTGCATACTCATTAGTTACGCGGCCCTATATATTTAATACTCATATCAATGTTTCACAGATAAATCGTATCAATTACTGCTCGAAACGGTATCATGGTTTGTCATTTTAATTTAGTTGACAGCCTAAATCGTTTATGACCATTGCTTTTCTAATTGCAACTAATTACAGTTTTGCCCACGCACCGCACACACACACACACACATGAGCACACTCCCCTGCTGATGATGTCAAATGAAAACCGTTAAATTGCATGTTCGGCCCAAAGTACGAGTAATTGATGTAAACTATGCAAATACTAAGAGCACCGACATGTAGTTTAGCCCAATCGTTGTTAAATCAAATTAGCTTTTTGGCCCATGCCACGCCATTGTTTGTTGGCCGATACAAAAGCCACGAAATTGAATACTTTTCCGAAATGAATTTACCGCGAGCACCAACCCTTGCTACGCCCCCCTTCAAAGCACAAAGCAACGTCCAAATATTGAACGGAAATGCGATTCCCCACACATAATGCTCAATGACTTCATAAATCCAATAAATTAATAAACTTTTGAAATACGCTGAGGTCATTGAGCAGCGTTGCGGCAGCGTCGATTTGCGTCGTTACGCGAACAGAACATAGTGCTCTGAATGGAACAGATCCATGTTTTCAACATCCCCTCCCCGTCGAACCCATCATCCCCCATCCAATTACCATCTTCCATCCATAGTCCCGTCAGCATGTCCATTCCCAGTCGCATGGAGCAGTGCTCCAACCCATTCGCTGCGCAGCCACTTCAACAACTCCAGCAACGCACATTAATCATTGAATTTTTGGAGGCCAACTCCCAGGAGATCTGAAGTGTGCTGTAGCTCCAAGCTGAGCACGGCGTGAATAAAACGCAAACAAAATTGACTTATTGCCGGTCAAACACCTTTCCGAAGAGCCTGCGTACGCGTGCACAGTGGGGCGGCCCGCAAATAAAATACTTATGCAAAACTTTTGCTGCTGCCCATCGAGGCAAAAATGAGAACGGGCAAAGCGTATTTAAATTACAGTGAAATGCAAGCTACAGTTATGCTTTAAGTTCAGCGCACATTTTTCTCCTTCTCTTTTCAGCTCAGGCAATTGTAAATTTATGGGAAGTTTCCTGTACTTATTAAGAGTACTTTGGCCCTGTGGCAAGTTTTGCAACGGTATTAGGCGAGTTCATAAATCTGAGATATATTACATTAGTACAAAATCATTACAAAGTATGATAATAGTGTTAATAGAATATCTCTTATAATATGTTAGGGGATACTGTATGATCGGTGCTGATTTGTGTAGATTTTTTGCTTCCATTTAAAATGGAGCAACTGAAATTGAGAAACTAACTTAAATTAGACATTTTATTTTTCCGCATTTGAATGTCGGTGGCACGTAGGTTCGCTGAAACGGATGGCACTCTGTCAGGTCAGTCGGCAGTTGGTTGTTTACCTTATCTGGAAATTAATAAATTTCAAGTTACTTTAACGCGTATCCAGGTTTGGCTTGTTTCTCGGTTTGTTTGCCTTGTCTCTGGCCAACGTGGCTCCCTCTGAGTCCTTTGGTATTTTGCGTTGTCCTGCGCTGCGCGCCTTAACAATATTTCTTCAGTTTGCGCCATAAATTTGTTTATTTGTATGATGTTGTTGTTGTTGTTGTTGTTATAGCGCCCTTTTTGTATTCAATTTTTTTCCTGTTGGTTGCTTTTGGCTAAACATATTTCTCTGCAGCCAGGCGAATGTCACACGCTGAAACCCAAAGCCGAAAGCCGAAGCTAAGGTAATGGTAGAGGGGGAGTGGGGATGGTGCTGGAGCCGGTGCCGGGCATGAAGGCCGACGACGATGCTGTGGCCATCGCCATCCAGAGTCCTTTGGCGTCCCGTGCTGCTCTGCGCTGTGGTTGCTGCGCCTAAAAGTAGTCAAATTGTGCGGACTAATAAATTTTGTTGCCTGTTGTTGCGGCGCTTGTTTCGCTTGCCTTTTGCCCGCACGCTCTCTCTGTCTCCGTCAGCCACTCAATTTGCGCCGCGCTGTGGCTGTCGCTGTTGTTGCTGCCCAACGGCAATTGCTTCTTCTTGTTGTTGTTGTTGCTGTTGATTTTGCTGCTGCTGCTGCTGTTATTCATACGGCAAGTATTCCACATCGTGGGTGCCGGCTCACCTTGTTGCTTCTGCAGCACGTTCGTGCCTCGTTTCACACTGCCACTCATACTCATGAACACACACACATACACCCGCACACCGCATGCCACAAGCTTTTACCTTTTTGAAATGACATTCATTGGCTTTTACGTGTTTATTTGGAATTTCATTAAAAATGATTAGAAGCTGTTTTGTTTTTTCGTGGGCTCGTTGGGCTTTGCGCGTTTTATGTGACCGGCAGCGACAGCGTAGGGAGGCGGGAGAAGCTAGAAGGGGGCAACACACCACATCGTAACGCGTACGCGCTAGAGTGGCTCTCCAACTGTGTCTTTCAGCCAGTATATATAGATAATAGCGCTTTCATGCTTGTGAATTTTATTTGAAAATTTTCTTCCGTTTGGTTTTTCGGCTCTTGTCGTTCGCGTCGCTGTCCTCGTTCTCGTTCCCGTTCCCATTCGCGATGTCATTGTTTTTGTCGTTTCTGTGTTTTTTGTTGTTTTTCGTTGGCAGCATTTTAAATTGGTGCATACTTGTTGGCTTTTGTTTGGCTGCAGGCGCGCCATTTCGGTGGTAGCGTGTCTGCTGTCTGGCTATAAATTTTTAATAGATAATATGCGGCAGGCATGTGAATTGGCCTATGTTGGACTCGTAAAGCTTTTAATCGTCGCTTATTGTTATGTAGATTGTCCTGCTAATACCGCCTGGCTGGACCAGGCGATTCAGCGACCCCGGCTGCAGCTGTTGCTGTTGCTAACTGCCACGGGCACTGCGCATAATAGCTCTCTTGTGTCTGTGTGTGCGCAATAACCTGTGTGTGAATGTATGTCGCTATAAGTCAGCTCTATTTATAACTGTAATGCATAAATTTGCTCTGACGAAGTTACAGAAGATAACGAGGTGAGCTTAAGTGGGCTTTAAATTTCAACGTTTCTATGAAAAGCGTGGCACTGCAGTTCGCGGAGCGGAGCAGGCAGCAGGGATCATGCGGGGAGAATCAGCAGCAATTGCGACAGTATTTGCACTCAGTTTGCAGTTGGACAAATTCAAATTTTAAAGTCACTACTTGGTTCGTTAAGGAGGCGCATAAATTCAGCTGCAAAGTATGCTACAGTTTTAGCCCGATGCATGCGCCCACTTAACGCGTCTGTTGCGCAAATTTTCGATTGTTGAGTCGGCACTTCATATGCAAAACTGCACACAGTCTGTCTGACGTGCCACTGCAACTGCTCCCGCTGCTGCTGCTACGGCTGCTGATGCAACAACTACAACTATGCTTATATGATGTTGAAAATCTGGTATTTGTTGCTTTTGGCTTTTTAGCTGTTGCCACTGCTGCTGGGCTGGCAGCGATGCAAAGTTTTGAAGCGCACTTCGCAAGACATGAATGCGTAATAACCAAAAGCGGAAGCAAGCAACCATAAAGCCAAGGCAACTGCCACGCACTCACTATATAGTCCAGACTCGACGACGATGACGTCGAGAGAGAGTCAGGGCCAAAGTCGGAATGGGCCCCCAGTACGAGAAAATTATAGGGAAGTAGTTGAGGTAGAGGGTCGCATGCAGGCAGGCAGAGGAAACGAAACACGACTCTGGATGGCAACACATATGCATCAAAAGAGCTAGAAAAACAACGGCAAACAATGCAAATGTATTTAGCATAATGAGACAGGAGAAATGTGCAAAAATGCAAACATTTGCGGGCTTTGAATGGGCGCATGACCGTGGCAGGAGTTGAGGCAACAATCGAGGCAGAAGCACCCGCAGCAGCAGCAGCAGCAACAGCAGTAGCAACAGCAGCAGCAGCAGCAACAGCAGCCAGCTCACACTTTATGTGTGAAGGCTGCTCGAAAATGGCAACAACATTTCTCTCTTCCGCTGCGTGTGCGTCTGTGCATTCGTAAGTGTGTGTGGCTCTGCTTATGTGTGTGTGGGTTGGTTTTCAAAATGAAAGTCATATGCCAACTCATAACTCAACTTGTTGTTGTGCCAGTTCAAATGCCCGTGCTCGTGCCCGTGCCCGTGCCCAGGCGCAAGTTATTTCATTTGGCATTTCAAGTTTGTTGGCATTTGAATGAAGTCATTATGAAGGCGGTGTTGGCGGCGGAGGAGTCAGGGGGCAGGCAGTCGAAGGCAGTCGCTGGCAACACGCCTGCAGTCGTCGGCACCAACTAAATTCGCATTTTTTCTCTTGCTCGCCCCAAGGCATTTGCTGTTCTTGTGCTGTTTATTGCCAGCGTAGAGCAAGCAAGTGCTTCTAAATAAGCATTGACGTACAGACACACCACTCGCCCATACACACGCACTCACCAACACCAACACAGAAGGTTGCGCGCACTGCACACCTGAAACAGAATGTAATTAAAGTTGAGTTGCAAACTTTTGCTTTTATTTTTATTAACTTTACTTATTTATTTATTTTTGACTTCTCTCTGTGTGCGTTTGCATGTTCCGTATATCCGTGTTGGTTTGTGGTGGTGTGGGTGCGTGAGTATGTGGGAATGTGGCTTGCTGTGGGTCGGTTTGAGTTGGGCGCCCAAGACGCTGCCTGTGACTTTAAAAGCACTTTCAACGGCTTGAACTTGGCACAGGCTTACGCACAAACCCATTAAAAAAGCTTAAGAACTTTTTTCTCGCTACACACGCAACCTGAAAAGTATGCAATGCAAAATGTACCACACGGAGAGTAAGAAAGAATGGAAGCCTCCTTCGGTTCTGCTGCTGCATGTACGAAAAGTTTTTACCGCAGAGCCAGACAAACAGACAACGTGCGACTTACAAATGCTGCTGATGTGTGGCGTCTCAGAGAGAATGGAGAAGAGTGACTGGGCGTAGTGTGAGGCTGGGCACGGGTTATAGCGTGCTGGGTGATGTTAAACGGGCCTGGTTAGGCTCACAGTCTGGGCCTGGGACTGGGGATTGGCTGCTGGGTGCGACATTAAGCTGCGTGCGTACAAATACCATGAATCTGTTGGCATGTAAAACACTTTTGTTACGCCTAAAGCCGGCAAAGTGGTGAGTGAGGGAGGGGGAAGGGCGTTGGCTGAACGAACTGGAAAAAATGTTGCTGCAGCAATTTGTCAGAAAATTTGTTCAGTTTCTTGTTACTTGTTACTTCTGCAGCAAACCAGGGACTTAAGCCGCAGTCGAAAGTTGCCGAAAGTCTTGCATCGCGGGGGGGCAATGGGTAGCAAAGTAATTGCTCTTATTTGTAGTCCAATTAAAGAAATTAAATAAAATTATAGCAAACGCACAAACACACATACACGTGTGAATACATAACAAACAAAAAATGCAATGTGCGTAAAACAAATAAAATGTTGCACGTGTTTGTTAAATAAATATGTTTGCTCAGGCGATGCAATCAAAGTTCGACCGAAGCCATGCATGGCCATGGACCCGGGGATTCCCGGGCTCGTTTAATATATGCGGCGCATTGAAATTTATCACTGGCCGAGCATCTTAATGGTTCATTAAATTCATTATTCGGACGACTGCAAAATACAAAAAAAAAAAAAAAAAACAAAACAAAAAGCAAATGCAAAGGCAAAGGCAACGAGGAGAGAACAACACAAAAAAGCAACAAACAATTGGAATAAAACATTGCACATACATTTGTCGTACACATGTGCGGATGTTTGTGAATGTGTATGCATGCGTGCGTGTGTGTGTGTCTGCGCTTGTGTGTGCGTTACACGTTTTTCCTTTGCGCCTGCCACATTTTAATGAGTTTTTGCTTTACGTTAATTTATTTTCATTTGAATTCTTTCACCAAATGGCTTCAAGGCGCGCACAAAAATGCAATTATGCATTCATTAAGGAAATTAATTGCAAACAATGTGAGACAAGGAGAGCGCGATTCATGCGCTCACATGCGTGCGAATGCGTCGTATTGAAAATTCGACAAATTCGGAGCAAGAGCAAACTGTGGCCAACTTGCAACCGGCAGTGGCAGAGAATCAACAAGCTGGCTTTGTCTTAGCATCTGCAGCTGTTTTTGTGTCTTCCTGTCTGTCCTTCTGTCTAATGTCTGTCTGTCTGTCTGTCTATGTATACTGTACATTGTCCCGACCGGCAGCCTGCTTGCTGTGTCGTAAGTAGAACATTACCAAGGCTTTTATCGTAAATGCCAACATCTTTTGCTTGTAATTTTCTGTTACGCTCGCAACACTCACATTCACATTCACATTCGCATACTCATTCAAATAATAATGGTTGTCTTTTACGTAGTTGTGCAATGATTACGTGATGCCTGCACAAGGGCACATACCACAGTAATACATATCCCCATTAGATATGAGATTTTGCTCTGGTACATCTCTGCTGTCCAAGCTGCCCTTAGTTGCCCCTATTTGCCCTTATTTGGTGCGTGCATTTGATTTTGCTCGAATATCATATATTTGCGACTCACATACACACACACACACACGCATTCGTACAAGAACATAGACTAAATCCGCCGCGAAATAACGATGCAAGCTCTTTATTCAAAGATTCTTGCCAAACACAAAATCGCATATGCAAACTGGGTTAAAGGGCGCTTTCAAGCTCAAAAAGGATTTATCTGCGAGTTTTTTTAGTAAAAGTTTTAACTATTTGCATTGTTTGCAGTACAAAAATTAAAGCAAAATCTGAAATATAAGGGTAGCTCCTAGTTGAAACCTTATGAGTACGTTGTAGCTTGATTGCACAACTTGATAGCTAAATGTGGTACATAGTGCGCATAGTAATTGATAAAAGGATGTAGATTGATAATAACAAGCTGTAATTGATGGGGATAGAGGATTGAAGCTTCAGCTGCATTAAGTATATCGACTTGCGCTGGTTTCCTTGATTTTCTTAATTATATTTTGTGGAAATTATCGATTAAGGTAATATCAATTAATAAAATCTTTGGTTTTCTACTGTAGAGTACTCAAAATCATCTCAATTTGGTTGTCGGTCGACAGTGTCAGCTAATGATGCGTGTCTGTCGACGACTGTTGCATGTAGTAGCATAATATTACGTATACGTACATACATGGCGCATTAGTCATTGGTATGATTATGTCTGGAAGAGCGCTGTCGCCGCTGCTTTTGATGCAAACTGCAGCTAACATAAGCATCAACAACAACAACAACTATTGCAACGTGCCACGGACTGTCGTTGCCAGAACAAAAACAATTTCGGGCTGCAGCTGAAGCTCCATCTGCGAATGAAGCTGAAGCTGAATCTGATGATGATAATGCCATTGCCATTGTAGAGATTTCGCCATGCCCCCTTCTCTGCTGATGCTGATGCTGCTTGCGCTACTGCTGCTGCAATTGCGTAAGTTGTTGTTGATGACGCTGACGAGTTGTGTGCGGGGGAAGACCTACAGCCAGAGCTAAAGCCGCTGTCATATGTGCGATACTTTCTTGTTACATGTTAGTGAAGCAGAAATAAGTACAGAGACACAGTCTATGTGTGTGTGTGTGTGTGTGTGTGTGGGTGAGAAGAGCCTTTAGCTGCTTTGCTGGTTCGTTGAACGCATTTCTCATTTTCATGTCCATTTCAGAAAAATCCGTGTGAGTGAGAGTCATTTGAATGTATTTGTCAGCTAAGCAAGAGGGTGGGAGGCAGCAGCAGCAACAGTGAGCATGACAAACAGCCAAATTAAAAACAAAACAAAAGCGAAAAAAAACACACATGTTGCAAATATCTTTGGGGTGTACTTAGTGCCTGATTTTTGCAGTGTAGTGCTGCCTGCTGCCTTTTGTCTCTGTGGGGCGACCGACGAGCTGCACTTAAGTGGACAGTAAACTCCTTTATGCCTGAGAGAGACGGTGTGTGTGTGTGGGGGGGGGGGAGGGTGGCTGTGTTGTCTGTTTGTGTGTCAGGGCTTGCAGCTGTGTGCAGCAGCTTTTGGCTTTTGAATTTGCTGTTAGTCCAAAAATTGCCATGATACTCGCATGATATGCGAGTTACTGCTGCCGTCGTTCGTCGTGTTGTTCTTGAGACTGTTGTTGTTTTTGATGTTATTAGTGCTGTTATGGTTGTTGCTCCCGTTGTTGTTGCCTCGGTTAGGCGCTGCTGTTGATGCAACTGCGCGCGAGCATAATAGTTTAGTAAGCTCTCTCCGGGGTATTCAACTGCACGAGATGACGTTTTATTTCCCAAGGCAATCTTTTACCACGAGTGTTTGTACACTTCTCTTTGTGTGTTAGTCACTATGCATACGTGTGTGTGTGTGTGTGTACAGAGTCGTATTTGTGCAACTGAGGACAAAAGTTTCGTTGGCTTTGCAGCGGCAACAAGCAAACACAAGCACATTCAGGATACCCAACCATACCAGACCCTACCATACCAGACCAGACCACACCATACCACACCAGGCCAGGCCAGGCCAGGACAGAGCACAGCAGGAGGCCTGCAGAGTCCTATGCGTCGTATACACAAAACAGAAAACAACAGAAGTATGCGCCGACAACGCTAACAACAGCGGTAAATTGTTGATTTTGATATTGGAATTCAAAAGTTCTGGAACAATGTTACAGCATGGAGACCCAAAGCAGAGACGTAGACAGACGCCAAAGCATTGCATGTTGGAGCATCGTTATGCGGAAGTAAGCCGTTGCACTTGCACCTCACTTGTAGCTTAAGCCAATAAATACGATGAATCATATCATAGAAGCCCAACAAATACCAATAAGAACTTTGAGACACATTTAATGGACAAGGTTAAGAAACCGATCCAAGTGAATTACCCGTTAAAGTCGAGCAAATCGAGAAAGTTCAAGAGTTGAGTGTTCCTAAATCGTTTCATATTCTGCATGTAATGTTTAAGTACTACAAATGGCTAAACAATTCAACAGTTAGTGCGATTATTCCGACTATTGTCAATTTATTAGGGTCCACTGTGTATTGGAACAGTCCGTGCCGGAGTTGTTCTGCTTGTTCCGTTTTCAGATTTCAGCTTTTGCATTTCTGTTTATCTTTAAACTCGACTAGTTTGACTCTCCAGACTTGCTCCCCAGTGAGCGACAGCGGAGCTATATGCTTAACTTTCCTCGAGCAATGGAAATATCATGCCCTGCCTGGCAGTTTGGCAGTCAGACTGGCTTCAGCTGGCTTCGTTATTGTTGCCCCTTGTTTAAGTAGCTGCAATGGCAATGTAAAGTGTGCAACTTCACAGCAACTTTTATGGTCATCCAAAAAGTATGACAACTCGGGCTATTGCTCCTGTTGTTCCACGATGCCACGCAGGGAGAGCTAGCCCACACACACAATTGTGGCACACGCACGCATACACACATGTCATATAATATAAACTGGTGTGCTTTTCCTGCTTTTCCTTGCTCGTTGCCCGTTGCCCGCTGCCGTACTTATTTATATACTTATAGTTTACGGCGCTGCGGGACATATTGTCCTCGAATATACCATATATATTTTTGTTCTAATGAAAAAGTTATGACCATCAAATAAAGTATGCTGCCTGCCCCGCACAACAAAAAGCTCAAGCTCAAAAGTGAAGCAGCAGTCACAACAACAACAGCAGCAGACGCAGAAGCAGAAGCAACAGCAGCAACAGCTACGCTATTAAGTGACCGACCGTAAGACCTGCAATCGTCGTGCTGTTGTCGTTGTCGTTGTTGCTTTGCTGCTACTGCCGGGGTGACCTCTTCTCGTGAGTTGACTCTATTGTGTTTCCTGTTTATGCTGTGCATTCCTATTGTTGTTGCTGCTTTTTGTCTTCGGCTCACTCGGCTTGTTGTTGGTGTTATTATCTCTTGGCTATTGCTTTTGTTGCTCTCATTGCTCGACCATTGTTGTGGCAGCTCGCTCTTGTTTCTGCTTTTTGTAGTTGTTGCTGTTGTTGTTGTTATTATGGTGCCATTCGTAGTTCGTTTAATTCAGTTTTCATATACATATGAACATAAATATATGCCAGCGCATGGCAGCGCGTATCGAAGTGTGTATGCTGGCAAAACCTTTTGCCCACTGGGCGTATACTTTATCATACAATATTGTTTCGTTTTTATTACATGTCACTCATACGAGAATACTTCCTCCCTCAGTATATGTGCGTATGTGTACGTATGTATGTGTGTGTGTGTGTGTGTGCTTGTTTGGCTATATGTGACGAAGCGTGTAAAGTGCGTTCTTTGGTTTTATATGAATTTTTTAGAGTCTTTTATGCACTCAGCACGAAAATTTGTTCGCCAAGAGTTTTACCACAACAACAGTAATATCAACAACAACAACAACAAAAAGAGCAGCAACAACAACAAGAAAGAGCCGCAAATTTCATTTACCACGTGCGTCGGCTGCAAGGCTTCTCGACTGCTCTCGCTTGGCTTGTTGAGCTGCTGAGCAGCTTCTCTGCTGAGCTGCAGATATTCTTTCAACGTTCTAATTTGGTTTTGGCAAATACACAAGCAAATCCACACACACACATACACGCACATACACATGCATATGTATCTATTTGCATGTGTATGTGTTTCGCAGAAGCCAACTAACTACCCGAGCACACGTACTTTTCTTTGCTTGTTTATATGCCGCTATTCATATATTTTTTAACGAGTATTACCATAAAATTACATATGCAAATACACATATTCTCGAGTCGACCCAGAATACTAGGCAACCCGGGCTGGTCCCGGCATTGCCCGACAACCTCTGGCAAATTTCCAGCAACTAGGCAAAAGATTTAGCTATTTGTCTGTGGTGCGTATAAAATCTTCAGGCTGAGCACGTAATACGTGACAATTACTACATTTTGGGTAAAACATGCTCATTAAATCATTTGAGCTTAATTTGGCTGAGGCAACGGTGAGGGCAACGGCAAAGGCAACGGTAAAATGCAAAATCTGCGTAAACTTGCCGTGGAGCCATTGTTTTATTTTGGTCTCTTCACAACTGACGATGTCTAAGCTCGTTGAGTAAGCTACCTGAGAGCATGTGAACCACAAAGTATTTGTCTGCAGTAGGCTAAGCTAAGTTAAAGCGCAGGCAATGTCAGGCCAGGCAACTAGTCTTCCCACACACACACACACACACACAGGCGTATACGAATAAACAATGGAGGGTAGGCTAGCTGCAGGCAGATAACAATACATGTTCCTCTACTAAAGGATTTGAAGGGACGAGCTGACGAGGCCGAGAACAACAACAACAAGAGCAACAACGCTGATGAGTGAAGATGGAGCCACTAGCACTCGTAACAACTAAACGCAGCAAGAGCCAAGGAATTTAGAGCAACAAAGCGAACAGGACAGGCTGACTGGCGGACTGGCTGCCTGCCCTGTCCTGCCTGGCTGCCAAATGAACAGACAACGCAGGTCGTCTGCCTTCGGGAAGTGTAACATCAGCGACAGCATCCTGTAGTGTCCTTTCGGCGCACTTTGCATGACATTTAGCTGGCCCAAGTGCTGCCCTCCTCCCGTCGACTGCAGCACGCGCTGCACACTTGAAAGCATCGCTTAGCGACATTACTTATTATGATTATTATTATTTAATGCAACAACGACACAGACAACACCATGGCCAGAGCAGCAGACACTGTGTCAGTGCTGGACACGTGACACGACACCAGGTAACTTTATGAGGAAAATTAAATTAATTTTAATTAAATTACAAGGCTTAATTACCCCTTGCCGGTCCTCGAAACACAGACGACAGCTGCAACTGAAGTGTCGCAGCATGAAATTGTCATTTATTTACTCGGCACGATAAAATCACGCTCTCATCTGCCAACTGCATGTACATAGCTTAGTTACTCAGCCCCCTCTACCCACATCACTTACCTGCTTGCCGCGTGGCTTGCATTGTTTTGTTCCATTGTTTGGCTCACCTGGGCGGCGGCTCTAGTGGCCACTGCACTGGCCTGGTCCCTCGCGTTGGCTGTCGAGTTGTCTTGTTATTCTTTTGTTGCATGCACTTTTCCCAGTGTTTCGTAATATTTGTTAAGTATGCTTTTGAAATTGTGGTCTTCCACCATTATGTCATTCTTTCGAGTCCAGTGCCAACAGCGTGGACAACAGCACAACAAAAGCGCAACAGCAACAGCAGCGACAACAACAGCAATAGCCAAGTTGACGACCGAATCTCGCACAGTTCCAGTTCTAGTAGCAGCTTCAGCTGTCGTTGTTGTTCTTGTTGCTTGGTGTTGCTGCCTCTGCTGCTGCGGCTGCTGCAGCCTATGTCGTTAGACTCGTTATTGAAAGAGATAAAGAGCGGTTACTTAGGCACACGCCACTTTTATTGTTGTGGCGGGCACTGCGGTTCTCCTCGTTGCTTTTGTTGCTCTTGCTGCTGCTGCTGCTGCTGGTGTTCCTCTTATTTGTAGCTGCCGTCAGTGTAATAATGTTACATAAATATTACTAATTTCAGGGAATTTATTTAACTGTAGTTAAATTTAGTGCACTCGGGGCCTGCAGTATTGTGTGTGTGCACACACATTGCGCATACGCCGCGTGGAACGGGCGCGAGCCCAGTTCGAGGCTCGAGGCGTGCTGACAGGCAGCATGAGCAGACAATCGCACCGACAGCCCGACACAGAGGCCGTTCATGGTCTCGGCCTGCAAGCAAAATTTATACTTTATTAGAAGTTGCAGGCAGCAAGCTGCAACTGCAACGATGAAATTGCGCATCCGTTGCATGTCGGCAGCATCCATGGCCGACGGCGCAGCGTTGCTTAAACGTACAGCATTTAGGCTTAAATTGCGGTCACTTTGGCGTCTTCCCATGAATTTCACTCGCCATCTATCTGGCTTGCCCCACGCGTGCGTGCGAGCGTGCGTGTGCTGGTGCTGGTGCTGGTGCGGTGGGCGTGGCCTCAGACAGCGCTCAGCTAAAAGAGATAAATGACGACAGCGACAGTCGTTGAACTTTTTGCTTTGTTCGTTGTTTATGCAATTCAAATGAGTTGGACGAGCAATTGGGTGGAGGGGGCTGGGGCGGCGGAGAAGAGAAGGCAACTCGGGCAATACATTTTATTTGCAATCTTAACCCTAATTTAGTTTGCACAACTCTAGTGGCTTGACAGTTGGCCAGAGCTCTGCAGAGCAAAGTCGACTGTAGTCGTAACTGTCGTCTCAATGAAATGAAAGTGCACAGCAGCAGCGGCAGCAAAAAGCGCAGCTATAAACATTCACACACACACCCACACACAGGAATGGAAGAAACAGCGGGACGGGGTTGAAGGGAAATCTCTTACTTTGAGCAAAGGCCAGCGAAAATGACTAATTTGGAGTTTAATTAAAATGCGCTAACGATTTGGCGCTCAAACTGCAAACAACAACAACAAGAATAAGGGGGAAAATTACCCGCATTCGAGACTCTACTTAAGCTCGAATGTCTCTCAAGAAAATAGCTGGAAAATGGAAAATGGATAAACAGTTGCTGCGAAATAAGGAAAGGGAACAGAACGAGAATGAAGTGCAATTCTCGCTTAAGATATTTATTTAATTGCTTATGCAATGACGTCGATAAGCACGAGATTAAACGTTTGCCTGCATTGTAATCAGTGATATTTTGGCAACCTTCAGACAGAGCAATTTATTGCTAATACCGTAGCAGCAGCTCACTGTGTTTTCCTTTCAAGTGATACCTGGTGGCATGGTAACAGGGAGCATATGGCAGGCAACCAGGCAACCGCATAAGTCCCTCAAGCTCGCAACCAATCATTCGCTATCCTTCAATTATGCCTGCCAAAATGAGAAATTAAGCGATGTTAAATTGACAGCGCATTAAACCTGCACTGGCAATTTTAATATACTCGAAAACATTTCTCGGGCACAGTGGAGTAATGTTGGTTGGTAGCCGCGGCTGCTGCTCCTTCTGCTCGTGGCTCGTTGCTTGGCGCCCGGCAGTCGTTAGCGCCCGGCTCGGCGTTATTAATCGCCAGGCATTCATAATTGTGGCTGCCATTATAATTGTCATTATGTGCAATACATGTATAGATAGTTGTGCCTGTCAAAATGTCGCTCGGTGTCTTACAGTCACTTCGCTGGTTTATGTATTTGTGTCTCGGTTTCTGTGTGCCTGTGTTTGTGTCGCTGTGGCAATGTAATTGACTGTGAATAATAACCGCTATAATAATTTTCAGCCACAATGCCAAGCAGAGCAGAGCAGAGCAGCCTCCCCGAAAGCGTCAGCGACGACAATGTTGTTGATGATGATGACAACGCCCCAGCCCAGCGCGGTAGAGTCAGCGATTGACGGGGCGGGGGGACGGCACACAAAGCACAGGCGTAATTTGCGATTGACAATCCTATTAATAACAACCGCAGCGTCATCAGCGGCAGGAGCAGCAGTAGAAGCAGCCAGAAACGGGAGCAGACAACAGCAGACAGCGTCTAATTCGCGTCTCGAGCATAAACAATATGAGGAAAGGTTATGCTGGCACACAGGCCCGAGCCCAGTACCCAGAACCCTAGCCCAGGATGCCCCCAAAGTGGCAGCACAATCACAAATGACATTGCTCAATTGCATTTGATTAACTTAATTGTTTTTGGGTTTATGACCGAGCGATTAACAATGAAGCAGCGCACAAGTTTGACACGCAGTCGACGTTGGCGTCGCTGCTGCTGCTGCTGCTGTTGTTGTCATTAAGGTGGCTAATAGTGGGTGAGTTGTAGCAAATGTCAGCAGCGTTGGCATTTCTGTATTGAATTATTGACATAATTTACAAAATCTGTGCCTAATGGGCCATATGACTGTTCGGAGTGGGGCAACTGCGCAGGACTATATGTGTTTGTAGCGTGTGTGTGTGTGTGTGGGGGGGTCAGTATATCTATTTGAGTGTGCCTGGGTGTGTGTGTGTGTGTGCTGCAGTGCATGTCAGAGTGAAATTTGTGTGTGTTTTGCAGGCAGGCAACAGGTTAATTTATACCGCCTTCAGTTTATTGAATTATTATGCCTCATTAATGGGCCTGCGGAAATGTGATTAGGCCCAGGTGCGCCTGCTCTGGTTATCTGGTTAGCTGTCCACTCGAGAGCTGAGCTCGGCTTGTGTCACCAATGTGCCGACATTGTTGTTGGATTCTATCGCTGACATTTGCAGCGTGTTAGTCAAATTGGTCTTTAGCTGCAATAAATTATTTATTTTTCACAGCAAAACACGGCTGTCACTCAGCAAATGTACGCGTGTATACGTGTGTGTTTCGTATGTATGTGTGTGTGTGTGTGTACTGGCCAGCTGCCTGCTGGCTGGTTAGTCGGTTGGCTGGCTAAACCGCCAATAGAGGACCGCAAGTGCCAATATCAGCGAGAAACAACAGCAACGCCAACTGAGGGCGCCGTGTCCAATGTAAACCATAAAACTAATCTTATTTGACAGATGAATTAATTAAAATCAGTGAAACGCATCTGGCTGACAACGCTGCCCGTGCCCACGCCCGTGCCGCAGCCCGTTGCCCGGTCTGGTATCGTGTAACTGGTGGCCTGGCCTGTCCAGGGACTGCTGCGGACTATACTGCCTTCGGCCATGGCTTGGCGCTGCATTTGAATTCACCTAGGCCAGGACTGGCTAATGGAAATGGAAATGGGGTATGGGGAATGGGGTATGGCAGCAGAGTTGCAGACACAGCTACGGATACGCTCACAGCTACAGATACAGTTGCATGTATTTTCAAATTAATTTAACACTGTCAATTTGTTGTCCGGCTTACTACGGCGACAGGCGGTCGTCGAGTTGGTCTCGCAGTTGTTATTGCTGCATTTGGCTGCTAAACGTTAACTAATTCCATGGAAATGTTGCAGTTGTTGTTGCTGCGGCGATTTGCATTCGCAGCCGCAGCAGTAGTGACAGTGTCGAAACAGCGCAGCGCAGGCGACGAGGCGGTGTCTCGCGCAGCAAGTGACGGCAGCAGTCAGTGACATTTAGCATGATTTAACGACACTGCTGCGGGGGCTGCTCCGTGCACTGTGCACTCTGGAATCCAATTCGAGCCCGCTGCTCGTCCATCCAATGTAAGATGCAAATCACACTCACTGGCTAAAATGTTATTTGGCTCGCGAAAGAGACGAGTAATGTCACTGAAAGCATTGTCATGTAGCTGCACTGCGCGAGCAGAGGGTGCAGAGTGTGCAGCGGTCAGGGGATGGGAAGGGGAGGAGGAATGCAAATGTCATTGTGTTGTTATCGATGGCAAAGTTGGTGCTAATAATAAACTTCAACTTCCATTGCTGGGGAAAGGGAGCAAAACTAATTAAGCGACTTCCTTTTGTCAAACAGCATAAACGAAAAAAAAAAAAATGGCGACCAGTCGCACTGCTGCCACGCAGCAGTTAACGACATCACCCCCCCGCTGTGGGTCAAATAATTAATGAACTGCAGCAGAACTCGCCCCCAGCATGGGTCACATGACGCAATCAAGTACTACGGATACACTTCCGCCAGTATTAGTCAACGGTGTTGGCCAGTTTGAATGTGTTGACCCCTTCCAATCGACGCATAGACCCCACGCTACGCCACTGGCCACAGGCGTGGGAGCCGACGAACGTCGAGAGGGCTACTTAATTAAATGGTTGTAATTACGCCTGTGGATTGCACTGTTTACTTTATTGCGAAGTTTCTATCAGTTTATGAATTAATAAGAGTTGAACTTGAACTTCACTATCAAACTGAATCTGAAACTGAATATAAGCTAAGTAAATAATAAGGGGTCAGTCTACAAAAATATGTACAATATGATATTCTAAAAACTGTAATTAAATTACATTTATTACTTCTCTACACAGATTGAAGATGCATCTGTTTTTTGGTCTACACAAAACATATACAATATATGATATTATAAAGCTGAAGCGGAATGAAATTTACTACTTTGTATAACTCACACTCATAAAATGCATTTATTTTCATATAATTTTCAGCTTAATCATTTCAGCGTACTCTCGGAACACCCCTCGCACCCTGTTGTTGTGTGTGACGGAAGGCGTCAGTTAGACAAGCGTTTGAAAACTATTAAACAGCGTCCAAAAGTTCACATAACACCAGCGGGAAATGGGGTCGGAAGGCGCGTGCTGTTGCCTGTCAGGGCTGGCACGATGTCCTGCCCAACTATTGTTGTTGTGCCTGTTGTTGTTGTAGTTGTTGCTGCTGTTGTTGTTGTTAGGTCGGTGGGCTACGGCAAACAAACTATGCAGGCTTTTAAGCATTTGTGTAACATTAATTAAATTTATATTCAAACAGCGAGCGACTTAATTTCTAATTTCCGCCTCAGCTAGTGACCTGAGTAGCGGAGTAGCGAGAACGGAGAGCGCGGAGCGGAGACCAGGCAGCGCTTTAATTGGGTATGAGAGGATCTGCTCGCGTGGCAGCTATACTCGAGGTTGCCTAGTGCCGCTGGTGCCTCTGGCGCTGTGGGGCTGTGACTCGGCCTTTGAGTGACTGGCACTTTAAGCCACCTTCCCGGGGCGTCATTAAGTTTAATGCGCCGCTTTATTTCGCAGCAAACAAATGTCATAACAACAGCCTCAACCCGAGCAGGAAGTGGAAAGCAGGCACCGGCACGGGGACAGGATCACGACTCCCAAACAAGTGCAAAATTTATGCCAGCTATACTTTTGTCATAATTGCGGCTCCGTTGGACTTGTAGTACCATTTTTTTACTCTTCTCCTCTTCGGGCTGAAAAGTGTTGACGGCTTTGAAATATGAAGCACATGCAAAAGGTAACAACCCTGACGATGGCGACGACGACTCTACCGATGGCGTTGGCAGCAACATAATCAGCAGCAGGCAGCATGGAACAGGCAATGCCAGTGCCAGTGCCCACACTCGCAGCACTGCTTCAGTGCGTCACACGTTGACAATATCTGCTGTCGGCTTATTTGCCGGCTCAGCTGCCATATGAATGTGCGCCCACAGTGGCAGCGCGGCCAGTCGACCCAGTCGGGCAGGCTGGCTGTGATGCTGGCTTTGGATCTCTCTGGAGCTGCTGGTTGGTGCGCTGGGGTTCGGTTTACTTCTTGGCCTGCTTCATTTTATGCTTGTTGAGTTAATAGTTGCCTGCCACCTCGGTGCGAGTGCGTAGTTGTTGTTGTTGTTGCTGCTACCTCGACTGCTGCTGCTGCTGCTGCTGACGGCACCTGACTGCTGTCGGCGCTGGTAACTGCAAGTGCCGTAATTTGTAATTTCAGGCAAATGAATTTTTGGCATTTCGGGTTGAGGTTGAGGTTCACTGCAAGGAGCGGAGAGGGAAGGGAAGGGAAAGGGTCGTGCCATGCCGTGCTGGTAATCGTTTTGGCAGGTTTACTATCTACTGTTAGTTGCCAGTTGTAGTTGTAGTTGTTGCTGCGGGTGTTACCGTAGTTCAATTGACCAACACTGCTGGCCTGGCCAACGCGTTGCCTTGTTTATCGCTCATCGTTGGCTGCCTGACTGGTTGACTGTCTAACCCCGGCACCCTCCCCTTCCTTCGACTTTTAAATAAACCATAAAACAAGACTATTCACTTCAGTTGCGTTGCGGGCATGGTTACATTTTGGGGGCTGCGGCAATGTCTCCCCGGCTTAAGCGTTTTATCTCGTTTTTATCGCTTCTTTAGTCCTGCCCTGGTCGCAGCAATGAGCCGCTTGACTGACTGCCACCGCTTCTAAACTCCGTCCGCCTGTGACACTGCCCACAGCTCGTGCCCCAGCTGCTGCTCCAGCTCCTGCTTCAGCTCCGGCTTGTCTGGTTATTACTGCTGTCAGCCGTGTTCAATTTCATAGGGTTTGTTCCCGTGCTCGTCTCGTTTTTTTCTACTCCTCCTCCCCTCCTTTTGGGCCCGTGCAGTCACTCGTTGAGGCAACATAAAACAGACAGTAAAGTGAAATTGTCAGCCTCGACAATTGGCCAAAAATAGCCGGGCTCACTTACACTCACCCACACACACCCACACACACACACAGTAGACACTGCTGCAACTGCTCAGATACGGCTAAAGAGTGCGCCGAATCGAGTGCTGCCTATACCATAATTAGCATTAATTTTATAGTTTGGCTTTTAGGCTCCAGTTCTGACTGCTTTTAAGTGCAATCGTAACGTGTGTTCGTCGTGCTGCTGCTGCTGCTGCCACTGTCGCCTTGTCTGTCAGTCAAGAGTTTTGTTTTCAAACGCGCTTAGTTTGGACCTTATTGGACAGAGGGTAAGTAAACCGTAGGGATCCATGACAGCCCCAAAGTCATGGACAGCGATAGACAGCTGGGAGATAGCTACAGTGGAGTAATAATAAAATATAAATCTGAATATGGAAAGGTGCTCGATAAGGCTATATTCTTAATACTAGCTCAGTTTCCTATAGGCAACTTTAGCCTTGATAAATTACAAACTTAGCTTATTGCCTACTCCACTCGATATATAAAACCCATAGCCGGTTCGACTGAGAAAACCGTGAAGCTGTTGTAAAATTAAATCGCCATTCGGTTCCATAGTGCAGCCTGTCTCTGTCTCTCGGACTGCTGCAGCTCATCGTAAAAGTTTTAAGTGTTTGCCAGCCATTTTCTCGTTAGCTGCGAGAGCTTCCAAGTTATTTGGACACTGTCCATGTCGATGTCCGTGTTTGCATCGGCAGTCCTGTACCTCCTCGGGCCTGTAGCTGCCTTGGAAATTCTCGTTAAAATCAAAAATTAGCTGAAAACTTTCAGCAAACAAGTCAGAAGCGACATTTGTTTAAGTTGCTGTCATTGCTGTTGTGGCTAAAGTTGCTGTTGTTGTTGTTATTGTTGTTGTTGTTGTTATTGTTATTTTTGTTACTCCTGCTGCTGTTGTTGCTGGTGTTTGTGCCTCCCTGGTTTGTCGTTGGCTGCGGTCAGCCTAATTTTAAAATTAAATTTTAAGTAGCTGCCCACTGTACCTCGGGCCCGGGCTCGTGGCCCATCAGCAAATTGACCGCTTCCTTGTGGGTTTCCGACTTAAGCCTTGGCAGTCGAGAAGCCTTTAAGATGTCCCCGCGGGCAGCAAGGATATGGATATGGATATGGCTATGGCTATGGCTATGACTATGGCTGTGAATATGGCTCCGGCTGCTGTAGGGGTGGGGGGTAGAAAAGGGATGGCAAAGCCATTCAATAAATACCACACAATTTTCTATCATGTATATTGCCTCGGCATTGGCATTGTAATGCCGATAAAGTATTTTCTTTTTATTTTCAATATACTTTCCATTTTGCTGCGGAGCTTCCTATCGTTTCATTTCGTTTTCTCTTCTCGTTTTACGACTATGACAAATAAAATGTGCATGATTTTATGATCTGTTGATATTCCATTACAATTTTGTAAATATTTTGTTGCTGCTGTTGCTTTTACTACTCACACTCACACTCAGGCAGGCCGGCGCAGCTCTTACAATAGACTTACAAATACATTGCATACATGAGTGTCGGTGTCTGTGTGTGTGTATGTGTGTGTGTGCACTCGAAAGCAGCTACCGCACTTGTGACACTCCCCCGCACTCGGCCCCAGCCTCTGCCAGCTGGTACAATTTTAAAAGGATGCTTCGAGCTCGGCTAAGCATTTGGCACAATGGCTGAGCAAGTTCGTACGCCTCCGCTCGCCCCGCTCCGTAGGAGGGACTCGACTTGTCTGGCGTCTGATTGCTTTTACCGCCTGCCACAGAGTATCGAAATATTTTGTATTTTAAGCTTATTTTTATCCAATATGCACAATGATGCTTATGGCATATATTGCTCATGAATATACATATGGACACATGTATGTAGCGTGTATCGCAGATTATTGCATATTATAAGCTTTACAGCTTTACTTTGGTGCCACCGACACGCACACACCCACGCACAAGTTGCCCCTCTACTACAACGAGAAAACTGCAGAGACGAGTCGAGACTGCGCTTAAATTTTTAACAAGCTAAATTGTTAAACAAATTTCGCTTGAATTTTTATTTCAACGCAAATGGCAACAGCAACTTGCATAAATGATTTATTGCCACAAACAGAAAGCCGTCGCAGCCGCTGTTGCTGTTGCTGTTGATGTTGTTGTTGTTGTTGCTGCTGCCACTTCAACTGCCATTTCTAGTTAAGCATCAAAATTTGCGCCGTGACCAAATACAGGCGCAGGACAAATTTGTGTGGCAGCCACAGCAGCAGCAACCACCAATGTCATCGTCAAACGGAGAACAGAAAGCAGAGCACTCGAGACGAGGACGGGCCCGGGTCTGGGTCTGGGTCTGGGACCAGGCACACGCTCGTAAAATTTTATATCCAATTTTACGATTTCTGACGCAAAAAGTGAAACTAACCATTTCGACATTAGACATGAACACATCTCGGCCATGCGACGCGTCGGCACTGGCTGCGGCCCTCGCCCTCACCCCCCCGACGTGTCGGCAGAGCGGGTGACGAGCGAGGACAGCAGGATGGCATTTCTTTTGGACTTGCTCGGGCGTCAACGAGCGAACAAACGTCAAGGATGCTCGGCACGCACACACAACTGCACAGACACACAGACATAAACATTTTTTTGACCGAATCCTGCTGCCCTGCTCTTTTTTCCATTTTGGTTTTTGGGTTTTTGGTTTGTTTTGTTTTTCGATTTCGGGTGACGACAGCCAGAGCGACATTAAATGCGCCGCTTCAGTTGTTTGCGCCTGTGGTGGAGGCCAAGTGCTCGTCTGGCCAGCTGCTCAATATGAGCGTGGCAGGAGGGTCATTGGCATTCGTCGTCTCATATTGATGGTCATGACGCCGCTGCCTGCCGACGCAGCCTCACAAGCAGCTGCGCAGTTTTACGGCCAAGCGAGAGTAGCTCGATAAGTTGCACGACATGCGAAGCGGCCACTCGCAGCGAACGTTGCGACAACCCTCGTCACTTGTGCCTGTGTCCTTTGACTGACCGGCAACGTCGTCTAACATGGTCTGACTGCTCCCCCTGCGGCTGTGTTGACTCAACATAGTCCAAGTGGGGACACTCTCGACCCAGTTCTCGCATGTATTTGGCAAATCAATGGCTGGCCGGGTGTCATTAAACGGTTGATCGTTTAATGCCCCGCCTCGTTCCCCATCTTTGTCTGCGTCCATACCGTGTTTCCTTTGCCCTCCGCACGAGCTCAAGCAGCAGCTGCTCCGGGTAAAGTATGTGCTGCTCCCATTTCTGCTGCTGCTGTGGCTCCTGCTGTTGCCGTTGCCGTTGCTGTTTATCGTTTCGCACTTCCGTTGGTCAACTTCCTGCAGCGATTGGGAAAGCAACAACAACAACGACAGGGTCCAAAATCAATTGGAAATTAATTTCATGCTTTGATTACCGGTTGTGTCGCACGTTTTATGACCTTGAATACGACACATTTGTGTCGTCGCTAACGTTGTCCCCGCTTGTCCGATTGCTGCTGGTCCCACAGTCGCACTGTCCCCTGTTGTGCCCCCGTGGCCGTGTCCATTTCCTCACTAAATTAGCCAGGCAATGGCATGAATTGAAACGAAACGACCAGCTGAAACGAAGCTGGACTCCACAACGTTTTGTCGTTCGTCGTCCGTCGTCCGTCTTGGTTGCTCTGTTGCTTCAATTTATCAAAGCCACGGCTCATTCGTCCTCGCCGCCTGTCAGGTGCTAGGTGGCATTCGTATCCTAGCAGCCTGTGGTTGTGGAACAACCAGGGCCGGGGCACAGTGATTGCTCTCGGAATTGGGGCAGTAGGTGAGTGGGTGTGGGAGGAAGTGAGTGCTACGTGTGCACCACGCTAATTGAAATGTTTATATGACTTTTTATGGGCTGCCAAAAAGGCTCATTACATTTACGGGATTTCAATGCGCCGTTTTCGCCTCATTCGACCGCTGATTAAAGCAATTCGCACCAATAACTCTTGTACATAGGGCTGGCAATGGAGGAGGGCGTGCAGGAACCAGATCTGGGCGAGCTTTATATGTACATTGCCATTCATTTGCGGTTAGTGTATGCGTGTGTGTGTGCAAGATTATATAAGAATACACGCTTCTATGTAAAAATGTTAAAGCAAACCTACTTTGTCCGAGTTGGCCAAAAAAGGCTGCAGTTCCCCGGCTGCAGCTGTCCCGCTGTGCTGCGCTGCGCTGCGTTGCTTCTTTCACCTTTTTGCATCCTTTGTGTGTCAGCAAAAGTTTTCTGCACGTTTGTGCAAATCCATTCAATATGGCACCCACTGCCGGATACCTTCAGCAGCTTCTGCTGCTGCATAGCTTAAACACCTTGGCCAACATTCTTGCACTGCCTGTCGGCTGCCGTCTGCCCGCTGCCGCCTGCCTCCTGCCTTCTGCATCCTGCTTGGAGCCTCCTTCAACTGCTGCACCTTAGCATCCGTCGGCTCATTCGTTTATTCAATGCTTTTCTTCGATTTTGCAGCACAGTTGGATTCCGCCTTTTATTTATCAGGAGTGTGGCCCGGGTGGATGGTGGTACGGGCGAACGCATTTGAGGATAACCAAAAGGTGCTTTTATATGCTTAATGGAAAATCTAATTTATGACCTATGGCTTTTCTGTTCGTTGCGTTTTCCATAGCCACCAGTCGTCGTCGTCGTCGTCGTCCATCGATGCCTCAGACATTTGTGCTTTAGATTTGTATTTGTCCTTTTGCAGCTGGAGCTGAAGGCAGAAGCAGCAGCAAAGGCAGTAACAGCAGAAGTGGAAATAGAAGCAGCAGCAGCAGCAGCAGCACAAGCAACGCCGCCAGTCTATTCTGAAACAAATGAAGATTAATGCGAATCGAATGTGCTGCCTCTGTAAATGTGGCTGTCAAAGTGTGTGTGTGTGTGTGTGCGTGTGTGTGTGCAAGTGCTCGTCGCTGTTAGCCACACTATTCAAAAATTAAACATTCCGAATGCATTTATAATTTAAATGAATAACCCCCTCGCTTTTTACCCGCACTACCTACCTCCCTTTCTCTCTCTCTCTCTGGGTGCCAAATCAAATTGCATGCAATTTTTCTACTTCAAACTGAACGGAAGTTTTAGCGCATAAATTTGAATGTTGGGATAGTCCCACGACGTTTCCTCCAATGGCCACAGCTGATGACGAGCGTTGCGCGCTGAGCGATGTGTGCGGGCAACACGCCCACATAAGGCACGCAATAAATTGGCGCAAAAATTATGTTTTCGCAAAACTTGCCACAAATTGCGCAATTCGGCAGCAGGCAGGGGCAGAGGCAGCGGCAGCGGCTGCGGCAACTGCGCCAAAATGCATTGCAATTGACGGCGATTATCGCGCCCGAAAATAGTTAGTTTGTTTGTTCGACGTTTTTCGTTGGGTCGCTGGGTCTATTGGCATTTTAAACGTTATCGAGAACTAACCAGAAACTCGAAAACTATCGAACCCGTGTGTGTGTGTGTGTGCCATAAGTCCCTTCTGTGTTTGTGAGGCAGCTTGTTGGCTATGGTTGCTGTTGCTGCTATGCCCAGTGCCTGCCAAAAGTTGCAGTTGCAGTTGCCGTTGCGCTTTTTGTTGCCTCCCCCCTTCGCAGCGCATCCTCTGCCCGCCAGTTCAATTTGGAGCAAAGCGGAGCAATTAAGTGTAAAAATGCGAAACACATACGCTCAAAGTGCGCATACAAGCGATACCCACACACACATACACACTGGCACACTCCAGACACAACCCAGTTGGCAGACGGCTCACGGTTCCCGTTGCCGCCGTCGCCGACGCCGCCGCCGCAGATGCCACGCATGTTCCATGGCCATGTCACCTTCTAAACGAAATGAGCAGCAAATTGGCAGTAAATTTGTTTGCTATTTTTCTTCTGTGCTGCTATTGATGTTGTTGTTGTTGTTGCTGCTGCCGCTGTTGCTGTTGCTGCAGTATTGCTTTTGAAGTTGCTGCTGTTTTTGGTTGCTGCTGCAGCCTTTTAGAAATGCAACAGTTTTTGTTTCTGCAAACGAGTTTGGCGCACACTGTCCAAATAGCTGCCGGGCTGGACTCCGGGATACTCGAGTGGGCGAAATGCGGCGTTGCCGTCGTTTAGGGCAACACCCTAGCAGCAACAAAAAAAGCGACTCGCTGTAGTCGCAGTTGTCGTCGTTCGTGAAGCCATTGCCACAGGTGGCCCACAGGACCCCACTGTGCCGCCCAAACTTGTTTTGTGTGCAAATTTAATTTTTTCGCCGCTTTTGGCCAACTGAGATTCGGATTACATGCCATAAAGGCAGCCGCTGTTTGTTGCAGTTGTTGGCGCTGCTGCGGCTGCTGCATCTGCAACTGCCGGCGGCTCGATTCTCGTTATGTGCCAAACGCATAGCGACAACTTCAGTTGAAATAACTGGCAATAACTCGAAATCAAAGCACAGCAGGCAGCCGGCAGCCAGCAGTCCACTGTCCACTGTCCACTGTCGAATAGGCACACTGTCATGCACTTGCTGCGAGCACGCCCAGCACTGACCCCGCGACCCCAGAACCCGTCGCAGCATAGCCCACCGGTGGTGCGCCTGTCTCTCTCTCTCTCGCTCTTTCCCACTTTGCGCTGTACGGCATCATCGACATCATTTACTGCTGCTGCTGACACGCGCTGGAAACCAGCCCCGCTGGGCATTCCACACATAGCCGCAGGCAACAAATTGCGTAAGTGCCGAGCGTATATAGAGAATCGATTGACTATCGGATTGTGGACAGACACAGCTCGGGACGGCATTAAAGCAACTGCTGCTTTTAGCAGTATCGTCGACTTGACGCAATTGTTTAGCACAACTCGCTGACAAATAGCCAAGCAGCAATCGTACACATTGCGCAAGGACAGACACAGGCACAGGCAGAGGCGCAGGCACAGGCCCATAGTCCAGCCATTCCCATAGTCCGGTGTCTGCTCATACTAGCCGACCCATTAATTCCCCTTTCAAGCCGACTATGCGCACCTCCGCCGGCCCCACTCACGATTCCTTCTGACCAGTCCAAAACCGGTTGGTCTTCAGCGAATCGGCGCGAAGGGAATCCGCGGGACAAATCGATTGGCAAATTATTATGTAGTGGCCCTTTGCAGTCATGTTGAATAGCCTGCCCCGAGGTGTTGTTCCGAAGATTGCAAAATATTGATGTGTCGGAATTCGAGGGGCGTTTGAAACTTGATATTTAATAAATTACTGTTTTATCGCTCGCCAAAGCACGATCGTTCTTGTGAATCTTGTTAGCAGGCAATTTTTTAGACTAGTGCTATGATTTATTTAAGCTTTTATTTTATTTTAAATTTATTTTTGAGAATGAGCCATGTAGTATTTATAGAAGAGTATATTATATTTTATTTGTATTTCGATACATATAGAAATATAAAACAATAAATACACTCTATTCTTCTGATTGAAAATTGCAATGCAAATTAACTTAATTTATTAGTTTACATAGAAGCCAATTAACCGTTACGAAAATGAGGTTTCAATTTTGACGTTACTTTTTTATGGCGTTGCCGTATAAGAAAACACACAAATAAAGACCTACCGTATCGCGAAAATATTAAAACGCTTATATAGCAACCAGCACTCTTAAGGTAAGCACTCTCTCCGTAAAGCTAATTGCTATACAACACAAACAATAATGGGTTTTAGTACATACGATATGCTAGGGAAATGTTGGAAACGTTGGTGTTTTCTGCGGTTTGTGTCTTGGTTGTAACTTCGAGAGCATCGTTAAAGTATTTCAGCTTTTTGTCGGCTTAACTTCAAAGTGCACTCCTCAGTTAACATATTGCTCCACATTCATCAAAGTTTACTCCACTCTGTTAATGTTAATATCGTAAAGAGTTATAGATGGAATTTCGTTTAGTTGCTCCACCAACCCCTAAGCAAATTTGAATAAATACGGCCTGGTTCTAAGCCTTGCTAGTGTCAGTGTGACCATTGCATACGCCGAGCTTGGACTGGAATTCCGCTTTTTTCATGACAAATCTGCTGCACACCAGCTTCTGGGCAAAATTCTGAATTTTCTTAGAAATTCAATGATTTTATTTTAATCACCAGATTATTAAAATGTTTATAAACATAAGAGCAAAGGCACATATGAACATAATGACAAGTTGTACGAGTTTGACATCGTTAGAAATACAATGAGGCTGTCCTTAATTACACGTCGGTAGTTTAATATGGAACTTCTTGTTGTAGTGACTACAGAAATGGGACTCGAAATTGTACCGAATGCTGCTCTGCTCGTAGGGTTCGAATTGCTGAAAATCAATAAAGAGTTATAATCGATTTATCTTCACATATTAGATATGTGATAGCTTACGTTGTCAAAGACAATGGTCGGCACAAAGGACAGACCCAGTTCAAGAGTAACCTTGCCGTAGGGCAGCAGAATATCCGCAGTCTTACGCGTGCGCTTGCACTCCTTAACCGCCGTAACGTCGTAGCTGAGGTGCCGGGCGCAGCTGTCAATCTGGTTGCTATACGAGCGCAGCATGCAGTTGATCAGCTCGAATGCCTTCCTCAGCTCCATATGCTCTATCACGCAGGCGTGTTGCGCATTCAATTCGCACTCTTGTTCCCCATGTTGACAGAACACTTGCAGCTCTCCGATTTCGGTATTATTATAGAACTATGGAAAATAATCGCAACAATATGAGTGTATTCCAATTGTTCGCATAACTGATGAGCCCACTCACGCTCGCTTTCCCAAAGGGATACAGTTTCAGTTCCGTGCGGGGCCACCAATCGTTATCTATCAGAGCATCGTACAGGCGACGTCTTATGAAGTACATGCTGTCCGGGCACAGTGCCTCGTAGTGTATGGCCAGCGGAAGTTTTGGGGTAGTCGGCGTAGGAGGCGCCTGCGAGGTGGTTGTCCCAGCATCGATCTCTTCGGGCGATTGGGTCTGAGCAGCTGCGAAGCTGTTGAGCAGCAGCATCATCAGTCCGATTATCGAAAACGTTATCCAAACTTTATGCTCCATTTTTTTCAGAGACCGCTGCTTGAGAGCACTGTACAGCCTCGCATATGAAACACGACTGATCGCTAAAATGCTGCATTATAATCAGCTGACGCTCTCACGCCTCACACGCGCTATGCAAACTACGCATGGTCCACATTTCAGTTCGTTATCTATAAAAATAAATTCGAATATGCATGTATGAGTGTATGAGGGGGGTTTGAGAGAACACATGTCAACATATATATATGTATTAATAGTAGGCTGATTAACCCACTGTTTTGTCGACCAATACATATTGTTATAGTAAATAGAATTTACTATAAATTCAAAGTGGATTTAATACCCCAGCTGTTATTTAAGCAATTCACTTAGACTCGATTCGAGTCAATTTTCAATTCGTCACTGGTCGCCAATGGGTTAATCGGTCTGCTGTGGTTTTGCCGACGTCACACATAGCCAAATGGGGAGCGCTTCTGCATATTCGTGTCCAATTATGTGTGTCCATATAATAGAGCCGGTTGACACTAACAAATCATAAACAATGAGGATTGCAAACTCAACAAGTTCAGTGCACCGACACAAGCCGCGCCGGCGCTAATTGACAGACAGCTCCATTTTGGAGACGAAGGCCTGCACAACGGTTTCTGCGAGCCAAACCAGTTGGCGGAGACTCGATGGGACTGAGGAGTAACTGGCTCGAGTGCCATTGACCAGACGAGTTGGACTTGGGCAATTTCAGTTTCTAACTAATTTTCAATGCCTTTAATTGCCTTTGAATTCTTCAAATGGCTGCCAGGCAGCATTTATGGTGCGTGTTTCATGGTCAAGGCTTGCGCGCAAGAATGTCGCCCGGCTAGCTAGCCAGGTTAATTGTCGTGCAACCGCAGGTGGCAGCTGAGCTAACCTGCTGCCGAGACAGCATGGCAGCAAAAAGTGACAGTGTTTTATGATGTATTTACTGTGCACATATATCCGCACAGTAATTGGCAGCTAGCTCCCGTTGCTGTTGCAGCTCCTACGCCGAATCCGATTTGCAGTTGCGACGCAAAGGCGACACGAACCACAGAGCCCCCAATGCGTCACTCCGACAATTAACCCAAATTTCGTTTTGCCAACCAAAATTGGGCGGCAACCGAAACAGCACGCCCAGCCACAGGCAGAGAGTTCCAGCTCTCGCGGCTAACTCACGAATATCGTTTTTATCTCTCTCTCTCTCTCTGTGCTGGTTTCTCTAACTGTTGTTGTTGTTATTGCTGTTTTTCCGATTCCGATTTGCATTTGCGCTTGACTGTTTCTTTAATTTGCCTTTGTTGCTTGTCTTCTGCATGAACTTAAAGTGCCGTTATCTACCCTCTCAGAGAGCGAGGCTTTGATTTATTCTAACTAAAAGTCATATATGCAAATTACTTAAATAGTTCCATAAGTAGTTTTCGCCAACTAATCAGCCATGCAGGCCTACTATAGCATATCTATTGTATTTTGAAAAAGAATTGAAAAGTAAGGGTATTCAGTCGCCGACTTGCCTTGCAAGTCTGTATTTGCTTGGCTGTCGGTTCTTTGTTTACGAGCAATGCGGTTCTCATTGCAACATTTTAGCCGCTAGTAAGCATCTTTTTGTTGTTGTCGATCTTGATTTGTTGCCAAAAACGCGTACATTAACCCTTGCGTTTTGCAGTGAGTAGACATCTATATAGACTCAAGTTGGAGCAACTACGGTGAGTTCATTGAACAGTCTCGGGGGGCGAATTCATTTTCGAAACTCGTCGATAAGCTTGAAGCCAGTCTTCGTCATATAATCACAATTTGCTTCTTTGCTGGCTAAAAATAATCGATGATTAATCCGAACAGGCATAAGGAACGACATTCACACTTACAGCTCTACTTAAAATACTTAAATTAAAAATAAAGTAGTTTTTAAAATTGAAAAAGACTCACTCGTATTGGGCTGCGCCCACTGTGCCGTTGCACAAGTGTTAAAGACGGCATTTACGCCGCGTTGCATGCGGCTCTTTGTGGGTCACGGTGGACCAGTTTTCGTTTGGCAGGAAGAAATTTCCTGCTGCGCATATTATTTGGAACAACTTTTTCAAGTTAAACTTACGTTAGCCCAAACACGTATGTGCTGTGCATGTGACACACATTGGCGCGTACACACAGCCAGCCCAGACCAAGCTAGATCTGTCATTATCTCTCGATGCAGTGTGACTGATTTTCGGCGCGGAGAGTTTCACAAGACTCACAAAAGTGATAACCGTTATTTCGGTATTCGCTATTCGCTCAGAGGATTAGCGGCATATATGCAGACGATCGTCTCTAAGCCCCATTCGCTGCAGCCAATGCACGTGCGAAGACCAAGACGTGCCCAGGCACAATGCGGGTAATGTGCGTCTTATGCAAATGATCATCGCGCCGGCAAGGCCTCACAACAACGATCGCCGAGGTACCGTCGTACCGCAGTACCGCTGTACCGCAGTACCGTCTCTTTAAATGCCTAATTTCCGCTGATTCAGCGGCATTGTCAATTTCTGATTCTCCGTGGCAAACAACCGCGAGTGTCGAGACTTATTAGAGACACTCTGGCATAACTCAGTGGGGGCTTGCCTCATCGCTACATTTCTTGGGTGTTACATGATGACTTGCATCGGCCCCGCCCCGTCCCCGTACCCGTCCTCAGCCACTGCCAGCCCCAACTTGGCTGTGTTTCGGCTTGCGTGCAAAGCTCTTATAAAACCCGAGAGAATGCACTTTAATACCAATGCTGATTGACGCTTGGATACGCTGTAATCTTGTTTAACTGGGAATGGAAAATATGGGTAATAAAATTATATGCATAATCACTGACTATACAATATCGTTCGACACTTTCGTAGCCGACTTTCAACCTATGCGTCAATTTTCAGGGAAACATCTTGCAGAGGCAAAACTATAGCTTCATTATATACCATATATATACAGAATATCAAAATGATCAGCTCTCAGTTACTGTCAGCTATTATTACGAATATCCAGTTTTGGGGGAAAGAGCAAATTGGCAGCACTCGAGAAGACAAAAGCCGCACATGAGCCAAGCAAATGGGATGCCGCAGCCCAACCGAGAGATACGTTTTGCATATGCAGTAACCGCCAACGCGACGGCTTCCAAGCAATTTATTGAATGGGGGCTGAGGTTCGGATTCGGGTCTGGGCTTGGCTTCAACTTTGACATTCCAAACATACATATGTGTGTCCAGCTGTCGCAGGGTATTTCGACAGTTCTCGTCGCTCACGGTTTCTTGGTATCATTAAGAAATTTCTCAAAGATATGCGCGCTCCACTTTGGGCAGCATCATAAACAAGAGAGAGAGAACATCAGCTGAATCTGTTTCGCATTCGCATTTGCTGAGCAAGTTATGAACGAAGCATCAGTTGTTCGGTTTTTCATGCCACTTGTGAACTGGACGGCGCAACCGCAGTGCAAACAGTTAGTTCCGATGCCAACAACCTGGATACAGTAGGCGATTGCATAGACAAAGTACGTGCCATGTTTTTATTTTGGTCTGTGTTGTCTAAGACGCCGCTGCCCTGCATACTCGTACCATAAATTAGATGTGCCTGTCCAGATAGCGATAGCGAGCAACACCTACTAACGTGTTATTTGATGAGACATGAGCGAAGCGCCCAAAACGGGACCAACTGACGCAAGCCAAGACGCCTGCGGCTCTAAGTCAGCCCACAGATACAGATACAAATAGAGATACCGCTACACTTATTTATAATTGTCGCATAATGCTCCCGATTCTGTGGCTGTTCGGAAATAGCAGCTGAGTCAAATTGGGAGCAGGGCGCACTTGTTGGACTTTACCCGATTACCCTAAGTGTTTCTAATTGGATTTCGAGCGCACAAGTCAGGCAACGCAGTACCAGATACAAGACAGATAGACAAAAGAATGTTTGTATGTACATAGATAATTGAGAGGCAAATGAAAGGCCAAAAGCAAGAAAACACTTTTGGCAGTTGCTGCTCATTTGGCCTGTATTAAAACCCAACAGCAGCAACTTACATTTATCTATATCGACCTATAAGAGATAGAAGACCTCAATCTTTTTCGAAAATTGATAAAGAAGTTCTTGTCAGATACCTGGGTTGAAAGTAATATATCACTTTTGGGTATACACTATCACAAAAGATATCAGAAAATGAGCTGAGAAAGTTAGCAGCGAATTCGATCTACGGAATGTCTGAGAATAGAATAAGTGGGGCATACTACAGTCGGTATAAAGAAGAGATAAAGCGGAAACGCCAGCTAGAAATTTACGAGTATTGGCCATTGGCTTCGTTTTCGCAAGGCTGGCGGCGTTGGAGCGTTCAGCAACAAGTGGTCGAGTGGGGGGAAGTGATGAAGTAGCGCAGTGGTGAAGTGGTGAAGTGGTCAAGTCAACGTCAGGTTCTAATCACATTAACACACTGACCAACAATGGGCCATTTGAATGAACGTTCACGACGCGGCCGTAATTATGCGGCTCGAGTGCAAATACATATCTTATTTGGCCGGGGGCAAATCCATTGTTTGACTTGGCCCAAGCCGGCTGGCTTCGAGGTGTTCACAGACCGCAGCCCACGCCAATGAGCCATTGCGCAAGATTTATTACGCCTCTGGCCGGGGATCTGCAATTGTTCGAAATACATACGTAATGCTTGGGGCTTCCGTTAGAATCAGCAATTGCTTTAAGCCAGATGTGCACACATACACAGATACGGGCCGTTTACATACATACGTCGCAGGCAAATGTGGGTCTAGGTCGTTTCGTTGAGGTTGCCGTAGCCTGCGGCGTTGTAGATTCGGTGTGCAGCCAGCTGAGAAATTCTTTGGCGTCTATAACGGTCGCCTTTTCTGTTTCTGTTTCGGTTTCGGTTTCGGTATGTGCAACCAATGTGCGAAGCGGGAAGAGGGGTTGAGGGCTGGCGAAAAGAAAATTACAATATGTTGGCGTCGTCTGCCAAGCGAGCGAAGAGTCTACGACGACAAATGTGGCAGCCGAAAAAGAGTGTGATTGGGGGCAGCAACAGCATGGGATAGCAATTTAGAAGAGAAGCCGAGCCCCGCCGCTCCCCTGTCTAGCTGGGTCATTTTAACGCTGCCCTCTCTTCGATCCCCCGTCGCAATGGCAACTTGTTTCCGTCCGTCTACCTTGGCTTTGTTTTTTTGTTGATGTCGATTACAATTATTTTCAATTAAAATGCGAGAGACAGAGAGTGAGAGAGAGAGAGCGCAGCGCAGCGCAGCGCAGCCGAAAGCTTTTTCACAGTCTGTTTACAATTCGTTAAGCTGAACAGCTGTTTTGCTGAGCGAACCACAGAGAGTGAGAGCGCCCATACTCACAGCGCGCGAGAGCGTAGTATAGTGTGAGAGAGCAGCGCACGTGAGAGCGCGCTGTAAAGCAAAGCCCCAGCTAAAGTTTTGTCAATTGATTGAGCGGCGGCAGCCTCATTCGCGACATCAACAACAACGCGAACGCGAACACGAACACACTTACACGAGCACGAACTAGCCCAACTACTCTCGCATTCACAAACGAAGTGCACGTCGTAGTAGAAGACACCGACACAGCGAAGCCAGCAAACAAAACTGAGAGGCACGACGCTGTGCCGCAGTCAGTTGTTATCGGAGCTTGGTGCCGCTGTCATGTCCGAGACGCAGACGCGCACGGTTTGTCGTTGACTGGTGGGTTGTGGACTGTGTGTGCTTGGTCTGGTCTGGTCATAGATTTGACTTACCTTTCCTCCTACTCTTCGTTCGCTTTACGTTCGCGCGCGTGGTCTGTCGTGCGCTCTCTCTGTCTCTCTTGCTCTCGCCTTACATCTCCCACGCGCGCTCTCTTGACATCATAAAAATAATACATTTTATAGTTGCTTATTTGTTTTGTGGCTAAATCTGAAATATTTAAATGTATACAACAAAGAGTCAACCAATAATTCTGTGCATTTTTATACATATTTATATATATACATATAAAAATATAGCTTCTTGATTACCACTTAGTTGGCTGCACAATGCAAATTCAACTTACTAAATACATAGTACACACACACATACATATGTTTGTCTGTATAATAATCAATTCAGAGAAACCAAAATTTTGTATGGCGTGCACCTCAAGTTCACGGATGTGATTGTCGCTGTAGTTGTTGTTGTTGTTGCTGACTGTCAAAACAACATTTTTGTGTGTATTTGCTCAAAGTGAAATCACTCGAGAGTTGGTGAAATTGTTTATAACATTAATCGATGTAGTGTTCGCTAACATACTGCATCCACACACACACAGATCTATAAGTGCTTGAATGTGTGTGTGTACGAATATTTCTGCCGGCCGTGGCGGCGTTTTTTTCTCGATTCTATTCGATTGCCTGTTATCACTATCTACCGTTGTTCCATCGTCGTGCACACCGTGTTTGAATGAGTGTATTCAAGAATGTATTCACATGTTGATTTCTATTTGAGTTGAGCGTGTAGAACACGATGCTGACGTTGTTGTTGCTGTGTTCATTGTTGCATTGTTGTCCAATTTGAACGATATCTGTGCTTCTATCTCTGTCTTTATCTCGACGTTGATAACACTGTTACCCGTAGTTACCCTCTCTCTCCCTACTACCTCTCTTCCTGTCACTCTCTCGCCCGCACATCTCGTCTAATTGCCTAGAACCTTATCGCGCTGACCCCTGTACCGTTGATTTGAAAAATATGCGAATCGGACTATATGAATATGTTAGTGAATTATATAGAAAATGTGTGCGATAGTCGCGATCCGTGGGTTTTCATTGTCGTCTTGACGTTGGGCAAATCCGTTTGCAAAATGTCTTTGTGAGACGAAGCTCGTGTGCATAAGAAAAATGAATAATCAAATATAAAAACGACGCAAAAAACAAGTGCATAAATAAAATAAAAATAATTCATTACTGTATTTAATTTAAATTGCATTCAATTCAAAGCGGAAGTACACACAATCACACACACACAAATACGGATTGTTACTTTACAAATAAAGGAAAATAAATTACTGCACACAAATCGCAAGATTGCTGTAAATACCAAATGCAATAAGGCGAAACAGAAGGCAGATGGAAAACATCAAATAAAAACGGCTAAACGGCTAAACGTTATTATTACAGTTGCATCTCGATATCGAGTGGTAAGTTGAAGCATTAATTAGCTAATTAACCACTTAACTTATTTAATAATTAGACCCCTGGTTGTTTCCTCAAAGTCAGTTTGCTGCGTCTTCACCCACTTGCTTGGACTCTGCTCGCAAAAAACGGCTAGAAAATCAATAAAGTCGACTTTTAACGCAGCTTAACATCACGTACACATACACACACACACACACACACACAAATGTACTGCTGCCTGCTTACTGGGGCTTTTCATTAGCAACAGCTGATTGCACAAGTTGCTGACTAAATGACCTCCAACCCGTGTGTGTGTCTGTCGCTCCACCAAATATCCTAGCCGTTAATCGGCTAACCTTGGCGCACCTTGGCTGGTGGGCGTTTGGGTTTGTGTGTGTGTGTGTGTGTCGAGCGCTGAGGGCGTGTGACCACTGTTTACTGTTACCACTTGCATTGACTGATTTTCTGACACGCTGCCGGCACGCCCCGTGCACGATCCTTAATTGTCTCCACTCCCATTTCTATGCCTTCGCTTTTGCTGGTTCTTCTAGGGCTGCATTTGCTACTCCACCATGTCAATCAGCGCCGCAAGGGGCGCCTCGTGTTATGTGTGCCTTCGTCTAATCAGGCCAACTTTAAACAACAAACTCACACACCGGACCAAAACAACACCGCCAAGCGGCAAAAGCAGCAACAATAACAAGGCGCTGTGCTTGTTTTGACAGCGCCAACGCATGCGAACAGAGTGTGTGTCCTTGTCTCTCTCCTTCTCTCTCTCTCTTCTCTCTCTGCAATTCGCTCGTTTCTGTGACGCTTTTATTCTCTCTTTTACTACCACGTGATTTTTACATATTCTGCCTCCGCCTCAGCTGCACTTTGACTTTCGTTACTAAGCTCCAGGGCGTCGAAAGCTTACCCCGAAGCTTTTACGTCTGTTGCTAAGTCACCGCCAAATGCATCCTAGAAAGCTTTCGCTGGAAGCTTCCTTCGACGGCAAATTCTGCTCTCTGTGATATTCGTATTTGCGCACTTGTTGATGCTACAATTGGCATCCCGCCGCGTACATTTTGTTTACCTTTTGCTCGGTCGATGTAATTAAAATAAAATATTTCCAGAAGCTTTTGTATGTCAGCGAACTGTGTGTTGTTCATTTTTAATCGTTTTAAAGTTAATTGAGAAATTCGTGGGCTTACAATATCATGTTGTGCAATAAAATTGACATTAACGTTTTCGTCTTCGAGATGTGCACAAAGAAAGACTATACACGTTTGTAGGTCTTTCTCACCATACGGCATTTGCGTTCAGCCTGCTGCACTTTCACTCGCCTCGCTCGCATTCTAAAGTGAAAGGAGCAAGTTACTTATACATGCATATACATATATGTTTATAGGTACGAGCTGATGGTCGCTTTGCTGCTTTCTAAACGCCACTTACTCAATGCTAACGAAATCGTAGTTGGTCTTGGAGTGCCATTCACAAAACTCAATACACACACACACGGATCCACTTTGGCCAATTGAAAACTGATCGTGGAATATACTGGCGTATATTGACTTATGTATGTATGTAAGTGTGAAGCACCCACATCGTGCACAGACGATATACCCAACAAAAAAAAAACTGGCCAACAACATTCTATTTCAATTAGTGTAACTGACCTATGGCATTTGCAGTGCTCTCAACATTAATCAGCACATTTGGAGACCGTATTGTATTTGTTTATTGTATTTGTTTATGTAGTGTACCGGCCTTTGTTCATATCCATAAAAAGTGGACAAACACGTGTACATATGACCGATATATGTCAGCACTACCAACAACAGCAACATCTACTTAACTTTTATTGCCTATTTGAATCTTAATGATTAACTTGATCATATAAGTTAGTATGTTGTGTAAGTCTCTTTGAAGTCTGTGCGTGTTTTTCAGACCTGCTTATACACAATATTCATTATATTATATTCATATATTCATTATAATCCATGTGACTGCAATTACCGTCGATTTTCGTATGATCAATTTGATTATAATGTTATTTTCCATTATTTGATGGCTTCAAAAGTTAACGAGCTGTCCGCTACTTTTGATATACTAGCTGGAAATTTGTATTTAATAAAAACTGGAAACAGTAGCAGTGACACGCGATAAATAAAATGTGTATGCATTCACCTACACACATGTGCGTATATTCACAGCTACTGTATACTTATTTATGATATACTTATATGTATGTCCCATAGTTAATATTCATTCGCTTCATACGATTAAGTTATGAAATGTTTTTCGACATTGACGTTTAACACGTCACGGTGCAGTCGCTTTTGTTGTCACTGTCACTGTGAGGTGCCATTTTACCGTTACCAGATTGATACCGCCGAGACCGTCGCATTGCGTGCACATCAAAAAGAAGATATTGGGTTTTCGTACTGTACATATACATTTTTTGCCTTCCTTTACTAACTGGACTAACTGTTTTTTAACTGAAACAAAGCGTCGAAAAAAATGCATGACCGCAGAATTATAAAATAAATATAATTATACAATAAAGCACATAAAATGCTTACAGCATACAAAAGTGTTTTTTAATTTTTGAATTTTTCTTCTTTTTTGTAGATATTTTTGTCAACGATTCGAATTACATTTAAAAGCGATTTTTATCATTACTTTGCAATTTATTATTATTATTTTATATCGAATATGTAAGGTGTTTTTCCAAAGCGAGCTTAATGCGTATTTTATAGCGCAAACAAACTTTCTAAAAGCTCAGTTTGACTTTCATTACCAGGATTGTACATAGATGGCGTCGTTGTGCTTTAAAGGGAAGCGCTTAGAGTTTTGTTCGCTTGAAAGCTTAGCCCAGCACTTGTTGCCTTTTCGAAGACAATGTTTGGTTGACACAGTAGCTTTTTTTTCGCCTTTATATGGTTATCAGTATTTGTCGGGTAGAATTGCCGATAAACAGCCCACGATAAACTGATAAGTTTAATCATTTCAAACGGAGCTGCTGCAACTAACTGCATTTGCTTTTTACAAAATTAAAAAATAGAATACAAATAAATTCGAATTTTTGTGCTTAGCCTATAAAATGTTAAATGCATTATATAAATGAAAGAACTGCAATAATACTGTCTGAAAAACAGCTGAAAAATCAACAAATAAAAACCTCTCTCCGTTTGGTTATTGAAATGAAACAACTGGAAATGTCACGTTTGCGTTACGCTTAGGAGGCCGCTGTTGCTTAGGGTTCGTTCAGTAAAATGAAATGTTCTCGTATTAGTAACATACACATTTATTAGGCTAATATAAACAAAAGCAAATGATAGTCGTCATTTGTCGATTGAAAAACATATATGTATATATATATCGCTGTTGTGCAGCAGGAAATTTAAAAAAAAATGCAAGCGCTATAAAAGTCAGCACCCTAAGCGAATCCAAAATAAATGACGTGACATCAAAATAAAATAAAAAACAATAAAGGGTAACTGCAAAATGTAAACTACACTGAAACGTGCGAGTCGCGATTTTGCACTGAATCTTAATGAGGAACAGAGGACAGAGTGAAAAAGAGAGAGTGAGATAGAGAGAGAGAGAGAGAGAGAGAGAGAGAGAGAGAGAGAGAGAGAGAGAGAGAGAGATAGAGAGATAGAGAGAGACAGAGAGAGAGAGAGAAATACACTACTACTATGTATCCGTATATTATATGGCTTGTAGAGTGGTTCGACAACTCATGTTTATTTTATATTCTCTAACTTAGAATCTTTGATATCAATCTGATAAGTTGTCTGGTTTTGGAAAAGTTCTTGAGTTCATGAGTCAGCGACACATTTTCTTTTATTAGTTTGAACCAATTAATCTACTATGTGGCTTATCAAGTGAAGTCGTTGGTCGTTAAAAAAATACAGTTTGGTCGTCATTTCTTTTATAAAACCAGTTTGATTCGTAGCAGCTTCAACAGAGCCCAGTTAGTAAGTATGTTTGTTTAAAATCACCGACTGTAGCATTCTACATAAATTTGCATATTTTTAAAGAAACTCAACGACCAAGAAACATACCATAACATTGGTCGTGCAAGCTTTTAGTATTTCAGTGTTGCAGACGAGCTTGCAGCTGACATAAAAAAAAGGAAAAACCACCGACAAAAAAACCCAAAAACTGTGTCAATGAAATTTTCGTGCATTAAATTGCAATAGTTGCACAGAAAATGCCAGAAAGCCTGTGATGTCATACTTGGGTCAAGTCGGTTCCTTTAACACTCTTTCATTTGGAGATATGTAATCAACTATGTGATTATTATATTGAAATTGATTTACGTTCTAATAATAATTTTCAGTGAGAATATTTTTCGTTGTTCAAGTAAAATAACTCTAATTAATTTAATAAATACGGCAGCTTACTACACTCCCTAACTAACAAGAGCATACGAGATTTAACTTAGATCAATTAATGTCTCTCTCATTCACAAACATGTTTGGTTTTATTGGCTGAAAATACCGACTCTAATTGCTGTGTCGTGGGCTTGCTTCTACGATTATTCAAATAATTAGCTTGTATCATTTTGAGTTCGTGTACCACACGAGTTATGCTCAAACACATCGATTTGGCTCAAAACTAGTCTGACTAGTTGTCAATATCATCGTTTTGGTTGAGCGTTGCTCAGCCCAATCGCGTCATCCGTTCTTCAAGCGTACGGTGTTAAATACCTAAAATATTTTATCTTCCATTAGTATGCGAAGCAGCGCGCTGGAGTCTAGAGACCAGGAAGCAGCACAGCACATGCCAAGGCGGTTTGGATCTTAAGTCATGTTTTTTTGTATGCTTTGGGTGTGGGCCTGTTACATTTGTTGTATCATAGCGCACTCGAGGTTTATTTTGCTTTGCTTGCCCACGCCAGAGGTTGGCTTTCTCCATGCACTCCCAGTGCCTATGTTGATTATGATTTTTATTGTAAGCTCCGGCGTTTCCGTTGCATCAACGATTCATTTTTAATCGGTCGTTGCACCCTGTAAGCCCTCGCACTGTGTTCACAGCTGAAGAGACCGTTAAACAGCAACCTAATCCCGTTGAAAATCATTCTGAGTTGCAACCCGAGTATCATCATTAGAATGGAAGTTTGATTTTGTAAGAAAACTAAGTATTCTTGATTGTCGCCGATCTTGCTTACTGTTGTTATTGAACCGCATGATTAATCAGAAATATAGTTTTAATTGTCGTTGGCTAAATGTGAATATCATTGCGAGACTCGCAGGTTGGCTTAAGTGTTGTTGACTCCGCTCCTTCGGACGACTCAAGCTAATGAAGCACATTAAATGAAGCTCAAGTGTGTTGAGTATCTTATAGATATGCAGCTTACGAGCTGCTGTGCCAGTGACATAGAAGCAAGATACCAGCACAAATACACAAATATAAACACAAATACAAGCACAAAACAAACACTAAAGCAACAAGCAACATATACGAACATCGACAGACGCATGAGCAAGGAGAGAGAGAGACGCGCAGCAGATGCAGAGCGAATTTTCTGGCAGGCAGTGTTGCTGGGTATGGACGGATGGGTTAATGAGTTATAAAACTTGTGGCACTCGTTGTGTGGTGTAAACGATACGCATTATTAAAATCGCTTTTATGCGTTTATAACTGTCTGCCTGCAATTTTCTTAGGTCGGAGATAATTTAGTTTCAGTAGACTCGCTAGCTTGATAAAGATACAGATACAGATACGAGCACAAATACAGATACAGGTACAGATACGTATACAATTTTCTTATGGGCTTTGTTACGCTTTCCAGAACATGACTTGCTTATTTTCGGCCTGGCTTTCATTTTGGGGGAAAAGAGTCTCTTAGAGTTTCACGCCAGCTTATGGGGCAGCATAGAGACATCCAAAAGCAGAACCATAAAAGCATTTATTCAAAGAGCAGAGCGAAGAGTCTCAATCTCAGTGGCAGCCACTGCGAAACGACCCAGAAACTGTGTCAAACATTTTACAAAAGTGCAAAGCTCATGGAACAGAACAATACCAAAATGGGGGCCAACAAACGGAGCAACATTTAGGTAGCTAAAGCTGGAAATAAAAAGTCTAACTGTTTTTTTCTTCCTACGTTTTTTTTTTTATTTTTTTTTAACTTCTTTTACAGGTAGAAGAGGGAGCCGTAATTAAATCTTATAGAATTCTGGATAAGAAAATAAAGTAACTAAATTGCTGTGTTGTGTCTTGCAACAACAACCGTAACAACCGAAACAACCAAAGCAACAGAAACATTGGCCATGCTTGAGTTGGCAGCTTACGGTTCTTTCTTTTGGGCTAAGTATGTTATTTCGGATGTGAAATACGAAATACTCGTAGAAATATACTTGAAAAGGTAGCAGACGAACCGCAACCGAACACGCTACGGCCCGAGCCCAACCTTAAAGCACTTAAATCGCCCATAAGTGACAGTTGTAACGGAGCAGGGCGTGGCATAGCCTCCGCAATCTGAGTTTTTCGTTTGTAGCTGAAAGTGTCGCAATATGGGCAACTTAGCCTTTGGCTCTGGGTTAAACCGATGCAGCAGCTCGCTCTATAATAATTTGAATTCTAACTAATACCATGACAGTTTAGGGGCTCGATTTAATAGCTGTGTCTGATCAATTTCAGACTTGTTTTTACTGTTCTGTTATACGACTCTTTCGTTTTCGATGAATTTTATTTCGAGTTGTTGGAGAAGGCGAACCACGTGCAGTGTTACGTTTTTTCTCCGGCTGTTGTTGTACAAATTAAAGCGGTTTGGAATCAGTATTTAGCCATGGTAACATTTAATTGCACGCTGATGACGCACATTGTCAAATTGAAGTGAGCTGGAATTAAGAGAGAACCCACCAAATTGTGATGAACGTCACGACAAAGTCAGCAGACCAATCTTTGGGTTTGCAGCACACGCAGTGGGTGCGACAAATTGTTTTAACAACATATTTGATTATTTTTAGCAGATTACTTAATATATTATATTTCTTTTATTGTTTTCTCATTTTTATTTTTAGAACTGTATAGTGAGCGTTTGAAATGCATTGCAAATACATAGATACATAATAACACACAGCACCTTAAGCACAGATTTCTGTGTGTTGTTTTGCTCGTTCGTGAAATTATAATTTAAATTATTATTTACTTCCGTTCCGGGAACTTCCGTTTACAAATACAATACAAATATTTCCGAATTATATTTTACTGCATGCATCATATAGTATAGTGTCCAAAATAAATGGGTAAAAGGTAACTAAAAATTAAATTTAATTAATTAAATCATACACTTAAATGGTCAGTAAAAATCACTTCTGGGGTCGATCGATGAATGCAATAAAAAAATACCGCATGACTTCATATCAAGTGAAAGAATATTTTTGGGTTCTTTTTTGCACATGTACTTTCAGTTTTTGGTATACATAAATTTCCGCCAATATCTCTTTCAAAGAATAAAAAATAGATAAATTGAAACTGCCCCATGTTCATGTTCTCTTATGCTGCGGTTTTTTCGTTTAGCCTTCGCATTGCCTAATATCTAGGAGATGTTACTCTGGTAATTAGTTTTTAGTGCCGCGCTGTGCCCTTGTTTATATAAAATGGGCAGCTCGTTGTAATTGTTAAAAACAAAATTAAAATACTCGCACACTGTCCGCTCGTCTGCTTAGATGTTCGAGCTGTGAGCTTTATAAAAATAGACGCTTCTATTTATAATGCTCTAATTCAGTTTGCGTGCTACTCAGTTGATGTTGATACTGATGAATTTGTTTCTAGTTCAAAATTTAAGCAGCAACGAATTTTTGCGAAATTTAATTTTGAGTTTTGCAATTGTTTACTTTTAATTATAAAACCGCAGCGTGTCGACCGACACGAACTGTGGACTGATAGACTGTATTACTTTCGGTAATGTTGGCAAACGTCGTTGTTCTTGCTGTTGTTGTTGTTGTTGTTGTTGTGGCTATTGTTTGTAAATTTGCGACGCTTGGTGCCTGTTTATCAATTTTCAATATTGACCTTTGCTTTATCCACCTTTCCCACCTTGTTCGCCTTTTTGTTTACTTTTTTAGTTAAGCCGCATTAAATATACATACAGACACTATGAACATACATACATACGTATATGCATGTACTCCGTGACGTTGGGAATTTGTCCAGTGTTTGTTTTTGTCTCTGTCTTCACACCTTGTGCCTCTGGGAGGCAACATGCGTTGTTGTTGTTGTTGCTGTATACCTGGCAGCAACTGCGACGCGACAGTTGCGCAAGAGAGAACCGAAGAGCGACAAATATTTGTGTAAAGTTTTTTCGGGCGAATTTCTGTTGCCGCTGGTATTTCTTACGTGGCTCCCTGCAGCCCCTTCTTCCTGCCTGGCTCGCCACACAATTTCCACGCTCTTTGAAAAATTATCGCTGAAAAGCAAAATAGATTCGCTCTCCATGTTAATTGAATTAGACCAACAATTGCGAGACGATCTGTGCCCGAGTTAATTAATTTGAAGTGCAAGGCATAAACAATGCTGTTATTCATTGATTAGTCACCGTCGCACTGAGCCGGGCCAATTGATAAGCGGAAGCGCACTTAACCCAATTAGCCAGTTGGCCAAACGATGATAAAATAATTGCATTTTTCTTTAATTTGATTTCAATTGCTGTGCCACAGCAAGAAGAAGTTGAAGAGAAGTGAAAATCGAAACGCTCTGAAATAATCACTTTATCTTGGCTTTGCTGCTTCTGTTGTTCTTCAATTTCGATTTCAAGCTGCTGAGATTTCTACTACATCGTTTTTCCGTTCTGCTCTTACTTTCTAATGAGACTTGAGTTTCATTGAAAGTTCAATTAGCGTGTGCACAGAGCGAAAGTTGATGCAATAGTTGAAGAAATGGGAGAGAGAGTATGAAAAAGATAGTTTCTTAGATGCTTATAAGTTAAGTAGATAATAATATAAATACTCATGCATTAAACAAGGCGACGTCTTTGAGCCACATGTCAAGTACAATTAAATACTCAAATATGTGTATGGAACAATTTCGAATTGGCTGATCGTAACTTTCCATAGCGAGCTTATTAAAATCTGTCAACAGGAAGGCTGGGACAAGTTTAATCTGAATTTTATTTAGTTGATTAAACCAGTTACACAAAAACTTTGTAAACAATGAAAATAACATAGTCAGTGTGGATTTAATTTTTTTTACACATCGAACACAGCAGATGAAGGGTTCATGATTGAAGTTACAATTGCACTCGAAAAAAATTTATTAAAAAAGAACTCGACACAGGCCATGGAGAAATGCCCTTACTCTCATAGAATTGTTGATACTTTTTTTTTTTTAAATTGGTTTAACTTTGAGTAGTTTTTCATTTTTTCGCTATTTTATCGTTTTGAATGTGCACAGATTTTTCTTTTCAATTATTTTTAGAGTTTCTGCTGTTATTTTTCCTTGCCAACACACGAACAAATTAATATTGTATGCATGTATTGTTTGTTACGTATACGTATAGGTGGATGCGATTTTAATTGCTGTGTAATTGAAAATCCTGTTTAAGTGTGTGTAGAATTTTTGGTCACGTGTCTAGTCAGCACTCAACTGTAAAATTATTTAAGGAATGGAATACATAAATTTTTGATTTTGTTAGGTTTTCCACGGAACCGCTAGCTGGAGAAAAAATGTCGATGTTATTTATTGCAAACACATGACAGTTTTGATTCGAAATATTGCTACTTGCAATTTGTACGCTTGCCAGACCATCGAGTTTTTTTTATGATAGTACTTTTATTTCATTATGTGTTGCATTGTGAAATATGTACAATGCAGACATACACATAAACCTGGCACACAGTATGGTGTTAACTAAAGTGGAGATGTGATTCTGTGAACCGTTGGGTGGGTTTCACTTTTTCTCTAATGGAATCGGATTGTTTTGCGCAAGTTTCTCTTTTTTTATTGTTGCGACAAAAACGATATAAATTATTGACGTTATTAAAATTTAATTAAGCTGAAAAAATGTGAATGCAAAAGATATTAAAAACATTAACAAGTAAACATAAAAAGTTTGCCATTTATGAGTGACATTTTTATTTAAAAATAATATTAACTTGAAGTACAAAGTGAAAACAATTAATTATTTTTAATTAAACAGTGATTTTTTTTTAATAAATGTGGACTTAACAGGGACCATGGGAATTAAAAAAATTGAAATTGCTGAATTTACCTTATTGCTATCACCATTCTTTTTGGGTTTCCTCATGCTTCTATCTATTAACATATATGTTACAATTTTGTGAATTTAATTTTCATTAGAACTACACACTTTACGGCCCCTACTTTTTTTGCTCGATAGTTGATTGTTGTTGCTCATTTGAATTAATGATATTATAATCATTTATCGCCATAGTGACAGCATTGGAGCTTGTTTACGCCGAGCTTTGTTGGTGTTTCTATCAATATTAATGACACTTTGTCGGCAATACATTGTTCGAATTTTTGTTGCGACACCTTGACCAACACTCACAGATTGATTGTTAAAATTAGACACCCCACAAAGGTGCTAGAACCACATGAACCCTCGTATTTAGTTTTGGTTTTAAATTTAAAAAATAACTAAAGTGAAATACTTACGGTTAAGTTGAGCAATGTATCACATAATTTGTTACTCGTGTTACCCAATAGCTGGTGATATATTGGCCTCACAACCTTGCTCTGCTATTTAGCTAACTCATGATAGTTGAGCCCATTAGACTGTAGTCGTCGCATGTCAAAAGGCATTTGAACTGTCGCCCATTTGACTTCAATCCGCCGCCTCCCTGCAGCCATCTCTAACTTCCGTCTAGGCCTGCTAATTATTTTTATGGCATTTTAATGACTTAATTAAATAATTTACTTAGAGCTGCGCGATAGTTCAATTATGCAAGCAGCTGCAGGCTGCGCCCAATCGTTGCCAAGTTGCCGACTAGAAAGGAAAAGGGGGAGAAGATGTTGTAGTCAAAGCCGAGACGCCCGCAATTAAATGCTCATTAAAACTGGGAAAAAAGAATTGCAGTAGAAGATTAAGAGGAGAGGAGCAGCTGCACAAAAAGTAAAAACTCTTTGGCTTTGCGGGCTTCGCTGTGGCAGCAACAACAAAGAATCTAATTGTATATCAAGTGCAAGTGCAATTGTGGGTGTGAGTATACAATTGGATCATGGCGACTGTACGGGTGTGTGTGTGTGTGCGTACGAGTGTATGCTTGTATGCAGGCGAATGCATTTGTACGCGCCAATAAACAATTCACAGGCCCAGAGGCGAATGCCTTGCCTCACTCGTAAACTAATTCAATTAACAACTAAGCAGCTTAACATTAAGTACCCTCGGTGCTTGAGCAAAATACATGCACCCATGTGCGTGTGTGTGTGTCGGGCTTGTGTGTGTTCGCCTTTGAGTTGCTCAAACTCAAAAGCCTGACCCATAACTCGGCACTTTACCAGCAGCAGCAACTGCAAAAGCAACAGCAATGTCTTAATTAGTTAGACGCATATGCCATATACCATATACCACATACGAGAAGTCATGGAATATTGCTCATTAAACATTTGCACATGTCGCAGGATTGAGAAACGACCATTAAGCCGATTGTTAAATTTGCCGAGAGTTGATAAAAGCTGGGGGCTTAGATACTGCGCTTTTGACATGTCACTTATCTCCGACTTCTTGACAGCTTCAGCCAAATTGTTATGCACTTTTTTTTGTGCGACAGTCGGAAACCGACTTCCATCTACGAAACAGACTTTGAGTCTGCGACTAGGACTGGGACTGGGGCTGGGTCTGGAGCTGGAGCTACAGCTGGAATTGAGACTGAGTCACGTCAAGTGCATTAAGCTCGTGTTGCGGTTTAGTTTGGTTTGGCGAGCGGAAGTGTGCGGGCTAGAAAAAAAAAATTGGTTTGAATAGTTAATCAAATTGCTGGGCATTTGCATATTAATCAAGTTTGCTTTTTGCTCTCATTTCAGGCAAGCACCGACGTCGACTGGTGCAGTGAAGTGGGTGAGTCAAAGCAGCCCAACAATGCTGTGAAATCACTTTGGATAGACAGTTTTGCAAGACTTATCAGCTACGAATGCTACGGAACTTAACTGAGAGACTAGTTAATTGACGTCAGGCATTTCTGTCGCACTTATCAAGCTTAACTCACAGCTCGGATAGTTCCCACATTTGTTTTGTTATCTATGAGTTCGTATCTGATTCTGCGATATCACATGTGGCAAGTGCTGTAGTTCCCTTAATTGTTGACTTATCTAACTTACGTGTACTTCAGGCGCTAGCTTTTGTTGTCACTCCTCAACTATTTGCCCCTTGGTTCACACTCTTTATTAAATAAGCAAGCAGCTGATTATTAGATATGAGCCGCAACAATATCAAAATAGAATTGCATTGTGTTGTGCTAGTCATGTGCTGCTTTTGATTTGCATGCTTGCTAAAAAAGCTCAAGAGGCTGCTAAATAAATACTGAACATATATGCTATTTGTGATTCGCTTGCTCTGGGCGCTTGTATGGGTATGGGTCGCGTATAATTGCTAGGTCTTTGCATATCAACTCAGGCATTAGCATGTCAGGGGCAGATAAAAATATATGTGCATGGACTCGGCGTATGGAAACACAGTCGGAAAGGAAGCACACATGTATACAGTGATGTGTTCGCCAATGTGTGTACATCAGAGTGTGCTGTCAAATAAATACCTAAGTTCAATATTTGCTTGCCTTAAATTTGTCTGATTTCAGCTGGCGAATTGAGGCCTCTCTGGCCGCACAGTACTTTGGTAACATTTGATGAAATTTGCAAACAAAACGCAATAACAGAAAATAAATATACGAGCTGTGCAAATATTTAGAGGGAATATGTCATTGAGAAAATTACAAATATCTAGCTTAGCTTTAGCAAAGACACTTATTTATTATAAGAAAAGAAACACAAATGTGGTTTGCCGATGAAGTTTCGAACATTTGAGATTGATTTGCCATTAAATGTCAATTTATAAGTATTGATTGAGTTTGAGTTTTAATTCATAGAATGCAATCGATTAGCTTGCGTTAATTTGCGTCAAGTGCGACCCCTTTAAATTTGATCTAAACCCAAAACAATCAATTTCGTCATTCAAATCGCAAACTAATAGAAATCAATGGTAAACAAAGGCAAGTCGCTTTACACAGCGCTCGTCACTTGGTCGTTGGCAGCAGCTTAGGTAAATAAGTAAATATTTGTATATGTGTACAGGTACGTGCACTATCGCAACAAATTTTCACACAAGCACGCACATACGTTACGTACCACAAGCCAAAGCAATCAGATATTTGGGGAATCAACTGTAAACTGTGGGTTAAGAAACTTTATTTTTGAAATGCCAAACGTTTTAAGAATTTTGCAACAATATTTTCTTTTATCGTTTGGCAAGTGTTTCTTGCAGGTATTGAGAAATACCAATTCTATTTAAATTTGTTTGATATAACTTGTATCTATAAAACAAGCATTTGTTTACCTTTTTCAATAATTGACCCAGTTATAACCACGGCATGCTCCTGGTAATTCTGTACTCCCTCACCCAAAGCGACTTTTTCACTTCTCCCTTTTCCCGTTCGGGTAACAAAGTTGTGCAGTGTCGAAAATTGAAAACGTGTACGAGAAAACTAATTTGATGCTCAAATACCGCCGTAAAAACTTTCCTGGTAGCACTTTTTACGAGCTCTCCCCACTGTTTTCGTTGCTTTTTGTGTGTTGCAACTAATATTTGTTTTAATGTTTATAGAAGTTGCACTTATTTTGTGAACTTTGACTCAATATTCAATTATTTGTAGGCGAAGTTCGGTGTCAGTACCTTCGATATACATTTTCTTGTTGACATACATATCTTAAATTGGCACTGAAATTTAGAAAATTCAGTTGATGCAAATTATGCAAATTAAATTTAGGCTTGTCAAGCTGAAAGGTCAAGTAAATAACAATGTAATTAATCCGCTGTAGAGCCGCCCACTTGCAATTAGCAGTGAGTATTTGTATACCCAGTACTGTGGGTTTCGTAGGGATAGACATGACAGAGCAGCCGAACATTAAGCCGAGGTTTAGTAGCCAATTCTTTTTCTTTATTCTATTATTTCTTTTTAAAGATAGGTTATCATTTTTAGAAACACTCAAGACATCAATAAAAATCTCACATCATGGTGCAGGGTATTCTATAGTCGAGTGTCCCGGGAGTGCACCCCAAAAAGGTGTCAACGTATTTTACCAAGTCGAAGTTTTCGAAACATGAAAAGCTACAAGAAGTGAGGAAAATATGCTAATTTAATGGGGCTGGCTGGCATTGAGACGGGGCCATAATTGAGCCAAGAGCTCAAGCTTGAGGTTTCGGCTCGAAGCCAAAGCCCAGCCTCGTCTTCATTAGCTTTGGGACTGTGGACGTCATTTGGTTCTTGTTCCTTTGCCAAAGTCGGAGCCGTAATTAGCGTGAGAATTTGGTTGCATTTTTTGTTTCGTTTCGTTTTTTCAGACGATGTTAATTTAGACATTGCTAATTTGTGTCGAGTTTCTTTTTATTATTAACATTGGAATTGACTGGGCAGCAAGATGTTTTTCTCTGCTTTGAGATTGTTTATGTAATGACAATAAAGTTTTTTCAAGGTTTCTTTTGCGGACACTTTCTCAAAATAAAGCTTAATTTGTGAAGTTTTGGGAAGGTTCATATTAAAATAATCTTATTGCATTTCTTTTGCGATGTGTAATTGTGATTGAACCTTACCTTATCCGTAAAACATGCCTATCTTATGGATCCAATTTGCATCTAGTATCTTTGTGATACTGGATATGACAACTCTCTATGCACGCAGCCACTTGTGCATGAGTGTGTGTGTGTTTCCGAGTATTTATCCTTTTGAATCTGTGTTGGCACACAAACATAAACCGTCATAAAGTTGCAATAATAATCCTTGAGCCTATGTCGACAAAGGTTTACTGAATTTTTATTGACTTGCCCAAGTGGGCAGCTACACAAATGCATACTGGCAGACTGGCCAGACTGTTGCCGGAGCGGCTGTTGGGCCACTTTGGCATCAGCCCCAAGAAGAGTAAGGACAGACAATGCCAGACAATGGCTGTCCGTCCAATAAAAGTCGTCATCATAATTTTGTTGGCTTGACACATAAGCGTCTGGGCGGTGGGAGTAATGGGCCATAAATGCCCGTTGTCCACAAACATTATTCGCACATTTTGCCACGTCTAATGGGTGAGGCAGCTAGAGAGGTTTAGAGAGCTCTGAAATCTTGTCTCCTGGCAGTGGACAAGAGCGTAGAGCGTATGCCTAATCATTATGTCTCTTGCCACTAGCTCGTCATTCAAGGTTCGCGAAGTGTTGATTTTTATTGTTAGCGAAATAATTTTGTTTTTTTTAATTAAATTTTTATGACACGCGCGCCCTCAAAAGCAAAAATACTCAATGGGCGATGGCCGAAAGTGACTTGCCTTTTTGTGGCCACAGGAAACTGTATTCCGAATGGGCAGGGCCGCAGGACAAGGACATTGTCGCGTTGCCAATGCCTGTGGACTGGTTTGCGTGTTTTCTACGTTTCTCAAGCAAGAAATGATCAAAAAGAACGACAAAAAGAAAAGTAAATACATTTTACCCTTTTTTTCGAAAAAAGAAAAAAAGATATGGCACGTGGGTGTGGGAACTGTACAAAAAGGACACGCACATTGTTCTCTTTCGTTCGACAAAAGACTATGGTATAATATGATACTGTTTGTCTAATGCGTTCATATAAAGTGAGACTTTATTTAAGCCTGATTGTTGTTTTAGGAACACAATTGATATTGGATCCCAGCCCAAATCACATGCAATTAATTAATTATTGTTTATTCGCGGCAATACGATAGAAGCATTGTTCGATCTAATTCGATATCGAAGTGCATTAAGTGAATATTCAAAGGGTATGCGAGAGTCGATGATTATTGTGTTATTTCTTATCGTTTATTCTGCTGTTTGTGTTAGTTTTTTTTTAGAGCTAAGGCGAAGCGAACCGAAGCGAGAATTTCATTGCCAAGCTTTTTATTGCTTTTCTGCGATGCTTCAACATTTCCCTGTTAGCTATGGCACAACCCACTCCCTTTGCCCTGCAGCATATTCGCATTTATTTCGTATTTTATATGCTTTTGAGTTTTAGGTTAGTTTGGGGTCGCATTGCGCCGCCTGTTCCGTCTGTCTGGGCCACAGTAAGACATACAAATACACATTCATACGTACACATATACATATAAATGTGAAAAAATGTTTGTTCTCTCCATAACATCGGTGTATTTGTGCGTTTTGCAAATTCATTGGGCGCCGGAGCTGGGTGGACCTTTTGGGTCCTTTGTCCACTTGAAGTCCACTTTCAATGTCTCCAGTTCAATTCAATGGAAAATAATCGAGTTTCATATATGCACATTACGTTGGCATTCCGAAAATTATGCAAATTGGAGTTCAATTGATTGGAAAATGCTTCGACGTTTCGCCCACGCACAGCCACGCTCACACCCAGTGTCACGATGGATTCGTTAGGTTCGAAGCCTAACTAACTGTGCTTTAGTTACGCATTCAATATGCCCCTCATAAAGGAGCAAGCAGTATGAATTTGAATGTGATTTTCATTGTGCATACATTTTAATTCCATGTAAATATGCGCAAAGTATTTGGCACGCTAAAATCTGTTTGCCGGATTTATACATTATTCATGGTTGGCAGCAATGTAATGGCCACCGTTAAGTTCTGGTGCGTTGCCAGGCAACAGTTTCATACTATCAGGCAGTCGATTTACTCTTTACACAACAAAACCAAAGCGCTTGCACCATTTGTTACAGCTCAGCTTGCCCTTTTCAATCATTTTAATGAGTCAAATATTTGACGACTCAAAGCCCCTGGCGATTGCCACAAAACCACACTATGCGAATGGACAAACAGACACCGGACGGGCCGGCGGACGGACGGACGGACGAATTGCATTCATTTTTCAGCAACGTCTGTGTGTGACACTCGTCTGGCCAAATACCCTGATAAAGTATCGCTGCCTTCGTGGACAAAACGGTTGGCTTATGCATACAAACCTAATCCTCAATTTTAATTAATTACGTAAAGACAATAAATGAAAAGTATTATAAATGCAGGAGGTAGGGAATGAAATGAACTTTATCGTAAGTGTAGAGCAAACTCACTGGCAGCGGGATAACATGGGCTAAATTATCACACTCAGTCTGGTCTGCGCCTCTTTTAAGCTTCAAAAAAGGATGTCACTTGAGAGTAATCCAAAGTAATTACAGGGTCAAAGAGAAATTTGCCACAGGGGATCTTCTTTGGTATTGTCCCTTTTTTTTGTAGTCCTTAAGCTGTAATTTTATAGCTGCAAATATTATATAGAAAGTACTCGCAATTACGCAAAAGCAGTTTAGTTAACTAATTGCCGCAAGCCAACAGGATTATAGAAAGCGCCCTTTGTTGCCATGGCAATTTTTGCTCTCTGCTTGTATTTTAATTAGACAAAGGCTGCGACTGCACGCCGTTCCTTGCATAACAGTAATGGTCGAACGACAAGTCGATAATTTGCTTGGTCGCACAAAGGTAAATAAATGGCAAACGTCAAGTCGAGAGAGAAACTTAAAACTTGAAGAGAATGATGACAGTTTGGATATTCTGCAGTAATGTGCGTTGATATTGCTAAAGATTTCCTACTTTCATTTGGTTTAAAATAGATAGTTATTTAGTGCTCGTATGTATGTTCAATTTATTTTTTATTTTTTCAAACCCTTTCAATATTAATAAGCAACCTTTTAGCTCAGCTTTGCAGGGTATTTGCAAAGTTTCAGTGAACCGAACGTGTTGACTCTGCGCTGGGCAACTCGCGTGGCCAATTACTTGGCAGGAAAAGCAGCTTAAACAAATAATTTGTTTACACAAGCGACAACGAACTTTTGAACTTTTCCGCGACTTAAGTCGGCGAGTGTCACTCAGCCACTCCGTCTGTTGGCCAGTCAGTCAGACAGACGGTCTATCAGCCTGTCAGTTGGGCTACCGCCACCCTGTTGCCTGTCTCAATTTCTGGATGGGGGTCTACGTTTTCATTGCAACTTGCGCGTCACATTAAAAGCATTTTGTGTTTTGGCATGTTTACCTTAGCACCGGCCATCCCCGTTCCCGTTCCTGGACGACTGTCGTACTGCAGATAGACAATAAACAAATTGACAGATGAACTGACAATTGATTTCGTTTGCTTTTACTTTTGGCCCAAAATGTCAGCCGGGCAGCAAAGCAACGTGGGGTTGCGGACCACCGATCAGCTTGTGTATAGTGCACAGCATGTTTCACTCCAAATACAATAAACACAATTAAAATGCAGCTGCTGGAAATGCTATCAGCATTTAAAGTGCATGGGCCATAGTCAGTTACACTGCCAGGGCGATAGACAACAAAATGGAAAGTGCCCTCAAAATATACATAGTGCATATAGTGAAAGACAGATTCGGGATATTATCTGGGAGAGGTATAGAAATTGCGGTTGCCCCAGGCAACTGCAAAGCGTTAACTTTTTTATGCCTTTCCTCGCTCAGCAAATAACAATTTCAATTTTGCGAATCGAGCGCCGCGTAAATTCAAATTTTGTAGCTGAAGCCCCCCAGAGGCGCGGCCTGAAAGGACGATACTATTTTCACACGTGCCACGCTCGTTGAGAGTTTTCGGCTCCGCTGCTGCTGTTGTTGTTGCTGCTGCTGCTGTTATTGTTGCCTCTAGGCTCGGCGACTCGTGGCGCTCGTAAAAGGCTCTCGCCGTGCCACAAAAACTAACAATAATGACAGCAAATCAATATCATCGCTGTGGCCCAGGGCTGGCACAAAGTAAAAGTTCGAATTGTGATTAAGCCATGCTCTTGGTTCGTGGAGCGCCCTGTGATTTGCATTTGTCGTCCATCGCGCGTCGAACGTGTCAGGCTGACAGCCGTTCGAGATTGTACTTGCTGCGGTTACTGTGTGCAGTTTTGTTTTTGTTCTTTATAGTTTTGCTTTCAGACTCACTCAGTTTGCCACTGACTGAGGAAAAGCTGGACTAGTGAACATCTAAAGCGTCTAAGGCATACATTCAAAACAACCTTTCACTCAGATACGCTACGCACTTGGTCTGAGATAGAATGGTATGGAACTTTTTCCAGCTATTTATTCAGTCAAGAGGGGCGGGAATACAGTGTAGCTTTCTACCTCGTACTCTTGCGCATCTGCCAGTCAGATGAGAACTTGCCATGTGCTCCCATTTAGTCATGCAGAAGATGCAATTGATTGCAGTTGTTGTTGTTGTAGCAGTTGTTCGTTGCTGCTGGTGTTTTGCGTTATGACTGCGGTAGGGAACTTCGAAGAGGGTTGAGATGCTGCCACCCACTGGCAATGGGGATATGTGTCGAGTGTTGTGTCGCCCGACAAAGCAGAAAAACTTAATTTGATTTATTTACAAAAACAGAAAGCAGTATTATATTATGAAAGAGTTGACAACTGAGCGTAGTATTGTATGAGGGAATTTAATTTACCTCAATTTGTTTTACCCTTTTAATGGAATCTAGTTGTTTTTTATGTTTTCATCTTTTTTAGTTGACACTCTTCATGTGGTAATTAAGACTTGTAAGGCACCCCCCGCTCTTCTTCTTCTTTTACACGCCGCACGTAACTGTCTTCAGCGCTGCCGTCAGCCGTCACAATTGCCGCAGTTGCTATTGTTGCAAGTTTTGTCAAAGTTTCTTGCTTGCTTTAAGTGGACACAGTGCCGCATGCAGTTTCTTTTTTTCTTTGTGAGTCGTTGGGATTTTCACTGCGAACAGATATATTACAGCATCCTTGTCGTTGTCATACGTCGCAGAAATATGTGTACGTGTGTATGTAGTACATACTGTGTTGCAGGTAACACGAGATCTGTTGTCTTAGCTGCCCCAGCGTTGCCTTTCGCCGACGCATTGTTGGGGCAACACTCATTGTTGTGACTGTTGTGTCATGAAAGTATACAAGTAAATATGTATTAATGTGCATATGAATTTATGTATGTATGTACGAGTGTTGTATGCATGTGCCTGACTAAGTTGTGTGTACATAAAGCTGGGACTTGAAAGTGAAATTTTTCGCATGCGTTAGTGCTTCCGGCTCACAATGCTCAGCTGCTGCAGCCATGAGATTTACGTTTAATGTTTACCTTTGCAATGAAGCCACGATGCCACAATGCCAGCAGACGGCACCGACTGTCGGTCCGCAGTCGTCAGTCTTCTCGAGTCTACGCCGGTCTTGCAACCGGCACTTGGCGCCGCGCCTCGCGCGTCACTCGTCGCCACTCGTCGCTGACAAGTTGCACGTGAAAAGTGAAATTGCTCGCAGCGCAGCCGAGTAGCGCAGAGTAGCAATTGCTTCCAATTGTTATGGCTGCGAGGCTTCTCGACCCAACTGCCATTTGATAGCGGCATTTTGAATTTAACTTTGCGAAGAACTTAAGTGCAATGCAATTATGCGATAAGCGCGAGAGTGCGCGCGAAAAAAATGGCAATGGAAAATGGAGATGGCGACGGGAAAATGGCTGTGACAAGCGGATGCCTTTAATATGACAAATTTTGCAAGGGGATTCGCTTTCGTCGCGTGTGTAATAAAAATAATGTAAACGTAAATTGGCATATTAACAGGACGAAAGCGACCAAAGAAATGATCGCGATAAACGCAAATAAAGAATTGACAACAACAACAGTACGCGACATACAGACACACACACAAACCAAACACACACATATGCATGAGCACAAGGACGAGCAGGCGAGTACGCTAAGCCCTCCACTGAGAGCAATTACGCTGAGCGCACAGCGACATTAACGGCAACCAGTCGCCTGGACGGACCGAAAGTCAATGTTTGTGTGTGTGTGTGTCCTTTTTGAGGTCCGTCGGCCCGTTGGCCCGCGTCCAATGGCTGGCCTGCTTTATTTCCATTTAATGCTGCATTTCCGTACCCGCGATGCGTATACGCAATGTGTGTTTTAATAACTGCCGCCGGAGCTACCGTCAGTTGGCCTGTCAATTACATTTTAAATTCGTCGTCGTTAATTTTGATGCCCTGTGCGGCGGCGACGGCGTGAAGGTGTGCTTTAAAACAGATTAAGGACAGTTTTCGCCAGCCTTGTCTTTGCGCCTGTTCGTTTAATTCACCTGTTCTCTTATCTGTGGACCATTTCCAGTGTCCTTCTACTGCGCGAAACGTCATTAAATTTTGCTTTGTAAATGTCCTTTTGGTCATTGTTAAATTGGGTTTTTGTATTGCGAACGCGACACACGCGCTCCCTCACTCAGTCAGCAAATTCAACATTTGGGCCGCCGTTCGCCGTCGCAGTCGCCATTTCTCAGCAACTGAATTCATTTCACTCGCAATCAGTAACAGCAACAGCAGAACCAACAGCAACAACAAATGTTTGCATATACATAAATATAAATTGGTTCTGTCCATGCGACAAGCTAGAGACTTGTAGCATCCTGCATCTGCGTCGCTGTCCCGTCCCGTCTCGCCCACCGTCCCTCCTGCTTCAGTTGTCACTGCAGCGCAGCATCCAGCGGTACGGGACCTTCGTTTTTTTTATCAGATGACTCGCTCAGTTTGGGTCAGTTTTATTTACTTGTGCGAACTTTTTCCGTGTGCACACTTCGTTTGTTAATTTGATTTTTATCTTCTTTTTATTTTTTACCGTCGCCAGCTGGCAGCCGGGCGTATACATCTCTTTAGCACGTCGCGTATACGACCCGATGACGGCGCAACTGCTGATTTTATTATGGAATTTAAAAATAGTCCCTTTCAAGCAGTTTCTACGTCGTCGTTACTAATCGTAAAGCCGCCACCTGCTGTTCTCATGTTATTAACTCAGCCCAATGCTTCGCTACTACGCCGGCTAACTCGTTATCTAAGCCGTTATGAAGTCGTTTTAGGGCCTTGCTGATAATTTACCAATTATATGCAACGCTATAATTACTTCCTGACCCAGTGCATCCGCTCCCAAGTACGTTCTTTTAATAATGGTTCCGGATATTTAAGTAGTTTCGAGCATAAGCTGCCGACAACCAACAAGAAACTTCCAACGTCCAACAACAACTAACAACAATAACAATAATGCCTCTTAGGGCACTTCTTTGCCTTTTGTGTGCAAGGCAAGCGAAAATATCGAGCCAGAACAAATACTATACGCAAGGACAACATCAATGCACAGTAAAAAACAATATTCGCTTCTTTCAATTACACCAATATAAAAATAGAAAGTAATTATTTTTTCGAAATTTTGTAAAAGAATAATAAGATTTTGAAATAATAAAAAGTCTGCTACATAGTTTTAATAATCGTACAAATGTGTGCCACACATTTTGAATTCCCGTTTTTTTTGTACAGTGTACACATAACTGCTTGAAGCTACAGTAGTAATAGCAAAAGCACTTCGAGTCATTTGTGCTGGGTCTAATGATTTCCGCTAGTTTCCGGTCGACGTCAGCATCGCCGTTGTCATCATTTCCATCTCCATATCCGTACCCGACGCTGACAATATTGCGTATACTCGATTTTCTGTTCGTAAAAAGTTTTGCTTTTTTTTTCTATATGAGCCATGAAACTCAAACTTGAACATGCTACCCATTTGGTTATATTCAGCTCGCGTACTGCACAAATTATAATAATACATGTTTTGGGGCAAATCACAGAACTTTTAATCAAATTGTTTGGTCATGGAATCGCCCATTGAGTTGTGTGAGCTCGTTACCCATGGGGCAATTGTTCCTAATGGAATTGTCTGACAAAATACGCTGTGGCTGGCGTGTGAAATTGTCTGGTTATGAAATTATATAATTGCCTTTAATTTAGCAATTTGCAGTTAATAAAAACAAACACGAATAAAGCAAGTAATGCCAGACTAAACGCACTATAGGCAAATTCAATTAGTTCCTACGCACAAAAAACGTAAACCTTGAAAACAGAAACTGACGAAGTCGCAACTGCAAGCTACCCTGTACTCATTAACGAAATGTCAAGGTCAAAAGCTTGCATAACTAACAAACTATAGCGTGCTGGCACATCTTTATTGGGTTTGATTTAACTTTGTGTTTATTATTATTGTTTTATTTGCATAGAGCTGCGAATTAAAAATTAACATCTGCTGTGCTACAACAACTACCAAACACAGTAGCTAGAACACAATAAAGTATACGTAGCGATATATTCGCAATATTGCAATATTGATGTATCTAGTGCCACACAATGCACCTCACTTGCAACAATCAAATTACGGCAACAACAAAACGCAACAATAACAATAATAACAACAACGACAACGAAAGCAACGAAACCTGTTTTGAGTGGTTCCCATAATCAACAACGGCGACGTCGTGTGAATTTTTTTCGAAACGAGCTGCCTCAACTTATTCGGAAGATTTCTTACTGCCTCAATTGCGCTGCACTTAACAGAGAGTACAGCGTGTACAGCGTGCTGGGCTTGGAGTGGGAGTAGTACGTGGTTCTCGTTGCAGTTGCTGCCACTGACGGTAGCTACTGTGAGTATTTTCACAATATTTCACGGATACGTGCGCATCGCTTTTGTTGGTGTGGCAAAGCGCGCTCTGCCGTTAAATTGCGCACAATTTTGCCTTTTGGCTTAACAAACTGAGCGCACAATTGTCGACGCTGTTGTTTGCATTGCCGAGAGCGGATGGCGAGTGCAGCATAGCAGAAAATTATGAGTTAATGGATTTTGTTTAATTCTCGGATACAATTGCTGGCCGGTCGACTGGCCTGCTGTCTGCCGTCTGCTGTCTGCTGCTTGCCTGCCAATTAAAACAATTTGCAAAATCGTTAACTTTGTTGACAACAGCGTCAACAATGCACGTGCTGCCTGCGAACACCCTGCCTTCCCCAGCTCACAACTGGTTGCTGTTGTTGTGCAATTGGCAGAGCATGAAAGTGTTGCCTGTTGCCACCCCATAAGCCGCAACTAATTGTAGCAATTTGCAGCACTTTCAAGTTCAACGTTTCAACACTGCAAAAGATCCCAAAGATCCAAGAGCTTCGAGAGCCATGCGAAAAATATTATCAAGTGCTTAGAGAATCTAAATTGTCTATTTTAATTAAAGTAATTAAATGCAAAAATTGTTTGGCGCAGCGGAAAAACGAATTTCGCGCTTTTATATCACTTAGAATGAAGCTTATGGAGTTGCAGATACTCTACTGAATAACTAATATGTAGAATCCAATCTAAGCAGTACAACAAATAATCACAGATATGTTGCTATTATAAGCCACAATACTTCCCATTTTGACTTTTTTTTTATCAATTTATTGAAAGAGTGTAGGAAGTTGCATAATGCCCGTTGGAGGTGATTACATATACACTTCTGTACTATGTTTTCGCAATAAATTTTTCAATTATTCGGCTTTATTGCTTTCAATACACCGAAATTAGGCAACCGCATGCCTAATTTGAAAATGGGAAAATAAATGCGTTTTGCAAATTGATGCGCAACACTCCCGATAGCATGTGAAAAGAACAATTTCCATTTCAGCTTAAGTATAGAATATAATCATATATAGATCGCTAGTGCGTGCTATGAGATTAGAAAAATTACTCTATTTTTTGTGGAATTTAAGAAAATTTAATGCAAATGAACATCCTGTTAGTAAAACGATTTACCTCATAATCAAATTAAATTTGCAACGGAAAAATAGCCAAAACAGTATGAATACGCTTGACTAGTATTAATTTATGCATAAACTGATTCGATTATAATTCTACTTGCCGCTAAAAGGTATGTTTATGTGCGATTTAATTATTTCGTGACGCTGTCAATGTGTCATATTAAATATTTATGTGAATTATTCGGGCACATTTGTGTAAGATTAATTTATTTGTGGCAGCGAAATAAATTATTTATTTAAATTAAAATCCATCTGCGGTTGAATTAGAGCAAGTTGCAAATTGTATAATGGTATTTAGAGGCATGTGCGAAAATAAGATAAAATTCGATTAGTATTGGACTTATATGCTGTTGAGATATAAAATCTTATGAAGAATTTTAAAATTTCAGGCGTCATTGGAGCTTAAATTGAACTTAACAGATAACTATATACTTAACTGTTAAGAATGAAAGGCTTTGTGTAGCCCTTTAAAAGTACAAAAAAAACCTGATTAACGGAAGATTCATTAAAAGTATGCTCACCGTTTAAGAAGATTATCGAAAACGTTCTGAAAATGTAGTCCATTCATTGTCTGTGATAAAGCGTGGCTGACAATCTCACTTGCCCGTAAGCTGATTACGAGATTCAACTGAATTTCACCATTAATGGTTTGTTAAGTTTATTCAATGCAGTTGAATGGCTTATACCTACGTATGGCATGCCTTTGGTATCCATCACATTATCATCGTAATCAAACGCTTATTTGACACGTCGTTTTGCCAGACTTCCCTTTGCTTATCCGCTTCACCTTTGGTAGCTTCCACCCATGCTCCTAGCTTAAACAAGTTTCTGCAGAGGTCTGCTGAGCTCGCAGTCTGTCTGCTTCCTCGTTGCTATTGCTGCTGCTGCTGCTGTTGCTGTTGGTCTTTTTATGCTTTTTAGAAAAGTGAAATTGCATATTTGCTTTTATTATAATAAATGCCAATTTAGCTGCCTGCAATTCAATTACGTGAGCACTGTGAAAATTTCCCTTTTAGTTTTCGCTTTTTTTCTGCTGTTGTTGATGTTGTTGTGGCTGTTGTTGTATTGTTGCTGTGCAAAACGTGCAATTCCCGAGAGTCAGTTGGGCTCATAATCTGAGGCTCATGATCACGGCGCACAAAACGTGAGCATCGTGTATCAATGCCTGAATCTCTAAATCTCTGGCCGGGGAGACTCTCGCGATCTATGTATTACCAAAGCATAATTAGGCAAAGCCAGTGGGCACTTTAGCCATAAATTTGCGTTTATACCAAAATACCGAGGGCTGTTCACCGCTGACGACAACAGCAACAACAACTTGAATGCCACGTTTGACTGAATTGGATAATTGAGTAGACTTTGAATGGTCTGGACCGCCATGGGCTGCAGTTTCCTGTAACTACTTCATTGTCTTGTGATCATCGTAGTATCACCATCTGATACTATACGAGATAAAGCTTTCAAAAGCAGCCATAATGCGTGGCCCATTATAATCATATCTGCATGTGAACACAAAGCGACTCATCGATATTCATGTGGGGTCTTACTGGCATTCATGAATTGTTGCAGTCCTTATAAATTGACAAACAACAATTGTGCATTACCTATGCATATGCGAGAACGCAGTGTGTAGGAGGCGGAGTGTTTCGATACCTGTCACTCTGAGCTGCTGTATCAGCACAACGCTCTCGCACACGGCCCAGCAACAAGACAAGATGATTTTCATAGTAACACTTAATCGCACACGGAATAGATAATTGCAAATGAGTTTAAATGAAATGTGGCAATGACAGCTGACAATCCCATTAAGCACAATTTGCTGACTTATTGTATTTGCTAAGTACGAGTAGTATATCTCTGTGCTTTGACTGACTCAACTATTGGCAGTGATATTCAATTAACTCGAAATTGCCATGCGGGCCAGATAGCACCAAGTCAGTCATCGCATGAGGGAAATGCAGTCGTTATTCAATTTGAATTTCACTTAAATGTCGTGTAGTGTTTAAAACGATAGCATACGATTGCTGATTGTTGATTGCGCTCTGTAAATGAAAATGCTAATCAAACATATATATTTATCTTATTTACAGTTGATATTTCGGCCTATTTGCATAGAAGAGAGTAACATCGTCATTCAATTGTCAGCTGGTGCCCGTTGTTTTGGTAAGTTCTTGTTGTTGGTTTTTGTTTTTCTTTGCCTTGTTTTTAGTTCGCTTGTTATTGCAATCTGTTTGAAATGCCATACCTCTCCCCCCCTCTCTCTTTCACTCTCTCCCCTGCCAGAGATTAGAAATTGCGGGGCAAGTTAAACAGGGTTAACTGCGGAGTCATGGGCCTGTTCACTTGTTCATTTGTGCGGTGTGTGAGGCTGTCATCGGCATGAAACATTTACAGGGTTGACATTTGCATGTGTGACACCCGCAATGATGTGTAGGTGATAGGTGTGGCGCAAGGGGAAGAGAATATGTTGAATGCATCATGCGAAGTGTTGCATGTTGCATTTTAAATGAATATTTTATGGTCGGCAACAGCAGTAGCAGTTGCAGCGGCAGCAGAAACGCGGCTTGTTCCTGATTGTTTCAGTTGACTGCGTGCGCGAACGCCTTAAATTATGCAACGCAATTGCAACGCGTCGCATGCGTGTTGCATTTTAATGGTCGTTCACTGTCGCAGCCCCACTTGGTGTTTTTTTATGGCGCATGCAATGAAGTGCACAATAAAATATTTATAGACCGCGTACAGTTCAATTGCAGGGCATCTTAAAGCCGCATTCATAATCCATATTCGTAATTCATATTCGATTCGTTCGATCGGGGTGTCAAAAAATGCTTTTATGGCGCTCAGTCAATGGACGGGGCAGATAGAGAGCGCCCCGGGCAAATGTTATCGAGTCAATGCCATGTATATATGTGAGATATGAATGCCCGAGGAACTGGCAAACATAGTGCTTGTAGCGCGTGGGACATTCATCTCAATTTATCGCTTCTACGTCCTGGCAGATCGAGGTGCCGCCTGTGTGTATCACAGTTAATACAGGACTACAACGCACATATGCGCGTGAGCTTGTGCGCTGCATCTTGGTGCCGCCCCTTTCCGACGGCGCTTTCCTTTACCCATTTGTTGCCACACAGCAAACGAGTCATTTCACTTGACATGCCATTTTTTTGCCAGCTCCACTCCGGGTGCACGCTCTCTGTGACAAACAAACAGATGTAAACTTGCATCAGATAGAACCCTATGTGCTCTGTTTGCTCTGTGGCTGCGTTCCCCACTTTTGATTATTTTGCCAGCGAATCCACTAAAACCGAAAGCACTCGTATTTCACTGCACAAACAAGGAAAACTGCCGAAATCGTGGATAGATGCGAACATGGTTCCGATAATGCTCAGATAGACAAACAAGCAATCACTGTTGCTGGGGGTGGTAAGGCTTATAAAGACTTTCTCAAGGCAACTCTGGACGGAAATTATTATTATTATTTGTTCTTATCTCTTCGAATGTATTTCACAACGAAACAATGCACATATTTACTTGCTTCTTAAACTTTCTTAACTCTTTAGACTCTTAAATCGGGAATAACACTTACGAGTCGAAATTTCAATATCTTGATATCGTAAAAAAAAGAAATGAAACTGCAGCTGGGGTATGGGTGCATTGCATTGTGTATTGCTGTTCTTGTTATTTATTTAAAGCAGTGTTAGTGAACCAAGCCGGAACCAGCTGACGCAGCAGCACGCACAAGATCGTCAATCCATTTTTATTGAAATGGTTTTGTCTTCTTCTGCTCAGTATGCTGGCTGCCTGTAACTCTGCTATGCATTTGGGGAATTACTTAGCATTATCACTTAGCCATTTCACACATGTTCTCCATTTCAGCACAGATTTGGGCATCCGAATTTTTTTGCGCTCCGTTGTCATTTTGCTGCTGGGAAATTATCCGCTTATGCTAATCTGCCTTACGTTTCAACTTCTTCTTTTCTTTCTCTCCCTCTCCTTCTCTCTCTCTCTGATTCGGACTGAGCTCCTTTTCATGTTTCTATTTCATTCTTGCTGTGTCCCCGTGTTTTACGGACGAGCAGACTTAGCCGGCTTTGAAACCGTTCGAAGGGCATAGAAAATTTCCAAACATCCATCCGGAATCTGCTCGATAACCTACTGTGCTACGTTGAGTATTTTCAATGTCACTTTCTTCAAGGATATCGCTGGCAAGCAGTGTAAGTAGATGCGTTCCCGCTGTTCAAACCGTTTCAATAACTCATCCGGTTATGCTTGCACCAGAGTTGCCTTTTGCTTGTCGTTCTGTTCTCTGCATTCTTATTCTACGAACGTCGTTCTAACAACATGTGTATATCGCTATCGTTATCGTTATAGTTTTTGCGTTCCACGGCTGCGTTTTTTACTAATTCTTACATAGTTGGCGATTTTCCTTGCGCATGGTATGCCCTAAATGGGTTTTCCCAGAACCAGCACAATTAACTAAGTTGAACGGCCAAAAACAAAAGCCGCTTCCTGCTTGAAATAAAACGAAAAAAGGAAAACTGCATTGAAATTGAAATTGCAACATTTTACAATTATGTATATAGGTTAAGCAGAGCAGCGACTCGGTCAGCGGCAGAGGCGAAATTAGCGTCACGCAACGCAATGCCAACATACGAAATCTGTTTGCTCCATCGCCGGCAGCGTTGGCCAAGCGAAAGGCGGCAAGACAGCGTAGCCAAAGCACCGTGTGCCTGGAGCGAGGGCAGTCCGAGAGCCAAGAGCCACGTGCGGGGCAGAAAGAACGGGCACAGGATGCCAGCGAACCTGGACGTGCCCTCTCGCTGAGCAACCTGCAGCTGCGTCACTCCATGGGCCAGATTAGCGCCTACAATGGAAATAATATGAACAATGGCGATTATCAGCACAGCACACGTCAGGGGAGCGTTTCGACAGACATAAATCAATTGGCATTGACTAAGAATCAATCAGCACTAAGACAATACAATGGCGTTAACGGCAATTCAATGCGACACGCGTTCCGTCAGGACGTTGCCTACGTGTCCAACAAAGACTTTTCCTACGACGCATCGGATGACTTCACGAACAGCGAGAACAATGGCATGCAACAGAGCGCAATTCTCTTGGCCTCAGGGCAAATGCAGCGCCAGCAACATTCAACTGACGACTCACTTCGATGCTCTCCCTTGGCGTGGCACGAGCGAAAGAACTGGCCAGCAACGAAACATTCGGAGAATCCTATTAACAGCAACATGCAAAAATATCAGCAGCAGCAGCAGCAGCAATTGCCGCAGGATTCGCTGGAGCTTAAGTTACCCGGAATCTGGCAAAACAACAATGTTGACTTTGGTAATGAAATAGCCTGGGGCAATGCCAGAGAGACATCGCTTCCTTTGAGTCACCTGGAAATGCTTCACGATTCCTTGTCGTTGTCGGACAACGCTGCGACGCAACAACACGGCGAACTATATTCAGTAGGGGCTGCTGCGGACGCTGAAAAATTGCGGAGTCAGCCGCAAAGTATGCAAAGAGAAAGGTAAATGGACAAGGCGACCATTTCTAAAGATGGCTGAAATGTTAAAATTCAATCAAATCATAATGATCATAAGCAAACTAGATTTGGGATTGCTCAACACATCAAGAACACGTTGAGTCAATAAGATAAGCGTAGCAGAAGCAGGTAATTTTTTGCAAATTTTGTGCACTAAAATTCGTTCGAGTTAGACATTTCCAACACTCTGCTGAATAATCGGTTTGAAGTCCTCTAAGAGCAGAAAGCGAAAACGAAACTAACCTTGACCGTTCGCTGACAACCGAATCCAAACAGTAATTGTAACAGTTTGTCAAGTTTGTCGGTTTGTCAATGTGTCCGACATTTGCATATCGAATTGCAATCGTTGTGATTTGCCCGCTCGATTGGACGACAGTGTCAAGTAAGTTGCTGTGCTATGTTGCTGTGGTTTAGTGTCGCGTCGTTGCTGCTGTTGTTCTTTGCATTGCTCGCATGCAGCTCAAGTGCAACCGCTAACAACAAACCCATAAAATCGATAAGTCTTTTGTCAGCCACTCTCGATTTGTTTGCCACGACACAATGGACGACATTCCTCAGTCGCATTGATGCGTGGCAAGCAACGAATAGAGCGGCGGCGGGCGGACATGAGAGAGGAAGAGGGCGGATGGGCGTGTTAGCGAATGCATTAAGCGTGTCATTTTTAGCAGTCACTGTTGCACAATCGCAAACTGTTTCGATTTGACTTCTCTGCCAATTTGTGAGTCAAGATTGTGCGGCTTACGCGCTTACGCTCACTTATTCGCACTCGCATCAAAATGGCCAAGCTGACTATATGGAGCAATCGATGGTAAGATGGGAGATGCAGATAGAGTTGGTGAGTCTGTGTCAGAGCGAGAGTGAGAGAGAGCGCGAGTGTAGCGTGGATAGTTTCCGAAATTCAATCATGCGTGGCGAGGCAACTGCGTTGAGTCAAGACTGAGGAGGGTGGGTTCAGCGGGGGGTTCCAATGCATAATCTTGTTGTCGACGAGCGGGCGAACTGGGAAACTTGCGAGTTCACTGACTGCGGCTAATTGAGCAAGAGAAAGGTAGCGGAAAGCAATTTGTCAATTGATTGAAAGCGAGTTTGATTTATACTACGAGCTTGATAATGAGGCCAATTGTGCTACATAGTTGACTATGCTCTAGAGAAACTGTAATCCCATCGAAATGCTCTGCTTATTGGCAGCAATTAAATTATCAAAGATATTGACACAAATTGAAAGATTCCATGGAAGTTTTTCCCTTGTCGTAATTGGGTTTTAATAGTCGTTTCTGTTGTTACCTTACCTTCTTATCAGCATGATATCGACTTTTTTGCTCGCACCACAAACTTATGGAACTCCTTTGCTATTTACTTAAATTGTTCGTTTTTTTTCGAGAAAAGTAAAGAAGACAGAGTCGAAGATTAATACAAACAAAGTACAAATTAAAGGGGACATTGCTGTCGCTCACTGAGAGTGTCAATTTTGTTGTTGTTGTTCTTGTTGCAGTGTCAGCAATTGCGTTAAAGCAACACCGACGACGACGGTGATGGTGACGGTGACGGTGACGGCAGGCCCCCAGTCCATCATTAATACACCACATCGTTTTAATTTAATGCAACGCAGCAATTTTATCAAACAGCAGCACTGTTGGTGCAACAACAGCAATAATGCAGACACGTTGACAACAACAACACGCGGATACAGCCAGTGCTATTAACACGCTTCAGCCCCTCTTATCTTCTTCTTTCTCTTGCAAGCGCAATGCTGTTTTGATATTATTCTTGTTGTTGCTGCTGTCGCTTATCAGCTGTCGTCGTCGTCGTCGTCGTCAATGAGTTGCCGTCTGTGAACTGCGTCGATAGCATTTGTACAGGTCATATAGCCGGCTGCCACTTGTGGGGTGGATGGGGGGGGTTGGATCCATTTTAACTGGCGACGCTGAAGCCAACGTCGATGTCTGCAATTGATTTGATTGTTGCAGACATTGTGCATATCTCAGATAGCTCCAACCGGCACCAATGCGATGGGTTGCCTCCATCTGCAACTGGCTGTCAGATCGTCGACTCATGATATGCAACTTTGATGGGCTGCACTGGCAATTGCCACGTTGTTTGATTTGTTTGACATGACTCGCTTCGTTCATGAGCGGTTCATGCAGTTACAGGCCGTCGCTAAGTTCAGTTGATTCCTTTGGCAATCAGTAGGCGCCTTTGTCATGTTATCTGTCAGACATCGCTCTAATCGGCAATGAGCTCCCTTCAAATTGGTATTACGATCGCAGCTACGTGCTGGAACACGTCTGCATGTCCGGATGTCAGCCAGCTTAGTTATGTCATGTCAGCAGAGCAGCACAAGCTGTGCATGCGGGTATTACACACACACTCATACACACACACACACACACACACACACACACACACACGAGTTGGCCAACAATTTGGAGCTGCTAATAAATGTTGCCTGCAATTTGCACATAGTACTACTGCACATTGCCATCGTTTGTTTTACAGTTCTGCGACTACAGCGGCGATACAAATGTCACAAGAGTATTTTTATCAGGGCGGATTAAACAACAAATGTTTGACTCTTTATGTGGGCGGGCAACAAGCTTCGTTAACTCTGACCTGCCTATCAACATCAACGCCAACCAAAACGAGCGCCAAAGTAAGCCCTCCTCCGTCGAGCCTGTTATGCGCAATCCCGGCGTTGTGGCTGCATGGAGCATACAAAAGAGCGCAGTGCAAAAAATATGCTTCGTGCAGCAACACAACAAAAACCAAAACAGACAATAGACGGCAGCAGCAAACAACAAAAAGAAAAAAAATGAAGAACTCTGCCGCATTTCCGGCAGCAGTCAACATGGCGAACGTTCGCGGCTCCGGTTTATGCAAAACTCAACACAGCAAAAGAATAACCGACTCCATGGAGTGTTCATATTTTTGCCACTCATTCGTGTTGTTATGTCACCTGTGCAAGAAGTGTGAGTAACTTGGTCGGTAGCTAGGTAGCTAGGACATTGGCCCATGGACATTTAAGACGAGTGGGTTAACATTGATTATGACTTACAAGCACAGCGATTTCCATTCGATCAAGTAAATCGGAGCAATCGCAAAGTTAAGCTTAATTTAAAGGCTAAGTTATTCATATTTGGTGCTGTAAATTTGGTTGCAATTGGGGAATTATTTTATATAAAATATTGGTATGGTTGAAACCAAGCTCTGGAGCGCCGAGAAGTATGCAATTCAAAATATTTAACAAACTTGTAGGTCCTAATGGATAAATTTAGTTGAGCATATAGTAATAGTTGAAATTTTCAGTGTATCTAAGTGACTAGCAATCTATTCATCTACCTTCTAAGCATCAGCGTGAAAGTCAATGTTTTCTATGCATTCAGGAATACGAATTCTTCCCATTGACGTACAGTTTCTTCATAGTTCGCTTTATTGCCCCGGTTTGATTGCACTTCACACTGCAATCTCGCCTTGTTGTAGTTATGGTACATGCCATACTCAGACATGCTTGGCTAATGAAATTCTCCTCTCCTCTTTTTTACAGCTCTGCGCAGTCTGCGCCGTTGGCCGAGCGCCTGCAGCGATTCCGGCAGCGACAACAGCGTTACAACAGCGCTGAAATCGACGACAACGATTTATCAGCTGAACAAATAACCTTTACGAATTTGCATAGGCGTAGCCAGAACAATCAACAACCTGGTAGCGGAGCTGCTCATGGTGCCGCAGTTGATGCCGTCACACGTTGCTCAACTGAAGCGTTAGACGAGTCGCAGGCGGCCCAGCATAGTGACGCCGGTAACGTTATCGCGGAGGAGGCAACGCCAACGCCACGACGACGCGTACTCATAAAGCGTCGCATCGTACGCTCATCGCGCGCCCGCAACGTTGGTGAACGGCAAACGTCAAATTCTGCTTGCAGGTCAGAGCCGTCACAGAGTTCTCACTTGGACTGGCTATCACGGCTGTGGCAACTCTGCACCTCCGCCAGCAAGCAAAACACACACTCGAGGAGCGGTGCAGCAAGGGCAACATTGGGCAGCGGCGAGCAGAGCACCAAGAGGCAAGCCCAACTCAATCTACAGCCCCAGGCACAGCCGCAGCTCCAATCCCAATTCCAGTCCCAGTCCCAACCCGATCCCGATATCAATCCCATTATGGCCGTCCTGCGTACTATGAAACTTAAAGAGCGCCTAGCCATTAGCCTAGGTGCCACGCTGGTGCTGCTCACGCTGCTGCTAATTGTCGATGTGCAAATGGACTTTGGTGTGGCCAATCGGCATCTGCTGCAGCAGCAGCAACAGCAGCAGCAGCATCAAAAGCTGCGCTATGGCAACAATAATGATTACAACGAAGTGGGCCAAGCTGGCGGCGGTGGACTACTGCATGAGTTCAAACGAAAGTTCCTGCAAAAAAGGTGAGTATTATTAGTGGATAATGAGAAAGCTTTTAGCATGGAATGACTCACTCGTTGAATGTTCAACCACTTTAGGCACACTTAACATTAATAGTAGCTATCAGAACATAAACAATTACACATTTGTAGATGAGAAAGTGATATGAGAAATGTAGATATGAGATTTAATAAAAAGCTAAGAGTGCGACACCAGATATACTTTAAGTTTAAATACTTCGAATAAAAGAAAAGACTTTATATAACGATTATACGTTTAAGGTGATTCTATTGCATTTCACTTTCATTGCGCACAGACTTCGTTACACAGTTCTCCTGCATCACGTAGTACTTTTCATTCTTTTCCGTTCCTAGTGAATTTCTGCCAAACAATGCACATAATTCAATTTAGTAAATGCAACAGAAGTTGCAGCAAAAGTTGCATTAAAACGTAATTTGCAGACAACTTTTCAGATTATAGTACTACCCCCATCATAAACTTATATAGTAAACGGGAAGTACGGGAAGGTCGCAACTGCACGAGTACAGTCAAGCTTCTCAAGCTGGCAAGTTATGCTCGATACTTGGCTAGTATACGCCATATTGTACTCATGCCAGAGAGCTAAAAGAGTTTTAATTTTCTCTTTTTTTTTAATGACGTTTACTTGATCGTTCTTCTCCCTTTCCATACGCGCAGTCTTCCTTTGCGAATGTGCGCATAAGCGTGTGATTTTGTCTGAACCGTCGCTATTCGGTTGCACCCAACGACCTGCATAAGCTAAGTAATAAAATAAAAAGAAACAACAAGACGTCAGACACGCCTCCTTTCGCCGACTGCGCTTGCCACGAGCCCACGAGCAGGCTGTCAGACCACGAACCATCAGGTGAGGCGGGGCTTTTGACGGAATCTTAAGTTTCCTTGCCAATATTTTGCTGGGAAGTAATTAATTAATTCATGAGTTAAAAATCTTCTCCCTTGCGCCCTGCCAATGCGCCGAAGAACCTTTGCCTTGTTGCTCCATATATGGAAATTTCCCTGTGTATAATGTAAAATTATGATACTCCCGTTAAGTTCGTGTGCATGTGCAGAGCAGCGTGCTACTGAAGCGGTATAATTTCAATTTGCGCAATGTTTTTTTTTTTTTTTAAATTCATATTGCTCTTTTACAAGAACTTTATCATCATCATGGTGATGCTATAAATGTTTTTAGTAATCTGTGAAATACATATATTGTTTCGGAATAATTTAACTGCACATACACAACAATGCTTACCAGAAGTGCTGTGTTCACCGCCAAAGGCATTACACCTAACAGCCGAATCATTTCGGGTATCTGGCTCTTGGCCAACATGAATAGCACAACGCGCTGCTGACTGATATTCAAATTGTAAAATGAAATATTGTACATCTCGTACATGATATCATCATTCTGTGGAAGAACGTCATCATACGTGAGTAGAACGCAAGCAAATCAAAAGTAATCGCCCATTTACACAGTTCTCCAGCAACGTTCCAAGTATACAGTATATATACATGTTGGGATAGAGAATAAACAAATAGCAATAGCCGCTCGGCCAGCTTCCGGTGATCAAAACAAACGTGGACAACAGAATGCATACGACGGAGGTGGCGACTTGAGTGGATACTATTGAATAGAACAGATCGTTACACGCTTTGATAAACCTGTAATATTAATATAATATTGACATAGATGATAAAATTGCAATGTTTTCTATTTTCACTTACATAAGATAAGTCTGATGCCACTTTGCAATGTCTGTAAGAAGTTTCGAAATTTCTCTTTGAGCGCTTTCGCCTTCGTCCGATGCCTCGACAAGTTTATTAAAGTTATCCACCTTCAGATGCAATATATCCGCAAAGAGATAGCACTGAAGCAGGTGCACTATGATAACCATATCACCAGCGTACATTCCTATGCCGCCCATCAATATCGAGCATGCGTGTGTTACCTGAGTAATCCAGTGGCCAGTTTCGGTTTCCACATCGATGCCCGGGACATGATAGTGCATAAATAAGTAGGCGTTGCCAGTTACTTTACCCGCAATCAGTGTAGTGAGAAACATGCCGAAACATCCGAACAGGTAACACATGCCAACCACTTGAAGGACTCGTTTTAGCCTGTCGCAACTCTTAAGTAGAACTTCAGAAAACCTGATATCATCGTTTGACTCGTATTCCTCGTAGATTTGAGAGATACTACGGTTCAACTCATATATTTCACGATGTGAGGATATTCCCACCGCCATTTTGTTGATCCCTTGCACTACGCTGCCAGCCATCGAAATTGCTTGCAACGAGAACATCCAATTGGCCTCCTTCAACACAGTTAGAAATGTAAAGATGGCGTAAGTTATAATGATGAACACCGGTAATACAGTCACGTGGTTTATGCGATAATTCGGATCATATGCATTGGCACCGACACAACTTGTTATGAAGCGAACGAATCGCATTATGGATTCAAAGTATTCAGACGATCGCAACGACATTTCGATCAGTTTTGATTAAATTTTGGTCGCTTCGCTACGTTATATAGTTATCAATCTGGGATAGAAAACAGCTGAACATGACAACTTGCTGGACGTGATTGAAAAATTGCTTAATTACCTACACTAAGCCAGTCAGTATGTATGTCCATTCTGAGAGAAGTACCTGGCAGTGTCACCTGTTTTACGCATGTCACTTGACAGTTTAATGAGCAAAGTTTGCTCTCAGTTTAATTAAGTGCACGCCACAACGCACATCGATCCGTAGTGCAGCAACATTGTATAGACAGTGTGCGGTGTCCCTCATGCATATGCAGCAAACGAACGAACTTGTTGCCTTGTTACATCACTAAACAATGTTAAGGACCGAGCTGCCACGTGGCCTGTTAGCCAATGCATAATCGACAGCAAGGAATCAATTGCGCATATTGCACAAACACAGTTAGGTGTAGCCAAGCTTGTGTTGATTTGCCAGCTATGGCAGTAGTAAGCTCTTAATTCTTTTCTTCACTCAAAATGGCGTTATGCAGCGAGGTTGTGTTTGTGTGTGCTTGATAACATTAAAAGCATTAAACCTGCTGAAACTCGTTATGAGATATTCGTAATAAGCCTTGCGGCAAAGATAACAGAGGAGAGGGCTGAGGTAAATCTGACTCCCTGTTGCGGCTGTAAAGTTTAAAGCTTGCTGGCAACTGTTAATTGAAAAAGTTTCGCACTTTGCCTGGCACTGCACATGTGCGCAGTGCGCACCTTTTGAGTGACACCCAGGGACAAGCGCACAACACATACATTCTACCTGATCTACCCTACGAAGCGAGAGATGGGGGAATTTGTTACAGACTTGGGGAGCAACAATTAAAAATTATAACAACAATATACAAAGTTCTGCGTCTGTGCCGCACTCTGATTTGAGGCAGCTCTCTTTTCTTAACTCTACTTAACTCATCTTATCCCATCTCATCTCAGTCCAACTCATCTCATCTCAACTCATCGTGTAAGCCCTTCGCTTAATGATGCAGCACTCGCCCTTTTTGCATGTGGCCAACTTGTCGTAAGCACACACACACACAAATGCATTCAAATTCATTTTAATGGCCAGAGAGAGAGAGAGAGAAAGAGACGGAAGAGCAGAAACATAAGTAGAGAGAACTGCACTCAAATTACGACCGTACTGGAAAAGCTACCGAGATTTGTGCTAACGAGCGACTGAAATTTTCTAACAAACAGTCAAACTGGCCAAGGTTAAGGTAGGCCGTGCAGAAATTGCAATGAGACAAGTAAAGTTGCAATCCTAAAAGCAACATCAAAACAGAAAGCCAAGTTATAATTTTCAATGAAAGCTGTTAAGTAGAATTCGGGGAGTGTAAAGAGTGCACAGTTCAAAATCTAGCTTATGCACATGGCATATCTAATGCTGATTCCCATGTCAGTGACACACGATTCCCAGTTCATATGTCAAAGTAATCTGTGGCTTCTTGGTATTTTGAAAAGCGTTAATGATTTATTCAAAGACATTGTACTTTAGAGTTGATTTTCGTTCAGTATCGGTGCTTGTAATTTTTGTTGATTACAGTCAAAGTTAATAGTACAAGTGTATTGGTATCTGTTACTATGGTTTACTGTTATCCGTTTGGTTTCAAATAACGAAGATATCTTAGAAGTTCTGTGTAGAATTTCTTAAGGACTTTCGGCTAGTTGGCTGCAGTCACACACGTTTATAGTAACCTCCATGTAGGTTTCAATTAGCAGAAAATGCCTAGTCTATTATTAAGTACGTGTGGAAAAAATAAATAAAGGCTTGTTCAACGCATTTTCTTGCAGTAACTCTTCGGGCTCCAAGGAGGCATCCACACAAGCACAGGCCTCCGCAGGTCAAAATGGAGGAACAACAAGTGGACAGGAGGCTGTAGTTGCCGGCTCTACGCTCTCGACGCGAAAGCCAACGCCGCACGATCGTTATGTGGATCTGCAGAAGCTGCTAATTACCGATGAATACGTTCATGTTATTGTTGACAACGATCCCGATATGACGGTAGATAATCCTACGCTAGCAGAAGTATTGGAACGCCAAATCGGGTGAGTGATAACGAGTAGTTAAGTGTGATTGTTAATAGCAGCCCGAGAGCGGAAGCTGGACGAAAAATTCAATTTCCCCTAAACGGAAGGTATAATGCTTAGTGATTTGCCTTCCTGCAGAGTTTCACTTACATTTGTCAGGCACGCGCATCGACTGCCGTAATAGTAGGTGAAAGCGGTTGTGTGTGGTGGGGGGGGGGGGGGGAAATGGTTGGTGTGGTGTGGAGTGTAAAACCACCCAAACAGCAGCTAAATTCTCAGCCTGTGCGGTGTTCGAGTGAAGCAGTTACTGGTTCTTTTGGCTTTGCTGAAATTGAAATGATTTTTATTGAAATTTACGCTCCATTTACGTGACACATTTACGTTTTAGATATTTGCTCTAACGTTAACGTTTACGTCTTTACCGTTTCTATCTGTGTAAGTGTTGCCTGATTGTTGTTGTTGCTGTGGTTGACGCTGATGCCGACGCGTTGACGTTCAGACTGTTGCCTGGCGTTAGGTTCGGGTTGTTTCTATTTTTGCAGACGTCGTTGTTGCTATCGCTGAACGATGCCTTCGTCAACGGCGCTTTGCAGGTCTGATGCCGCCCGCTGATAACGCTGATGAGAGTTTAGCGCGATGTTCCAGTGCTTGTCTCAACATGGCGTATACGTAATTTCGTATGAGCGCAATCAAATAAAATTGCAATAAAGAAATCAATGCGGATTCCAGACCGTACTCTAGTCGTCGACTCTTCTGCACAGCTTCATCCGTTCCCTTCCCCGGTTTTTCATTCCTCTTGCTCCTAATGCAGCAATGAAATTTATTTCGCTGAGAATACATTTGATTTCCTTGCACAGTAATCAGCTTAGGATTTCTCTCCTTGCGGCCCCAACTCCCCACCCGACTTCACAAATATTTTCAAAGACACACAAAGATTTCGAATCTGCTGCTGCTACGAAATTGTGTGGCAGTCTTTATCAAAATTGAAAACGTAGCGTATGAGTAATTTCGTTTGCTCGAATAGTTGGCGAACACCGTGTGCAACGAGAAGTGGAAAAAACAAAAAAGTTATAATAATAATAAAAGGCAAACGGGGGAAAATGCAAAGTGGTAAAAACTTGTCAGGCTAAAAGTACGTTGTTGTTGCTGCTGCTGTAGGCATCGCCCCCAGGAGGAGGTCTGTGGGCGTTGGCATTAGCATAAAATGCTTGATTTTCTAATTTATCGCACATCACCGAAACGAAAGCAAATGTTTTTGCGCTGCACGTAGCACAAATGCAAATTTCATTAACAAGCGAAATTGCCTTGTGTAAGTTGCAAGAGGGAGATAGAGCACACACGTGGCATGTGGCAGAAAGAGTATGGAAGAGCTTAGCAGGACTTTGAAAAATTATGTCTAAATATGGGTCATCCCTTACAAAAAAATATATTTTTAATTTCATACAATGAAAAAGAGGTAAAGTCTGTAGGACTTTTAGTAACCTACTAAGTGGCCGCCAAACCCCATAAAAATTTCACTAGGGCTCTGAGTGGGCGCCGCATATTGCCCAAAATTGGAAGCAGGCATAGCTTCTCAGTAACTGCCACCCACCATCAGAGATATCTCATTAAAATTCTGTCGTCTCGCTGGCTGCCATTGTTGGCTGTCGCGGCAGACGCGTGCCGAGCTCATGTCGTGTGTGGCTTAGGCTGTCTTTTGTCTTGGCTCTTCAGTTTGAGGTTGCAGTAAGCTGCGGGGCGGAGGGGGCGGCAATGTGAGCGTTGTGTCAGCGGTTTTCGGCTGGCTACGCTAACAGAATGCAGCGACATTCAGGTGACTCTCACTGTGAGAAAAAAATGCAAGCCGCAAAAAATGCAAATTCACCAGAAATTACACTGTGAAATATGAAAGAGAAAATTGGACTCCAGCAGGGCGGTAACTGGTGCGAGATATTTGGGTGAACGGCATGTTCTGAATTAGCTAAATATAATTACGAAAATTTGTGCTCGTTACATCAGTGTTTTGAGGTTACATCCCTGCCACTCTGCTGCTGATTTACCATAAGCCGCCGCAGTGTCCTTCTGGGCTGCTGTCGCTCAGCCATCACGTCGCCTTGTGGCGTGCGTTTAATTAGTATGACAAATTTTTAATTAGCCTGCAATTGCGACCGCGTCGAGCTGGGACAGCAATCTTATTGCGAGCGAATTACAGCGGAGTAACCAAAAAAATAATGAGAGAAACAAAAACGAAGTTAAACCCAACTGCAAGTTAAGCAGCTGCTGCCGCTCCAGCTTGCCACGGCCCGGATCTGACTGCGAAAGGCAGACGCGTCGTAATAAAAGACTATGCTCAATGTCGGCGAGTGTGTAAAACTAAAGTGCGCTGACATTTTGCCAGCTACGCGAAACACGGATGCATTCGTCTCCCCGCCATTCTTCCCCATCTATTGCCGGCACAGCTGCAGCTGTGACGCTCTCTGGCTTGGGCTGTGGCTCCGGCTCTGGAGCTGTAGCTGTAGCTGCGCTGTCAGTGGTTTTAATGTGCGCGCGTTCGTTACTGCTGAAGTTTATCCTTGTAGACCGGCAAACGCAACAATATAAGTTTAATTTCATTCTTGTGCGTTGGTTGGTTTTGTAACTCACTTCAAAGTGTCCGCCCGTCGACGGCGGCGCCTGTCGTCGCTGGATTCTTGGCCGCGGTTGCGTTGTTGGGCCATTCTTTGGTTGCCAGCGCGCCACAATTTCACACGCACAAAGTTTTTCGCTTTCTAAGCACACGGCGGGGCAGAGCACAGGAAGAGCTTGTGGCCAGGACAGGACTTTCTCTCTCTCTCCTACTCTTTGGCTGAGTCGCAGCTGCAAAAAGGAAATCGACGATGGCAAAGTTTCCTGACATTTTCTTATGTTGAAACAATTATGGGGCGGAGCATGGAGATGCCTGCCCTGGCTTAGGACAGACCTAGGACACGCCGACTGACAGCTGTTATTATATCTACTTGGGACAGAGCGAAAACATTTGCAATGACAAAAAAGAAGAACACACAATAAGAGCAAAAACTTAAAGTGAAAGTGGGATTCCTTGTTGACCAAAATGTTTGCTTAAGAGTTAAAGGATTTAAGCAAACAATGGCAAGGAATTCGAAATACCCTAATTGTTAGTAATCTCATTTAATTTAATTTTTTACGCACGATTAATACTTAAGAAGCGAACTCTTTTGCTAGCTTTAACAAATCGGAAGAAAAATGCTGCATAATAAGCATTCATTTTTTAAAGATAACTTCGAATCTGAATTAAATGATAAGTATACGTAGTCATGTAATGACTTTATTGCATTATTTCCACACATCCTCAAAGGGGCTGCATGTGGCGAATGAATCGCATGAATCAATTGCAATGGGGATTTGATTAAACATGGCAGACAACATCTGTGGGACTTCATATAAGCCGTAAACCAATGGCGAAATATTTAAACACGCCGCCAACCTCAACATATTGCCAGTTGGACAGCGTCCAGTGCTTAGTCAATGTCTAAACGAGCTGCTTCATCAATTACGCAGTGCTTGGCTCGCTCAGCTCGGCGCTCGGGCTACCTACCTACCCCAGTGCCCCCTGTGGCATTTGACAAATGAAACATGCGCAGAAATTGGATTCAGACTCGCCATTGTAGCGGATGTAGCACAATTTCACAATTTACAGCACCGACTCGAATGAAGTATGATGCCAGAGCCTGGTGCTGTGGTCGAGAGTGTCGACCACACTTAGCAGCTGCGTCTGCAACCTCAACGCACCTTCCGCTCCGTTACAGAACCCATGTCAATTTCTTGCTCAGCTTATGACAATTGCCGCCTGCTACCTGCTAAGAAACGGCCACTTTGTAGTTGTTAATTGTCGTGGAAGCGATTTAAAAAATTAAAGAGGCCGCATGCAGCTCGCAGGGCATGCCTATTCGGCGTTCTTTCAAGCTGTGTGCAAATTTGCAGCACGCTCATTACAAGTCAGACCAGGTAACAGGCAGGAAGTTGTCGCTATTTTCATAAAAAAAAAGTTTTAATATTGAAAGTCATTTTGTGCCGGTCGCTGCACAAGGGTCTTGGGGCGGCTCTCAGACATTTGTTTCCTTCCTGCCACACGAAGAGCAAGTGGCGACGAGTGAAAAGGTCTGCAAACAGCAGCGGAAGAGGCAGCATTAAAGCATTCCCTGCCTCAAGTATTACCAGACGTCATCTGGCAAATTATGAAAAGGATTTCAGTGAGTTGACTTTAGGCTGGCCAACAACTTGGCTCGACTTGCGGGGACTGTGCGACAGACAGCAACAGCAATCATTGTAGTGGCAGTAATGGCAGTGACAACGAGAAGAGCGATGAGAAAGAGTGACGACAACGAAGGAATATGGCCATTGGGAGTTACGTGAGTTCACCCGGGCGTTGTGTTAGTGTGCAAACGGAGCTGCTGCTTCTCCTCCTGCTGCTGACTACATTATCGTGATAAACATGCTGCATAATGCCGCAGACAGTGGCCATTGCTCATGCTGTGAACTGTCAACCCGTTGAAAAGATTTTCGCTTTGTAACCAGTAGCTGACCAGCAAAAGCAGCTGCAGTCTTTATTACAAATTGCAACAATTCAATTTGTCAGTCGCACATTCCGCTTTGTGTTTGAATATTTTGGCTTAGTTTCAACGCGAATTATCTGCAGCGTGCGCACGGCAACAGCTGCGAAAGCGAACTCAACTGTTGAGCTGCATTTAACCAGCTTGCGGCACATTTAAATATCAATTTTCAATCGGTTTAAATGCTTACACAGCAAGAGAGTAAAGCGAAACGGCAAAAAAGGGCTAAGTTAACCGCTTTAAATACGAGCTGAAAAAGTCAATAGCATGAAAAACTACAGGGATATCAAATAATAGGGAGAGAGTAGGAGAGAGTGAAAGAGAAGGCGCAAAGGAGATTGCAACATACACACAGATATGCAACGTGGCGTAAGATAGGAAAGTTTGGTGCCGCTTTTAGCTGAAAAAAAGGAAGGGAATTGGAAGTGGTTTCTTGTCTGAAGGCCATAAGGGTTACAGTGAAAGATGCGTACATAGTCTCTCGCTCTCAATGTGAATTGATGAGAGAGAGAAACATAAGAAAGAACGCATTCGAGAGCAAAATTGCCAATGCAAAAATACGAAGAGGAATGGGGGAAGGGGAAAGGGAAACTCTGAGATTTCCTGTGCCAGCTGGCGGCTGCTTTGATAAATCAATGTGACAATCATTACGGCAACTCGAAACTTCTCGCAATGTGGCCCAAAGCATTATCATAGCATACTTTTAAGCGTGGCGTCTTTTTTCCCCCCAGTGCTATGACTCACATATACTCACATGCGAGACAACTGACTGAAATTTCTTTCTTCTTTTGGTATTTCTCGCTTCTTTTGCAGAGCAAATGCCAGCAATTTGGAGCGCTTCCAATTGCGCATTACGAAGAAGGAGCTCTACAGCGAGCAGGATACACTGGTCGATGCGGTGCTACGTGACATGATCAAGTTGCCAATAGAGCATGTGGGTAAGTGTTACCTCCAGCCTTCTACCGATTGCACATATTGTAAAGCAATAAATACTTGAGCGTCGTGCTGTGCCTGAATTTAGGTGCATCAATTTGCTGCTGCTGTCGCTGCTTTCGGGACGAAACTTACTTGCCCTCGGGCTGGCTGCACATTTAACTTAATTATGCAAAGGAGCAGCAAGAAAGTTGCCCGGATTATTGAGACCCGCCAAGGTGGCAGGCAAAACTATTTTCATTTGAAAGTTTACCATGAGCGTAATTTATTAAAAATAAAGTTTTGCAACTGGCGCACAAAAGCGCAAGCAACAACATTGGGAAATTCATAGGACCGAACTGTAAAACAACAACAATAATGACACTAATTCTGTATACATACATACAAACATCTTAAAGCGGCGACTTTTGTATACATTTGTTTGCAGCAAAAGAGTAGTGATTAAATATCGTAAAATAATTCTAGCGCATTTACATTATGGCATAGTTGTGGATTATGTGCAAAAGAGTCAATAGTTGAATCTTATTATATTTCCACAGGATGGAAGAAAATTTGCAGTAACCAAACTTGCTTTTAATTGCGTTTACAGGCAGCAGAAATATGCTTTTGAAGTGCACATAATTTCAGTAGCCAATTCTCGGATGAATGCTCAGGCTGACAGACAAAAACGTCAGCATTTTCGTTCCTTTGTGGGCACTCTGCGTATACGCAATATTTTTGTAAGCTTTATTCATTTTAATTGCAATTTAGTCAAGTGTAATTTGGGCATGCACTTTCACTTAATGCAATTTCAATGATTGCAATATCTGAGGAAACCACTGCAGCTGCTGCTGCTGCATCTTCCCCTCCTTGTGGGCCAAAATATTTGTGCAACGATGTGCAAATTTTGGGCAAGGCATGTTTTGCTTCAATTTAATTCAAGTGTACGCACTGCATAGTACGCAAGCAGCGTAATTTTACTTCATTTAAATTTACTGATTGTTGGTACTTTTGTTGTTTTTTTTTATCGATTTGCAGTGCAAAAGGAGGGCGGAACGCAACTGAAACTGATTATTGAGTATCCGAATGACGTGAAGGCCCTAATGAAACCCATGCGGTGAGTGTATAAAGACGACAGTAATTAAAAATGTTTATTAAAGTAACTCTATAAGCGGTCAATGGCCACTGCAATTGTTTTCAGCATTTTCGGGCAGAGGATGTTGAAAATTATTCGCCCACACTGACTACTGTGTGGCCAGAAAACGGACAATTCAGTGAATTTTTATAAACTGCACTTTGTGCGTTGAATGCGATGCCTTTCGTACGATTCGCGCTGCGGTGGTACTTGAGGCAGCTCGTAATTTAAAACATTTATACGCTTTTTAATGAGATTTAAAACGCGCTGCTTGGCCGGTCTCAGTCATGGGTCTCAGCCCACACAGCCCACAGCTGAGCAACCGCAGCAGCTGCCAAAGTGTAAAGTGTCCTTTTAATGTTCTTCATTTGCAATTTAAATGAAACGTTTTTTGAATTACCGCGCGGTGCTGCCGTGTAAGTAATTAAGCTGCCACGTAGCAATCGCAATGGCTGCCACGCCCATCCATTGGTCCCTGCAAAGAAGCTCTTCTTGCACATACCTGGACTGGCGAATCGCAAAGCATGGCAACGTAACGCATCGCATCCCCCTTGTTGTGAATGCAAATACATTCAATTGGCCACCCGCACTTTAAATTCAATTCATTATTTTACGCTCTTTTCTGTATTTTTGCATCTGTTTTGCAGTTTTCCAAGGGACCAGCAAACGTTGCCCAATCATTTCTACTTCACGGACTACGAGCGCCACAATGCCGAGATTGCTGCCTTTCATTTAGACAGGTGAGTTACCCCAACTCTCTCTCGCAGGCATCACGACTATGATGAAGCTGTCCTTTTCCAATTGCATTGCGGAAATTCAGTGAGCCGTACAAAAATTCAGTTGCAATTTTTCAATAAAAAACTATTGAATTCACCTAGAAAAATTACCGCATATTTGTTTTCAACTTTATCAACTTTGAAACTTTATCATACTCTTTGCGCAACGCTGCAGGTACACAAATTATACGAATGAGTGAGTAACAGATAAAAAAGGGTGTAGAACGGATAAACGTTCATATTCGCAATCGCGTACAGAGTATCTTGCAGTCTTGTGAGCTGCCCACTCCCATTTTTAATTACATTGTTCGTGCTCAAGGCAAATATTTATGCAAATTTCCCAACAAATCAAATCAGTAATTTTTCCATCGGAACAATGAGTAGAAAGCCCGTGCTTTACGATGGGTGCATCATTTATGACTCACGACTTAAGGTCATCAAATTAGCTTATGGCGGGTCAGTCTACTGAACATTGCGTAAACTATTGAGTCGGTTTATTTGGTATATGTGTGCGTCTGGTTGGGTTCGATTAGAGGCTTATAAGTAAGCCGCAAGAAACCGAAGGTTGAAGGGCTGTCAAATTATTATTTATGCGGCAATAAACTGATTTACGTCTTATTTATACATACGCACATAAATACTAGAGCTTGTATAGTAAGAAGATTTTTACTAACGCAAATAGTTGCTGTATCAAGTAAATTCTAACAAGTCTACTTAGTTGAAGTTTGTCTCAGAAGTCCTCAACAGAGGTTTATGGATGTTTTATGGCTAATTAAATCACGCAGATAATTTACCAAGTGGTCTAACATGATTCACAGTAATTTAGATTCACACACAGTTGGCAGCTATCAGACTTAAACATGCAGCAATCAGAGCCCAGATATATATCTCATCTCATACATTTTTTGTGGTTACACGCAACAAAAACCACGTAGAACTTGGTAGGGTCAGCAACTTGTTGGAGAAACAATTATAAAATACTTAAAAAAAAAAGGGTAAAAATAAAAATGATGACTTTTTACACAGGTGACTATTTTAAAGGTAAATTTGATCATACCCCGGTTTTGAATTTTCAAGTCGTATTTAATCAATTCACCAATCACTTATATCAATGTTTACTGCAGCATTTCATTTACCGCTTATTTCACACTCAACTCTCATCATTCCCATTATTTTCTTTTTGTTTTTGCAGGGTCCTGGGATTTCGGCGAGCCATGCCTGTGGCAGGTCGTACACTGAACATTACGACCGAAATATATCAAAAGGCCGAGGAAAATTTATTGAGGACATTCTTTGTTTCGCCATCACTTAATTTATGCTTCCATGGCAAGTGTTCGTACTATTGTGACACCTCGCATGCCATTTGTGGCAATCCGGATATGCTCGAGGGCTCGTTTGCTGCCTTTCTGCCCAGCCTGGACTCTTCGAATCGCAAGGTATGTATAAAGATACTACATACATATGTAACAGCACCTCTCGACGCACAACACTCAGCACTCGACACTTCACACACCGAGCACACACCCAACAAAAACGAAGCTCATGGTGGTCAGTCAAGGCTCTAGGTCGCATGTTGTTGGTCCATTGGTGGGTCCAGCTAAGTGGTATTTGATTAATGCACGGCAACTCTCAACGTTGTGTCAGATACAATTTATATTCGACGCCCGCTTAAGTCTCCCGCCTTCATTACTAATTTCGTGCGCTCGCTCTAACTAAATAACAAATCACATTATTTACTTGACATATGGGTGTGTGAGTGTATGTGTGTGTGTGTTCGTGCGAGTGTATTGTAGCACATTCACGCACGACCATCAGACTCGCAACAGGTAAGCTGCATGACTGACTGTCTGTCTGTCTGTGGCAACTGAAGTAAGCCCGCTTTTAGCCAATTAACTCAGTTCATTGAGGGAAGCTCGGAGAAGAAAGTAATGAGAATGGGAGAATTTCAACTAGTCACTTGGACGGTACTTCATTGCTTCATTGCTGCGTCCCAAAAAGCTCGCTTTTAATTTGCATAATTTTTTTTGCTTCACATCCTTTGTTTGCCTCCGCACTCGGCAATTTCTTTCATTCATTCATTCATTTTGCCGCCTGACGCTTGAATTAAAAACAAAAATATTGTATCAGTTCTTGTGCAGCTCGTAAAGCGTAAAATGAAATATAAATGCAGCAACGCCCCGGACGACCGTACGGAGACGGACGAACGAAAGGGACGTTAATAAATTCCAGAGTACACTCCATCAAATGGAGAAACGGCAGAGGCAACGGCTTTTAAATGCAAATAACTGAAAATTTAAACCGATACTGAAACCAAAACCCAACTCCATCAGTTTGCAACAGCCTCAGCCTCTCCGGTCTCATAGAAACGGGTTTATCCCTTTGACCAGGGTCCCCTAGCATTTTGCAGACAGATTTGCCGCAGCTAAAACATTTTTCTTTTTTGTAATTCTTTTTTTTTTTGGTCTTCTGCCTCAAAGGAATAATTCCCATGCTTTTTTTCTTGTGCTACCCTGTAGTTAAGTTGGGTATACACAAGGCTTGAAGCTACGAGCTTAGCAGATGAGAAAATATGATTATTTTTAGAACTGACAAGTCATCATCAAAAGTGACGGTCCCTTTTGTGCATTTGGCTTGCAAAAGAATGAATACAAAAATGTTATATATATTGAAGTACGCACAGGATATTTTCCCGTAGTGTATACCTTACTTAACCGCTTTTCTTTGCTTTGTTTTAGCAGGCTCTCGGCACAACCCCAACAGTTAACAAGTAGAAAATGGTTAAGTGTATACTTGAGATTTAGCGTAAGGCAAAACTGTAAATTATGCACAGGAGATCATTTTTCTTTAGTACCGTTTTTTGAGAAACGAGAGGTGTTGTTTCTGTTATTGTTTTCCTCGGTCTGTTACTATATTTCCGAGTTGCTTTGGGGCAGCTGTGTTAGGAGAATTACAAACAATTTTCTAACTGTGCAGAATTTTAATTAAGTTGCAAATTTGATTTGCATGCTTGTTAATTCCTCTAGGAGAAACAAAGAAGATAGAGGAAAAGAAAAAATGGTCGGAGTGTGTGTGTGAATGTGTATTCAGTTGGTAGATTCTCGCTTTGAAACACCTTCGCATCTCATTTAAATTTTATACTGCACCGAAATGTGTTAGCTTCGCCTCATGGTCATCCTATATATTTTAAGTAAACTAAAACTTTTCTATATTCTGCTTTAACGAGGGATCTCTTAACTGTTATTAAAGAGCAACCAACTCACCTCATGCTTATATGCGGCTTTCTGGTTTTTCAGTTTTAGCGCTTCTTTGCTGCATGATCTCCTGTCTTTCAGCGGGAATTTAATTTTGCTTGATTTATGCAGTTTGCGTGAGATCCACGGTCCACGGTCCACTTTTTATGCAAACAGCTCTGCTTCTTTCGTTGCCATGTTACCGTTAACTTACCTTTCTTTTGTATGCTGGCTTTGTGTTTGCGTTTTGAGCTGCTGCTGCCGCCGCCGCTTTTGCTGTGGCAGCTTGCAATTCCTTCTCTTGCCGCTTTCTATTTCTTTCGCTGCGCCTCCTGCTGCATTGCCGAGTCCCGCACGGGCTTTGGGTCATTACACAGAGCTGTCAGCGCGCTTTTATTATGATTTTTTTTCAACTTTTTTTATTATTTTAATTTCTTCACATATTTTTGGCTTGTCCCTCTTACTGTTACTGTTATCGTTGTTGTTGTCCTACGATCCCAAAATGCTCCCCTCAACCAAAATGCGCGCTTTGCTATTGCCAATTGCATAGGGACGTAAGGTAAGTAAGTTGCGGTCGGTCGGGACCGAAAGTAAATGACAGCTCGTGGGAGGCAATCTACCCAGTGGAAGTTTTATTACTTCCCTTGGCAGCCCCGCAAATAATTTCATTTAAGAAAAATTAATTTCGCTTGTAGAGCGAAACGAGTGAAATAAAAAATAATATTGTCGTATTGCAAGATGAGAAATAAATGTTGCCGCCGCTGAACCGAAGCATACTTGTGTGGCATATTAATGCCACTCAGCAGCTTTGGATTTTAACATTCAGCAGCAGCTTAAATTGATATTGATTTTCGTTTCCCCTCGCGCTCTCTTCCACAGCTCTGGCGGCATCCTTGGCGACGTTCGTACCACAAGCGAAAGAAGGCTCAATGGGAGACAGATGCCAATTATTGTGCTCTGGTAAGTAGACGAGTAGCGCAGTTGGCTCAGTTGGCCGGCTACACTTATTCGAATTCATTTATATACTTTTGCCGTCTTTTTTTCCGTTTTTGTTTCCGTGGTGGTGTGGTGGTGATGGGGTCCGAATCTTTGCTTACCCCAATTTTGTGTGCCGTTCTCATTTCCACTTCCGGTTGTCCTCGCCTTGCTTTGTCTGCAGCACTTCCTGCTGCGGTTTACTTTTACTTAATTTGCATTTTAGCTCGAATGGAATGCAAATGTTTTTATTTGTTACTTCTGCTCGGGCTGCTCCTGGTGTCATTGTGCAAGCAAACGCCCCCGACTTAATTAAGATATTCCTCCTCGCCGAGCAATCCTCCTTCCCCACTCTTCGTTTCTTTCGGGTTGCAATTTAATTTTGCATTTGATTCTATCTCTAGGTACGCGATATTCCACCCTACGATGAAGGCCGACGATTGCTGGACCTTATGGACATGGCTGTATTTGATTTTCTTACTGGCAACATGGATCGTCATCATTACGAGACGTTCAAGTGAGTATTGACCCAGATTACCAGAAGGTAAAGGTAATGGGTAATGGGTAAGGGGCAATGCCAAAATCTTGCAATCTTGGCATAAGACATAATGCGATTGGCTTATTTCCGCATAAATAGCCATGTTGGCTGCATGCCTACCTACGTGCCGTGTGCCTGCACGTTACGTATACGCCCCGTGTGTGCCTGACTGCAACTGTATGCAACGTTGGTACTAGTAGTAGCATTTGGCAAGAATCCGCCCAAGCATCAGGCATGCTAAACAGCAGAAGCCAATGCTTCGGAAAGATATATATGTTCAAGCAGACACGAAAGGGTAACGGTAACAGAAATTGTCTAAAGCTCAAGAAGCCAGACGGCAGCAGCCAACTCAAAATGCATTCCGGACTTAGCCAAATGCCCTGGCTGCCACAGTGTTTGCCATGAAAAAGCGTTAGCTGTGTTCAAAACGTTGTCATCGTTGGATGCCCCCTCCTGCATTTTGGGCAAAGTCTATGCAACGAGTTGTCTCTAATCACATTCACAGCCAATTATGCTTATGCCAACCCATGTGCGCGAACTGACAGCAACACCTGCTCTGCAATTACAGAATCTATGGCAACGAGACCTTTCCCCTACACTTGGACCATGGGCGTGGTTTCGGGCGACCCTTTCACGATGAGCTCTCCATACTGGCGCCCGTTTTGCAGTGCTGCCTGATACGCAAGACGACGCTCGCTAAATTACTTCAGTGAGTAACCGCAATGAGAACGATCGACTAAGCAATTACTTAACGTTTATTGTGTTTATTATTTCCACAAGATTCCACAATGGAGTCAAGCCGCTCTCGCAACTAATGCGCGAATCGCTGAGCGTCGATCCCATCAGTCCGGTGCTATGGGAACCGCATCTGGAGGCGCTCGATAGACGGGTCGGTATCGTACTACAAAGCATACGGGATTGTATAAAGCGAAATCCGCCCGGTGAGCTGGATGCGTCTGACACGGATGTGTCTTCATAGCGCTAAGGCCAAAGCAGAATTAGAGTCTAAACCTAGATAATAGTTGAGTGTCTTGTATACTGTTTAGATGTAAGTGTTCTAATTGCAATTGCAGGCATCTTTGAAAAAGATCGTCGAACAGTGCGATATCCTTGCAGCATTGGCTGCACATACCAAAAAGAAAGGAAACCGAGAAAATGAAATCAACTATAAGAGCAACCAAACATATTGTGGTATATCGTTGTGTGCATTTTTCGGTTCATTTTGTTTAGCATCTAACCAAGTTAGCCGAGTAGATCGGATGGAATGTGTCGCGTGTGTAGTGTAACTCGAAATGAGGTACCTCCACAGTTGATAGATATTCCTGAGCAGCTAAATTTGTGTAAAACTACTAATTCGCGCGTACACACCACAGTGGGTGCCAAAATAGAAAACACAAACATATTTATGTACATTGCGTGGGAGGCGAGTGCGCACTTATATTGAAACTGAAGGTAAACTAAATTCTACATTGCAGCAAGTGAAACTTCTAGAAAAGACTATAACCAACAACTATTTGCTAAATATTTATTTATAATTGTTTCATAAATTTTACAACAACAACAAAACATATACATGTATATTTATCTACATATGTAAATTTATTCGAGTGGGAAGAGAGTTGCCAGCCCTTAACAAAGCAAACAACAAACTTGTTACAAACCTAGCCAATAAGAATATGATGATCATAATGCCTATCTAACTACTAGTAGCAGAAAACTGCTATGTTTTTGTCTAATTAGTTAATTGAATTAGTTCCGGCGTAAACAAATGTACTTCAAGAGTTATTAAACTACTATTATTAACAATTAATTTTGGTTATTGAGTATAAATACTTGTATATGTAGTTAATTTGATTTGTTTCTATTGTACATTTCGAAATCGTACCTAATCTAGATGAAAGTGACACAATGCAATGCATTGCGGTTTGTTTGTTGGCCAATTCAGATGAGTAAAATAATTATATACCATTAATAAAATACAAAATAAAAAATGTTAGACGTAGTAAAAGTTTTAGCAAAAATTTGAGAAATATTGAATAAAAAATACCAAAGAAATTTACTTACATTTTTTTACACACTTTTTTGCACACTTTTTTGCACTGAAATGTGAATGAATGGTTCAAATTGTTGAGAGTATTTTTTTTTTATAATATTTTGATGGCAAATTAATCTGTAGAAGAAAAATTAAGAAAAATAATTCTCCTACGACAACTTGATGACTTTGCTGGTACATGTACACCTGTAGACATACAACATCCACAATCCATAGCTAGATTTCAAATAGCCAATTTTGTAGCTGAACCCGCGTGGTCATGGCGAGGATCCTACTGTCATTGAAAAGCAGGCCCGAATGGCAGCCAATTTTTGCAAGTGGGTGGGCCTATTTGCGCCCAGCGGTATCAGGGGAAATCTACTAGTTGGTAAGTTGTCCGACGTGCACATAAATAACAAGGCTTCACAGTTTGAGCTCTGAATCTTTAATAAAGCGAACCACTGCCTTGGTACTGGTCAATGTATATGTTAGTTTAAAGTGAGTTTGGCTCCATTTCGCTGATGTTAATTTGCTGGGAGGGAAACACCAAGCTCGAGGCAAAAAAACAGTGAAGAGAAAATTACAAAGAAAACAGCTCTCATATCGTGATTCAGGCTCATAATCGTAAAGGTTAAGGGCGACCATATACATAACATTAATTCTGATGTACTTCAGTATTGGACGTGTGCCCGTCAGGCAGGCAGTCAGGCTCATTGTAAGGTTGCTTTCGTGACAATTTATGCATCCACTCGAATTAATATTTCTAATGGAATTCGCATTTTATTAAAAGCAAATGCAAGGAGTAATCTTGCCTCTACAGTCGACGTTCAAATGTACTCGCACAGCACTAAAACTGCTCCTTGACTCCTTGCTTGCAGTTATGGTTCATTGCAGCAAACGGGGCAGAGGTCATTGTGAAAGATTTATCGTACACAGTTCTCTACAAGCAAGGTAAGACTCAGCTTAATGATAGATATTTCAAGCATATTTAAGTAAAAAAATCGATATCCCGCGACTGTTCTGAAGAGATGGGCATCTTGACGGTATTTTAAGTATTTTATAGCTTTGTTATTTTTATAAATTCCATAAACATAAATAAGTACTGTACAGCTTTAATTTGTGAAGCTAAGGTTTTCAGTATTAAGATAAAAATACATTTAAATAATAATAAATACCAATTTCTTTAGTGGCTTTAACAAATAAAAAAATAAAATAAATTATTATTATTTTGTTTTCGTTTTTATTTGTTTGGTTATAAAAACAAATCAGTTTCACCACAGGTTGAGACTGCTCGTGCCACTGTGCACGACTTGGATAGCCGCTCAATCAGCTGACAACGCCTCTTCTTATTCGCTCTTGGGACATTTGCTCAGCTGGAAACTCAGCTGGTCGCATATCGCCAGTCAATAGGTTCAGTTTTTTCTCTGTGCTCAGCATAGCAAGTTGTGCGTTTTTTCTCTCGATCAAATTAGCATATATTCGTGTGAGTTGTTATTGTTGCCTATTACAGCACTTTTAAGTGAGTGGGTTGTTATTGTAGTTGGGCATGGAGTGTTATTTCATTTTATTCAATTCCGTCACTTAAATTTCGAATTATCTGATGTTATCACTGGAATGAACTGTGCTATTTATATAAAGCTTTTGTAAACACGTGTAGTCCCGCAAATCAGTGCCATGCATAATTATAAAATGCGCTAAGTTTGCAGTATTTTTCCAATTGTTATCAATTCAACTCGAGTATTTATTTACTTACATTTTGTTTATGTAGTCAGAGCACCCTTCTTATCAACAATAACAACATCTGCTCAGGGCTAGCATCAATAAATTTCAAAATGGTATTAATTCTAAATTAGCATGTACCATATAATAAATAATATTGAATTGTCTGTTCCAATACCCCATATGGTTGTACTCAATGCAGTACTTATACTTGACATAATCTATTTATGGAAACTGGTTGTTAGCAGTTTATCATTCAAAGACATGCAAAGTACATTCGAATAATGAAAACTTCCGCAATCAATTATCCGTAGCGGTTATATAAAAATGTCAAACACAGTTGTTGACCTCCGATCGGACACCGTGAGCCAGCCGACGCCCGAGATGCGGGCCCGCATGGCCGATGCTCTGGTGGGCGACGATGTGTATGGCGAGGATCCCACTACCATCGAACTAGAGACCAAAATGGCCGCTACTTTCGGCAAGGAGGCGGGTCTATTTGTGCCCAGCGGTACCATGGGAAATCTACTGGCTAGTAAGTTGTCCGGCGTGCACCTATACATAAGTAATATTGCTACGTTGCGAATCTTTTATATATGTTTATAATATTTTATTGTGCCGATGATTATTTACATAAAGAGAAAGCCTAATCCCACTGTAACTGTCACTGGGAAATTACAGAGAACTCGGCTCTAATGTCGGTTTTGAGGCTCATAATCGTAAAAATAATGCACTCGAATTTATTTCGAATGGAATTCGAATTCGAGCGAGTGCGCTGAGTGCACTTATGACTCTTCAGTCTACTCCCTACTACTCTTTGAATTCTTGCTTTGCTTTCAGTTATGGTTCATTGCAGCCAACGTGGCTCGGAGGCCATCGTCGGAGATTTATCTCACGTCTTTCTTTATGAGCAAGGTGAAACCACGCCCAGTAATAAATAATCATGTACACGATTTAAGCTGATGCTGCGTATCCGTATCCTTATCCCGTTTAGCTGGGGCGGCGCACTTGGCTGGCGTCCAATTAGTCACGATTAAAAATCACCCAGACGGCACTTTCAGTCTGGCGGAATTGCGACAAAAGATACGGCAATATGAGGACTGCCACGAGCCGGTTACCAAGCTGGTCGTCGTCGAAAATACCCAAAACATTTGCGGTGGCAAGGTGATTCCACTCTCCTTCCTGGACGATCTGTCGGCTTTGCTTCGCGAGTCAGGAGTGGGTACAGTTCGCATTGCTTTGCACATGGATGGTGCCAGGGTATTTAATGCGGCCGCCGCTTTGGGCGTCAGCGTGGAGCGCATCGCACGTGATTTTGATTCGGTATCCATCTGTCTGAGCAAGAGCTTGTCGGCGCCTGTTGGATCCGTGCTCGTCGGATCTAAGAGTTTTATTACACAGTGAGTAAAGAGAAGGATACAACATTTGTACAGTCCGAATATACTTATATCTACTCTGTTAGAGCGCACCGCCTGCGCAAGGCTTTGGGAGGTGGTATGCGTCAGGTGGGCATCCTGGCGGCAGCCGGTTTGGTGGGTCTCGAAAAGGTTGTTCCATTGCTGCCCAAGGACCATGAACGTACCAAGCGTATTGCTGAAGGTAAGTTCTTAAGTCCTACAAGTCCCACATTTCCATTTTTACACAGTTTTCCTTTCCAACAGCAATTGATCAGCTTCGCAGTCCCAACATTGTCGTTGATTTCCCCAATGTGCACACAAACATTCTGCTGATACAGACCAAGCAGCCCAAGCTGACAGCCAAAGAGTTGGCCGATCGTCTTGCTATTGTCGAGCCCGAAGAGATTGCCGCTGGCGTTACTGATAAAAATGGAGCCGGAATTATTGTCAAATCGAGTGCTCGTGACTGGGAGTTTATGCGTCTGGTGCTTTACAATCAGGTGGATGACGAACAGGTGGAGCTATCCATTAAAAAACTGACCTATGTCATCAAACAGTATGATGCACGCTGGCCCTGAACTCATAATACACGGATATTATAAAAAAAAATAAACTTTAAGCGAATGCATAATGAGATAAATGAATACAAATTTCAATAATTAAATTTTCTTTTGGACATTTAATTAAAAATCATAGCGGAAACTGGCAAAATTTCCGTTAGTGCTTCTTGAGTTGGTCGAGGCAACGTTTACATTCGCGCATGAGTGCACCCAATCACGGGACTATCCCGGCGCTGAGGCCAATCCTGATGGACTGACTGACTTTGGGGACACTGTTTCAGAGGCTGCTGCTGCCCTGTCTGCACACATGAATGCCCCACTGAATGAAGTAATAAAATTATTTTAAAAAAATCATTGTCAATTTTGCGATGCTCATCGATTTAAAAGCATGCGCCGCTACAGAGCCGACTCTCACTCGGCTGATATCCTACGCTCTGGACCACGTTGCCGGGGGGCGATTGTGATTTATAAGCGAAACTTATCGCGTTGATGTGGCAGCGAATCTGCTCGATGAGATTGCGACAGCAGCAGCGGTAGCAGCATTGGCATCAGCATCAGCATCAACATCGAGCAAATCGAGCAACATATAAAAGATTTGAGCTGAATGAATTGTATCAAAGCGAACGGTTTTTTCTTGTGTAAAATGCCTTTTGTGCTTGCTCTTCTGCTCATCGCATTGAAATGTTATATTTTGTGAATTATGCCAGGATGGAATTCAATTAGAGAAGTTGCTGAAGCATTTGATAAATTAAAATTGAATTGACTACATGAAGGTCGCTTCAAAAATTCGTTTGTCTATTTGTGTGCGAGCAATTTGTGTGCCATCAGCCAAAGTGCACAGTCAATAATAGTAAAATCACAGAATGGACGTAATTCGCCAAACTTTTAGAGTCAATTTTATTTCACTGAAACTTTCGAATACTGGCAATCATTGCAAATAGAGATTCGACCGTGAACAAAAAACATTTTAAAACGTAGATAAAGAAAGAGTAAATTTAACGAATAAAATACAGCCTAAAGGTATACTTTAAATTCCACAGTTTCACAAATTGAATGCTGAAAAGTATGCACCACTTATTGCTAAACAATGCAACAATAAAGTTCCCACAACTCTCCCCACAAAAGCACACTCAGAGAACGTAAAACGAGAAATTGAGAGAATGAGTATGCGAGCACGGCGCGTCTAAAAATAGCTCGCAGACATGCGACGTAACGTTAACGCTGACGCGCTAACGTTGAAGTTGGGGTGTGAAAACGTGTGTCGTTGTTGTGTTGTTAGAGTCATTGGTTTGAATTAGGGCGAGTGTTGTTGTTCTCGTTCTAATTATAGCCTACACTCTGTGCAATTAACACTGGACAGCTAATGAACGCAATTTAGCCAACGAGCAACAACATGTCAGGATGGCCGAGCGGTCTAAGGCGCCAGACTCAAGATGGTAACAGTCTTGCCTCTCGCAGAGAGGTGTGTGTGAGCGTTCTGGTCCTCTCTGAGGGCGTGGGTTCGAATCCCACTTCTGACAAATTTTTTGGTGATATTTTTTTAATATAATAATTTTTTTTTAATTTATGATTTTTTTTTTTGTTACTTGCAATTATTTATCTGTCTCTTTGCTTTTTGCAATTATTTATATTGCATTTGCAATGAACATTTTTCAAGACTCGTGACATAATTGCGTGTTAAAAGCCATTGAAGCTAATTAACACAATTACAGCCACATACATATAACATAAAGTGCTACAGGTTATTTAATTATGCCATGCACTTACGCAAACTATTTAGCTTAATTAATTTGTTATAATCAATTATTTAAGTACGTTTCCATTCGATGTAGTTAAACTTCAAGTTATTTAATTATAAATTTACACGCCTGACATGCAAAATTGAATACAATTTCCATGAGACTTCGATTCGTGGCCATTTTCAATGCAAATTTTTCCCATTTTAATGGTCGTTAGCAAGCTCACCGCTCAGTCGCGTGTTACGTTTGAATGGCAGGCTTTAACTTTATTGGCAATGCCGTATGCCAGCACGTGCCCAAACTGATAGACTTAATGTGTTTTATATTATTAAAAAAACATGATATATGCGCCCAAAGAACCACGTGTTTTTTTTATGGCGAAACGAACTAAAAACGCAATTTCGTCATTATGCCAACACTGGCGTGTTACACATAAATGACAAACCGTCATGAAATAAAGTCATAAAATTTGAACTAAACGAAAGTGAATATCTGCAGTGTGCCAAGGATCCGTACTCCGAAGCAGACAGATAGACAATTTGCCCTAGCATAAAAGAAAATTTGCATTTTTTGTCGCGGCAAGGATAATTTTGATATGCACAAATCAAGGACAAGTCAGTTTCTCGGTTATTCCCGGGACAGTTCTGTTATTCTTTGTAAAATTTGGCCCGACTAATGAGGTTTACTGGGGTCTGCTGTAATTGAATTAATTGCATGCGCGTAAATAAAGCCAAACAATTTTGGTATTTAATCAACGAGAAAGGAAATGAATGAGTCAGAGAAGCCAAGGAAAGGGCGAAGCAAAAGCAAAAAGCACCGGGACTGTATGTATATACACATACACAAATAAGTCAAACGAATGAATTCACTTTGAAAGTTACACAAACAAACGGATGTGTAGCCGGTTTGCGTAGGAGTGTTTATATGTGTGTGGCAGTCAGCGCGCGAGTGTGGGTGTGTCTGAATGAGCATAACGTGATTCCTGCCAATTTCATGGAGCAACAAATTAGAGATGAGCTAATGCCCAAAACGGCGTTTTGCAATATAGAATTATAGCCGATATTCGATTGATAAAGCTCACAAACTTCAAGGAAATAAACCTTTGGCACTTGATATTAGCATAGCAAGTGCTATTCGGCTTTAACTCTTGAATTCAGCAACTTGAGGCGAATGAGTGTGCTATCTCTGTTTTTCGTGTCAGTTTAATTGTTGCCGGAAATGCAAGCACATTTAGCAAATGTCTAATGGGCGGAGTATCTTGAGCTTCATGCGCTTGCATATGTATATATACATATGTGCGAGTACTTCACGCTTGAATGAGTTGAGGCAGTTGCTTAAAGCTGCCACTTGGATCGTAAGTAAGACATTTATATAGTAGGCTGTGTTTCCGCTCGGCCTGACCCACGCCCTCCACATTTATCATCCATCTCTGCTCGCCTCCACCGCCTGTGTTTGCGTGTTGTGTGTAAATTTGAAGCGCAAAACAAATGAAAACTCCTGCATGCCTTGGATCGACTTTCAACTTACTTGGCCAGTTCCAGTTGCCATTAGGTACACGTGGCACGTGGTGCAAGCGCGCGGCAATAAACGTCGCTCTTTAGACCAAGCAGACCCCCCTGCCTTTCCACCCATTTTCCTCACTTTAAATGCGATGGTAAAGCGACGACTCCGCGAATATTTTACAACTACCTACAGCGAGAACTTGCACCGAGACAACGGTAGAGGCAACTTAATTAGCTGCTGGCAACGACTTCGATTGCCACTGCAACTGCAGCGGCAGCAGTAGCGGCAGCAACTGCATTGCACCTGACATTTAACATTATTACGCGACGCGAAACGACGCAACGCGGTGCAAATGCGAGGCAGAGTAAATGCGACCGGTCGAATATATTACACGAGTCTCTCTCGAGCGCATGCAACGATAAACTTGGGCTTTAAAGTTCACTTTGGCCGCTCGCGGCTTTTCGTTTAAACGGCGTTAACCGTAATGTGCACAACATTGACGCCATTTGCTGCGCCGCACCCAAAATGGCTGCCCGTGAACAGGAAAACAGCACACGGCAGAGAAGCAGCCGCGCGGCCAACGCGAGCTACAATAAAAATAAATGCTGGCAACATTTGTGACTTTGGTGGGAAAGAAGTTTGCGTGTTTCATTGCATTTCTTTCGCAGAAGCGCATTGTGCGAAGGAAGTGTGGGAGTTGGGGGGAAAGGGTGGCCTTTTCGGGGCAGTCGCGAAGCAAAGTTCAGAATTTCATGGAAGCCGTCGACGATTCATGGCAGCTTAGCCGATTTGTTCGAATTGCGCACAGAATTAAAGCATTTGGCCTATTTCAAGCATAGCATAATAGATGACTTAACTTTAAGCCAAACTTGATTTTAACCCTTTTGTTAAATATGTTCGAAATTCGCAGTCTCACAAATAAATTCATTATTTCTACGTTTAAATTCGTAAAGCTTTTGCAAAACGGGCCGCAGGCGAGTGACTTTCCTCGGGTTCCCGTTTTGGGCAGCTCAGACAGCAAATGTTATGCACATTTATGTTTATTATTATGAAAATCAAAGGATAAATTTATAGGAAAAACAGGTGTGGGTGACCCAGATCCGTTTACTCTTCTTGTTGTTGTGGTTTCGTTGAGACCTTTGAAAATAAAGACGCAGTACCTAAGCCATGAGCACATACAAACGCCACACTAAACTCATATGAACAACTGCTGTGATGCATGTGTGTGGCATTATAAAATATATCTAGCAGCAACAGCAACAGCAACAACAGCAAGAGCAATAGCAGAAACAAATGCTATAGCAATAATATCGCTGCCATGCGCAACTTTTTTACCCAATTCAAACTTCAACGAGAAATACGAATGTTTGCATAAGTGTGTGTGCATGTGCGTTTGTGTGTGTGCGAGCGTGAGGCATGTGTGTGTGCTGCAGTTGCATCATTGTTGTTGTTGCATTTCAATGGCGAACTTCACCGGACATGCTTCATAGCTCTAATTATACATGCGCCTTCCTAGAAGCGACTTCCTACGGGAGCTTCACTAGCAAAAACAACAACAACAGCAACAACTATTGGAGTTTCAGTTATTGTTATTGTTGTTGCAGTACTGTGTGTGTGTGTGTGTATGCATACATTGTATTTGGGTTTAGCAGCAACTTTGGCTCTCTGCCAGCGTCTGCAGTTGTGCCACAGGCAACACGTCGTATGCGCAACACACCCAACTCACACTGTATACAAATAGTCCTTCGTATGACCCGTTTGTGAGTAGTATGAGTGTAGCTTTAGTTTAGCCTCAACTTCTGAGGCGGTCGAACAACTTTGCATGTCTACTTACTAATTCATGGATTGCTATTCCTGCTTCTCGCTGGCCCGGGTCGTCTCTCTTCTGATTTGATTAGCCCACAACGAGAGCTCGACTCGACTCGGCTGGTCAGTGAGTAAATTTATGTATATTTTGCTGGCATAAAATATGGCATTAAAACTTAATGTGCGGTTCAGGGCACGCAAAAAATAAAAATAGTCAGAGAAAAAACGAAAACGGCGAATTACTGCCAAGTGAAGGGCAGTGTATGAAGACATTATTGAAATGCCGAATACAAATTGCCGTCTGGTTTGCTCAGCCAAATAACAGGCTGGCTAATAAGCCGACCAGCCCAGTTGCTCATGCGGCACCCCCTGATTAACCGCCGTACATTAGCATATTTTCCTATTCCAGAAGTTTTTATAAATCACTTCATTGACATTTTTTATGAGGCGGCGAATTGTGGTTTCTCAAAGTTTTTCAGAAAAAAATTAACGCAAAGCAACAACAACAGCCGCAGTAGGAAAATAAAATATGTCTGGGCGCAGCACAAAAAAAAATATGTCTGCCTGTGGGCGTTTTCACGCCCACTCTGTCCACTCACCCCGATCGAAAGATTGACGCGCCGCTTACGTGCCGCAGAAACATTTGTCTTGCTACCGCTTTTTGCGTGTCTTAATTAGCGCCCCCGCCCATCCGACCCAACCATCCCCCCTCGCCGCTCATCAAACCACAGGAAACTTTCCCGACGCGCGTCTAGGCAGGAATTTATGTATTCTAGATAAGGTCTCGCAGATAACACCAAGACTTGGCTATTGTCGATGCCAATGCCAGCACCAGCAAAGATGCCTGCGTTGGATTTGTATGTACATACAGCCGGGCGGTGCATCGAGGAGGCACGAAGGAGTGATGGAGCGGTGGGGGGGCATGCTAATGAACTGCGGCGTGGCAGGGAATATGCTCAAAGTTATTCGACGGTAAAAACAATGCCACGAAGCTGCAAAGAAATGCGAAAGTTGCGCTGAACAAACTTATCGGTTTAGTGCCACATTTCGAGCAATAGAAAGGAGCTCATGGAACTTTTAAAAGGTTAATGGGCGAAATGGGCAAAACTTTGCCATATTTAAATGATATTTAAGGTGAATATTTCTGCTCTGCCCAAAGACATTTTTGCCAGAACTCTTTGCCAGTGTTTACAGATAAAATAATATACACAAAAGTGTTTAAGGTCTTTTGTGTGTGTAAACTTACCTCAATATCTGCAAAATGCTGTATGCGATGCATGTGTGTGTGTGTGTTTGTGCACTTTTGATGTAAGCCTGCTTTTTCCTGAAGCTACAAGAATTCCATTTCAAATTGTTAGCTTCGACACAGAGAAAAAAAATAATGCGATTCCTGCATACATTTTGCTGTTCTGGTTTTTGTGCTGTTTGATAGTTTTTGCTTGTATAGAGTCGGTCGTACACATTGACAGTAAAAGGATTTTAGGGCAAGCTGCACTCGTTCTCTCTGCTGACTCTTTTTAAATGCTAATTGCAGTGTACTTGCCATAACTTTATGAGCTTTTGTTTTGCTACTCGTGCCTAATTCGTTACAGCATTGATTCACAAATAGAATCAACTAAGCAACTGTGCCCGAGTGCAGACATTACTCATAGCTCGGAGGAGTGAACCACTTAATATCCGCGAAGTGCACGCGCCCCGCAAATGAAAATGCCAGACAACCGAAAATAGCAATTGCAAAATCGGCATCATCTTTCTACCGGTTTTGGCCGGCTCGGGCTGCGGCTCCAGCTCCCGAGCCGAGCTGATGGTTATGGCCAAGCCGGGGTATTCATAACGTAACGAGCAAGTTTTGCATGCAAATTCCGAGTAAATACAGCCCTGGGCAGACATAGCTATACCGATTTCATTATGCCAATGACGCAACAGCTAAGCGATGTCGACCATGCGCTCCACTTTGGATTCCCGGCCAGACAGTGGGCATCATCAGATAGGCATGTAAATGTATTCTGGACAGTCCGTACGCACAGGCCACAGGCAATGCGGCAACGAAATTATACAGCCACAGATGTGGCATCAGAACAACTTCATTGAAATGCAGTTTAACCGACTTTACGCATTTTTGCATTTATCTCGTAACTGGACTCCCTCTCTCTCTCTCTCTCTCTCTCTCTCTCTTTCTATACTTCTCTAATTAGAAGAGAAGCGACTAAAATGTGCTCGTAGCACAACCGGAGATTTTTGACAGATTAATTGCTTTTTAAGTGGCTTCGCATAGACTTGAAACCTTTAGTCAGTAGAAATAATTGGGCTCTCAGTTGTCCATGCCATAAACTCGAATCGTGCAACACAATGGTCGAGATTGATTTATACAATTCCTGTCAGGCCAATAACGATGAATCGCCTTTGTGAGGACATTACGTGCTCGGACTCGTCTAGAGGAAGTTGAATCAATATTATGCAAATACAAAAGGTAGACGCGACCTCCACGAAGCCATCATGACTCCATCTCTCTCTGTCTCTCTCTCTGTCTCTGTCTCTGTCTCTGCTTGTGGCTCTCTTCGCAATCGTCATCATCGTTTTATTGTGTTGCTTCCCGCTTCGTTATTCAATAAAATTGCATTCTGATTCTGCAGTAATGGTTAAAATGCACATGGCGCGACTCAGCGGCATGAAGCAATTGAAGCTCATGAATTATATATGTGCACGCATGGTCAAGTTGGTGCATAAGAATGAGCGAAATATGCCATATCATTTGTCCGCTTGTTTCAAAGAACCCGCAAATATGTCTGTGAATTTGTAGAGTGTCCTTAAATCCAAAGAGATCTAGATCTAGTTGCCCTTTTCCAATCAAGCAAAGTACCTGCAGTTTTGCGAATTCATTAATTACAGCTGTTAAAAACTAAATTTATTATTACTTTAATCTCATTCCCGTGCAGGAGTCAGGCACTTCCGTGGCATATGCACAAATATCATACACACACACACATACTCAAAGCACACACGCGCGTAACAGCTGTGGCGATTGGAGCGTCATAATTACCAAGAGGCAACATTAACTGACGCTGGAGCTCGGAGCTGGGTCAGTTCTGGCCAGTTGTGGGCAAAATAAATTTATCAGCTATGCAATCATTGGTAATAAATTTGTGCCCTCTTCCTGGCACAAGAAGCCAAAAGGCCGATTGAGTCTGGCTACAGGCTGCAGGCTGCTCAAATCCGGTCGGAGGCATTTAAATGGCGCCGCTTATGCAATGCATGGCGAACATAAATCTTAACCAACCTGCTGAGGTGCAGGCAGGGAACAGATTAGAGTGGCCGACCCCGTGCCAAATTCCATCCTCCTTCGCCGGAAAAGGTGCCCTATAGCGTCGACTAACTTAGGCCACGCACGAACTCTGCCCGTAGGCGTGTGTAGCGACGCGCTTGCGTGCTATTCGCACTCTTCTCACTTTGCTTCGCCATTTTTCTCGCTCCTGCTTTGTGGAAACTTTTGCGTGCATTTCTATTTATGTGCATGGCATAAAGTTTAGTGCCCCATCAAAATGGGTAACCCGCAATGGGACCGACTGTGCGGCAAATAAACACAAGTTGAGTTTGTTTCCTCTTTTGCTGCTCTTTGTTATTTTTACGCGCGCGCCTAAAAGGATGCACGCAATTTTTTCATTTGTAGCACAGTCGCCGCCATTTTGTACGTGCCCTCTAACTGTGTGTGTGTGTGCGTGTGCGTGTACTTGTGTACATATGTATTTGTATTTGCTGTATGCGTGCATCGCGAGCTGCGGTTTGTTTGCATTCAACATTTGTACGTGGTATTTCCACGTTGCCCCCTTTCTCTGTGCTCCATATAAGTTTTGTACATTTTATTCTGTTGCAAGGCAGAGGCACGCTGCGGCAGCAGACAAGCCAAACTCAACACCTGTGCGAAAAGTTTTCTGCGGTTTTACAGGTGTTAATGTTTGTTATTTAGCCCAGACTGCGTGTCTGCTGTAGATAAAGTAAATATGAATTAAATGCCACGTGCAAGCACCACCCCAAAAATGAACGCAACTCAAATTTCGCTTCACATTTATATAATATTATAAACACTCAAGAAAGAGAGGGGTGTATGTGTCTGTGTCTGCGTGTGAGTGTGTGTTTGTGTATGTATGTGCGTGTCGTCACATCATAAATATTCTATCTGCCCCGTTTGACATATCATAGCTTAATTTGTATAATACTAGGAAATAAATTATTTCATTTTTTATCGAAATGAATTGTACGAACTGACACGACTACAAACAAAAACACTTACAATCTAATTTTCTCATACTACATACATATATATATATTATAATATGCCTTACCTAAACGCTGCCTCCATGCTACTAAAACCGATCTTTACATTATTATATTGTTAAAACAAATGTTCAAATATTGAATATTATAACAGAGACGAATGCAAATAATAATCCTATGAGGAGAAATATTTCTAATTAAAATTGACGTATTTATCTTTTACGACCGCAAATTGACTATGCATTTTCGATTTTGTTTCGAGCCTCAATATATTTATTTTACCATTGTATTTATTTCATTCAATTATTTACATTCAAACTACACTCAATGTGTAATTAGCCAACTTGCAGAAGGACACTCAGTTGTTTTGATGTGGAATGTTGTTAGCGTGACGCAATTTGATCTAATTGGAGTCTGTTAATATTTCTAAAAGTTAACAGCTAATTATATATACCATTATATATGGATTTGCACACAATTCATAACTTTTGTGTGCATGTGAGGGAGACGCGTTATTTGCACTAGATTTACCACATTATCTAAAGTTAGAAACAACTCTGTTGCTTTAGAGAGTACTGTTTGATGTATGTGTATACGTATATCAATGTGTGTGTTTGTATGCAAACTGTATGCTAGCAATTCACATACACAAATACACAAACACGTATATGCTTTTCGATTGGGCCATCGGGTTGATGCCGGGAGATTTCCTATTTTTTGTTATTTGATTATCGCTTAGAAACTAAAGATATTACACTTAAAGTATACAAAATCACCATTTATGCTCTGCAATTGCAATTGAATTGAATTGAATTGAATCCTCCGCAGTAAAGCCCACTTTAGGTAAGCTCCGGACTGGGGAGCAGCCATTGCCCGATCCGCGCCAGAATGATGGTGATGGTCAGTAAGCGCAGTAGATTGCCTTGAGCCTGGCTGGCTGCACTGCGCACTGTGGGTAAATTATAGAAGAAGAACATCTGAAATTCAGGTTATCCTAAGCCACATGCCAACTTTCACCTACCCAGCAGCATGGTCTCGCGATTGTCTATGATGCCAGGACGACGTTGTAGCACACTTTCCTTGCCGCCCTTCCACAGCACCGGCGAAATGCTGGCCAAGCACTTGACGCGCATATCGCCCTCGTGGAAGTGCCGTGGCTCCAGTTCCAGTAGTAGACCCAGTGTCGAGGTGATTAGCCCGTGCTTATGAACAATGTCGTTGTATTTGTGCAGGAAGTGCTCATCCAGTATCTGCAAGGTATGTCCAGACATGTGTATTGTTTAGTAAAGTAATATGTCTGACCCGTTCTCCAGGCTTTGCACTCTCTCTCTCTCTCTCTCTCTCTCTCTCTCTCTCTCATCTACTCGATTGAGAGCGGGCTAAACGATGTTCCGTGCCGAACCCGTATTGCATTTTATTATTAAAACACACGGATGGCACACGGCGTATGAGAAATGACAGTAAAGATGCGCTGGGGTGTGTCAGACACGTCTGGCAAACGCTCAGGGGCTGAGCTGGAAAGCAAATGGTTCTTTTGTCCGCCCGGGGCCCTGACCCACGAATGGGCCAAGGAGGGGCGCTGTCTGAGCTGAAGGTTACAATTACCAGTTCAGGCAGCCGCTTTATAATTCCTCCCTTTTAATGTTGCTGCTGTCAGCGAATCTTCGGTGAGCGGGGGAAATGGGAGAACAGCGACATACACGCATACACGCTCACTCACACTTGCAGTAATATGCCGTATGCCTGGAGAGAAATGGAGTCATTTGTGTAGCCCCCGTAGCCATAAATAAGAAAAATACGGTGCGCGCAGATACAAAATGTGAAATGTTCAAATAAATAGCTGGAACTTTTTGCTGCTATATTGGATTTGAATTGAGTTCGGATTGAGCAGCAGTTTTCCACTTTGCGAGGCGAAATTGTTGCCATTTGTTATGCGATTGGTTTGCCATTCTTTATGGCGTCCATAAAAATTACAAAGCTCTTGAATTCCAAAGTTGAGAGCGAGTTTAAAGGCATAAATTAAACGAGCTGCTGCTGCCAGCACTTGGGCATGCAATTGTACCCCCTCTGTCGTTGTCGCGGACGGACAGAGCAAACATGCCTGCAAACGCCAGCAGCTGTCCTGTGTCTTCTGCCCTACTCTGTCTGCCTGTCACAGGGCACTGTCCTGGCCAAGGATAAACACAACGGAGGAGAGCATGCCCTGCAAATCGAAAGCATTTAAAATGCCTATCGCATTCCAAGGCAAAGCTTCGGTTGGACTAGCAGAACGAGAACGAATGTTAAATAAAAAGCATTTCAAGCACTTTGTGGCACAATAAAAATATACACAAATTTTTCCAAATGCAAAATATTCATTTACCCGGATGGGGTTTTTGTTGCGGAAAAAAACTAAATGCAATGAGAGAATGAGAAAACAAAAAGCGAGATGAATGTTTTATCAGTTTTCGATAGTATTAAACTTCCACGACGAATGTTGGTTTATTTTGCCCGGGTAAAAGTATCGTAACCAGCGTCGTCGGGCAAATAAACCGGGAAACGTGCCTAATCGCACTTATTGATTTTTCTCGTATTTATATTCAAAGTGGTCAGGGCACGGTGGCCTACACGGCACGAGATGCGGAGCACGGCAGCAACATGGTAGAACGAACTAACTCGTACCTTAACGCCTCGATTCACACAATTTGAGTAGCATGTAGTCGTTGACTATAAAATGCAGTAAGGGACCAAGCCCCGGCCCCGACCCACACACAGTACCTAAATTCCCTTTCTCTCATTTCACTCTCGTGCCCCTGGGTTAGGTACTAGTTCCTGAGCCTCTGCCTTTACTTTTGCCTTAGCCTGTGCCTGTGCCTGAGCCTCCTGGTCCCGCTCCTGCCTCGCATCGACAACAGTTTTGTGTTCCGGCTACAGCAGACGTGTGTAACGAGCTTTCAGCCAGATGGATGGCCCAGCTACACCTACAGACAACTAACAACGTGCCATAAACCATGCCAAGGAAGGCTTTGCCTATAGCCCCAGCGCAGTGGGGACCAAGAGCGAAGCCCAAAGCCTGCTCGGTTACATGATTTTTGCTCATGAAATAATTTCTGCCACCTATACATCGGCAGCTGTGCCACAGATTCGGGCAGTACGCTACATTCCCCACCTTCACTCCCCCACACAGTTCGCGGTCCATTGTTTGCTGCGTTGTTAGCAGCTTAAATATTTACTGTATGCATAATTTTAACATTTTTTGGTCGGCCCAACATTGACAGGCGGCTGGCTGGCTGGGCCAGGGCCGGGACCAGGCCTGATTAGTGTCGACGCGTTTGAGCGAAAAAAAGGCATAAAAAAGGTAGGGATAAAGGTAGCACAAAAAGGTGGCTGCAAAAAATTTGAATTTCACTTCTGGCTGATGGGGCTAACAGACTTACCGGTTGTTCATTGACGAACCACTGCAGATGCGAGGCTGGGTGTGACTTGCCCGACGTGCAGTTTAGGTTTAAATATTCACCGATCTGATACTGATACTGCTGACCCCTTATATGGGGTCCGTCACGTGGCAGAACTGCAAATGAAAGGAAAATAAGTCAGTACTTACAGTATATGGCTTGTTTTCTGCTTGATGTTCAGTTTATGTTCACGATAGTGAGGTTCGTGATTTTACTGCAATTTCGAAAACTGAATACCAATTCCATATTGCTTACTGCATGTCAAACCTCTTGACAATGCCAAAAAACATGTGGGTCAAGTAATTAATTCTGGCTTTATGGGTAATGGCAATAAGACCCTGAAAACTCGATTAAATAAATAGGGTCAATCCATTCAGCGTTTTCAATACTCCATGCACATAAAAAAAAGTGTAAAAATCTCACAAAATCGAGAAGAAAAAAACCATGGAGTGGATTGGAAGTGCATACAAATGAAAAAAACCCTAACACTTTACAAAATCGAATGTTGCGCACGGTCAGGCTGCGGAAATATCCATTAAAATGGCGTTTCAACTTATAAATCGTGTTGGCTTGGACCCATGGCAGTTGCTACTGCCTACCCATGCCATGCCGTGCAAATATTGCCAGAGTGTTTCCCGGGTAACTGTGACTGCGACGCCCCCTGAGGCGAACGCCGACTGCAAATTTCCGTATTCCCTTTGCCGGTTTGCAGATGTCCATTTGGGTTCAACAAAAACACGCGTGCATGTGTGCAACAACACGCATACAGATGCACATACATACAGTTGTACATATGTTTGTCATAACATAAAACCGGTGTGCGATAAATGATAAAAAAATATAGTCACGAAATTACGAAAAAAGTCAGATCTAGAGGCTGCTTATAAATAGGTTTTTAAGAGCATTTCAAACGCAACCCAAACAGCTCGGAAAGCACTTTGGGTAATCCGAAGTCATGTCAATTAAAGTTATAGGGAGGTGTACAATTTTTAATAATTATATGTGATAAAAAAAGCTATCGTTTAAGCGATGTTTTATTTAAGTGTATCGCTCAGTAATATTTCTGAAAGGCAAAAAATAGCGAATAATTTACAAATGCAAATAAAGCGCGTTGTAAGCCTTTAGTATTCACAATGAAAATACGTTATTTACTTGTAATGAAATCAATATTTGCCTGTAACTGCGCTGCAAATGTTTGTCCAAATACTTGAGTTCCATAGAGCTCACAGAGCAGTCAGTACACAGCTAGTTAATATTTACGGGTTAATGATTACCCACATTGGTACTTACAAACGATGTCCATGCGACCCTCGCCTTGTACAGATGAGAAGTTTGGCGCCTCGGCGGAGATTTCACAGCGATAGAGACCAGTTGAGTTGAGGGTCAGACCCCGAAGTAGCACGCGACTCGCATCGGACAGCTCCTCCTGCAAAACAGGTGGGAAGAAGTGTACTCAATCAGTTCTCATTTGGCACTGGTACACGCATCCACTACTTACAATCACGCGAACGCCATCGACGCGATAGCTTGTCTTGGGTGGTCTCGACTTTGGCACGTAGCGATAGAACTCCTCGTTGTCCTTGTACCATTTGATGGCGTAGAGCGCTTCGCCCTCCTCCTGCGGTCGCTCCTCCTCTTCACTCTCCTCGTAACGATCTTCATGATCGAAATCGGGTATATAGGCAACCGAACCGCTGGAGGAGCTGCCAGAGCCACCGCCGACGCTGGTGCCTCCACCATTGTGTATACTGGCACCAACGCGACCGCCCAGATAGCCCGATGCAGCGCTACCTCGATAGACACTGTGTCCGTACGGTGACTTCTGCGGCAGCTGCGGACTCTGGCTGTCGGTCTGACTCTGATATTGTCTCATTGCCATTGGCTGGTGCTGTTTACGATGCTGCGAGTGTTGTCTCTGATTCTTATACATGCGCCGATAGGGCTGACGTTCGGAGTCCACGTCCACGTAGTTAGCATCGCCACCGCCATGCGAATGTTGCCGATCACGCTCGCGATGACCCTCGCTAATCATCTGCGGTCCATGCGTACGATTGAGCTCGTATTGGCATTCCAGGAAAGCGGATTCGCCACGCATCTTATATGCGGGAATTGACACTTTGATCATGCGCACTCCCAGTGCAAAACCTGGCGAAAAAAGTAAAAAAAAATAAAGAATAATATGCTTAATGATGTAGAATTAGTTAGAAAGAGAAAAATACAGAAACAGACTCAGTCTGGACACGGTTAAATCAGGTACAGGCAAAAGTCTGGACACTGTCCAGACAGGATGTGTATTATTCAAGTGTTTACACAGCGTATTTGATAGCATAATTTATGAGGGAAAATTTAGCATCATTTATGTGGGAAAATTAAAAAAAAAACAGTTTTTAATGAGACTATGGCAGCAGCTCCTCACTCGGCCGACGGACTTCCCTTTTTTATTTTTTTATTATCCAATAGCAGCCGCGCGTAGCTCGTAAATATTCATAAATGAGTGCGTAATCGGGTTTAATCCTTTGTAAAATTATGACGCCGGTTGCCACATCGCACATCCTGGCCACAAATTACGAACAGAGCCAGGAACAGGATATTGGCGGACCACACACACACACACAGACACACACCGCCCGACCGCCCGCACGCTCCAGTCTTCGGTTAAGCAGCGCGGCTTATGCGAGGCCCTCTGCTCACACAGCGTTAAATTACAAATGCGGCTTTTTTGTCTTTTTATTATAAATATTTTAATGGCCATCAAAATTGGACTGGACTATTAAAAGGCACATTAAGTTCCAGTTAACTTCATTGCATCGGCATAAGCAGAGGCAATTTCTCTCACGCCCTGCAAAAGTTTTGCATTTTCCGAAATTTGTATAGGCAGCAGGAAGAGAGGATGTTTTCAAAACAGCTAAATTCATTTCCCTCTAATTAGATTGGGCATTAATAAGCAGCGTGCATATTTTACGACAACAATTAACAATATTTGCTTAGGAGCGACTTTTATTACTAAAATAGCTAATTAAATTGATAATTTGCTGTTAGAATTGTCTTTTTATGAGCAACGACTTCAAAGTCGGCAGCGTAATTTTAATCAAATTATATAGCCAGTCCATGCGAGAATGAAGCACAGGGGATGTGGCAACAACAACAGAAGTTGCCTCCTGTAACTGTACGAGTGGATGTGTGTATGTACATACGTTTGTTCAGTTAGACAAAACAGCAACGCTGACATTGCAAACACATGTCATTTTGGCAACATTACAATGTATCTTCATATTAATTAAAAGCAGCAAAGCTGCACGCAACGACAACGTCGAAAGCAGCAGCAACAAAACCAGTCAAAACATAAACAAAAGCAACAGCAACGCGAAGTCGTCGCTAAGGACACAAGGAATGTCTGCAAAAACATCGAGCACAATAAGCATGAGTGCACAGTGGGCAACATTCGGTAATGTCTGATTAAAAGCTAGTAGTGCTTAGGCTATTAGAAGTTTCAAATCGAATCGATTCCACTGTACACTATGCTAATGCTATGGCATGACTGTGCCACAAAAGAATTCCATACAGTCGCCCAACCTATTGTATATGCTTTAGAAATGTAGCTTAAGCATAATTGATTTTTTTTTGCGCATCTTTGCATTCTTAAATTTATGGAAATTCTACATTGTGCGTCGCACTTTTCGGGAATTGAATATGCACGTGCAGCAGCACCTGAAAATGGGGCTGCGTCGAGGGGAGTGTGACAGGGCTGTGAAGTAACATCATCAAGTATGCATGATAATTTCTTTCATTAACGCATATTTAAACAAGCTATTCCCACGGGACTTCCTGTGCTGTGGCTATCATCCTGGATGGCTACCCTACCGTGGCTGTAGCTGTGGCTGAGCTCTGGAAAATGCTTTAAATTGGACGCTTTGCATAATTCGATAAAATTGGCAAACATAGTGAGCGAGCGTGCGGCGAGCAGAGAGCCGAGGGCAGTGGAAAGAGAATTAGAAAAGCAAACAAGAAGAGCAATGAAAGGGAAGCAGATTACGAGTACCGTGAAATAGGTTAAAACGCTGGGCGGCAGTTAAACAAGGATAGAAAGGAACGGAAAGGAAGAGAAAGCGGGCACATCACTTCCCACAGAGAGATGAGAGGCGGCCTACAGTATGATATCAAATGGCGCATAATGAAGGCCGCCATTAGAAGATAAAACAGGCCGAATATCTATCGAAAAGCCTTTGTTGGACATTATACGCTGGTCGAGGCTAGTATTCGATATGGACAGGAGAGGGCGCACTCAATTTTACACCACTAATGAGTTCTGCGCCTCTGCAGCAATTATGCCGCCCAGACCGGGGCTGGGGAAACTTTGTTATCTGTGAAAACGTTTAGCATTTAATTCTGTTTTCAGACCCCAGACCCAGGCCTACGCCAACATGCCAGAGACAATGAAAGAGGCAGATTCTTCGTGTATCGCCAAAAAAGTTTTCGAAACTGTCAAAATATTCGTGCGAGCGAACCAAAAAAATATTCAAGTAAAGGACGAAACAGCAGCTCATTAGAGTCTTTTGTTGTGCCTTGTTCTTCTTCGGTCTAGACTTTATTAAAGCGCTTTACAATTCACAGCTATGGCTATGGCTCGCTATAATTGTGGGATATTGACATTTCTCCGTACCGCCTGAATAGGTACATTAAACAATTACAGTTTGTTTCACTCCCTTGGTCGAGGCATTTAAATGAGTACAAACTTTTGTTTTGAACTTCATTACGCGCTTCTGCGGCCTTGTGCCAAATAAGCAAACAATTTTATTTAAAATAAAGCAAAGCATGCTTCGAGTAGGAGGCAAGCGGAACGAACTGGAAAGCTGAGCGAGATTGTAATGAAAAAGCCTCTAGGTTAGTTTGCACTGTAAGAGCAGAGCAACAAAGGCTGTTCGAGGGAGCGAGCCGCAGAAGCGGGTAGGAAGAAGAAACAAGCTCACCAGCAACAGCAACAACAGCAGCAAAAACAAAAGAGTATTCAACAGTTTGGAGACGCGCGGATGGTTCACAGACAACACAATGTAGTCGCACATATACGATACTCATACGCCCCGTTGCAATCCGATTGCGTGTGCATTTTTGTTTAGAACAACCACAGGCTACAGCAACAGCAACAGTAACAGCAACAGCAACAACCACAGCGAGAGCGTGAAGGAGAGCAAAAACAACAAACAAACAAGCAAATCTGTGCAAGCGCTTCTGATGTATTCAAGTTGACACAAATCTGGCGCAAATCCGCACACAAACAAAAAACGACAGCGACAATACAACTTTAAACGAGTCTGACATGACGCGCACACTGCAAATGTGTGCGAGTGTGGGTGCGGGTGTGAGTGTGAGTGCTCATGTCCCTGAGTGTGAATGTTTGAGTGTTCGCATACGCTGTAACACAGTGCAGAAGAACTCACGACTTCTAGCGAAACATTTATGAATAAAATAGCAACGAGCTGCAGCGAGCGACGACGTCGTCAAGCGACGAAATTAAAAGCGAAATAACTAAAATAATATTTACGCAACGCAGCGGGACGCGCGGAGGGAACACTCATTGTGCTTAAGCTGACTCGTAATTGAAAAAATAATAACAATAACGTCTGCAACGCAGCGCAGCGCGCTGACGAGCTCTGACACTGAGTACACTGGTGCGCGTACCACGGAGCGTATGTGTAACTTTTGTGCAATGGCGAATCATTTTGAAGCCACGCAAAACTAAATACGCTTCGCCGTAATGTCCTGCATACTACTTGAATGCTGCAATTGAAGCTCTGGACACGAACGTGCGCGAACACCACGTTCGACAAACAATTTGCTGACACAGCTCAAAAAAAAAAGCTAACGCGCTTGTTACTGGTGCGGCCTGCGGACTAACTGACTGGTCCGCAGCAGCAGCGAAATGGCCGCCCTGCATCTGCACCTGCACTTGCAACTTGATTTGACGGATTTGTATTGCATGTGCCTTTGGGCATGAGTGTGTCTGCGCATGAGTGTTTGCGTTGTGCGCAATTTAAGTACGATTACATATTTGCAAAATGAAATGGAATTTATGCCAATGCCACCAAACGGGTGCCAGTGGCAGCTGCGAATCCCAGCTGAGCTTGGTCTGCAGATTGCCGCAGAGCACTACACAACACTCGCACTACATATTTGCGTGCATACATATAAGTGATTTCCCTCGCGGGACGGTTGGTAAGGCGGGGTTGTCAAATGCAGAAATTCTCAACGCAGTACGTGGTCTCTACGTAAGTGTGTGTATTGGCAACACACGTGGTAGTTGGCCATATTTAGAGGAATCGCCTTTCGATTGAGCCGATTTAAAATTCAAGCTGACAGGCCGACAGACGCTCAACAGGCGGTCAGACGCATGAGCGAAATTCTATTAAAATTTATCATGTTTTATTTAAAATCCGAAACCGAAAACGTCAGGCAGGTGTGGTAAGGTAAGGTGAGCAGTGAACCAGCAGGCTATGGCATCCTGCCTTATTTGTATGCGTCCTGTGTGCCGCATACAGCAAAAATATTCGAAATAAGCGAGACAAGCGAGCAATTTCGAGGGTGGGGGAGCGCACAGGAGGGGGTAATCTTGTCGCTTGGAATGGGTTGCACGCACGCACGCAGAGAAAAGTTTCACATGCCATAGAGAGACAGTTTATCTGTGTGTGTGTGTGTGTGTGCGTGTGTGTGTATTAAGGTGTTAAAACGCCACAAGTGACTTTGTTCGGCAGTTACAATTTGCTTTTTATTGACTTGAAAGGTGCCGACACACACCCGCATCAAGTGTGGGATATCAATCCAGCCCCTGCCCCCCTCAGCATGCGCTCTTATAATCTGAAAATTTTACACTCACCTTGTAGCAAACAGCAAATAAGTACAATGATGTATATATCGCTTATGTGTTTCATATTTGTTGCATAATAATCCCATACGCGGTTCTAATGATATGTGGGCGTGGCAGTTTATTGTGTGCAGCTGAAAATGGATTGTTGCGTTGTTGTTCAGTTTAAGTTTTGTGCGTCCTTGCGATTCCTTTGGGCGCCTCCCTGTAGTTTGCTTGCTTCTGCTCGCTTTCTGAGTTTGCTTCTCAAACGATTGAAGTGATTTTCTGTTTTTCTTTTTGCTAGTTTTTGCCTCAGTTGTGCCTTTTGTTTATTACTTTTGTTGGCATTGCTCTTTACTTTCCTTTTGTTTTGTTTTGTTCGGTTTTGTTGCGTTGCGTTTTGTTTGTTGTTTTCGTATTACTTGTGCAACTTTTCGCATAAATTTCGGCCTGTTGCCTCGCTCGCTCAGTAAAGTGTGTGATATAGTAGCAGCAGCATCCTGAGTCCCATGTGTAGGCACTGCAGCTGCCTCATTAAATGCGAGTTAAAGCCTGTATAAGATACCAAATGGATTTAAATAGAATGCTTGGTCTTAGCTTGATATTATTTATTATTATATATATAGTAAATTATTTTATATATAGTAAATGCATGGCCCAATGGTAAAATAATTTAAATTCCTAACAATTCAAATTGATAATAGTGTCTACACATACATACTTATAGACATTTACCTTCAAAGGGTTGACAACAGTATAATTAAATCGATTTTCCTCACGTGCAAAGTCATTTTTATGGATTTTCATAAGCACTTGACAGACTTTCCGGAATTACTTCCTTGCCGACAAGTACTTTTGTATAACACTTTCACCACGCAGTATGTGTGAGTTTATATACCATTTAATAACATATCGTAAAACCTGAGTATTTGTGTAGTAAGTGTGTGTTTTATCGTTTTCTTGCCCTTGCGTTCCTTTTTTCTTCGCCGTTTGTCAATTATTCAATCAAAATAAAGTTGATTGAAAGTGGCTTAGCTAAAAATAGACTAGAGAATATGAAAGTTGAGGATAAAACGCACTGGCGCTTGAACTGAAATGACCCTGGTGGGCGGGCAGCCGCTTGTGGCAAAGCTTAGACTAAATATGTACACATGTGTGTATCAAATTAGCTTTGTTTGGTCCTGAGAACTTTGAGAGTGACATACATATTTCATAATGCATTAAAAAATCATTTAACTTTCGGGATTTTCCAACGTAGTGGGTAGAAAAATCAAAGCACAACAGAAACCGAAAATCGCCTTAAAACAAAAATAAAATAAAGTCGGCCCACGCATACAAACACACTCACAAACAAACACCAAATCTGCCCCTCGGTGGCCTTGCTTGCTCCTATCCCAGCGGCTCATGAAATGTGCATAAATCCACGACAGGAAACATTTGGTGCGGCTTTGCTTTTAATGAAATACGAATCACGAGCAATCATAAAAAACGTGGCGCAGCAGGGTGAATGTAAATGCCACGTAAACTGCGACGATGTCGCCGTCAACGCAGTTTCCTCCCAGCAGCCTTTTCCTTGCCTTGCTTTGCCTTGCCTTGCCTCGCCTCATTCTTTTCGCATTTTGCAACTGAAACTTTTTGATACTTCTTGTCCACAGACGTAGATGAATTCGTCTGTTCGTCTTCGTTGTCGTTACGCGCAGCTCTGCCGAAAGTTTGTAGAGTCTTGTTGAATTTATTTTTTTGCTTCTCCTACTCACTGTATTTCGATTGCTTTTGTTGCCTTCTGCGAGCCAAAAGCGCTGCGCCTGCGATTATGCAGTAAAAACTTTGCCAGCGCCGCCATTTTGCATTGCAAAGCGCGGGTAACTCAAATTGGGTTGCTCGACTGGCGACGTAAGGAAAGTTTCTGAATTGACGGCATGACTGAATGAATCTGGGGGCAAGGCGACAAGGAAGACCCATGGGGGAGACGGACTTAGAGAGTAAGGATGAGAGGGAGAGAGAGACAGAGAGGCAGCAGGAGCATGAGAGTTAAATTTTCGCACTCGAACACTAAGCTAATGCAGCTGGAAACATTTTTCCGCTGCATTTTCCCACAAAGTTGGCTAATTTTTAAGTTGCTTAAATATGTGCAAACATCGGGCGACAAATGTAATTCGTCTTTGGCATTCTGCTGAGGGTTGTATGCCCGATTCCCATGCCACATGTTTGTGGGGTTAGCTTCGCAAACTTTTCTAGTTTTATCTGTCGTTTGGCTCCGACGACGATATTAGAATGCATCTCCACTGCGACTGGGTTTGTTCAAAGTTATGTCAGCCCTCTTTTTCCCCATCGCTCAGCCTTTGTCGCCATCAACAACTTTGTTGTGGCTGTGTGTTGCTGCACAAGTTATTAAAGCTGCAGCAGCACTTGAGTATTGTGAAACAAGCGGCAAAGCAGCAGCAGCAGTTGCAGCAGCAGCAGTGGCAACTAAAACAACTCGATCAACTTGCCCCTGGGCCAAACTAATGTTCACTTTGCAGTTGTTTATCTTTCGAATTGTTGATGTAACTTTTTTGAGGCCATATGTTTGAGTTAAGCTGATTTCGGTTATCGCATCAACCATTTAAAATATTTTCTAGCCAAAACTACTCATTAATGCAGTCACTTCGAAACGCTCTATACATTTCAGGAAAATTATTGATAATTTGATGCGCGTACATACGGTTATGTGACCGAAAAGTGTGAGAGTTGACCATTTAAAATTATACCATTATACCATACCCACGCAATCCCAATCGCCCTCTCTGACCACACGTCAAGCTGCTGCCTATTTGCGTAAAATATTGATTTTCGGTTTGACACACGACTGGGGATCCGCACCGAAATTAACAAATTGACATACAAATACACATACACACTAACACACACACACAAGCCGGCAGAAAGCAAACACAAGCGAAGCAATGGGTTGTGTGCGTTTGTACTTGTTGTGGCCGCTGAACCTGCAAGCGGCTTTGCAAGCGAAATTACCAGGCTGCATTGCCGAAAATCACATTAAAATTCAACAGTGCAAATTGTTGTTGGCACAAGTCAAAATGTTTGACGCATAATCCAATTAAAAAAATAAATTTTATATTAGCACTCAAAGGCAAATTAAAGAGATTACCCCAAATATTGTACTGTCAGCTGTCACATACATAAATGGATTGAAGAGGGTACACGCATAAATTAAACAGATTATATCTGTGTAATAATTCAGTGTGCATAGATAGTTTAAAACAGATATGAAACTGGACAAATTATCTAAAAGTATTTGATAAGGGGAAATTATGGGCAGCGAATTATTTATCAATTGAAGAAACCTACTTACTATGTAACTTTTGTAAATATTATCCAACTATGTTTCATATTTTACGCTCATAAAAAATTCATTGGATTTTTAGAAATAAAGCAGCTGTTGCTATCCAGAGCCAGTATACTTTTGAAGGCCTATTGAAATATGCTCGACAGTGCAAATAAAATCGAGATACAGAAATCTGTATTTCTATATGAACTTGGCGTATTTTTCATTTTATAGCTGGTGCTCAAGCAAGGACTCAGCAACTGCAAACATTAATGGCCTTTGAATAGAGTGACAAACTTATAAAACGAACAGTTGGCACTGTCTGTGTGTGCGTGTGTGTATGTGCGTGTACAGAAGTATGGCGGCAGCAGGGCTTAACATAACAGTGAATGGATACTCGTGAGCACATATTTTTGCATTGGCGTTATATATCACGCTTGGAAAATAAAACCAGTTTATGAGTACATAAAAACTATCTCATTCGGCGAGTAGCACATGCCATGGGTGCACATAGTGTTTATTGCTTTTTCATGGTGCGCCAGCGCGAAAAATTAGCCGGTCTAAACTAACCATTATAAATAAATTATCATAATATGCATGCACCTGCATGAGACCTAATGAGTCGGCATTTAGGCACGCACAAAGGCAGCCGCCATTTAGCGCTGTTTGTCTATTCAAAATTTTATGGTTTTTGGTGACATAAACACTTAAAATGTTAATTTTTGCAGCCTAATAATATAGAACGGAATAATTTGATGGAACAAAAGAAAATTTAATCAATGACAGAATAAAATGAATCATTTGAAATTTAAATTTCAGCCTAAAAGCAAAGAATGAGAGAGAGGGAGAGAGAAAGAGAGAGAGAGTTAGCAATTGAAAAAAAACAAACCATATTCATTGACAAAGCAAATACAACTTTAATTTTTAATGCCAATGTCGTCATATGAGTTTCCTTTTCATTGTGCGTTGCCCTGGTGTTTGCCAGGTTCAAGACACATAAAAAATAAATGAGCACACACAATGAGCCCAAGCAAGGCGACTTCACCCGCGACCAGCGTCGTGACAAAAATGCGTAGAGGACGGCACGTTATACCGCCGCAATTGTGTGGCCTGTGAACTGAGAGCAACAGCTACAAACTTACGTCTTCAATTACGCGCCCGTGTTACTTTCTTCAATTTTTGTTGGGTTATTTGTTATGCAAGCTAACGAGACAGCTGGTTTTAGGAGCTCAAATTTAGAGTAGCGATTAAGCGCGAATGAAAATCGGAAATCGATATTACTGAAAGATATGCGTAGTAGAATCATCAAAACATATTTATATTAGGTTTAATTTAGGTTAATAAGGTTAACCCGAAATTCTTATTAAAAAATCTTTTTTTAATACAGCAGATTTAGCTTTGCGAAAACACGAGCTTTAAGAGCTTTAAGGCAGAAAGGAATATTTTAAAATAAGCATAATACCGCTGTCCATAAATAGTTCCTCCACCGTGCCTCCCACATCCACACTCGTACATACTGACACATATACACAGGCATACACAAGCACAAATTTTCCAACATTGCAATGCCAGCAGATTTTGTGGCCGCGGCATAAGCTGCTCCTTGGCAACTGGGGCAACGTCAAAACCGAAGCCAAAGCCAAGGTAAACTCAGCGCGCGTGGGTGTCACATGTAGTCAAAAAATTAACTGCTATACAGAAGATCTGTGTGTTATGAACAAAGTTGTAAAAAGCGAAGAACATAGCGACACCTCGAGTGGAGCACCATGAGATAGCAGTTCATATTTTTGGCCTGCGTGGCGTATGAGCTATGTAGGCGATTATTTTGCTTTAGTGTTATTCTCGGAGAACATTTCAAATAAACACATAAGCTTTTAACTTGGGGTAATGAAGAGCCTTTGTTGTTTTCATTGTTGTTTTTTGGGAGAATTCATCTTGGGTTTTTGTAGAGAAGCTTCGACTGAATATTTGGGTATTCAAACCATCTATGAAAATAAGACGAATACAACAGCTTGTCGCTTCGTTATTCGACTACAAATTGTCTGAGCCGGAAATTAAGCGCACAGTCGAAAGGAAGCTCGCCGTAATATGCTTAAGTGAAATAGCATGTACTAGTACTATACTCATATACCGCAAAAACTCCATGGGAATCGCTGGAGATGAATACATTAATATTAACGAACAAGCTTGATTCAGAAGCAACCGCCAAACAGAGTGGAATTCATGGTTGATAAAGAGCAAAAACAAAATACCAATGAAGTTAAATAGATTTTAGTGAAATTTTTAAAGAAGAAGTTAAATCAAAGCATTTGTTCCAATTTCTTTTCATTTAAAATTTTCATATACCTTTTGAATAAAACGCTCATGTCCGCATAATTTTAAGCGATAAAAACTTTTCCTTCTTTGGGAAAAAAATTGTATGAACGTTCAAGTAAAATTTTTGAAAAATGAAGCCTTGGGAAAAATGACACATAATTTGAAAAGTTTCGACAAAGGAAGAAAGTGCGAAAAAAAATACTATTTAAGTTTCGCTCAAGTGACACCAACTTTATCGAGTGAAAGAACTAGAGCAAGACCCCTGAATATTTACGAAATTCTCCAAATATTATTTATGTGTTCCCTCGCCCCCCACGCCTCCCACGGTCTCCTTTAATGATAATCACCATGAAAATCAGAGAAAAAAGGAGCCCATGTAATCGTTTTCCGTATCGTGATTTTGTTTGCGTGTACATAAACACAAACGTTGAATTGATTGTGTCCCCACGTTACATACAAACATACATATACAATTCGATTTTATAACTGACATTGCGCCATTGTTTACTTTACATATTGAGCACATATTTTATGGCACACCCCGCGATTTATGCCATTGTTTCATTTACATAGATTTTCGATTGAATTTTAATTGAATTTATGACGAGGCGCTAAACTGTTTGGCTTTGTAGTGCTGACTAGCGCCCATTATGTGTGCTCCTGGGGCGGAGAGAGTGGCAGGCAGCAAGAAGTGGCCTGCTAGAATATGCATTGTTTGCCCAATACTTTCATACCTATATAAGCTCGCTTGGCCAACCCACAAGAGGTTGCTGTAACAATGTTTGTTAATTGCCTAAGGGGGCAAAGGGCGAGGGCACCGGGTTCTCTTGTGTATTTTGCATTTTAACTCATAGTTTAACAGTTTCGGCATTAAAGAGCGTAGGGATGTTTTCAAATTCAAAGAACTAGTAGCAGGCAGAATTTTAGACGAGTTTATGCTTGTGAAATTTATATTTCCACGAATTCTACATCAAACAAATACATATCCCAAAATACCATTACCCAAATACGTATTTAAATGTAACATACTTGCCAGCTGTTGAGGTTTCGTTGATTGTTGCTGTTGCTGATGCTTATGTAGCTTAATAGAGTCCATTAAGTTCACTGGCGACTAGCTGCATATTTGTGCTTATTAAACGTCGCCTCTGTTTGGTATTTAACACTTTGTAACACTCTCGGGCTCATTCTTTAACCGTCACTTTCGCGCGCGTTTCGTGTCATGTAACAATACCGCGACATGCAATTTACGCCTCGACTTGCAACTCACGCGGCCAATCAACTAGGCCCCAGTCAGCCATCCATCAGACTTGCTACGCCGTGGTGTCTGAAAATTTAATTGCCCGCGCACTTTGAAAACAATTTCGTACTGCACCTGCGCTGCACTTGCCACCCTGCCAGCCTCAGCACATGCCAGTCAAATGACCAAGTCGGCTATGCGGCATGCCACGTAGTTGCTGTGGCGTAGCAAATATCAGACTGCAGTAATATTCACACACGTCAAACATTAGTCGAACGACCCCGTGCTGTCTCGTTTTTTTTTATCTAGCCAGCCGCTATCACGTCCGTGCCGCAGACCCAACCGAATTCAACTGAACGGTCCTTGCCATGGACTCGGCTTACTGGTTTGTAAGACTGTCCGAGCAGGCACAGCGACATCGGCGAATGCTAACAACAGCGTTTCGTGCTCGGCAATTTTGTCGATTACGAGTTCGGGTGGCAGGAGTCGTGAGCTTTTTTAGTACAAAGAGCGTTCGGGCGAATCTCTTCTCTCAAGCTCTCTCCAAGCCAACCCATTTTAAGAGAGCTTCGAAAAATACGATAAAAGGTATGACAACCTACGATTAGGAGGGTAAACAGGGTCTGTATATGTATGTAGGTCTAGATCTGAATCTGCATTCAACTGAGTACGTATTTTTTTCATGCTTTGGGAATCTTGTCAGCTTTTTGATTATAACTGTAGTTGGCTTTCCTACTCAGCCATTGTATATGAGTTATATAGGCACGCCGTAAAAAATCATTCATTTCGAATTTTTAGACGCCCAAATTTAACTGAGCACGCTTTCTCTAATGTAGCAGCCAGTAGATAACTAGAAAATAACATCTGTGTACAAGTACGACTTTCTCTATGGATACTTCTAACGTTGTGGTCTCATTTGGTAAATCGCACAAATTCTGACAAAAAACGGAACTCGAAACTGAACTAAACCAAAGCGAGAACGGCAGCTGAAATTGTTAACCTTTTGGGAATATCAAACATTTACGATTACCGTGCAGCGCACCCACCCGCAGGCAACTGCTGCATTTAAGTTTTTATCAACAAAAAAAGTTTTTCGAGTATAGATTGAGTAACCGAAAAAAAACCACGGCAAACAGCAAAACTGAAGCCACAAGTGCACGCGCTGCTCACAGGACGCTGGAGGACTTAAAGCTTAACTTGTTTCTGTTTTTCACTTGAACAACTTTTATACTTATCCAATCCACGACAGTCTGAAGATTAAAGCGGCAAAAGCCACTATTTCACGGCTAGGTAAGACTCACTGCTTGACGGATGCGGTCGTCTAGACAGCTTTCAATCTATTTCCGCACCAATTAAATTGAAGTTACATACCAAATACACAGAGTTTATCATACGTATGTGTTATTTGAAAATTCAATTAGTTTTTTAATTTAATTTCAATTGATTGGACAAGCCGCACTGTTCATCCAATACGGTCTCAGCCTTACAGGCTACGGTCCACAAAATGAGTCATAGAAAGAATCGGTTAGTTCCAAAAGTTAGACACCAAAAACTTATGTTACCCAATGGATCAAATCTCTCTGCCAAAGTAACCAGTCCTGGTCGAAGCACTGAAATTAAAGAGATCCCTCAAGGAGACAATGGTGTTATGCCATTTATATTGGTCGACGGAATAGACACAAGGAGTCGTCATAATTTACAAGTTGCGCTGGCAAAGGTTGAAAAAAAGCGCATGAAGGCGGTTCAAAAGGACTGTAGAACTCTTCCATTGCTGGAATATACACGACCCGCTATATGTTCGGATCCCACCAATGAGTCTGAAAAAGCAACTAAGGATGCATTGGATTTTGAGGCTGATCTTCACATGATGTGCTTGAACATACCACCAGAAGATGAAAGTCTGAATGACACAGGGGGTGGCACACCAATTCCATATGCTGCCAGCACTGAGAATCTACACATAAATAAGAAAAGACTAGAAGAAATTCGCCAAAAATTGGATATAATACGTCAATCGCAGGGATCCGAAACACCTTTATCGAGCTATGATACGCAGTCAACCGACGAAACGGTATTTGAACCAAAACTCACAAGACAGAGCACATTTGAGGTTCCGTGTTATAATCAATTGATTAATCCCCAGCAATCCTTAAACAATGTTAAGGAAAGTCTTTCTCTCCCCGCCGCAGCTGACGCAAGCTGATACAAATAATCCAGATCGGAATGTCACCCGAACGGATAGTAAGAATAACTTATTCAAGAACAAATCATATTATGAGATGCACAGAGCTAAGAGCAACGAGACCTGCGAAAGTCAGAGCTCCACTGAATTGCCGAACATTATTAACCAGATCGGTGATTTACTGTTGCAGCTACCTAATCAGCAGAATGAGAAAAAGAAACTGGAGAACACGAAGGCGCCTCTATCATATCTGGTAACCATTTCCCCCACCGCGGATGTTAGCGTGGAATCGTTAACGACAGAAAGTAAACAAAACTCCCAAATTCAATTTCCCGGAAATGAATCCCTTTCGCTTGAGCACGTAACATACTCAGGGTCTTCTATGTCCTTGCCAAGAAATCCTGTCATTACAATATTCGCTCCAGTGTCACCGAATAGCCGCAGCAACCTACAATTCCAGAACACCCTGCAACATGACGGAAGTAAGTTTCAAACGCTTTGTTCTAATCCAATGACCAATTCTATCGCCTCGAGCTCCGAGAAACATCTCGACACTTATTTTGGCAATAACCCACAGCTCCGCTATGGTAGATCTCGTACATTCATGGAGATCTATAGAGATCTATCGACAAAAATAAAGAAGTATTGAAAATCGGAAACTTTTTTCGGTTATTAAAAATATATATTTTATAAATAAAATTTACTTGCACTTAAGCTTTGTTATTTATAAATACTTATCCGTGAATTTTAACAATCTATGCCAATGGTCCCTTATACGGATATTCTCTTTAATAGTATAGGTTGCTCGGCTGTCGAGTTTGACATAGCAAGAGTAACTTTGGCCAAGTTTCTCTCTAGTCTGAGTAATTGGGGTACCTAATTGCGGCTTGCGCTCCACCTGCCACGCAATTGTCGCACTTTCAGTGCTCGTTTCCGAGCGAGTGTGGGTGGGGCGTAAGGCGTGGCAATGGCGTTTGCATAATTGTGGCAAAAATTATGTCGCAACTCAGAGTACGCCTTAAGCCCGACTTTAAAGAGTCCACCGACTAGATGGGCAGCGGGCATTGCAGCCTCTCACACTTCCGGAGTGCTATCAACTTTTGCCAGATTTGCCAAAATGTCAGCCTAGTAGTGCTTGGCATCTCTGTTTCTGTTGTCGCTCTGACGAAGCAAGCCTCTTGGGACAGAAGCCTCTGTTTCGCCGCCATTGCCAAAAATCATTTCGGGCCCTGCTCGTTGCCGCTGAAGTTGCAAGATTGACTGCTGCTCGACAGCCTCAGTTGCCGGCGGCAGGCAGGCCAGCTGACAGCGCAACGGAGGGCAGGCAAGACAAAAGTTTCAATTAGTTTTAATGAAATCACAAACACAAAACTTCTTTGTGGCTTCTGTGCTCTGTGTTCTTTGAGGCTTTGTCAATGAGTTTAGCCAACAAAACCAAATTAAAAAATAACATCTAAATGAATGTCCACGCTCTCCCAAAGGTCTAAAACATTTGCAAATTATTTTGCATTTCTTTTTCTTTTTTTTTTTTTTGTTGGATAAATAAATTCCATGATTTCAGTGGCAAATAGAAATAGAGTTGTGCTATGTAGACGATTTTCGGCAACAACACAAAGAGCGAAACATAAACCACGCCACAGAAACATCCTCGTCAGATCCTCACCCTCATTGCCCTCATTGTGTATCCACTTGGCCAACGGGCGTTACATAAAATTTGCAATTAGATTTAGCAAAAAGCAGCCACAGCATTTGGCCAGCCTCAACCTCATCCTGGCAGCCTGCTCTGCTTGCCCCAATTTTTAATGCAGAAAGTTTAATCGCAGCGACGACAGCGGCGGCGCATTTGCGACGTTTGTTGGTTTTCGACTGCATTTCCTGCGGCAACAACAGTTGCCTCCGACGGCAGCATCGGCAGCGGCAGCAGACAGCGGCTTATGCACAAGAGCTGCTGCTGCTGCTGCTGTCGGCATCATCAAATTTGCTGCTTAACATGGCTGAAGGACGCGAGGGCCGTAAAGCAGGGGGCTCGCGGGGCAGCCGACCACACGCCGCACAGCAGAAGCTAACCAAACGACAGAAAATCCGTTAGCCTGCAGGTTTAATTGCAACCACATCTGGGGAATTCTGTTTGACCCGCTGGACTGGACCGGGCGGGGTGCACTTTCACTCCGCACGCCTTTGAGTGCTCCACAGATTAAATAAATTTTTGATTAGCTCATTTTGTATATGTTTCTGAGGCCATATTGCGGTGCGCAGTCCACTTGCGAATTCAGACTGGTCTGGTCCGTGTTGAGTGGCTGACTGGGGATTCAAAAAGCGATCGCTGACTGACGGCCCCAACTCTATGTTGCCATGTAATCCCACTTCACCAATCTTATTGCAGGCACTGACACAGTGCTAATTAAAAGTTTCATTAGTCACGCAATTAGTCTAGTCCCCAATAATAACTAGACAGTAAATTGCGGCTCAATGGATAAATATTGGAGTTGCGCTTTTTCCTTTTGCTGCGAGAAATGAAAACTAAATGCAGGTCGTACTGAGTGGGCTGAAGACGTACATTTCCTAGCAATGTGTGTTTTTGTGGTGGGACAGTAAGATTAATAAAATTTATTATCATTGCGATAGCAAGCCAAACAAACAGACAAACAAAGCGTAGCACACATCTAAGTACATTGGAGATATATTTATGTGCCCGGTACTAAAACCAGCTGGGAAAACATATCAAAATGAAGTAAAATTCATTTTACAACACACTACGAACTCACAACCCAAATTGCAATGCTGCGGGATTGCCTTGAGATCCGACTGCGAGCTTTGAGCCTGGAACTGCAGGCGAACGGAAGTTCGACGCCCAAGTGGCAGTCGCGATAATAGCGCTCGGCGTGTGCGCTAAAATATTAGCATATAAACATACACACACACACAGACAGTCATGTGCATGTGTATTGCAAGTGTGAATGTGGAACTTTTGACTAGTGCGGCACTATCTGGAGACACATAAATATGAAAATGCAGGCGGGACTCGAGAGCGCTGTGTGTGAGCACAGGAGTGCAAGCGTGAGTGCTCGTATAAGCATGCATGGACTGGCTAGAAGTGAACACCTACACACCCATACACCCATACACCCGTACACCCCTACACCTATGCACCCTTGTAGCTGGGCGCTGACTGCTAGACTGCTGAGTAAAAAGCGTCTATCTCGCCCACATTTAAACCCACACACACACACACGCGCGTTGCAACAGAGTCAAGCTATGCCGGAGCATTTGAATATTATTGTCGCGCCCACACACACACACTTCGAACACACGAAGTGCTACGGGTTTAGGTTCGTTCTGGACATGCCCCGACCTAAAGACAGCAACAACAATAAACACATTAGAAGCGGCACTCAGTATTTAATGGTGTTTGTGCGAAATAATAGCCGAGCAGGACCCGTGGCAGCTGCAGCTGCAGCAGGACCCCAGCAGCAGCAGAACGAGCCGCTCCTCATGGCGCCGTAAATTCAAATTAAGTCGCCCAACTTGCTGACAGTTAAAATCTTCGTAACAAAAATGTGGAGCGCAGCCAGAAAGCCGTGAGGGCAGGGCGGTGGCAGGAGAACACTAGCACGAACAGTAGCAGCAGCGGAAGATCAGCTGCAGGCGGTACTCAGTGTGGTACCGAGTGTGTCATTCTCTGTAGTATTTGTTCGTGTGTGTTTGTGTGTGGGCCAACGTTAGTTAGGAGTAGTTTGTTTGAAGAGTGAACACAGTTGGTTGTGAATTTATTGGCCCAAAGTGCGCAGCGGCAAGCTGCAGATGGATTATATGAGATTTGCAAGTGAGCATATAGTATAAAGAATATATAGTGTTGTCTATGTAGTATATACATAGTAAACGAACTGCCATCATTCGATCTTAATTAAATTTGGGAGAAGTCTCGAGTAAGTTATATTCATGTTTGCTAATTTGTTAAGCTGTAGGTATCTTAAAATATTGCTTGACGTAAAAATTTATTTTTTTTTTTATTAAATTTTGAAATTTTTTTTTTTTTTTTTTTTTTTTAGATATTGCTTGAAGACACTAAAAATTTTAATATTCAAGATTCATTATTTTTTGATGCAGATTAAATCAAACTGCGAAGAACATTTTTATTTATAAACATTGATATTTCCCACTACTACTTTTAAATCATTTTCATATATGGTTTTATTAATATATTCTACACTACGCCACGTCAATAACGTACAGCTATGCAATTTGAAGGCTCTCCAAGTAGATAAGTCGATGATGGATCACTCAAGTAACTTAGACAATAAAAAATTCCATCATATTCTTCAGTGCAGTCCTGCGCTCTATATAATAATAGAATTCAATTTCATTCCTTTGCCGATGCTTCAGTTTTCCTGGCACGGCCGGAAATTTGAAGCCAATTAAAAATGCATTCTGCGCCAGTGACAGGAAATAAGTGGAAAAAAGAAAAGACAAATTGACAGCTGTGCGCCAGCATCAAATCACAACGGAACGGAAAAGCGCTACCAAGGACAACACGGGCACAGGCACAGGCAGTGGGATAGGCAGAAGGGGGATAGGCTACGACTAACAAGCTGGCAAATGACAAACTTCACAGCTTTGTTCTGTCGCAAAACTGAGTTGCGCGCGGCGGGGCCGAGGGACGGTGGATTTTGCATAGAAATAAATAGGATTGCTGGGCAAACAATGAAACTGTTCAATCAAATAAATGGCAAGAGCAAGAGCCCAAAGCAGAATGAGCACAAATTTTAACAGACTTATAGGTAACGAATCATCGAGCATTACACTCAATGCAGCCGGCAGACACTTGACAGGACACGGAAAAAGGCTTGCCAAGTCAGTCGACTGCTACTGCAAAAGCGTATGTTGCGGCAGGGTGTGTGTTTGTGACAACGTCGTCTCAGCATATCATGTGTGTGCGTGTGTGTGTGTAGGAGTGCAAACAAAAGCCCAAAAGGCTTTTAAAACGTACAACTAAACGTCGCACGAGAAGGCAACGGAAAAGCGCACAAGAAATGCCACTTTACATACCGAATCGTAAATATTTTGCCATAAAACAACGGTTGGTTTTAACTGTTTGCCAGGAAGGCAAAACTGTCATCCCCTCTCCCGTTGAAGGCTGTATCCCCTCGACGTCCGCCCGTGAAAACACATAGAGTGTGAATGAAGTGTGCACTTGGGCGTTTTGCGGCGTTTTGGAGTTGACGCAAAAGGCAGCAGCAGCAGAAAAAAAGAAACACGAATGTCACTCGAAATGTTTTTACATTTCACTGTGACACTTTGTGGCGACCATGTGATGGCCGTCTGGTTATGCCGGTTTCACGAGCAGGTGCTGTAAAGGCTTGCACAGAGAGAGAGGGAGAGAGAGAGAGAGAGAGAGAGAGAGAGAGAGAGCGAGAGAGAGAGAGAGAGAGAGAGAGAGAGAGAGAGAGATATAGAGAGTGAGAGAGGGAAAGTTGCTGTTGCCGTTACCGTTGCCAAATGGCAACCCGTAATTATGTTATGCCGTTGTCAGCAGCTAAATGGCGACTCCGATGTTGTTGCTGCTGCTGCTGCTTTTGCAGTCAAGTGCAGTTGCATGCAACAACTTTTCAAGGCAAGCGCACCAAAGCCGCAGCTGCAAACTTGAAGAGCCTGTTGTTGCGGTGCTTCAGAAATGCTTAGGCTTTAGCGCATTTAAAACTTTGCCCACCGGCAGGTCGACTTCTTATGGCCCTCTGCTGAAAGCCACTTATAGAACGGTGACATTAAAAGCCTTTGCCCGGATTTTCTTTATTCTCTCTCGTCTCTCGACGGTTTCAACTTTTTGTTTGTTTGTTCGCCTGCTTCAGATCAAATTTTGTGGGTCTACCCTGGTGTGGCAGCTATAAACACCGGTGTCGGATAACTTTCTTGTCCGACAGTTGCATTCAAATAAATATAAAAAGCAAATGGCATACACGTGCGCACCCGAACACCTGCGCAGAAACTAAAGGCAATCATGGAATAGTAAAAAAAAGCAGTTGAACAATCAATTCAATTTAATTTAATTTAATAACTTATTTACCCATTGAAAACGAGCCAACAAACTCAAAGTGCTTCTCGACTCGATGGTAAGTCGCCTGCGTAAATAGACCCCAGTCGTATTGCCCTAACACACATATTAAATTTGATGGCCCGTTCAATAGTAATATCACTAGGTACTCGTAAGGACCTTTGTTGCGCTACAGTGCCCAGCCACGGTCACTGCTGCTCATAATCAATTTAGATGATTCCTGGCCGCAATACCCGCAACAACAACAGCAGCAGCAGCAGCCTTTACAATTATGTGAAGTGTGTGTACGATGCACATTCTCCCTTTCTGTGTTTGCTCTGAAATATCACACAGTCTCGGAGTGGGCTGCACTTTCTTGGAACAAAGAGCACAGCAAGCAGGCAGCTGCCTTGGGGTCTGAATCATAGTCGCCTGCTTGGCTGCTTGGCTGTCGAACTGGCCAGTTGGGTGAGTGTCTGTGTAGGAGGGGAGGGGAGCGGAGAGGCGGCTCAGCTTTCTTGTGTTGCTCAGCTTGGACGTAAACATTATGATGCATTCGGTTCAGTAATTTTTATTGTATTTTTCTCATTTTTCTTGGCCTGCCCACAGGCGAGCACTGTGTGGTAACTTTGCTTGTGCTGTTTACTTGACTCTCCCGGCTTGATTTCTGGGTCTCCGTCTCTACCCCTCTCTCTCTCCTTCTCTCTGCTTGCTTGCTTTAATATTGCAAACACTGAACAGAGCTCCGGCTATGGCGTCCTCAAAGCTTTTATGGTCATTTTGCTGTTTATTTGCTTTTATTAAAAATACGAGCTGACTCTGCTGCCACGCATTCTTCGTCCCTGAGCAGGGTCCTTAAGCAGCATTGCATTCTTGGGTTATTTATTATGTGCAAAAGTTCTTTTCAAGCAATTTTTTGTTATTATCTTTTGCCTACATATTATGCACACCCAAATATACACGCACACACTTAATATACCCCTTATACAATAAAAACTGCACTTTGCCGTTAGCAGGCAATTCTGCAGCCGACATTATTTAGTTCGCCCCAAGGCAGGTTCATAATCAGTGTGTAATTACTAAATTTTACCACAAAATTGCGGGTAAGTAAAGTTCACTACTTAGAATTTTAGCTATGTATTGCTCTATTACGCCTTCAACTTACACATAGATAGATCTGATTACACAAGTGTCTGGGTGAATTTGATATCTTTCAGAACTGCTTCGCTTTCGGTTTTGGTTCAGCTTCAGTTTTCGTTGCGTATGCAAATCCCCATGAGGCTTGTCCAGCATATCCTTATGCAATGCCGATACCAACATATATGTAAGTGCATTTGTCAGTCATTCAATTTGTGAGCTTCTCTTCAAGGGGCATACCCCTGGGTAAAGTACCAATTGCTTTTATTGATTTTACGTTCAATTTTTCTATGTTTTTTTCTCCCTTTCTGTGTTTCAAGTGCCATTTTAAATGGGAATTCTGAATTGTGAAATTGTGAAAAGTATATATAATACTTGTTATGGTTATGCAAACTTTCTACCAGTATCATTTATGTCAAGGGAATTGTTTGTAAAGTTAACACAAAAGATGCAGCAAGTATAGATCTATCATACTCTTGAATACACTATAGGTTGTTGTGATCAAAAGTCAATATATATGAGGATAATTTTGAGCGTTAACTCGTGCTCCAACTATGCTGCTGGCACACACGTAATCAGTGTCAATTTCTATTGCATTACACAAATTATATTTAATGTTTTAGAAGGGACGTGCCGCCCTGCTGTCTGCCATTTACCACGCTTAAGCAGGAACTCTCTGTCACGGATGAGCGATGGTGCACAGCGCTGGCTGCCGCACTGAGTGAGTGACACTGCTCAACTCAACTGAGACACACACTAGAATGCGATGCATTCACACACATGTACGCACACACACTCGCAAATTAACATATACACGCACTCGCATTCCATGTCTCTTTGGAGTTGCGACTATGTGGAGCAATGCATGGCTTATTCCACACACACAAACACACACGCTGAGTGTACATTGTATGTGATATACGTATGGCATATAATCCCTTCATGCTTATAAACCCTACATGGACTCTTACTAAACAGGGTTTACCTTAGACTTAATGGATCCTAATTAATGCGCCAAAGAAGACTGATTCTAATTCGGGAAATAAGCGATCAATACATCAGAGAATAAATTGCTTGAACTTGTAAAGAATAATTCTGGAGTCAATCTATAGAACTACTGAATGCCCTGCGAGATCAAACTACGCGAAATTCGCAATGGAATTCCTGAACCACATGACATGGTGCGAAAATTAGGGAGTGCCTTCGCCCACAATAGTTGAAGCCATTGACTTGCATAACTTGGGGGGCGCGCTCTAAATATTTGCCACCTGAATACGATGTCGCTTAGGACCTGTGTGTGGGTGTGGGTGACAGGACGATTCAGGGCAGGAGAGGCGAGTGGAGAAGTCGTGTGCAGTTAAATTGTTTGCATACGTCAACCTGCGGTTGAACGTGTTTATGATGTTCTCTGCTGCTGCACTCACACTCACATATGCTCACCTGCATTGTAATTTATGCACGTGCAAATGCGCTCAAGTGTGCACGCATTTTATTTTATTATTATTTTATTGCATTTTTACTCGATAAATATTTGCTCACCGTATAATTGTATAATGATTGCGATGATGTGAAATTTATACAATATTTATCTATTCTTTATTTGCAGCGCAGGGCAACAAATGCCAAACATTAAATATTAAAGCCACGCAGGAGCCGCGGCTTCCTGTTCAGCAGCAGGCAGCGGCAGTGGCAACGGCAGCAGCAACTAATTGCCAGCCAGTGTCTGTTTGTGGCCTGCCGCAAGCTATTAAGGATGCGCTTGCGCCAGGATAACCCCGTTCAGCATCAGCAGCTGCTACCTGGCAAAGTTTCGTCTGCCAAATTGAATCATTTCAAAACTTGGCAAAAACTTGCCAAAATTGTTTTTATAATGCGCAACTTTTCGCTTGCCGCGCACTGACTAATAGAGCGAGGAAACATCATTTTCTGCTCTAAATTAAATTCATTTTTTCTTATTTTCCTAGGCGGAATAAATTTCAATTGCAGAAAAGAAGCACAGCTACGGCATTGTCGGAAACATTAAAAGAAAAACCGAGGCAGGTTTGGGTTAGACATAAATGAAATCAGGTACAGACTTTTAACACATTTCTTTTGCGTACACATTTATAGAGCAATTTTCAAGACTCTAGTCATATGTGTTTATTTGATATTGGCAGGGGATTTGTTTGTGTTTCACCTGAGGGTTTTGCTGATTATGTGCGCAAGGTCAGTTTACCGACTTGCTTAATTCATTTCGGCATTATTATTGCAATTAATTTTGCGGGACAAGAGGAAATTACTGACCCAGAACAAATCCAGCAGACAGTTTGGCCAATTGCCTTGCCACAAGGCAATTAAATATGAAATATTGAAGTAAATTCCTCTCGAAATATTTGAAAATGTTGAAATGTTTACCACAAAATCTCTCGAGTAATTGGCAGTTGATGAGGAGTCTGCTATCAGATTGCCGATTGCGGTCTGCACTAAGTGAAATATGTATTGATGCCTCGGAAATTAAAGCATAAATAATTTCGATGATATCTTTACAATGCTGGCTAAGACTTTCATTAACATTCTGCAATGAGATATGGCAGCACCGAGGTAAGCTGAGTCGAGTTCAGCTTTGAGTTCAGTTGAGCTGAGTTAAGGCATCTGCTACAAGTTGAATGTTCAATTGAGCTGGTTCAGGCAGCTGCCTGCACTCAGCTAAATGAAAACGTGCATGATGCTTTCAAACAGTTTGAAGTCATGCAACAAGATGCGCTTTATTTCTTACATAAGATGCTGTTTCACTGCATCAGCCACACGAGCATGGCGCCCAGGCAGCAAGTCGCCGCAAAACTAAGACAGCTCGCAGCTGCAACGGCAGCAGCAACGGCAGCGGCAGCGGCAAAAGTGCAAGACATGCAACGCATATAAAGCAGGATAGCCTTACTCGAAAGCCGGCCCAGTGCAGCGGCAAGACAATACCGTGCAGCAGAAGCTGGCAGTATGCCGCTCGAAGATGCCGCTCGAAGCTGCGGCATCAAGAAAGCAGCTGCAGCCAGTCGACGTTGAATGTGTACATGAATATATATATATATAAAATGTGGTATACTACACATACAAGTCGCCGCGTTCCCTGCCTAATTTGATCATTTATCAAGTGTAAAATGCATGAGCTGGCAACGCCAACCGACGCGTCGGTCGACGGTCGTCTGCGTCAACGTCAACGTCGACTCGGCACGGCAGACTCCCGGCCACGGTAGTAAATCAAAGCAGAAGCCGCTGCCGTCGACTGACAAATCTAAACAGGCATGTAATCATTTCAGCTGAGGTCTTAATGCCGCAACGCTGCCACAGTCTATAGTCGCAAGCAGTTAGTTATATGCAGGCAAATATTGCAATGCGCGGCAACGTCGGTGTGCGCCACCACTAAGTGGCACATGGCAACGAGGCGTATGCGCAATGTTTGCTGGCTAGATACTCGAATGTGTGTAGCGAACGATCAAGTGAATTGTGCAGTTCGTATTTAATGTGCTCTCAATAATTATAATATATCACATTAATTTGTTGTAGTTCATCTCGCATACCTGATAATCATTACACAATTATCGCTTCCAAAGTGGTAAGTGCTGTGCAACACTGCCCGAGGTCGCAGCAAACACATTTTAGCCACTCAGCCACTTTTACTTTGCATTGGTCGCACTTAACTCCAGTTCACAGTTTTGCAGTTTTCAGTTTCCACTTTCGTGGCACCTCGCAGCGGCCGGCAGGAGCAGCAGCAGCGTGTAAACATAACATTTTCCGCTTTATAAATATTTAAACGCTTAAAAGCTGTAAGGGATCATTGCCAGGGTCCGGAGCTGAAGTGGAGGTAGTGCAGTAGCGCGGTTGCTCTTTTGGTTTTAGGAACTGCATGCCGTCGGCTACCTAACGAAGCAAGTGCTACGATAATCGCATGAAATTTAACGTTAAATTGATGAAAACCAAAGCAAAATGAAAAAGTTCGTTAAGCAGTGTTCTCTGCCAGCCGCGCTACTCAGGTCATTAGCTGTCTTTGCATGGAATTTTCATCATTTTATACAGCCACTTTGAACTTGTTTCCGATAATTATAAACTTTCGAAACTGAAACAGACAGACGCCCCCACCGCAGCTGACACATTCAAGCCGCCGGAGATCAAATTTGCATTTGTCGAGTATAACAACAACAATTTCTACCACTGGCAGCAGTTGCCCCCAACCAGCATAGTGGCTGTTCCCGTTCCGCTTTGGATTTGGATTTTGATTCTAATTCTGACTCCGATTCAAATTCAGATTCCGCCTCTCTAAGCCACCTGGCAGTGCTCAGCTTTCCTGTGGTGAATTTTGCATTAGTTTGCATTAGCCTCGTGCCAGTTGAGTCCTGACTCTATGCGGCTCTAGGCTGTCTTTCTCTCCATTTCTATTGTTATTGCAATTGCTGCTGTGGTCTTTTCTGTTGGCTAATACTATTATTGTTGCGCTTGTGGCACAAAGTTAGCAGCTTTACTTGTCGCAACTTTTTACTTTATACATAACTTTTACTTTCTGACGCACAATTCAATTCAATTCCGTTTGCCTACGAAAAGAATTCAGTTCAAGGTCACGAGAGTGAGACATGGCTAATTTATGTTGCCAAATTAAACTACAATTAATTTAATCTGACGTATTCCAGCGGCTTGCAGACAAACAAAACGTGTTGGAATTGATGATAGCGGGTATCAGATTAATCATTTTTGGAGGAATTTGAATGCAAATGTGCCTTTTCGCAACATCTTATATGCATTAGGTACTTCATATATATACATTAACCAGCCACCTGACGCGCTAAAGAAACATTCCCAGCAAATCAAGAAACTGTTAGCGTATATTGATTTTACTCGATTATGTACTCAATGCAGACATAACGATAAGTATGAAGAACATTTCTCATTCGGAAGTATCCTTTTTTGCCTTTTGTTTCCTCCGCGTCCCAGCTGTTGTCTTCAGCAAATGGCAGCTCGTTCGCATCCTGCCTGACTTTGCACGTATCCCCCGCAGCAAAAGTAAAAGACAACTGCGGCTTTTATTGTTTCCTCTGTTGACATTATCACGCTGGCAACACCTGCCGGCGCAAGTTGGCAAGCATTCTAATGGCTTGCGTTTTTAATGCAATGCGGCACACCATACACTCTCCCTTTACACCCTACACCACCACCTTACACCCTCCCTCGCATGTCACGCAACCAACAGGCAACACCCGTTGCCACTCAGAGAGAGGCACTCGTGAATAAGTCAGAGATTCGCACATTTGCACTCTGCTCAAAGTCAATGTGACACACACGCTTAGTTTGCCGCATTAGGATAATTAAAAGCGCTCTCTCGACAAGCGTCAACTCCACTAACACTCAGGGTTAGGCAATAAACAGCTACACAAATTGGGTAACTGTGGCTCTAGGTGTGGGTACTCGCCCATCCAACACTCACAAAAATCCTTATAATCGGCAGAAACTTTCAGAATATCTCTGAACTTGAAGCACCTGTTGCTGCTGAAAAGGATTGAATGTGTGAAGTTTCCGGTTCCCTTGCTTTGATACAGGTGAACCGAAAGATTAAAGAGTCAAATTGTGTGTTTCGTCATTTGCAGCAATTAATTATTTTAATTTTGAATAATGCCGTAATTTTGAGCTGCCGTTGACATTTCAAATATCTGGTAAACTGTTCTCACTTAGTTAGCGATTACGCGTTTACCTCAATTCTCTCCATACTCTACTCACGGTCAGCGTAAATTGTGAATAAAAAATGATGACTGTATTTCAACTATGCAACTGGCCGCTGGATAACAAAATAGAAAAAGCGAAACAAAAATGGAAATAACCAAATTGCGCACTACAATTTGATTACTACGTCTGGCAGCCATTATTTTGCCGGCTAACGAAATTGCCGAGCCGTTTCACTGACAGCTGACGAGAAGCGTCAGCCGGCAGGCAGTGGGGGGAGAGGGCGCCGCAGGCGGAAGGGAGGTGGCTGTCGAGGGGGAGCGCATATCAGAAAATGTGGAGGGTCCATCAAATTGGCAATGCGAACTCACGCGTTTTACGAATATCGTTTATTTGGCATACAGCGAACAGACTGTCGAAATGCAGACCTAGTTTCTGTTTCAGTTTCGGCGGTCTCGATTACGGGCCCGTTTTTCCAGTACAAATACACTAAAGCAAAAAATAAGCGTCATAACTATTTTTTATGCACCGCTTTTGCGGTCACCCTTAACGCTGATTTATGGGTGTTAAGTTAATTTGAGCTGCTGCAAGCGCAGCTACAACAACCAACAGCCGTCTCCATCTCCCAGTGCAGCAGCCGCTGCCGCTTCACATTTTCCTCTTTGCGTCTGTTCATGCGGCTCATGAAAGTTTAAGAGTAACTCAGCCACACATACGCGCGTACACACAGACACAGATACACACCGAGTTATTCGGGCACTCTTTTCGCTACCACCCCCCTCCCCCCACCCCTTCGGCTGTTGCACTTTGAGTTATAGTCAAAATAAAAACGCACAGTTTCATTTATAGTGCATGCGTGTAAAGGTGAATGAAAACAGATAGCCTTTTTTACTTCGATACAAACTTTCCTATAGGCCATAAAGGTAATTACTCCTCTGTATCCTTTGGCGCTGAAACGCTGACGTAGTTGCCAAACAAATCCGGTCTTTATTTAGCTTTAGGATAAATTGATTTCATTTTTTAATAGGTCATGTATTGCAAAAAACGAGTGTAGACGGACGATGCACTCCTCGGTTGCTATTAATAATGGGAGGTAACTCTACTTGAACAATTTTCTTTGCCTACTTTTAGGTGTGATTTAAGTTGTTAGCACCATCTTTCGAATATTTTTTATCTACAATAAGTGATAAGTTAATAATAAGATAAACAAGAACGAGTCGCTCAAAATTCGCAATGCTAATGAGCTTCATATTAATTAAACTTAATTTTTATTTATTTTATTTATTTACCATTGTTTTGTTTAATTAATGTAAAAACTAAGTAGTAGCTTATTGCGCCACCTGTGAAGATTTCGAATTGTGTAGACTTTTTCCGTGTAACGCCCTCTATCTTGCTTACAAAAAAGCATAAGGACATGTTAAGTTAACTGAGGGACATTTCTTGTCAAGGATAAATGTTAAATTCCTTGTTAAATGTCATTTAAAGTTTAACAGCCTTTTAACAGTCATTCGATTTAGGCAAGCAGTGCGCACAATAACTCGGTTATCAATAACATATGTTAATCATCTGTTAACCAAAAGGCAAGAAGTGCATGCGAATCTGTATTACCGACAACTGCTAACGAGCTGTTAGCCGAAATAGGCACTGCTTAAATTTGGTACTTTTTTTATTTAAAAAAAAAAAATTGCCCAAAAACGAGCGCAGCAGCCCAATGCGGTTTTTCGAAACAGGTAAGTTTTTTTATTCTCTTTCCGAACAACAAATACACAAGTTCGCAGAGTGTATGAGATGACCCTGAACGGAGCTTAAAGTTGTCCCCCGTTTTCTCGAAAACGGAAGAGTGAAAGTGGAAAAACAGCATTTTCCCTATTTCCAGACAGCCCTACGCATGTTTTTACGAGAGGGTTTCCCAAAAAGTTGAAAATTGTAGACAACAAACGGAGCAAAAGATCGCATTGCAACTGAAGATATAATTTTTGTGGAATTGTTTTGGAAAGCTGGTTTGAGTAATATTTTTTAAATCTTCAGTAAATTGTTTATTGGTATTTCAAGAATTTTATTTATTAAGAAAATTAAGAAAATTCAATACTTGCGGAGAAGCCGAGAAAACTCAATTTTTTCAAATCGCCTTCGAAACATCTAATTTTTTCATTAAATCAATTCAATATTTTCGGTCTCCAAAGAGACAGTCGAGATGTCAGGAGTAGCCCCAAACAGTAATCGACCGAGTCGCGCAAAGTTCAAATCTACACTGACCAATTCAATGATTGTTTCCTTGTATTCAATAATTATCAGTTCAGATTTGGCTAGTTGACTCTATAACGAATTACAGATATGCGTTGTACTCGAAGAGAGTGTTGGTTATTTTCGCTTATCGCAAAATTGATAAGATAGGGATACTTTGAGCGAATTTAAAATGCTAGGCCTAGTCGAATGGAAGGGTTGTTGGCCGTCAGATTTCGCAATGAGCGGGCGTATAGCACCATGAGATTGGCACGAAATGTCGTTGCATTGTTGACGTTGGTGTTGTGTACGCCCTTTGCCGGATCCGCCAACATACTGGCTATATTCACTTATACCTTCAGTACTCCATACTTGGTAGCAATACCATATTTGGAAGCCCTTATCAACAATGGACATAATATAACTATAATTTCACCTGCTGAGAACTTACCGGACATTCACGGAGTTAGGCACATCCGCGTTCCTGCTATGGATAGACTGATAAACGGTAAGTAAAAATAACAAATTTATGTACTTATTGAAGCTCGTAAGCCTTATCAGTCTGTTTTAATTCTTATCGCGGCATTATCAGGTACACGAGTATTTTCGTGGTTATTGATACAATTATACAAGCTATTAAGAATAACAATTCTTTGCTTTACGTTTTTTTTTAGTTATAATGAACTGTTATGACCCGGAGGATTTTAAAAACAAATGGAAAGAAGCTTCATTAGCGGCCAGCTTTCACTACAACATCTCTCGTGCTATCCTCAGCGATCCGGGAGTAAGATCATTAATTCTCGATCAAAATGAAAGCTTTGAAATAATTCTTATGGAACCAATGCACTCCGAAGCACTTTACGGCATAGCCGAACACTTTGATGCCTCCCTGGTGGGCATATCAGCCTTTAGTTCTTCCTGGCAGATTGACTATATGGCTGGGAACTCTGCACCCAGCAGCTATAGACCCATGTCGCCGATGGGATACTCCCAAGGTGGCAGTTTCATCGACAAGTGGAACAATTGGGTGCACATTGCAGAGGAGTGGCTAACGGACCAGTTGATTTTCTTGCCAGGCCAGCTAAAGTTGTTCAACGAATATTTTCCATATCCAGCCACCAAACTATATGACAGACGAAGGAGCTTTTCATTGATACTACTCAACCAGCACTTCAGTTTAGGACACGTCAGATCCAATGTTCCCAACGTTATAGAAGTGGCTGGCATGCATTTGTCGCCTCCCGGTTCACCTCTCGACGAGAAACTACAATATTTTATGGATGAAGCTGAGAATGGTGTAATATATTTCTCATTGGGTCTGGAGATTGTAAACCAATTACTCCCGAAGGACATGCAGACAATCCTACTAGAAGCTTTCTCCCAGCTGGAGCAACGTGTCATATGGAAACACGAAACGGAAACAATTGGCGATAAATTCCAAAATATATATGTAAGTCGGATGGTGCCACAACGCAAGATATTGGAGCACCAAAACCTGAAACTCTTTATAACACATGGCGGATTGCTTAGTATAATCGAGGCTGTCAACTCGGCAGTTCCTATGATCGGACTTCCTATTTATTACGATCAGTTCGACAATATGCAGTGTATGCAAAAAGCAGGTGTTGCAAAAACTCTGGATATCAACACGATGACTGTCGAGAAGTTGATACTCACCATCAGGGATCTGCTGCAAAATCCAAGTTACAATCATCGTGCCAAGCAATTATGTGAGCGCTTTAGAGATCAGCCTTTAAAGCCTCTGGAAAAGGCCGTGTGGTGGACGGAGTACGTGCTACGACATGAAGGCGCCCATCACATGCGCTTATCCGCTCAAGATGTACCCATTATCTCATACTACAATCTTAATTTCATCTCTTTGCTGTTTGGACGCATTGGACTCACCCTACTAATTATATTCATTTTCTTATTCGTGCTTGTGAATTTTATATTTTCCGAATTGTGGATGAGTTTTGGCCATCGTTAGGAACTAATTTGAAATAAGCAAAATCAGACAAAAGAGAAAATGAGATTATACCTATGACCAATCCACAAGGTACAAACAAGTGTTATTTTTCATTTCACGAATGCAATGGAATCTCAAAATTAAATTAAGACGATATACATAAATGCACACTCTTCGTACTATTCAACAAACTGGTGAAAATAAATATTATGTTCGGCGTTTATTAATAAATCTATTAAATTTAAAGTTTCTCCATAATTATTTTCAAATTTTGCGCCTTTGCGTCTTAGCTTCGATTGATTCGATTTTTTTATCTATCGATTTTCCACCACACAGCCGATAACTCATTCCAAAAATCCAACAATTATTGTTCAATTAATAATAATTACAATACATAATAAGTAAAGTTTATCAAGTGGCTTCCAATTTTATGTTTATTTTAAAATAAATTTAGGTTTGTCGCAGAAAACGCGCGCACTCCCAGCTGCGAAAATTAAACAGACTAATGCATGTGAATGGCAAAATTGTATAACTTTAAGTTGGCTGCGATATTCGTTCTTTGAAACTTTGCTTACCGAACTTAGCCAAGACACACACCAAGCGCAGCAGTTAACGAATTGGTTAGAAACGTAGCTAACCTACAGTCAGAAGTTAAATTATTTGAAAAAAAAAGTAATAGTTTCATATCAACCAGTAATGGCTAACGTACTGGCAAAAACGAAGACTTTCTTCAAAGCCATGCAAAAAAAGACAAAAAATTAATCCAAAACACTTAAAAAAGTACCATTCTTATTTCGTTTATTATCGATAAAATGCATAGGAATATTTGTGGAATACCGAGGAACCCAGAAGCTAAGCAAATAAAATATATTCAATTAAAAAATGGGCCCGACTTGGTAAGCAAGACAAATCTAGAAGTCGTAGGTACTGTTGAGATTGCCTCTGGCATTTTGAATGAAGTTTTTTCTTCATATGGTAAATTAAACTGTCGTCGAGAAACTTGTGACGTCAGCTAAGCGCAGTGCCTGGGATATGAAGTTGACCTTGAACCACGCCTGTAACGGGACTGCACAGTTGAACAGGTCCCGGTTCGTAGTCGCGTCTTTCTAGATCCCTCGATTGTCATCGTTCGTTCATGGATTGCGCTCTCGTTAATCTCGGTGCTCATATCTATATGTTGAACATTCGTCAGTATGTTTATAGCTCTTTAACTACCGGGTCGCTTTCGAAATTCTTGTTTGCCCAACCGATGCAGAGCTAGGGCGGGTAACAGCCCATTTTATTTTATGCGCATATTTTCTGTAATTCACGCCCGTCCAATATTGTATAGAACAATATGGTGACCCGCTTTCCAGCCAGCAAAACAAACAGCTTCGCGTTGAATGCACATAATTGATTCATATATGGTATATGAATGAATCCCCGAATACCAGACCGTAATTTGAGTTTCGATCTGTTTTTGAGTCTTGTTTGCATTCTGGTGAGGCGAACCTACCGAGAGATCGAGCTATTTGCTTAGTCAAGTGCTGATGCTGTGTAAAATACAAGTGTGGCACTCAATAAGGTCACATGAGGCGCCGCATGTGAATGTGATGCCTTAGCTTATGACGCTGATTACCGTTAATTGACAGTTCATACGAGATGAATTGCTTGCACAACTCAACGATTAGTGAAAACTTAATCACCACAATGGACCATTAATTCAAATTTCCACACCTAATGTCATTTACAGCTGTCACTCGATCGTCATTTGTTTCGTACAGCATTCTGGCAATGTCAACAGAGGGATTTCGCAGATATACCTGACCATAATGTAACTAAGTCGTGTCGGCTATAATGCTTTATCCTTGATCTAAAACAAAAAAGAGCGACCAACAGTCGCATCTCGGTTCATTGCCAACCGCTTTTCCATTCCCCCGTCCCAAATTATTGCACGTGTCCATAGTTTAACGAGCTGAAGAAGTGCTCGAAAGCGCGTCCAATCTTGGTCAAGAATACAAAGTTGTCAGTTGCCCGTTTGCTTTACATGCAAATTACCAAATGGAAAAAGAAAAAAATAAAATAAGTTTTTGCATAATTTATGCGTGGCTCGTTGTCGTTTAGTTTGAGATTGGTTTAGCCACCAGAAACAGAAACCGAAACGAACTGCTAGGCTGTTAGGCATTTAGGATGCCGCTCAATGCTGCCCACTCTCCGTCTGCGTTTCGTTTCTCTCATCATCGACGAGACGAAGCGGCTCTGCGCGTATGGAAAGAGCAATTTGACGCTTAAGCGCACCGCCGGCCAGCCACAGACTCAGTTCGACGACGACAGTCAGACGAGACGCACGACACGAATTCATTTTCGGTATTTCGCGGCATTCAAAGTGTTGCCGAGGCGACAGAAGAGGGCAGCGAGCAGTGTGCCTAGCGCGATACGAACGAAAGACTTAGGCGACAAACTTGAACTTGTGCGGAGTGCAGTGCATTTTATTTGTGTTATATACTTGTATGTATTGTATCGCGTGCAAATAAGCACCTATCAAGCGCTAAACGATATCAGTAATCGGCTAACGGTTAACGGTTAGCAGTAATCGATATGCGCTAAACGGTAATAGGTTTGGCGCTGTCATTGAAAACGGTTGTGGGAAATGTTTGTTCCGTTGAGTCATAGTCGCAATCCCAAAAAAATAAATATCCATATGTATAGTAAGCCATATGCTATATACAAGTATGTCGAATCCGATTTTATTTGTCCGCCAACTGGCGCAGCGTAATGTTTGCCCAGTTGGCTTCTCGTACGACAAGTAGCGTAGACAACAACCGAAGGCGGCGGCAGTGAGCCGTGCTTCGACTTTTCGGCTCTTTTACGTGCCTAATCGGCCAGATCGCGCACATATTAGTTCCGTTTTCAGCCTGCCTGCCGGCTTATATAAGGGGTCAAGTGAAATTTGACGTTTAGTTTCAATTTGTACGAATGAATAAATTATATGACTCGCAAGCTGGGCAAAACTCTTTTGGTCACGTTATCATTCATGCAGCTGTTCATTGTTAGTGCGCCCCTTTTTCTCTTCATCTTCGCACTCTCTGTGTCTCTCTCTTTCTCCCACTGCGGGTCTACGAAAGTATCACTCTCACTCTTATTGCAGCTTTTTCGCGGATCATTTTTGCTGCTGTCGTTACCATTGCCGTCGCCGTTGCTGCTGCTCGGCTCGTTTTTGGGCCGCCTTCGGGTCTTCAACGTGTTTGACTTATTTATTTATTTTTTCTTCAATATTTACCTTTTTTGTTTTGATCGCTGCTTACGTAATGCCGCATTGCATAGCGGTATTCAGTCAGTCAGTGTTCGTTATTCGAAGGCAGCTCTCATCGCATACCCTGTAGAGTCGCAGTCGCTGCCGTCGAATGACCGAGTTTTGTCTGCCACCGCCTGCTTCAATCGGAGTCCCGGTTTGTCCAGACTGCATTTGTGAGCCTGCAGCCTACTACGCTCCTTGCTGGTTGCACTCTCTCGCACTGCTTGCCACCTGCTTTCGGCAGTTAATATCTCGTTTGATTGCAGCTAATTTGCCGCTCAAATGCTTGGCTCATGTCTCTCTCTCCCAATCTTTCTTTCCCTCTCACTCACTTTGTGTCTCTTAGCTCTTACAACTGTTCATTGCAAAATCGGCGCATTCTGCAGGCCATTCGTTCATAGTGTTACCAATTTAAATGCAATATTGCCCAAGCTAATTTGCATACGATTATAAGTATTTATGAGTGTTTTGATATGAATATACATGAAAATGTAGCTGTTGAATGCATGTGAGTGTATTCATTGATGGGTAATAAGCTTGCTTCAAAGACACATCTTACTTAAACACAGTCTGGCACTCTCGATCTCCCTCTTTTGCTCTATCTCTCTCCAACTGTGCCGTATCACATATCTCTCTTCATATTTCTCTCTCTCCCTCTCTTGTTTGCAACTCGCCAAACAACTTTCAACGAAAGTGCAAGTGTTTCCTTAGCATTGTTGGCTTTGGCTGCCAACAACAACAACCACAACAACCCACAGCAACAGCAATGTCGTCGCACTTGAGGCCGCTGGCCAAATGCCGAGCGTTTGCCTCGAGTAGGAAGTGGGTTACTGGTTTAAGCGATGCCCACCTGCCTCACCTCCCCGCCGCACTATACACACACACACACACACACACACGTGCCTGTTATGCATTGTTGCAGTTGTTGCTTGGCATTAAAGAGGGGCGTGTCGCTGGCAGCTCAATGATGATGCGACGGCAGATTTATTCGCTGTAAAGCGGCGCCCCAGCGCGCTACGATCTGTTAATTCGACTATTATATGATATGCGAGTTTGTCTGCACTGTGATGAGCTAAACTGGTTTGTTGCTTAAGCCTTTGGTAATTTTTCTAACTTCCTGGGCCCAGAATAGGCCCAATGACAAAGTATTTCTTGACCAGTTTGTCGAATTTTCGCTAGTTTGGTTAATTAGTTGGCTAAAAATTAACACGCAGTTGTGGATTAGTGAGAACTCTACTGTAAATTAGAGCAGAGTTTTGGATTCAATTTACAGCTGCTATCGTAACCTTCCGCAATGTTTTCCGGCTTTGCCATAGACACTTTTCCGTTGTCAGTTAATTAACCTCGCCTGTCATTGGGCTTCGTTGCTAATGGCGAGTTCCATGGCTGACAATAGCAGCCGATAAGGCAAAGCCTGTGCCCGAAAACGACAGCATATGCATAACTTATTAATCATACGCCCAGTGCGCATGCAAATATTTAGTCTGAGCCACCGAGTGCGCACAATGACCTCAAAACTAGCGGCAAAAGTAGAATTGAATAATGTCTGTATTAGTCGCATACTAGCACTGTCCGGCACAATATCAATAGCGACAACGGCGACAGCCGACTACCGGCTAAATAAAGTCAACAAATGCGAAATTAATATCAGCCAATTAAATGTAAGACACCGCCGTGATAGTCGCCGGAAAACTGACTCGACTCGTGTGGTTCAAGCTCAGCGCCGTTCAGCCCAGCTCAGCTCTGCTTAGCTCTGCTTAGCTGTGCAGCTGCTGCCGCTGTTGACATTCGTAGCTTGGCCCTGACCAAGAAGTAGTCTGAGAAGCAACGCGTCGTAGTAGGGGCTCAGTTCAGTTCAGTTCGGCAGTGTGCGGTGCGGTGTGGTGCGGTGCGGTGTTTTGTGTTTTCTTTTATTGTGCGTTGGCAAACCAATTATATCGCGCGTCTCGAGTCTCGAATTCGACTAATGCATTTTTCGCTTTTTGTTTGCTTAGTCGCAGTCCAAGGGTCTAACCACACAAGATGATACGCAAGAGACTCTCCAGTCCGGTGATAGCGCTCGCCTTTCTGCTGCTGCCGCTGCTGCTGTGCAACGAGAGCGCGTCCATTGCTATAGCGCCCTCAACTTTTGGCACGGCCATAGCGCGCGCTGGAAAGATTTCCAATACGTTAAAGGTAAGTGCAAAGAAAATACTACGCGAGTGAGAATGCCAGTGTGTGTGTGTGTGTTTAAACAAAGAAACCGTCGCAATTAACAGCACACGAAGCGTGCCAGATCTGAAATTTGCTTACAATGCTTTTGGCATTAACTTCTGTCAGACTGTCTATTTGTCGCTCTGTCCGTCTGTCTGCAGCGTTCGCTCTTTTAACAACATGTCGCAAATTTGTCGCTGCCTCCCGAGCGTTCCAGCACTTGAGCTACCTGAAATAAACATTGGCCCCTTGTCTCTGTCTCTCAGTGAGTTAATGCCACTGCGTCTGCCTTCAATCCGCCTCGAGAGTGCATTTACAGGCGGCTGTTAATGGATTTTATGGCATGTTACAGCAGCAGCAGCAGCTTAAAGATTCACCCAGACCCATTCTCAATGCGCCATTGCCGCGGTTTATGAGCCGCAGAAAACACAAATATTTTTTCAGCTATTCACTTGTTCACTTATTCAGTTGTTGTTCGATTCGACTGTTTTTTTGGCCATGGTTTTCAGATTCTGTGCCCAATGCGCGTGAATGACACCTGCTTGATTGCGCGTATTCGGTATCTCTGATCTTGAATCTTGTTTCAGCGTATAAGCATTACATTGCCAAAGCCAATGATAGTCAAGAGTCGATGAATAAATTACCGCAATAAGGCAGAAAATCTATGAACAAACCCTAAATTCTTCTTTGAATAAAGCTACGTAAGTCAAAGTTAAAGGTTGCTTTGATATACGCATTGAAAATTCTTATGGAAATCGTATGTGTGCCTTATTTAAATTCTTGCTGATTGTAGGTATATCATTCCATGAGAGGACAGTATAGTTATTCGACTCTGCAACAACTTTTGTTTATGATAATTGAAGATTGGAGTCAGGTGAGCCCCTGCCCGTTCAGAATATCATTATGTGTGGTGTCACTATGCCTCCTTTTCTATCTTTTACTCTGTGTATGTAAAATATAAACATTTTCTGTGCTTGACCTGGTAAACTAACCACTTTTGTCGTGTTAAATCAAAGATTGTATAATACACAAGCTAACACCTCCGAATTATTTTAGAAAATGCACACCGAATTTCGGTATCTTAAGCGATTGCAATTGTAATTAAATAAATAACTTAATTGCCATCGAACATTTCCGTTGGCTCTTCGATAACATTGAGAGATAAATAAATATTAACTACAGGCAATAACAAGCTAACAAGTGAACTAACTTCAACAACAGTAAACACAATAATGACTGCAGTCAGCTAAGCTATAGAGAGCTCGACGGAGAAATATCCTACAAACTTTTGAAAGCTACACAGTCCTGCAAATAAAAGGAATACCCTATCTGTAAGATTGAACGTTTACGGGGTGTATATAGCAACGAAAAACGTAACAAACACTTCAAATATGTAGCTAATATCCCAACTGTTCAAGCGATAACTAACTACAAGTGCAATTAAAACAATAGATTGAGCGCAGTTTTTCAAACCGAACTTTTGAATACCCAGCAAATCGTTGTGCAATGAATATGGTTTGAATAAGCCATATTGAAGTTGTGAAAAAACATTTTTTATATAGTTGTTTACAAATTATGAATGAATATGGTGTTTTTTCTTAAATTAATATCCCTATGACAGTCTCAGTCATACTTCTTATAACTCCCCAATAGAGTGAGAGTATATGCGGAGCAATGCAAGCGCGAATTATATGCACCGTGTTAGTTGTGCCGCGGCTCAAAAGTCCGTCGACTGTTGCCGCGAATGCAACAGCAACAGCAGCCGCAGTGGCAACACAAGGCTAACCAAGCTCGGTCCTAAAGTGTGCGACGCTGGTCACAGTGCTAGGGTAGTGTGTCAGTCGGTTGCCCCACAGCCAAGACTGTTTAATAAATCACAGTTTATAGTTTCGCATTGCGACGCGTGCCAGTGCTGCAACTGCAACAACAACAGTAACTGCAACATCACCTGCAACAGCAACAAAGACCGTAAAACATTTGCACAGTGCGCCGTATGCAATTGTTGGCAATTGTCAACGCTGCTTGTGTTGCATAAAAACAGCCCAAAGACCGACACGCCCATCATCATGGCGTGCCGCCCAAGTGCGACAGCTGCACTTGCTGCCGTGATCTTTCTGTTGGCAATCGCACTCATTGTCTATGCCATCTGTGTGGAGCGTCCACGCGAGCCCAACAACCTCATGAAATTCGATCAATCGTGGCAGCTGGATTCGCGTAGCGATAGCGATGAGTCGCAACCGGAGGCAGAGCTCGAGCCAGAGGCTGTGCTGCCCGTAGATAGCGATGTGGCGGGTTCCGTTGCTGGCGATTTGCAAGATTTGCTGGGCAAAGCGATGTTCCTAGTTGGGACAACAACCACAACAACAAAAACATTGGCATACAGTACAGATAGTGAGAAATCTACTTCCGGATCATCGCTTGATGTGGATATGGAGCATTCTGCGAGCACAACTGAGGTTCGTTGTCCACAACATAATTTGCCAATTCACTAGGCAATGACTTACGCAATCTGTGTTTTGTTTGTATTTGTTGCCAATTTTTCTTTTTGTTTGTTTTTTTTTTGTTGTTGTTGTTGCTGTTGGCTTTTCATTTTGCTGCAACTTTCTACTTTGTTGCACGGGGCAGCGCGCTGCGTAGTTGGCGATCTGCCGGACTGCATTTATTTTGTGTTTATTTTTATATTTCGAGCGTAGCGTGAAAGCGCTCCCTCCTGTTGTCTCAGTGCTTACATAATGCAATATGCATTATAAGTGGCATCGTTTTTGTGCGACTAGCTAGCGAACTGAGCGGGAAGAGCGGGTTTGAAGAGTGCAAGAGAGACTTGTGAGAGTAGCATTTTAAGTATACGCAGAAGGAGTGTCTGCGAATTGTTGTTTATGTATATTTTCGTTATATGAAATATAGGATTATCTTTGGAGTAGTAGTAACTATCTAGAGACCGTTAGTATATCGCTTATAACCAATACAACAGCCTGACCCAGTTCAAACAAGCTGTGGGTCACTGCAGTTCCACAAAAGCTGCGCAAGTAAACAATGTGAATAACAGTTATAAGTATCGACACACACACACACACACACCGTCAAATTAAGCAAATCGATTTGAATTAAGCTCAAGCAAAAGTGTGTTATAACCGGCTACACCCACATTAGCATAACATCGCATTATGCCGCTCAGCGGATAAAGACGACCCACGCAGCTAGCGGGTCAAGTGTTTGGGCCGAGGCAGATAGACAGATAGAAATTAGCATCGAGTGCTATAAAATGTGAACTTGAAACCATTCAACGATGTTGATTTTGGTGCGCCAAGACATTGTCCAACTGTGTCATGATTCACTTCAAGTTACAAGAGCGAGATACAGATACAGATACATTTCGGCCTAGGGGGGCCACACGCCGGCTAATGTGACAGCTGACAGACGTGTGGCTGGTATAGACCAGCTAAATTCACATTTGTGGGTTTGTTGTCTGGGGCTCCATCTAACTGTTTTAAGTGTTGGCTGCACGTGCTGCTAGCTTTGTTGTTGCTGTTGCTTGTTTTGCCTCTTTCGTATGATGCAAATGGCATTTCAATTAAACGAAATTCGCCTGGCCGCAAGGTTGCCCGTTAACATCATTAAATGCGGCCACTCCGGTAGAGACAATAACAAAATTGTCAACATTAATGCAACAGTCTGTGTGAGTAGCCAAGCAAGTGTGTGTTTGAGTGTAGCTTATGAATACCTACAACGATTCAGCGAGTAAGAGTCAGAGTGAGTGAGTGAACTTGAGCGCCGCGTTTGCACAAGGCGCGCATACTGGGCATGCTTGAAAATTGCAGTTAATTCAATTTAAAAATCACACACGACCTTTGTAATTGCAGGAGACGACGGCATGGAAAACACTGACCTCGCATCCCAATTCGTTGGTGCAATTGCTGCCCTCGCGAGCCATGCGAGTGGTGCAGGAGGTGGTGAGATCACTGCGGGTAAGCGAAATCAACCTTGGCGCTAAAATGTCAAATATGTAAACAGATTGATTCTCGGTAAGAACCAATCGAGCTAAGACAACGCGATGTCAGTGTCAGTTAGCTGGCCGAGTTAAATGTGCTGCAGCTTGCTCGAGGTCAAGTCTAAGTCGACAGATCTGGGCATACACGCTCGCCTGGCTTCAAGAACAAAGAAAGAGTTGCATGCCTCTATGGCAATCAATTACCTAATTTGGAAAAAAAACCGGCTTCATTGGCCGTTGGCCATTAACAGTTGGCCGAGACGTTTGCGCAACTTTTTCACCATGGCCTGCTTTCGTGTACTCCAACGCGCTTACCAAGATTAATTCTTGCAAATTCTTGCAGCGATTGCGCAAGCATAACTCACATACATACTCGAAGTAAATGCAAACTTGCAGGTACTTGTGGCGTGGTGCAAAAATTATAAACATTCATACATCGAACTGCCATTCGATACTCCAAAAAGTTAGCAAGTTCACACGCTCGAATTTTCAGCTCGAGTTGCGGCTTGTGCTCAACATTTACTTACGGTTGTTTACCCCAATGTTGTTTGCAGAAGGAGCGCGAAATTGTGGCCAGCACCACGCTGGGCAAGGTGCGAGGTCGTTACCAGAAGTATCGCTCGGGAGAACGAGGCGGATACTACAGCTTCAAGGGCATGCGTTATGGCCAGCCACCAATTGGTGCCAGAAGGTAAGTTGAGGAATTTACTCTAGTAAACTAAATTTCTAATAAATTATTGGTCCCTCAGATTCCGTGCTGCGGAGCCGGAGAAACCTTGGTCGGGCATCAGAGATGCCTCGCGCGAGGGTCAGAGTTGTCCGCACAAAAACATGATATTGGACACATTCAAGGGCGACGAGGATTGTCTCTTTGTGAACGTCTTTACCACCCGCATGCCCAAGGAGGATGAGTAAGCAGCTTGATAAAATGCAGGAGATGGAGCTACCCTTAGTATCTCATACGTTCCTTTTCAGCTCACAGCCGAAGCTGCCCGTCATGGTGTGGCTGCATGGAGGTGGCTTCTCTTTTGGCTCAGGAAATTCGTTCCTTTACGGACCCGACTACTTGGTGGCCGAGGACATTGTGTTGGTCACGCTGAATTATCGACTTGGACCGCTGGGCTTCCTCACAGCTGGACCAGATGCACCCGGCAATCAGGGACTCAAGGATCAGTTACTTGCCCTGAAGTGGGTGCAGGATAATATTGCTGCCTTTGGTGGTGATCCAGGACAGGTTACAATCTTTGGCGAATCCGCTGGTGCCTCCTCAGTGCAGCTGCTGCTGCTCTCTCCCTTGGCCAAGGGTCTGTTCCATCGCGCCATCTCACAGAGCGGATCAGCGCTGAATCCCTGGTCTATGGCAGCCAGCTCAAGCCAGAGAGCAGCTCGTCTTGCAGCAAATCTCGGCTATGTCGGTGCTAATAACACGGAGGAAATCTTGGACTTTTTGCGCCGAGTGCCCGCCATGAAGTTGGTCGAGGCTGCACCCACAACTCTAACGGCCGAGGATCAGCGAAACAACATTGGTCTGCCTTTCGTTCCCGTTGTGGAGGGCTATTGGAACCGGGACTCGCGAGAAGTGGAATATCTCGAGGAGCCGTTCCTCACGAAACATCCAAGTGAAATGTATGACGCACACAACTTCAACAGCGATGTGCCCTACATGACGGGCTACAACACACACGAAGCCATGCTTTTCATAAGAAGTGGGTGATCCTAATATAATTATAATTCAAATTGAAGTATATAAGCTTATGAAATCTCTTTTCTAAGGGCTTCGCAAAAATCCACAGCTGTTATCTATCATTGAGAACGACTTCGGGCGCCTGGTGCCAAACGATCTGAATGTGACTGACGCCCATGACAGGGTAACGCGCGACATACGCTCTTTCTATCTGGGCAACAAGCACGTTGGACTCGAGTCTGTGGACGAGATGATAGCGGTAAGCGAAAGCGTTGCCAATAAATTAAACTAAACTTAACTCAATCATATGTTCTGTTTCGTAGCTTCTCACCGATCTCATGTTTCTGCAAGGTATCCGCCGCACGGCGCGCAACCATGCAATGTTCGGCAAAGCTCCAGTCTACTTGTATCGGTTCTCCTTCGACGGTGCTCTAGGACTGTATAAGCGAATGCTGGGTATTCCCAGGCCAGGCGTCTGTCATGGCGATGAGATGGGCTACCTATTCAAGTTTGGCTTCTTCAATTTGAGCTTAGACCCCAAGTCAATGGAAGTGCAGGTCAAGAACCGCATGGTCCGCATGTGGACAAACTTTGCCAAATACGGGTAAGTGCTACAGAGCCTCACGCAAATTTGAAAAATGCATCAACATTTTCTGTTTTTAGTACGCCTACGCCGAACTTTGAGGATCCTGTGCTGAGCACAAAATGGACGCCCATCGATGCCACCAATGTAATGAACAGTCTCAACTATTTGGACATTTCGAACGAGTTGAACATGAAAACGAATCCGGAACCAGAGCGTCAGCGGTTCTGGGATGAGATGTATCAACATTACAATGGTGCTGCTATGTAAGGCAGCATAAATGCATAGGGACATAGATATGTATAAGCATCACCATGCACATTGCTCACCCACACATGACACACGTGCACAAATCCAATACACACACGATTCGTCCAGATTTCGCCATTTTGTGACTGCGTGAGCAGAAGAATATTTAATGCAAATTTCATTGTAAAAATATGGTAGATTTTAGTAGTAGTAAGTAGGTACATACAAATATTTTTTAGCATTACCTTGTACATACGATAAGTGTTGCAGCATTTATACACATTCCACACAGAGAACCCCACATTTATCAATACATAGCCACACAATTACGTAGTTTAAGCCTTGTACTTGTAGTCTACACCCAAAGCCAAGAAACTTTTCCTTACTACGATGAATGCAATATCAGGTGTAAATAGTCAAGCGTTATAAAGTTTTCCATGTTTACCCAAAAACTCCCCAGGGCCACGAAAGACCATAATAAAGTTTGTTTACGTGTTTGCAGGAACAGGCTCACACGCACGTTTGTATCGTAATGAAGAATATCTGTTGTTTTACGATTTATATTTATATCGATACACCAGAGATATCGATCGTGTTTATATTTAGGAATAATACCATTATCAAATAGTCATGCCCGAGCAAAATCAAATGATTTCTAGCATAGTTATGAGCAATTTCAGCAAAGTTATGAGTAATTTTGGCCAAAAACTCTAGTAAGTGTATGTCTTGCTCTTAAAAGTATGCTAAGATATTTAAGAAGTGAAGAAAAGCTTATTATTTTAAAGTATGCTTTTGAGCTGATTTAATAATTGGCTTAACACACTTTCGACAGAGGGCGTATGTGTGATTTGACGAATAGTTCTGCATCTTTGTATCAAAAAATATCACATTAAAAAGGTGAGCCTACCCTCTAAAAATGCTAGATTATATAACATAAATTCCATAATATGAAATAATCTTCAATGAATAATTTTCGAAACAGTTAAGTTACAAAAGTTCAGAAATAGGTAAAGTGAAAGCAAGTTCATCAAAATAAAACCGCTGATATCGAAGAAAATACAACTTCAAGATCAAAAACATAACGTTAAGTATGAAACACTTAAAAATCTAGATTATTTGTGTAACGATGAATCGTTTTTCCCTGAAAAAGTCTCAAAAATATGGTAATTACAAAGGTAAATTAAAAGCAAGCCGGGCTGCAATTTAAAAATAGTCGTAAACCGTGGAAATACAATGCGTTAATAGCGAATTATCATCCCCCTTCCACGCTGGCGGGCTCGTTCAATAAAATAGCCAATGATTGCCTACAAATTTGCACTTGGGTCGCCAAGAGGAGGCAAGTATGCATATTTATGTATGTACATTGTATATATATATATGGACACATGTTTGTATGCTGGCACACTGTGGCAGTGCATATCTTGGGGTCGCGCATTGTCAAGCTGCGCAACTAAGCTGATTATTCAATTTTCACAGCTGCTTGGGCGCTCTTCATCAGCGTCGGCCGCCAGTCACCAGTCGTCAGTCACATTCTCAATTGCGCGTGACATAATTTATGTAGTTATTATATTTTGGACCTTCCCCGCCGAGTCTATACCTTGTATGACACGGAACCACATTAAAAATTGACTGCCGCCTGGAAACTGTATGCCAACAATTTCAGTATCAACTTAGCTAGTTGTGCAGATGCCCCAAGCAATATGGAATATTGGAGAGAAACATTTTACAGTAGGCTTGGGCTACTAATGCTAAGCAGACATAAGTCATAAAATACTTATACAATACAATACAAAGTATCTTCATAATGAAACGCAGCTCGTCCCTACAAGAACCACCGAAAAAATTGAACGAAAATGCACGGAAACGTCAACATACTGAAGTAACACTTACAAAGAATGCGGTACTTAAAAGCATTGCGAATAAGGCTCTTCGTAGCTGCTTCCTACGCAATAGAAATCCATATTTTGAAGGGGTTTCGATGCCGGTTTTGAAAAAACGCTTCAAGACATTGGAATCTCTTTTGGAGACACTTACTGTGGTTCTACAACGTCATGTGACACTGAAGACCGCAATAAGGCGAATATACCGCATCGATGGTGCTCCCATTTTATCTCTAGATGATATCCTCGAAGGCGACATTATAGTCTGCTGCTGCCAATATGAAACATTTGTGGATGTGGGCTACAAGGTCAATAGAAATTATATCCGCTTGCTCGGAAATTTAATTCATCTCCGAGGAAAATATCACTGTGCCCGCAAACAAGTGAAGATTAATAAAAGTTTGTTGGACTTTGATATTGAGGATCTACCAAAATCGATAAGTCTCTACATTGACGTGCCGAACTTTATTTATCGGAATAAAGCGTCGATAATATTCGAGGGGATCGGTCGGGCCGACAGAAGTAAGCTGTATATTGTGAAAATGGTGGATAAAGATTACGTGGCGGGCTACAGAAGTGAACTTCTTTCAGAAGTTAAGATCATTCGCAATCTTCAGAGTCATCCAAATATTATCGAACTCATTTATTCGGTGGAACAACCTATACATTTGTTTCTTGTGACCGAACGCATGAATTGCGACCTTTTTGAACTGATGTCGGAACGTCCAGTTTTTCCCGAAACATTGGTGAGATTTGTCATGAAAAACGTGTCCGAAGGATTGCGGTATATTCATGCAAATCATATAATTCATCGGGATATCAAGATGGAGAATTTGCTTGTTGGCTTACAGCAAAGTCCAGACGGAAGGGCCATTCATATACAGGTAGTAAAAATCGCCGACTTCGGATTGGCCACTTACTATCATGGACGGCAATTATTTCAATGGTGTGGCACACCTCATTATATGGCACCCGAGATTATCAATTATACGGGCTATGATTATCGCATTGATTGCTGGTCGCTCGGCATTACCTTGCACAATCTTCTGTTCCGCCGTTTTCCCTTTGGCCATGAGCATAGAGACAAAAATGAAATTTGGAAGTGCATTAAAAAGAAGAATTTTGATTTGCAGTTCGAAGATGTTGATATGATTAGCGTTGAAGCTCTTAATCTCTTGAAATTGCTTCTAACTAAGTCGAAGGAATGTAGGTTATCCGCTTTAGAGATACTAAAACATCCGTTTCTGAAAACAAAAAAAAAGTATTCGACAAAATTATAATACACAAAAACTTATATTTTGAAATCCTATTTATGTACCTTTATTAATTAGCCTAAATAAATAAAGAGTTTATGATGCGTAAATTTGTTTTATTCTCGAGCTTCCGCCAAGCTGTGATATTTGTGAATAGCTCCTAGGCTGGGCAATATTTATTTGAAGACTGTAAGAATCCGACAGGTGAGTGGGCTGCAGTCAACAGTGCGTAAATATTACAGGTGCAAATCCGAAACAGTAGCGAGAAGTGACTGGTAAATAGCTTGTTGATTTCGTTATCTATTGTCAATATCAATCCGGTTCACGAATATTTTTTGAAGGTGCCTGATAAATATTGCGTATGCGAAACACTTGGGAGCAGACATTGAGAGTCAAGGTCGTATGTGGCTACTTTATAATTTCACTTGTCCGTGTAAGCATCGTATATAGATAAGCTGTATTTATCGCGCTTATCTTCCGCCTCATTTTCAATTTAAAAATCATTTCAATTGAACTTTTCTCGTATCAAAGCGACTGTTTTATCTTCTGCCTCTGCGTTTGCCCAGCTCGTGTGTCTGCATCCGTATCTGTATCTGTATCACACACTCAGCAAGAGATAGAGAGAGAGAGTGAGGGAGCATCAATCTGCTGTACTGTGCGAGTGCGAACTGTCATTTTGCATGTATGCGTAACCGAGCTCATTTACAGTGAGTCGCCTTTTGTTCACAACTTTTGTTTAGTTTGATATTTTCTTGCTCGGCGGTGTTACTCGTCGCCGCTGCCGCTGTCGGTGCCATCTGTCGGTTGTCATTTAATCTATTGGACTGACCTACAGACTAGCTTCTGCTTCTGTGGAATCGTGTGTCGCAGTCTGCTTAGCTTGAGCTTCGGCTGTGGCTTCTGTTTGCTCTGCGTGCAGTTGCCCTGTGATCTCTCGCTATTTAGTTCGTTTCTGGTTCGACGCGCGCGAACTGAAAACAAAGTAAAATTTTAGCGGTTTTGGCTTGACACAACAAAAAGTGACTAAATTGTTAAAGATGTGTTAAAGTCTTTTGCATAACAAAAAAAAACGCCTAATGCTCGTTTTAAAGGTGCCAATTAATTGAAAATTGTGTGCTCGTAAAAAGGTGCTAAAAAAATATCAAATCCCGCCAGCGAGCCAGAAGAAAATACCTGCTGTCGACCCGAGAAAAGGTGTGTCCGTAGTCTAAAATTTTATGTATTTTTAACTGGTCGAACGTTGTTAAGTGCCCAAATAGGATTAGACAGACAGTAGCTGTTGTCAAAATAGAGACGGAAGCTGCAAACATTAAAGCAAACACACAAACGTATACGTATTATCTAAAATTCGATTCTTTTTGCCTTATTCCCAGGCTTGTTGAAAGTAGACTTAGTTTTATAGCTTCCCTTTTGCATCAGCCGATAGTCAACAAAGTGATACAAGAGTGACAAATTCAACACACATGTAACTGTCATAAATTATACTGTGCAGCAAATATTACTTTTGGACTGATAACACATTTGTTGTTTTGCGCACGTTCATCTATAGTTTGCAAAGATACATAAGACTCTTACGTGTACTCTTCTATAAGCGACAATTTTCGCACTTGCTCGTCTCACAAGTTTCTATTTGCGCCCCAATTGCAACAAGTGCAGTTGCCCGACAACAATATCGAAATATGACTCCATCATGCTATAAACACAATAAATCAAAGTGATTCATGTGACTTTCCAGATGCGTTTCAATTTAACAAGCAACTCGACGACAGCAGCGACAACAAATGCATCAACTACCGCAGCAGTGGGTCTCCAGGAGAAATCCGCCAAGCCGCTGAAGAGGCCACCGACCATCGAAGAGGATCCTGACTCGCTCGACAGTGTTATCAGCAATCCGCAGTCGTATCCCATAACTATAGTACCCAATCGTCCCACTAGCTTCTATGGGCTCTCCACAAATGGCAAATCGTTTCAGCGACAGCCAAGTTGCAGGTAAGTTTTGGTTACAGGGTATCTGGCTTAGGGGCAGGGGGTAGCTTGTGGCTGCCATTAGGAAACTGTTTGTGCATATTTTGGCAGCTGTCTAAGTTATTAGATCAATATATGATTATTTGGTAGTACTGCTCTAATTCGTCATGCAAATATTGCCAGGCTGGGACGCTGCTGTTGGCCTGGGATTAGATATGATAGATCCACATCAGTTGAGTTTTGTTCGCGCGCGGGTCTAGAACATATACGCGTCAACATGCAGGTGCCTCTGTCTGATGTGAAGGTGCTGCAAGATCCTGCCGAAGTGGAGACTGTGGCTGGAGAAAAGGAAGAAACCTTTGCACACATGAAGGAATGGAAACGACAATACATGAGAGGCATCTCGCACACGCCCTCGCAAGCGGGAGTCTACTACGAGGCACTGAAGGGATCCAGCCACTCGCTGGCCAAGGGGTGCGCTGAAATCTGATCACATGTTATATAATCCACCGACTGCTGGTCGACATTCAACTTGAACTTGCTCAATCAGAGAGTGAGGCAGGCCGCAGTCATATTGTGTGTATTGTCTCAGAGACACATACAAAACTCTTAGAGACCGATTTGTTTTGCTGATTAGCAGTGTGACGCTTATTTGGTTTTAAGTGCTCCGTGCGCTGTTTGCGGTCGTAATTTATACTCGTACCGCCGCCCACGCTGCATTACTACATGCTGCATTTTTGCATGAGTTACGAGCATTATCTAAACGAGATTTCGTTCAAAAAGTTTTCCTGCCTCCGCTGTTGCACACTATTGCAGACCTGAGACAGTGCGACTCATTAGGCGGTCCATTGAATTGGACACTCGGAGAGGGGCGAACGCATTGTTCGACTGTCAAATAATTTACACGGCTTGTCACATCTCTCTTACTAGTTAAACGATTTGCCTGATGTCTTTAGCTCATCTTTATCACTTCCATGTTTTATCAATCAGCTGTCACACGGATTTTCTCACACTTGAAGCTCTATGAAATCATTTCCGCTGCTCAACGAACTGAGGGTTGGCCTGCGTTGGCGGCGAAAATAGAATAAAAGCAATTAAGAATTTAGAAGCTGCGGCGCTATACTACAAAGAGACGTGAATCATCGCGATGGCCCCGCTCTCATTTGCCCCCATACGATGTTAACTATAGAGAGAGTTGTGCGTTAAATTCGATTAACTGTTATTTATGCAACCAGCACAATGTCAATTAATCGCCCCAGTGTGCGCCGAATAGGGTACAAATTGAGTCATTTTCCACACATGTGGGGGATGTGCTCAAACGGAAATCTTGTGGTGACAATTTGCTGCAATTATCAGCTGAGAGTGTGAATCAATTCGATGAATTCAATTGAGTATCGCGAGTGTGCCAAGCGCGTGTGTGCACTGCATTTAGCCATCGGCAGTTAAGTGTTATTGACATTGGCTTAACCAATGCATTTCAAGAAGTGTGCACGACTAATTTAGGCAATTAGCCGGTTAGCGAGAGCTCTAAGTGGCGCAAGTCTGGACAGGCAATTCCAGAGTAGACAGACCAAATGGCAGTCAAGTGCACAGTCAGTGAATATGCATATGCAGATGAGTGCAATGTCATATGCAAATGGGAATTTTCAGTTAGAGGGTTTAATTAGAATACCTTGCAAAATTGATCAAGTAAATGTCAGACAATGCTCAGAAAGAATGTTTTTAATGTCAAGATTTATAGGCAATTTCGCCTTTAAAATCCACATACAATCACCCACCTCACTCATCTGCGACTGAGCTGCAAGTTGTCTAATTCAATTGTTCGCGCAAAGTGTAACATACTTTTGGGCTGCCAAAGAAATTCATTCCAAATTTCAACATATTTTATTTATTGGTTTTTCTTTCTCGTAATTTTACCTACTTTATCGACTTACCTAGATCCCGCAACTTTCGTCCTGGTAGCATGCGACGCGTGCGTCGACGTGCGGTCTTCAAGAATGGCGATTGCAACGTGGTGCAGAAGCATCTGCAGCGAAGGCGCGTGCGTTTCCTGCAGGACATGTACACAACCATGGTGGACTGGCAATGGCGCTGGACACTGTTGGCCTTCGCCCTGAGTTTCATATTATCCTGGCTGTTCTTTGCACTGATCTGGTGGCTCATCATGTACACGCACGGTGATCTGGAGGAGCTGCATTTGCCACACAATCAGGGTGGGTTGGAGATTTCACAATTGATTTAACTGATTTACTAAAAGATCCCCATTTCATCTTCTAGAGGAATCAGGTTGGGCGCCTTGTGTTTCGGCAATCGATGGCTTCACCTCCTGCTTTCTGTTCTCCATCGAGACGCAGCACACCATCGGCTATGGCGTGCGCACCACTTCGCCCGAGTGCCCCGAGGCCATTTTCATGATGTGCTTCCAGTCCATATTTGGCGTAATGTCATCCGCCTTCATGGCCGGCATTGTTTTTGCCAAAATGACACGCGCCAAGCAGCGTGCACAAACGCTGCTCTTCTCCAAGCATGCGGTGATCTGTCAACGGGATGGAAATCTCTCATTGATGTTCCGTGTGGGTGATATGCGCAAATCGCACATCATCGGGGCCGGAGTGCGAGCACAGCTGATCAGAACGCGCAGCACCAAGGAGGGAGAGGTGATGACGCAGTACTTCACGGAGCTGCAAATTGGCACAGATGATTCCGGTTCCGATTTGTTCTTCATTTGGCCCATGGTCATTGAGCACAGAATCGACGAGAATTCCCCATTGTACAATATGAACGCAACCGATATGTTGCAAGACAAGTTCGAGATTGTGGTACTACTCGAAGGTACAGTGGAGTCCACAGGCCAATCAACGCAAGCCCGGTCGAGCTACATCAACACAGAGATTCTCTGGGGTCATCGCTTCGACCCAGTGGTACTGTACAACAAGGATCTGCAGGCATACGAGATTGACTACTCCCGCTTCAATGAGACCACGCAAGTGGACACGCCGCTCTGCAGTGCACGCGAGCTGAACGAGATCTACAAGATTCAGGAAGGCTTCCGCACTCCGGGTAAGCAGTTAGCTGCAATTATATGTTACATATTTAATGCTTATTGTCCACTGTAACAGCAGAGACGACCTTCACAATGCGTCAATTGTCCACCAATCATTCAGATCAAGCTTCATAAGCTTCTGTCTATCGTCCATCGTTTTGTCTTCCTATTTGTTGCTTTACTCCATAGTACGTAGTTCTTCGTTTGTCTAACTGTCTAACGCAAAATCCAAGTAAGTTGCTACTTAGATGTTTATTAAGTGGACTCTTTATATCAAACTTGGAGCTCTCTTTTCAGCTGTTCACTTGCGCTGCTCTCCGAATCCCTCAACGACATCGACGCATTCCAACAGCTCCGGCTACAACTCCTGCATCTGCAGCAGCCGCGGCCAGTTGCCGCCGCGTCGGCCGCGCTGGAAGCTGTCAGTGCCCTTGCGCGGAGACTGTTCTATCGACCCGCAAAGCTTACGTGCACATGCTCACTTGCTCCCTCTTACGAAATTAAGTTAATAAATGTTTGAGCCTTTTAGTTTACACAAATTACACAGTCGGCGAACCATATAAATGACACATAATTGCACGCGCTGCATGCGGCCTAGCCCACTCATTAGGCATCATTAATAATCGGCATCTGAATCTGAATCTGAGCTGAATCGAACTTATCACGGCAAAGGTGCCAAAAAACAAAAACCGAACATACAGAATCGCAGCGATCGAGTTTGCTGTCTCAGTCTTTTGATTCTGTCATGTAGGCGAGCAGATTGATGGGGCTGGGGAGCGGTGCTAACGCAAAACATTCATATCCTTTTAATTGAAATTGAATCAATAACTCTTATTTGCGCAAACTAATCAACACTAAATTATAACACTCACAAACAACTCGAATATTTATTATCACATTTATCACAGCGCCCAGCGTCGGCAGCGACGGCTGCTAATGAAATGTGGGTGTGGGTCAGACATTTGCTGCTGTGTGTGGTGTATGGTATATATGTGTGTGTGTGTGAGCTGCCTTACCATGCTCGTAAATACAATGCCAAATTTCAGCAACTCTATTTGCAACGAATACCCGAAAACGAAACGAAAACAAAATGAATGTTGGCAAATGGCAAAACGGAAAGGGGCGGGGCAAGCTCTGAGTGCTGTGCGTCCTTAACCCACATTTGGCAGCAGAACCACCGCCTCTGTCCAGGTTGGGACAGAAACTGAAACTGGCTCTGGGGGCTCTAGGGGGGCTTAAGGGGTCACTCTACAAATATGTTTAATTACTTGCTAAATGTTTGTCGTGCTTATCACCGCGAATGCTTAAAAGCTTCAGCCGCAGGCATTTGGGCAGGGCCAGGGAAGCTGAGCTTCAGGTGATATGCGTTGAACTGTGAAGCGGTGCGGGGGGTAGGGAGGTAGGAAGGGTATCGAGTGATTGTGGCCCAGGCTAAACGTGCCCGGTCCGACTACGTGGCCCGCCGCGCATGACATGCTGCATAGAAAAATTAAAATATTATTGGCGCTTGCAACGTTGCTGGCAGCATGCACGCTGCATGTGGCACGAGCACGGGCACGTTTCAACGACAAAGACAAAAGCGCCACCCAAATAGTCGCATGGCTCCAGCCTCCGCACAGTGTACTCATAATTCTACGAAAAATCTGCATGTGTTTGTCTCTCTCTGTGTGTGTGTGTGTGTGTGTACGGCAAGTAATTGTTTGTGTCATTTTAATGTGCCACATACAAATTCGGCAATTGGATATATGTATGTACGAGTCTGAGTCTTCGATGCACAAGCACTCTCGTACTCCGTGATCGACATTTTGGCTTCCCATGGCTTGCTAAGTGCTCGAACACGCCTTAAATCTCAGCTGTCGGCACATATAGAGTCTCCCTCGGTCTTAGTGGCTGTCTCAGTCGGATTTCGAGTCGGAGTTGGAGTCAAAGTCGTTTACTAGCTGGCATTTTATTGTTGCAGGCAGAAATATTGAGCACGCTTGATATTTAGCAGCCAGCTGGCGGGTAGCCTAATAAAGACATCAATTGGCCTGGCCGATGACTCAAGCCCAAGCCCTGTCTCGGGCCACGCAGGCACCGAGGCTGACCAAGTTCCTGCAAAACAAGCTTAAAATTAACTGCCTTTGCGGCCCGCGAAAATGGAAACAGCAACAAAAAGGTAGAACACGCTACATAACTCATCCATAATCAACACTGTTTACATAAATTTCAAAAATTATTACACGGCAACAGATGAGAGATGAGAGCCAGCAGCAGCAGCAGCAGCCAGGCCAGGCCTGAGCTGGAGCTCTGAGACTGGGACGCAGCTCGTGATGAATGCTTAAATAATGCGCTTAACCCTGTGCGAACATAATTTATGGTGTGCAGATATACATGAGTACCCGAGCACCCGAACAGACGAGTGCCCTGCGCCGTCGAGTACCAAGTACCACTTGGCTGGCCAAGTATATGGCAAGAGTATATGGCGCGTCTGGCAGCCGTGTTCCATGGCCCAACACATGCTGTTTTCATTGTTATTACACGGACATTGCCGTTGACCGAACGCCCTACTCCAGGTACCGCGCTGCTGCCACTTTGCTTAAATTGATTAATTACGGTCATTTCGGACGCGGCAGAAGCAGCCGCTACAGCCACCGCAGCAGAGGTAGCAGCAGCAGTTGGAGACGCTGCATAAGTAGCATAAATGCCATAAAAGCTTGCAAGGAAGCCGAGTCCAAAGATGCGAGTCATTTGCCAGTAAGGACAAAGCCGCCAAAAATGAAATTACTCAAGCGTAGCGAACGAAACACAGACAGAGGGAAACCATGAGAGAGAGTGGGGAGAGTGAGAGATATACAGAGAGAGACAGTGAGAGATGAAACAACGGGTCAGCATCAGCTTCATTGGTCATGGCTGCAAGAGTTGACGCTTTTGCCGCTATGCGCCGCAATTGATTTAAGTTACCCTCAAAAACCAACTAAATGAGCAGACAACGAGAAAAAGAGATAGAGAGAGATAGAGAGAAGAGAGAGAGAGAGAGAGAGAGAGAGAGAGGGAGAGAGAGAGAGAGAGAGAGAGGAAAAGAAATGGTATGTAATATGTATGTAAATCGCCTTTGGGCTCGCTGTAAAGTAATAAGCGTTTTTGGGTTGCACAGCAGCAGCAACAACGATCTTCAAAGCGCAATGTTGGCCCAAGAGGGTTAAGTGCAAGACAATATGCTTAACGCGCTGATACCGAAGACCGTTGCTGCAGTTCCAGCTCCCTTCAAAGGTATCCTCTCTCCTTGCAGTTTCCAGTATAGTCGTTCATCTTATGTTGCCCTGTGGCAACTTTATCCTGCCTGCCTGCCTGCCTGCCTGCCTGAATAATACTGAAATTAATTAGTTTTGATGGAAATTATTAAGTAATTTTTATGTAGCAGCGGCTGCGTGGCTTTGCGTTTTGTTTTCTCGTTATTTTCATTAATTATATTTATTAAATAACATAATAAATTAGCGCTGCACTTGTTGCAATGCCTGCTCCAATTAAGGAAGTGCCACTCCAAAAAGGCAAAACAGAAAACATTAAGCCCATCAACTGCGACGGAGACGGCGACTGAGAGCCAGACCAAATTGGCTATCGGGAAACCGGTTATATATTTTTCGTTGTTGATAACACGCTTTAATTTAAAATCTGCATACATTTTTGGGCAGTTGCATTTCTGAAATGGCAGCCGGGCAGCCGGACTGATTCGGACTGTGCTTGCCAGTCATCCAAGCCCGTCAAAATCACAATCGCAATCACAATCAAGAGTGGCGCAGGTCGCCTTTATGACAGATCTCACATTGGAGTGCATGTCGGAGCTGTCAGAAATCACACTTGAGCAGTGTGGAGAAGCCGCGAAATTTTTTGTTTTTCTGTTTATTCTCTTTTTTGGGCTCTCTGCCGATTTTCAGATTTTGTTATTTTTTGACCTGAAGTGAAGTTAATTTAGCGAACTCCAAGTGACATAAAAGAAATTGCACAATGGTGCACATATAAACACAACAAGAGGTAGGGGGAGGGGACGGTGTAGACGCATGTAAGCATGTCTCTTGAGGAACGGTGCACCGTTTTGTAACGATTTGTGGTTACAGATATCAATTATTTCAAACAGCAATCGACTTAACTGTTAATTGTCCGGAGCATTGCTCAGATTAATCAGTTTTATATCTCATTAAGTCTTTGGATTTGTTGAATTTGTATTTTTCGCTAATAATACAGTAATAAAACAAAATCCGGTTGCTTTTGTAACATGCAAATTAGTTGACCCCCCTCCCTGCCCTATAAGAGTCACCAGAAGGCCATGAACCTTTCACATTTACACATCATTTTTTGGAAAGTTTTATGATCATGAAAATGATCTCTGAATCCATGGGATTTTTTGAACATTTTTATCATTTTCTTTTCCTTTTTTTTTTTTAAGTTCTTTAAAGGCCATAAGCAATTTGCAAATGGCCGAAAATGTGCGTTGTTATTTGGTGTAGCAGCACCGACTTTATCGGCCTAATGATGCATAATAAAATGATGCCCGCAATCAGAAATCAATAACAGTCGTTGCTCCACTCAAGACAGAGAAAGTAATTATTGGCCGGTCAAGTGGAGACCATCAGCGATCAGGCAGGGCGGACTTTTATCGGATAAGAGACTCACCGCGGATAACACGTCGGCATCGGTGCAGATGAAAGCAAATGGGGCGTGCGTTAGGCAGGGTCTGGGCCTGGAAGCTGTCCTGTACGCGGCTCTGTCTCGTTTGCACCCATCGTCACTTGATTGAAGTCACAGTGAACGGCGGCACAGGCAAATGCAGAAGCAGTCAACAAATCAACGCCAGGCTGAACAAGATGAACGGCATTTAAGGGCAACAACGTCCAGGGATAGGAATCACAAACTGACCTACAGCAGCAGAAGAACGGTGGCCGGAAGAGACGAAACCAGGACGGGACAGGCTTCAAGTTTTATTGATGCAAATTGCATGCCTTGAGGCCTGTAATCAGCTTTCAGCCGAGCTGTGTGCGTGTAATTTGAGCGACAACTCGCCCGACTACAACTCTGATTCCTCGTGCAACTTCAGCTGCAACTCTGTTGTCGCTGCCCGGTTTGTTCTCTGTGCTGCAGCGGGCACAGCGGGCACAGCGGGCACTGCGCAGAATTCCAGATGCCTGTGCCCTGAACTGGAAACTGCTTGCATCTTGATAGGAAACTGGGTCAAGATATGATGTAAAATTCACTTAACTCTGATGAGCTGGCAAATCTATTAGGGCGTCTACTCTCGCACATTGGCGCCATCTAGCAGAGCCATACACTATTAAGATATAACTTGCATACCACGCGAGGCTCTCGCATATTTTCCATAGCCATCACTTTGATTGGCAGTTTGTCGAGAAGGCGAGAAGGAGTCAGCTTTGTGCCCAGCTTGCCCTTGCGGTTTAACGAGCTTTAAATAGCTTCAATTAAAGCGCACTTCGGGCTCGACATACATTGCTACGTTACATAACGCTGGACGAATATGACTTCCTCTATGCTGGTCAGCCGAATGGGGCATGGAACGGGAGGGCAGGCGCTGCAGAACCCATCAAGTAGGCGGGTTAACTTCGGCCATAACAACGGCACGCCAGGAGGTCATGTCAGAAAAATATCCATTAACACATCATAAAAATTAAAAATTAAGAAACCATACGATGCGCAACGGCACAGAAACGCCAGCAACAACAGCAACCTCAACGAAGGAGGGCAATAAAAACCGCATTGGCTGGTGAAAAATAAAAGAAAAAAATCGTCAAGAAATGCCACGATAATCACAGGCAGGCAAAAGTGAAACCGGTAATTATGTATTATGTATGCACGCCACCAACGCGGTGGATTAAAATAAGCTACTGCTGCAAGAGAGAAGCCGCAGCCCGCTGCCAGGACAACTCAAGCTCAAGCTCAGCTTGACACAAGTAAGCCGGAGAGATACATATAAACAAAGACATGCTCAGACTTGTTGCAGTTGAAGGTGGTTGGCGGAGAGGGAGTGGGAGGAGGAGCAGTGTGAGTAGCGGCCCACGCAGCGGGCCACGATTAAGTAGGAAATATCTTTTTCGGCAATTTACGTGCCACGACGCGAGACGCGCAAACAAAAGACTTAAGCGACAAACTTGCAGTAACATAAATTTCACTTAATTGCAAAAACAAAGCAAGCGAACAGATTTAAAGCCAGCCGGATAACTACAAAATGCATTAAATCGATAACAAAAAAAAAAAAAAAAGAGAAATAAGCCAGCAAAATTAAACGAGTTCAACACGCTGGCAAAATTTTAATGCAATCACAGTGCAAATATGCAAAGCACATAAAATTAAGCAAAAATTGCAACGACCTGGCCCGGTCCAAGAACATTTATCTTCTACTCTCTTCCTCTCTCTCTCTCTCTTTCTCTCTGTTCGGATTTTTCTCTCTCGATTCCATTGAAATTTACTTGCCACGAGTCTTCCTGGCTGGAAATTTGTCTCAAATACGGTAGCTGGAGTATTTCCACTTGAGCTTGTTGATACTGTTGTTGTTTCTCTCGTATAATTTTGGGAACTCCAGGCAAACTTTATATTATACGAGGGCATTTTATGCGGCCACGCTGTCAAGCTTAATTTCTGGCGGGGCACTGCAGGCAATGACAGTGAATATGGCTCGTAACTTTTCGACGCTGTAAGTGTTAAAGTCAACAATCGTGAGAAAAGAATTTTATTGTTTTTTTTTACTCCTCGCTGTTGTTATTGTTGTTGCTGTTGTTGTTGCTGTGGCTGTTGCCTGTGTGTGGGGCTGCAACAGCGTTTTGTGGCCACTGAAGGTCACTTTGCCTTGATCGCTCACAGCCGCAGTACCTCAATGCGGTGCGGGCTCGCCTGAGTGGCTCCGATTTTATGTGCGCCTTTATTTTTGAATTTTGTTTTCGTATCATTTTGACTTTTTGGCTTTTCGGATTCTTTTATTTTTCGTTTTGTGATTTTTCGATTTTTCGCATTTGCCCGTTGCCCGTTGCCCGTTTGTCTCATATGATGCCTGGCAGTGGTCGATGTTGCCTTTGTTTGTGCTTTTTATTTCGTATTTTTTCCGTTTCGCTGTGCCTCATGTTAAATTGTCCGTTTCATGTTTCTGTTTAAATGTCAGTTGTAATTTGTTGTATTAACCCGTACCACATGAATTATGTTTAGTTCGAATGTAATTGATTTGAATACAATTTGAATGAGTGGAGCAACCACTGCAAGAACAGCAACCACACCAACAACAACAAAGGAATAGCCGCAACGGGTGCAGTAGCGTCGTCAACAGATTTAAAATTGCCGAAGGCTTCGACCAAGATTAAATAAAATTGTTCAGAATAGCATAGGCAAGCGATCGTCAAGATCTAAAGCAAAGACTATATCGTAGTATGTGTGTTTTCAAATTTTTTAATAATTCCTTACGAAATTTTGCAATTATATTAACAAGCGGCAATCGACAGTAATGTTGTTTTTCGAGTCAAGTTTGCTTTTTCAATCTTAATGTATTTGACAAGATTTGCCTTTATAAATTTCGGGGCCTCGGAGCAAGTATAATTCATTCGATAATTAAGTTCGTGTGAGCCATTCAGTATGATGAAGCCTATTGCTAACCCATGTGCATTCTGTTTAGATGAGCAGCGGCGACCTTGTTGCCTAGCGTGTGGCCATACTTTCTGCACTGAGTGCTTAGTCAACTATTTGCAGGTGAGGAACGATCCCCGGTGTCCGTTGTGTCGTCGCGTATTTCAGGTGAGCGCTGGCGATTTATGTGAAGCATCCAATGTCAGCCAAACAGATCCAGATTCGTATATTGTCTCAGCAGTCATGCCAGGAATCACAGCGCCAACGGTTCTACATTCGCCGACTTCAGCAAATGATACGCGGACCACAGACTATGTGCATTTCTTCGATATTCATATCGATATTGATATGTTTCATAATACATTGGTACTTACTCTAACGGAACAGGAGGTTCGCCTTTTTGCCCATCTGTATGCAGAAGTGCTACGTGAAAATCGTATCATAGACACGTGCACAAGATGCAAATAATACGTGGTTTTTCATGAACATAATTGGAATGTACGCAATTCAATTATCTGTATTAATATATGTATATTCAATTATTTCGACACTATACGCACTTTGTTGAATTTAATTAAAATAACATTAAACGTATTTCGATTTCTGAAACTTACAAAAACTTTTCTCAGCTAATTGCAGGCTATTAAAAAGTCATTGCTTTGTCAGCTTGCTGCTCACTTAGCTTGTTTTATTTGTTGACTGAAACACTACAATATGCCTGCGTCCTCATCTACATGGCCAAATTGGCGGCTTCTAACACAGCAGCAACACCATCATCGATCAGAACTGGACGTGTATGTTCGAAAATTGCCAACTGCTGGGGCAACTTAATTAGACGCTTAGCCTGCCTAATTGCCATCGATCTAGCCAGTGCAGATAATTGATAAGCCTCCGCTGCAGATGACCAGCTAACGATGGCAATTAACAGCAGCAGCAGCTACAGCAGCAACAGTATTTGCAGTTGCCGCCTGCCTTAAAAATGGTGCAAAATTGTTTATTAAATGCGCTTGGCTCATGGCTTTTGGCTCATGGCTCATGGCTCATGGCTCTTGGCTGACCAGTGGCCAGGCCTAGCCCAGCGGTAAGCAGTGAGCTACGAGTGTTCATTTGTTTGCGCGGCTCTCATTGGTTTCGTTTGGCTTTTTGTGCATGCCCACAGTCTTTATCGTACGAATCATTTTAGCTTTGCCATTTTGACAGAGTTTTGAGTCAACAACATGCCTCGCTGCCTGACTTGGTGGCTGGTACGACGCTGCCTGCCGCATGCCGCATGCCGCATGCAAAAGATACAAATCTAAGCTACACATTATGCAATGCTGCCGACTGTCCGGGCTGAACTATCTCATGGATTTGCGCAATTTGTCAACCATCCTGCTATGGGAACTGCCATACCTCGCCAGTTGGCTGCTCCCAGTGCGTGCGAGGGCGTGGCCGCTGAACAGTTTTATTGATAACGCTTGCCAGCGAGCTTTGATATTGCGTTTAGTTTGCCAATTATTAATGCCTGTTGTCGCCGTGTTGCGTGTAATTTGTGGCAGTTGCCGTGGCTGCCGCAGCCACTGCCGCTGCTGTTGCTGTTGCTGTTGCTGAAATGCGATATGCTCGAATTTTTTGAAAACACTCCTAATCGCTGCATTTATGAATGTCTGATCGGTTCGGCCGCATCGCCGACATCTGATTTAACATGCTGGCAAACATTTTTATCGCTGATTAGACGCAGTCGATAACCCCAATCGACGACGATGTGTGTACAGGTAGCTGAAGCTGAAGGCTTACCTCCAGTTGAGTTCAGTTCTCATCCAGCTGAACGCAGCTTTCAGCTTCATTTTGTGCAATACTTGTTGCTGTTACTGTCATTGTTGTTGTTTTTGTTGTTGCTATCTGCAGTCATTTGTCAAATTGCTAAACTGACATTAAAGCAGCTTTTTGGTGGGTCGATAAACGCGCCGCCAATTTGACATTTCGTTGCGATGATCGATGCATATCCAGGGAGTGCAACCTGGTGACATTTTTGCGCCAATTTCGGTCGCTGGGGCATCAGTTAAGCAACTGCAACTGCAACAGCAAGCGGCAAGCTCTGTGCGCATTTTTCGCTTTCAGTTTGTTTGCATGCGTGGGAGTTGCACGAATTGTGTCGTTAAATAATGCGCCATGTCGGCAAATCCTGGACTTGAGTAAGGGACGAGTGGAGTTGGAGCGAAATAAAGAGAGGGAGAAGCGGGTTAAGGTGCTCAGGGCGAGTGGCAAACTGGTTGGCTGCGGAAGCGACAACGTTGCCTGCTGATGCCACAAAAGGCAACTGGAGCAACGCTTGCAGCGCACACAACCCGCAGCCTGCAGCTTGCAGCTTGCAGCTTGCAGCATGCAGTATTCGGCGTTTTGGGTGGCCGTCATGCCGGCCTTGCATTTGATATTGCAGCAGCCGCTTTGTTTAATTGATAGACGACCCACGCCGGCGACAACGCTGCGCCAGCCATGCGGCACGCGATTTAACTGTTGCATATTGCTTTTGCGGTTGTTGTTGCTGTTGTTTTTGCTGTTGGCTTTGCCTTTTGCCAGGCCGCCGCCAGTGGCACAAAACCCATCGAACTCAAACTGTGCGCACGCGCATGCAACAAACGCGACGGCGTTGACAGATTGATGCCCCCAACAGCCGCCGCCTGGCCTCGACAACTCGACCAGCCTTTGCCTTGTTGCGCCTTCAGCCAAGTCCACGTCCACGTCCACGTCCGCGTCCGCGTCCATGTCCACTTCCACTTCCAAGTCGGAGGCCGAGGCCCTCGCTTCATTATTCAAATGCTCGTGTGTGTCTGTGCGGAATTTATCAAAGTCGCTCGCGCAGACTGCACCATTGGCCACCACCAGCACCACTTGGAGACGAGGCCAATGCGGAGGCACCCACTGGGGGCAGCATGTGGCATGTGTGCCATTTGGTTTCGATTCGTGTCGCTTTAGCTGTTGCTCTGTCGCGTGGGAGTCAAATGTGGCTTTTTTCTTCTTCCTATGCAAACAAAACTATCTGCAGGTCAGTTAAGATAAGTCGTCGCATGTCCAACAACTTTCCTTTTGGCTAAAGGGCCGCTCCAGCAGCTGTAGCGAGGCTGAGCTGTCGAGCAGCGAGTCGAGAGCACAACTGGGCGCGGCATAAATTCTCATAAATCTTTTGGCCTCAAAATGCTGCAAATGCTGGCAAAATATATATGTGTACATATATACGATCATAAAATCGTACGATTGTAGGATTGTGCAGTTGTACAGTTGTACTCTTCGAGCTGGCTGAGTAATTAAAGCAGTTTAACATGTCGCTGGAACTTGGCTGGAAGCTGGCTCGAGTTGGCCAGTTTTTGGAGCTGTCACAACATCAACAAGCCTTCATTCATGCACTGCGACAGTCGGTCAGACAGAGACCCGAAGAGACAGACGGGCAGGCAGCCAGTTAGCGAACTCAGTCAGTCAGGCAGTCAGTCAATGCAAGCCAAAATGTTGCCATAAATCAACTCATTTGAAATGCATCAACTGCAGCAATCAGAAATAGAAACAAACTAAAAACAAAATCAAAATGAAAATGAAAATGCAAAAAATAAAGAAAATCGAACTGAGTTACACAAATATTTTTACACGTCGCGGTATCCAATCGGGAATTTGCAAAGAGTGACAATGCGCGGGCGGGGCAGCACTCGTTGAAACACATGTGCATGTCATAGATACGTCAACACACACACACACATGTAGCTGTAGTGTACACCTATACAAAGGTATAGCTGAGGTGACCAGTGTCCCAGACTGGGCGTGTTGCACAATGTGTGAAAACAGGATCAAAGTCCTGCCTAAACATTTGTCAACCTCTCGACGTTTATGTAATCTGCATTTTTTGGACTGCGCTCAGCCCGCTGTCGGGGCTCTGCCAGGGGCTTGTCATGAATATGCGCCAATTAAGCAGTTTGTCTGTATGCGCAGCGAACATGCATCAATCAAAAGTCTGCAGGATAAACATTGTGCCACACTCACAGTGGGTCAGCCAGTCAAACTTTGTTGCGCTCCCAGCGAGGGTGACTCGACAAGAAATATGATATAAAGAACAGATGGTGAATTTGACAGATGTAATAGACTAGTTAGACATCTTATAAGCATGTTTTATATAGTATTATAAGTTTGAAATCATCTGGATATACACTAGCGAACGGCTAATTAATGTTTCATATGCAAAGCGAGTAAATAAACGATGTATCAAAAAGTGTTGCGGTGTTTTTCAAACTGGTTAATTTAAGATGGGTGCGCGTTGAAGCGATGAACAGAAATTTTTTGTTTTTTCAAAGTTAAAACTGCCCTCGCATGAGCAGCCCCGTCGGTATTGCTGCTGAATGACGGCTGCTGCAGGTTCTCAATCGACGGGCGATGACTTTGGGGCGTGACACAGTTATTATTAGCATCGCATGGCAATTGCTTAATTGATTTCGTTGTTGGCCACGTAAATTGAACGCAGCGAGTCGCACCACGGATGTAACATGTCGATAGTCGCCTGAAACAAGTCGAACTCTAGACTTGCGGCCAGTTGTCCACTCGGTTGTCAGTCATGCAGCCAGTCAGTCAGACAGTGCGTCAGGCAGTCCGTCAGTCAGTACCAACTGAGTTAGTTAGTTAGTCTAGTTACTTGCAAAAGATTTGTTCGGCTGCAGAGCAGAAATGGCTTAGCAAACGTTTAGGCCACCAGTCTTGAGGCCACTGCGAGTTTCACTTATCAGCAAACAATTAAATAAATATTCACGAGTTATAAATATGAATGTCAAGATGCCTTGCCTGAGATTTGACAAGGCTCGGCTTGGTGGTTCGTGTGCCTGGTGACCCACATGGAACTGCAACTGCCAGCAATTTGCCACCTTAAAAGAAAATTATGAGCACCAGCATGGCTGCTCGACACATGGCTTAGACAATAACAAAAACAAAAGCGCGTCACTTCATGTATGCACAAATGGCAACTGAACCACACTAAAGCCAGCTAAACCGAGCGAATCTCAGTTGAAATGAAGTGTACCGAAGCGTGCTGAAGGAAGTACAGGCTGTGGAAGCTGCTTGCAATACCTTCCCACAACTCCGATCGTTCGGCACACAAAGTCAACAGCATTTTCGTTATAATTTCTATTATTTTCCCTTTTGGCATAATTGCAGACAATTTACTTAACGATCAATAGCGGCAGGCAAACAGACAGCAGTCGGCTAAAAATTTATTAGCTCCCGCAGCTCGAGATCCGCTAAGGCACTCAGGAACGGGCCCCACTGCCATGTGTTGGCCCCACTGATAGCCGACAGATGCGGCAGTCGCACATCCGTGAGAGTCGCACATCGTGTATTGCAGCCATAGCCGCTGCCGCTGCTGTTGCCACTGCCGCTGCCAGTTTCTATCCTTGAGCCAAGTTTTTTCTCCTGCCACAAAACATTTATTTAAAATAGAGCAGCGCTTTTTTAACCCCCGGCAATGGAGCACCAGAGCCATAGACAATTCCTGGGCCAACAGATGAACGCTGTTCATATTTTAATTACGCGACTTTATCACGTCATTTCACGGTGGTTCTGGCACAATATGACAGCCGGAGCGAATCCGTAGCGAGAACTGGATGGGAGCATAAAACCAACTAGCCATGCGGGAGCTGGGAGCAGAAAGTTAGAGTAAAAATGTCTTTTGATTCCTTAGATCTATTTGATTTTTTGTAGCTGATTATGTCTTAAGGAATCCATCCGAATTGGCGAATACGTTTAATTATGCTCCTTAACCTCCGCCAATTAATGGTCTATTAATGCAAATTGAGGTCGGGCTCATTAATCAGTTTGGCCACAATTATAAATAGCAACAAAAAAGTATGCCTCGATTTATAGTTAACATAAAAGCAACGAGCAGTCCAAAACCATAATCAACTCTTTAACGAATCCAACGCATCCAAAGTTATTCACCATCTGTATGTACTCGTTCATTCATTTAGTCATTCATAGATATATCCCACTAATTTGCCATAATGTTGTGCAGACAGTCGCCTGCTGATTGGCGATAATGTCTGCTTAATGCACATTTAACATACGCTACAGGGCAATCGCATAGGTGGGGGCGGGATGGTGCAGGCAGGAGGCGTGGCAATTTACCTGTCAAGGTACAAAGTGTAAGAATCGCTTTGATTTTTCAGTCGTTACAACAAACGAGCAATAAATTTCTAAATTTTCACCAATAAACAAACGTAATAATCATGTTTTTTATACTGTGCTGCAAAATTATTATAGTTACCATTTGTGTTTTTTTTGCTGCCTTAGCTATTGGATTTGCATGAGTATTGTCCGTGCCCATTCACCGCTGGACACCTACTTGCTGATTATATTCGTAGCGGACAACGTCTTTGTACACAGCTGGCGTGGTGAAAATCACACTGGCCAACAAAAAGTAATTTTCTTAATCGTTTCATCAAACTAAATTCGATAATCAATTTCTTGTCCTCGTTCTTTATATATTTAACAATGTGCAATAAAACATTTTGTTTTTAACATTTAAGATATTTCAGTTTTATATATGAAAATATTTTATCGGTCGATCAAAAATAATCATAATACCATAATAGGGGGTAAACAAAGTTTCAGTTAATTCGACATTTGAAATAATAACGATCAAATTCATTTTAGATAATTTTTCAAGAAATTCCTACCCTTGTGAAATCATTAAAAATCTTTGAAAATCTGTGATCTACACAATCAAAACATACTTCTTACTTGTATTCAATAAATTTGCCGAAACCTTTAATTTGCTGACCAGTGTTGTGTTCGTCCCAGACGTCTCTGTGCAGCTGGCATAGTGAAAATCATCGATCGGCAATATTCGACCATCTTCGGCCATCAACGACGGATCTGGCCCGCCTGATCGATGCGGTGGTCAGCAATGTTGTTGTTTATGTGCTGCTGATTATGAGCGGGCGTCACTGACAAACACATAATCGGCGGCTGTGGCTGCAACTGCGGTGGCGGTGGCGGTTGTGGCTGCGGTTGCGGCTGGATGACGGGGACAGGGACTACTCCTACTGCTGCTGCGATTGCGCCTCTGTCTGATGTTAACTTTTTGATGTTTCAACAACGTCGAACTTTGGGGTCATAGCCGCTACGACGCATCGTAAATCATTCATAGAGGGATCAGCCGCCAATGCACCGCACCGTGGCCGCATCCCAGTCGCATCGGCTGCCGCAGCAGCAACAACGTGAAATTTGTTGCTGCGCCTGTAGACAACAAATTGATTTTAGTCACGATACTGTCAATTAGCCAGCCATGGGTCAGCCAGGCTCTGGTCGATGGTCTATGAGTCTCTGCCGGCTCTCAGCACTTGGCTCCATCTTCAACCTCAGTCGAGGTGTTGAAGCCGGCGAACTTTGCCGGCTGCGCTCTGACCCGACCAGTGGAGAGAGAGATGGCAAGAGAGGTGCAGTTCGCAGCTGCGGTACAGCGTTTAGATGCGATTAAGGCTGCAAAATTATTGTTATAGTTGCCTGCCAGAGCTGCTGCCAATGTTGGCAATGGCTACTTTATTAAATCAAAGTATTTTCACATGATTATCACGTGAGTCGCTCGTTGACCTCACACGCTGTTCATGCTTATGGCCAGTTTCTGGCCATACTTTATCCATTGTTGTTAAGCCAATTTAAGCCTGCAAGCTATTGCCACATTTTGCAGCCTTTCGCCGTTTGATCTAATTGAGTGATTTCTTGATTCGACTTTGCACTTTCCTGCAGACCCCCGAAAAAAACTAAAACTAAAAAAAAACTAATTAACTTTTCTGCTTAGCACAAGTATTTTAAATTTATTTGCTTAGTTTGGCGGAAATCGTTGAAATGCCTGGTGATAATTAAAGCCAACTACGAGAAATACGAGTACCAGCGCCGTATACTCGGGCAGACAGAAAGCCGGACAGGCAGACAGAGAGTGCCCCCTTTTGGGGCAAGAGCATTGTCAGGCGTACCTGCTAAGAGATACTTTGAACCTGTTGTACAGTTAGAGTTACAATTTGCAACGGCCAGGAGGAACTCGGGCTGGCCTGGCACTCATTGTATATCGATGCCGATGCACTTGAAAATCGTGATTTCACCTTTTGTACAAGGTGGAACCGAGGCTGGCAAACGGCAACCTGGCAACTACAAACTGGCAACCACCAACTACTTTAACAACAAAAACAACAACAGCGGCAGCAGCAGCAGCAGCAGCAACAACAACACAAATGCTTCTAAATGGCAAAGTAAACTGATTTACAATCAAAGGCAACGAAGCGCGCAAAGAGTCGCAATGAAGTCTCGAGTCGAGCTCGGTTTAGTTCCGTTCAATTCGTTTGTAAAATCCCGTTGGCTTCTATTCCCTTGGCACTGCCTCTCCCGCCTCCTTCTGGGCTATGGCCGTGGCAAAGCCATCAGCAGAACAAAATCAATTGAAGTAATTACGAAATGAAGGCACGAACTAATAAACTTGGTCGTCGTCGTCGTCGACGTCTTTGGCCCTCGATTTGGTCGTCTTAACGAGCTTGTTGCCTGGATTCTGCAGCCGCTGCTGTTGGGCTGGACTGCACTGGGGAATGGCTATTGGTCTACAGGTTTGGACGACGCCACCGCGCCCAATTTACAGTTAGTTTAAATTAATTAAATGAAATGCACTTAATTAGAAGGCAATTTCCAATGGCATTACCCACAGACATCCTGCGACTGCAGCTCGCATTTTGAATCGTATTTGGTATTAGACATGGAGTTGATTTGGATTTGGGTTTCGGTTTTGATTTCAGTTTTGTTTTTGCTTTTGTTTTTGGATTCGGCAAGTGCATGACTCTTGCTGCCCAACCTAAAAATGAAATCAGGCCACGCCATGGCGGCCGCAGCCAGAGACGCCCAGAGAGACAGCAACAAATTTGCGCTGCTGCAGTACCCGGACAACCGCAATCGATCGCACGTCAAAAACTGGGGCCAGCATCAGAGAAATATGGTTTTTCATTTAAGCCAGGTCATGCCGCCCAGAAAGGTGACCGAGCCGTAGCTGAAGCTTATGCTGCTGCCGCCAAAATGAAAACGAAAACGAAATCAAAAAGCGCCATTTGTAAGGGCATCAAGCATTTTGACCAGGCCATCAACAGACCGAGGTCCACGGCTCGGTTCACGGCTCGATCGTGGTGGGGCTGGCAGACAATTTGCTTGTACGGTTTTTATTGTTTTCCGACGCGCAAAGATCAAAACAAAAAAAAAAGAAATATAGCAACCAAATTTACAATAAATAACAACAAAAACCCGAAAAGGGGGATAAAAAGATGCGCCACACCCGTGACGCAGATCAAAATGAAACTACAAATGGACAGACAGAAATTAAAGCCATTGTCTGGCGCATTGGGTCAAGTGCTGACAGCCAACCGCAACATCATCTATGAGGATGGCGCGTGGCTCGCGCAACTTTTAATGATTTAACGTTGTTTTCTTTGGCTCATTCGGGTGGGTCCAAATGATCTATGTATATACCCGAGACTAGGGCTGTAAACGATTCGATTTCAGTATCGATTCTTTTGTTGGGAATTGATAATTGATACTGTACTTTTATTTTAAATGAATTCGAATTTTAAAATTCGAAATATTGAAAACAAATTAAGATTCAATAAAATTCTTGTTATTTCATCAAGACTGTTTCACAATGATGAAAAAATATATTATAAATGTAGGCATTCTTAAACTCAATTCTAACTCTGATTTAACTCGGCCTATAATGAATTTTCCTTAAACAATGCGAAATGCCCCGGCAAAATGAGCTAATTTAATGAGCAGCAACCGCCACAATCGGTTGCCCTAGCCAACGCCTACGAAATGGGTGAAAGTTGGTCCAAAAACGTGCGCTCATTTTGACACCCGAAAGCAAAGTGCACTCTCGCACTCACCATAGTCGTAGTGCCACTCGCCGATCCGCACTCGATCCGCACTCGGCGTGCGCAGTGCGCTACAAATGGCGTCCGAAAATCGTTTTCAATTAAAGCCGAAACGTGCTGAAAATCAAATTAAATGCTACAAAGCGAGCGCTAAAATTTTTTTGATTATTTGTACAACTCAAATTAGAAGGAAAGTCGCCAATGCCAGTTCGCAATGCAAGTAATCAACCTCATCATCACCTTTTGTGGCTTCAGCAGCCTGGTTGCCGGGCTGTGGCGTGCTGCCAAAGTAGGTTGACCAGCAGCGCGAACTGACCAGCCGTCCCGGTGGCTGCCTTGTTGCCGCTGACCCACAGCCAGCCACATCAACCGCGACAACAACTACAACCACAAACACAAGCACACATTCAACTGCATTTGGTCTTCGTTGGATGCCAGCGAGATGAAAGCACGCCGAGTTGTTTAGAAGTAAGTGCTCTCCGGTGGTGACTGAGTGCCAAAGTAATTAGTCTACTGGCGAAAAAATTTGGGCACGCTTGCAGTTCCGCATAGCTGCTTATTAGGCCTAAATGCCTGACATGAGCCGAACAAATCGACTTAATTGATTAACATTCGAAATGTTTTGGGGCTCAGCTCTCGGATGGGGGATCAGCTTGGATTGGCTGAGAAATGTTAAATGATTTTCAAATGCACTCGAACATGCTTCATCATCATCATCTTCCTCCCATACGGCTGCCGCTTCATCAAAGCGAATCAAAATAAATAACAAATACATAAGTTGGTATAAAAATAAATCAAGCCAAATGGTCGTTGTTGTTATCGTTGTTGTTGATGTCGACGCCATCAATCAGATTTGCAGATGGAGGTGGTGATGAAGTAGGGTGATAGAGAAGAAGATGAGAAGCTGGGCCAAAGGCGTTTTACAGTTTCACCATATGAAGTCAGCTAAAAATAAACAAACAGTCAAGTGAATAAGCAACAAAAGCAGCTGACGTCTAAAATTGAAGTCAATTATTATAGTAAGAGAAACGAGTTGAGATTCGCTTCACAATGACATCATAGAATATGCTTAAGCAGACGATGCTGTGGGCAGGGTGAGTACACGTAATTGAATCAAAGTCTGCGTTCTCTGACTTTGACTGGGTTAAGGCTGTGGCGAATGTAATTAAATGCCACACGAGCATTAAGTGTGCCCCAGTCCCAGGCCCGACTCCGGTTGCATCGAACTTTAATTGAACACCTCAAAATGATGCGCACGTAATGCAGATTTACAATGGCAATGAGCCAGCAGCAGTGGCAGCAGCAGCAACAAGACAATGGCAGTCCTGGTCCATGTTCGCCGTGTCCTCTTGGCATCCTTGTCGAACTTAATGAGGACAGTTCCGAGGCTGCATGCAACTGCAGCACGTAAGACGCAGGGCTTAACACGCCCTATCAACGGGCCCCAAGTTTGCACAAGAAATTAAAGTCGAACGATGCGAACAGCTGAAGAAATACCCATAAAGGCGAAATCAAGTCCCGTGTAGCCGTGTATCAGTTGGGCATCTACTTGCCCTTAAGTAAAGTACAGTATCTTGTTGCAACTTCATTTCGTGGCATGGCCCCAAATATTTTCACTTCGTTTCGGTTTGCTTTGGCGACCACAACATACATACAACAAGTAACAGCAACAACATCAACGGCTACAAAAACAACATGCATCTTGCATATTTTGGTTTCGGCCTTGTTGCCGCAGATCGCAGACCGCATCGGGTCCAGGCTTGGGCTTGAGCCGGGCCTGGCCGGGCCACTCCGACAGGCTGAAATTATTTTCTCTCCCTCGCGTATGTTTCGCTTACGTTTTCTGGCTTGGGTGTTTTTATGTTCTTATAATGCGACTTATCAGATTTTTCGAAGCTGACAATGGCCGAAAAGTGCCCGGCCCAGGCCAGTGGCAACTCTCGCGAAGGTTATCAAAAAGGAGAAGGAAGAGGAGAGGTAAAACCACGCTGGCTCTGTTGCGGTTTTAATGCGTGCGCCCCTGCCGCTGCCGCTTGCTCTGCCGCGTGTTGTATTAAATTTTGTTTTCCCTTTTTGCAGGCTAAAGGGATCCCTCAGCTCTTGCCCGTCGCTTGCCACGCGCCTTTTTGTTTCATTTTATTTTATTCATTTTTTAACATGATCATTTTTGATGATTTTCAATAAGTTTAAATTGAAAATAAAAATAAAATAAAAATTTATGTTATTATTATGTTGACGCCGCATGGGTGCATGCCCCAAGAAAGATGAATGATGCGATAGGAACAGTTAAGGCTGCAATATGAATGATTACGAATCAATTAAGTGGAAAAAAGACTAAAGTATTTATTAAAATGTTTCTTAACATTCTAGTAGTATTTTTATTCTCAAAATTAGCATAAAAATCGGGGATGATTTTATGTTCATGGTATTGTGTTCGATAATTTTCATATCATTCGCGATCGTGTGAGTATTCTGCTAACTTGTTTTTATTGTTGGTGTCCTGCCTCAGTCCATTTTTCGGTGTCGGTGTTTTGCGCTTGTCAAATATTTGCAAATCGCTTTGACATCTGGTTCGACAACTTGTTATCGTTCGTGTGTGCCCGCCGCCCGGCTCGCATATATTTCGTTTTTAATAAATTGTAGCACAATTTGATATGGCAACGCCACGCCTGGCCCCCGGCCACTGCAACTGCAGCTTCAGTCTCAGTATTTGCGTCTGCTGCTGCTTCGACTCCTGCTTCAGGTTATTGCAGCTGTCATGAACGCAATGCAAAAAATGGCATAAAGTCTTTGATTAGGCGTGGAAAAATATTGTCGGAAAGCATTTTAATCGTTTTGATTAAAAGCCACCACGCCTAATTAGTTGCAAACTTTACTCTGGGCAACCGGTTCGGCTGGTCTGCGAACTTATTACATGGATACATGGATGGAGTCCCGGCAAGCAACTGTGCCTTTTGATTGGCCTGCCGAACCTTTCGTCAATTGTTGCACATGTACGCGGGCAGCCAATTTAACAAATAATTCATAGAAACATAAATCGCGATAGCGCCATGGCTGCCACATCGTCATGCCTGTCTGAGCATTGTGGCTTTGAAAGCCGTCGCCGAATCCCTGCAACACCCCGGCCAGACTGGCAGTTGTTGCCACAAATTGTTGCCAATTGTTTGGCTAAACAAATACACCAAATCTTTCAGGCGGGCACGCCCATTATTGTAAATATTTTCGCGTTTTGTATTTTGTTCTAATTAATTTTTTGTAACGGCTGCGCACTCGGCTGGCGTTCAACACATTTGGCGATAAGCATCGATCGGGTAAGCCAAGTGAACAAACGACATTGGTAAATATGGGCGATTAGCAATGAGGTCTATTTGTGGAACACGTGCTCCACAGTTCGCCACAATAATTGCAAGAAAAGTGACAAGTTACAACATGTAGGTGCCGAGTATTGGTTATTAAGTCAAAGATCTCATGTCCCTTTAGATACAATTTTTTCTCATCTTCTCATGATTTCAATATCCGTCATGCATTTATTTCCTGAACAAGATTTTCTGAAACTGTCCAAGCAGCCCTCGAAACTGTCGAGGCACTCATAACAAAAACGTGCTAGCACTCCAATGACTTGCGGAGCACAAAGACTACAACAATTACAACAACAGCTTTTAAATTGAAAATGTTGATTGAACTCAAGTTCGTTGCCTAAGTCTTTCGTTCGACTACTTATTTAGCAAATGCAACACAAACGAGACGCGACTTCCCCACGTCGCTGCTGCCTCTCGCTGCCTGCCAATTGTTGTTGTTGCCGTTGTTGCTGCAGCGTGACACCAAACTGTTGTAGTAATTAATAATAGCAGCCAGCAACAACAAATTATGTTTTTAATAACTGTAAATTTGTAGTTGTAAAAATTTACGATTTAATTGCTGAGCGTTTGAATTTATTATAAGTGCTAAGTTATTTCGTTATTTTCATATTTCGTGCTGCGCGTTGCACTGTAAGTGTGCACGTACAACATGTATGTATGTATATCGTGAGTGTACCCGTTAATGTGTGGACTGTTTTATAACTGCTTTTGACCTTAACGAGCACGTCAGACCACCTAAGCAGCTTTGGCTGCAACAAGGCTGCCCGCATTGACCTAGACCTCGGCCAGGCAAGCTGGCTTGCCAAAAACGATATGATACTGTTTTCCAATGCTATCTAATTGATTTTCAAAAGTCAAGACCATTCACAACATTGTCACCGTGCTCGGCATCTCGAACAACCGCTGCACTTATCGTACTCAAAATCGGTTTGTGCCAATCGCCGCTTGCCACTTGCCGCTTGCCGCTTACCACTTGCTGTTTGCTGCTTCTTGTTTGCAGTTTGGCTTTAATTTCAGCTATTTTTTGTTGCAGGCGACTCGTCGTCGTCACCGTTTTGTTTAGCTACAATTACTTATTTAATCATAATTTTGTTCGCGTTTCAACAATCATCAATCATCAAATGCATCTTGCCGACAGCGGCCGACAGAATTCTGTGACTGGGCCAACTGTCAGCCTGACAGATTGGCCGCTTTCAGCGAGAGCAGCGAACAGGAAACCGGAGAAGGAGATGAAGCGTGGAGCTGCCCGGTCTGGTCAGGCCGTGTGGAATGCGCTGCATGCCCCAGCCTCAGCTTTTACTGCTCCAGCTGTTTAGCGCAAAAAAGTAGCGTCAGCAGCAGCAGAACGCCACAATTATCTAGTCAGCAGTCAGTCAGTCAATCGGCTCGTTGAACTTGCAACCGGCGCTCCAGCTGTAGCTGCAGTTGTAGCCGTATGAGCCGCTGCAGTCGCAGCCGTCGCTAACTCCGCTGCGATCACACAAATCAATCGATCACGTTTTATAGTGCTGCAGCAGACTTGCTTGGAGAAGAAGCAGAGAAGAAAAAAAAGAGCCAGAAAAACTGAAGCGCAACTGAATGAACTTTCCAAATGGGCAGCTTGCGCGTTGCAGCTCGCGAAATGCTGTCGGCGTCAGCTGAAGCAGCGGCGCAGCATCGGCTAGATGGATTGATTGATTGCCTGAAACAGTTAGCAGACATTGTCTGGCCGGGCTTATTGCTATTTATGATCTTGATCTATGGATCGAGGGCAAAAGCACATGCGGCGACGTCGTCGTCACTGCCGTCATCGTAGTCGTTGTAGCCAGTGCACATGCTGATAATCAGCACGAAGTCAATGCCGATGCTGATGCCGATGTCGGTGCCAATGCCGAAGCTGAAACTGAACCTGAAGCCGAAGTGGAAGTTGCAACTGAAGCTGATAATGATGCCAGCAGAGCTCTGGCCTTGATTGCGGCTCTGGCCGAAGTTGTTGTTGCTGTTGTTGTTAAGGGGTTTCAATCATGTTCGAGTGCAGCGCAGCGCAGCACAGCGCAGAGCAATCAACGCTCCGTACACGTTGAAGTTACCGCCTAGTTTTTGATTGAAAATATTTTGAAAATTGTTACAGAAAAACCTTAAAGGGTAACACTGGCCCGAAAACGAAGCACACAGGTTAAAGAGCTGCTTGGTGTTAAGTGCACGATAATCGATTCGATTCGTTGCAAACCTGCTCGCAAGCTGCGGACTCAGCCAGCACCAATTTTGGTGTTGGCGTTAAACGGCCAAGCGAAAATTGCCTATTTATGGGCTGTAGCAGCTGTTGTTGTTGCAATTGATTCGGTTATAGCCGACAGGAAACCATACATTTGCATGAGCATAAAAACAGCCTATTAAATGTTAAGGAAAAAGAAAAAATACATAAAAATTCGTACATTGACATGCATTACATCACTTCGCATTGGGTATGTACGCAAGAAATGTCAAAATCACAGGAACTGGTTAGTATAATTTGTGAATTTTCGTTTCTTTTTTGCGGTCTTTTAATTACGCATGTGCCAAAAAGTCGGCGGTTTTAAAAAGAATTTTGGTTTTTTGCGGCATTACTTTTTTTCTGCTCTCTGCCTCGCGAACGCAATCAATGAAAAGTCAATAAAAATCGCCAGCCAGACGTTCACACGATCAGTCGCATGGCACACGAGCCAAAGAGTTATCATTACCATTCGACTGAGGTGCCGACCGAGAAACGACAACGACAACAACGACGTGTTAAGTAGCATTTTATGAGATCATTTGAGATGACGGTGCCGTCGAACGAGACGGGCGGCAGGAAGGAAGCGGCACCAGCTGCAGGTGTACCAGTTGCTGAGTAACCTGGCCAGTTAGCATGCTAATTACACGCCAGCAACATGTCGCCAAATAGCCACTGCTGCTTGCCTGCTGCCGGCTGCCGGCGTTGCAAATTGGTTCAGAGCGCATTTTCCAGACAGCACGCATATCAAAAGACTTAGGCAACGAAATTAGCCAAGACTGTTACGGAAAAGGAAAATGCATAGGCAACTTCAATCTCCGATCAAGTGTTGCACAACCTTAATGAACTGAAAATTCATTCACCCAATTAATGAATTTAAAGTATTCGATTTCAATTCATTGAGAGTGTGCATTGTTTCGTCTGGAATGCATTTCAAATCATTTGGTTATCTTTAGTATTCAATTAATACTCATCTCGTGGTGAATATTCGTCGGATTCTGGCAACCAATTTGTGGCATAAGCATTGCGCTAATGATTTATTTAAAGCACACGGCCAGAGTAGCAGAGCAGCCCCCAAACCCCGACCCCGACCTTAACTGATTGCCCGCAGGGCAAGCTGGGTGGGCGTCATGACTGACCGTATTGGCCGCACCCCGCCTGCGTGGCATTGGCAACGACCCAGCCAAAGCCACAGTCGGACCCAACCCCACTCTCAGACTTCTATCGTTGGTTGCGTATCTGCGCCTTGGGTGCAAAATGAAATCGACATTGAATGCGCTACCACAAAATTGTGGATGGCTCGTGGATGCGTATGCGGGATGGGCGGGGCGGTGTGGACGAAGGAGTTGACCATTTCCGTTCAATTGCGGCTAACATGATATCGCACATTTCAATCAATTTACCTATTATTGCCGACGTCGACGTCGACGACCGACCAGGTTGTGCTCTTGGGGCATTCCCGTTAGTATAATAGACCATAAAGGTGCGCTCAAAAAAAAAAGAAAAACAAAAACAAAAATCGAAAAATGGAAAAAAAATGAAAAATGAATTCGAAATCGTTCGTGGCGAAGCGTGAGATGCGACCACATGCAAATTTTGTACACGACACGACACGAGGAAGGAACCTAAGAAAGATGCCACGAATCGTCGTTTGCCTGACTGACACTTGTCAACATTTTGGCTGGGCCATTTTGCTGTTGTTGTTCTCCGCAAAACTATGCAAATATGTGTCAAGCCCCGATGGCAATGGCAGAGTCATGTCAACTTCTTGACAACAACAAATGAAGATCAACGGTGGCTTATTTATTTTATATGCATCACATGAGTCTAAGTTTCGACTGAAGAGTTAAAGTACAAAAGCCGTTACGCCCCTGCAACTGCAACTGCCGCATGCGGCCAAAGCAGTTGGCAAACACTTGGCCCGGCCAACTTGCAGCAACATCTGCAGCAACAACAGCAACAGCAACAGCATTGCCGGCAACACATTTTTCGCGCCCAAAAGTGTTGGAGGCGTTTTGTTGTCCACTTAGAGACGAGGGGCTGTCTGTCTCGCTGTCTAGCAGGCAGTGAGGCAGGCAGGCAGCCACTAAGCGTCTTAGGCACACGTCAGACTGTCGCTTCTGTCGGTGGCGTGTGTTGCTGCAGTTGCAGTTGCCTAGTTGCTGCCTTTGTTGCAAGTTGCTGTGGCTGCTCTTGCTGTTGCTGTTGCTATTGTTGTTGATTGTGGCATTTTGATTGATTTCTTTTGACTTTTGGCAGCTATCGTAAATATTTGGTAATCCCGCCATCCAATCCAGCATCCAGTCAGTCAGCCAGTCAGCAAGTCGGCCAGACTACAAGACGCTTCGCTTCATCAGCAATTTTAATGCATACGTTAGTATTTTAACACCTTCGAATTGGCAGTTGCATCGTTGCCGTAGCCGTAGCCGTTGACTATTTTTGGTATTTTAATGCCAGCTTAGTGCAACTTTCTATACACGAATAGCGATAGCGTTGAAATCAAAAAGTTGGCATCCAACTCTTTCGATTATGGGCTCCTACTTACATATATACCATGTGTGAGTCTCTATGTATTTGTGCGTGCGTGTAAGTGTGTATGTGTGTTTTTTTTAAAAGTTGCTCAAGCAAATTGGCCATAAACTTGATTTTTCTGCGCGCACTCAGCGACAATTTGTCAAAAATTCTGGCAGTCTTTTGCAGCGGCTCGCGAGTATTAAGGTCAACGTCAGTGTTTAATTGAACACCTGGACGCGAAGCAGGCAGAGCACGATGACGCGTTGACCAGGCCACCGGTCACAAGTTGGGCGGTCAGACAGTGACCGGGACAGTGAGTCATCGTCGATTGGTTCCAAGGTAAAGGCGAACCTTTTGCATTGCAGTTATTTAAGAGCTTTACCACATTCCTCCATAAAATTAAACGTATCACTCAGCTATATGCAAATATTTTATTAATGCATACGAAATATTGTGAATAAAAGTACGTTTATTTCTTAAAAATTATATGAATTTTTAAATTTCTCCTTTCCGATAGTATCATAGTAGTATTGGAACTATCACAGTGTCTTCTGCAGGTGTTGCTTACTTTTAAACCTTGATTTAGATGGATTCAGCATAATTTGGTTGTTTTTTTGTGGTTGCGCCTTAATTCTCTATTCTCTCTTTCTTTCTGAACTGAAATAAGTCTTCGTGCAGTCCGTCGTGATGTTGTGGTGGCTTCCTGACAGCCAATTTGCATGTAGTTTTATATTCTGCAAAGAGACGTTCGCAACTCTACACCATGTCCAAGCAGACATTCTCATAAATCCGCAACAACTCCACAAAAAACGCGAAGAGAGCGAGAAGTATTCCCGCACCCTAGCAGCGCCAGAAAAGCTGAAAGTCCTCCATGTTTAGCGACTGCATTGGGTGGGGTGCGCTGTAATCCCTTAAATCCATGTGACCCGCTATTGCCATGTCGTACAGACTGTGGTGCAACCAATGGTTTATTATACCCGACTGTTGTATTCGCAGGGTAAACAGTTTTAACGCAGTATAATAAATTGAGTTCTCGCTCAAGATGAAGCTTTGAGGACTATTATCAACAAAGCACAACTCTGAATATCGGACGTTTGAAGTGACGCTGCAGTTCCCGAAGATTGATCCACCCAATCATTGAGATGGTGTAGGCATAGCTGGTGTTAAAACTGTTGCGCATCCTAGAAAACTCGGTACATTACTTATTGGCCTGAAGGCGTCTGCATATCGTGCTCGGAAATGATTCTCGAGAAGATCAAACTCGTCACGTACTGCAAAGATCTGAATATTGGGTGCAATTATATCATCAAAGCTCTCAATTAGAGCGAGCTTGGGTCGCTTCGCTGTCAGATTAAACAGCTGAGCGAGGGTTAGGCATATCATGCATTGAGTCGACAATCTGGGAGGTAAACAGAGACATTGCCAGCATTTTCTTATCCAATTTGGTATAAGGAAAAATCTCAACCCTTTGGACATAATAAGGCAGGTGAAGATCATCAAAAGTAGAGTAGTAGAGAGAGAGAGTAGTCTTCCGTCTTCCACACAAACTTGGTTGGTTGAACAGCCAGCGCGTACAGGTGATAAAGTTCAGTGGAAAAATTCCCATTATTTTTATGCCAAAACATATCAAGAACGGCAACCTAACAGAATAAAGATATTAAGTTTTATTTGTTTACACACACTTTTATCGGAAACCCATTATAATTGCCCGACGATTTTGTATATATAACGCTTTGCAAGGGAAGCGGAGAATATTTTACAGTTTACATATAACTGATACTTTAGCAACGTGTGTTGTTCACGCATTGCTTGCAGCTTGCCTCGTGTCAAAGATCATATGGCATTTTTTATGTGTGCCATAAAGTTAAATGCGAGCCGCAACGCTGATCCTTAATGACAACGTGCCGACACCCGCGCTTGCCCGCGCTGGGAGTGAGAGAAAGTTATGTATGCATGTGTTCGCTGGAACGCTCCTCCCTCACTGCACAATTCAAATTTGAGGTCAGCAGGCAAATCTTGCTGAAATTTCTTCATCTTCGACCTTCCGCGGCGGCAAGAAGAGTTTTTTTTTAATAATTTGCGGCAAATGATAAGCGGCTGGAACAGGGAAATAGTGTCAGCCGGCAAAGAGTGACACTAAGAGCACGATTGCGATTCCAAATTGTCTCACATGTCGTGCGGTTTTGGCATCAGTGGATTAACTTTTTCACTGGCAATTTCCATGGTCACGGTCACCTAATTTATGGATCGTGTTGTGAGAAATTTGTCAACAAATCGTGGCGCCATAAATTGTTTGTTTTTTTTTTTTTTTGCTATTTCCCGAGCCTGCTTGTATGCCAATTGTCTAATGATTTAGAAATATGTCTTCTCTCAATATTCTAAGAAGTCAAGAGACTGCATTGCAATATATTATCATCTCTTGAGACAATGGTTTATTCCCTTTGTGTCTTTATGCTGCTTTACTGTCGCGTTTTTCTGGCAAAGGTGATGGCTTTTTTGTGGTATTGTCAAGTTTTCCAATATTCTCTTGATTTTAATTGCCTACAATATTGATTTTACCGATAGAGACAATATTCTGATAGCTCGCACTATCTGTAATATGTACTTTCTTGGGCTAAAATCGTGCCAGGTGGGTAAGTGCCTGTTTTTTGAGGTGTACACTTCGTCGTTTTATGCTAATAGAGTCAATTCAAAGCTGGCTGCATCTCGAAGTCTCCTCCTCTTTGGAAGTTTCCAGAGATCTCCAGAGGTGACTAGGCCACACTTTGTTTGCAGCCACTTGAAGTTCTCTTGCTGCGGTTTTACATAATTCGGTTGTTTTCTTCAATGTGATATTCATTCCTCATTTCTGAGGCTCAAATGAGTCGTGCCTTCGCGGTGACTTCTTGGCAGCTAATTTGCATCTTTGCCAAGCAAAGTTGAAAACTATGTAGACGTATAGCGACGTCTTGTATTCATGATTTCATTGTAAAATATTCACTTACCAAAGAAACGGAAAAGCGGACAAAGTCGCTTCTGATTCGCGACTAATTTCATCAGCATACAGAAATCCATAGAAAAGTTGGAAAGATACGTATACGCAATATGCAATTAAGGTCTTATCGAGCACCATCGCTAGTTGCCCGACTAAAATGCCCATAGGGTGCCTTATTTATACTCCCAATACGCTTATCAATGTAAACAGAAACGGAAATCATGAATTGGAAACAATTTTACACAGAATAGTATTGTGTATGGGCCATGTGCACCCACCCTTAGGAGAACCCAACCCGATGTTGCTTAACAGTTGCCTTAGCCTGGCTTAACTGGCAAACTTATTTTTGTGGGGTTGTTTAAATTGTGGCATCAGCGTTTTTTAGGGCTGACTTGCAACTTCATCGTGTCTAAAATATGCGCACAATTAGGCAAAGAGCTTTATCATGGACAGGATACGAAAGTAAGAGTTTCGGTGCCTCGGGGCAATTGCTGTTGGCTTCTTGGCTTGACCTGTCACCAGACTGGCCCGAACACTAGCCTCTTGTTGCCGGAGCTGCTGCCCACTTGGCGGGGCACACAAAGCAGGCGTGTTGACAATGGTCAAATGTGCAGGCCAAAGTGAAGATGCAGCTGGGATCGCAGATCGCGGATCGCAGACCTCGGGCCACGACCACGAGACACTTGCATACAATGAATTGTTTGTCTTCGCTTTGTGCTCCCACAAACACTCGCACACACACACACACACACGTACACACAGATAAAGCGACACCCACATGGGTCTGGCTGCGGCTACGGCCTAAGCTTTGCCTCTGCACAAGACGGGCAGCAATGTCCATGTCCATGTCATCATCATCGTTGCCGTTGTCGTTGTCGTGTTTGTAGTCTCAATGGCTGCATCGGGCTCGTCTGTCCGCCCGGCTGTCCACTTGGCTGGCTGGCACTTGTTTTATCGTCATTTTACAAGCATTTTTCATAAATTACAGTTTATTGTTGTTTGATAAACGGCCAACGGTGGGCGCTACTTGTATTTTGTATTTTGTGTGTCCCGCCACGACACGCAAATAAAACTCAAACAAGAAATTATTGTAGTTTTATTGTATTAACGTCAGCGTCGTTGGCGTCGTCGTATCCCGTCTACCGACTGCCGTCTGTCTTCTGCTTTATATCGTCCGTCGTCTGTCGCCTGTCGGTTGCTTCACTTGCTTGATAAGTTAAGCGTTGACATCTTTATGTGCGTGTGTGGGCACTAAACAACAAACAAACCCAGCGTCATCATCATCGTCAGCAAGCAGCATCGTCAGTTGCCATTCGGATGCACGCTCCCAGCTCGCTCCGAACTGACCACGAACCACAAAGGAGCCATCATAAAAACCAAATAAACAAATGCGTGTACAATTTGAGACGGAGACTCGCGTCGACCGTTGATGACAATTAAAAATTCATGATGCGCTTTTTATGATCATGAGAACTTTTTATGCAGTACTGCCTCCACACATGGGCAGTTAATGTAACGAGGCATCCACAACTCTGTGTCTGTGTGTGTGTTCACGAATTATTAATCTATAACAAAAACATTTAAGATTAGAAATAAAATACTTGTTGCGATATCATTAAGATGTTTTTTACGAATGAACTGAATTTTGATATTGATATTAAATTACCAAAATAGCGAGTTATGAAAAAGCTTGGTAATATTTCAGATCTCTCAAAGGCATTTCTAATTTTATTGGCCAACTGTAGCTACCTCCCTCAAGCCGCAGCTTACCCATTCCGTGATTTACGATTCCCGTTTTCCCCCGAGGGCGAAAGCGCGCAAATTACTAATGCAAATGTGTGTGTGAGTGTGCGTTTGTGTGGGTCTCTAGAGTGCGGCAACATTTGCATAATTTTATGGCTGCAAATTCCGCTTAAACAACTTAATTAGCTTTAAAAACAGTAAAAAGGCTGATTCGAATGCACTTAAATAAACAACGAAGAAAATCAAAAAAATCAAAAATGGAGAGCAAGTCCCTTCGGGCAGGTTGTAGATGATTTATTTGACTTGCATTTACCGAACAACGCCATTTTGGTATTAACGAACTACGCTGTCGAGTGACGTATCTGGTCAGCCAATAAACTGGCTGCAAAAAAGCAACGCCCGCCGTTTAGTTAAACCGCAACGCGGGCCTCGAAAACGCGTTCGTCTCTAATGGCCGCTAATCTAGTTAACAGTTTTTCAATTATAGGCGATTTTGTGCAGCTGATAATAAATGCGATAAAACATATTTCTGGCCAAGCACCGCAGTGAGTAAGCAGCAAGCAACAAACCAGCGATGCCAGGCTGCGATTACATCAGAGGCAACTTGCTCTGGATCGGGCGTATTGCGGTTGCAAATGTCAAAATAATTTGCTTTTGGCTTCGGCTTGTTATCTCGGCCTGTTCGCTGCAGGCGTTAATTGATTTAGGGGGCTGCTGCTGCCTGTTGCAAACAAATCGTTAGAAACTTTATTAATGCTTCTATTCAAGGGGGAGGGCATGCCTGAAATCATTAGAGGGCCGCCCTTTGATGTAATATACACGGTAAGGTTCTCTGACTCATTTCCCAATTCGATAAATGCAACTTAGATTGCGTATTGAGAAATCACCTGCAGGCAGAATTGCAACAGCAACTACAGCAACTGCAACAGCAACCTTTCTTGGCAACAAATAAAATTAATGAGCTTAGAGCTGGATGTGAAGGAAAAAGAACCACTGCGCTGCACCGCTAACCCAGTTCAAGTGGCTTGCAAATGTCAGTACAGCATTTTTTGATAAATGTGCCAAGCAGCGACGTTTCTATGCCAAACGAAAATGAAAATGTTTATGTAGCAGCCCCTCCCGAAAGGTTGCCGTTACCCTACAGCCCGACAGCCTCACTGCCGCACAGGCATCGCTGCAGTCACAGTCACATCATAATGATGCCCTCAATCCGTTGGAAGTCGGAGACGCTGAGACGGCGCGGCCGTCCTTAACCAAGTCGTGCGCCGTCAACAAGGAATATGTCAGAGGCTGAGATGGAGATGGAGCCGGAGAAGGCGACGGAAACGACGACGGTCGAACAGAGCTCGGTGGCTCGACGTGTGCCTGTTTAGCAAACATTGTCTGGTCCGCGGAAAGTCACTTTTGACGAGAAGTCAAAATGTTGCAAATGTGTTGCTGCTTTACATTTTTCTCTAGCTCCCTCTCTCTCCTTGTCTCTTCCTGTCTCTCTTTCTCTCTCTCTCTCTCGTCATTGCGCCGTGACAGCTTTGGGCCATCAAATTGCAAACTAATGTCGAAAAATGTTGCTTCAAGTTGGCTTTTCCAAAAACCGAATGGAGTCGAGACCCAATCGCACATGTCAGCGCCAGTGGCAATTCTGCTGCGCCGGATTTCAAAACTGCGCCCCCAGAATCCGCCATCGATAGTTTGTCCGTCAAGTAGTCTATAAATTTATAAATAACCCTCGTTAAATTGAACTATTTTCGCATTTTGTTGAGCTCGTTATCCAAGAGGAGCAGCGGTGCAGAAGGCGCGGCAGCGAGCTGACAGCCATGCTTCACTGTACCTCCGCGCCGTGATTGCACTTACGTACGTCTGTTGGATGCCTGTAATGAAGCCCATTTTAAACTAATTAATATACCACAGGGCGTGGTGGGATCTCATGCAGTGGTAATTATATTAATTGCCGCAGATTGCCAATGGGCTGGCTGCTGTTGCATAATTCAGTTAGCATTTCGATTTATCGTTATGATGATAATGTTTGTCAGTGACTATTCAGGTATATGATTTAGTTTAGTTAGATTAGAATGAACTTTTCTTTAATTTGTTGCTACAATTAGGGCAATTCGTGATTAGTCGCCAGATAATGTTCATAGATTACATGAACAAGAAACCAACGCTCCTCCAAAACCTAAACACACATAAACATACGAACATACACACACATATTGTGTGTGTATTTGCTTTTGGCCCGGTCATAATGCCAGGCGGCTGCCAAGCGGTTGAAATGTATCTGCCATGTGCGATTACATGCACAATGAATGCGAATGCGAATATGAGTATAATTATAAGTACGAGTACGAGTACGAGGGCGAGTGCGAGTGCGCGTATGAGTATCTCAGTTGTAATGCAGTTTGCATTGCTTTTCACTACACCACAGTTTAAATAACAAAACCAGGAAGTCTATGACAATTATAAATCATCTTCGCCTTGGCAAATTTGCGGCTGTCATGATGAGCACTTCAGCTGGCCAACTTGAGACGGGCTTAAACAGTTGCTCATTACACAAACACCCACCCAAATAAATGGGGTAAGGGTGGGCTAAATGAGCAACAGCAGCTCGGCAGATCAGCACCTCAGCAGCAGTGCAGACACGAACAACAACAGCAACCTACAGCAGCAGCACTCGTCATCAGAGTCGGAGCCGCCACGGCAGGGCGTTGTTGCAAGTGCTGTTTGCTTTGGGGGACCAAAGAAAGCTAACTGCGATTTTATTCCATGGACGCGCCGCGCAAACATAAAACACAAAATAGAGATTTGTGTTTCGCCCCCATTGCTCCTATCCCTGCTCCCCATCTCGGCAACCCACTGTCAAATTTCTGGACATGCAGCTAAAGGTTCTTAGATTAGAAAAGCGTGTGCTTGTAATTTCTGTGGCTCAAGTATTTTCACATGTTGCAGCGTCATAAAACCGGGGCCAGGTCGTCGTGTCGACTGTAGTTTTTGTTGTTGTTGCTGCTGCTGCAGTTGTTATTGTTGCTGTTGCTGTTGTTACTGTTCCTGTTGCTGCTGCGTCTATTAAAATGCTATTTTGACTGGAGTAGTTTAGTTGAACAAGGCGGCAGCGTCGTCATCGTTTCGAGTACATTTGCGAGTGCTGAAAAGCATTTTTATGTTTATGTTCTCGTGGCGTCAAGTGCCGCTGCCGCTGCTGCTGCTGCTGTAGCAAAACGTTAGAAATTTGCGCACCAGCGGCCAAAGCCCAAACAAGAACAATGCTGATGATAATAGTAACAACAACAACAACTCAAACTAGCAGACAACTGCGCGCGGCGTGCAAATAATGCAATTTGTGCAATGCGCCTGAGCTCAAACGTGGGAGTCAGCGTAGTCGCAGACCGAATCCGAATCCGAGTTGGAGTCGGTGTCGGAGTTGCAGTTGGAGTTGGAGTTGGAGTCGCAGTCAGTGGCAGAGTGGCAGTGGCAACGCTGCTGCCGCCATGGGGCTCAGGCTGACTTGGCTGCCTCATTTTAGTAGCTTCCCCACTGCGCGACCAAGTCGCAACTCCTAACTACTGTCAGTCAGTTAGTCGTCGCTGTGTGGCCACCGTCGCCGTCGCTGATTGCATTCTTCGGCTGCTGCAGCTGCTGCAGCAACTCGGGCTGCGGATGTGGATGCCACTGCCTCTGCCACAAAACAAATAAGTGCATTTAGTGTTTAACAAATGTTCGCTTTTGCGCTGATGGCGCAGCTGATAAGCGTAAGCAAAATGAATTAACAGCATAAGCAACTGAGACAACAGCAGCAGCAGCAGCAACAGCAACAAGCAGACTGACGATGGCGATGACGAAGACAATTACTGATGCTACATTTCTGCTAATGATCGGGTTGGCGACAAGCGGCCTTCAGTATTTATTTCTCTAATTAATTTCGAATTAATAAAACCGTCAAAGCGATATAGCGCTGCAGTTTTCCTGATCCGAATGGCGTTTTCTGTGCTTTCCCCAAAACTCTGCTATAAATGACTGATCAAGCTTAGATTAAACAAATAAAATGCATTGTAGCTGATTGATATATCCACTCGAATCAAACCTTCTTGGAGACCTTTATGAACGTTTCGCTTGAAGAAAGTTCTTGGCGAAATCTTTTTTACTTTCGTCCATTTGCTTGCTCAACTTGAGGAATTTGGAGCAACGAAATGATTCGCATTTGAGTCGCAGCTTGAGCGGTGCAGGTACAACTTAATGGGTTAATGGCGATGCCAGTTTGTGCCTGGCAACGAGCGACAGAAATTGAAGTGCATTCAAACGGGGGCCATAAAAACGAAAATATTGCAACGCCTACGTCTGTTCAAAATTTCACCTAGTTGAGGGGCAGTACAACGCACAGATACAAACACATACGCTTGTGGAGCTGCTGCTTGGACAGCCAAGTGGATGTGTAGTAAGATCCGCTTGCCCAGTCCCAGTCGCAGTTGCAGTCGCAGTCGCCGTCCTAGTCGCCGCTGGCAGATAAATGTGCAGCGTGCGGCGCATGGGGCGCGGGTGTTTTGGCCACATGCGGTTGCATTTAAATTAAATTAGAGCCGCCAACTCTCTAACTGTAACAATGAGTGATGCACGCACTAAAACCTGACAGCCAAATGGCCAATGGCGACGACCACAACGATGGCCCGAGCGGAATCTGTGCAATGGCAATGCGTGGGCATCAATCACTGACGGACGAACCATTGCCAATGTCCTCGTTTAAGACGCCAGAGAACGTTGTCAGGCAATTGTAATTAGTGGAGCAAGCAATGCGGCTGCTAATGGCGGGCATAATCATTATGAATTGAGATTGCGGCAATCGGAGTCGCCATCGAACGCCCACACGCTGGCGATGTCAAGTGATTCGTCATGGCATGTGGCATCGAATCGAAGCCGGTCCGGTCCGGCTGCAGTTCCGCTTGCATGCAAATTAGAACAAGCTGGAAAAACACACGCCGCTGACAGCGCTGACAAACGGATTTGGCATGCACCTGCTACGATTGCTGCTGGGGCTGCTCCGGCTGCAGCTACTCCGGGTGCCTCGGCTGACCTCAAAGCTGACTTTCACAAGCTACCAGGCTGCAGTTGAGCACTTTCAAGTTCAAAGACAAATGGGCGCGCATTCGATTCGATTTACTTTTAATTTATAATTTGGAGAACCTTTTGAACTCGCCTCGCATTGAGAAAAATGAAATTGTCGATGGGCCGACGCGATGGCAATTTGTGGTCGCAATTTCATTTCGAATTCAGTTCCGCATCATTGCTGGGCAGTCTAGCACCGTGCAGGCACCGTGCAGGCACCAGGCAGCACCAGGCAGCATCAGGCAGCACCAGACAGCACCGTGCACAGTGAGTAATAAAAGTAAAATACTGCAAATAAAATCAGGTCAAATGGGGCACAATGGGCAGCACGTAGCCGTAGCAAGCATTAGGCCAAATCTGGGCAGTTGAGCGACTCCTTTCTAGTCGAACAAGCCAGTCGAGGCTTGACATTGACCCTGGTTGCATTTAAATCGCGTCGTAATTGACTTTTTCGTCCCCACAAGCAACTTACAGCCTGCAGCCTGCAACCTGCAACTTGCAATAGCACAGTGGCTGAGTGTGTGTGTGTGCGTGTGCGTGTATCAAGTGTGTCGTTGTCATGGCAACGCGGACAGAACATCAATCATCACTAAATTAAAAAACATTTAAGATTCCTGCATGGGGAATGGGGCAAGGGGGAATTTTGCTGCAACGCTGCAGCAAACTCATAAATAATGCAGCAGCAACATGCAGCTACGAAATGTCACATTAAACAGGCGATATTAAAGCTGAAAAGCAGATGACACCGAAATCATGTTAGGCGGCACTTGAATGAGTATCAAACGGCAGCTGCCATAAACACACAAACACGCCGTCAACGTGTCGAGACGAGCCGAAAGGAGTTGCGAGCTGGGAGCAGACCAGACCAGGCTGCTGCTGCCGTCGCCATCGATAGTCGTTTTACACTTGTCGCCGGCATTGACCAAAGTTGGCAATTGCCGCGCCACTTTTATGTGGCCTCCGCCTGGGGAGCTGCTGCTGCTGTTGCTCCTGCTGCAGCGGACGCATCAAAAACTTGGAAGGTGCAAACGCCGCACGTCAATTGCTGCATTAGAAGGCAGCACTCGCTGCTTCAGTCGCACTCCCAGTGCCAGTTGCCGTTGCCGTCGCCGACGCCAGACCCATTCCCAATCTGAAGCCCAGTTTCATTGCCAGTCCCAGTCCCAATCCCAGTCCCACTGCCAGTACCAGTCCCAATTCGAGCAGCAATCCCAATCCCATCGAGCGACCAAACAAGTTGTCATTGGCGCGTTATTTATGACAATGTTCAAGATGTTTCTGCTGCTGTTGCCGCTTCCCTTGTGGCGTCTCCTGCGCGTTTTATGTTAATGCTAAGTTCGCGACGTTCCTTCTCCCTCTAACTCTCTTTCTCTCTCTCTCTCTCTCTCTCTCTTTCTCTCTTCTCGCTGACTACAACGCTGACAGCATCGCCGCATTCAAGTGTCCGTCAATTGGCATCGTTAATAGAGTTCGAGCTCCGTGGCAAGTTCGTGTGCCGCCTGCTACGGCTGCAACTGTTGCAGCCGCTGCTGACCAAATGCGGCGGGCGTGTGACAATTAAATTGTCAAGCGCTGCCTTTGACATTGACGCGTGGCAAGTGTCAAACGTGTTGCCGTTGCTGCTGCTGCGGCTGCTGCTGCTGCTGTTGTTGTTGTTTTGCTTGTGTTGCTGTTGTGTAGTCTCGTTGCCTGCGCAGCGAGCACCTCTCATTCAGCCAGCGGAAGGGGAACTTTTCAATTATGATTTTAATCACACAAGTCCGCCAGCAACAGCTTCATTTTATTGTGGTAGTTGTTGCCGCTTTTTCACTTATTTTATTCTTCCATTTTTGTGGCTAAATTTCTCACAAGAAAATTGCCAATTTTTGTGTGCGCGTTGCGCTGCTTCGCTGATAAATGAGCCTTGATATGATTCCCGCTTGGAACTTGTCGAGAGGCGTTGTGGCGTTACCACGGCGAAATTATGCCATAAAAAAACAAGGCAACAACTTGACGCGTTTTGGCTACTAAAATTAATATAATTTTATTCAATTTCTTATCAGCCAAATTGCCACGGGGCTAAACGAGCTTAAGCCGCAGCAAACTCTCTTAACGCAGTCAGCGAATCTGGCGCGTCTCTCTTAGCCAAAGCCAGAGTTGGCGTGTGAGAGCGCGTGCTCTGCCAGCGCCGCAGTAGCTGCGCGAAGCTTTCCAGCGACGTCGACAAAACCTCTTTTTATTGGTCAAAAGCTGATCGGCAACTGATAGCGCAGCTGTGTTGGAAATGAACCGCTAGGTCAGTCAGCAGCAGAAGCAGCAACAGGCACTGGAAAATCACCAACAAACTCAACAACGCCAACAAGAGAGAGAACTAGAGAGAGCGAGAGAGAAAGAGAGCGCAATGGGAGAGAACACAGCTGCAGCTGTTTTGGCGCTGAGCGCCGTCGTCGTCGTTGTCGATCGGCGATAAACGAAGCAACGAACGACGCTGGCAGAGAGACCGAGCCAGCTCAACAGGTTTTCTTAGTGTTTTAGCGGCTTTTTTGCCGTTGCTCCCAGATTCGTATAGGGAGTTCGGCTCCTCGTTCGTAAGTCGCAGTCGCTGCTGCGGCAGCCTGTTGCCTGTTTGGCTTTTATTGTTGCTGTTGTTGTTGCCGTTGCTGTTTCTGTAGTAGTTGCTGTAGTTGTTGCTGGACTGTATTACTCGGTCAGTCGGTCTTTGAGAGGTTGTTGCTATTTTGCCACTTTTTTTTGCTTAGCGAATTTTGCTCGCTGCGCTTCGTTGGTGTTTTGCAACTTGTTATTGTTGTTGTTGCTGCTGCTGCTGGCGTCGCTCGTTGCTGCACCGGCAACGGCAATTGCACTCAACTGTTGCTGCTGCTGCTGCTGCGCTGCATTAAGCGGCGACTTCGGCTGTGCTCAAGCGACGAGCGTGGAGCTGCCTGCAATTTTCATCCTCTTGCAGTTTCTGTGCGACTTTCTTGCGGGACTGTTTAAACTTTTTGCGGTTGCGCGCGTTGCAAAAGCAAAAAAAGATAAAAGCTCGTTTCTTGCGATTTGTTCACGCGTCTCTCGCAGTCGCGTGCGCGCGTTTTCAATTACGTTTGGCGTGCGTTTTACATGCGATTTGTGTGCGTAGTTTTTGCGCGACTTACATATTTTTAGGCTGAACTGCACTGCGTGAGTGTGTGCGTCCGTGCGTGCGTGCAACGCAGGCTTCCATATTTTATGCTGTGGTTGCTCCAAACTAAATCACTCATAAAAGCAGCCAAACAAGCCAAACAGTTAAAAGCAATTCAGTGCTGCCATAAAATCAAATTAATACACATTCACACACACACATACTCAGTAATTAAATATGTACATGGATATGCCCTTCGTAAAGCCGCCACACACAACATATACACACAAATACATGAATATACCTCTAGTATAATATATTATATACATATGTAGTATACATGTGTAGTATAATCAAAGAGACAAACTTGTTTCCATCAACGGCATCGCGCGCGGCAACAGCAACAGCAACAGCAACAGCAAATATAAAACAAATTAAATTAAATTAATTTTAATTGCCGCCAAAAGATCACATAAAAAGCGTGCAGTAAAAAGAAAAATATCAGCAAATTAATTATATTGTATATAGAAAAACATGATGCGATAAAAAGTTTACGATTTAAAAATAAAACAACACAAATACGGGCACAAACAAATGTATTTATTTGGTAGTATAAACCCAAGAAATTCAACGACAGAAGCGCTCGATAACAAAATACTGGCGCGCTAAACAAAAGACTTAGGCAACGAACTTGCTTACTGCTGCTGCTGCCATTTTCATCTGCTCGCTCTGTGAGTGTTGACTGCGGCGAGCTGCGAGTGCCACAACCAGATAACGGTGATTCGCTTGATAGCAGCAAAAGCTAGCACAACAGCAAATGCAACAATACTAGCAATAACTGCGAGCTGCAACAAGCAACAAACTAATTGACAAGTCAAATCCTGCCTGCCACAACGAACAAGCAGCTGGCAACAAACAACCAAGCAAACAGCAAACAATAAAAAAAATAAAAACAAAATTACAACAATAACAACAACAGCAACAAACACAAAAAAGCATTGCCGGACAGGTCGTCGACTGGCGGACAGGTGGTGCTGGTGGCTTCAAACTCAAAATCAAATCGCAGCAGCCCCAACGACAATTGCAAAGTGTGTCTCTCAATGTTTTTCAATGCATTTTAACTGCCACAAAACAAAAACAATAACAGCAGCAACAAGCCAAATAAATTAACATAAATATTTCACGTGCTGCCTGTCTGGTTTGCTTTTTTTTACCACATCCGCGTTTCAAAGATTGAGATTGGCCAGTGTGGCCACAGTGCTTCTGTGTGTATCCTATTTCCCCTCTGCCCCCTCACACTTTCGCTGTTGACGGGGTACACGGCTCAATGAATACTCAACTATTCAACACCAGTGCGAGATCAATATAAAAGATAATACCCAAAACAAGAACAACAATACACTAACAACAAGAATAGGAGAGGCAATTTTGACGGCGGTAAGTTTAATTGTTTTCAATTGGACTCGACTATACTAGTAGTTTATTATTAGTTAGTTGGGTCTGTTTTAGTTTTATGCGCCTTTAATTGCACTTTATGTGCAGCATCGAATGCAAAGACGCTCAATCGGACGCGAGACTCGCAGCAGAGCGACAGATTCATCAATTAACAGAAACAACGATTTCATTTACAATTAACTGACGAAAACAGCTGCCGCATTCGCTGCTGCTGTCTCTGCCACTGTCGCTGCTGCTGTTGCTGCTACCACTGTCTCTGCTGCTGCTACTGATAATGTTCGGTTTAGTGCGTTCGACCATAAAACCGTTAGTTAAAAGTTTGCCACAACAATTAATTGCAGTGATTTGAGAGGGAAAACATCAACTTGAAACGGACCACTTGGCTTTTAAGACAACAGTTTCAGCTGCGACTTCCATCTATTTCCTTACTTTATGTAAAAAGCCGAAGTGGAGGCAATAACAATAACAACGTGAACAACAGCAGCTTAAAGAGTGCGCGCCATAATTACAAGTTTAGTTGAGCAATTTAAATAAAAACACTTCAACACTTTAACAATGACTGTCCTCCTCTCCTCCACTGTCCCGCTGTCAATCTAATTGTCAGTCTCAGTATCTCTGTGTAATTGTTTAAGTCTGGTGATGCAATTTATCGGAAAACATTTTAACTGCGAATATAATATTTGAATATAGCCACACGCACAGCTTGACTTTTTTATGTTAATATCGAGGAACCGATTTTAATGTGAAACCACAAAGTACTATATAAATATTTCACACAGTTAGCTTAGCGCAGATTCATTATAATATTTGATTAAAAATTATTTTCCTGAAACGCAATCGATTGCGACAACTCCCCCTGTGCTGTGCTTGGAATGGGGCACTCTCCCTATACCATATAAATCCGCATTTGTGCTTTTTGTCGCTCTCGAAGCATTTAAAATGCACTAATTAAAGCAAAGTCGAACAAAAAAGAGGAAAAAAATAAATTAACTGTTAGGAAATTACATAAAAAGGCAAACTTGCAAATAAATATGCAAAGAATTATTTAATTCTCACAATTGGAAAACGCAAGTCACGAGATTCCAGTTGCAATTGGGCGTGTGCAAACGGCGAATTCAATTGAATTTATTGCCAGAGACAGCAGCAGCATCAGTAACAGTAAGCAGTAGCACGGTAACAGCAGCAGACGCAACATTAATAAAAATAACAGCAACAATAACAACATGAAAAGTCGGCAATTGTTTAATTGCAACGCTGACAAAGAAATTGCCGCTGAGCCGCTGATACAAAACGCGGCAAATGAGTTCAAGAAATGTTGCCCGACAGTTTTCTTGGTAGCATGGGTAGCCTGGGTTGCTCGTTCACTTGTCTCGCTCGTCTGGGTTGTTAATTGTGGGCCGGTTGCTTGGATGGATGAGTCAACAAGAAATTTTCTTAATAGCCGTCTGCTTGCATTTTTTTTCTGCTACTACTGCTGTTACCGTTGCAAGTTTTTTACTCGCTGCGCTTTTTTAATTAAAACTTTTTTCTACTGCCATAATTTATTAACTTTTTTGTTTGCCAGCGCAATTATTGTGACTGATTCAAAGTGCTGCAGTGTGCACAAGTAACGCGTTGCGTTTGATTTGCTTTGTCTGTAATTGTGCTCATTATGCCTGCTATTCTTGATGTTGTTGCTGTTGCAGTTTTACACCAGCGCGCGTCATTACATATGTTGTCTAGGCAGCAGGCAGACTGTCTGTCTGTCAGTTCGTTTGTCTGTCTGTCTGTCTTTCGTCGCTTACTGATCGTTTTCCGACAGCCAGTTAGTCAGTGAGGCTGTCAGTCTGGCTGGCTGGTTGTCTGACCATTTGACTGCTGCCGTTTTCCAGATAAACGTTTTTACCCTTTGTTTATGAGTTCAATCAATGACGCACTTGGCTGACATTTGTTGATTGCTCTGATGTCATCTGCGTGTTGTCGTCAGCAGCCGATGCAATGTAAGCTCGAGCTAGAGCGCACTTCAAATGTCACGCACTATGTAGCTGCATATTCTAAGCAGCTGCGCATTTGGCCAGGTTTGTTGCCTAAGTCTTTTGTTTCGCCACTCCACACTCGGAATTCCCCAAATATTTCGCTTACACAGCGTCTCTCTGCCGTCGATTACGGCAACCCAAACCAACTGTAATGAGCCATGCGCAAATATTTCGTCTATTACGCAACGCAACAAGCAAACTGAGGCCCAAACCGACAACAACAAAGGCAACAGCAACAACGATGGCCAAAATCGATGAGCATGGTTGAGGCGCCAACACAATATGCATATACGCTTTGCTTGCTTCGCTCCTAAGCCAACTTCATGCCACAAATGTGAAGAGTTTTCACTAATTTCGAGACGCTGCGAAACAAAACACGCGAATGAAACAACATAAACTCCAGCGACAACAGCAACAACTACAATGGCAACAGCAACGGCAAACAATCAGCACGGCTGCATAAATAAAAGTAAATTTAATGACAAGCAAAATATTTCTTGTCATGCCTATCAGATTACAAGATTTCTATATGAACTCGCAAATGACGCGCCTGTGTGTCTGCAACTGAGTGTTTATATGCGATTCCATGTGTGTGTGTGTGTGTGTGTGTGAGTGTCGTTAAAACATGATTACTGGCGCTCGCACAGACAGGCAGACGGACCCGTCCAACAGACAGACAGAGATACAAACGGGCAGAGTGACAGAACCGTTAGTGTCATTTGAATGTGCCTGTTATTGTTGTTGTTTATAGTACATGGAGTCATAATGCCTACGAGGTGTCCAGATGCAAGTCCCAGGCGCCGGCACATTGATAAAACCCACTTCAAAGAGAACGCCAGGCCAAGAGTCTCTCTCGATTTTTCTTTACAGATGTGCAAATTGCAAATCAGAAAAGTCAGTCTACAAAAAGCTGCATGCCTAGTGTATGGAGCTAGCACTTTAACATAATAATGCAGCCTTAGAAAATAATTAAAATAGTTTCCCATCATTGAGAGAAAAATTCGTGAGTTGGGAAAAGCCGTTTCGCTGCTTATAAGACCCATTGCCAATCATAATCAATTTCACACATAACAAAACCGAAAAAACAGTCGATAAAAATAAACTACGCATGAAATTGCTAATTGTAGCATTAGCGGAAGGGCCAGCCCATACCAATATGCCTCAGATCGAACCGCTACAATGCCGTAGGCCTCTTCGGCATCGATCGACTATTAAAATCGTAGCGAATTCCCCAACAACAATGAAAATTTAATTACGCCGCATGTGGCAGCCTCAGCGACCCCTGGAAACATACTCGAAACCCAAAAAAGGGCAAACCGTTTCGGGACCTTGGTCTATAATCAAGTGAGAAATCTGTGCTGCCTAATGAATTTTTCTAGCCATTTAAGGGCCACACTTTTAATTTAGCAGAAAATGGGCGTAGTTATATTTTTTCATATTAAAATCTCCGATCGAAATCCACATACAAATCAAAATAATAATTGAATCGAAAATGCTTGTATTAGCTTGTAATAGGAATCGCGTAATGATGATGCCACCGCATGGGATTCGAAAGGAGGTCGCAGGCAGTTGGGAAATACGCGATGGGAATAGCCTAGATTAATGAAATAAATATTTACGATATAAGTATATATTGTATACTCGTAGATGCTACAAATATCGATAACTTTACTGATAAAACGCGCATGATTAATCGAAAAACTGCTGAACATGTCAGCACACTAAATCGCTGCATTTACGGATGTGTTTGTGTCAATGACTGCGACAGCTCTTAATTGTTAGCCGTGAAAAATATGCGCAAATCGGCTTCTTTATGTTCATTAGCCATTTTTGGCTTGAACGGTGGCGCGGCGACAAGATTCATTTTATGTTTATTTATTGGATACATCGCTGAATTTTCTCAATTTAAAACACATTTACTTTGCATTCATAATTTGGACAAAGATTTGAAGGCAGGCCGAAAGATGTTTTAATTTAGTTATAAATAATTTATACACCTACCAAATACACACGTGCATATGTACATATATAAATTCGATAGACTGAATTTTAAGCAAATACATAATAAATAGCGTATGGAACATAAATCTTGACGTCAACAGTACCAGAAATTCCTCTGGTAATATCAATTAATTTACCTTGATGTGCTGCAGTAGCAAAAACCCAAAGAGGAACAAAAACTGCAATACCTAACGGAGAGATACCCTATATCTGACATTTTTAAAATTAATTATAATTAAAATATTTTAATTAAAAAAAACAGCTTCTTATATCTCCGTATTTTATTTATCCAAAGTTTTTAGGGTATATCTCCTATATCTCAGTATTTTATTTATCCAAAGTTTTTAGGGAATAAAATGCGATCAGCTCGCAAAATTCATGCATACAAATTTCATCAACCATAGACAAAGACTATGAAAATTAAATCAAAAATTAGTTTTCTTTTCGTTTCGCTCATTGTTTTTATTTTTATTTATTTATTTATTTATTTTTTTTGCAACTCGCAATTTGCATATTTCTCGTAGGTGGTTCAATGAACTTGTTGCTCCACAGAGAAGCCAGCAGTCTCGCAGTGTTGATGTGGTGGGGGCGTCGTTTGATGGCGACGGCGAGACAGTGACAGCGACACTTCCAGCTCTTTCGGCTTTATTCGCCTACACGTAATTTGACAAATTTGCAAAAATTTGCATAGACTAGCGAGGCAAGAAAAGCAAACCCAATCAGTTGATACAAAAATCAATTAATGAAACTGATAGCAGTTTTGATCGATATAGAATGCATAAAAGTAGCTTCGCAATCAAATACAATTTATTTAATTTATCTCAGTAGTATACTGTTATTTGCCGTCCCCATTGAAATTAAAAAAAATGTATAAAGTCATGAAATAAAGAAAAAAACAGCACAACAATTTTGCGAATAGCTTTTTGATAATGCCAATTTCGACATTGGTGTAGCGACGACTCTTGGCTGTTGCTGCAGTTGGTAATTTCTATTAAAGCATTTAAAGTTGCTAACGAGCCAAGTCAATTGACTCGCTTTTCTTTGACTTTTAATTGCAATTGAGTTTCAACATGAGTTGCGTGCATTTGCGCAATGATTTTCCGATAGCAAAAACCATGGGAAGCATCGTCTTTGCGGATGCGACTGGCACTGGCATTAGGAAGCCTACGCTGCCTGCTTGGGCCGGCTGCGTAGCCTGGGCCGACGGTTTGGCTAATTGATAACGCCTCTTTAATTAATGTATTGGAGAAGCTGATGCTGCAAGTAAGCTTTGCCCATGTGTTGAGAACTTGATGGGGTTTTCCGATGAAAGAGAGGGCAGTAGATATTGACAAACGGGAAATACTGTGATTGCAGTATGTAATTAGCATAGTTCAGACGTAGTTAGCCGCTTATTAAACTGATTTAATGCACTTTAGTGGCAACCTTCGGTGTAACCTCATAAACCAAGTCTCTCTCGGATCGTTTCTTGTTACGCACTTGCGGCCGACTAATCTAGAATGCTAATTAAGCTGCCGACAATATTTGCTGCTTTTATTGTTGCTGTAGCCTGTTGTTGCTCGCTGTTCTTGTTGTTATATTAACGCATGCAAAACTCATGTTTCGTATACGCACCGCAGGCACAGTCGATTAGCTCGATTTTGTTTTCGAATTGCAGCTCCGTCTCAGCGTTGCGTCCTATTGCGTTGAGTTGTGCGCTGCGTGCATTAATTAATAAATGTCGTGATGTCGCTTTTGAAGTGTCTGTCATTATGAGATCAATTAATAGGAAAAAATTCTAGATCAAGGCGAAAATGTACAAAAATGTCGCACACATGGGACAAGCGTGCGTCGTTGTTGCTGTTTGCTATTACTATTGCTGTTGCTGTTGCTATTGCTGTTGCTGTTATTGATCGACACGCAGTACAAGTCGATGCATACGTTTCGCATGTCTGTGTGTGTGCGTGCATGTGAGTATCCCCGCTGACCCCTTTTAAGCAAGGCGCATTTTTATATAGTTTCCACTAAGTCTGAGCAGCATTTGAGCACATTTTATTTACTAGCCTGACATCAGCATAAAAATTACATCAGACTCATAAATGGGCAGCAAATCTTGCGAAGCTGCAAAAATAAATCAACAAAATCATTTTCAAAATAAATTAAAGAAAATTTACTGAAATAAATAACATTGTAATAAATTAAATAGTAAAAAGAACATAATAAACGCAAGTGCAGTTAAGTACTTTGGATTTAATAGGATTTTATAAAGAATAATAAGTATTTAACCATTACTTAAATTGCATATTAAAACTGTTAATAGATATGAACTTTAAGTTAATTTAATATCATCACAATTATTTTCTGAAAGGTTTTAAAGCTTAGCCAAATGAAATATTACAATCGCAATAATATGTAATCATCTTAATCTTAAATTCATATTTACATTTTATTAAACATAATAAACAGTCAAAAGTGTACAACAACAAGAAAATATCCATCTATTTCTCACTGTGCAATTGATAATTTATTCTCAATTCGCGAGCAGAAACGCACTTTTTTAGTTGGCTCGTGTTTTCGATGTTGTTGCTTTTGTTAATGTTGTTGTTGTAAGTGGTGTTAGTGTTGGTGTTGGTGCTGTTGCTGTTAGCTAGCCAGCATGGCTATTATAATTAATATTGCTGATACGAAATTCGCTTTTGCTTCGTTTTGAGGCGCATTTGCTTTGATTTCGTGTTACAAAGTTTCCGTTTGTGTTGGCTGCACTTGTTCAGGTTGTTGCTGTTGTTGTTTTTGTTGCCGTAGCTGTTGTTGGCGGTTTTATGTTACACAAATATGTGCGCTATTGACAAACACGGCTAAAGCAGCAGCAGCAGCTAAAAACTTTGCTCGAAATAAATTTGCGTTGCAAATCGAGTCACAACTAAGGCAATTTTGTATTTGTATTTGAACTTGATTTTGGTGGCGGTATAACAAAAGTCGCGGGCCATGCCAGGGAGCAGGGAACGGAGTGGAAAGAAGCGGAGGGGTTTGTGCGGGTTGGGTCGGCAGCCGGGGTCAGCGTTAAACCTGACGCAGTCCGAATGCAGCTGCGCTCAACGGCTGTGCGTGAGAACCAGCCTGCCATTAACAACAACAACAGAAACTGCCTTATATATATCAAGATTTCAATTTTGCATTTGTGTACTTGAAAATTGACGCCGCACGGCACGCACGCATTTATTGTAGCTGCTGTTGTTGTTGTAGTGCTGAGCTAACCAGTACTGTTGCATTTTCGTCTAGCTGGTTAATAAATTTCGAGATACTTATCAATTAGCATACGAATTACATGCCTTGCAATCATAAATAATGCGTAAATTTTGCGCAGTTTGTATTTGAAAATTAAAAAAAAAATATAGAAGAAAATAAAGAAAAGCGAAAAAACAAAAACGAAGCGATTTACGAAAAATACCAATGGATGCATAAATGTTGATTTTGCTAGACCTGACTGAGGCCACTGCTGAGAATTGTAATTTATATGCACTTCTACACATTGGGACTGTAGGTTCGTGTTTGATTTGTCTTTGATTAGAGGAACGACAAATAAACAACAAATCATGCAGCACGAAATGGCTGGATGGATGGAAAAGCAAAGTCGAATTGAAATCGAATCGAAACGACAAAAGAAAGACTTAGGCAACGAACTTGATGGCATGCTCAAGAAGTTACTGAGCTGGCGGGGCAGCAAGCTCATTGTTATGCTCGACACTTTTGCGCTATATTTACAAATTGGGCCAATAAAATGAACACCATGAGACCGTGGCGCGCACACACACACAGTGAGAGGCAGCAAGAATTGTAAGACCGTAAAAGCCAAGCAAAACGGAAAACGGGCACATAACTAGAATTAACTCACAACTGTTGATGAATTTTTATGCATGTTTATATGGTGGTCATAAAAGCTGAATCGTTCGCCCGTGTAACTCCCCTCTCTCGTCGACTCGCCGCGACTAGAAGTCAACGATTGTTTAATGAAACAACGAAGCACCGCGCTCGTCCCTCTTGGCCAGCAAATAAATCAAACGCTTCTCGCGATCACATGAACAGCTACACTTGATTATAGGCTCATTCGGCCGGCTTACAAATCTGCCCGCTTCGTTAGCCAGCAGCAGCTGCGATTATAACAACAGCAACAAGACATCACCTGCTGTGCGTCCGGTAGAGCCAAAAATGTCAATAGCGCGTTAATCCCTGCACTACAAATGTATCTGTATCTGTGCCTATCTCTGCAGCTATACTCGCCATCCGATACTATGCAAAATGAATACGTTGCCTAAGGGATTAGCGCGCAGCGAGGGATGTCTAAGCAATATGGATGGAGCGGGCAAAAGAGCAAGCGCTAAGCCGACGGCGTGAGGCACGCGCTAAAACGTTTAGAAATTGTAAACGTTGATAAATCGACAGACAAGCGAGGGCGGAGGAGTGCGACAAACGAGCAACTCCAAAAATAACAACTATAAAAGCTTTGTTGAAGTACGGGGGAAAAAGAAACGAAGATAAGTAGCGCTGGCCTGCCCCAGTCACAGTTAACTCTCCCCTTTCCAACGCCATCAAGGTTCTCACACTCTCCCCGAACGATTGTTTATTAAACACGAGTCATACTCACACATTTTTCATTTATCTACTGCTCCAGATCTGTAGCTGAAACCAAAATAGAATCGAAATCGGTATAGGCAGTGTATAAGCAGCGTATCGGCAGCGTATCGGCATCGTATCGGCATCGAAACGGCATCTGGCAGTCGATATTGTAACTCCACTGTCAGCCCAGTGACACTTTGTGCCCCATGATTTATGTGTGCAGAGCGTTTCTTGGCAGCCACTCAGCGTGCTCTATGTGCGTAGTCGACGCTGTGCAACAACGTGTTGAGGCAATTACGCCCACTCGCTGACGCTAATGCCGCGTACATGGCACACACACATACACACACAAAAGCGGCACAGATTCGTAATTTAAGGGATTTGTCATTTGGCGAGTGGAATTTCCCATATTTTCGGGCTGACTCAAAATCCAAAAAAGTGCCAAAGCTTTTAATACGCCGCTAATTAAAAATCAATACAGCCAACCAGTTGCGGCGACTCATCAAAACAAGCTTTGCGACGCCTCTCGTCACCAGTTGGTGTGCTCCAAAGTGCTCCTAATTGGCCACCTAACCTGCTCCTAAGCGAAGTATTTTTTTTTGTGTTCGTTAATTTGCGAAACTGACAAACCGCTTAGCATCCGTCTAGCCTTATCTGGTGGCTATCGCTACGCTGGTCTCGTGGCTTTTATGATTTTTTAAATGTAAGTCACGCTTTTGGCAATTAAGTGCCCCCAACACCGACACCGACACCAACAACGACACCAGAGGCAGCCAGTGCAGCTTAACTGCATCGACCGTAGCCCGTGGCCGCCCTCGACAGGTGCCTGGCTGCCCCGGGCACAGCTTCAACAGCTGTGGCAGTCTCCTTTCTGGGCACTGGTACTGGGGGTGTTGGCCATCGGTTCGTTGCAAGCTCGCTCTTTCTTTGGCGCTGCCTTCCTGACTGCCTCCGTGCTACGTTTTGGCGACATGCGCCGCATTTGCAATTATTTTGCGGCTCATTAAACTTTTAAACACGTCGCTCACGTAGTGACGCGTCTGTCAGATGGCTGCCACGTAGCCCAGAGCCACAGGCCAGAGCCGCAACCCTCCTCCGCCTGCTCCAGCTTCAACTCTCTGCCTGCTGCCTGTGAAAATGTCATAAAAATCTCTGGGGAGTTTGCAGTCGGTTTAACTGTTGCCTGCTTTGATTTCTGTGCCTGCCGTGTTGCTTTTTCCCAACGCTTTTGAGCTTGCGAAATTACAAAGATTTCTTTTTTATCGCGCAACTTGTCGTTGTAGCTGCTGCTGGTGCTGTTGCTTTGATTGTTGTTGCTGCTGCTGAAGCCGTTTGATTGTTGCCAGCCTTTTATTTTATGATTATTATATTTTTTGAAAATTGCCAGCATCTTGCTGCCCCGGCCACCCTGCCACAGTCACAGTTAACACGCACACTCTTACGCGTGAGTTGCATTGTGTGTTGACAAAAGACTTAGGCAACAATCTTGCCACAAATTTTGCGTTGCGATTTCTTTGCGTGTGTCGCTGTCAAACGCAATTAGCTGCAGCTTAATTGAAAAGCGGCCAATCGTACCGAATGCCATTGTCCAAAAATTGAAAAATCAAAAATTGATAAATTGAAAAAGTGATAAACTGAAAAATTGAAAAATTTTAAAATCCTTTTCTGCACCACATTCCGCGAAACATTTCAATTAATTTTACTACTCGGCCGGCACTTTTTCGCTTTCCTTTACGCATTGTTCGCCTGTGTGCCACTTTCTGGTCATGACAGGCAACAGGCAACATGCAACAACTGCAACAACGGCAACAAGCAACGCCAACAAGCACAATGACAACGTTTCAATGTCGGCTCGCATTAAAGTGTCGTTCGTTTTCTGGTTCAAGTACGTTTGTCGCAGATAAGTCGACAACGCCATCGCCTGCCCCTGCGCCTGCGACCGGTCCAGGCAAACGAGCAGATTCCATTTCATGGCCATTTGCATGGAAATCGCTCAGCTGATGGGTTCGGGCTGCAGCTCGATCCCGCCGTCTCTGCCGTCCTCGTCTTCCGTTGTCAATAACGATTTTCATCATCATCATCCTGGCCTAGTCGAAAGCAGAATGTGAACCAGTTTGTTGCCTCGACAGCGCCATCTAGCGTGCAGTTTTCACCAATCGCGTATGCGCCACTAATGAAATATATGCGAAAGCCCGACCCGATGCCCGCTATCAGCAAACGGCTTCGGTTTCATCGTCTCGCCTTCTTTTATTATTGTAATTTTGCTGCCGCTGCTGCTGTTGCTGTTGCTTGAAGTCACAACTGGCCGCAACGGTTTCGTTTTGTCCAAAAACGATGCATAATTTATGAGCATCGTTTGGGTGCATCGTTTTATTATGCTAATTCCCAGGGTAATTTGTATGTTTCGGCTGTGCCAGCCTGGGCTTAGTGTCACTATTAAGCGACTAATTAATTTGTTGCAGACGCTCGATATGATTATTTGGGCTCTACAGATCGGGCTGGCATTGATTAGCATTAGCGAGCTTAGTATGAAGGTGCCAACAGTTCCATCAATCAATTAGCCGAGCTCAGGCGACGCGGCGCAACGATACAGCCCAAAAGCAACGCAATTATTTTGCAATCGTCGCAGTCGCAGCAGCCAAAAAGAACGACAGAAACTGCAGTGTAGATACAGCATGCAAGTAGTCTACACAGGGGAAGCGCTCGAGCGGAAAGGGGGAACACAAGCCGTACGTAAAGAGAGCAATAACACGACGACAACTGCAACAGTATCTCGGGGTCTGGGTACTGACCACGTCGCCGTGTCTGGTCTGCTCTGCTCCGGCAGCGTGTGTGCCCCCGCGAGAGGTCGTCCAGCCGTCAGATCCGGCTTGCCGGTCGCTCTGTCGTTCAGGCGACCGGACGCGTCTGTCGATCGGTCGCTTAGTCGTTCGGTTGCTCTGTCGATCGGTCGGAGGCCTTTGAGTTACAACGTCGAGCGTCGCACGTTGGAAATACTTTAAAGCGCTTAATAATATGCAGTTTATTATTGTTATTGGCGTCGTTGTGGCACATAAAACTTGCAATTGGCATTATTAACGCCATAGGCTGCGACCATTTAGTATTTCGCTTTCCCAACTTTGCCAGCAACTTTTGGGCGTGTGTGGGAATGCTGCGATTGCAATAGCAATTTTGGCACAACAAATGACGCTGATTGATTATGCTCACAAGCAATGGCAACAGAAACAAAAATCGCAATAACAACAACAGCACCAGTAACATATCGAACAGTTCAGTCAGCTTGTTGTGTTACTGCTGACTGTTCACACCTGGCCAAAACATTAATGAATATTTAAATTAACTGCACTCTAATTAACAAAATATACTCGGCTCTAGTCGCATTTCGCACGCAAAGCGACGCCTCGCGACGGGACACGATGCGGGCGGGCAGGCAGGCGCAGCTCATTTTTTGTCAATGAGTTGATCGGGCCAGTCATAAGCTAATTAAGCGCAGAGCGAAGCAAAGCGATGTGAGGCGAAACGAAGCAAAGCTAATAAAATATATATATTTCTTATATAATGGCTTAATAAAGTGCGTGAGCTTGTCTCGAACCCCGCCTTCCTCCTTCAGCCAACACTCCAGCAAAACGTGAAGTGAATATAATGAAATCCATGGCACTCCATTCATATGATTACGAATGCGCGAATACGATTTATTAGTCTAATGAGTGCAGCCGTAGATTCGCGTGACTCGCATGGAGTAGAATTTAAATTCATTTGTTTGCTAGACGGCAGGGTGAGTTCTATAAATCATATCTAATTAAAAGCAGAAATAAATAAATAACATATATACTTTCGCTTCTTATCCTTGTCGCATTTTGTCAGCTCTGGCAACACCTTGCCAAATTTGGCCTCCCCCGCCGTCGCAAATATTTTTAAATATTAAAAAGGAAATAAGTTGTTATTGTCAGATGATGCCTGTTTTCATTTTTTGCCGTTAGTTTCCGCGTTGTCAAGCGATCACTTTTAACTACACCGCCAAACAGACGCGCGATCCGACGCGGCTGACAACGCAGCGTATGCGCATTTTTAATTGCCCCCAACGACAACCATTGCAGCAGCAGCAGCGAAGATTGGCAACAGATTTTCGACAGATTTTTTCAGCCTTCTCTATTTTTTTTTTTGCTCTTTTCTGCTTTTATCAAAGTGCTCGCGGTACAGCAAATTGAATTTGACATTTCAACAGACTGTGTGGACTGTCGCCGGTCGCCTGTGTCTGATTGCCTCTCGTTGGCGCGTTAATTTCGCATTTCAGATTTCAAATGGTTCACCAAAAATGGTCGCGTTATGAATTATCAATATGGAGCCGCCGCCCCTGGTGACATCGCCAGTTGCCGGTTGCGAGTGGTTGCCGCAACGCAGGAAATTGTTGCCATTGCTTGACCAGTGGACAGTGGACAGCGGCGGCGGGTGCTCCATATACGGTCTAAATATTTGCTAAATCACACGCGCTGTGCAGAGTCGCCGCAGCAAACAGCAACAGCCGCAAGACAATACAGTGCCGTCCGCATACTTGTTGCTGCTGCTGTTGCTGCTGCCTCTGCTGTTATAGTTGTAGCTGGCAGCTCTTGCTCCAGCTCCCGCAACAGCTTCAGCTCTGGCTTGACTGTGGTCACGATTTTAACATTTTTGCGCATGCGCAGCGAGCACCCCAAAATTTTCGGCGTTGCCCATTAATTTTCATTGAAAACGTTTTCATATTTTGCCATAGTTGCTGCAGCACAGTGGATGTTGCTGTTGTTGTGTTGCTCTGTTGTTGTTGCCACATTTTCGTATAGCACAATATTTTCATTGTAGTGTTTTGGCATATATTTATGTGCCGTAAAAAATGCGATCAAGATTGGCGAGGACTACAAACTGCTGCACACTAGACAAGGCGAGGTTCGCGACTTATTCCGCATCCAAGTTGCATGTTGCATGTTGCATGGCTGCTGGAGCGGGCATTGTTGTTCAACTTTGCACTTCAATTGCAGTTGCCGTTGCTGTTGTTGTTGCTGCTGTCGTTGCTGTATTACAGTTTGGGGGCGCAGGCGTAAATTAATGGATTCATCGAACCCAGCGAAACCGCTGCCAATGCGACTTGAAGTTCAATGCTTGTGTTAACAACTTTACACCTATGCGAGGGCCGCACTTAATTGTCTTTTCTATGTTTAACTTATCAATTAGAGAGCTGTTTCTCTTAATTGTGGCCAAATTAGTGGCCCCACCAGAGATGCCGAAACAAAAGAACCCACAAATTGAGTTTGACTCTTTTCGGGGTGTGTACCCCGAGCTGGGCGAGTCCAGCGAGTGCTCAAAAACAAATGCTAATTATAGTATGCTGTATGCCGGGTACGTCTCGGGTACTCAATCCGAAGCTCTCATTGATTCTCTCGTGGCCCGGGCAAGGTTATGCATGATTCGAAGCAAGAATACTACCAGAAGCTGTTGCTCCAGCTAACGTCAGTCTTTCTCTGTCTCTGTGGCCAGTCAGCCACGCCCATTTAATTGCCACCTAGCATTTGAGTTAACTAACTGTTCATAAATAGTTATGGCATACACGGACAGCGGCTGCGCCCACAAAGTTGCCACTGCAAGCGTATTGCAGAGGGGGCCATGCCCTGCTTCAGCTGCAGTTTCGACTTGGACTGCGACTGAGAGTCTAAGTCCGAGTCGGAGTCCGCGTCCCAGCCAAGTGTTCTATGTGCCATTGTCAGAGCAGTTCACTTATTTTCCCACTCATGGCGTGGCTTTGTTTTTGCTGCTGCTGTCGTTGCTTAAAACTTGGTTAATTTAGCGCATTTTGTTTAATTTTGGTGCTGCCTGCGACTGCTACCAATTTGATTTGCAGGCCGGCCACATTGATTGCTTTATTAAGCGTTAATTTGGCTAGCGTCCTTGGGCGAGTTGCTGCGCAGTGTTGCAAGCAGAGGCTTCCGCATGAGGCCGGCACAAGATGTGTGTGTGTGAGAAAGAGATGTGATGACTCAGTTCCGCAGACAGAAATATAATACTCATAATTGAATCATCAACTCTGCGTAAAACTATCTTTATCATTTTTTATTTGAATCAACGTAATTTGGAAATGAAAACGTTTAGGAAAATGTGGTTTAAATTTCAAATGAAAACTTATTCGAACGAACGCATCCCCCCGGATAGAAATATCACTCATAATTGAATCGTTAAGTCTGAATAAAACTATCTTTATTATTATTGAAAGATACATTTAAGAAATGAAAACGTTTAGAACTTCAACTCAAATTTCGAATGGAAACCTTTTTGAATTTTCTAGATCATGTGACAATCTACCATAGAGTTTGCCATCGCCTCGCTTTGTTTAGCATATTCGTTTGTGTCTAATTAAATTATGCGTTCTCCTCCTCCTCCTTCGAAAAATTGTTTCCCACTTTAATAAATTTGATATGCAACAGCAACGCAGCGCGGGACAGACTCCCAGGCATAAATCACATAGCTAGAGAAAGAGGGAGGCAGAGTAAAAGAGAGAGAGAGACCCCACACTCTGTGTGTGTGTGTCATTCATGCGTGGTCACAGCGGCCCATTCAGAGGTGTCGCTGCTTGGATCGTTTATGCAAATGTGCAACGCGAAACACAAAAGCCAAGTACGCCCAACATGTCAGTCCGTCAGTCAGTCAGTCAAACAGTCAGTCAGCCAGTTGAGAAGTCAGTCAGGCACTCAGTCAGTTACTAAGACGGCGGCAGAGGGGGCGTTCATATTCATACGTCTAATTGCCCGCGTCGGTCCGTGAGATTCTTATGGGCTATTCAAATGCACAAGGCAAAAGCCACAGCCAGAGCTACAGCCAGAGCCAAAGTCAGTCTTATTGTTATGCATAGTACACACAAATTCAGCATTTGGCTCACTTTGTGCAGCCACTCGACTCTCCACGAGTGCAGAGCGATCTGCAACGATCTGCTCAAGTGGCATTTGCATATATTAAGCCACTTGTTTGCGAACCAATCAGGCGCCTGGGCAGCGTTTCAGCCATTCGTCAAACGGCTTGGACAGCTGGCCAATATTTATGGCCCCAACAATGCCAATAACAATAGCAAATACAGCAACAACAACAACAGCGTTAGCTACGTATGTATTTTTTGTTGTTATTGACTTTGCATTACGCTCAATGCGTCGGACAATGGCAACGTTAAAGATGCGTTAAACTTATTAGTAAACACACACATACAATCAACATACACACACACACACAGTCAAGTTTATGGCTTTTGAGTGTTCAGCGGGCCATATGAAATCATCACAACAAAAGTGAATGGGTTTTATGCTGTACTTATAGACATAATACGTCAATATACTAACAAGCAGGTTCCGATGTAGCTCTCGGGCTTATGAGGCATAGAAATTATGAGTTTTTGGGGGGTTTATAAGTTTATATGCCTCTTTTTCTCCCTTCTCTCTGTCTGTCTCTTTCTATTTCTGTCTAATCTCATCTGCACATCGTTTTATGGCATACACGCATTAACAATCGCATTTATCGCATAATGGCCGTCATAGTTTAGAAAAGTGTTGACACTTTTTTTGATCAATAAACGATCGTAAAACTCTCCGCCATAAAGAGAACCTTTGCCAATGGGTGTGGCATTTCCGCTTCACCGTGTTAACGGCGACTTGTTAATGTGCGAAGAACCATAAAACGATCCATAAGCCACACACAAAGGAGCAGGGCGACAAAGTGCCAGAGCTATTGTTGAGGAGCTTAAGTAGTCGGATGGAGATTGTCCCGACAACGATTCGCAATAAAGTAAATAATCTGTTTTGCTGCCAAAGTGAAATCGTCCATGAACTTTTGGGCAATAAAACTCAAGCAAATTATGCAGATAAATAATTAAATTCATTAAACATTTAAAACATATGAGGATAAACTAAAAAAACAAATCATTAAAATGCTTTCAAAAACGTTAATTGTGTTCATTTTTATGTTATCTTTTTATTTAAGTGTGATCATAGTCCAAACATAATTGCAAGTAAACTAGGTTACGCCATTGATGAAAAGTGTTGTCAAAGACGCGAAAGAAGACTATCGTTTAAAATGAAAGATAAGCAATAAAAGAATAAATCAAACTTCTACTCAATGGATTACCCGATAAATGTTATTCACTTTCGAATATAAATGCACATATCACACTTTGCTACCGCGCACTGCGGCATTAAAAATGCTCCTCCGCCTACAAAACGCACCCATTTACGATATAGTCGCAGATACACTTGGAGACCCATTCCGTTGGCTAACAAGTTAAAAATCGCACTTAAACTGAGTATTCGCATGCCAAGACCAATCCCCCACCCGAATCCGTATGGGTAAAGCAAAAACGCTATTGCCATTTTGGCAATTTGGTGCAATGCTGCTCGCACAGAAATGTTGAAATAGTTTTTTGCAAAATACATGCAGCAAATACGCGAAAAGAAACGCAACAATAAATAAAACGAGTGTTTTTATAGCTTTTCAATTGATTTCGGAGCACGGCGAGATCGCAGTGCATGGCGTGCGTCGTAATAAATAAAACAGCGTACGAACTATTATACAATATAATAAATCTCGCAAAAGAGTCTTTGAGTCTTTCAGTCTCTCAGTCTTTCATAGCGAGGCACAAAAAGTGGGCGTGCTCTGCTCTTGATGTTGGTGCTGTACTTTGCACAGCATTAAAATGCCGCGCGCATGCGTGCCGTGCCCTGGTGCAGCGACGCAGGATGTGGGCAGTGGCAGCGGCAGAGACTGTGCGACACAGGTTGAGCAATTCCCTGTGCGACAAATTTCCGCACATATTGCCTCCCTGCGTTACTTACAGCCTGAGATAGTCGGCTTCAAAATTGATCCCCTCTTCCACTTGATTGTATGCAGCTTTGGTCTCTGTCGCACACGCTTAATTAACATTCGATTTTCATTCATAATAAATGCACTTTAAATGCATGTTTCCTCGCACATTAAAAGCGCATAAATTAAAAATTAACACCCAAGTGGGACGCGCGAGAGGCGACGCGACGCCGGCTTCTTTTCCACGCATGCGTATGCGTGCTACCTCATCACTCATACGCAATGAAGACATTTATATGGCAAAACCGTTTAGCGCCACCATTGGAGCAACGCATCTTCGACCGTTGGCGCGTTGACGATGACGCGAGCAGGCAGCAGGGTAGGAGGTGGCCGGTCAGCTAGTTTTCAGGTTGTTTCCATAGCTCGACTCCTAGACTCACCTCGTGCCCCGCCTCGTCGTGGCTTGCAACTTATCGTCAACTTTTTCTAGCCGCCGCACGCAATGGGCGTTGCCAGGCACCTGTTGCAGTCGCCTGCACTGAAATCAGAGCAAGGCAAGGCGCACTGTGCGCGTGCGTGCATGCGTGTGTGTCTTGTGACCAAGTCCGATGACAGCATCTTGGGCAGCGAGTTGTGCACGCTGCTTTTTTGCTGTTGAACATGTTAATTCGCCGTGCGTCGCGTTGCATGAAAAGCAAAAACAAAACACAAGCGGCCGATCGAGCCGAGCCGCCGTTACATGGCAGCCAGGTTGCTGCTGCTCCTTATTTTATGTAATTGCCAACTAAACACTTTCAGCTCGATCGTGGTAGTCATCATCATCTCGGCTCGGCATCGGCATCAACATCGGCATCGGCATTGGCATCGCTCTTGTTGTTGTTGCTGTGCGTATTTATGTCTAATTAAAATAGCGCTGCATGCCGACCATACCAGAAACTGGCCCCCATCGGGGATACACTCACTATATGTGTATGTGTATGTGTGCATATGTTAAGTATGTGCTTTGTGTTAATTATGCTTCGCCTTAAACGCTGCACACTCATTCTTCCTGCTCGGGGCCGTAGTAGTACCTGAAAGTCAATAAATCTATGCAAAACCGATTAAAAATCATATGACAAACTGTCCGCTGGGCGTTTAATTGCGGCTTGAGCCATTTCTGGCTGCCGTTACTCGCGATCTTTTCTTATTGTTAGTGCTATTGTTATTTTTGTTGTTACTGTTGGTTTTGTTTTCTTAATAAGCCGCCTCAATTTGCTTTAATTTGCGGGCGGCCACAGGGTCGTATGAGTAACATTTAATTGCAGTAGCATACGGCTTGGGCTTAACAAGGGGCAACACTTGAAAGAATTTCAGTTGAAATTGCTCATTACGTGGTCATTACGCAGAAGTACAACAACAACGACGGTGGCAACAACCGCGATAACTATAACAGCATACCAAAAATGGTGGCCATAATAATAACAATAATAATAATTAAAAACCAATTTTTGAGCCAAGTGGCTGCACAATAAAACAACAGCAACAACTTGGCTATAATCACACATTAACTGAGACACAATTACACAGCATATGTGTGGTTGTGTGCGCATGTGTGTTTGCGCTTAGTTAGTTCAAAAATTTGCTTAGTCAAGCGGCAATAAACCGCGGCATAAAATGGGCGCAGCAATTTGGCCCACGGCTGCGGCCAAAGTGCCACAAAAATGCACCACAAAATATTATTGCGATTAATAATTTGGCAATAAAACAACGAACTCACAATAAGTGCATTTATTATTAACAATTAGGCGCAGCACTTAAGCAGATGCCAGAAACAGAAACTCAGAAATTGTCCGCAAGCCCCAGAAGCGGCCTACGTGGCCGCAATCCTGCTGCAGCTCGGACTGCAAAAACCAAAAAACAGAAAACTGTAAAAAAAAATAAAACAGAAAATAAAAAAAAAATAGTGTGCTGTTGTTACCGCTGCTGCCACCACTGTTAAGCAACAATTAAGCAATTTTCATAATTACGAACAATGACCAATTTTTTGACACGCTCGCAAAGCGCGCAAAATTTTTTAACCAGCGGCAAATAGCGCCACTGCTGACGTCAACGCCGGCAGCAACGGCAGCAAAGGCTGCGACGGCAGCGACGGCAACGACTACGGCGTGGTGGCGCGGTGGCGGCATTTAACATGAACGAAGTTTTGTGCATTGCCAGTTGATGCATGCTTAATCAGAAATTCAAACACTGAATTAAATGCAACGAGCAGGGAGGCAATTTGTACATGCGGAAACTTGGCGAAGATTGAATACGCTTTCGCTGCCAGCGATGTGAATTAAAGCTGCCAACTATCGTCTTGTCGATATATTGATAGAGTCCTGCACTGTAATGCAGCAGAGCTAAAGAAGACACATGACAGATGGCAAAGTGTGTTTGGGATTTGTTCTTTAATTCAATTTCAAGTGAACTTTGCCGCGCACACATTAATCTCAGCTTGCACCTGACAATAATCACGTGCTACTGCCGCGACGCCGTCGCGTCGTGTCGTGGTCGTGCTGCAACTCCTCGTCTGATTTTGCTGGCAATTTCTGCACCGATTTATATAATCAGCGGCGACACAAAACGTGGCAACATACTACATGTAATTTGCCACATAGTGCTGCCCCTGCTGCCCGCCGGCTTTTGGGCAATCTAAAACAATTTGCGTTTCGCTTTTTCGGCAACTCAAATTGGCCAAAGTTGAGCCGCACTTGCACTGACGTTGACGCTGTTATGTTGGTGTTGCAATTGGTTAGACGCAGAGATGCAAAGCCAGGCGACATCCGAGACATCCCACCCACAATTAACGTATAATAATTGCAAATTAAAACCGGTGGAAAAACCTGAGCGACTCAAATTGCAAAAGACGAGAGCACAAAAAACTGCGCCGAGAGTGTTGCAAATGCGAGTCGAGTGCGGTTTTGTTTTCTGCCAGTGTACTCGGTTGCATTTGTTAAGAGTCGAGTCAAGATATTAAACAATAATTGTAACTGTAAAGTGAGCTTAACGTGAGTGCATCAAAGCATAATTTTCTTGCAACAGAGACGGGCAGCAGCAGCAACAGCAGCAGTGGCTCCGGCGCAGACAGACGGTAACAATTCATTGAAGAAAAAAGCACAGACAGAGCCACTGTGACGGACTGACTGACTGAGTGACTGACTGATATAGAGTCGAATGGCGGGACGGACGGACAGACATGCGGAGAAGCGGATAGAGAAGTCAAGAAACTCAGCTAGTACGTAAAACATACCGCCTTATAATTAGAGCAGAAATTCTGACGTTTCTATTTCAATTTTCCAACAAACGCCACGCAAAACTGCCACGCCAAGTGACGTTTTGATTGAGTGATTGGCAACAAGTCGGAGAGCCAGCCGAGCCAGCCGGCAGACGTGGTAGCCAACCAGGCAGCAAGTGTTGCCCACTGACTGTGGTTGCAGATATTGCTCGACTGGTGGCTCGACTGGTGGCTCTCTGTTGGTTGTGGTTACAAATATCTGCATACCAAGGCACAAGGCATGGCAATAACTGAATGAAAATCATTTTTTTTTCTGTCGTTGTTGTTGTTATTGTTGTAGCTGTGCTGCGCCTCCTCTTGTGAAAGAAGCTATCCAGTTACCCACTACGGCTGGCTCGAAGCCAGCATCGACCATTGTCTTGTACTTCAAATCCGGCAAATGGCAGGTAATTTAAGCACCAGAGAAATTTCAGTGCACATTGCTGGCTAAATGTGGTCGGGTCCACTTGTAGCAACATTTATAATTATCACAACACAATTCGCAAAAATGTAGCTAGTATCTCGTATCTATCGTAGTTGCTATGATTACGTGCCTGCTGCTGCTGTTGTTGCTGCTGATGTTGTGCTTGTTGTTGTTGTTGCTGTTGCTGGGGCGGCACACCCACTTTTATGCCATACAAGTTTCAAGTGGTAATTGCTCCAATTTGAATACGTAATAAAAATCGAATGAGCAGCAAATCGATTAGCAATCTAACGCGCCCATTGTGTGGTCGGACTCAGCCCCAGCCCGGTTCGGTACTGGTTCGCTATATCCATGTATGCACGAGCCAGACGACGCGACTTTTGTCTACCGGATCGATCGGTTTGCGGATACTGTCCATACGGCTGCTACTGCGGTCGCTCAATGTGAAGGTCAGTAGGTGGCGGCCAGCAACTACAACAATCAATTAGACCCCTGAAACGGTAATAAGTACGAACATACTATTAGAGGTTTCACATGACTCAGGATCGAAGAGAAAGGCGTGCGCCGGGCTTACAATATACTCACGTATGTATGCGAGTAACGTTGAATTTGGGCGGGAAGAGGTTGTCAAGGTAGCAAAATAATAACTGTCAGTTGGTAACGGTTGAAACGAAGAAGGAACCGTTATTAAATTAATTTTCGTTTCCTAATCGATTTCATTCATATTTTTATAAAAAATGTATTAGTTTGTCATCTCCCGTGATAATCAGATGATTTTTAACGCGGTTTTTAATGTTGCAAGTTGCTATAAGGAATCTAAGAATCTTGCAGGAAGGTAGAATAAAAGGCTCTTGCTTTTAAAAATTAAAATTCATAATTTTGTATTGCAGAATCGATTTAGGGAAGAAAATGTCATCTTTTACTTGAAACCGATCAGCTCTAATCTGTTCGCAATCGATGTTATCGATAGTTTCATCGATATTTTGACAGCATTAGTTGTCAGCTTGCCTTATTACTCATTTCGCTGCTATTTCGCAATCTCAATTGTTGGATTAGTGTCGTCTTAGCTAATGGCGCGCCCAGCCATTCGATCGAACTGTAATTGTAATTCCTAATTGCTTTCTTTTATATTGAAGCTCTACTCTCGGATTGGAGTTCCAATCTCTCCCACGCGAGCTGCTTCAATCAGTCGTTGCGAATGCTCCAATTTGATTTGTTCGTGCCCGATCTTGTGGTGCCCTGGCGAGCATTTCAATCAGGCCTGATGCTGAAGCTGACCAAAAATGTTTTGACAGTTTGCAGTTATTGTTTGATGCGCTGTCATGTGATGAGTTCATTAAGTGTACAATAATTGAGCGTTAAATGTAAAACTGAACTTATGAATGGGCGTGCGTTTTGACAGTCTGCGCTGCGCGATCGTAGATTGACTGATTGACTGACTGAATGAATGACTGCTTGCTGGCCCGACTGCCTGCCTATCAGTCGGATAGACTGACACTGATGGGCGACGCCAGCGCATTTGCCAAGTGAAATTGATACCAACGAAAGTTGGGGGTGACCACTTCCTGCTTGGCCGGTAAGTCTCCGCCTCCGTCTCCGGCTTAAGTGTATTGTATTTTCTGCGCCGCTATCTAATTAAAACAGCGGCCTGTCCGACTGGTTGCTGCCCTGCCCTGTTCAGGCTAAGTTGCTAGCTTCGCTGGCCTTGATAAGAACGATAGGCAAAGGCCTGCAAAGGCTTTTACAGCTGCAGCTGCTCGTGGTCGCGGTCGCTCCTTTTTGTTGCGACCGTGGGGCAAGCTGACTTCGAAGTGAAGCGCATTTGTTGTATTGAATTGCCAAGTGAAATTACTGATATTTGATGCTATTAACACAAATCTTGTGCTTTGAAGCCAGCGACTTGCGGGTGTCGCTTATTGTCGTAACAGTGGCCGTTTACGGTAGGCTCTCTCTCTCTCGCCCCTGCAGCCTTCTTCAGGTAAGGCTACAGGTTTGGTAAGAGCATCTCTGGCAATCGTCAGCTTGGCGCCCATAAGATTGTTTTTCCTATGCTCGGAGAGCGCGCGTGGCATATCGAAATGAATTTAGAGGGAGGGATAGAGAGAGACAGAGGTAAACCGACTCCAACAGCCAGATGAAATAGATCCGCTTTAATATCGGTAATTAGGACCACACCTATGCGATACTCAAAGTGATTTTTATTACAATCTATGCACCGTTGGTTTGTTCTGTTTTATAGCTGCCTTTGGCCAAAACTCGATTAGTTTCAATTTGCTGTTATTGTTATTGTTGTTGCTGTTGCCGTTGTCGTTGCCGTTGCCGTTGCCGTTGCCGTTGCTGGTGCGAATGTGGTATTGTATTATAGTGTTGTTTGTCTTTTATTGTCTGGCTTGGCTTTTGCATATTTATTCGAGTATGTGTAGTTTATATTTCCATGCTGTCTGATCGAACCGCAGCCGCAGCCGCAACCACGCTGACGCGGCGTCAACAACAACAACATCCACCTCAGCAATGCCGCAATTACATGAAATTTCAAACAGACTCTCGGTCGCATATCACACGACAAACTGACCTTAAACTTGCCGTGTGGCTTTTGTTATGGCAAATAACAGATTCAAATAAACTATGCAGCGGTCAGCTTGCTTCTACTCTATGTGCAATTAGTTTTTACTATATAAGTCGAGTGTGCCTGAGTGTGTGTGTGTATGTTTTTTTTCTACTTCCATCTGTTTTTTTTTTCGTAGGTTTCGCGTCGTATGTTGAAAGTTTTTATTTTGATTTCATAGCCAGGCGAACGAGCAGCAGGTGGTCCCCTGCTGCACCGCCGCCAAAAGCTAATTGTGTTTTTCTCACATTTGCAGTTAGGCATCGTTTCTATAGCTATTGCTGGAGCTGGTGCTCGGGCTCGGGCGCGGGCTGCGAGATACATGGGAGCACAAGCGCTCATATGTGCACCCAAAACAAACACACAATAAATTGCCTCTGCACAGCATGCGTCCTGAGCTGGTGCTGTGCTGCAGCCACAAGATGCTTGAGAGAGTCGGTTCTATTTTCTTTTTGTGCCTGGGCCGCATTTTGCATGTGGTAAATTAAGGCAGGCTTTAAATGTGGTTCCTCGGCGAGGCTTTCACTTAGCATAGAGAAATTCGCTGAAATGCAGCTATAAAATAGTTATAATTGCCTGGGTGCTGCACTTGCTCATAAAGAAGTCAACAAGGTTATCAATACAAAATTTAAGACCAATTAATGCTGAGATACTCTAAAAGATCCGTGGGATCTTTTGATGGCTTGTGGAAAAACCAGTTCTGTAATTGACATTTGATTTTTCATGTTTTCGATCAATTTCTTCACCATTCAGATGAGTTGATGTTCAAAAAGAGCGCCCCCCAAAGGAGAAAAAAGAGAGATAAGCCAGGTAACACCACGCTAAGCGTTTTGTTGACAAGCAGCCAACTACCTGTGTTTGGCCCGCTGTCAGCGTATCCCGGCAATTATATCGCATATTCATATCAAAGAACTTATCGCCTTACGACAAGCACGACGAACCGAACAGACGAACGAAATTCTTGCCCGAAAACCCGTTTGGATCGCTCTGCTTGCTGCGTGACAACTTTAAATTTAGTCGACTTCGGGCGACTTCAATAGGCACCCCAAACGGGGACTGACTGAGAAATCAAAATGTCATAATACATGATACCCCATGCATCGAGAGACAATCGGTTGGCCACGAGAGATTCACAGATTTTCACTTTGTATGCAAATGAAAGCAAAATTAATTTTGCAACACAAAATCATGGAGGAGTAGGAGGAGAAGCAGCAGGAGGAGACAGCTTTACCAACAGGTGCGCTTGGAAAACTCATCAGGGAGAGAGCAGAGAGTCGGGGGCGCTCATGCAGATAAACAGTTAGAAAAGCCATAGCAGTGCTCCCAGTTAACTATGCATGTGCTGCGTCCGACTGCCTGACAAGTGGATCACATGTGAACCGAGATGACCGAGTTGTTGTTGTTGATGCTGTTGTTGCTATTGCTGCAGTCATGGCATCCGCAATTTCGTATCAAGTGCCTGTCCGTGTCTGCGGGCAGAAACAGAAGTATCAACTGTACCCAGTTCGGTGCACGGGTGGCGCGGTGCGGGCAGAGAAATATGAGCATGCAACAAGCAACAAGCGTTACGCCTCTACACTGCACACAAAGCAGACACATACACACATACACACACACACAGCAGACACACACACACACACACACATAATCACTTAGCACTACTGGGCTCCCGGACACGTGGAGGAATTTCGGTTGTCTTTGGCTCGTTTGCTTCCGACTCAATTGTTTGCCCAATGCAAACAGCTAACTGACTAACCAAAGCTGCCTGCATGCTTCAGTGTGTGTGTGTGTGTGCCGCCAAGCAGTCTGGAGTCCGTTCAGTGTTGACTATTGACTGTTTTCAATACCATATACCCTATACCATATACCATATAGGTGGCGCAGTCAGACACACAACTGGCCAAGTAGCTGTAACCAAGAGCCAGAGTAAATGCTGCTGTCGGTCGTATTAGTTTGAAATGCCACATTAGCATTGGGCAAACACTTTGAACTCTGAGCCAAAGTCAAAGCTGAAACAAAAAATAAACACTCGCGGCCAAGTCAATAGGACAAGTCGGTACTTTGATACACTATCGCAGATATCAGTTTATAAATCCGTTTATAAATTTGAAGCATTTTGCACAACTCCATCTCGACTTACCACAACCATCGATACTATCGATTATATCGCATTACTATGCTATACATATTTCTTGCGCGGATCGGCTTGTTTCACAATTAAAGAACATTTAAAACTTTAACAAATTATAAAATATGAGCCTAAAGTTTGTTCTTCCCCTTTTTATTGCCGATTGTCGTTTGCGCTACCGTAGGGACTATGCAATCGACAAGGCCACTTGATGCCCTTTCCGGCCGTGTGTAAATTCAAACGGTTTAGTGCCTAGTGCAAATACGGCCACCGTGCAGGCCACAACACACACACACTACACACACGCTCACAGGTGGGAGATTTAGTACTTGACCACCGTTAGATACTCGTGTCCACTGCTAATTACGCGGAAAGCAAACAGTGAACAGCGTCAGCAACAGAAGCACCTGTTCGTGGGGAAATGTAAATTGAAGTCTGAAAATATTTAAGTTTTTTTCAAGAAATTCTCAGACACTCATGAGGTTTTCACTTTTGCACAAAGAGGGAATAAGAAATAAGATAAAGAGCAAAAAGCAACTTGCGAAGTAGAAACAAAAAATAAACCTTTTTTTGGGGACACTGCCAATTTTGGCCACCGTGAGTTATTTGCTCAGTTTGTGGCATGCTGTAAATTTGTAGGTGAAAATACGTGATGTTTTCGATGTACAGACACAGACACTCTCGAGCTGAGTGATACGTTTTGACACTCAGTTAACGCCCATTGCGGGACTTTCGGTGCACGGTATTCGAAAATGGCTGCCGTAAATTGGCCCAAAGTCGGGCGTACATTAAATGCGACTTTTTTCATGGCCTGGCGGCACTTACAAAACAATAAACATTTATTTTACTATTTGACAGTGATTTGTTGTACTAACATTAACAACTACAGCAACAACAGCAAGACATCAGCAACTGACAATTGCAACAAACACTGCCGCTGCTGCTGCTGTTGCTGAAATTTATGCAGTCACAAGTCTCAGTCGAAATGGCAATCGAGAACACTCTGAGACGGACACAGGACGACCAACTGGGCGCGACAATGCGGCAGTCAATTTTAATTATGTGTCCAAAAATAATGACGACGTCAGGGGTTGCCCAAACATGGTGCAGGCTCGGGCCAGTTTTTGTTGTCGTTGTTGTTGTTGTTGCTGTGCTGCAGTCAGCATGTCGCTTGCCGCCAGCCGCTTGTCGTTTGTCAGTGTTGCCTTTAACAGACTTACATCGAAACCGAAACTGAGTCTGAATCTGAATCTGTATCCGAATCCGCATCTGAATCTCAATCCGCATGTGCGACTGGATTGATTTCGTGTGTTTGTGCGCCTGTTTCGCTTGTTCGTTTGTTTATTTGTTTCGGCCTGCACTTGCTTTGCATTTACTTGACGCCCGCGCCCAGACACAGTACCAGCCCAGTCACAGTCGCAGTCCCAGCCCAGTCCCGGTTCCAGTCCCATTTTGAGTGCCAGTTGCAGTCCGTGCGGCGGTTACAAAGGGGCACGGCTGCCATTTTGGCGTGTCTCTACATTTGGGTGGGTGTCGGATTCAACACTTTCGCCAACGCCGACGCCACTGCCGCCGCCGTGGCCGCCGCTGACGATGGCGTGTGGCAATTGGGCTATAGACAGGCGCAGGCAACACCGCAAATTGCATTGATTTATGTGGGAATGTGGCGTTAATTTGATTTGATTAATCAAGCTGCATGCACAGATTTCACCCCGATCGCCGGCACAGGCTTGGAGTATCGGTATCGGTATCGATATCAGTTCGCCTTACACTCGCTCTGTCTCTGTCTGTGACTATGACAGCAGCATGCGCCGACGGGTCGTGCCCAGGCGCTGACTTATATGTTCGCACACACACTCACATTCAGGTGAGAATGTGTTTGTGTGTGTGTTTGTATGGACAATAATTCACTCAGGCGGCCTAACGGTTTATTAGCATAAATAAAAATAAAATTGATATGTTTGAACTATTTCCTGCAGCAATGCGCGCTACAATTTTCGTACATGACAACCAACAAGCGACTGCAACAAGAACAACCTGCAGCCAAACGAGCTACAACTAATGCCAGGCTGCAACTACAACCTAACTAAGTGCAGCACACGGCACACACAGCACCTTGTTGCCTGCTGCCCATGCAACTCGAAGCCAAGCAACATCGACGATTCAACTGCGGAATTGGTAGCCGGGCAACAAAATGTTGCGCTGTCAGCAGCGCATGCAAATGGCGTGGCCAGTCAGCAGATAAGGAACATTCGGTGGTCCGTAGTTGACAGAGAGAGAGAGAGAGAGAGAGAGAGAGAGAGAGAGTGAGCGAGCTAGCTATAGCTGTCTCGAGAGGGGAGGGAGGGGGAGCTGTGTGTTCAGCATTGCAAGAAACAACCATCGTATCTAATGGTTATATACTCATACATACCACCATTTGGCACTTCATATAAGTTGATTGTCGTTGTTGGTTCAACAGCAACAGTTGCTGCTGTGCGTTTTTTTTTTAAATGACTGATTGAAATCGATATGGCCAAAAGGAAATCGTTTTATATAAGTACTTTGCTTAAACATGATGTCTAAGTAGCTAAACAATTTAATTTCGAATTCGAAGATAAGAATAGGAATAATGAAGTAATGATGGAGTGTTATAACTCTCTACACCTTAATCAACCTAAACGGAGGCGTTTCCCATGCAAGCCGAAATAAATCAATTTGTAATTAGCTCAGGAACTCGGCAAGCGATTAAAAATTATATTGATTTTATAATTGTTAAGATTATTTAATGCTTCGAGCTGAAATTCCAGTTCCCGCAGTGGGTATTTCATTTTTACGCCACGCCCCAAGCACAGTCCCGCAACGTAAGCCAAACGACCGATCGATCGATCCATTTCGGCATAGTCACCAGCATCGAGTGACTGACATGTCAATTTTACAAGCCCACAGACTGTGGCTGCGTGTGTTAGTGTGTGTAAAGAGTGAGACAACATGTGAAAACAAGCTATATAAAATCGAAAAACACGATACGATACGATACGACACGCACGTTCGCTAGTCATACACACCACGCCCCCTGCTCGTACGCAACTCTAGACGATTGGGCTATTTCGATAAAGAAATCATTTATGCAAATTCTCTCGACAGTTTCTCAAAACTTGAGTGGCAGTCAGTCTGAGCGTCAGCAGCAGCAGTAAATCGCAGCTAAAAGAGTCAGCTCATTTTGATTAAAGCACTTCATTTCGATGCGATACACAAATATTTCATGCATGGCATTTGCATAATCAGCTCGAGTGATCGCCAGTTCGGCAGTCAGATCGCGAGATTGATACAAAGACTTGTATGTGGTCGAAAAGTGACTTAAGTGGGTTAAAATGCAGGCGTTAACTGGACTAAACGGTAACGCAGGCAGACATAACTAGTATAGGTGGGGGCAAGCTTTTCATATGCTAAAGTTGAAACTGTTAATGGGCCTCAATAGGTCTTAGGCTAATAACACACACGTCCAGCTCGCCGCAAACTCATTACAATTGCGGCTCTCGCTCTTGGCGTGTGTGTGGCCCGTGCGAGCAAAGCAAACAGTAACTAATATGCAGTTAACCCACAAATGCCAGTGCAAAACAACGTGTGCTATTATTAAAATTTTTTTCTTTCTCGAAAAACTATCAAAGCTAACGGCAGTTCGGCGTAGCCTCTACCCTGTACGCGCACTATACAATAAGCTGCGGCTACGGCAGCGGCCATAAGCCATTCAAAGTGTAATTGATGATGAAAAAAGAGATCGATCATATTAAGCGAGCGCATATCAATCATGAACACGACAAACTGTAAGCAGCACCGCATGCCTTGTGCGACTATTTCAACGTGCGGACCAACGCGGCGTATGCGTAACATGTCGCAACGGAGGCATCGCAGCTACCTGCCCCAAAGCCACAAAAGTCAACATAAATATTAACCAGAGCCACAGTCAGAGAGGCACTCAGCCACTGAGGCACTGGCGGACATGACAGACTCGCGTTAAATCTTTAGCCAGGCGCACTGTGCGTATGAGTAATGTTTTTGGCTCAACGAAGCTGCAAAACTGTAATAAGCCGCACACATTCCATACCGAAACGAGTTATTCATATTAATTGGCCTTTTCATAGCTCAATATCTTTGTGGCCTCTTGGTCAATTGTTGCTGTGGGGGCTCAGTAGATTGTTCTACTTTCCAGACTCGATTCGCCCATGAATCGTGTCGATCGCCGTTCGCATCTAAAATTGCCATAAGATTACGCAGCAAAATAGTTGACGCCCTTACGCAGCGCACAAAGGGCGACACAGAGAGAGAGTTTGAGAGTGAGACATGTAGAGGGAGGGAGAGAGAGAGAGAGTGCTGCTGCTGCCCCACTCATCGGTCAATCTTCGAATTTGCAAATTAGCCGGGGGCAACAGACGCGCTGTGCAGCATCTAGACCCAATTTCATGGTGTCTATCGTCTATCGTGGCATGGCAAACTTTTTATTTGCTTTAAGATTTCTTTGTTGCTTATTTTGATTAATTTTTTGTTGTTTTTCCCCCTTGTTGTATTTATTTTGTGATTTTTTTCTCTTCTTCGTTTGCCGTGAAGCAGCAAACATTTGTGGCCCGCTCATGATGATGGTGGTGTTGGTTGGTAACCCAAAGCTTCCGTTGTTAAGCGATTTGATTTAAGAGCGCTTTCTTATCGTTTATTGTGAGCGAAACGCAGGCATAACAAATTGGAGCAATGGCATGTGTTGCCCGATCTTGAGAAGGCGGAAATAAATAAAGCGATGTGATGGGTCTGCTTTCTTTCGACTACGATTATTTACGGCGCCAACTGGCATCAGGTCTTGAGTATAAAGTATGCCAATCAATAAAGTGTATAGCCATGGAACTACTAAGTAGTCCACTGGGTTCCGATCTGCATAAATAAATCTTTAAAAAGACATAAATAAAAGAAACTCAACGAATAGTAGGGAAAATAAAAGAATCTGACTTAATAAGTATTATTGTGGATTTGAAGATAGCTTGCATTTTAAATGTTTTATAGATCTAGAATTGATATCATCACAAAAATAGCATTCTAAACGATTAGCCTAAGGCTTTTGACAATGTTTTGAGTGCTAGAAAACTCCGAAAAAAATTAACTGATCTGTCACACTGTCTCCTAATTGTTTCATACTCATACAGACCTAATCTACCCATTTGTTATGGCTGTTGGGTATTTTAAATGAGAACTAGTGCGAATGCGTATCCATATTGCTTAATTAATTTTATGTTCATCATAAAAAGAATACCCTAGAAAACGTAAGGCCAAAAGTGGCTGCACACATGTCGACCCAGAAGCCTCAAACCATAAATCTTCATCGTTTATGTCGCTTAATTGCAATGCGAGTCATCCAAAGCGAATCAATAGATATATATATAAAGAAGTATATCGAGTTGAAAAAACACTTGTTAATTCTCGAAAATTGAAAACTAAAGCTGTCGATGTTTTTTTTATGCGACCGGCGACCTTTAAGTCATCGAAGACATCGCGCCGACGCTGAGCTTGGCGATGTCTGCATTTAGCTAACTGCAAATGCGGGAGAGAGCAAAGAACCAGTTGGCCCCGTCTGAGCACCCAGCCGACTTCATTGTTGTTGTTGCTGCTGCTGTTGTTGTTGTAGTCGGCTGTTACCAATGCAATGCAATGCAAAAAAAAGAGGAAAATGCCGTTAAAGTTATTTTGCATCATTAGTATGATATGTGTGCTTGTCTTGGTGTTGATTTCTGTGCGCCGGCTGTGAGAATTACAAATGTGTATAGCTCTCTGTGTCTACGTGTGTGTGTGTATTAGCAGCTGAGCTCACATATTTTTCAACATTTAATATCCACCTTGACTTTGATAGGCCATAATGCCATAATGCCGCCACATGTACACACAGCTGAAGGCACCGGACCCGGCAATGACCATTGCCAGCCCGAGCAGTCCGAGCAGCCCGAGCAGCCGGCGCAGCGGTGCTGTAAATTATCCGCAGTTAGTGACCCGGCGTGGCTGCATTGGCATATTTCAAGCGCTAAATGCATCATTAGGCAATTTGATTTACAACCACAAGCGCAGCCAAAGCCCAAGTCGAAACCGATGGAAAACACACGTGTTCCTATCGCCGGGATGTGACCAGTCCGAGTACACGGTTAGTAAATGCACTTAAGATATGAATATGAAAGCGATTACGTATTCGACCGACTGTGTGCGCAATAGACAATATTCATATTCAATTTGCACTCGTTATTGATAACTTGCGCAAATTAATTCGCTGCATTTGCCCGGCTAGGCCAAACAATTTAATTAAACAATTTCGCCATTGCCATTAAAAAAATATATAATCAAAATGTGTTGGCAATCTGTAACGGCTGAGAGGCAGCAACACTGCTGTTGCAGCCAATTGGTTTTTGGCCAGCAGCGCTCTTTTCGGTCAAAACAAGATCGCAGCAAGTGGCACGCAATGTTGCAGTTGCAGCTGCTTCTGCGTCGGCTGCGGCTGCGGCAGCTGCCGGCTGTGATGGTGGCTACCTGATGCGTATCGAGCGGCATTTTAAATGAAGCGATTAAAATCGAACGCCTGCACAGTTACACATTTCGCCAAGCTTGCCCGTTTCCCCACCCCTCTCTATCACACTCTATCTCGCTCTCTCTCTATATCGTTGTATCTTTTAATTCAATCATTTTTCTCACAGTCAATGCTGGCACACACATGAATTATGTGAATTGAGTTACATGAGATCATTCGCCGCATTGCGCAAAAGTAAACACACACACACACACACACACACTGAGTGAAAGAGCGAGAGAGCGAGCCGTTACTCATACGCCGCGTGGGCTGCCGTAATGGCTCATTAGAATAAGCAAACATACCGAAATATTTCGTATATTCCAATAGCGGTCAACAAGCGTGCGGAACACCCACAGCTTGGTAAACATTGACGCGCAGCAATTAGAGCCAAACAGACGACAAGTGAGCAGAGCCAATGGTGCTGGAGCTGAAGCTGGCGCTGTAGCCAAAGTCAAATCTCATCGAAAGATATGTAGCCATTGGCTGCGTTAGTTATTTATGCGCTTGTTTGCCTTTTAAGACACTTGTTGATGCTCGATTGCCGATTGTCATTGATTTATGCCACTAATTGTTATTCATGACGTCGTAGGTGGCCTAAGCTGTCGTCCCTCTGGTCGCTTCCACCTGTCTCTTTCCGTACCTGCACCAAGTCCTTCGCTGCGTAGGAACTTGCTCTACAAATCGCGTGCAGATGTCTCATTAATCAAACGAAAATCGAAATCGAAATCAAATCAAACCAAATCGTATCGGAAACAGGAATTTTTTGCCACGAAACAGCATCTTATGATTTGTTTATGCCCTGGTAATGGGCTACCACATCCAACACGGGGCTGAGCCACATCTTGTAGTTCGTTTCATTTCTCGTTCGCATTTCTATGACCGCCTACGCAAACTGCGTGCGTTGTTGCCTCAAATTTGTCTCATGTCAGCATAAATTTGGCTTGATTGATTTTAAATTTGAGCATATTTAATAGCTTGCAGACCAATTTCCGACACAGCATCAGCGTCATCACTGGCGGCATATATGTAGTATAAACCCAAAACTGAAACAAGAAATATACTATATGTATGTGATATTTTGCCTTAATGACGCTGCATACCAAATAAGCCCGAAATTCTGTTGGGGTCGCCGTCATTTTGATTGAGCATGAATATGCATGCTAAAAATGCTAATGTTAATTAAATTAACGAGCCTTAAAGCTTTTATATAATTTATTTTTCTTTTTTTCCATTTCTTAGATGTATTTCTTCGGTTTCTGTCGATTTATGTTAATGCGAACATTTAAATGTTTCCCAATTCTAATTCATGTAAAGTTTGATAAATGCTTTGCACTCAGCAGTGGTCCAAATTTATCGACTAATTTGACTGTAATTTCTTTGATAGCCTGTCCATTTGTTGAAAAGTTGAAGACGTAACCTTCTATGCTATCCAATTAGTCTTCCATCAAAATCGATGATAAGATAATCGAGAGTGAAAACGATAAATTAAAAGTGAAGTGAGCAGATCAATTCAAACATTTTCAGCTCAGCTCAAAATTATGTGCGTATTTGGTATGAAGTTTTAAAATTGTTTCACACACGAGTTTGTGTCTATTACAAGGTATAGGCTGCTCTGGTTTGTGCCCTTATATGTAGAAACCTTTTCAGTAGTTTCATTATTTACATATGTTTTATCCAAATATCTTTATGCATGCTGTATTTAAATGTCGTCGGCATTGTTCACATTTCGAGCAGCAAATTATCGGTCAAATTGCGCCATAAATAAGCCGGGCAAAAATTGTTGTAAATAAACAACAACAGCACTAAATAAATGAATAAATAACTTAAGATCACATTTTTTGGGCCAGTTATAAGGCGGCTAATGGAGCTGCTTGCTGTCGAGCGGTGATCGCTCGCTTAATGGCGCGAATTATTTACAGATTTTAATGTCAAGCCAATATTCGAAATATCGACATTGCTGCGCCTTTGTGATTATGGGCTGCTGCCTCTGCTGCAGCAATACGGCTAATACTTTTTGGCGGTATGCGGTTGCTTTTATTTAAAACAAATCGTAAATGTTTAAATGCCGCATAGTTTCGGGCCCCAAAAAAGAAGCCGACGCGTCGGCGGTGGTTTTGGCGTTGCCATCTATCTTGGTGTTGGTATCTGTTTCGGATTTGAGATTTGGAAGTCGGGAGTCCGTGTCGATGTCGGTGTTGGTGTCGAAGTTGGAGTTGGAGTCGGTGGCTATCAGTGGCAGCCGTTGTTGTTTTGTTGCTTTTTGAGGTGTGTCCCAGGCCCGATTCGGGTAGACATTATGAAAATAAACAAAAAAAAAACTGGAGAAAAAACACACGCACACACACAGAAAAACAAGCCATGTGTAGCATTGAATGCGTTCCAATATTGAATGTGGAGCAGTTTGATTTGAAAAGCCCAGTAAAGAAAACAACAATGAAACAACAAGCTCGGCCCAAAAAACCAACAATAAATTTCTGAGGTGGCTGCTGCTGGCACTGGCTACTTAAACAAACAGCGAGCGCGCATAATGAAAAATATAGCGGCATCGGGTTAGATAAAAAAATAAACTTCTATTTTTAAGATATTTTAATCATAATAATAGACAACTCTGGCAGCAAAGCTGACAAAAGCCTTTGTTCAAATGTCAGAGTTAATAAAAGCGCAAAAATTTATTTTAAACGTTTTTTAATGACATCGCTGGGTATGGGTGATCACGTGTGTATGTGTATGAGTGCGGCTTGAGCAATTTGAAAGAGCCACGCATTTCATGTACCAAAAAAAACACACTGGCTTAGTTACATGCCCCATTGCCAACCTCTGCCTTTGTTTCCACAGTTCTTTTTCGACGGCCGAGCTTCAAATTGGACGCTCTGAAGCCGCCTGAGTCGATGCCGATGCTGATGCCGAAACTGAAACCCAAAACCGACACCTACAACATGGCATCACGTACAAATTTCGTATGCACGATTTTGCACTATTTTGATATTTATCCAACACCTGCGCTTTAAATGAAGTCGGAGTTGCAGTTGAAGTTTGAGTTGCAGTTGGAGTTGCAGTTTTGAGTTTGGAGATGGTGATGCTCAGCCAAGAGATCTGCGTCTGGGTGAGATGAGGCTATGTTGCCATTGAATGATCACGCTGAACATGAAAAGCATGAAAAAAGTCAACGACAGCGACGACGTCTTCTAGACCTCTCAAAGCATATTCAAATCTCCTGCCAGAATTGACAACGTCAGCCCAGCTGTGGGCCTGGAGGCCTGAGAAACTGACAGACAGGCAGACAGAGATAGAGACGAGCCGAGAGGCTGACAGTCTCAGGCTGCAAACTCCAGCTGAAGATGCCTTCAATGCCTCCGTCACATTACAACAGTTGCATCGATATTTATGACTGGCAGTCAGCATAAAAACAGTTCAAAGTATTGCCAAAATAAATATGATGTAATTAACGAGCAACCAGTCGCGTTCCTACATTGACTTGAGCCTTTTATTCTCAGCCCTCCTGTCAGACAGTTGCCAGTGTTGCCAAAGTTGCCAAAGCTGCCAGTTGCCCAATGACATTTTTGGTACCTTCAAAAATGTGAGCTGTATTTTGTAAGCCATGCAAATAGTTTTGCCACTTCTCGAGCCACGCTTAAACATTTTCGGAGCTGTCAGAAAACAAGTCGTGAAACATTATTAAGCCAAATGCATAGCATTTCCGTTAATCAAGCACCCGCTAGCAGCAGATATAACTTAATCTGCGGAGCGCCAAAAAAAAATAAACAACTGTCAGAATAAGAGAAACATAAAATGCAAATGCGACTTGTAGATACTCTTACTCATAGTAAAGTTATGAAACTCTTTGTAGACATAGTAGCATAGCCAAGGCAGCATTTTTATTTACACAATCTCAGCTTAGAAACGGCATTTCATGGCTCAGCAAAGAACTAAAAAGAACTTCAACGCCATGGACAGACGCGGTAAGAAACCGCGTTACCGTGGCAACCACAACGGACCACGAGCAGGCAGGCAACTCTGGCAACTCATAAGCATTATGATTGCCTTCAATAAATTGCAAATAATTTCGACCTCATTTCGCTAGGCGTCGTCGTCATTGTTGCTTGGTCCGCCACACGGTCACGGACGGCGTTCGTATGCCACTGGCCCCCAACCGTTTCGCCACTCCCCGCCCACGCTCGCACCCCCCGCTGGCGTATAATAACGCTGCGTGAAATAATTTTTGAGATATGGACACAAGTCAAAGCGAGCCAATTCTTTTTTTCCAACTCTCGTAGCATTGGACCACGCACTGACAATTTTCGCAGAGCAGCGCAATAAATTTAATCTGCGCTTTATGCGAATGTTCGATCACTTTTTAATTAAAATACAATCAAATGTCAAGTTTAAATCGCTGGAGCGCCAGCTGCAATCGACAGGCTGCAAGCTGCAAGCCACTGCATGCTGCATGCCACAGATGCCGTCCAAAGCAAACACTTGTCATCTTGACAGGCCAAACAAAGCGTGACTGACGTGTGGCCAGTCAGACGGCGGGAATAGACAGACGGATAGACAGACGGCTAAACGGGCGAACTCACGCAGTAGGCCTAACGAGGGTCATTCAATGAGTTGAGCTGCATTTGCATAGACCCCCACACACGCACACTCCAGCCCAAGTCTCAGTCCCAGCTACAGCTCCAGTTGCTCGGCACGGCATATGCAGTGGGCACATGTTTGGACTCCGGTTGAAAACTCGAGCTTGGATTTGTTTTTAAGCAAATGCGCGCGTGCGTGGTGGCAGCTAACAATTGGGAAACAATGTTCGGGTACGGGTACGAGTACTAGCCGCATTGCTGCCTTTTGTCAGAGTTAGGCTTTGTTGTGTGCTTTGTTTGTTGTGTGTTTGTCTCTTATGTGTCTGTTGATAGTTTTGCGGCGATAAGCGCGACATGTCAGCGTCAGCTGGGCCAGCCAGCTTGGCTATGGGGACGCCAGCGGCGGCAACGCCAGCTTTAGATTCAAGCACAATATATTTTGTCAGCTCAAATGGTGTACATAATAGCCTAGAGATAAGATAGTAATGGGCCGGTTAAGCGGCTCATAAATCATTGGCATGGAAATTGCTTTTCTATGATAGACAACTTGTTAGCGTTGTTAGCGGCCACTTCCGCAAGGCGAAACCTGCAAACTAAGCCATTTTAAGCAGTACTTTTCACTTTCCGCTAAACAGTCGACATCCGCCCAGCAGCAACAGCGACAGCCAACAACAACGGTTACAGCAATAGAAACGGCAGCAGCAGCCAACAACAACAACAAAAACACCAACAGCAACGACAACGAGAGCAAGATCGAAGCATGGGGAAAAGTTCATTTTCAAAGTAAACAAACAAAAATAAACTCATTTTCATACTCACCGCCGGTCAGTGTAATGAATGTGCAAGTTTTTTCGTGGTATGCGCTTCCTGCGCTGATTTCTGATTTCTATATATACCATACCATACCATACTCGTACATCCAAGCACCAACAGATATGCTGAGAAAATAACAAACCCAGAAGAAATATTTCCACACTTGGGCAAAAATATGCGAGTTAACGGAACTGACCTCTGAGAGATCGGGTACAGGAATCGGATGCCCACACATACAGAGATGTAATGCGCCGTTTCGATATAGCATACTTGTACTTATTATCTGAATAATAACATGATTATACGGTGTAATTCCTATTTATGCAGCATTAATTTTTGGAGAGCAGCAAAGTAATATGCACGTTTGATTTTACTGTGATGTGAGCGACGAGAATAACCGCATATTTTGCATACAATTTAGATCGATCTTAAAAGATATATTCAGCAAACACAATTCCACGTATGCTTTGCATAATTTTTCGAAAAAAACACATAAGAATTTTACAAAAAAAGAATTGTGGATTAGGGGCGCGTGCTGTTGATGAGTTTCATTTGGAATTTATTTGGAATAAATTTTAAAAATGTCTCGAAGCACAGGGTATGGTAAAGTCGTGTTCTGCCCTCTAGAGAATTCCTGTCCGTTTATTGATACATTTTATTTGCGTCGTGCGGCAGCATTATACAAATTTCTTACACTGTAATATGATTGATTGCCCCGTTGACCTGGAAACGCAGTACACAACGCTCGAACTAATAGTTACACTTAACAATGAGCCCCAGAAGATTGGAGAGCAGGAAAGTAGTAGAGCAGCCCAACAGCCCAACGAAATGGGTCAAGCGGGGCGGCGGACCAACCCAGTAACAAAAAAAAAGTAGTTCGAGATCGGCGGTCGAGTGGGCGCTGCATGCCACAGATGGACTTGCAAGGGGCAAGTGTTTTCCAGGTAGCTACCACGAAGAAACCAAAAACATGATGAGGTTGCAGGGCAGTGTCCATGACGTGGCGCTATTTGGCATTTCGGCAGTGGCACAGTTGACGAAAGCGGCAAGTTAATGATCTGCCTCCATTGTTATTCTTATTATTATTACTTGAATTTTCAATTTCACTTTTCTACATATAACATACACATATGTAGATCAAGACAGCATGTCATGCTAGCTGGACGCGAGACTCTCTCGCCAACCAACTGGAGAAGCAGCACCAATGGGGCGCATAGGTAATTAAAACACCGTTAATATAGGAAACGCTCGTCGCTAGGTGTCAAATCAAACATAAAAGATATTATTAGGAATTCATAAAAAGTGCTCAAAATTGAAAAACACTCTCTGAGAAATGTGAGAAAAACGCAGCATGCCAGAATGGACGCATAAATGCGCTGTAAAATGCAAATGAGGCGGGTAGACAGACAGAGCGAGCGCAAGAGAGAGAGAGAGAGAGGGAGAGTGACGAGACATGACGATAGAGATGACCACAGATAGCCAGAGATATGACAACTAATAAGCCGGGTAATGGCATTGCTGGACTGGCTACAGCACAATGGGCCCCCCGTCAAATGTAGCGTTAAGTGATCAAACGGCATTAAGCCATAAAACTAGATATGGCCAAAACGAAAGAAACCTCTGCTCGAAATCAAAATCAAAAACCAAAGATTGAGTTGAAAATGCATATTGATTGACGTTGAAATGTTTTAAATGGAGCAAGACTCGTAAGAGCCCGAGCCAGGTGCAAGTGGTTTTCGTTTTCACTGTTGTTGCTGTTGTTTCTGTCGTAGAAGTTGTAGCTAATAAGTGGAAGTGAAATGAATTAGTGAACGCTTATGGGGGTCGCGACGTTGCGGCACTCAAAGAACTGTTTACCGGATCTACTCAAAGGCTTTTAAGCGACCCAAAAGACCCCAGAGAGGCCCCCGGTGCCAGTTCCAGATCAATGGGCCATTGAAGCAACTCGTCGCACAAGCATTGCCAGTCGAAATCGTAAATTCGAAATCATTGACTAAAAGCTTTTGATAAATTATACGAAAAAGTCAGTTGAGACCAAGGGGCCGGTAAATGAGTGTATGCGTGAAAGAGAGGGCAACCTTAGTAGCTACATCAATGAACGCTAAATTGTATGAAATCTATCAATGGGGAAGCATAATTGTGTGAGAAAAATATCGTGCATATTGGAAAGTTGGAGAGCGCTGGGCGTGTCCATTATTTTCGGGGGCCTTTCGAAATTCTAGAGGTCAAAAGGTACATATATCTGGATATTTCTCTTTGGCGAACTTCGAAATTTGCACAGGCCTCCATAGGTTCATTCATAGTTAACAAATCCATAAGCAATCGTAAAATGTTCAGTTTATGAAGCGCAACGTTACAAATGCTGACAATTCAGCAACGTGTGAATTAAGTATATATATGAAGGGTATGCCACAATCTATGCAAATCCCCTCCTATTCAAATATAGTTTTCAAAACGTCTCAAAAATAAACCATACGCTTCGAGCATAACAATAATAACAATAAGCACTACAAATCAAAGATCAAATGCTCACAATGAATTATGCTACAACCGAAAATGATTTTGGCCGCAAACAAAAGACTTGGGAAACGAACAAACATAAAAATAATTGACAAATATATTATACATATATAAATCAGAATAGCTAATAGAGCGCGAAGAGCGCACAGTTTACTCTTAGCTCAAAATCCCCGCATATAATAACAAAAGCAAGAGAAACAAAAACGTCGACTGCGGCAGCAACTCAACTTCAACAAGAAAGATCGAAACGTTTTCATTGATTTTTCGCTGACTGCGGAGTCGACGTCCACGTCGACGCCAACGTCCACCAAAAATAAAACCTAGGCAGCTTTTATTATCATTTACCGCTTGTCCAGCGTACAAAACAACAACAGAAAAGGCACACAAAAAATCTTTCATGTCTCGCTCTTCCAGTGTTGCCGTCATGCTCTCAGCAGCACCAACGCCAACAGCAACACCAATAGCAACAACAACAGCAGCAGCACCAGCCCCAGCACCGACTTAGACTGCGAAGCAAGCAGCGAACGCGGCTGCGGACCAGCAACTTCTTGGACTTGCTGGCCCGGGTCCGAGCCCGGCGAGATTTAGTTCAGTTTCAAGTGTTTGTGCGTTGCGTGTGCCACGAAGCGGAGAGCGGAGACTTTGTAGCGTTTCGTTGTCGTTGTCGTTGCTTTCGGCTTCGTCGTATCGACTTCCGTAGAGTTTTGTTGCCGTCGGCCGCCAAAAAATTCAATCACGATCGTCGTCTTCGTGGGCGTCGCGACTCCTGTCGCCAACTTACCGCGCAAACGCAAGCCAAAAACGCAACGGAAACCAAAACCGAACCAAAACCGCGAACGGAAGTCAGAGCCAGCGATAACGAGCGACGATTATTGCAGTATTTTTAATTAACGAGGCTCGACGACCAAAATTAGTTTTCCAGAATTTTTAATGAGCCCAGAGCCCAAGGAATGGCATGAAAAGTGCAAAAATTATGTATTGTATGATAAGTTGATAATACTTATAGTGATTTGTGTGTGAGTGTTTCCAACAATTGAGCGTCATAAATAATGCCCATAATGGGTTGAGGTTAGTTTGCGTTGCGTTGAGAATCCCAGTGAGAAACTAATGCAAAGTGTGAAGCACAAAAAGAAAAACAACAACAGAATTGTCTGTGTTATCAATTTCAACATCTATATTTATATACACTCATGAAAAAAGTCGCGAGCACCTTTATATGGATTTATTAAGATATTCAAATTGGATAAAATTCCCTACGTCTTGAAACTGGTGAGTGCAAGTTTCTTGAGAAGTTCGTTGCCCAAGTCTTTTGTTTAACGTAAGCAGAAAAATTAAATAAAAAACCAAACTACACACATGTCTTTTCTGTTGATCATGCCAAAAAAAAATCTATACAATTTCTATAGGTCGAAAATAAAAATATTTTATAAGTATATAGAAAAAAAAATTGATTTCAATACAAAGCATGTTCGGAAACTAACGTCTTATCGTGAGCATAAATTTGTTGTTTATCTTTATCGTTTGCATAGGACAAATACCGATATAGTGGAGTCGACTGTCTGGAAATATCCACCTGTGTTCAGCTAGTTTCATTAATTTTAAATGCTCTTCTTTTGTTTCTGTTTTTCGGTTACTCTTGAATGCTTATGTTCCTGTTGTCAACCGAAACTAGTTAGAAATATAAATTTATAATAGCAAATGCAAAGAGCGTAGAAATCACTGGAAATGGTAAAGGGGTAGACAAATAAAGAGAAATCATGCTTCAGCCCAGCAAACTGCACAAGCTCTCGTAATGTGGCCAGCGCTGTGCGATTCGCAAAACTAGCTCTGATGACGTTTGATTTGCCATAAAGAAACAACAAATGAAAATCCATACTCAATATGCAAACATTGTGGTGTAAACGATTTAATCGTTCAAAAAATGCCACTGATCGTGTCAGAAATTAGTCACTCGCTGTGATCACGCGCCTAGCTCGCAATAATTATACACTAATTTAGCGTATAATTAGCTAATTAGAACTGCGCAGCAAAAGCCACAAAACCGAAAACTGAAAAGCCAAAAGCTTCAAAATCTTCCGGCTACACCTTCTGTGCAAAAATGTTTGCGAAAATAGAAAAGAGCGAGCTGGCATGACTAAACCTTTGACAAGCTGAAAAAGCAATAAATCAAATTTGCTCGCTTGTGTTAGGGGTTTCAGTAAATATTAATGGCTTCATAATTGCAAATTTCGGTTTGCCATGAAACATGTTGAAAATTCTCTATATTTATATGTTGCTAGACATGCAAATCCTACTTAAGACACATGTGGCAATATTACTGAATTTTATAAGAAAAATAATACAACTTATTGATGAGGTATAGAGGTATTAAGATATAAATGGTTTTCCACAAAGAGCTTATGCATTAACAGGAATTGATCGCAGTAAACAAGTCTGTTCATAGCGTAAAGTTTATTTATATGACAAGTAAATCAAGCAATAGAGATGAAGTATAACGGCAGCGGCGCTTAATGTGAGACTAATAAATTTGCAATCAATGAATACTAAGCAGATTCAATTATTTGAATTAAATTAATGTAGAATAAAAACTGACAGCAAAAACAAACCCCAGAGAAATTCCAACGACATGCGATATTATGCAGAAACTATGATGCGCGGTACTAGTAGAATAAAGGGAGTATTATGAAGGAGTAACATTAGATTAGAAAGTGTGTCGTGTGACAAACATCGAGATAGACTCAAGCAATGCTATTATTGATTAATGTTTGACACAAGCTGCCAAGTTCATTATAACCATATTGATTTGGGACAATCAGTTAATCTATTGCCCTTATGTATGTTACGTTCAGTAAAAGCACAAGCAGCTTTCTTCATGGCGATTTCTTTTCCCTTGTGCGGTTTTTGACTAATCTCAGCAATTCATGATAATCTCAATTATTCATTGGACATGATGAAACAGTATAATCTCTCTCAATTCGTAGCTAATATTCGTTCAGAACAATCAATGATAATGCCTAAATTAAAAGCTGTTAAGCTGTGCGCTGAAGCTTAGAAAATCATACTGATTAATTTGTTTGCCTTTTATGGATTTTTCCAAATTTTTAATGTTAATCATTAAAATGTGACGGCTGTCCAACGGACAACAACAAAAACTTAGTATGTGTTAAAGCGCCAAAGGCGTCATATGCAAATTGTGTGTTTGTTTGGTTTCGTTCATAATTTTCTATGAAAAATGTGCCCGCTATTAGTTTTGGCGTTGTTGTTAGTGTTGCTTTTCGTTTGTTGTTGGTGCTGCTGGAATGTCGGTTGTTTTCTCACATAAATTTGCCGCAGGCGCAAAATTTCACTCAAATGAAACCGGAAGCGCGCTCGTCAAGTGGAATGGACTCAGACTACTGCTCTGTAGGTCGACGAAGAAGTGTGTTTAGTTTATCAGTAGAAGCTGCAACAGTAGCAAAAGAAATTTTAATATTTACACACAACGCACAGAGCACAAATTTTGCACTCAGTTTTTCTCACTTTCGCGTGTTCATAGATCTCATGTGTGTGCGAATGTGTGTCGGTGTGTGTGTCCGGCTCGGTGCTCTCTGTTTGTTTGTGTTGCCTTTTTTCCACGCTCCTCATGTCAGACACTTTGTCAAAATAGCATTTGTTACGCTGCCAGTGCCAGCCACCAACGCACCGGACAACAACAACAGTAGCAACAGAAACAGCAGCAACAAAAAAAGTAAAAACAACATCGTCCCGAGTTTCAGGCAAAGTAATAACGAGCGTTATCCAAGCATCATCATTATCAACTTTTAACCATCGGTTTATGTTGTGTGCCACCGAAATGATTTAATTTTGACAGACCTTTTTTTTCAAGTTTCTTTCTCGACTTTTATGTGTGGGAGTTTTTGGCTTTTAATTTAAATTTTTTCTATTTTTTTTTATATTTGTCTTTTTTGGTCATAATTTTTGTCGTCTCTTTGGCACGCATTGTTGCTGCTCCATGGCTGCTGCTCGCATTGCTGTTGCTGCCGTTGTTGCTTTAATTTTATTTGATATGCATTACCCCAGCTTGGCTTTCGTTTTTGTTTATTTCTTCTACAACTTCTCCTTTTTGGCATTAAGTGCTTGTAAATTGGGTCAGTGGGAAGTTACACTTCAGTCATCGTCATCGTCATCGTCATCGTCATCGCCATCGTCGTGGTCGTCGCCTCTTTGCTTGTTGTTGTTGTTGTTGATGTGGTACACTACAACATCATGTGTCATAAATTATTTGTGGCTCTTGCTCTTGCTATCTGGCTGAGAACTTTTGCCGGAGCAGCTTTTGCCATGCTTGATTTTGGTTGTTTCATTTATTTATATACTTCAGACAACCATAAATAAACACAGTCTTATGGATGAACTGCAACACATGTGCTTCATTTTATCGATTTTTAGGTATCTTAAGTGCAATTGTTACTATTCGCCAAATAGTGTTATGAAATCCAAACAAAGTTGTGTATCTCACATAGAACTTTTTAAAGTTCGTTGTCTAAGTCTTTTCTTACAGCAAAGTTCGTTGTCTAAATCTTTCTTAACCACAGCGATATATCTTATATATAACTATTGCAAGGTCGGTTCGTCAGTTTGTCCATTTGTTCATGCACGTTCGTTGTCTAAGTCTTCCGTTTTTAAAAACTTCCTTTAATTGAATGTTAAGGATAGATTGACCGAAGTCCTATGAAATCTGCAGTTGCTGCACATTTCTGCTACTATTTATAGGCCTGACCTGGTACTATATACGATATGCCGATATCAACATCCACTGTCAACGCTTGTTGCCCGTTAGAGGCAGTCAGGAAGCAATGTGCAATCTGAAGTGACTTTGGCTGTCTGCTGTCTAGACATTCTTCGATTTTTCCTGCCAGCTGCAACAACATCAACACCATAGGCAGCAGCAGCGGCAGCGGCAGCAGCAACAGATGAGTAGAACAAGTGCATCAGAGGCTGCTCAATGCTGGCGAATATGTACATACTTACGAGCACATCCACGAAAGCAATACATTTCAGTGCTGCGCTTGATTTTTATTGACACAAGTCGTTAGCGGACTGCTTGTTGACTGCCGGCTGGCTGCACGGCCTGGCACACATTTTGCATATTTTACGAGTTCGTGTTGTTGTCGTTGTCATCGCTGCCGTTGCTCCTAATGTTTTTGTTGCTGCCGTAGAGTGGATGGGCCTAAACTGTAGCCGTTACCCAAAGTCATGTCTGAGCTTGTGCAATGCAAGTTTCTCGTTGTTTTTGTTGTTGTTTTGGTTTTAAAAAGCTTTTGCATAATTACTGTGGAACGTTTTGATTTGAATTCTATGTACTTCTGGCAGCCACTGCACTACTGAAGATTGTTTTATGTGCGCGTTAAATTGCCAGTTTTCCTCAATACCTGACCCAGGGGACAGGTGACCTACTTGCTGACATATTGCGCTGTGCTCTACTACTCCTCACTAAGCTGTGCACAGACCTTATTTAATAAATCAAGAACAGACACCATGTACAACGACAGTACATATATGAATGTATATAGATATAAAATGTGCACACATATAAGCAAAGTATAAAAAATAAATCATGAAGACCCCCTGCCAAATGAGTTTTCACATAAGTACACGGCGATTTCGCTTGTTAACATTAATAATAACTTGTAATTTGCAGTTGTTTCAAAGCCCCCGTTGTTTAAAATCACCGAAAGAGGGCGACGCGGTCGGTGTCGAGTAGGGCAACAGGGAGGGGGAACAAAAGTGGAGAGAGGAGAAGAAAAAAAAACTAATTACAACATTTTTCACATATGTAAACATTCATTCATAATATTAAACCACACAATCCAGCAAGCCAGCCGTCGTGTACATCGACGAGAAACTAAGAAACAGAAATTCGAAAACTCACTTTGAAGATCTTCCGCGTGGCCAGCAAAGCTGTTGGCTGGCACAGCTGTTGGTTTCTCTCATTCTCTCTCTCTCTCTCTCTCTCGCTCTCTCTTGCGCTCTGTGTGTTGTTAATTTTTGTTCATTAAGTCAGAAAATGGCCAAGTTTAATGTTTGACTGAGGCACAAAATTAATTAAACATTTATCAAAATCAAAGCCACATCGCAAGGCAATAAACGAGCATCTCCCCGAAAATAAAAAAAAAACAACCAAAACGAACGAGAAATAAAACAAAACCTTAAAAGATGTCTGAGATCTGTCGCACTGTTGACATTTCAACATTAAAATATACTTATTTTGCTAGTCATTGTTTTGGTAAGATCTACTATGTACTTGATACGGTTTTTGTTTTCATTTTTATCTTGGCATTGTCACGCCTTTATTGCGTTTATAATTTTGTTAAAGTTTGCGGCACACAATGAAATCGAAATTAAAATTGAAATTGAAGCTGAGATGTGTCTCTCACATGAAGCTCGAAAAGACGAACAGAAAACAAAAGCTATGCACATATCCCACTTAACGCATACAGATCTTGGTTATCCGAGATTCCAATTCGGCTTACGGCTGGCAATGGAAGTGGACATCGACATCAGTTATCTGTTTCTTTTAAATGAAAAATGCTCAAAATACGAAATAAAGAAGAAACAGTCTGTATCGTTCTTCTTTATGTGGGGGCCTTCGTTTTCGCCTGCCTTATTGCCTGCCCGACTGCTTGACGGCCTGTGAGATGGAGTCGCAGCCGCCGCAATCGGAGTTGGAGTCGAAGTCAGAGTCAGAGAGTCGGACATTGGACATCGTCGGGCATATCGCAGACTTGGCCCAGCACTTGAACTGTACTTGAGTGCTGTAAATATTTTTTAAAGCTGCCTTATTGTGTCAAGCGCTAAAGTTGAAACGAACCTCGAATGCTCTGACGTTTGCAGATGGGCACGGTTTATATGTCAGGTGAATTAAAAGCAAAGCTTATTAATATTTGACGGTCGCTTTGAAGATTTCGCTTGATCTCAAGCGGTTGTCAGGGTGGTCCGAGAAATCATTAAAAAGGTTTTAGATTGAAAATTTTCGCTTGATTTTATGTAAACTGTAACTTATATACTTATAATGTTACAAGTTCTGCTAGAAAAGGAAATTTCGCTTTTTCAATAAAGAGCATATTCCCCCAAAAGCGTTGTTTCTTCTTTTTTTTAACTCTTTTCCATGCAATCTTGGGTTCCAAAGTTGGGACAACTTTTATTGCTGTAACTTTTATTTGTTTTATTTTTTGTTTCTTTTCTTTTTGTTTTTTGGCAATTTGGGTTACATTGGCTGCTGTCTGAAAAATTATCTGGCACTTATATTCACGCTTAATTGGCATTTTTTATGAAAACCGAGCGTGCCGAAAACGAAAACGAAGAGAAAAACCACAACCACAACAACAGCAACAAGATTGAGAGACATTCGTGCTTCTGGGTTCCCGAATTGTGTCGGTTTCTTTCTGCTCCGCTCTGCACACTGTCAATGCCGGCATTGACACTCGCGCTCAAAATCGGAGAAAAAATCAATTTAATGAGCAAAACATGCAATAAATTACAACGGTGCAAGGCGAGGGCCATTTTACAGAGAAGAATTTTTTTTGTTCGTCCATTTATTTATTTTTTACGAATTTATTTCAATAATTTTTACTGAAAATTGGGTCACAACTTGGTGGGTTTTTTCTGTGTGTTCTCTTTTATGGTAGGATAGAAAATACGATTAATTTTATTAAAATATTTATTATTCGCATGTTCTTTCTTTTGTCCGCTGCTGACGTCGAAAAGAGTTAATTTTTGTGTTTTTGCTAAATTGTCAAACCGGTTTTTTATTTGTGATTCAACCTTTTGTTTATTATTATAGTTTCTAACCTTTGGTCTATTGTTCTTAATCTCTTTAATTATTTATTTATATTTGCACAGAGCATTTAGTATATTTTGCCAGCAGTCTGTCTAATTTGATACGTGTGTTCTGTTTCAGTGCGTATCCTATATGCAATATGTCAGCACCTTAAACTGGATTCGGCGAGAGAGTAAAGCGCAGCCCAATAATGTAAGTTCAGCCGACTTTCTTCAGCCTTATCCTCCGCGGGTTAGTCTAATTCACTATCAATTAATAAAAACCCATACTAAATCCACTGGCAAATCTGATTTTAATTCCGGCTTCGTTTCACGCTATCAAAATGACTGATGAGGCTGCGCTCCAAACTGGCTGACCTGTGTGCGGGGGTGTCTGATATAGTATTGTTTGTGTTTTATTTGATTTTTAGTTGGCCACTTTGAAATTTTTGAATCGATTTTAAATGCAAATCGAATTTGCTCGTATATTTTAATTAGCCTAATGCGTGTGGTATGGCTGCCTTTTTACATTTGACTCTTCTAGTTTCGAGTTTATTTTTATTGATTTCCATTTCGGTGACGCGGTGCACCGCTGTGCCTGAAACAAGTTTTCAAAAGCGATGGATATTAATCGATGATTTGGGATACTGTGTGTGCTATAGGTAGTGCAGATGCTTAACTTACGATTATATCCGTGCATTATTGACAAATTGCTAGACAAAAGGCATTTGCTGTGCTTAAGTCGCTTAAGTCGCTCAAATGATAAATGGCTTTTGAATATGACGTGGATTATGCTGTGCGTACAACTGTTAAGAGTCAACACATTGATGTGTGTGCTGAGCTGCTTCCGTCATGAGATACTCAATGAAAAAGTTTGACTAACTCAAAGAGACCACAAAAACAAAAGCCAATGAATAAAACGCATAAAATAAACGGAATGAAAACACACCGGTAGTCGATAGTCGATAGTGAACCCATCTCGATGGCAGTATGTGTACGAGTGTGAGTGCGAGTTTCACTTCACTTGGCTTAAGCTTAAGCTTGTTGATTTACCATGGAAATAAGAAGCTTGAAACACCTGTTAGCTTGAACCCCGATGCCCCAATGGGGTTCGGCTTGGAGCGTCTCAAGTCGCAAGTGTTCAATAAATTTCCGCGAGTGGTACATAAAAATTTGTCACATAAATTACAATTTGCACGGTTGTTGCATGTCCAACAACGAGCACACTTGTCGCACTCACACATATACACAGACAGCGAGCAGAACCGAGAAGCGACACGACCCTAATTGCCTTTGAGTGTTGTCCCGGGCTAAGCGCTGCCAAGCATTAATTGTGCGTACAACTGCAACTGCAACATCTCAATTTGCATGCCAAGAGCGAGAGAGGATGACACAGACGACTGGGAAAACCACCGTTAGAGAACGCCAGAGAGCACATCTCGGATTCTGAGCAATTAGCCGGGCAGCCAATTCAATTGGCAGCCTAACAAATCCGCAAAATGGAGCGCGCGCATAAACGTCAGATCCGATTTGCAGTGTGCAATTAAAAGAGCAACGAAGCATCGATGCAGCCAGGCTGAGGATGAGGACGAGGACATTGGCTGACAGATTGACAGAGCAGCAGCTTTATTTACAGCTTAATCTGCTTTACTGCCTCGGCGCGACAAGACGAATGACTCGCTGCAGTTGCCTGGGGCGATATGTGAATTGTGATAAAAAAAAAAAAACACACACACAGAGACACAGGTAGAAAGTAATCCAAGTGACTTTCTTTTTTCGGCGAGTCAACAGCCTCACAAAAAAAGTGAAAAAAGTCAAAATTTTGTCAACTAAATGTTTCACAAGAATATTGTAAACGAATACTATTAAAAGAGTTTAAAAGTAAAACTTACGTTGTTCTGCTCTATCATTAAATATGCATATAATAACGAAAACATTAGCTCTTTGGCTATGGCAACCCTTTTGACCAGTGTTTATGTAAATTAAGCCTATCGATTTCCATTTGGCACGAGCTTCGTGTTTCATAATTAAAATGCACGCTAAGCGGGAAATGTTGCGGTCCGTTCGAGCTACCGCAAAGATTATGCAAGAAGGCAGTGGTCGAACAGACCTGGAGCTGTAGCTAAAGTAGCTGGAGATGCGAAGCCGAAACAAAACAATAATACAAAAGAAATAGCCAAAAACTCATATTGCCAGCGAACGTGGGCATTGTTGCGTCGTTGTTTTTGTTACTGTTGTTGTAGCTGATGCTATTTTGAATATTAGTCAAGCTGCGCAGCGATTGGTCCACCGAATGTTGGCTCATTAGCATGTTTGGCATACGCCCCTCCGCACAGCGGACGCCCCAATAGGCTGAGTCGGATTCGGGCCAAGTTGCAGCTGATAATAGCCGTATAGCCATCACACTGTTGGCTGGAATTGAGTTATCTAGCTCAGATTGTTTGCAACTTGGTTGCGCTTGCACGTCGTCGTCGTTGTGGTCGGGTCGCCTTAGCAATAAATCAAAATTATTATCCACTCATTGGACTTTTTAAGGCAACGTCCATTTACGGTTTGCGTTTCTGTGTTTGTGTTGGCTTTGCCTTGGTTCCTGGTTGAATCCGTTAGCCTGTTTCGCCTGCAGCCGGCTGCCTATGGCCGGACAAACGAACGGCCTTTGAAAGAATGCTACAGAGCTCTTTGCAAAGCCAGAAACAGTGGCGCTGGCTTATCTATCGAACGCAATCTACAGACTCTTGGCCAGACTCCCGACATCAAGTCCACATTTGAATATGACGCACGAGTGTGCCGCATGGCCAACTAGGGTGTGTGCCCGTACTCGTGTCCATGTCCGTGTCCGTGTCCAGGTCCGAAACGACGACGACGACGACGACTGCAACTGCCGCCGGCCACGTTCGGTTTTGACTTGTAGGGGCAAGCTTGATTTTCGATGTGCGATAAGAAATTTATAGTTTCGGTTTAAAAGACATTAGAGTGTAATATATTTAGAGTTTGGCTTCGGCTCTGGACTGGCTGCATATCGCAGTGGTATCTGGAAAAGAGGCTCGTTTGCCGCTGTTACTGTTACTAAGGCCTGTCTGCGGCTGTGGGTGTGTAGAGTCAGGCACTCAAGTGCTCAATATATGCAAATATTTGCATGCGCAGAACCAGATACATACACATACAAACGAAAGACTTAGGCAACGAACTCGCTCAGTCATCGGCCTGTCATAACGCTATGCCACAGGGCAACATCGTACAAACAGACATCAGACAGCGGATAGCAGATTATTATTAGGGCCCAGCATGTTTGAATTCTTTATGGCCGCAGCACATGCAATTACAATGCAATAAGAATCAGTTAAACCATGATAAAACCAAAACTCTATATACATAACATATATTTATTTAAGCAGCTCTCTCGATTATCATGCTCGATTTGTTCCCAGACCCTGGCTAAAGGCAATAGATCATTATGACTGCTAATGCAGTCGGATGCAGATTTGCTTGAAGTTGCATGTGGCACTACTATTTTTGCGAATCGTGGTGCGACAACTCTTGCAAATTCATTTCTATGCAAATTTCTAGTTTCCATTTCGGTTCTCGCGAGTTTCACTTTCAATTTACGTTTTTGGGCTTTTGCCGTTGCTTTGTCTCTTTGTACCCCGCCCCCACCCCCTCCCTCGTGCCAAATGCATCGGCAGTTTCTTTTCGTTTGTTTTCAGTTTTCGGTTTTGTTTTCTTTTCTTTTGTCTTCGCTTGAAATTGTGTTTTATATGGCAAAATGCAATTTGTGCAACTGGCAAACGCGACAAACAGCAGCAGCAGCAACAACAACAAATAGCATCCTTTGCTATACATTGAAAGTGAAGTCTCTTAGCATATTTGTTGCTGTCGTTGTTGCTAGTGTTGTTGTTGTTGTTGCTGTTGTTTAACTTTGTAAAATTTGCATTTTTGTGCACAGCTGCTTTTCTTCACTTGCTGCTGCTGCTACTGCTGTTGCTGTCTTCTATTGCATTAATTTTGGCTTCTTGTCGCCACTGTCGTCGTGGCTTATATGGCCGCTCTCACTTGCCTGCTGCTGCTGCTGGGCTCATGCTGTAGGCTCATGTACAGCATTTGTCGTTAGACAAAAGCAGTGGCAGTGGCAGAGGCAGGCAGGTAGTAGGCACTGCTGCTGTTGCTACATTCTGCCATTCAGGCGCTTTGTAATTAATGGTTAATTAATTGAAACGAAGTAGCTGACAATCTTAATGATCCGTAATTTGTTATTATGGTAATTTATACAAGCGGCAGCAGCAGCAGCAGCAGCAGGCACTAAGGCAGCCAATGCCCACAACACAACACCAACACCAACACATTGATGACTGTTGCTGCTGCTGTCTTGTACGACATATGCGAGCACAAATAATAAAAATTCATTAGCTTCTGAGCCATGGCTGGGCTTGACGACAGTCGACAATTGTCTAATTGCAGTCACGAGCAATTTATGTAGTTTGTCTAAGCATGAGTTATATATACCCGATGGTATATACATATTTAGACAAACGATTGGCCATACAGCTAAAGGAATACGCCCACAAGTGGCCCAATGGGCCGGAGCCGAGACAGGTTTAGTCAACAACGAACGAACAGCAACGATGCTACGGCTGGAAGCAATCTGTCCCCCTTCCTGGAAGATGCGCACGACCTAAAACAGCAACAACAACAAAACAAACAGCCTGTCGCGCAAGAAATTTGCATCTTGACGAATTTAATGATGATGATGAAAACGACGCCACAAAAATTTTGATCGACCCACAAGACGAGGCTGCCTCAAGGAGCCCACAGACAACACAGCACACGATATTGCCATGAAGACTATGGGGAGATGTGGGAGTGTAGCTGCTGCTGCTGCTGTGGATGTTGCTGTTGCCGCAGTTGGTTGAAACGGCAATAGCATCAAATTTATGAAGATGCCTTTTGGGTGGCATTGCGGAATGTTTGACGTTGCTGTCTCATGTCAAGTGAACTGTGTGTGAGTGTACGTACGGTGGTGTGGTGTGTTGCCTGTCTGCTGAGCAAGTGAAAATATTTTCATTGCACTTTGACATGACAGCAAACAAATTGCCATGCAGAAAATCACACACACTGACACAAGTCAGAATGCACACACACCTACAATACGAGCGTCTTAATGGATTTAATGACTGGCAGCCTTCAAAACTTTTGGGATCGTCGCCAGGCGCCCACCCTTTTGTCTGATTTCGGAGTTGGAGTCGGGCTCGGGGTTGCTGCGCTGACTAGCCAGAATTCCAGGCCTGCTGTGCTCTGCTCTACTCTGACCTGCTCTTTTGTTTGACTGCCAAGTGGCGCCTGCAGCGATCACGTCACAGACACACCACAGCAACACACCGGGGCACAGCTCATTGTTACTATTTGCCTTTGATTGTTCCCATGTCTCACGATTTGATTTCAATGTCTTTTGGCTTGTTTGCCAAAATCAATAGAGTTATCAAAAGCTCATCGCATAGCTTATTAGATTTATATATTATGTCTGCCCCTATGAGATTGTGTGTGCTGGCATTTGAAAGCAGCAAATTAAGTTACTGCCTAGACAGCTGTCAAAACTGTGCCTCGCCAGGTTAACGCCCACCCGAAAAAACTCAATTAACATGTCACGTTTGGGCAATGAATGCAGTTTTAGTTTCTCATTATTATGTCGCCAGTCAAAAGCAATCGAAAGTAAAAAAAAACAGCAACAACAGCAACATATACACAAGCAACATTAACAGCAGCGGCAGCCACCGCTGCAGATCTTGCCCAAAATTCGTGCGCTACCGTTTTGCAATGTTTTAGAACAGCTACGAGAAGGACAACAACGATACAACAATAACAGCATCGACAGCAACAACAATAATAACAACAACAACAACAAATTAACTTGTTAAAATGCAAATTTTTTACTTGGGGCCTTTGCTCGCCTTTCCGTTTGGCATTGAGACAAGAACAACGGCAACAACAACAACAACAGCAGCAGCCTTATTGATTTTGATTAATGTCCACAGATTTCTATAGCCACGAATTTGGGGCTGGGTATTGAAAAGTTCCCGCTAACTGGCTTTAATTAATCAAAGCATGGAGAATTTACCCCTGTTGCGGCTCGTTAATGTTTTTTTTGCTCTTGCTGCTGCTGCTGTCGCTGTTTTTGCTGTTGCTGCTGTGAAAGCGAGCTGCCTGAATTTTCACCTGGATACCAACATGATGTCCTCCTGTGAGTGTGGGCTACCAAGATGGACATGTTCTGATACAAGTTTCAGAGCAAATTCGAAATTTATTACAGCTGTTGGTGCTGGTGTGCACCATGCACTGCAGCAACATCACTCACAGACAGCAGCAGCAGCAACAGCAGCACCCACAAACAAGGCCAACATTGCATGCTCTCCAGACAGGCTAGTAGGCTTGGCCTTATTTGGCGGCCAGTCTTTATGCAGATTTTTGTTGCATTTCGTGTGGGTGGCAAAAACGACACTTTCTACTTTGCATTTAATCAAGTCAAAAGGAAAATCATAAAGCGTTTTTTATGATTGCCCCAAGAGCGATCGCCTGGTTAGCTGAGCAAATGGTTTTTATAGTGCATCGTAAACGAGCACAAGTGCCTGGCTAACTAAGATGTTGCACCTACGACAGTAGCAGCAACAGCAACAGCAACAGCAACGGCAAAAGCAGAAGCAGCAACTGCAATTGGCAGTTGACAACAGCAACAGACAACGGGCCAATCAGCAACATCTTCGCTTGCTTCGTTTTGTTGGAGTTGCTTTTAAGGCTATGTCATTAATCAAATGGAATTGAAATGCGCCGCGTGTACATCACACGATGTTGTTGCTGTTGCTGTTGCTCTTGCTATTACTGTTGTTGTTGTTGCTCTTGTTGTTGCCTGTGTTTGGCGCTACCAACATGTAGCGCCCATTTGGAGTTTGCCATTTTTGCGCATTTTAATCATGCTTGTCTCGCCTCAAGTTATTTGGCTTTTTACGTTTTTACGTTTCGTTATGCCAAAGATCTCTGCAGACTGATAAAGCAACGTCTTCTTCTTCTTCCTTTTCTCGTGCTCTGCCGCCGCCAACGCCGCACAGTGGTCGAAATGATTAATACATCTTGATGCGATTTGCTTTGTAACGCAGTGCAATAAAAACGTTGCTTTTGATTGACAATGCCAGGCAAACGTCGCAGATGATGTCCGTTGATTACTTCATTAGGTGCGTCGCGCATTGAAAGTTGCAGTTGTAGCTGCTGCTGTTGCTGTCTGCTGCAGTTGCTGTTGCCTTGGGGTCTTACGTAGAAGTCGATTTGATTCAATTATACATTTGCATGCAATTGAAACATAAGTCCGCGCTCTGCCAAACAGCTGCAATCCAAGTGCCATCCGCTTATCAGCCTACCAGGCGGCTCGGTTGGTCAATTGGTCAACGCGGCGAATAGGCGGGTTCGGCGCGCCGGTTCGGGGAAGTCAGTCGAGTTGCCTTTCGTTCGGTTTGGTGGGCGATAATTATCTCCATGAAAAATGATCGACTGGCTTATGGCATGCTGCGGCCCGGTCTCACTTCGCTAACGATGCATATTTGCATATGGTTGGCAGCTAACTAAAAAAAAAACTTAAATAAATCAATAAAACTGGGTAAAATCGCGCGCAGCTGCATGGATAATTTGGCTTACGATGCGTGCAGTGAAATGGGTGTCACAGTGTAGCGGTATGTTGAGTAATAAATTATATTGTTATTCAATTACACACACTACACACACATACGTACATGCTTCTCAATCATTTTCTCAGAAGTTTCTGTTTGGATTTCTCTGTTAGTTATCTACTCAGATATGTTATCCTTATAAGGCGCAAATGATCCACTTTTGAGAGAGTTATTCGTATTGCTTATCTCGATCTGCATTTAATATGTCAATAAATTTTGTATTAGCGATATTAGCGATAAGCGTTTTCACTGACGACTCCATTTTGGCCAATCGAATTGCGATTCGATTGCAGTACGTGAGTCAACCTGTTGTAGCCTGCAACGAGTTCTCATTGCTCATGGCTCGCTCATTGTCTTCTTCATCTTTCGCTCTTTCTTCTTTCTGTTTTCTTTTTATCTGTATGCGCCAAGCAGTTTCGCTGCAATTGTTGAATTATTTTAATTGATTGCACTGGGGATGCGGATGGGGATGGGGATTGGGTACTGGGAACTGGTTTTCATTGGATCATGCCTGCAAACGGCATTTGCACGCATTTTGCCCCATCGGTCCGGGCTATTGGTAATTGAAACTTGTTAGTGAAGACATTAAAAAATCGTTTAGCACGGAATTTAGGTTAAAAATGCGTGGAAAATCGTGAAAAAATCAACGCAGCAAACATAGGAAAACAACAAACAGATATACAAGACAGAAAACTGAAAAGAAAAACCTAAACATTTGACAAGAAAATGCGGCCAAAGCGAAGCCAGAAGCAACGAGCCTAAGCAGAAGAGCTAAAGCGTGTGATTTTTAAAGCAATCCAAGCGAAGCAATCGACGAGGGTGTTGGCGGAGAGAGTGGGGAAGTTGTCAGGGTAGTCGGTCGATGTTAAAGAAAATTGTGTAACCGCAATATAAAAATTCCTGCACATAAACTAATCTCGACAACGGCGATGGCTTTTGACTACCGCGTTTTATTTTCTTCTCCTTTGTATTTGACGCCCGCTCCGACGGGATGGATTAGGAGAAGCAGGAGGAGCAAGTATGGCAGATGAGGGATGCTAATCATGCCCGACCATGCACACCAAAGAAATTGTGCCGAAAATTTCATAATATTGTTCTCTCCCTCTCACTCTTTCTCGTCTTCTCTTCTCTTTTCCTTTTTAACGTACTTGCTGCATACTTCAATAAATTTCCCTGGCAATTTTCCTCTGCAATTTGCATGCCAAACACAGCGCGCACAGTCCACAGACCACAACAATACAACAATAAATATGTTACCCGAGAGCTGCGAGCGAAAACTTGACTACACGTCAAATGCGGCACACGACAGACTCCCCGACTCTCTGAGTGTCTCACTCGTGTAACTGGCCGACGTAGCCAATGTGCAAATAAATATGCCAAAATTTCGTTTAATTAAAAAAATTATTGGCACATTTTTATTTATGGCCCATAATCGATAGATATCCCATTCCCCACCCCGTGTAAACTAACAAAATTGAAAGCAGCGAAAACAAGTTAGCTGAGGGGATAAAAAATTATATAAAGGCAACGACTTGTGTACACCCTAAGGTGCAAAAAATATATACAAATATTTCGCATGCTATGTTATAGAATATTTATTTATTATTAGCTTTATTATAGTTTTTTTCTATGCCTAATAATAAAATGCAATTTTGGGTATTTTGATAAGCAGCATATTACAAGGAATATACCCCAGCTAGCATGCTATCATATTTTTTAAATGAAGCCGCTGCCGGCTGTTTGCATTGGCCAAAATGCGCTAACAATTTCTACGATTACGATTGCAACAAAGGAATAAAACTGAAGTCAGCATCGGCAGCGGCGGCGGCGTCTTGGCCACATGCATCTTCATTTTGACTCATGATGCATGTGCCGGGCACATGCACATCCATGATTGGCCGCCAGGCAGCTGCTGATCCGCCCGTTATGTACGACCATGCGATACATCTGGCTATATTTGGCTTGCACGTCGTCTCGGCCACGCGGCAACTTTCTTTTGGGGGCTATCGGGGCCTCAACCAAATCACAATAATCGTGGCAAAATTAGTCAATATTTGCGCCCCAAAACGTTCAAACAAAAGCTTATTATTTTCGCTTAAAACTATTTTTTTATGCATTTCATATTTGCTGAAAAGAGAAGTATGATAATTTTTTTTGCTACTCCCTCACTCTTTTTTTCTCTTCTCTCAGCTGCTCTCTGTAAAATATGTATAAAGTAATTTTTGGACTTAAACATCATGATTAACTAAACTACCGAGCGGCAGGCAGTCAGCCCAGGCAAATGACTACAAATGATTACGCATTTGACCAAAGCCGCACAAAAGTTTTTTATTTGGTGAAATTTGCGAGGTTGCCTTTGCCATCTATGGTCAGTCGGGGGCCAGATGGATGCGCGATAAGCGGTGGAAAAAAAACACTGAAAACGAGCTCAGTTCAAGTGCTTAAGATGCGAACCAGGCCTGGCCTGCACTTGTTGTATTTGCATCTGCTGCTGTTGTTGCCGCTCTATGCAGGCTCTAATGGGTCGTGTCTCTCTGGCTGCCACAGCCGCATTTTAATGTATTTGGAGATCAGGTGTTGATGCCGCAGCCGTAGCCGCAGCCAGTGCACTCTCTACTCTTCGTACTCGCACCATGTATCACATTGAGAGAGCTGGTCCCGGCTTGGACTGCACATTGCAGTCGTTGATTTCTGCGTAGATTGCACTTAAATGTTTCTAGGCAGCACAGCATCTGAAATATTTATACCGAGGCATTTTCTCTTCGCTTTGCCCTTATCTAAAGTATGCGCTATGCACAGTGCACAGTGCACAGTGCGCTGCTGCTCTCTGCGGTGCTGTATGCAAATTTGTTAAGTCATTTTTATTTGTGGTTCTCACGCTGCCACACCAGACCGCCGCCGTCCATTTTTTCCAAAAAAAAAAACGTATAGGCAAACCACAGGAAAAATAAAATGGAATCAAATCAATTGACAATTCGAACATTTAGTACTTGCAGCACGATTTGAGTGTGACAGTGGGACAGGCAGACAAAACAAAAGTAAACAACGGATCAACAGATCAAAATCGCATTCGCGCAATCGAAATCGCAGCAACTGCACGCAAGCTGTCGATTCGATTTTGATTTCGATTTCGATTAACTGAACTTGCACTGACCACTTCGTTTGCCTCGAAACAACACCCAGCGCTAAGTTTCGTGACGATATATTTTTTGGCAGTAACTGTATGAGTGGGGGTTGTGGACGGGCCTGTTCTAAATGCCCGGCTGGTTGCCTATGCAAATGAAACAACAAACAAACAAACAAAAAGTAAAAAACAGCATGTCACAGCGTCAGCCAAAGTCCAATTGCGGCGTCAAGAGATTTACGAGCCGAGCACGCCAAATGTGTTTACACTTTGTCACCCTTCTGTCAGTTTGATTTATTTATTTGCAGATAGCCAGCAAAAAGCAAAAAAGCAAACAAGCCGAGCAGTCGAGAAGGCTAAAGTAGCTGGCCAAATTAAAATGCAAGTATTGCTGGAATGCACCAAGTCCAAGTCCGAATCGACTCGAAACGCAAGGCGTGACGAGGTGTGCAAGTTGAGGGGCCGGAACGGTACCGAACTGAGCCAAGTGCAAGAAATGGGCGAATGAATGAGTGATTGACTTATGCAGCCAGCTGACAAGTGGCTTAAATAAATTAATGTGAATGTGCCAATCACGGTACAATCAGAACCGTTGATGGTGCACTCAAATCAGGTTTCCTGTCGCATTAGTGGCTGTTAAGACAGGGTTTACTACCCGTACCACTCAATACCTATTACTATCACAATTATTATTACTATTTTTACGACCATGTTTATTAACACTTTCATTGCTTTTACTATATGCACTCGTTTTTACTTCATATCATTTCAGTTAATCAATACGCAAGAATCGCAAAACAATTAGTCCAGCATCGAGCACAGTTTTTCGCACTGGAAATCCACACACAACCAATGATCGGCACCGAGGATATGTCCGCATCGGCTGGCATGGATATAAGTGAATCCTTTCGTGCCGAGGATCTCTCGAAGACGGACTTCTTCGATTTTGTCACAGCGCCCGACATGGGCATTGGCATTGGCGTCGGTGTCGGTGTCGGTGTCGATGTGGGCGTCGGTGTTGGCGTCAGCCTGCAGCAGCAACAACAGCAACAGCAACACCATCAGCACCAGCACACACAGCACACGCACACACACACGCACACGCAACACACACACAGCCACAACCATCAGTCGACGACAACGTCACAAACGCCACAGCAGGCAGTCTGTGGTGCCGGTGCAAGATCGATCAGCAACAGCGCGAGCATGACACACGGTGCCGGCGGTGGCACAGTGGATAGTGCAACCGTTACAAGTGGTGGCATTGTCCCCGTCAGCAATCGCAATGGCACCAGCAACAGCAATGGCGATCCCACGTTACAGGGCTACGAGGTGAGTTTCACTATCGAAAATAGAAACTATGTGTATATATCGGGCAAAAGGAGACTTTACAGACCCCAAAGATAATGTATATTGTTGCTCAAGCTCAATCAGTATATCATGCTGTCGTCTAGGTGAACGTCCAAAACTTAACTGTTATAAAAGCATAAGAGGCCAAATTTGGCAGGTAGGTTCCTGTATACCATGAGTTTCTGAAGTTTATTTTAAATTTTGGGTGCTACGCCCACCGCTCTCGAAATTCGACAATTTGCGACTCTCAGGGAAAGAATTTTCCAGCTTTGATCTACAAGTTGACGGACACATTATGCAGATATTTTTAATATTTAGTTTAGTTTTCGTCAATTGTTTAGCCTGTGTCCAAAATGATTTGCAGTGATCATCAGTTTTAAATGCTACTCTGCTTTTTTGTCTCTTGCAGTTCTGGCACCAGGATAAGGACAATAGCCGACTAGACTCTGGTTCCATTTTTGAAGACCTCGATCGCTATTGCTGGCAACAGCAGACGGTCACCGCCAGCGTCACGGCCAGCGTTAACAGCAGCAACAACAATGTGAGATGTAGCAATCTGCCCAGTCCCACATCGCCGCAGACGCATGTTCATCATCAGCAGCAACAGCAGCAGCAACAGCAGCAGCATCAACACCAGCAACACCAACACCAGCAGCAGCAGCAGCATCAGCAGCAGCCCAATCCCAGCAGCTCGTCAAGCGCTGCAGGAAGCAGCAGCGACACCATCAGCAGCCTGGATACAACTGACGGCCAGATCTACACACTGACAGTATTAAACGGAGGCGAACCGTGGCTGAAACGCGAGACAGAGCAACTGCCCAGCGCGCTCGATCTGGACAGTTTGCTGGGCAGTTTTCCGGGCTACATCAAATCGGAATATCCCTACGACGACAGCGGCTTCAGCACCGATGGCAAGGATGTGAGCATAGTGAGCAATGTCGATGGCAACGGTCTCAGCAGTATTTCGCAGTCACAGGCACATGGACAAACGTTGCCCTCGCTGGTCACTGCCATCTCGATAGCGGGTGGAGGCGGCGGCGGCGGCGGCGGCGGCATCAATGAGCTGGGCCAGCAATTGGCACAGTTTCAGAACAACAACAATGACTGGCACATGGCAGATCACAATGCGGAGGCGGAACAGAATTCGGCGGAGTCGCTGCTGCGCAGTGCACTGCAGGGCAAAGGCTACGCGAAGGGACTACATATGCAGAACGGGCTGTCGCTGCCGGTGGTGAAAGATGATGAGATGCGACGACTGCTCTTTACGCCAGATGATGCTGCCGATGCCCTGGGATTTGCGGACTCCACGTTGAATACAGCTCAAATGTTCGACGATGGGCAAGCAATGAGTCATGCAACCGGCGGAGGCGGAGGAGGGGGTGGCGGTGCACACATGTCGTCCACTAATCATGGTCAGCAAAGCATCATCGTTGATGATATGTTCCTATCGCTGGAGAATGCCTTCAGCGATGACTTTGAGAAGATCAAGCGATTGGCCAATGAGGTGCAGCAGTTCTGCAGCGCGAGCACGCCTACTCCAGGTGACTATGGTGGCAGCGATGTGCTTATGCAAATTTCACCCAGCGCCACAGCAACTGCAACAACAACAACACCACAAATACAACCCTTAGCCAATGCACAGCAATCCCAGCAGCAACACCAGCAGCAACAACAGCCGCCGCCGCAGCCGCTCAAGCCGGAGGTGTCCACATCGACTGCAGCAACCACGGTGGTCAGCTCGGGGACTGGTGGTCGACTCGGCGGTGTCAGCAAGCCCAAAAAGCAGTACAAGCGCAGCAACAGCAGTGCCAACAACAACAATAACAACAATCCCAATGTGGCCAATAATAACAACAACAGCAGCGGCAGCGGCGTTGGCAGCAATGGCAACGGTGTGCTCGGCGTGGTCATCGGCAGTTCCTCATCCAGCGGCAGTGCCAGCAGCAGCAGCAACAGTCCCCCGGCAAATTGCAGTGCAAGCGGCAGTTCAGGCGGCAGCTCCGGCGGCAGTCAGCGAAAGGAACGTTCCCTACACTATTGCTCCATATGCTCCAAGGGCTTCAAGGACAAATACTCGGTGAACGTGCACATACGCACACACACGGGCGAGAAGCCGTTCGCGTGCTCGTTGTGCGGCAAAAGTTTCCGCCAAAAGGCGCATCTGGCCAAGCACTATCAGACGCACATGACGCAAAAGAACAACGGCAGCCTGATCAAAGGCAGCTCAGGCAAGCATCAGCGCAGCAGTTCGGCCAACACGGCAGCAAGTCTAGCCCAGCAGCGACAGCTGAGCAGCGCTGTCGCCTCCGTCGCCGCCGGCGTGGTCAGTCCCAGTTTAATGAGCTCGGGCGTTGTGGCGCTTAATGGGCCGAACAATACAACGAGCAACGTACTACCGCCCGCTAACGGACTCCTCGCGAACCGGTAGTGCACGGTACCCGGGAATATCATACCCAAACAGCAAACTATTTCTTGTTCCTTACTTGCAAAATGAAAAACAAAATCAAACACAACTAAACAAAACTAGAATCTACTCGAATACTCTTAGGAAAGTACTTTCCCTGTGCTGAGGAAGTGTTTTCCGTTCGTATCAACGTCATTGATGAATTCCTATCTCAGCTTTCTGTGCAATTCCTATAAACTATCACAAAACACATCGATTACACACACACATCAACACAAACTGAACTCACTAGAAGCACTTCCAAATGAAATACTCGATTTTATTCTGTATTCTATATATACCTAATGCTAAAGTAGGCAAACTCACACACAAATTAATTTTAAATGTGCCAAATCGAAAAGATCATAGAACAAAACACAATCTTAACTAATAACTAAGTGTATGAAATACATACATAGCAAGTAAAGGTTAGAACGAAGCTAAGAAAAAAAAACAATACTACGAGAGGTGATATCAATATGAGGCCAAACGCTTCCCGAACACAACTAACAAACTACAAAATATCTTTATAAAATTCTATATCCATCAAATGAATTATCATAAATTAAAGTGTACTTAAAGATGATATTCCAATTAAAGTTTCTGGTAAATTCAAAGTATTCCATTTTAATTGCATCGTTCAGAAATATTTATATCAAAATTATAAATTGGAACACTTTAGCTACGAATTTATAGCATTAGATCGAAAGCCAATTGGTGATGAAGGCACCATAAGAAAAATACTCACATTTTCAGCTTTCCGAAAAGTGTTCAAGGTACCTAAAGATCACAAAATGAATTTGCTTATTATCATATTATTTCTTATACAACGCATTGCACTTGCCATTATTTTGTATTTGCGTTACAGAGAGAGAAAGAGGGAGAGAGAGGATTAGAGAAATCGTATTAGAATATATATCATATGTAGTACCTTATAATTATTTCGATTCGGTTTTCGTAGTACGCAAATTATTTTAAACTCGCCGCAAATTGTATGTAAAACTAGACTAAGCCTACTAAGTTAAGTAAAATAAATAACAATTTAAGCCGCTACTGAAAACTAGATAATTATTTTAGTTTTACCAATTAACAATCGATTAAACTGCCAATTATTATGTGATAGTTTTAATACAAATTCGACTTTCCGGTGTTTGGGTTATACGTTATATATTGTTATATAACTACATACACATGTATGTAGTACTTGTAGCTAAGTAAGTAAATACATTACTGTGAACTCTGCAATATTCTCTAATTTATTATATTTACTTTATGTACATAATAATGATAATGACAAATGATGAAGATACTCTAATTGATATTCCTAAGCCCCTTGTTTATACATGCATACATACACACACTCACACACATATACATATACAAACACATATACATACATCTTCTTGTAGACCTATGTTTAGTTAAATGTTTGTTAGTTATTTAGTTTATTTATGTTAACTAAATACAGCTCCCACTAGCAGTAAATTAAATACTTTAGTATTGCAAGCATTCAAAATAAAGAAGAATAAAACGTTTTATTGACAATTTAATCGCCAAGTGCAATGCTATGTAATAATGAAATTCAAGGCCGCACCGCAAGCGGGCCTATTGCGCTAGTCGAACTTTTGCGTTAATTAGCTTTAACAGCGACCGCAACTCGTGGGGTGTGCAGCCTGCTAAGTCGGCAAGGTACCGGGCCAAGATCATCAGGGGCATATAAATAATTTTCTCCAATAAAGGAAGCGCACGAAAGCGCATGCAGCTGCGCATGTCAACAACAGCTGCAACAACAACAATAACAGCAACAGCAGCAACCCGCCAGGAGAAGAAACAGCAACAACTGCAACGGCTGCAACATTACACAGGCGGCACTTGTCAGTCAAAATCAAAGTACGGAGCTACCGCTGCATTAACAGCATCATCAGCGGCGCAGTTGTTACTGAGGAGCGGAACGACGGGCAGGGGGAGATAGCAAATGCGGCACGCATGCGCCAACCAACTGCCGGCAGACATCAGTGCAGATTAGAGAAAATGTTTTACTCGCAGCCACTTGGCGAGATCAACCAATGGCAGCAGCAGCCGCAGCCGTTGTGGGGCGCGCAGTGAGTGGCAAAGTCATTTGAGATCGAAACATGTCGATTAGGGAATTTCAAGAGGCGCCAGTTACTGGCGCAGGTGGCACACATCATCCTCATCCGCGTCGTCGTGCCACCTTGGGGGAGCGAATGCAGCGGGCAAGCATCTTAATTGCATTTGATGAACTTTGAGCCAAAGTCAGCCTGCCAAATGAATATTTGCACAATGGGATGGTGGAAGAGAAAGAATTGGTGTTGATGGTGCCGGGTGTCGGTGGGGGGGGGGTTTGATACTTATATTGACTCTGCAAAACATTTTAGCAACTTAACTGCTATGAACTGCATTTAAGAGTATTATTTAATAAAATTACTAACAGGCCAAAGATATATACATTAATAATATTAATGTACAATTTTTTCATAAATGATTTTGTAAGTTTCGGATTTATATCCTGTTAATAAAACCAAGCAATTAATTAATTAAACATCGACATGTGTGTGTATTTCATATTACTACAACTCAAATTCATAAACTTTACACGGGGTAATTTTGATCTTGGCTTCAAAAAACATCTTCGCCCATTCTGTCTACTTCGTCCTGCTCCGTTGCAAGAGTAAACCATATAAAATTAAGCTACAATACATTTTCTAGAAATTTCATCTACAAGCTTTCGCACAAACGAGTGCAGATACGATCTTTCAAATTTTGCAATTCTGGGCAGTCATGGGGAGCCACAATTTTCTGCAATTCCTGCATGGCACTTAGGCATTCGCAATACTCGCCCAATTTAGGATTGCAACAGAAGCAAACGTTGCAGTCAATGTCCTTACATCTGCGCAATGGAGCACGGTATTCAGGATTACAAGTCTTGATATACTCCCGATGACACATTATTTTTAAGTAGGCTCGGAGTTTTCGACGCTTCTCTTCTTGTTTCAACTGGGTTATGAGTGGTGTGTCCGGTTCCAACCCACCCTTTTTCATGAACTTGCAAATGTCACAGGGACAATCTTTGATGTAATTTTTTCCATTTCCTTGATCACCATCTTTACCTTCACTACCTTTACCACCTTTTCCGCCTTTACCGCCTTTGCCACCTATACCATCTTTACCACCCTTACTACCCTTACCACCCTTACCACCCTTACCAGCCTTACCACCCTTACCACCTTTGCCACCCTTACCATCTTTATCCCCTTTTCCACTGTCACCACCTATATCATCTTCACCCCCTTCACCACCTTCCCCACCTTCACCAACTTCATCATCTTTATCACCTTTACCACCTTTACCACCTTTACCACCTTTATCGCCTTTACCACCTTTACCACCATCGCCTCCTTTGCCATCTTTATCGCCTCTATCACCTTTTCCACCTATACCACCACCACCTCCTTTACCATCTTTATCGCCCATATCACCTTTTCCACCTATACCACCACCACCTCCTTTACCACCTTTGTCGTCCGTATCCCCTTTTCCACCTATACCATCATCACCTCCTTTACCTCCTTTACCATCTATATCACCTTTACCATCTTTACCACCTTTGTCGCCCGTATCCCCTTTTCCACCTATACCATCATCACCTCCTTTACCTCCTTTAGCACCTTTACCATCTATATCACCTTTACCATCTTTACCACCTTTACCATCTTTACCACCTTTACCATCTATATCACCTTTATCACCTTTACCATCTTTACCACCTTTACCATCTTTATCACCTTTATCACCTTTACCATCTTTATCTCCTTTACCCTCTTTATCCCCTTTATCTCCTTTACCATCTTTATCTCCTTTATCTCCTTTACCATCTTTACCACCTTTATCTCCTTTATCTCCTTTATCTCCTTTATCTCCTTTATCTCCTTTATCTCCTTTATCTCCTTTACCACCTTTACCACCTTTACCTCCTTCCCCATCTAGATCACCTTTGCCACCTTTACCACCTTTACCTCCTTCACCATCTAGATCACCTTTACCATCTTTGCCACCTTTACCACCTTTACTACCTTTACCACCTTCACCACCTAGATCACCTTTACCATCTTTGTCACCTTTACCACCTTTACCACCTTTACCACCTTTACCACCTTCACCACCTTCATCACCTTCACCACCTAGATCACCTTTACCATCTTTGTCACCTTTACCACCTTTTCCACCTTTATCTCCTTTACTACCACCACCACCCTTTCCATCATTATCACCTTTACCATCTAAATCACCTTTACCATCATCCCCACCACCTTTTTTGCCCTTATCCCCACTTTCACCTTTGCCTTTATTTTTACCACCACCTCCTTCAGAAATAAAATCACCATCGTCGCCATCGCCATTCCCATAATCACCACCACCACCATCACCACCACCGCCACCAGCACCACCACCACCAGCACCAGCACCACCACCAGCACCACCACCAGCACCACCAACGCCACCGCCATCGACACAAAATTCAGGGCAGCATTTTTGAAGGGCTGTCATTAGCGGATCCTTACTGCTTTTATCAAAGCAGGTTATCAGCTCGCCATAAAGCTCTTCATAATTCTTAGGCTCGGGCTCAACAAATTCAGCATCTTGCTTTATTTCCTCCTTGAAGGCTTTATTATATTCCTCGGGCTTGTTGACGTATTTCTTCCACTCGTAATTAGTACACTCATTCTCTGGAATACCACACTGAAGTTCACAGTACATGTGATTCCTTCGCAGACCATGATCTATTTGTGGAGCTTCATTCTCCATATCTAAAGCAGCTTTAAGTGTAACGGGCTCCTGCGATAGGTTTTCACAGAAAGGTGGATAAGATTTCCTACAAAACATCCAATTCATGGAGCTCTGTGCATTAAGGTTCTTCTGTACAGTGGGCATATTTCTGACTTTATCCGCTAATAGTGGACGATTAAGTACCTTAGAAGCGTACGAAGCTTGCCGAGTTTTGGTAGGAACTCGTAGGCGAATGGGTGGAAGATTGTGTACTACAGGTATTTCACGTTGGCTTGGTATCTGCTTTGACTTTGATTTGTTAACTCTTTTTAAACATTTGGAGATCAGTCGGTTAAATACAACTGACTCTGGCCTCTCTGGTCTATTATTCGAAGCAATACCGTAAAAACTAAGTGTGTTCTTTCTGGGACTACGCTTCCAGATCTCCAAGACGTCATCTTGACCAGCATCGAAAAGGCGTTCAGCGTTCTCACTGTCAAAGGCATCATATAGCCAATCGGCTGTCTTTTCCGGATTACACTTGGACTGGGGTGGTCTTATGTTGCGGTGCATTTCACATTCGTTAAAATCATATAACTTGCTGTTTTGGAATCGCGCCATGTCGTACGGCGTTACACTGTTCCAATCGAGTTCCTCGTTCGTTTTTTTTTTATACCTCGATTTTCTTACGCTCGACTTACGATTGTTACAGTAATCATCAACATTTTGGGGAACTTTTTTATACAAATTTATAGGTTTTGAATATGGATTTTCTAAAGACATTTCTAACCATTCTGGATCCAACTCGTCACAGCCAATTTGCTCTATTGTTTCGGACATCCACCTTGTTGTTGGAGGTCGGACGCTTGGATACACTTCATGTGGCTGAAACGAGTATGTCTTGCAGTTTTTCACTCGCATAATTCGGTAGGGCGTAGGCACTTTGCCCTGCATATTTTGATTCTCGCGGTCTCCTCTCATTGTTTAAAGACTGTCTAAGGTATAGAATTTGTAAAACTTTTTCAACTGCTTAAAATTTTGCTTCTAAAACTATAATGACAATAACAATATTTTTATTCAGAACTTCAGTTTTTGTACGAAAGGCTGCTCATCTCAACTAAAATTATTCGTAAATGTCATAAAACTAAACGAGACAAAAACTATACTTTGAGGTATGCTTGCAGTGTGTAACATAGTTTTCACCGATTATTCTTGTAGTTGTAGAGCCGTTGAGCAATTAATCATTTTATTTTCAACTAATTAAAAAGAGAATACAATTTATATTACCTCTCTAAAAAGCTTAAAAGTGATCAGCTAATGTTGTCTGCTCAAAAGAAAACACCTTTTCTCCTGTCGATACCAGATCAGTTCAATAAGCCATACAGTTATGGATAGCGATGCCATAAATGCAAATCCATACCAAATATACTGCAGATCCTGCAAGTGCATTGCACGAAACGCTCTCCCTGGGCTGGGATCAACGAAATTTAATTCGCCTGCCTCAACTAATTCGGAGAAACAGTTTGAGGTCCAGTATGTGATAAGGCCCATGTCAGTAATATCCAAAATCAGTGACTTAATTGGTTCCATATAAATAGAGTTTTCATGCACAGGAAAAACAAATGGAACCGTATTAAAGAAACATAGATCTTTGCGAAATCGAAACAATGGTTTCGAAAACACTTGTTGCTGAGCATTTATTACAATCCACTTTATGCTCGGCATCATGTATCCATATTTCGTATTTAATGAGTCTCGCATAACGATAAATTTAGTAAAATTTGGTTCTAAATAAAACATGGGCTTATATTTTTCAAAACCCTTTATGCGTCCAACTAGCTCCTCATGCTCCGGCTCCCATGCTACAACTTTCACTTTAGATGCCATTAGCTCATCATAGTTACGATATGGCAACTCTTTGGGCGCACTCGTTACATAGGCAGAAAAATACGAATTGTACCAGGCGGTAAGAAGAATTCCCAACACGCAGATCTGTAAATAGATTCCACGAACTAAAATAGGTGCCCGAAATACTTCGTAGAACGATTGTCCCAGAGCACCTCTCAGGCAGCTCTCATGCAGCAGATACTCGTGCCATTGCACACGATATCCATAGTGATTCAATGCTATTGCCAAAGTTATGGAAATAATTACCAATACTGCCAGAGTTAATAAAAACGCTTGTAGCTCAAACACTATAACATAATACTCCGAATTGGGTATATCCGGTTCAACGGGCAGCATAAGACACCAATTCATTAGTTCAATCGGATAGGAATATCCCCTCACCGGTATGTTGGGGAATGTGATAGCCATCGAAATATCCACACTTCCATTTCTTACATATTTTATGATATTAGTAGATGGTTCAAATGCAACAGGATTCGCTGGGAACGGTTCAACGAACGTACAGTTATATTTTCGCTGAAAAACCTCCATAAAGTGACCCACTGTGCCTTTGTACACGGCCTTGCCTTGTTTATCATAGTAACCTATAAGGCGTGGTGCTGATCCCCCAATTGCAATTGGTAGACGATAACCCATAAGATTCTTTAGGCGATTCGGAAATATGCTCGTACTATGATTGTACTTGCGTTCCTCCAATTTCAAACTCGGAAAGTGTGTATAGCTATGAAATATCTTCGTTGTCTGGGATAGAAAATGTATGAAGAATATATAATTGACATACATAAAATCGTAGTTTCCAGATTTTCTTACCTCAAAGTTCTCAAACAACACAAGCACATTTAATAGTTTGTTTTTCCAGCAATATACAAATAAATCAAATAAAAATAGCCCGTTGACTTCAGCTAATTGCACCATAAACACAACTCGCGATATCGTCTGCAGGTATAAGTTGGCAACCAAGGCCTGTAGCAAAGCCTTATTATTTTCAAACCTAGCTCCATCCAGATGCACAACAGATAGTATGAGATTCGATTGTTTTTCGAAAATAAAAAACGATACTTTTTCATCGAGCTGTATTATCGGAACTTGCAGCTCTTCCATAATGCTCCTTCCCAAGCAATAACCCATTGATTCTGAGTTAAAGCTGTTCGATATACTTGTATTATGTTTTTTCATTAGCAATACAGAGCTAAAACTGTTTTCGTCTTTTATCATCCTCAATAGCTCAATCAATGACGAATTATTTTTCTCAACTATGGAGCTGATAATGCACAAAATATAGTAGAAGTTCAACCAGGAATATCGCATTCTGACAAATGAGTCGCAACTATTAGTTTGAGCTCTATGTGACCGCCTTTTAAAGGGTTCCTTATGAGTTCTGCCCTCAGCCCCAATTAATCTTGTCTGCTCAACGTGACAGACATCGAGACTACATGACCCACGAGACTACATGAAAATGTTCACACATTTACGAAGTGGGCTAGTTTATTAGGGTAAAATCCACAGAGCCTTAAAATCAATAAAATATTATAATAGTAGTCAAGTGTTAACTGAATTATTACCATTTCATTAGCCAAAACGTAATTTTCTTAACTTCATTAAGCAAAACCATAAATGCTCCAACACAAATACAATAGATGCTACAGCCATCATCAATGCTCCGACCCCGAGAATATTTTTCAAGTCCTCTACTTTCATAGCGCGGAACTTTTTCGGCTTACCAAGGTCTATAATTTTTAGTTTTCCCGCTTTTATCATCTCACTGAAGGCATTATCACGCCAATGACTCATTAGACCCGTGGCTGTGACCTCACCTATAAGACGCTCCAGTGGCTCCCTAAAGACCGAGTTATTTACAATTGGAAATGCAATAGGAACGCCACGAAAAATGCACAAATCATCGCGAAACGTAAACAAAGGTGAGCTGAAGAATTGCTGCTGCTGCCTGACAAGATTCCACTTCTCTAGAGGCATCATATACCCATAACGATTATCGAAGGAGTCGCGCATCTTTAGATAGTGGCTAAAGCTTGGTTCAATCTTAAAAATAGCATCATACAGCTTAAAAGCTTTGAAGTAAAATATAAGTTTTTGATACTCTGGTAACCAAACAATAACTTTGAAATTTGCCTTCAAAATGGCTTCAAAGCTGGTAAATGGAAAGCTATAGAGTCCACTTGTAATATAGGCAGAAAAGTATGAGTTGTACCAGGCGGTGACGAGAAATCCCAGTATACAAATTTCCAAGTATATTCCACGGACCAAATTAGGAGCCTGAAGAACCTCATTAAAGCATTGTCCCAGAACTCCGCGCAAACAATTATTATGCAGCAGAAACTCATAAGTCTGCACTACATATCCATGAGTTCGCAGTGCTAGCGAGAGAAGAAAAGAGATCATTATCAAAGCTCCGAATATGATCAGTAAAGTATTTCGATCAAGAACGCGACTGTAAAGCCGGCTGTGTGGTATCGGTTCCGGCACAGGCATCATTAGACACCAATTAAGTAATTCAAAGGGATAGATATATCCCTCAATAGGTCGTTCCGTAAAGATGGCTGCCAGGGCAAACTGAACGCTCCCATTGTGAACTGCACCCAACAGTTGCTGCGCCGGCACAAGGGACGACTCATTTAACGGAATCGGCTCAACCAAATGGCAATTGTACTTCGCCTCAAAGCAATGTTTCAGATGACCCACAAAGCCCGCGTAGAACAAATCTCCAGCTGGACGACGATAAATTATAAGACGTGGTGTAGAACCGCCCACCATTATCGGAAGGTTGTAGCCATTCAGATTTCCCAAGCGAAACTCAATAATCGGCGTCGTGTTCTTACTGATGCGTCGTTCCTCTAAATGGAAGTCCGGAAAGGGTGAGTAACTATAAATAAGTCCAGTATCCTTGAAAATATAGTAACAATTAATCGTGTTAACTTTCATTTTCAAATCATCATAGTCATTAAATATTTGGAATATAAATATTCCAAATATTTTCATAAAGTTGAGCGCTAAATCTACTCGATTCCAAAATTTCAAATGTTTTTTTATCTCTTTTGCCTGTTGGGCTTACTACTCGGATCACTGATTGAACCAACCATTGGGGATGGTACTAATTTCTATATATATATACATATATTTGAGATTATTATATTGTCAACAACTAACTTTAGAAAGATGCGTATATGTTGTTAATCCGGGTCCCTGTCGAGAATTAATCAAGATGTACGCCTACGATTTGTACGAAAATCAATGTAAGACATTTTTTTATAGTGGATGTGGAGGAAATCCAAATCGTTTCAAAACATTATCTGAATGTCGTGTTGCGTGTAATGCTTTACGGGAGGACGAAGAAGAATCAATTGAAGATATTTTGGAAACAACCATAGTCCCCAATATTAGTACTACTACGTAATCAAAAGATTGGAGTCTCACCTCAAAGTCTTCGAAAATCGCCAATACGTTTAAAATCTGGTTCCGTTGCCAGCAACTCTCCAGCAATCCAACCCTTATTGTATTTTTCATAATTAGTAATAACGGTTCGGTATTCCATAATCGTAGATTAAGATCATAGAAATCAAGTAGTCTATTTATCGTCTCATCAACATAAGCAACAATAAGCAAGTTTCTCGAATGATGTTTGTCCAAATTGTAATTTATGTTGGGTTTATCATCGAACAAGATGACAGGTACGGATAGCTCTGAAAGCATTTGCGGCAAAAATCCTTTTGATTCACCCACAATAACCACATAATTAAAACTGTTTTCGCTTTCCAAATGCTGCACTAGTTCCAAAATCGACCAACTGCGAATAACTCTAGAAGTCACAAAAAAAAAACCAAGCCAAACGAGCCCCTGCCTCATATTGCAACAGCAACTATTGTCGAACGAATATCAGCAGCTGCATTTATACCCTCTTTCTACGTCGAGCAGTCCACACGCACATCGAACATTAGAAAATCCAGTGGGAGCAGAAGTTACAAAAACTAATTTTAATTTACATAACTAATTTACTTCCACTCGAGCAACTCGTCCTCGCGATACGTGTGGTTGTTATTGTATATTTCACCAAATGCGCACAAATTCTTGTAGACCCTGTCCCGTTTCGCACACGCACTTCCGGCCTTGGCTGACGGCTTGTAAACAGGATGATTAATCATGTTGTCCGTTGCGAAGGTGCACGCCATCATGAAGTGGCTCAAAAAATTGTCGTCATACAACATTGCACTACAGCCCATATGTGAATTGCGATCAGTCATAAGTAGGATCGATTGATACACTGATCTACAACATGAATGTCGTATGAATTCGAATTCGATTTTTAGTATTACCCATGTTTGTCTATGACTTACTGTTTAGAATAACCTTGTCGCAGTTTCATGGACATGGCCCGCGTTAAATAACGTGCATCTTTGAACCACCTTTTTAATACCTCAATGGCCAGATAACTTTGGGGGTTCTTTGAATGCGAGAAAGCGACGCCATCGGCAATAGATCCAATGTTCGTAAAGTTTTGCGAGGACATACATACGTTGCGCATTGGCCCGCATCTCTGGATATACACTTTCGCGAAATATTCGAGTTCTTCGGACCAATATACGCGAGACATTCGTGCGGCGGGAAACAGGGTTCGGGTATAGCCAGTAGCCACTCGATTACGAAAGGAGTTCAACTCATGCAGTAAGGCACTTTGATTTGAATACAATTTTATCCATTTCGTGTTTACGGGGCAACTAGCGTTTGAAAAGTTTACCTAAAAACAATTTGTCACTTAGTCAAATCTGGTTGGTGAATATATGCATTTATATATGTAACTTACAGTTAGGCATGGCAAATTGGATTCTCCGCAATGATTTAATTTGCAATAAATATCTTTCACCGATACATCTGTTGAAGCAAGGATTAAGTTAAACAATATCAGTAACACGTTAGAAACTCGAGCAATATGAGGCGCCATTAAATGCGTGTTGTAGCCCTGTTCGTACAAAATAAACTAAAATCAACTGTCTGGATGGGCAGGGTTTTTATATTTTTTTTAGATAACGAAAGACAACTGTTTCTGTTAATACAGAGAATTATAAAAACCACATGCGATCAATAAACATAAGAAATAATGTAAGCTTATTCATTTCTAACCCAAAGAAGATGGAATAAATCGATTTAATTTATTTTATAAAATCATTGAAGTATAGAAACATACATCTTCTTTTTCTACAGTGTATTAAGAAAATCTTTCCAGATTGACACTACATATAACCATCGCATTTATCGAAAATTTCACAGGCATAATTTTATGAAATGGAAATTTAAACTCATAATGAGCTGTCCAAAGCTGAAACATTGCCACAAACCCAAAAGAAAAACGCAAATGGAGCGAAGATCTCACTCATGTTTCATGCCGCCTGCCTGACACATGATCACTCTTAATGATGCTGCGAGCAACAACAACAAGTACTGGAACAACTCTCATTGTAAGTATTTCAAGCATTTTTTATTTTGGTTACTACAAGTTTGGATGCACTTCACTTGATTTGGCAGATGCGTCAGCACTTGACCCGCGCTCTGGTCTCTGGAACTTTGTTGGGCTTAGCAACTTTGGTTCCGAATCCGAACTTGGTCGCGGCGTCCATCTTTGACTCAACAGTCCCAGGCTTGTTAGCTGCCAAATTAAGTTGACGTTGACGTAATGCTGCGCCACTCGACATGGTCTCACTCTTTTTTGATGAAGTGCAGCATCTGTCTGAGGCCTCTGTTGTCGGTCAATTAGCTGCGCATAATATCACAACAGCACACTGGCCAAATGGAAAGCCAACCATTCGCATGACAGACCATCTTGGGCCGGGGGTCATCTCCAGTCTTTAATTGGCATGCTGGCATGGTTGCGTATGCGATGACAATTTGCTGTAAGTTTCAAAGTTCAGTCAATTGCACTCGAGCTGCAGAGAGAAATTTTTGTTGAGTACAGTAAGAGAGAGAGAGAAAAAAAATCAAGTTTAACGAATAATTATGATGGCTGGGATATGTTTAAAAATGTACTAGAGCCCAAGATACATTCAAATACATCCGGGACATGTGAGAGGCTGTGCTCCCATTTTCAGTGTCATCCGAACTTGTGAATGCACTGATTCGCGCGATTTAAAAAGAAAATAAGTGTAAACGATGCGGCTTCTCGTTCAGTCATTGTTAGAGGCCACTCTGCCCCACTGCGAGTCGACACGCAGCTGAGAGTCGCCAGTGACTGGATACGTATGCGGTGGCATAAGTGGCGCAGCCGCAAACAGAAGCCCATTTTTATCGGACCAGAGTACGCCTAACAACAATGGAATTGTTGCACATTGAAAAGCGAAAGAAATGGTGAAAATAAATGCTGCAAAAAAGGCCAAAAGCGGACGCTGACAAAATGTGTATATCGGTCGATATGTGTATGATAAATGGCGCACATAGCCTAGCAGCACAGTCAAAGGTACAGGCGATTGTCCACTGCGGCACAATGTAAATTTTGAATGGAGCATTTTGGACTGGCGTTTGGCCTCTAAGTAGTCCTAGAGAAAAACGGAAAAAAAAAATGACTGCAACTTGCTTACGAGTTGGGTCGCCGAAGCTGCTACGCGCAGCTGCCCGCAGTGCCTATTTATGAAAGGGTCTGATAATTTACCACAAATATGGTCATAATTTTCGGCTTTTACTTTTGTCCAACAACAGACCGTAACAGTACAGCAACAACACTCAAACTGTACAACAGTTCAGTAGTCGAACAGTCCAGCAGTCGAGCTGTCCAGTGGTCCATCTGGCTGCTTGCTAATGAAGCAACCAACGCTGGCGCTGTAAATGCGAAACCCTTGAGCCCGCTGCTAATTTAACAGACCGCCCCATTGGCCACTTGTTGCCATCGTTTCCTAGCAATCAGCGACAAACGTGTCATTCGCAGTCGGCCCGTCCGGGCCTTGCCGGGCCGAGCCGGGCAGACCGACGTAAACAGTCTATAATCAACATCAGCATTACCAGGCAGTTGCCTAGTCCAATGTGAAGCGTTATGTGAGCAATCACGTCCGGGGCTGCATCCTGCATCCAGACCGCTGGCCGCCGGCCTTAGCGTTTCAGCGTTTCAGCCACGCTTCAATAAATGTCACTCCTCGAGCTTTGCATCTAAAAATTGATGACAATAATTTGTTGCATTTGCCCAGAGGGGGGTGTGGCCAAGCAGCTAGCTGTAGCCAGCCTGGCAGTCAGTCGATGCGATAGACCAACAAATTGTCTTGGCAGACAGTTGGCTCTTAGCTGTCCCTGGCAGCGTTGGCGTTGTTCGATTTGGTTCAACTTGGACGCGCCGCTCGACGCGACTGTCGAGTCGACTCCCGATGCGATTGGCCGCTGCCGTTTTCGACACAATTTATACAAAGTGTCGCAGTTTTTGGCGCTTTGCATTTGTTGCTGACAGCATCGTGGTCCGTGGCCCGTGGCCCGTGCTGTACTGCGGCACGCCCCTATTGCTGCCACAACAGCAGCAGCAACAGCAACAGCAAAAGCAACCGAACAACAACAAGCGGCTGCACTTTGCTACAACAAAACTGAGGCATAAATTTCGACATTTTGTCGCAAGTTTATGCAGTTTAAGAAGTTTGTGCCGCGCACTGATACCCTAACCGCAGCACAGGGTTAGGTGGGGCCTGCCTGACGCTGATTGCAAAGCGCTCGTCGAATTGTTTTCACAATTCCATGAAAATCAACACACGTCTCGTATACGTATTTATTTATTTACATCCATATGTGTATGCGTATGTGCTGCTGCCGCTGTAGTTGGAGTTGTTGTTTTATGTTCGAGACACGCTTTGATTTGATTTCGATTGCGCATTTTTCAATTTGATAAATTTATCGCGTTTCTCGCCACACCAAAAACAAATCACATGCGCGATGCGCGATAAGAGAAACGCACAAACGTACAAATTATAATGGCTCGTACGATGCCACTGCCACTGCAACTGCAACTGCCACTGCAACTACGGCAAGTGGTCCGCTTGTGGCAATCGTCTTGTAAATGGCAGCAATTGCGACCTTTGGCATTCTTACGGAAACATTTCGCTAATGAAACCGATACCTCAAGTGTCAGCTGCCGGACCAGTGGTCAGTTGCCAGTTCCCTAGGCTGTCCGTGGGCAATGTTTGCCTGCTGCCGGATCGTAGTTCCCAGCTCCTGGTTCGGTGGCCGTTAGCGGCAGATGCCACATTTACCACATTCTCAGCGCGACTTATGGCGATCATAAAAATGTTAAGCGTACCACATTTGCCACATTGCCACCTTTTGGCCACAAGGAAATGGAGCACGCACGTGGCAGCGTGGTCCGAGGTCTATGCTCGCAAAGACCCAAAGAAATTGGATGCCAACAGCAAGTTCTATGCCATCTCAGCTGTATCCCACTTACAGCTGGCAATGGGCCAATGATCCGAATTGAAATGCAATTTGAAATACGGCAGGCACAATTTAACCTTGAATATATTGTACGTTTTGTACAAAAGTAAACTTTAAATTCTATTTTATATTAGAAATAAATATGTAACATTTCAAAATTATATAAATCATTGCTAAAATCACTGCATAAAGTATAGTCTCTCCATATATATATAATTGCTTCTGCAATTAAATCCTTTCTGATTGCTAGTTAAATGATTTTATTTTGAAATCATTCAAGCAAACTCAACTGTCTGACAAAACTTAAATAAATATGTTAATAATTACGTCCAACAGATTGATTGTCCATTTAATTATTTCATTACAAAATACAAACAAATCAAATAATAAACATAAATAATAATAATTTGTGAACATCGCCAACAGGCACTCGAAAAGCAGAAAATCAGAAAAGCAGCAAATAAAACAAACCGAAACACGTCAAGCAATCATTCAAAGCGTTTCCAATGTGGACAATCGCTAAACTTCTCCTTAAGCCGTCTACGAGTGGACTGGAGTGTTTGCGTGGGCGTGCAGAGGCTGAATTACAACAACAACAGCAACAGCAGCAACAACAAGAAACAGGCAACAACAACCACTACCACAGTAAAAGCAACAATAAAATCACATTGTGCACATGCGACGTGCGCTGGCCTGATGCCAATTTCGTGGATCCCAGTCAGATATCTCCGGCAAGTACTATGCACGTATGTATGTATGTCCATGTGTGTGTGTGTGTGTGCAGGCATGTGCGGACTGTATGTGAACGTGTTTAAACAAATACAATTTGCAATTATATGGCAAGCAAATCAAGTTGAAATCAGCATGCGATTTCCACCTGTGACCGGCGTCATAATTCGTGGCTGTGTTTTCGGTCATAAATCTAACGATTTACAATTATTTTCTTTGGCTTTTTGCTTTTATTTCGGCGGATTCGCGCTCTCTCTTTCTCGTCGTCTCTCTGATATAGCGAGAAATTGATAGAGGGAGAGAGAGGGCAAGTAAGTAAGAGCAAACTAGAGAGAGATGGAGGGCAAAAGCGTCTGGCTGAATGCATTTTGTGGCACAGCGGGCAGCTACAATAACATGCAACAACAACAGCAGCAGCAACAAACACAACAGCAACAATAACAACAATAACAACAACAACTGCTTCTAATGGCCATTATGGTCATTTTGTTATCACTGAACAAGGAAACGCCGATCGGACGCGTAGACCGTAGTGAATCGTCATAAATATCCATAGATTTTGCAATATATATAAAACTGCTAAAATTATTTATGATGACGCTAACGAGCGACGACAGGTGACGCGGTCCAGCAAGTTGGCGCTACGCACCATCTCTCTATCTCCCTCTCTCTCCCTCTCTCTCTCTCGTTTGTTTCTTTCTTCTCTCCTGCTCGCACACGCACTGATAACGCACTGCGTGGCTGTAAATTGATTTTGTGGCGCCGCCCGTGCCACAGCCCCAGGCGTATGTACGCACTCGGCGATCTCATCCAGCTCGCAACGCGGCTTGTCCACATTATGCAAAAGACAAGTGAAAATTTACTTAAAGCGGCAACGTCTACGCTTTTGTATTAGATACGATGGAAATACATATAACCATATATGCGCATAGCCAGGGGGATTAGCGAAGACACAGTCGCGCACAGCATGTAAGTTAATATTCGCATATGAGTAATTAAAAGTGAAATTATTTGGCCAAGGGGTCCTAACGAGTTTCCAACTGCAGCACCAGGCACCAGGCACCAGCTCCGTCTGCGACTGCGACTGCAATTCGCACTGTGATTGATGGATGAGTTTGAGTTTGTCATGCAAATTTCAACAGGCTGCTTTATGTAGCACGCCGCCTGCTGCACGTTGCACGTTGTGTTGCTGCTGCCGCTGCCGGTGCTGCTGCTGCTGATGATGTTGTCTCGGTCTCGAGCGGATCGAGCTAACGAGCGGCGCGTGGTCGTTGTTGTTGTTGTTGTTGTTGTTGTCGCTGCTGTCGCTGTCGATGGCAATATCGCTTTGGTTTTGTCTCGGATTTTTTCTCTCTCTCACTTTTTAGCCTCTTTATTCTGATACCATAAATATAAAGCTGTTTTTATTAAAAATTGAGCGCGAGCGAGGCCTCCTAGACGAAGGCATGTGTGTGGCAAATAAATTGCAGCCCGCTGGAATTTTAATGACAGCCTTTGGAAATTAATCTAACGCGGCACTGGCGCTGCCAGAGACGCAGGAACTGTTAGGTGGGCGGGGAGTGTGCTGAGATTGGGAGTGTCGGCTGGGACGACTGGCTGGGTCTCTGCAGCGATCACCTCGTAACATCGTTGTCAAACGAGTTTCAAAAGTGTCGCAGCTGTAGTTACTGTTGCTGCTGTTGTTGCTCGTTCGTTCGCGTATCGCGATCGATATTCAATCTGCTGGGCTGATAGCCCAGCGTACGTCAAATCACTTAACAATCAACTGTAATAACAACAACAGCAGCAACATCAATCGATGCTTATCACAGCAGCCACAGTTACTGCCGCTGTCCCCTTGCAAAATAAAGATGCCACCGGCAATTGCTGCCGCTTTCACTTGCCTCGCACATTTGCATGAAAATGCCGCGCCAATTTTGCGCAATTAATCGCGGCAGCACAGTCCGATCTAAGCCACCTCGAATGCCCCCTCCCCCTCCCCCACACACCCCCGAAACACTGCTGCAACTGCAAATTTGCATTTCGACTTAATTAAAACAGTGGGTGGCAATAGCAATTGCACCAATGTTGCTCTGTCCCCCACTACAGCAGCATATAGTGAATCGCTTTCTTTGGCAATTTCACTGCGTGCAGAGGAGGCAGGCAAATTGAAATTTATGTGGAACTCTCATGGTACATCTGCCTCGACCGGGCACGACAGCCCACAATTAAGTTGAGTGCATCTATCGAGGCCAAAACCAGTGGTAAGTGGGCGTGGCAGCAAATAAAAAATAAAACAAAAAACAAATTAATAACGACAACACGGAAATGGAACATCGCAGCTAAAGGCGAAAAAAAACGATCACAATGTAATGTAAGTGAAATTATCGATTTCTCATTAAGTGTCTAACGTAAGCTGACAGTGAGTAATGAAGTACTTCGCACTGCAATTTAATGTCGTACCGTAGCTAATAGATTGGCCATCCATAATGCGACAATTGGTCTCTGGAGAGAGAGAGAGAGACCGGCCCAGAACGAATCCCTACACGGCGACGACAAAACCACAAAAAGTTGTCAATTGATTTTATGCACTATTTCAATTGACCTCAAGTTGTTGTAGCAGTTGTTGTAGCAATTGTTGTTGCTGTTGTAGTTGTTGTTGTTGTTGTTGGTGGAGTGCTTGAAGCAACGGTAGCAACGCTACAAGAGCTGACTCTGATAACTGGAGAGTCGGTGCAAAATGAAACGAATTAACAATTTGATGTAACTGTGATTTTTGCTGTATTGTTTTCTTTGCTTGTATTGTTGTCTCTCTTTTTGCAGCGCACACGCCCTCAACAAAACGAATTCAAAAGAAATGCTTATCGTGCTTCACAGAAAACCGACAACAACAACAACAAAACATGAAATTGAAAATGCCAAACGCTAAAAGACAACTAGACGACCAGCCCGAATCGCAGTACGGTCGGTCGGTTGTTCGCCAATGTTGCCCATAGTAAAACTGTAACGAAACCCGATTGAACCCGCCATGGGTGGCTCGCGCTGCCAGCGCCCAAAGCACCGAGCAGCGAGCAGCGAGCGAGACGACAACACTGGGCTGGGGACATGGACAATAACATGTACGAAAAATTTCATTGCTTGGCAAAAGTTTTTGCTCAGCGCGCTGCGACCACGATTCTGGCCGGGCCCCGGCAAAGGGGCCACAAGCCACTCGACTGAAATCTCAGCCGAAAAATCACTGGCGGGCGTTTTGACCATGGAGCAGCAGCAGGAACAGCAGCAGCAGCTGCAGGCCAAGACCAGGCCCAAGCCCCGAACACATCCTCAGTTGCGGTAACAACAACGGCAGCAACAGCAGCAACGACAAAAGGCCGAAAAAATAATTAATATGCCTCAAAAAAGAAACCGGGCAGCCTTTATGACAGGCGACAAGGGCAGGGTTCGAGGCAGCAGCAATAACGACTGCACCAGCAGGAGCAGCAGCAGCAGCTAAGATCGGGATGCAGCTGCACTTGGACGCTGGCCGCCGCTGGCAGCAGCAACAGTTTAACTAACGGCTTCTGTGCTTGTTGTGCTGCCGTTTCCGCATCTCGGTGTCGCCTCAGAATGTGCACGATTTTCCTTCAGATTCAATTTCAAGTGCAGCAGCAGCAGCAACAACAAGCAGCAACAGCAGCAGCAGCCAAGCGCCGCTATTAAGTCGACGACAACAACAAGCAATAACCCTAACCGACAGAGCCGCCAGCGCCGTGTGTCTGTTTGCCACTGTCTGCCGCTTCTTGCCGAGATTTCTATCTTTGATCTCTTACTCCACATGCAGTAGCGGCAGCAGCAGCAGCACCAGCCGTTGCAACAGTTGCAGCCGCGCTGCTGCTGCTGTCTGCTTGTTAAATTGCTCATTTAAACCATAACGAAACGACTCGCTCTCTGGCTGCTTGGTTGGTTGGTCTAGCCGGGCGCAGCATGTGCCCCCGGCTGCACTTCCTAGAACTGCATGCTGGGCACTTGTCTCTTGCCTCCCTACTATGCCACCAACTCTCGGCAATTTGCCCAATGGCATTCATGCCCGTTAGCACGTTTAATTAGCATACGGCGGAAATTAGTTAGCCCACTTTATGTGACATTCAGCGACGGCAGTGCCACACCAGATGCTCCTATACCTTCTCCTTCTCCTCCTCCTCCTCTTTCTTGTAGGTTCTTCGCCTCCTCTTCTCCTTCTTCTAGCTTCGCCTGGCCTCATCAAATGATCTCAGCGTCATACTCGTAGGCTTCATGTCCACATAAATTATGGTCTTTGGAATTTATCCCTGACACTGCGTGTTAACGAGCATTGTCCGAATGGGGCCGCCAGCTTACCTAGCATCGATTCCATGTTTTTATGACACTTTTTCTTCACGTGAACTGTACATGCAGTGTCTGTATATAAAGAAAGGAATTAGTTAGCATTATATTGGATAACATTATGTTGTATGCATATCGGAAATTGCAAAATTATGTTCTGCCAACCTTAAGTATACTTCTTAAGATCTTTAATAATGTCTAGGGTACTTGATGACAAGCATTTGCTGCTATCATAATATATGGCAATAAAATAAAACATAAAATCATAATGTCGTATTTTAATAAGCATAACGATAACATGAATAAAGAATTTAGAATTTCTTTTATCAACAGAATATTTTCTTTAAACTATTTTTGTAGAAAAGCAATATTTACTATATAAAGTTCTGTTCTTCATCTCTGATGAAGATCCTATGTTCTTTGGCGGCAGGCCGGCCTAATTGATGTCACAAAATCGTATCATAAATCAGGCAAATTATAGTTATTATTGCACATTCCACATGAATAAACATCGAGACGATAGATACCACATATACACGTGTACTACACACATACATACATATACAGATAAAGAGATATCTGCAGTCGGCAGCAACATAGTAGTAGAACAAGCGTCGCTGAATCTGGCTAGGAAAAGGCCATAAATCATATACGATACTTTTGCCAGCAGCAATTGGCATCGGCATAGGCATTGGCATCGTCCATGCTTGACTGGACAATCATAATAATCACAGTCACAACGGCTGCTCGCTTGCCGCAACAGCAACAGCAACAACAACAAAAACAGCTACAGCAACAGCAACTGACAACAGGCAACAAAAGCTACTTACTATGTCTATGTCATGCCGATATGCGACTGATAAAAACCTGTGCAGAAAACAATCAGAGATAGGAAAAATACACTAACTAACGAAGGGTAGGTCTCATTGTCGAGTCTGTAGATTAATTAAGTATGCGCCGATTGGTGTAGGCTAAAACGGCTACTAAAATATATCGATAACAAAAATAAACATATGTGTGTAGTCTGGCTTATATTACAGAGCGATTTTAGTGTATCTTAAGTTCGTCTGCTGCACTTCAAACTTTTCGCCTTGTTATTCATTGTTTTTGTTCTCTCTCGTACTCTCTCTCTCCCTCTCTCTCTCTCTCTCTCTCTCTCTCTCTCTCTCTCTCTCTCTTTCTCTATTTCTGTCTATTTCTCTTGCAGCTAGCTAGAAAATTGACAATTGCGCACCTGCTTCATTTTCTTCTTCTCTTAGAAAGCGGCATTACGGCGGCAGCAGCAGCTACAACAATGCCAATGCCACTGCCACAGTTGCAGCCGCAGTTCGAGCCACAACTGCAGCAACAGCCGCAGCCGCTGCCGTCGCCTGTTTAATGGCACTTAACGGTCAACATGCTCTCCGCGTAGCAGTAAACTCTGCGGCTCAAAGCGAAAACTTTCCAAAAACTGTGGAGCACGTCGAGAGTTTCGAGTCTAGTCGCATCTACTTGGTCATATAATCGATGCCTATATTTAGCTTACGGCTTAAGGCTGAAGCACCTTGCATATTTGCATAATGCAAGCAAAAAAATATGAATGAATACTTTACATACTTGTACATATAAAGCTTAAATCATATATTCATATTTTTATTCGATCACATGCAGATCTGCTCTAATTGTATGCTAATCGCGCGTGCCCAAAATAAATCTCTGCGTCCAAATGAATTATGGTCAGGACCGAAAAAAAAGGTACAGTCTGTTAAAGCTGTGCCGGTTTCATTTGGTTTTCATTACAAACTACTTAGCTAACCAGTGCACTGCATTCTATGAGACCAATTAAGCCGACCAGACGAGACAGACAAACTGATTGACCTGGCCAGGAGATCAACGAGCTGTTGCAGATGATGAAGTTGTTTTGATAAAGGCCCTGCCTTGCCTTAGAAAACGTGCTCAATTTATCGAAATCGGTGCAGCGAGAGAGAGAGAGAAAGAGAGAGAGCGGGAGGTAAGCAGAGCGGGAAAGAGAGCAGGCACTTTGCATGGCCTGTTGGCCAAGATAAACATCATAAATGCATTGAAATGTCATTGCCAACTGTTGCTATCGGCTGTCGCTGCTGCTACCTCAGCTATTTAACTGCCCAAAAACGACGCCAGCGATGGCGATAATAACGATTGTTGGGCGCGGGCCAGGGCCTGGCCCTGGACTTGTGCCTGAGATTGCGATTGGGACCATTCAGTTGAAGACAGGAGCAACAAGTGCCGTTACTCCTTATACAATTACGGATACGTGCAATTGCTGGCGAGGCTTAATTAGACACATATAGAGGGCAACTGAGAACTCTGGACTTGTTCTGCTCTTGCCAAAGACTCCAGTTTGCCCAGTCAGCCAGTCAGTTAGTCAGTCTGATGATTATTTATCACCGTCGTGAGTCGTGCGATAATGACAAGACAACCAACAACGATCTGCACAGTGACACCTTGCAAATAAAAATATACTAACGACTCATAGTATCAAAATTAAATCATTTTATAATAATACAAATATTAATAAACATAAAGAAAAGTAGTACAATTGCTGATTCAACAAGAAGGACACCTAATTTGAACAATATAAGTATACTAACGACTATCGAAATTAAATAATTTAATACTTTACTGCTTAAACAATGAAACTAACGTACGACGCGAACGCGACTCAACACCCACTGTGCATCGTTAGCAACATTTTGTCTGGCAAACATGTTGCCAAGCGACAGCTACCTACCCGTCTGCCCCAGCGGGCACTCAATCTTTCGGGGCCAGTAGATTTAAGAGCAGCGCTTGTAAAAGAGCACATCACCGCTGACGTTCTGTGAGAACGAAATTAGCTTATGTAAGCAACTAGAAAATATATTGTAAATTAATGAAAACAACTCGCATCTGTAAGTAATATATACCAGGCAATCCTAAGTGATGCCTAAGTTGACTCAAGCGAAGTATGCAGTTTTGAAATATATATATATATATATTGTGCCAGATTTTATTAAAAACAGTCCTGCTCCATTTACATTATTTTTGCTATTTTACTTAAAAAGCGAACCCAACTCTGGGTAGTGGGTTCAGTTGCCAATTAGGTCAGTAACGATGCTGTTCGAAATATGGTATGTGGTTGTCAGTTCGTTGGGCGTATTCGGAAAGGATTTTGCATTCAAGAAAATCGTTTTCGTTCGTGATCGTGAGTTGTGAGTTATCCCGTGTTGTGTTAATCTTTATCAATATCATTTCAATACAATATAGAGAAATGTCAATTTATGGCCAATCCAGGGCCGTGTAATCAAATGATAAGGGTGTATGGCTATGACCCATTCCTCAATAACTGTAATGTTTTCACTTATGGCGGTTGTGGTGGAAATCCGAATCGATTTTTTACCTATCCACAATGCCATAAGACGTGTATCATGAATAAAAATATATATGAAGGAGGTGAAGGAGATGACGATAACTTTCATGAGCCAACTGATGCACCAGATGAAACTGACAGGGGAAATAATCCAGACGAATACTATGATGAAGAAAATACTGATGATAATGACAAGGAGGAGGAGGACGGTGAAGATGTAGGGGATGATGAAGATGACAACGAATATGTAGAAGATGATGAACATAACCCTGATGAGACCGATATTGAGGATGAAGGTGAGAATGTCGGGGTGGATGTAGGAAAGGATATAGGGGAGGATGTAGGGGTGGATGTAGGGGAAGTTGTAGGAGAGGATTTACAGGAGGATGTAGGGAAAGATGGAGGAGAGGATGTAGGAGAAGATTTAGGGGAGAATGTAGGGGAGAATGTAGGGGAGGATGTAGGGGAGAACAAAGGAGAGGACGTAGGGGAAAACAAAGGAGAGAACGACGGGAAAGACGTAGGGAAGGGAAATGGGAAGGAAAATGGGAAAGACGATGGGGTGGACGAAGGGAAGGTCGAAGGAAAGGAAAAAGGGAAAGATGAAGATGAGGATGAAGATGAGGATGAAGGTGAGGATGAAGATCTCGGTGAAACTGAATATGATGATAAAAATAAGGACGAAGGGGAAGATAATATTGAAGACGAAGATGAGGAAGGGAAGATCAAAAGAGAGAAGAAAGCGGATGACGAAGGAGAAAACAAGGCAGAATGGCAGAGAGAACGGCGGGAAGAAGGTCAGGATAAAAAGCAGGAAGAAGCGAAGAAAGGACAGAAAGAAAGGGAGGGAGATCACAAAGAATGGCAGCAAGAAGGGCAGAAAAAAGTTCTGGAAGAAAAGCTAGAAGTAGGGCAGAAAACAAATAATGATGATTTAGTTGAAGAGTTTAAAATAAGAACAGAATCTGACGACATAGACAACAAACAAAATCGACCGAAAATATTGATTGCCAGAACATCTGCTTCACGTGGATACATAAAATAAAAAAAGCCAACATACAAATTTTATATTTACATATAAACTAATAACCTAACATGTAAAACTATTACATTAATCTCAATAAATAAAAATATTATTATCGCGGAAGTGATTTTCACTGTACAGTGTTGCCAAGTTGCGTGGCTAATGCAGTGGAACCAAAGCATTAACGCCCCCCCCCACACACACCCCTTCGAACCAGAACCTTAACCCGAACCCGATGTGAGATAATGCGGACTTATGAGCCAGAATATTTTCGCTTATTCGTATCGCACATTCTAATGACTTTATTATGAGCAATGCAGGGCAAAGGCAGCGTTGCTGCTGCTGCTGCACCCACCAAATGACGTCAGGGGTGTGCCCATAGTCGACGGCGGCTGGCAGCCTTTTAAGTGTGCCGTAAACCGAAATGAATACGAGTAAAGCAGCATGAGTACCCGGCCAGGCGGCCCGCGAGGGCAGCCCATGCTGGGCCAATCCATGCGACTGTATATCAGTTGACTTTTCTGGCTTTGACAATTATTTATGGTAATAAATAGAATCGCTAGCATTAGACTGGATGCTAATCCATATGTGTGTGTGAGTGTGTTTGCTTGTGTGTGTGTGTGTGGTGTGCACAGATATCGCTGGTACTAAATCTGGCACCCCCAAGTCAAGCCCACATAATGCGTCTCTAATTGCAGAACAATTTCTACTACAAAACAGTTTTCCGAACTCGATCTCAGTCATTCATTCATGGTGCATGGCGCATGCAAATTTCGATTGGCCATTAGCACTTGACTTGTCTATTGAAATGTTCAGGCGTCATTGAGTGCAACTGGCAATTTAAGACGTGCAATTTAACCGCTCGACCAACGGTCACTCACTCACTCACTCACTCACACCATGGCGGCGGCACTGGCTTATTGTCAGGCAAACAAATGGCCAATGTCTCATTAATGCCACACAATGGAGGCAGCCAAAGGCGACGGCAACGGCAACGGCGATGGCGATGGCAACAGCAACTTCCCGCTGCGTCCAAAATATGCAACATTCATCAATCACACAGCACACACCGCTGGCCAGGAATGAGAATGAGTTCACGCGCTGCACTTGAGAGGTCGAATTCGTTTCGTATTCGTATTCATAGTATTCGTATTCGTATTCGTACTGCTATTCGTGCGGGCTGTGGCTCTGGCTGTGCCTGTGGCGCTCTGTTTTTGGGGCTCGGATTGATTTGCTTGGCGCATTTTCAAGTCAATTACACATATTTGTGGCATTTGCGGTACTCGAATATGAAAATCAATGCGGTGGGTCGCCTGAGTCGTAGGTGTTGGCCGTATGTGTCTGTTTTGCTGTATCAACTCTTCGGGGAGCTTATGTGTGTGTGTGTGTGTGTGTGTGAGTGCGCTGCATGCCACAACAAAACGGCATGTGTCCGCCCACTGTGAGGTTGGTCAACAGCGCGCAAGTGAGTCACGTTGCCAGTCGGCCAAGTCAGTCAAGCCATATTTCATGTCCAGCAACAGAAAAAAAAGCGCAAATGTTGACAGCGGCATTTAAAGGGCCAACTAAGGGTTAAGCAAGTCTTATCAAAACAGCTGTTGTTCAAAAGCTTTGCTAGTCGCACACCCAAAAGCTTTGCCCTACAAGTAAACTAAAAGCTTAGCCCTACTCGCAAGCTGATAAGAAAGTTTTCCAACGCGGCGCATGTGTAATGAGCGCAGAGTGAGAGAGAGAGAGAGAGAGAGAGAGAGTGAGAGCGCAAGCGCAGTGATAAGCTTTGTGGAAGCTCAACCGTGGAGCACCCACAACACAACACAGTAACAAGCTGCAGAGATTCGAAAAGTAACGCAACGAAAACAAATAAATTCCCTATACTTAATGTAGATAAATTTAGACCGTGTAATACCGTGTACGTTTTATGAAAGAAGATTTAGAAGATGATATTGTAATAATTTAATATTTTTTTTTTCATTATTTTCAAAATCACACGCTCTATGATAATCTTCAACTTGATTTTCAGCAATTAAATAAATATTTACGGATAATTCCATAAGTTCTCGTAAATAGATATAACTTGAGTTTTTTCAGGCTTGTTTTTTGCGTTTGCTTGCTAAAGCACACGTTTTAAACGTAAACTTGAATCATTGAGATACGCAGACAACAATTCATAGTATTGAATTTGAGCCGCACTTACTAATCTATAAATACGGTGTATAGCACCGTCATCTGACCCTTTCGTATTGTCTTTTATTTCTGTAAAATCAGCAATACGAAAATATACTATATCAGATTATAATATTTCTACTTAAGTCAGTCATGAATCACAAGGCAGCAGATGTGGAAATAAACCTTACCTATGTTTATATATATCAAGTCAATGCACTTACTTGTGTGTGGATCGAGGCGTTCCCTGCGCCACATTCTTTGTCCATGATGACAACTATGTAAAAAAAACTGATACTATTTTTACGCGCATTCCCTCAGCCGACTGCACTCACTTGCCACACTTTTTCCACAGTGCGTGGCGCGCTCTCTCTCCCTTTTTCTCTCTCTCTCTCTCTCTTTCTGCATACCCCTTTCGCTCCATCAGCTAGCCTGTCAGTTTTGCACATGAGAATACGTAAACAAAACCGTACTATCGTGTAAATAAACACAAACAAAATATTGTTCTCACTGCGCGACTCAACTCTCTGGCGATTGGTCTCGCTCTCTGGCACTCTCTCCCACTCTCTCTCCTTCTCTCTGCGACCCGCATGGCGTAGCTACGCTGCCGACAGCAGCAGCCAAACAATCAAGTGAAAGCGCTGCGCCGAGCAGAGCAGAGCTGAGCAGTGTAGAGCATAGCCGAAACGTATTCTGTTATATTGTGCGAGCGAGTATCTACAACTTTCGTTGGCTCTACAGCAGATACAGATACATATACAGATACAGTGCATTACACAAGAGCAAAGTGCACGGCGCACGGAGAGCGAACTTTGTGCGTGTGAGTGTGCGTGAAAAATGTAGGCAGAAATTCTTGGGGAAGTGACAGCGACATCGACAGCGACATCGACATCGTCAGCCCAGACCCAGACACTGACAGAGTCAGAGTCAGAGTCGCTGCCCGTATCCGTAGTCTCGTAGTCTCGCAGTCTCGCAGTCTTGTAGTCGTAGCCAGAGTCAGGCAGAGTCGTCGTCGCGTCGTCAGTTTGCGGTCGGAGCCAAACGCGGGCGTAACAAACTCATTTCGTAAATGGAAATGTGCTCGAAACGCAGAAGGCGCGCGGCAGGCAAATGAAATTTATTAAATTAAAGAAGACGTGAATACGTGAACGAACGGAAGTGAAAATTTACAAAGCACACATTTAGATACAAATACACAAATCTATATATACAGATACAGATACGGAGATACTCAAAGATATCAGCACAAGCGTCTAGATATACTTGCCACAAAAGGTAGCTAAACAAATTGTTCACTTGCGCTTGGTGCAGTCAGAAAATGTATCTGTGAAGTGTGTGTGTGAGTGTCTGTAGTGGTTGTATACTAGTGTGTGTATGTTCCCAGGGGCATACTTGTGCTAGTGTGTGTGTATATGAAAGTACACGCCTTTTGAATGCAGCAGCAAGCAAGCAAGCTTGCATTGAAAGTTCGTTTTCCACAATTTTCCCAAGTAATTTTCACGCTCAAATTTCCCTCAATTGGTTAGGCAAGCAGGAAGTTTGTATGCTCTGCCAGACAAACTATCGTCTTAAGGGAAATTGAACGCATTTTCACCATATGTAGACAAGTTTATCTGGCCATTTGCCAACTGCCATAGATCCGCCCGAGGGGGGTCAATATCCTTTGACCCAATTATGGGACGAGACTAAAAAAAACTCAAAAGCAAAGCGACAAGCGAGCCAATTGACATTATTATTGCCTGTTGTTGTTGCTTGTGTTGCTTTTGTTGTTGTTGTTGTTGTTGTTGACACTCTGACTCGTTTCTAATGTGCTTCAATTTCCGCTACTTTTGTATTTGGATTTCTTTGCATAGACAAACACATCTCCCTCTACTCCACCCCCGACTCCCTTCTGGACACGCCTCTGCGTTTGCATGCAAAAAAAAAAAGTAAAAAAAATGTCACAGTTGGCGTTCTAGAAGGGATTGAGGGTTGAAGTCAAAGTTGGAGTCGCGCTGGTGGGCGCGGCAGAAGGCAACTCGTGCGCTTAGCAGGAGCAGGATGAGAGTCGTGCGCTCTGGAATCGTGTGCTCTCTTAATGGCACTCTCTTTTCCTCTCTCTCTCTCGGTCTCTCTCGCTCTCTCTCTCACTCTCCCTTGCCACTCTCGGCACTCTCGAAATCTCGAAGTGACGAAAGGACGTGCCTAACCTACCTTTTGTTGAATTCTGTAGTAGCACAATAAATGTGCGGGTGTGCCCTAGTGTGTGTGTGGGTGTGTATGTGTGTGTGTGTGTGTGTGTCGTGTAGTACGAGCGCGTGTGTAAGCAGGTGATTATCTGTTGCAGTCTTGTATTTATCTCATTGAAGCCAAAGTGACAGAAGTGACAGTGTGACAGACAGTTCGCTTTCAATTTCAGCGAAACCACACAGCCCGCCCCGGTGGGAGGTATCATACGACAGACAGGCGCAGATTAACGGTACAATGGACAGATTGCAGAGAGATTAAGAAATAAAGAAATAATACGTAAACAATTTCGACTTGATTCAATCAGCTTTCTGTTATTGAGATTTATTTATGCTGAAACAACACATAAAAAATATTTCTGTTAACAAATACTATAGATATTTAAATTTTTAATTGCTCGAAACCCTTTTATTTTCTGTTTTAATATGTGCCCGAAAGTATGCAATTAAAAAACTGTCATATTTTATATTTTTATTTTCAACCACATTCCCTTTCAACACCACAAATGTTAAAATCTATTCTTAAACATAATTAAAAAGTTCCGCATGTACGATTATAATCTCCACCCAATTGACAAATTAAAATTATTCATGATTGAATTTTAAATATAGAAGTTATATGACTTTAAAAATGATGAAATTTACTTAGAGATATTTCGCATTGCGACCATTGTAGCGTGGCAGATATAAGATACTTTAAGATATTCCCGCATACACGCACAAAGAGCACTTCATCGGCAACAGAGTCGTGAGTACTTCAGCCCTTGTCTGCACCGTAGACGCGCACAGGGGAGTGGGTTGGGGTGTGGATTAGGGGCTAGGAGGTTAGGCAGCAGGAATTCAAAGGCAAAAGAAAAGTCATTAGGGCTAAAAGGCGACCCGAGCTTGTAAAAAGCCCCAACGCTAACGGCGTTTTAATGAAGTACACTTCACAGTCATAATTCGTTTTAGGGTGCCGATTTCTGAAAGCGATTTGAGAATGTGTGAAAGCACTCAACGGGGTGGGGGAAATGGGATGAGGAAGTGAGTGAGATGTGACTAATGAACGTTTACTTGCAGCTCGGGAAATGGGCAAGGATCAGGAGTTCCTGGAGGCGGCACGCAACGGCAATATCAGCCACATCGAGAAGGTGCTCTCGCAGAAGGGCAAACGTGCTGGCCCACTGGCAAGTCTACGGCGCACCGGCGTCAATGTACAGGACAGCGGTGGCTACTCGGCACTACATCATGCCTGTCTCAATGGACACGAGGATATAGTGAGGCTGCTGCTGGCGCACGAAGCGTCCACGAATCTGCCGGACTCGCGAGGCTCGTCGCCATTGCATCTGGCTGCGTGGGCCGGAGAAACGGATATTGTGCGTTTGCTGCTCACGCAACCGTATCGACCGGCAAGTGCCAATCTGCAGACCATCGAACAGGAGACACCATTGCATTGTGCCGCCCAGCACGGGCATACGGGTGCACTGGCGCTGCTGCTGTCGCACGATGCCGATCCCAATATGCGCAATTCTCGCGGTGAGACGCCACTGGATTTGGCTGCACAATACGGTCGCCTACAGGCTGTTCAAATGTTGATCCGTGCGCATCCCGAACTGATTTCACATCTGAGCACCGCAGCCGTGGAGCGTGCAGCCCCGTCGCCCTCGTCGCCCGCTTCCCCGACACGTCACATATTTCCGCACACCTGCCTGCATCTGGCCAGTCGTAACGGGCACAAGAGTGTGGTCGATGTGCTGCTTGCAGCTGGGGTCTGTGTGAATCTGCTGACACCGTCGGGCAGTGCGCTGCATGAGGCTGCTCTCTGCGGTAAGGAGAATGTGGTGCGCACGCTGCTGCGTGCAGGAATCGATCTGTCGGCCACCGACAATGAGGGACGTACTGCACTGGATATACTGCGCGAGTTTCCGCCACATGTGACCAAGCACATTATTGCGGTGATCAACAGTACGTATACGTAATATGACGTATACGTCATATGCTACAAAAGATGACGTATACGCAATATGCTAACTTATCTCAATCTCCCCGCAGACTTTCGACACCAAATGGACACCGATGACGGCGACGAGGTCATCTATCGCCAGCGCGGCCAGAGCGGCAACCAGCCGCCGCACCAACAGCACAACAGCTACAATCACTATCACTTCAACTCGAACAATCACTTGCTGAACCACTCGCACTCCATGCAGCAGTCTGGCTACAGCAAGCAGCGCCTGAGCGCAGGAAACGGCGGCCATTACAATGGCGGCAAGTCACTCGATAGCGCATTGCAGCCCGAGGATCGATTCTACCAGGAGTGGAACGCACACTCTCCGCTGCACATACAAAAGTAAGTAACGATTCAGCCGCGATCTATTGACCTTAGTAAGATTATATGCATTGCCTTGGTTTTTAGTGACATGGGCGGCGTTTTCAGTGTGAGTCCCTCGTCATCGCTGAGCAGCTTTGAGCCGGCTTCGGTTTCACCACGTTCTCGCTGCTCCACCGGCACCGGCGGCGGCACGCAGCCACTGCAGATGAGCACCTTCGCACCGAGTGGACCACCCAAGAAACCACCACGACGCAATCTCTCCGTATCGCCAACACACGCTGGGCCGGGGCAACAGTTTAGCTATACCAGCTCACCCTCAAGTCAAGGCCAGGGACAGCCAGGAGCAGCCGCACCACGACGTCGGCCACCACCCGCCGACAGCCCGTACTCGCACCAAAGCCACGGCAGCGTGGGCGGCATGAGTTTCGACGAGACGCAGCTGCGCGAGCGACAGCGCAGCGATCGCCTTTACGCGAGCGACAGGCAAAGCACACGTTCCGCTGTCGCCGGCGGCGGCATGAATCTCAGTTCGAGCAGTGAGTAGTCATCGATTATAGTATATCTCTATAGCATACATATAAACTTCCTATCTCAGATGATATGCTCGATCGCCAGTGCAGCAGCTCCGAGCTGAACAGCGAGACAAGTGTGCCAAATTCCAGTGGAGAGTCGCCCGCTCCGGCTGCACATGCCACCAACTCAATGAAGCGACCCATTCCAGCGCAACGTAGTGTATCAACCAAGCTCTCCAAGGAGCTGCTAAAGTCCTGCGAGAGTGCCACACTCAAGTCCTATAATCCTAATCGGAAACTCAAGCGTAATCGGAATAGTGGGTGAGTACGAAGTACTTAAATAGACGTTTAAAATTCCTTTAAAATTCCGTTTGTCTGTATGAACATCTAAATCTCTGAGACTTTAAGAGCTAGGGCTAACTAAAATCACAAATTACTTGATACAATCGTTTCTTAAGCTCCCTGAACGTTGCCGACAAAGCAGATGCAGTCGATCAGAACTGTGATCCCAAGCAGCAGATACCGAGCAGCCCAACACACTATAAGCAACCACCGACACCGGATCATCCGCCGCCCAGCTCCAGCCAGGCAGAGCGAACCATACACGAACGCATTCGACCACTGAGTCAGGAGTACAAACGTCGCTCGGCCTTGCTGCAGTTGCAGGCGGCGCAGCAGCTAATGATCGAGACGGGCTCGTCGCCATCGAAGCTATTGCCCACACTAGGTACACCGGGCTACGACTACGATGACACGGTGACGGTGGTGCCTCGCTGTCCGGCTCCATCGTCGGGTTCGCTGAGCTCAAGCATCTCGTGCTCGGATCACAGTCTTTCACTATCCACCGACTACGTGGAGGAGTTTGTAAGCGATGTGCCATTTGCCGGGCTGCTCAAGGGCTCCACACAGCACAAGGAGGGACAAAAGGCACAAACAAAGGAGCTGGAGATGAGTCAGCAGCAGCAACAGCAGCAGCAGGCACCACCGCCACGTGTTCGTCCACCGATTCCAACGAAGCCTTTGGTACCCGAACGAAAGTTCGTCAAGCCACCTACGACGCCCACCCAGCAGATTGCCGAGGTTAAGCTGGAAACGAATGGAAATGGTGAGGCAGATAGCTGCACTCGCAAAGCAGACAAGTCACCAGCCAAGTCACCAAGGTCTCCGGGTAAATCCTCGGCAAAATCGCCAGCAAAGTCGCCGGCAAAATCCCCTGGCAGCGGACAATCAATCGCACGCAACTCGCTGAACCTGCTGAGTCCCTTCAATGCGGAGGAGGCGCGCAAGAAAATATCGGAAATCATTGAGAATTTTGGCAGCGGCATCCTAAACACCAACATAACGCCCACCCACGACATTGAGCTGGATTTTGAGGATCTTGAGGTGCTGCCAGAGCGCCGCGAATTGGCCGTAAGATTGCGCAATGCAGGCTTGCTGCATCTGGAGCGGATTCTTTTTGAGAACGGCTATGACAACTATAAATTTGTGGTAAGTTTTGGGAGGGGAATCACTAACTCGACTGGCCATAGAGTTGATTCATCTATCCCATTGCAGCGCAATGTTTTCGAGGAGCCTGACATTCCGCTGCTGCACATACCCGATCGAGATGCTGCCAAGCTACTGCGTTTTGTGGAGACATTACCAGCGGCAGAGTTTCTACCACAGGTGCCGTTCAAGACGCAACAGGAGAACAAGCAGCAGGGCGTGGCCAGCCTGCAACAGTGGCTGCACAGCATCGCGCTGCCCGAGTATCTGGAATTCTTCAAGTAAGTTCGTCTATTCCGCCACAAGCTTATCAATTTCTCACTGCAATTCAATCATTTATCACCTTAGCAAGCACCTTTACAACACCATCGAAAGTGTCTGCGAGGTTTGGGATGTGGAGCTGCAAACTGTGCTCGAGATCAATAAGCTGGGACATCGCAGACGCATCCTACAATCCTTGGCCTACATACGGCAAATGCGAGAATCAAAATCATTGAAAACGCCGCTGGCAGAGAACAACGAAACCAATAAAATGACAACGAATGGCAACAAGGAGGCAGCAACAACATCAACAACTATAGCAGGCACCACACAGGGAAGCACAAATGCATCGCTACCGCATCGTAACTCCATCACGGGCTATCGAAAGAATCGGTGAGTTGCCAAGCTTGCGGGAAGCGAATGATAAACTAATCTAAAGTACTTTTTATTTCTTTGTAGCCCCGCACCTCCTCCACCTACTGCAGCAGCACAGAAAGCTGCGGCGGCTTCCAACTCCAGTGCGCCACTGCAAATACGCGCTCCCTCCGAGCTGCTGCTGGGCCTGCCTGCCAATCTGCGCACCACCCAATGGCGTCATCCGGCGCAAACGCTACTCAAAGACAACATCAAATACGAGGTTCAGGTAGGTGTATCCCCCCAAAAAGGGAATCAATCGAACATACTATATATATTTTATCCAAATCCCTGTAGTACCTCGGCTCAACGGTTGTGAAAGAACTACGTGGCACCGAGTCCACAAAAAAGTCTATACAGAAGCTGAAAGCCTCCTCCTCCGCTGATCAGGCAAATGATGAGGAAGTGCTCAAACAGGGAGCACCGCTAACCTTGGCCATTTGCCATCGCGGCGTGGAGTTTATCGATGCGAGCAGTAAGGTAAGTAGACTTGATAACCGTGCTGGAAACATAATATACCTTATTTGCAATGTACCATCACAGCGCATCATCTGTGAACACGAGATACAGAACATCAATTGCGCCTGCCAAGACTCCGAAGATCTGCGTCATTTCGCGTACATCACCAAGGAACTCGATATGCACTATTGCCATGTGTTCCTAGTGCCAAGCAGGGTGAGTAGGATAGAGTATGACTCCACTATTTGCGTAAACTAAACGAACCCATTGCCATCTGCAGGACTTGGCCAGCGAGATCATACTTACGCTCGGCCAGGCCTTTGAGGTGGCCTATCAACTGGCGCTACGTGATGGCATTGCCACAACGCCCTCGCTGCTGCTCGACAATGGCATGCTCCAGGGTGAATATTGTGGCGGTGGCACCAAATAGAGCCAGGAGCTGGCCACCGCCCGGGCCCAGACACAATCATTGGCAAGCCGATCGAATCGCACGCGCAGTCTGTGCGCAAAACTACTTTGCTTGACCAACTACGGGGCGCTCTTCAAGCTGTAGACGTAGATGCTACTTCGATCCTAGACCCTTAAGCATTTGTCTTTTATACGATTCTCCTTTTTTAATGGCCAACCAAAACAAAAACCGAGGCAGTTGATAAGTGTACACTGAACAAAAAGACTTGTATGAAATGGCACAATTTTTATACACGAAATGCAACCACAATGAGAACAGCTTTTTTCGAGCTTCGTACTTCCAAAACAGCACAAAACAAAACCAAACCGAAGAAAAAAACGCACAAATTCCATTCAAATGGAAATACTATATATATACATATGTATATCACGGCATTAATTCATTACTCGTATGGTAAATATTGCATTTAAAAATTCTTCAAATTACAAAATACATACATACATATATTAACGCAATTGCATTTAATTACAACAAATTTTTGTGTGTAATCATGTTTTAGACAATTTTAGCTATATATCTTATAATCAAAAAAAAGAATGGAAAGTTTGAACTATTACTAATATTGGCATATAAACAATTTTATTGATGTTAAAACATAAACTAAAACACAAAAATTTAATGACAAATTGCGTATGGAAAGCAATGTAAATTCATATCCCGCGAACAAATTTACTGAGGTAGTATTAATACTACTATTGGCTATATACAAACGATTGGAAGTTATGTATATTATATACCATTGATTGTGCGTGTTGTTATATAATTTTAATAAACACTTAATCGAATGCTAATCGACTCTAATCAAATTGAATACAACGCAAAGTTATAAGCGGATTCGCTTACAAAAACAAAAAAAATATATAAACGAAGGACATCAGGAGTTAAGAGTAATTGTAAAACGTTTGTGAATTGTTTTAAGATTTTGAGAAACTTTTTTAACTAGTCTTTTAGTTGTTAATCGGGACAAAAACATGTTGTATAAAATTTTGAAAATTTGTTTTACATATTTCTATTGATTTGGGGCAAAGCCCTCTTGTTAATCTTTGTTTACAATGCGTTTTTTAGTTAATTATAAATTTTAGAAAACTATTTAATAATTTTAACGGAGCTTCTCTATATATGTATGTGCAATGCTTTAATTGTTAGCCTGCTTTACGGTACAACAATGTTCATAAGAAGTACCTATTCGTAAGAATGAATGAAATATGTATTTGTGAATTTTTCTGTACGCAGTTTTAAAGTTTGTTATGCCAATTGCACTACGATTCGTAAAACTTTATATACTATAAATACAAAAATATATACAACTTTATATATACAAACATACATACATACATACTTACTCTCAACAGGCTTGCGCATAACTAATGAAATTTAATAGCGATCTATGCATAAATCAATATATAGAAAACGAAACATGTTTATCAAAAGAAAAGAAAACACACCAATATGCAAACCTGTAAACCTGATTTGTCTTCGTCAAATTGCATAAACAAGTTTATCTAAAATAACAAAAAAGAACAAAAACCTATTGAAATCTATTGAGCGAATGTACAACTACGGGGACATGAATGAAAAAACCCTATACAAATCAATATACTAAACAAAAGCATAAATATACAAAAGTACATACATGCATATGTAATTAAATGAAGACACCGACTAAAGTTATTTATATCCTAATGTGCTGCACGCGGGCTAAACGCCTCACGTCAATTATGCCGCACTTTCCCACAGGCCTCATCCACAACCGACTCCGTAGTTCATTGCAGAACGCAGATCATTTACACAAATTGACCGCCAGCCGGTTTTGCTATACGTACGTAGATGTACGTATGTATGTACGTCTTGTTGGTTTTTATAAGGCTAAATGCGTTAAGCATTTGATCATACGAATATTAATTGGCAAACACCAAAGCGCAGCTCTCGGGCCCCGACACCAACTACAACTCTACACACGCTGACTGAAGACAGACAGATGGACCGACACACACACGCGCGCGAGCGCTAATGTTGCCAGCAATAAGTTGCGGCGTGCGTCAAATGTTGCTAAGCAACACGATAGCAAGCGCAGCCTTAGCAACGAGCAACGAGGAACGAGCAACGAGAATGGATGCGATATGGCTTGGTATGGGGATGGGAACCAAAGGGGACTGCTTTTGATGCGATGCCAGCCAGAATGACGACTGTGGGCAACGACGACAACGTACCGTGGTCCTGGCGTGGCGGCGTGGCAGCGTGGTGGCGGCGCGGCATAGTCTTCTTGATGCTGCCGCAGCTCAAAGCTTAACGGTTTAAATTATTTCTCGTCGAATCGCGCTAGCGTGCAATTTGTGGCGCACAGCTTATCACAATTTCATTATTACAAGTATTATTATTATTATTACTATTGCCATAGTAAATTCACAGTATGCAGAGATAGCGACAGCGAGAGAAAAATAGAGGTAGAGTGAGAGAGGGGGAGAGGCAAACCAGCCGCCATCATTCTCTGCGATTGCGATTGCAGTGTGCGTTTATTTGTAATTGAAATTGCGTGACTTTATTCTTTGATTTCGCCATTCACGTTGTGTCTTGCACTTTTTCATTGGCATTGCCATTCGCAAGAAACATTGGCATTGCTATTCGACAGCGCACACACACACACATACTCGCAACAGGAAAACTTTGCAAAAGCTTTCGCCAGCAACAACAAACAAAGCGAACAACACGTGTCTTATCGGAAAAGCTGTGTGCCTGTTCCAAATGCGAGCAAGCAGCGCAATGTTTGCCCAGCCCTTGTGCAAGCGAACAGGTGTGCGAGTGTGCGGTCTGGCTGTGTGTGTGTGTATGTGGGTCCATGTATTTGGGCCAAAATGTGCTCGCCGATGTGTTTTTGCTTGCTGTGCGCCTGCTCTGCGTTGTACCAAAAAATCGCCGTTCGTTAATAAAACGCGCATTTGGCGAGTGCACGAAACGCTAGCGATTCTTGAAGCCAAGTAGCCAAGTAACTTTACCGTTTCAGTAGATCTGCCCAGCAAATTGAACTCACTATACCAAAGAAAATATAATTTCTGAATAATAATTTATATATTAAATTTTATTTTAATCCATAATAACACAAAAACTTCTACACTGCTCTTCGGTGAAAAACTTATTGGTGTTGCCGCCACAGTTTGAGTATGTGAATAAATCGCATTCTTTAAAATTAAAATCATAGTACCACATAGTCCGATTTCCCTTGCACCGTCCATATTCGTATTTTTGTGAACATCTTTCTATAGGAAGACAGTCATGCACAGTGTGTATGTATTTGAAGGCGTACGAACTCACTGTTAATTATATTTCTGACACTTTGTAGAGTGCTTATGGAATTGGCTACAAGCACGGCCATAATACAAATTGTGATAAGCAAAACTCGCATTTCACTTGCGCATCTAGACTTGCACTTCGCAATAGTAACCTCGAAACTGTTTTTGTGGCTTTCAACAGCGCTCCTATATATATAGTATTGGCCAAATTTGCAGCTAATGAAAATGTGTTCTGCCAATTGCATTGTCTGAACCGATCCGGAAATATGCATATGGCAACTCTATTGCCGTGACTAAAAGTAATAAAATCTTGTTTTAAAATGCTACTAATATATAATCAAAACTTAAGCATTTTGATCATATGTATATTGTATATCTTTATTTTATTTTTGTGTATAGTTTTTTCCAATAAAAGTTTTCTTTTTCTTTAGTTTTCCTTTAGATGTTTAGATGATCTTCTTTTAGATTCTTCCATAAAGCTAATTTAGACGTACAAAATTCATCGCATTCCTCTCTGAAGTAGAACCGATTGTTATTTCCGCCACAGTTAGAATATACGAATTTCAGGCATTTTGACTTGGTATGGTCGAAGTACCACATTCTTCGGTGTCCCTTACATTTGCCATAGACCGGAGTTTTATGGCAAATAACTAAGAAATGCATTAATCATTAATGATGATATGTCACCAAATTCGGTAGATAAGTTAGCAAACTTTTATTTAACAACTCCAACGTTGATCTACGTGCATCCCATGGGTAACCTGCTGGATCAATTTTGAGCTGAGACTTTGTGTGAACAAAGACAAGACTTAATCCAACAAAAAGTATACAATATAACCGCAACATTGCAAATGCAATGGGATACGAGACTATTACACGAATCGCAGAATACGTGGGTATTTTATAGCTCGATGCTGAAATGTTTCGACAACTGTTTTTAAACAGAACACTTTTATTTTATTTTATGTGATATGAATTGGCCTGAGAATGGGTCTATTGTTAATCGACTTGAGCCAAAATGCCAATGCAATTGCTCAATCTGTGTAATCATTGAATAAAATAATACGACCAGTTTGTTGACCAGTTGTTGTTCAGTTAACTAACTGGGCAAGCGAATTCAATTAAATTTCTCAATAAATTATAAGTGCAAAAACGCACGCGTTTCTCTAGCCTACACAGCGCAACGCAGTTTTGCTGCGGCCTGGTAGGCTGTTGGCTGCGTTGCATACTACTTAGATGCACATGAGTGTAAACTGTGAACTGGTCCGGGCTCGATGCTGGAGTTGAAACCGGTGTGTTAGAGTCCACCACCTCGCAAGTCGAAATTACGCAATATTTGTCGCACATCACATACCATCGCGCATACGCCGCGTGGTACACAGCATATATTTTTACAACTACATCTCTTTGCAACGAAATCGAAAACATCGGAAAATCGAAATTCTAGATCAAGGCCACAGAGTCTACAGAGTCGAGCACGCAACATGCGTGAAGCGCCAGAGAGGGAGAGAGAGAGATAAAGAGATAGTGAGGAGGGGTACAGCGAAAGAGAGGGCGACTCTGCAACTTTAAACTAGTTTGCCCGTTTGGAGGAGTAGGATGGCTTTGCCAGGCCGGGCCTGTTTGCCGTACGCACACTTTTAACTAGGCCAAAAGGAAGCACACTGTCAATGCGTTTTATAAATTGCGCTGTAAATCAATTTGGTCATTTAACAATTTGCATTCGTAAATTACAAGACAAAACACTTAGCAGCACTTAGCCGACTGACAGGGCCACAGGCTCCGACTCCAGCTCGGGTTGCAACTGCAACTGCAACTGCCAATGCGAATGCGAATGAGAGGTTCGGGGCGGCAACCCCAATTACAGATACATATATATATATATATTTTATGATCGTCGTTAGCGAGTGCCAAAATGTCATTGATCGACTGTTTATGTATAACACAATCGCGTTGGAAGGAAGGTTGCACAGTAGCAAAATGATCGAGATTGAATGAGCAATATATAATATATGGAATAAAATATATTTAGAAATCTAAATCATAACCAATTAAGACAGAAAACATAAAGATATGATTTTAGTAAATTTAAGAAGTCTCGTTGGTGTTGAAGCAAAGAAAACCGTTTGGTTTTTTTAATGCAGAATCAATAAGAGAGTTCAAATCATAAACAAAATGTTATTCAAACCAAAATTCTGATAATTTTTAAACAAATCTAGGTAGCACTTTCAACTCTTAAGCCGGGCAAGCATTTAAAGCTTAAAATTCTAAAATGTAATAGCCCTACTTTTTAATGGATTTTTTTTTTTTTTTTTTGATAACGTTTTCTCTGTTTGACCGAAACTCTAGGTGTCTTGAGATGAAGTCGACCCAAACGCAGATTTATTTTATATAATTTATCTGTGCTTAGCCTTCAGTCAATAAAACAAACGTTAGTAAATTACAATTTAATTCAGCCAAAATTACCCGGCTTGGGGCCACGTTCCCATTTGAGTAAGTTTAACAATTTCCAGCGAGGTGGCGGTCTATTTCCAGTTAGTTGAACTATTACTGAAATTATTGGATATTACTTTATTAATCTAAATGCTATATTTAATGTGCTGCCAGAACTGGTGTATTTAATTTAATTTTTTCTAATATTATTATTGTTATTATTACAGTGCACAATCGCGTGTTTAGGGCTGCCTTGGGCTACCGACAATCGGCTGCGATTGGCCTCGCGCAGCATGTCAAGGCCAGCAAAGCGAACAAAAATCGACATTATCGATATTTTGTCAGACTATAAAATAATCATAATAATGTTCTCGTATTTGCGACGCTTTTGGCAACAAATAACGCACACGGAAGATTCAGACAATAATTGCTAATAAAAATATTTATAGAGGATACCGATGCCCAATGGCCGATGACTTTTGCTGGAACGATCATAAATCATCATAAATCTAAGTGCAGTATAAATATTTATCGTGATTTTATAATCATGGCAGTCGAAGACGACGTTGCAACCAACTGGCAACTGCACGCTCCGCAGTGACCACAACAACAACAACAGCAACTACGAGAAGGCAACCACATTTGGCATGCGTGAGAATCGCACACAGAACTGACCACATTTTCTTTTATTTTTATGGCAGGCAAATTTTGCACATGGCAGCGCTTGGCTCTTGGTGATTCGAATGGCGCAGATAAAAAAAGGTCGCGCGCGGTCTTAGAAAGTGGGTTAATTAGCTGCCGGCCGAGCACAGTCATTCGGCCGGCTTGGCAGAGCAGAAGAAAAAGGCAGGATGCAACCGAATCAACCGTCCACATTGCTCCAATAAAACATAACGCAATGGAATGCCCAAAAGTTGACCTCAAACAGCGACTGTCCAGCAGCAATTGGGGAGCAGCCAAGCCAAGCCCGAGCAAGAAGCTATGAAGATGAGGACGCGACGGCGCGCGAGCAAGCGAGCAAGCGCGCACACGTCACGGTTAATTGGCCATTCAAATGTCAAGTTCAATTTTGGGCTACATTAGCGTTACCTATAAAAGGGCCGTTGCGCCGTCTGTGCCGCATAAAATGAGATTTATTGTTGCATTTTCCTGCCGGCGCGCCGTCGTCTGTAGTGCATAAATTTTTGGCTGCAACTGCAACTGCAACAGAGCCTGGTGGCAATCGGTCGATCGAGTGGGGTGGATCATCCAGTCAAGGCAATACAATTGCGCCCAAGAGTTTTGAATAATTTGGCCAAATCCAAGAGCAGGCATAAATTGGAATATCATTATTAATGTCTGGCCTGCCCCCCTAACCCCCTCCCCCACCTACCAACCCACCCCTCCCTAGCACTTCTCGAACCATCCACCTACATAGACATACATATTGCAATCTATTCTATATCGTTCAATTGCAATCTGCCTAATGCATTTTAATGACATTGACGCGCTGCTTCCGATTTATGTCGAATTCGAGTTTGCCAAAAGGAGCTCAAGTTAAACGGCTTTTTCGTTATCAGTCTCGTCAACGTGTTTGCGTTAAAAAAAAAACCTACAATTAGTTTATTTAAATTGCACTGCTTTTAAATGCGCTTAAGTATCAATTAAATCGCACAGATTTTAAATATTTTAAGTGGAGTCGCAGCTCGCAAACACCAAGCAAACGTGGCTGTGCTGCTGCCGTTTGTTGTGCAGTGTTACGTTTTGGTAGCATAAATCAACGATAAGAAAATTAAAAGCCATAAATTTGCAATTAATTTTTAATTTGTGCAAATTGATTACCATCAGCACGCCGAAAACGCCAATAAAAATGTTATGAAATAAATCAATAGTTGAGTTATTTGTTTGTGCTTTATTTTTACTTGATATCTGCATTTCCTGCCGAAATCTGCAGAAAAGATTGGACGTCGAAAAATGAAAATTGTTCAAATCTTTTGAATCGATCGCAAATAGTGACTTATTAGCCTCCTGAAATGGTTCAAAAAGCATTTTCCTCAAATGCAATATTTAGCTTAGTTGAAAAGATTTAATTTTCGTGTACATTGATTAAGTACTATGCCGTTTTTGCGATCCCAAGTCTTCACTTTATACATATTCTAGATATTTTCCACTCGATTAGGACTTTCGAAAGTATATTTTTCGCCTTTTTCTTAGCCAACTTTTCTCATGATGGTGCCTGTTGTTGTTGTTGCCCGTCAGCGTTGTCCGCTAAGCAAATACGTCTTATTGCCCCAACGAAGCTGCATGCAACCTTGTTGCATCGCGTTGTAGGACTCTATCCAAACAAAATGCCCCCAGCTACAACCTACGCAGTGTGGTCAATAAATTAGCCGTGAAGTCCCAGTTAGCAAAGTGTGAAGGTCTCGAACTGGCCAATCTCTCAAACGGGTCTTAAGTAGGCAAAAGAGAAAAAACCAAAAATAAAAAACTAAGCAAAAACCAATAACATAAGACGAACTCTTGACCCTGCTGCTGTTGCTGTTGTAGCTGTTGTTGCTGTTGCTGTCGTAGTTGCTGATGTTGCTGATGTTGTTCAATGAGCATTATAAGATGTGATTAATTACGCTGACATTAAATCGGCTAATAGAAATATATCTCGTTGCGATGAAAATAATGTTGACGTGATTGTAATTGAAGTTGTTGTTGCTGTCGCTGTTGTGCCTTAAGTTGTTGTTGCTGCTGATAGAATGAGTGTTGCCTTTAACCCTGCGCAAAATTGCCTTTTCACCGAGAGTGCGCGCAGTTTATTGCAAATTTGTTTGTTTGTATTTATGGATAACTGATGGGGAAAATTTGTGAAAAGCGCTTAGGAAAACGCATTTTGACAGAGTGCATAAATCACAGCGATAATTGGCAACTGTTTCGTATTCTCTCCCTGACTCTTTCTCTCTCTCTCTCAGTCTCGGCCTGTCTATCTGTCTTGCTGCTTTCACGCCAGGCAACAAATTGGCCCGTTGGGAAAGTTCTCAAGTGCAGCGAATTGAGCAACAATTAAACAAAAATGTGTGGCAATATAATTAACTGTTGCTGCCAGAGCGAGTTGCGTTTGCAGTTGCAGTCGCAATTGGAGTTTCGCCTGCTGGACAAGTTATTTGCCACGCATCATCAACGTATTTAAATCAATTACAATCGGCAATTTGCTGTCTCGTTTTCCCTACCCCTCCCCACTTGCTCTTTAATCAAGGCATGCGTTTGTATTACACATAGATGACACTGTTGCTGTTGTTGTTGTTGTTGTTGTGGTTGCTGCTGCTGCTGGTCGTGTTAAGTACGCGCGAATTAATGTGTAGCTGGAGTCAGTAGATCTTGAAAGTCGTCTGCAGCGCCGTTGCCGTTGTCGCTGCGGCAGCGGCTGCAACTGTTGCTGTTGCTGCTGCTGTTGCCGTTGCCGTTGTTGTTGCTAAATTGCAAGTCAAGACAAGTCAAGAATTTAACAGCCAAAGCGCCGCCTGTGCCTGGCGCGTAATTTACGTCGATTTGATGTTTCCAACATAAATTTATAGCGCGCACATTTTTACCAGCGATTTGTTGCCAGCGCCGCCTGCATGTTGCTGAATTGATGATGCTGCCGCTGCTGCTGCTGTTGCTGGCGTGCTTTGATTTCGCAGAGCAGCAGACACAAAAATGTCGCAATAGCACAATAATGAAAAAGCAAGAAAAATCATGTTGGCATGTGGCTGTGGTCGCACTGTGTCTAGTATGTTGCTTCTGCCGTTGCCGTCGACGTTGCCGCTGCTGCCTTCTCGTAAGCAACATTTTTGCCAGCGTTTCGGTTTTTATTGACTGAAGAGGCCGCTGCCAGGTGGAGGAGGCAGCAGCCGTGTCTTTGAAGAGGCGCCTGCGTGTATGAAATATGGTGTTGCTGCCTGCTGCTGCTGCTGCTGTTGTTGTTGCTCCTTCTGCTGCTGCATGTTTGTTGCCCGACATGACATGTTCGAGGAGCAGGAAGTCGTTTTGCGTTTGCCACATTTATGAGTTACGCTTTAGCCGCGTGTTGCAAGCAACCTCGCATGCAATGTGCCACTTATGGTTGCTGCCGCTGCTGTTGTTGTTGCTGTTTAATTATGTGCAGCTTGTTTGCAGTCTAAGCCAGCAAATGATGTCATTACTGCGAGTGCTGACTGGCTGGCCCACAGTGCAAAGGTAAGGCCAAGTCACGCACATTGAAATTAAGAAATTAAGTGGCAACATTTAGCGCTTGAACTTGCGCAACATGTTGCTGCCGCTGTTGCCATTGTTGCTGCTGCTGCTGTCGCTGTTGCTGATGATCGACAATTTGCTGCTGCTGCTGGCCCGCGGACAACACGCCGATCTAATTGCAAGTGGAGCAACAGGGAAAATTGTTTCGTAAATTTTCGGTTCGCCCAAGGGCGGAAGTTGATGTTGCACTCAAAATGATGCATGCTGCTGCTGCCAATGTTTCTGCTGCTGGTTACCATGTTGGTGGGTGATGTTGCTGCTGCTGCCTAGCCCAATTATAAGGCACCTGCAACTGACAATGCGAACCAAGTGAACCGCATGATTTATGCGGCAAACCATTTAAAGTCCATGGCGGTTCCATAAACAAATTGTCGCCATGCGCTCTAAATGGACTGAAACTCTGCCTGTTGCCTGCCACTGCCACCGCCGCGGCCGATGCGAAATTGAGCTGTAATTGAATTGCACTCAGGATACGAAAATTCGAATTCGAATTGTGCATTTTTTGGCCATCTTGCAATTTATTGCGCTGCATTTCAATTTCACAATTAAAACACACGGCCAATGCCCGAGACGCTCGGCCACATCATTAGTTTTTGGCCAGGCAAATATGGTCATTGTCTCGCTGCGTGTGTGTGTGTGTGTAAGTTTGTCATGGATATTGCCACATTTCGCATGCGAGTTTGTTACAATTTCAAACATTTAACATTTGTTTTAGTCAACGAGCGGAGCGAGCTGCATGTTTGCCCAGCCCGAGGCCTTGCTTGGCTGTTGATAATTTGTAAGCAGCAACATTGTTGCTGTGACTGTGGAAGTTGCTGTTGTTGTTGTAGCTGCTGCTGCGGCTGTGTCGAGTGCCTGTTGCTGTCCGAATTGCCAATGCGAGCAATATGTATCTTAATCAATGTTGCAGCAACATGTAATGACTGCACAAATTGCACCCAAGCTCAGATCGATAACTTTTTCGATATTTCTGCAGCTTGTACTTAGGATTAGAAACCTAATTAGAATTTAGCTTGTCTTTGGTGAGACCTTAGGGATCTACATATATATTGCAAGTTTAGATCTTGAAATGATTTATGTCCTGCTTCTCTCTCATCTCTAGCGCATGCAGCATTTCTTTTGTACTCGCTCAGGTAGTCAGGTTCGCTGGACTTTGCCCAATTTGGAATCATTTCTGAGCGCACAGCGCGCAAGTGATCAGCGATCGGTGATCAGTGATCTGGCTTGCCACCCGGCAATGTGCTGGGGTGCACCACCAACCATAACCACAACAACCACCACCGCCGTGCAAGGCAAATATCATTGTCAAATGTGCTTTTAATTGATGTAGACAGCGCCCGTACAGATTGGACAGCCAGCTGGACACTCGAGCCGGGGCTCGACCACATCTGACAAGCGCACATTAGCAATAAAATATCTAATTGGCGTCTCTTGAGCAACAACAGCAAACGGCAGCAACAACAACAACAATAATAGAGCCGAAGCAAGTCAAGAAATGAAATTTCATTATAGCGACTCGTGTTTGGCGGGGAGTCGAAAACGTAATCGAGACTTTTGTTTTGAGATTTGCTTTGCCAATTGTCCGTTTTGTCTGCAGATCTGCACAGGTATGGTGTGTCTAATGTTTGAGTGAGTGTGTGTCTTGTTACAGTTTATAGGCTGTGATTTATGCCGGCAACTAAAATTTATTTCATTTTTAATGAGTAATTTACACAAAATTGCATTAATTTGCGCTCGCGCCCAAAGCGAAACACATGCCACAGAGACAGGCAACACGCCACGGCGACAAGTCATGGCAAATTTCTGACATTTCCTTGATTTATTTGTAGTTTCCCCAAATTGAATTCTCAGCAAGATCAGCGTCTAAACGATCTTGGCGTTAAGCTCACGCGATTGACAATTAATGCAATTATTAATGAATTTCATTTTTTTTCTTATGCTTTTTCGTAAAAATTTCCAAATGCCGCGACATTCCGCACGAACGGAAACGAGGTGAACTGAGTTGAGGTGCTGCCCGAACTCTCAAGTGTTGCCAATTAAGCGCCGCATGTGCCGCGTGTTGCAATGATTTCCATATGTGCAGCAGATGCTGGCCAAAACGGTTGCTGACAAGCGCAGATCAAACGACGGCTTCTCCTCCCCCGTTGCCGATTGGGATTGAGATGATTTAGTGTCGCTTAGGCTACGGCCGACCATTAAGGCAACGTTTAAATTAATATGTACAAGCGTCACCTAATGAAGCTGCTACGATCTGTGGCTGCAACGTGACCAACACGGTGCGGCGGTATTTTCGGAATTTTTACAACACCTCCAGTCCTCCGAGAGAGCCAGGCCTGGAGCCACTCTGTCCCGGTTCCATTTCAGTCCACTTGCCATTTTCTATTAGCAATAAAATACGTGGCGAAGGAAGACGAAACGAAAATGTTGAAAACAGTGTGAATGCGAGTAGTTTTAAATTATGGTAAAACACCTAGGCCATGATTTATAGTTGTTATAAATAAAGAAATTAAAATGCTTTTATGGCCAGCGCCAGAGCAAGATCTGTCTGTCTGTCTTTGCTCTCCATGGGGTTGCTACTGTTTAACCAGAGACCACTGCGTTATTTTGAAAAATATGAGAAATCGAAATTAATTGCCAAAAAAAATAAAATACTGATAAGATTATTTTTGGTGCAATGAGCTGGCCAGCAATTTTGGGCAGCCCTGGCAATTGGCCGCAAGATAACTGCAACTCCGACTCCCTCGCACCATTGTGCTGCAGCAAACCAGGCAAAGTGTCCTTAATTAAAATCTGTTGCATGCCAACCAGCCAATTTTGTTGCAGCACCATGTTGCCAATATTAATGTGGCTCTGTAATTGGTTTCTCAAGTCCAAGTCACGTTAAGTCTATTACGAGAAATGCATTTTGGCAGTATGTACTCAAACGTATGTGCCTGCACCTGTGTGTGTGTGTGTGTGTATGTGTGTGTGCTGTACACTTGAGCGGGTGACGCGACTGTTATTGCATAACGCCATTTGTTGTTGCCACGAGTGTTTGACAAGCAGGTTTACGCTCGCTGATTGGAAAGAAAGACGCCATTTGTAATTCGCTGGCGCAATAAATTAACACTAAAAGCTCATCGTAAACTACTGGGCCAATGTCCAGGGGGCATGCGACAAATTTACACGTAACTACATGCTAACACACACACACACACATGTGTACAATGTATATGTATGAAAACTGCAATTGTAATTGGTTTCTGCATTTGCCACGTTTGCAACGAATGCAACGCCGCAACGCCGCAACGATGCAACATCGCATCGCAGCACACACTTGTTTGCCGCCGTCCGCAGTCGGGTGCTGCCTCAGTCCGAATTTGGATAGTTAGTGCCACTAAAAGCTTAGAACAAGCTCGTTAAACGTTTTCAGATTGCATTGCGCTATAAATTCTGACAAAAATGTAGCTAATGATGTGTTATGAAAGGTGCTCATAAATCGTTGCATTCCATTGCAAAAAACACACACACTGTGCCAGAAGGCCCCAAGAAATGGTATTTGGAATCTAGCGAATGAGCTCGTATCGTGTACGATTTGGTTTATATGCGTAAGTAAACTGTTTCCGGCAAAATGAGAATCTCGGCAAATCGAATGCATAGAATCGTGATTTTAGTAATAATATTCTAATTAAAGTTCAGATGCAGAGATCATAATTACTTCCATCTTATTCTCAAGTTCAGATGCAGAGATCATAATTACTTCCATCTTATACTCAAGTTCAACAATTTACATACTTAGCCCAGTCTGCCACTCCCACAATTGTTCAATCACTACGGCATTATATTATTAGTAAATAAACTCCTGACACACATGCGGATCTAGTCACAAGTCTGCCGCAAGTGCAACTCTCATGGCAGTCTCCGGCGAGGGTGGCCGCCCGCCGCACACAACTCGTGCAGTTGCATGTGACGTGCGCGCGCGTGCCTGGCCACAAGCTAACAATTACGTCGACCGCGCCAAAGGTGGCTGACTCTGAACTGCGATGTGAACCGCATCGTAAAGTGAACTACACAACTTTGGTGCGCCGATAGCTCTGATAACTCCGTCAGCGTGAGGTGGCACAAGGGTTCACACGCCTGCTGTGGATAAACGTGGTGACCCGAGAGCAACTACTTTGTTGCGGTAAAAGTGCTCCACATGCGATGGAGCGAGCATGCCCAGATTGCCGGACAATCGCTGTGCTAAATTAGTTGAAAGTGACTTAACGTTTGGTTTATATTGCGCCTTAGCTTTAGATTTGAACCCTGTTGCACCCCACATGGATCACAGGAGCTCGAATATACTATGTGTTCCCTTTGCTCTCGCTGTGCCGGCAATGATGATGACTGCCAGCAACAGGCAACAGCGACGACGACGGCGGCGGCGGCGGCAGCAGCAGCAGCAGCGGCAGCATCATCAGCCACAGCAGCAGCAGCGGCAACTGATGATGATAAATGTGTCGCCCGATCTCTGGCAGTTCGCATGAAAAACACATTACGCGCCAGAGTTTCTTAATGTTCAATAATGATGGAAAAATCATGACACAAGCCTCGCAATAATGTGGATAAATCAAAGCAAATACGACTATCCTTAGGGTACACGAAGGGGCTATGAGAAATGTGCACTTACAGTTACGTCGCATTGTTGTTCCTCTATGCTCTAGCTGAGAGTCCATTCGCTTAGCCGCCACTTCAAAGACACCCACTATAAAAAATACACACACACGTTGGGAGGGCATACAATTGTCGATCTAGTCGACTGTTTCTGGCCAGAACCAAAGCATGCTGCCAAGTTATGAACCTGCGAAGCCGCCGACACCGCCGCAACCGCCGCATATGCATGTGGCACGTAGGACACACAGCACAAGAAAAAAAAACGACTGGCAACACGTTGCCAGCCACCGCCGCAGACTTGTTGACGGCAGCTTTTGTCTTGCCTGGCTTATTATACTCTAGAGTATCGAAAAGGGGTATATACCTTTTAAACAGCAAAGAGTTGGTAGCGTTTTATAATACGATTACTTAAAAGGTTTTTTTTTAGTTTTATATTCAATCGTCTTCATTCTAATTATCTTAAATTAAAAGTCTTAAATAAACACGTATAATCAAACACTTACCGCTCAAATGATTCCCATTAAAGATTTAAACACTGCTGAGTATCACCAAGTCGATCACAGTCGGCAGACCAGGTTTATGCATGTTTTGCCCGATGTTGTTATTGCTGATGCTGTTTAAGCCATTAAAATATATAGTTAGTGTTATTGCTGTCAATATGCGATCGCAGCGTGGGTAAGAGGCGCGAGCGGGGCAGCGTGGGCACAAACAACAACACATGTCAGAGCCGGTCGGCTTGTTAATAATGTTGCTGATGCTCGACGCTCGTCGTCGCCGATGGATGATATTGATGTTACCATAATCACGATCTAATTTATTTACAAATTGTGTTGAAATCATACGTTCGAAGTCGTGTTTAAAAGGTTCTTTATGATTTATGCGCGCGTTGAAATGCCAAAATGTGTTCGGAAATTTCTCACAGTCCTGCAGAGATAAGCCATGAGTTGCACTGAGGCATAAGCCTAATTGATTGGCATTGTCCAAACGCAAGGCAACTGCCAATCGAATCGTCTGTCCTTACCCTCATCTCCCCAAGATCTCCAGCCCCAGCTCCAGATCCCATGCACTGTCTCGCATTTGAGTTATATCCAGGAACCGCTTTGGCGCGCTAATTTAGATTTATAGTCCAAATCGCAACTTGCTTGATGCGTGATGCCACCGATGCCGCCTCCACTTCGGTGCCAGCACCACCCCTTATGTGCCAAGCCGTGTCTAGTCAACTAGCCACCCAGCAATGCAGCAACTGGGCATCGGTTGCTGCATGTGGCCCATTTGTCATGCCCGGGATCGTGTGCTGGCTGCAGCTGTGATTTTCATCTGCACGAGGTGAGAGATGCGGCTAAGAGGGAAAAGCTAAGTCACTACATTAATCTCACGCTTTCGCAGGCCGCGTATAATAATGTTGATAAATCAGTTGACTGTTGATTTCCAGGCGGCAATTGATGCAGTCACCCTGGCACTGGTGCACTCATACCATGTCACTGTGCCAAGGAGAGCCCAAATAAACATATCAACATGATAAATATGCGTTCCATAAGCGATCGTGGTTATCGGCCAGTGTCCGGGCTACACGCAAAGCGAAGGACAAGCGCATAAATCAGTTTGCCTCTTTTAATCGCTGATTTCCGCTTCATTGGAAATGAAAACGGCGACATGCCGCAAACGCAACGCAACGCGGCGCAGCGAAGACGGACCAAACTGGTTTGCGGGCCAGGAATCAAGTGTGGCAATCTGACGATGGTATGCATACAAATACTCGCAACTATTCGGCCAACCCTCGCACACACTTTCAATTGCACTGCACAAAACTGGGGCTTGATTGTTAGTTTACAGTTTACTAAAAATTACATTTGTTTATTAGCTCCTCACATCATGAATCAATTTGCTGCTTGTTTTCGTTTTTGTTTGTTGTTGTTGTATTTAGCGCAAACTATGCGGTCTTCTTGCTATTGTTGTTGCTCTTTTTGTTAAACAGTAAAACTTAAGTTTACAAAACCTTAGCCTCAGACAGATCATCCAAAGGCTTGCTGGGTGGTGGAATCTTGTATTCCGTCTCTGGGGTCTCGTAGATCTTCTCCTCCTTTGGCTCGACGACAGACACATTGTCTGGCAGTGGCTTCTTGGGGCCAATCTTGTTCTTGGGATCGTACGGCAACATGATCTTGACCTTAATACCAAGCACACCCTGGCGCAGCAGGACGTGACGAGTGGCAGTCTCGACATAGTCGTTGCACGGATCACCGGAGTGAATCATGAGTCCATCGACGAACTTCATCGACTTGGCACGCTGACCGCGCAACTTGCCGGACACAACGACTTCACAGCCCTTAGCGCCAGACTCCATTATGAAGCGCAGCACACCGTAGCAAGCACGACGGACAGCAAGTCCACCGGTCAGCTTATAGCGCAGAGACTCAGCCTGAGCGATGGCGCACAGACCACGAGTAGCAACCTTCTCGGCGTACAGCTCGATGCGGCCAGTCTCGAAGTTGAAACGCTTCTGGACCATGGCGGTCAGCTCACGGATGCGACGACCCTTCTCTCCCAGAACTTGCTGGGTCTTGGTGGCCATGATGATGATTTCAGTGCGGGATGGGGTCACACGCACCTCAACACCGGAGTAACCATCCTCAGCGAGCTCACGAGTCAGGAACTCGTTTAACTCAGCCTTGAAGATACCGTCCGAGACGAACTGAAAGGTGCAAAAAATACTTATCGTTAGCCATAATGTTCACCAAATCACTAGATTTCACTTGCTATGCAGCCGCGTTCAATTTGTAAATATTGTTTTTATGGTTCGATATGAGAGCATGACCACGGGTGCTCCACGCCGCTGTCGACGCCCGCGATTTGAGGTTAACTTTGCTGTGGTGTAGTTTTTGACTCGGGCGACGAAGATTTTTCACACAACTCCATTCACTTATTATACAGGCAGATGCAGGGTAATGTCCTCCTTCAATTTTAATGCAATTTTCGTCTATTTACCTTGCGTTTCTTTGAAATCGTCAGGTTCATGTTCATTTCATACGACTCGCACGGAACGTGGTCAAAAAGAAAGAAAGACAGCACCCTGCTTTACCGATAACATGGCCGTCGCATGCACTGCTTAACCATCCACACGGTTGCTGTAAAACATACCGATAGTTTACAAAATTCAAGCTATAATCGACATAAGTATTTACATGGCTTAACAAGTGTTATTAATGTATTCGAATATTCCAATTTATTTTTGTATTTCTAAAGTAAATGTATCAAGCATGTTATATTAATTCTATATAATTCTATAATAAGTTTTATTGCATGACTGAAAATCGATAATTTATATAAAAAATCAACCCTAACATTAAGTCTTTTTTACAAAAGGTACTAAATTTGACTGAATTTGATGGTACTGACCAGCTGTTTGTAAACAATTCTGCAGGTATATTAAAACAGCGATGTTTATACGGAAAATGAATAGTATCACATTCATTTTGTGTACTTTTCATTAGGTTGGTTAAGTTAAATGTATTTTATAAACATTCAGAAGGTATAAATTCGAACTGTAGCAATTTAACAGCTGCTAAGCCATAATAAATTATCGCATATCGCCACCAAATATCGAACTATTAAGATTAGAGCAAGTAGGTGGTTTCAATGTTGCTATCGATAATTTTACAGCTGTAAGACAAAGCAGCAAGCAATTGCGTCTCACATAAAAACGAAAATAATAAATAACAAAACGAACTGATTGCATTGGAAAAATGTCTGAGATAAAGGCATTGGAACATGCCACATTAAAGGTGCCCTACGAAATTCTAAACAAACGTTTTAGATCAGCTCAAAAGATTATCGACCGTGAAGCTGATCAAGTGATGAATGTTTCGCGACAAGTGGAAAAGGCCTTGGCCGCTGACCAAGCACCAATTCTCTCTGATGTGACCAAGCTAATGGGAAATGTGGCCCAGAAATTGCAGGTACTCAAGCGCAAGGCTGATGAGAGCATCACCGATGAGCTGAGCGTCACACAGATCTGCAAACGTAAGTTGGACCATCTAAAGGGAATTATGCCCCAGAATTGCAACACTGGCGAAGTTGGTCAGGGATCGGTTGATCAATGGAAGCGTATTCGCTTGGACCGTTTGGTCATTGAACACTTGCTACGCATGGGCTACTATGAAACAGCCGAGGAACTGGCTGCACGTTCCGATGTGCGTCATCTGACCAATCTTGACATCTTCCAAACGTCACGCGAAGTCGAGGACGACTTGGCCAATCACAGCACCACTAAATGCGTTCATTGGTGCATTGACAACAAGTCAAAGTTGCGAAAAATTAATTCAACCATCGAATTTAGTCTACGTGTGCAGGAGTTTATCGAGCTGGTGCGTCAGAATCAACGCTTTGAGGCTGTCAAGCATTCTCGACGTTATTTTCCGGCTTACGAAAAAACCCAATTGAAAGAGATTTGCCACGTTATGGCCTTGCTTGCCTACCCCATCGATGCAGATATTGAGCATTGCAAAAAATACATGAATCCGAAGCGCTGGGACCAGTTGGTTTTAGACTTTCGTCATGAAAACTATCGCCTATTCCAGCTCTCAAATACATCCGTATTTTCAGCGGCCGTTCAGGCCGGTCTATCAGCGTTGAAGACGCCGCAATGCTACTCACAGACCTGCCGCAATCTTAACTGTCCTGTCTGTCAGGAAGATCTCAACCGGATTGCGCTTAAGTTGCCATACTCTCACTGTGTCCAGAGTCGACTCATCTGCCGGGTGACCGGCCTGCCATTGAACGAGCACAATCAGCCCATGATGTTGCCAAACGGACAGATATATGGTCGGCTGGCTTTGCCGAAAATAACCAAAGAGGACGGCACTATGACATGTCCGGTGACCCATGTTAAGTTTACGCAGCCCAAAATCGACAAAGTGTTTATCATGTAAACGACCAGATCAGGCCGGGAACCGACGTTTTGTTGAATTAACTCCCACATTATTTGTTAAGCAAGAATCGACTATATTTTATATAACTCTATTTCTATCATATACACATATATCTATCAATATTGTAAACCTCGAGCTACGTCGCAGTTGCGCTCAATTTTCCGCAATAACTGCGCATTTGAATTTCGATTACGATTGGTTCTTTCTATGCATATTCAGTTAATTTTGATTGTCGCCGCTGCGCCGCCGCAATTCTATTGATTTTTCGCTCAGCCCAGTCAGCCGTAGCAAAACGAGCGACAGCGACAGTATGTCGATGTTGATTCATGTTGAGTGATAAGCGAGCGACGTTATTTAATTCATCATAAGTGAAAACTATTCAATATATCAATAAAAAAAAATAAAAATCATTTAAATAAGCAAAAACAAGAAGTTTTCCACTCGACTTTGTGATTCCCTTGTATTTTTACTGTGTTGTCCATTTTGTGATGTTCTTGCTCTCGTTGTTGATTAGATGCTAAAATGCGACGGAAACTCGGAATATCATAATTTCGCTGACGCGCATTGCAACAATAAGTGCAGCATCAGCCGTACCTTGCAACTTAGAACAGCTGCGTGAGCAACAACAACAACAAACAGATACATAAACAGATAATTGCTTCAACCCCCACGGCCAAACCTCCATACCAATACCACCACCAACACCTCGACTTTTGCTCTATTCTACTGACACCACCAACAACAAAAAAATACAAAAACAACAAAATCCCATCTGTAACATAAAACCCGGTCGCCGAATTTCGCAATATGGCTTTGGATTTTGTGGCAACATACAAAGTGCTGGTGTTGGGTGACTCCAATGTAGGGAAAACCTGCATTGTGCATAGATACTGTGACGAAAAATACTACGACACATACATCTCTACCATCGGTAAGTGGCACAAACATATACACACATTGGCATCCTTTGTTCGGCTCTAATTGACAGCATCTTCCATTCACATATGTAGGCATCGATTTCAAACAGAAACTAATCAATCTGGATGGTGTGCCTATAAAGTTGCAAATCTGGGACACAGCTGGCCAGGAACGTTTTCGCACACTAACCACAGCTTACTATCGCGGCGCAATGGGTATTCTATTGATGTATGATGTGACTAATCTGGAGAGCTACAACAATTTGTCCTACTGGTTGCGCAACATACAAGAGAACGCATCACCCGATGTGGTTAAGGTACTTGCAGGCAACAAATGCGAATGCTCAGCGACACAGCGTATGGTTGACAAGGATAGAGGAGAAAAGGTTCGATAACAAATTGAGTTATAACAACAACTATCTTTCTAACTATATATTCGGTATACATAGCTTAGCTTATATGTATCCAGTTTTATACCGTAGCATTTTACAACTTTAAATTATCTCATATTCAATAAAAGTGAAATTATTACTTTGCAGATTGCTGAAAACTTTGATATGCCATTTTTCGAAGTCTCGTGCAAGTCAAACATTAACATAGAGGACGCATTTTTATCGCTAGCTCGTAAAATACGCGAACAGCGCGAGCGACGGGTAAGTAAACAAATACATTATATGTATATATTTTAACTTTCTTCCCATTCGCTTACAGGGCGACAACTTTGATAACGACGAGAAGCAAGACAAGAAATCGCCTGGTTCCAATGGCCTGGGCACTTTCAGCTTGGGTAGTTTCTCCGGTGATAATCGCTGTACATGCTAAGTTATCTCATCATGTATGGGTTTTCGATCATCAATAACCTGATTGAGCTACCCGAGACACAGTGTACAGCTTATGTCAAGTTTATGCATCGTTATACCAATAACGAAAGGGATATGGAAATTCATGAAAGGAGAAAAGTGAATCGAATGAGAACAATTTAAAATGCATAATAGTCAAATGTCAAGCCGAAAACGAACAGATTGTGCATTTTTAAAGATAGTCCAAGAATAGCATAATATTTTAGCTTACTCTTGCCGATATATAAATCCATAATAATCGGGGCTTGATTTCTTTATAACTAAAATGAGTACTCGATAAGCTAAATAAGTCTATATAATTAAATATAAATATATATATTGTAAAATATGATATACATAGCTATAATGTTTAAAGAGAAATCCAATTGTAAGCCGCCTGTAACAATTGTTACGATTACAAACTTTTAAAGTAAAGCAAAGTCAATAATGTCTTCATCGACTGGTTTGCTTAGATCTGATCAATTATACATATAATATGCAAATCTAGTTGATTGTCCAATTTTCATTTTAGTAATTGTCCAGTCATTTAGCGAAATTGGACTCGCAGATGCGTGTCTTGATTAGGCCAATACGTAACACAATACTATATAAACTATCCGGGAGTTCCTTTAGCGGCGCTTAGCAACCAGATTGACCACAACGATGTGTCTCATGACAAGACAACGGACAACATATCCTAGTTAGTTCGATTTTTGCACTTGAACATATTGTCAGCCGTCGATAACATGAAACAATTTCGTAATAAAGCGAGCTCGTTGCCAATCTTCAATGGACGCATTACAGATACCACCACATTGACCACATCATCGCTACAGCTGCCACTGGTTGTGGAAAACAAAAGGACTGACAGTCGCAAAGTCAGTTCTCGAATTATGCCCACAGTTTTTACCATAACAGACGGCAATACGGGCGCACCAAGCACCTCGCTGGCTGAGGCCATGTCCGCAAGCCATTTACCCAAGTCATCGGAGCAGCAGCCGCTACAACAGCTGGCTGTTCCAAAGGAGACGCTCAACATAGTTGGCACTGAGTTGGCAAATTACGAAAAGATACGTGTTGTCGGTCAGGGATCCTTTGGCATCGCCATTCTCTACAGACGTAAATTCGATGACCATCACATCGTCTTCAAGCAGATCAATTTAAGTGAACTGACTCCGCCCGGTCGTGATCTGGCCATGAACGAGGTAGAGGTATTTTCCAAGCTGCATCATCCCAACATAGTCAGTTATCTGGGAAGCTTTATCAAGGATAACACGCTGCTAATTGAAATGGAGTATGCCGACGGCGGCACTCTGGCACAAATTATAGCTGAACGACATGGTAAACAACACTTTCCGGAGCGTTATATAATCGCTGTCTTTGAGCAAATATCTAGTGCAATTAACTACATGCACTCGGAGAACATCTTACACCGGTAGCATAGGTTAATCCATAGATATTCCTTGACTGTAGTTCTTTTCCATTATACAGAGATCTGAAGACAGCTAATGTATTCCTTAACAAACGAGGAATCGTTAAGATCGGTGACTTTGGTATATCAAAGATTATGAATGCGAAAATCCATGCCCAAACCGTGCTGGGAACTCCATACTACTTCAGCCCCGAAATGGTAGGAGCGCTAGTAATTCGTTTGAAAGTTTCGTACCTTATTTGTCTTCAATCTCTTTAGTGTGAAGGCAAGGAATACGACAACAAAAGCGATATTTGGGCGTTGGGTTGCATTTTAGGGGAACTTTGCTGCTTGAAGAAGACCTTTGCCGCCTCCAACTTATCCGAACTGGTTACCAAGATCATGGCTGGCGCGTACACTGCAGTGCCTGTTGGCTACACTTCCGGTTTGCGTAGTCTTATGTCGAATTTGCTGCAAGTAGACCCAGCACTACGCCCGACTGCTTCTGAAGTCTTAGTATATTGGATACCATTAATATTTCGCAGTCTGGGCAAGAACAAGGGGTGAGCTGGCTATAAATTTGTTAAAAAGGGCTACGGCCAGCAAAGTTTTAAGCTTTTTTCCAGGTACACCTATGAGAATAGTGTGACGAGCAATGGCAGTGCACTTGCAGCTCCTACTTCGCTCTTCGCTAGCTGCAGCAATTTGGCCATGGAGCTGCCCACGGCGCAGACGGAGACTAGGAAGTTAATGAGCGCCGAAACGGTGGCGCCCAATGAGGTTATAGAGAAACGGTAGGTGCGGCCCTGCTACAGATCGAGATTTTATTTGATTATTCTCAACAGCTCAGTCCTGTATCAACTGAAGTCCTTTGGAAATAGCTTTAGTATGAGTCCCATACAGTTACCTCCCAAGGCTGTAATTGTATGCGTTGCGATGAGCGAATCCCACTTTGTGGTTATCAATGATGATGGCTCCGCATATTCGTGGGGCGAGGGTACCCACGGACAACTTGGCCTGACCTCCCTGGAGACATGGAAACATTACCCGGGCCTGGTGCAAAGTGTGCGCAATTATCACTTGGTCAGCGCTTGTGCCGGCGAATGCTTCACAATATTCCTCACTCAATCCGGCAATCTTCTCAGCTGCGGCAACAACAGCAAGTTTTCGCTTGGTCACGACGAACAGAAGACTTATTACAATCCCAAGCTTATTGCTAAACTAGCTGATGTACGCATCGATCAAATTGCAGCTGGCGTGCATCATGTCGTGGCGCTGAGTCGAGAGGGCGCTGTTTACGTATGGGGCACGTGCACGGCCGGTGCCTTGGGCCTTGGCAACCATCAGCATCAACAGTAAGTTAATCGAAAAATGTAAGCCAATTACAATTAGGCTATATACGTATTTTGCCAGGAAGTATCCACAAAAGGTCCTGCTGTCCCATGTTAAGAGCAAACCTTTTAGAATCTATTGCGGTCCGGACACGTCTGCCGTATTATTTACGAATGGAGAAATGCATGTGTGTGGCAACAACGACTACAATAAGCTTGGTTTCAATCGTCCGGGAAAGATTACCGCTTTTGTAAGTTCTCACATTCGGATTACTCGGTATTTACTATATGTAACTATAATTGGTTAGAAAAAAATCCAGCTAGCTCACAAGGTAATGAAGGCGAGCTTCTCTTTCACCCATTCGGTGTTCCTTGTTGAAGGCGGCTATGTTTACACCATGGGACGCAACAAGGAGGGACAGCGTGGCATACGCCACTGCAAACCCGTAGAGCAGCCCACACTGGTGGAAGCAATACGTGCGCGTTACATTGTGGTTAGTTATCGTTGCCATCAAGAAGTTGACTTTAGCATTCATTTTTTTCTGTTTCTAGAATGCCAATTGTAATGATCAGTGCACCATAGTAGCATCGGAAGATAACATTATTACAGTGTGGGGTACACGGAATGGATTGCCCGAGATTGGCTCCAGCAACAGTGGCTTGGGTCTGGAAGTGTGTACACCCAATGGGGATCTGGAGCTTGGTAACAACACGGCAGCATTTACGAATTTCTTAGCTTCAGTCTATAAATCCGAATTGATAATAGAACCTGTAGATATATTAGCGTAAGTAGAAACTATTTAATTATTTTAAAACAACGAGTACGCTGTCAAATCTTTCACGCCCAGCTTATACTCATCCAAGGAGCAGTGTGAGCGTGGCTATTATGTACAGGTGTCTGGAATTTACCCACTGGGTCACAGTGTACTCGTTCTGGTGGACACCACAACCCCGCTTATTTGCTCCTATGAGGGTTAAGTTACTCCGGCTAACAATATGAATGTTTTGAAGTCATAGGATTATAATCTCAAATAATAAAGATAAGTCAGTTGAAGGTATTCAGAGTTGAATCCTATATATACTTTGCAAATATAAAAAATTACTAAAACATTTATAAATCAATTCCTTCACTGATAATATCCACGTTTACGGGATTCCTTTAAAATCGTTTGCACCGCTTCAAAAGCCTCACGAGCAGTCGGCTCAATTTCCTTGGCCGGCAGAATGAACATTTCCCTGGCGGTTGGCGGACCTCGTAGTTCAAACGTAAAGGTAATTGGAATCTTAAGCTGGCCATGTGCATAGTCCTTGGAGCCACCACTTGAGGGATAAATAGTCTCATAAATGCTACCACTTTTATAGTCCTGGCCGGTGATCTCTTTAATACGACCAGCAGCCAGTTGCCCAATCTCCTTGAGGTCGTCGTAATTGTCAACGCGTTCCGCTGAATGGCCATACGGAAACATAATCAGCTGCGAATAACTGTGCAGTGCCAGGTATGTGCGAATGCGATCCGGCTGGACATGGGCTTCCAAAAATTGTATAATACGCTGTGTCTCCACCTCGCTGGCAGCCGATGGTCCAGAGAAATCATAATGACAGGGATTACCACTGGCACCTGTGGTATTCCATTGAAGCGGAAAGTTACGATTCAAGTCAACGCCACGACAAATTCCAAATAGTTGTCGATTCTTGCGCCACATACGATCTCCGGTGAAGGTGTAACGATAACCATCCGGGTTGACGACAGGGAAAATTAACCAATTGTGCGCGCGAGCCATGGCCTGCACTGAGGCATCACTGGAGTGTAGCAGCTGGTCGATAAAGTAGGTGGCTGTGGCTGGTGCAATCCATTCTCGAGCATGTATGCCACTCTCCACGAAAACACTGGTCAAATTGTCTGCACCAAATGCTATGCGAACTCCCTTGATAGGCAGCCCCTGCGTGCTGGCACCCATGTCTAAAAGCTCGACCACTCCTGGATTATCCTGTGACAGCTTCTCCAGCCATGCATTAATATTCTCTAGGCGAAAGAAGCGTGTCCAATCGAACTGATCAGCTGGCGTATTCTCGGGCGCCACCTCAAGATAATTGGCGTCGATCAGAGCTTGAAAGTTTTTGTTCAAAATGCGATGGCTAACGTTGTAGGTCTGCAGCAGATCATCAAAGTCGGCCACCTTTTGAGCGGCCACCAGAATTGTTAGTTTCTGTCCACTCTCACGCGCATGTCCCATAAAGATGCACGAGTCACTCGCGGCTTCCAGTGACTGAAAGATTTGCACTTGGTAAACTGTGTCCAAATCCACACTGTAAATCCGCGTGAAGTCATAACGTGCTTGCACAGGAGCTAGTAAAGCTGCCTCTGGTTTAGCACCCAATGCACATTTGTCCGAATTTGTGCAGAAGTTGGCAGCTTGTGAAATTGGTAAAGCCAACGCAAAGCACAGCAGAAGCCAGTGAGAAAACATGTTCACAGTATGACAGACCGGAACACTTTATTTTTGGATTATCAGCATCAACCTTTCACTGCTAGAGTATATTACATACACACAAACACATGTACGTTTGTCTGTAACAAAGAGGAAGAAAAACAGTGATAATAAGAAACATAGAATACATTCTTTGTCTTTGTTATACATTCTCATATTGTTGAATTAATCTATATTCTTAATGCATACATAAACTTACGCATACATATTACCATATTTATTTAGGTACTATACAGTTTTATGGCATCATTTTTGGGCTGTAGATTATCCCAGTTATTACAATACCTTCTCCTTTGCGTATGTAAAATATTTTTGAAATTTTTGTATTCACGAGCTTTATCCAAATACCAATAAAATAAATATAATTAAATAAATAAACATATTTCGCAACTTCGATCAACTTTAATTTGAAAATCATAGTAAGATATGAAGCCCTCAAAAAAAGGCGCTCACTAATGTTTCGCTATGCTGCATCCCTGGTTGTAAATAATTGTTCGAGCATGGTCATACTGACAGTTCAGCTGTTTTCACTTATTAAACAAATGGAATCACAATTTGATAATGCTGAGTGAGTGCACTAAATAAAAATAATAGTCTCGGATTCAACAAGGTTTATTTATAGTGAAAACTATTGGAACCGCTCCTCCAGAGCTGCATTCAGTTTTGATGACGAGGATGACACAGATGCTGGAGATAACGTTTTAAGAGGAGCTGCAAGCCACGGCAATCTGATCAATAAATGGGATAATAATGCAATATTTAACGATGACACGATCTCTGAAGCCAGTTTTGACAACAGTTCCGCCCTCGGAGCACTTAATCATCTCTCTATCAAATCAATACTGAGCGATGAGGCGCTGAAGTTTGTACTGCAGGAACAAACACTGGACGATCATGTTCTGCCGAAGGGCGTTACACCCGAAGAAGAATTAAAGTTACTTCGTCGAAAAATTCAAAGTACTCTCTACAGCCCCAATCTTGAGTTTACGGAGCAAAAGTTACTACACGGTAAAGTGGCATCACTGGAAATGTTTAAATCCATGCAGGAGAAACAACAGCTTTTGGATATGATGCTGGCTAACAGTGGCGATGCTGTGATTGGGGTACTACTGTTTTTAAAACGTACCCTAAACACTTCTCAGTTTCATGGAATTTTACAGCAACGACCCAAAGCATTGGAGCATTATCTTAGCTATTTGCGCCAAAGCGGTGACGTTAGCAACTACATTGATATACTTCAACGCTTCGGTCGTCACCAAGAAGCCGCTCTCCGGCAGTTTCAGGCCGCAATGGCCTGCAGTGAAATACCCACGCGTAAACAGCAGTTGCAACGTCTTGTCGATGCCTATGCAAACGCCGGCGTTGGCATAATTCCACTCTACGAGCAAGTTTTTCATGCAGCTCATAAGCTACAGTTTGTCCTGGAGAAGGAGTGTTCAACGGCTTTAAGTCATCAGATTGGTGAATATTCGACTCCCATTGAGTTACTCTATTTGTTTTGTACACAAAACAAAAATTGGAAGGAACAGGACATGCTTAAGCCTACCTCACCCCAACGATTTGCAGCTGATCAAGAAATCTCATCTGCGCAATATGAATGGACGGCGCTTAATGAACGTGCACAAGCACAAGCCTATGCGGACTTGGAATGCATCTTCGAGCGCGTCTCCACCTGGCATCCTCTGAAGTCCAGGCAATTCCATATAAGCTTTGATCTAGCATTGGCAGTGCAACGTCTATTTGAACTGCATGCTCCTTCAACGGTACTACAGCTGTTTCTATCCAAAATGAGCAATAGCAGCGAAAAGCTGGCATTGGCTCAAAGGGTCAAATGCATCAAGGCTGTAATAGATGCTATGGTGAGTCTCAAACAGCAACAAGAGCTACAGAAACTTAAAGAATCGCTACCAGACCGATCCGAGGAACAATTCTACTGTGAGAATGCTCTAAAAACGCTACAGAGTAAACGCTGGACTACGGACAATATAAAACTTAAACTGTAGCACAAATTTTGTATAAATGAATATTTATTTGTATTATTCTTGTTAATCATATATATTTCAAGACATACGATTAATTAAATTAAACGTTTTATATTAAATAACTGCAAATCACAAGCTGAATGTCAATAAAAATATGTTTAGGTATCTATGGCTGCGGTTATGGATAACCTCAGATCTGTTCCGATCTGTGACCATTTTGTATCCGTTCTATTGATGTGTCTTCTATAAACATGAATATTGTTATTGAGAGAACAAAAAGCATTTAAAGCCAATAGCAAACAAAGCACAACAAAAATGAAATTCTTTAAACAAATCGTTTTTTTGCCTTAAGTATTTTTCTTAAATAACATCGCTATAAAAGCTATTTATATAAATATGCGCAGAAAACCGCAAACAACAATTATGTAATTAAGTATAAACATGTGTGGGCGGGTAATAGACAATATATAATAATTTGTATGTATGTATGTAATATTTACTTATGAATGGTGTAAAAAGGACTGAGGCAAATGACACCATTATTGATCTTTGGTTTCCTGCTCGAACTGACAACAAATTGCGTAAACACTTCAGAAGACAACCAAAAGCAAACAACAAACATACAAACTTTAAACTTATATATGTTAATTGAAGATTATTAACCATAAAAATTCAAATCGAAAATGATTCCGTTTAACACCAGCAACTGCAATATTATATCCAATGTTAATTGCTAGTATTGACATCAGAATCACAGTGGCTAAGCAGGCGCTGGCATAGAATCGTCTTGAACTTGACAGTGAAACTATCAAAAATGGCATCTGTATCCTGGAGAGCATTCGCCGACGTCTGATTACTATCTGCCGCTGCAATTAGCAACTTGAACTTCTGGTTGAGATTCTGTTCAAGTGCCGAGTTATTATTGTTAAAATAAAACACATATGCCAGTTCTAGCAAATAGTAATCAAGATCTCCCATGAAGTAGCGCTCACATTCCAGCATATCGAATTTGCGTTCCAGAAAGTGTATACACATATAATAGATAAGATGTTTGAGATCCGAGCGATGTAGTGGTACATAGCCCGTGTCCTTGCTGAAGTATTCAAATAGCTTAAGTGTTCGCTGAGCGCTGTCGCAACTGTGTAGGCAAAGCCGGAAAGCCTCCACAAACCTGAAGTTGAGCATGCAAATCCTGATGCGATACTCATTACGATGCGCACGTGAACATTCTCCGATTTTATCCGGATTGTATAGCCCGTGGAAGGCATACAGGCAGTAATGTATATAATGGCGCAGTGGCTGTAGCGCTACCACATCTCCATCTTCAGACGTAGGAGTACATGTACTAGCATCTTCACCACATCGAAGGAGACCAGTAGCGCTGCATGTTAAGCCCGTCATTGCCTGATTTGGCAATGGCAAATAGCTTTGCTCTTCCGGCGAATAATCCATATCTAACGAGCTGTTGCCATCAGGCATTTGAGCTGCATTAAATGAAAAGCTAGCATCGTTATGGCTTAAATTTTCTAGGCTGCTCAGCATGTCGTCAGAGTCTTGACCGGTACCAGCTTGTTCAGAACTGGACTTATAGTTATTATTCGTTCCCGCCGAATTCCGATGTTCAAAACTTATGTTTGCTTGTTGCAGAAAGTGTGGTTGGTACGACGGTATCACCTTTAAATAACGCACCGGATCCTGATCAAGACGTATTCGTGGGCGAGGCAAATTGATTTCAACAGGTGCCTCAATGCATTGACTCTCAAACCGCATCAATCTTTTTGTGGTAGGTAGGCAAACTACTCTCTGTCGCATGCGATCCAAACTTGCGCCCAAATCACGTCCACACTGACCATTCGAATTTCCGCCAAAAGCCTTAACAATATGATCGGTGGTCATGACAAGAGTGAAATCAGCTCCACAGTCCACATACATTGGCTTTTCGATACTATCAATGGGCATTGGTTTGAGCACGGCACGACGATCCTTGTCCTCAGTGCCCAACTGATGCTCTAGGTTCTTGCCCCAAGTGTAAAGTGTGCAAGTGGACGATATCAACGCAAAGTGAAACAATCCACTTGAGATCTGTAATATTTTTCCCGCGACTTCACTAGTATCTACAAAGTGAGGCGTCATATGCTCCGTTGGATCCGGTTCACTTGTAGGTTGTGAAGCTGAGGGACCAGCTGAAGACGTAGTTGCTGGTGCCGGTTCAGTGCCTTCAGTTAGTGTTGAGCGAATTCTTTCACTTGCATTCGATGTCAACACCTCATCGTCTTTAGGCTCTTTGCTTTCTGCTCTCGGCTTGGGCACACTGCCCCCAACTACCGCTGCATAAGATGTGGTTGGTTCAACTAGTGCACTCCGGGTACCAGATGCTGGCAACAGAGTTTCTTCAAGTCGTTTGCTTAACAGTTCACGTTGTTGATTTTCCTCCATTTTTTGCTTGGCATTAGCACGGCGCTTGATTTGATTGGCCAGACGTAACGCTTGCGGGGAACTGCCCCAAGTGTACATTCGTTCCTTCGTATCTACAACTAACTATAGAATCAAATTTATAAGTAATTAATTATTACTAATGATGCCATCAGCTTACATTTGTAAAAAATTTTGTGTGTATCAGTCTTATGCTGCAGTCCCCCAAATCAAGACGTATTGGTACCGCCGTCTTTGTCTCCGGCTTCTCATTAACGCCAATACCAAGTTGGCCAAAATGATTAGATCCAAACACAAAGAGTTCATTCTCGGTTTGAAAAGCCTCTAGATACTTGTTGTGGAGCGTCCTACACAAAACCAAAGTATGTGCATGACCCAGCGAAACTTGTAAAACTTTCTATTATAAAAAACAATGAGACTAAAAGGTAGGTTCTAAATACTATATACACAACAATAACTTACCTTGTACTTAAAAAAAGTGACTAGTGTTGGTGTTGCGATGTTCTCGCAGTTTCCATTGCCCAGCTGCCCGTAAATTCCCCATCTGAATAAGAGGAATAGAACATGGTTATCTGTATAGTTCAGTAGTTGTTGAAAATTAAACGTACCCCCACATATAAAGCTTTTCATCAGCAACTGCTGCATTATGATATTGACCTGCCTCCAGCAATGTAATGTTCATTCCATCCAGCGCCGAAACCAGCATTGGTTGCAGTGCCATCTGCATATGTGTACCGATGCCCAACTGGCAGAGACTATTGTTGCCCATGGAATACAGCTGCGAAATACACAAGTTAAATTTAAATATATAAGTCAAAGATTTCGACAAACTTACGCCATTATTGGTTAAGATAAGAGTATGCTGCCGCCCGCATTTAAGTGCATGCACTTCCAAATTAAGTTGCGACAGCAGCTCCAACGTTTTTACAGCATGGGGAGGCTCAAGAGGTTCTGAAGTAAAACAAAAAACTCAAACAGTTTAAAATTAATTAGACCCGTCTAAAGCTTACCTGTTGACTTCTGGGCACTGAAACAGCAAGGAACTCCACTGGAACCCCAGAAATAAGCGACACCATCTACAACGCAGGCGCAGTAGGCACACCCTGCAGAAATTGGCTTAAAACGTGAAGATTCGATAGCGAACTGAAAGTAAAGAAAACATAATATTAGTATAGCGAAGAAAGTTTCGTTTGTTTACTTTGTTTCAACTTGCCTGATTGTCTTCGTAGTTGATGCGGAAGTTTGACAGAGCATTTACGATGGAATCATGCTTGACTCGCTGAGATTCCATATGGATAAGCACAGCCAAATAAGTTTCAATAAGGCATTTGCTGAACTCAAAGAGATGTGTATTATTGTCACTGCCGATCGAATCGTTGCTACAGCTGTGCGACACAATAGGACGCATTGACGGTGCAAAAGGATTTAATTGCACAGATAAACGCTAAACAAAATTGATACGTTGCAATTTGAAATTAGTTAAGAGGTGTGGACATAATAGGATATTGCCTACCTGCAGCACACATGGCCTTAGATATTCAAGTTTATCCTGTATGAAGTTAAAGTAATCCATTGACACCATTGGTAAATATGTGATTGTCTCCTTAAAGATATTTTGGCTAAGATTATATAGACAGACGTTGAGCTCGTTGTACCAGCCGAATTCCTGGGCCACAACGCTAACCAGAGCATTAAAGGTGTCCAGGCAAACACCGCGCGCTTTTGCCAAAATTATTGCGGAGGAAAAAAGTCCACTCTGGCACAGGACGATGCTGGTCATATTGGTGTGATATTTGCTATTAGTCACCAAAAAGTTCCTGTAATCCATAAAGCACATTTGCACTAATGAAATAAAGCGACAAAAAAATAAGTCACAAAAAGCTAACTTACCATAACGGTAGATAATTTTTATCGTTTACCGCCTTCTCGGCTAGAGTTATCAAAAGTAAATTGGCCAAATGGAATTGGGAAGAGGGGGACATTTGAAGCGCACTGATCGATTCATCGACTCCGTAGTGATAGTCGCTGCAGAAGGCACCACTGTTGACCTCCACTTTGTGATCCTTTTTACTCGATGGCAAAATGTCACGCACATCCTCAGAATGGCGATAGGTAATATCAGATAAAATGCTTTTAAGCAGTGGATGGCACAAATGTCTTGACCGTAACAGATAGGATGTCTTCAGTGCCATAGCACTTAACTGCATTAATGCATATGTATGCCCGTACATGGCCAACTTCAGGGCAGTACGTATTGGTTTCACTCTTGCCACATTATACGTAATTAATGCCTGTGTAATTTTTTTTCGACGCAAAAGATAATCTCCAGCAAACTCAATACAATGTTCGAAGGACAGATCAAAGGTATTGCAGAACTCACGACACTGATTCCAATTGCTTACTAGAGCTGCGTCCAAAAATAATTCAAATGGTTCCTTCCTGAAACAGAAAATATATTAACGTAATACAATCAATATTGTTTAAAATGTAAATTAAAAACACACTTGAGCTGAATGGTGTACACATTCTTGTTGGTTATAACATAGCATGGATCATAGTTGATCTTTGGAAACTCTCCTTGCATAATTTCCATTTGGCGCAATGAAAATTCACTACTAGCATCGACGGTCTCATAAAACTGTACGTAGTCCATTGGTGTTTGTATATCTTTAATTTCAAATGCTTTTGCCTTTTCCTCCTTAGTTAAAGTTTCGGTTTGGTTGTTGCTTGTGCGAAACTGTGCCATCTGGTAGAGATGAAGAACAGTTTCCTGCTCAAAGCGAAACAATGCAAGCTGTGCCTGTTGATTGAAGCGCTGTAAAATATATATTATAAGTTATCTGATGAACGAATGATAATCAAATAAACATACATCATTATCGGTTGTGTGCAGAGAGGCCATTGCGCTACTGATGACGCTTACTGCATTAATAGCATTGGTGGGCATTTCACTTTGATCGAGACTCGAAGCGCTTGTAGTGGTTGCACTTGTATCATCGCTCTTGCTTGTCGGTATATAGCCCGGCTCAACTTGTTCCAATTTTTCAGTGTCTGTATCACGACTCTCTTTTTCAGTGTTTGTCCCCAGGGGCTCATCCAAAGACGATGCTGCCGTTAAACTAGCTCCCTCACTGTTGCTATTCAGATCCACATATTGTACACCATATAGAATATTAGAGCTAATGAGTATATCCACACAGTACTTGGGTATCTTGTACAGAAACAATGGCTTTAAATTTATATTAATGCTGTGCACTGACAAACTGCAGCTATTGCTGTGTAGAGCACTAAGCAGATAAGTGCTACGCAGATTTTGTAAGTTGTAAAAAGATCCTTGTGTGTTTCCCAGCGGTTCCGGTGTAACTGAAGGTGAGTCCATGATTGCAAATGTTCCTGAATTCGTCTCAGGCATAACTAAGAGCAAGCAATGCAAGTTAGTTTAAAAATAACTAACAAAAATAATATTCTGTATTTTTACTTACATTCATCAACTTTTTGCCTCTGATCGGATAATTTCATTTTTATTGCCTGTAGCTTTTTGGAACCAAGACTTTTGAGTGATGCAAGACGTGCGCGAGTGGCAGGTAGAATTCCATCGAAGCTATTTATAGGCAATTGCTGTTGTTGGAAACGTACGGCGCATTCATTGTAAGATGGGGGAGCCGGAGCCGGGGGTGGTGACGGTGGTGGGGAAGTAATATCACTAGATACCAGCACTGAAGTGGCAACTGGAACTGTTTGGGTGCTGGGAGCTACTTCCTCACTATCAGGTGGTGCAAAAACATCCTCCTCCAATTGGCTACTATCAGAAGCGGGATCGGAACTGTTACTTTGTCGTGCGTCGCTTCCACCTGGACCCTGATGCTTTGAATTCACATTCATGACAATTTGCCAAGCGCCCTCGCGAGTTGTGGGTGAACTATCTCCTGGGTAGACATACATGATAGCCTTTTGTTCAAGCAAAAGCTTGTATTGTTCCTTAAGCGACGAAGTCACCTTCGGTAGAGGTAAAAACCGTTAATTTGCTTTTTTATATTTCTTTATCTACAACTTACCAACAACATGACTCCGTCAAAAGTATTGTCCTTGCAAATTGTCAAACGGACCACAGAACCATTGTCAATCGATGTACTAGCTATCATTGGACAGTTGGGACTGAGGCCTACAAAGCAAATGGAACCGTCCGAGTAACCGATTATGGCACGATTTAATCCATAATATGTTTTCCACCATACCACCGACAACGGATAAGGGCAGGTTTTAGACGCCATGAACGAAGTAGCCATCACTTGGCTGTTGCCTGTGGCATCGAACGTCGGTGCTTGCTGTTGGACGGATTGATCCGTAGTTGGTTCTTTGGATAGACCATTGCCAAGCATATGCTCAGGTAATTCATGTCCCAATGGCTCCTCATCTATATTGACAGCCTTCTTATCTAGCTTAATATTTTCTAAGTTTTCCGCCAATTGATCCACTTGGTTGTTTTCTTGCTCAAACCCATCGCTTTGTGCCGTGGAATGGTTGGGACATTTTTTTGAATTGGGACATTCGTGTGGGCCTACGAACGGTATTATATAGGATGTCACTTGAGTGGTGCTGTATAAAGAACAGGCGGCCAGATTGTGCGATTTGTCCACCAGAGACAATGCCGGCACAATATGAAGTGTATTGTCGAAACCTGTTGAATTATGAACGAATATGTATTTATGTAGAATATGTATTAGTTTTAAAAGCCTGGGTTCAGTAACACTTTAATAGACTTTTTCCATCCCCTGACAACTGCCAACTAAAGAAGCACCAAATCAAAACAAAATACCAGCTAAAGAAAATCAATAATGTAAATTGCATGCACACTGTCAGTTACGCACACACTTCCACCCACAAGAGCAAAGTAATTTTAGGCTTTTCTATGAAGCGCCCAATTCCACAACCCACCCCCCACCCTCTTTCCAAGAAAGAGGCTCGCACATATGAATTTAGACGCACTAATACTTACATAGAACCAAAAGCCAAATGCCCGCAGGATCGAAACATACGTCATGTATGACACGGTTCGTTCGACGAAACCAGGAAATCATCTTGAGCACCTCCTGGGCCCCAGCAGCGCTGATATAACGCAATACAATCTCATTTTCCTCGCTGACCAGGCACAGGAATTGTTTTTCATCGAAAGGTGTAACTGTCACGGCGGATAGCTTGCAGCTGAAACTTGTAACAAGCGGACGCAGCTCAAATATTTGCAAGTCTTTGAGCTCGGCATTCTCATGCGCCGCCATCACTTAAGCTTTCTGGTCGCTTGTCGCTGTCGGACCTGCTTGAAGTTTTTTTTTGTTGCACAAATCAAATTTTAATTTTTTACAATTGCTATGTTTCCATAGCGAACATTATGTTATCGAGTTTAGAAACTATCGAAGAAATGTAATATATTGTTATCGAAGATGGAATCGAAAACTGATGACATTAAATTTCCAGCTTAGGCAGTATTGCGGTTACTGTGGCTCTAAAATCTGAAAACTGATTTATATAGAAAAATGACCAAGATATTAAGTAAAAATTTTTTATTTTCGGCTTAGTTTAAAAGATATATCATCCGATAGCTCTCCGATTTCCATGCATTTTGCATGCCAACTTGACCAGTGTGACCAGATCTCCAAACGTAAAATCACCCATATTTAGGCCTCGTTAAGATACTTTGCCTTGGTCTCTCTGTTAATCAGCTGTGTTTGTTGATAGATTGTGTTTAAAAATTGATAATGCTTCTTTTGTTTACAAAATTTTCCTAGAAACCTAACAACACTCTGATAGCGTTTGTTGTGAATGTTACCAATCTATTCCAATTTGTTGTATTTCAAATATTTAAAATTTTTATTTGAATGTAAACATTTAATGAATGGTAAAATCGTGCGTTTTTTTTTCAAAAATATTTATCTATGGCTCACATATTTCGATGCTTGAATTTATCATATTTCACAGGCGATTAATTACTTGGAGCACATGTATATATCACAACAAACGCAACCAAAGTGTTCATGGGTTGTAAATAAAATATTCAACCAAAAGAAACGGTATCAAATTTCAAATGCAAACTGTCAACAAGTACAGCTGATTGACAGAGAGACCAAAAGTATTTTGACGGGTAAAAAATGGGTGATTTTACTTTTTGAGATCTGGTCAATTTGACTTGCAAAATGTATGGAAATCGGGGAGTTATCGCAGGCTATATCTCATAAACTTAGCCGAAAATAAAAAATGTTTACTTAATATTTGTATCTTATTTCATTGAGTTCTATAAGGATCAATCGTCAGATCTTGGCGCTACAATAACCGCAGAATCCCCCTTTATTGTATAAATTAATAAGCTTAGTTTTTGGATATTCCTTGTAATACGTTGATACAAATTTTTTTTGATTATTTTGGTTTATCACTGCAGAAAAATAACTTAACTTCAAGCTTATTAGACAGATTTACTAATTCCATTTATAAATTGCAAGCCTGCGTCAAATTTTCGATAGTGGAAACAAGTATGTAGAGGTTTTCGTCTAGGGTGGCAGCACTGTCAAAGTTGTACAACTCTACAATCAAAACTAACGGCGCGAATGAAAAATTGGCGTCGCTTGGTTTTACTAATTAGTTTTAAAATTTTGTATCGAAAAAAATATATATAAATATATACAGTTATTATGGAGTCGCGTTTGCCTAAGCCTACCACACTGAAGCGGCCAATGACAACGATAAAACAAATTTTACCAACTGATCGTATTAAGGCGTCTGCCAATACAAATCTTGCAAACAACACATACGCCGCTCCTGTTGTACCTCCACTTTCTAGAGATTTACAGAATATACCACCGACATTTGCGCGAAATGGAGGTAAGTTCGTATAGCATCCAATTGGTTTCGATAACAGTTTCTATATTTCAATACAGCTCGTGCCGCGTCTCCGGAACCAATGAAGGCTTTGGGTATACACAGCCGTATGAAGTTGCGACGCAGTCGTTCAGCTTGTGACATTTCAGAAATGAGAAATAATCTTAAACGCACCGGCATGTCTACGCTGCCTCCCATTCCAACAAAATTCGCACGGATCGCCCATAATACAAAACCGGCAGCAACAGCTTCGTCTTCGTTTGCAGCGACGTCAGCTGCCGGTCGTGTGGCTCGTTCTGGATCAGTCCCAGCCAAACGTCCGATGACCACTGCTTTAACATCAACGACATCAGGAACAGTGCGTCCATTGCCGCGTACAGCTTCGGCGGCTACGGTAAACAAAGCTAAGCCTGCGTCTACCAGCAGTGCAACTACTGCAGCAACAAAACGTATTGCTCCTTACGACTTCAAAGCACGATTTCATGATTTATTGGAAAAACACAAAGCGCTTAAGACGAAATATGAAAAGCAAGTGGAGGATATGGGCGAACTGGAATCGCTTCCTACTCAATTAGAAGAAACTCAAAATAAACTTATCGAAACCGAATCCAATCTGAAGAATGTAACTACCAACAACGAGTGCCTGGAGCGCCAAGTGAAACAGCAAACCAACAAAATAGAAACTATAACTGGCTCACTCGGTCGAACTGTAGATGAGCTTAATAAGCTAAAGGCATCCCATCAGGTAAATCAGATAATAAATTATGCTTTGTGTTTCGTGCTTTTTGAAGTAATTTTATAATTCACTTCACAGAAAATCAAAAGCGAACACGACTCACTCACGGCGGAGGTTTTGCAACTACGAGATCGGAACGAGGAACTTATACAAAGCAACCAAAAATTAGCTGAGGAATTGGCGATATGTAAGGAACAATTGTTTCAATCAAACATGGAGCGAAAAGACCTGCACAACACCGTCATGGATCTTCGTGGAAATATACGAGTTTTTTGTCGTGTACGACCGCCATTGGAATCTGAGCTCGGTCGTCAAACATGCAGCTGGACTTATCACGATGAAGCCACTGTAGAACTCCAAAGTATTGATGGCCAAAGTAAAAATAAATTGGGACAACAAGTTTTCACATTTGATCAGGTCTTTCATCCGAACTCCAATCAAATGGATATTTTCGAAATGGTAGCGCCTATGATCCAATCTGCATTAGATGGCTACAACATATGCATTTTTGCCTACGGCCAAACAGGAAGTGGCAAGACATACACAATGGACGGTGTGCCGGATAATGTAGGAGTCATACCGCGCACCGTAGACCTAGTATTTGACTCGATAAAAAACTACCGAACATTAGGCTGGGAGTACGTTATAAAAGCAACATTTTTGGAAATATACAATGAAGTCTTGTACGATCTGTTAAGCAATGAACAGAAGGATTTGGATATACGAATGGCTAAAAATGCTTCGAAAAATGATATATATGTATCTAACCTAAGGGAAGAAACTGTAACCGATCCCAATCAATTGCGCGATTTGATGCACACGGCGAAAATGAATCGGGCCACAGCTTCCACAGTAGGCAATGAGCGTTCCTCACGTTCGCATGCCGTTACCAAGCTGGAGCTGATAGGCTACCATGAAGAAAAGCAGGAGATGTCTGTTGGCTCCATTAATTTGGTCGATTTGGCTGGCTCAGAGTCGCCAAAAACCAGTACACGTATGACCGAAACCAAGAATATAAATCGGTCTCTCTCAGAGCTAACAAATGTCATTCTTGCGCTGCTGCAAAAACAGGATCATATACCATATCGAAACTCGAAATTAACGCATTTGCTGATGCCATCTCTTGGCGGAAATTCAAAAACTCTTATGTTTATAAATGTATCTCCGTTTCAAGATTGTTTTCAGGAGTCTGTTAAATCCCTGCGGTTTGCCGCCTCCGTTAATTCCTGCAAAATGAACAAGGCTAAACGCAATCGATTCATGAACAGCTCCGTTGTCAGCAACAATAGCAGCTGTGAAAAGTAGTGCCAATTAAAGTAAAATTGTATGTCACACAGAACAATCGAGATCGGCAGTTATTAATATAAATTCATTTATTACAATTTTAAATAAAATTCATGTAAATTAAACTGTCCTAATATCTTTGAAAATTTTAATATGTACGTAAATGTGTTTTAATACAAAAGAAACTAATAAATCGGAAACTTTGAAAACTAAGTTTTTACTTTGATCCCACCGCCTGCCGTACTTCTATTGGTATCTTTTTCACTAACTCATTGTGATCATTCCCTACGGTTGCTAAAACTCCACGACGATTCACATGCTCAACATCCGCATTATATTCATAATGCTCACCATTGATGTTCGTTAAGGTACCACCATGTGCTTCCAGCACCGCTTCTGGCGCGCACGTGTCCCACTTTTTGCATCCTGGTGTCGCAAACACATATGCGTGTGCTTTTCCCTCCAGTAGTTGCAGCACCTTAAACCCGGCACCACCCACTTTAATCACTTTGCTGGCATTGAACGCATCCACTGCTTGTTGATGCAGTGCATTGGAATGTGATCGCGTAGTTGTGATAATAAATTCACCCTTTGGTGGCTCCGCTGCGGTGAACCCTCCAGTCCCAAGTCCTTTTAGACCCCAAATGGTGCGTCCCAGCTCTCCACTCGATTGCTTGTAAAAAGGCTGATGAATAATACCGCCCACAGCTGAATTTTTAATTGCGATTCCGATGAGCACAGTAACATGTTCCACAAAACCTATATTATAATAAACATGTAAATGTTGCGCATATGATTTCTATTTTTGACTCACCCTGTGTATATTCGGCTGTACCATCTAAGGGATCAACCCATATAACGAAATCTTCAGCCTTTACATCAAGCAATGATTGAGGGCAGTTTTGCTGTAGGAATGTATCGCTAAACTCTGTGACTAGCCAATCAGGGGTGACATTCAGGTCGGATCCACCCTCTTCACCTATGATTTTAATGCTAGGAAATTTGTTAGCCAGCGAAGCAATAATGCAGCGTTGGGCTGAGCGGTCGGCCTCTGTTTGTGGATCGTTCTTGCCCTTGTCCACAATGCCCAAATCACCCTGTTTTAAAACGTCGCGAATTATAACACCAGCACGTTTTGCTGTGTTTATTGACAATGCCATGATTCTCATAACTAGTGGGGACGTTGCAGCCATTCTAAAGCCTCAACCAGATATTTTCGTAAAATGAATTTATTTTGTAAACACACAGTATCTCGAACTTTCACAGTTTGCTTTCGCCGATAAATGGATGGCCGAATCAGCTGTGGTCATTAAGCACAGTACGGTGTTCGTTAAGTTACAAACGAATAAATTAAAGTTATTTCTACCGAGATGATTTATTTGTAATGTTTCTTAGGTCTATATGTATAAAAGATAAAGAGGATTTGCTTCTACAATTTAAGAAAATTACATAAATAACAATTTAAATATATTTATAAAATTATGTTATGCTATCATAAACATAAAATTTGTTTGGTTTCTTGAGATGTGCGTATAGAATTAATTTTTTACGATCAGCCCATTATAGTTTTTTAGTCTGGCCATATTTTTTTGAATCTGGCAACGCTGAGGCACATACAACCTTTGGACCACCCCCTTCAACTTTGGCAATCTCTGTGCTGCTCGAGAGGTAAATTTGCATAGCCCACGATAATTAAAAGTAATAGGAACTTTGTAGAAAATATTTAACAAGAATTTTTTATTTATCTATCTACAGAAAATGGCTCGTGTGTTAGTTGGTGTTAAGCGAGTGATCGACTATGCCGTTAAGGTAAGAATAGGGCATGAAGAACTCCGATTGCCTTTGCCTGTTGCTTCCTCTTATCACTTGTTGCGCTTGGTTTTGCGTAATCGTTTTAATTTAATCTAATTGATATGTTCTCCTTGATTTAGGTGCGCGTTAAGCCCGAGAAAAATGGTGTAGTCACTCAGGGAGTCAAGCACTCGATGAATCCCTTCGATGAGATTGCCGTCGAGGAAGCCGTCAAGCTGAAGGAGAAGAAACTTGCCGGTGAAATTGTTGCTGTTTCGGTGGGCCCAACTCAATCGCAGGAAGTCATCCGGACTGCATTGGCCATGGGTGCAGATCGCGGCGTTCACGTAGAAGTGTCAGCTGCCGAATATGAACTGCTGCAGCCGGTGCATATTTCCAAAATACTTGCCAAGCTGGCACTGGACGAAAAGGCAGATCTGGTCATTCTGGGCAAACAGGCCATTGATGATGATGCCAATCAGACGGCTCAGATGACCGCTGCAGTTCTGGACTGGCCACAGGCTACATTTTGCAATAAGATCGAAAAGACAGATGCTGGTCTCACAATTGTGCGTGAAATCGATGGCGGTCTCGAGACCATTAAAACAAAAACGCCAGCGGTGCTCAGTGCCGATTTGCGTTTGAACACTCCGCGTTATGCTACTTTGCCAAACATTATGAAGGCCAAAAAGAAGCCACTGAAGAAGGTTACACCTAAAGATTTAGGTGTTGATACTACGCCACGTATTGAGGTTATCTCCGTGGAAGATCCGCCAGTGCGTCAAGCGGGCGCTGCTGTTGCCGATGTAGATGCTCTGGTGGCCAAGCTAAAGGAGGGTGGTCACATTTAAATATCATCACTCGGTATACCATCAAATTGTGAGCAAAATTCTACTTTTTATTGAAGAACTAAATGTTATAATGATTATCAGAAACGTGCATTTATATAGTTTCGAAAGATTGGTAACCTAGCTGATCGTCGAGTTTTCCCCTTAGTGCTATAAGTGAAATTAAATGAATGTCGTTTTGGATTTGATCGTGTCAAGCCTTATAAAATAAATTGAAATAATCAGGGTCAGCTTCTAAATTATGTTGACGCACGCATCCGACCATTCCTTTTCAGCAGATGCCGTTCAACTTGACGCGCTAAATCGGATTGTTGATTCGGAGTATGATGTTTTTTACTCCTGATGCACATGCATTTTAAATTTGGTACGAACAAGGTAAAATAGAAAGGTCAAATTTCATGATTTTATAGAAACTTTATTGGGAATTCACATTAAAGTATATAAAGTATATTTTCTAAAAGCAGAACGAGTACATAACCTGCCGTACAATTCTTATGTTCGTTGTATAAAATATTTTAGTCGATGGTTTGTACTTCGTTTAATTGTATAAATCGGACAAGTACAAGACATAGAAATGGCAGTGTTTGGCAATGATACCAAAAGTAACTGCTTATATTAGAAAAGTATAAAAACAGCAGAGCTTGAACCAGAGACCTTTTGAGTAATTTTCATAACTTGAGTTGAATATCACACTGTCCGCAGCGACATTAGTCAGTCTGCCGTAACAGCCAACTCAACGCCAATTAAACACGGCCAGCCGGTGGTTTTTGCTTATCACTGAATAATAAAATGCGTGTTAGCATTGTAGTAATGCAGGGTATTTGCTTCTGCTGATGCATTTCAGGAGTGTCGGGTGTGCACGATTCGAAGTCGATGGCAACACGTTGGCAGACGAACGTAAGCAATGTGAGAATATCCAAGCGCTTGCCATTGGTGGCCAGCTCAGCACACAGGCTTTGCATGAACCAGCTGCCTCGTGTGGTATTGCGCCACGAGTAGAATCCTGGTATCGTAGAGTAGGCGATTAAGAAGTCCGCATGAACGGGAATTTTGTAGCTCATGGAGGAGTCGCCATCCGTTTCGGTGCGACCACGTTGCATCGTAATGCCAGCATCCAAACGATCACCCTGGCAAGCCTGTATGAAAAACATCTTCGGTTTCCCTGCCAATGTAGGGCAATGGTTTGCCGTAAAGAGACTCCAGATGATGTCGAGCTTATATTGCATATCCTTTGCATAAATATATCCCATCTCTCCATGCGAGAGAATTGCAACCAGGATACAATCGTTGTCTGTGTGATCTTGCTTGGCGGCATTCTCAACTACGGCCACGATCTCTTTGTAGCGACAGTCCTTGTGCACGGAAACATCAAAGTCAAGCTGCTTGAGCACACGCGACAAATTCTCACAGTCTACATTCGTACCGGCGCGGGATTTCAGTGTCATCACATCAAAATGTTCATGATTGAAGATCAAAGCCATGCCACGATACTTGTGCTTCATATTGTATTCAGCGGCATGTCTATCTGTGACCATTTTGGCTGAGTACTTATTATAGCTGGATGAGTTGTAGCCATTTAAAGCCAGCTGTCCGATGGCGCCACTGCCATATATGTTGTTATGATATGAAGAGTTCGACGTGGTGACACCGCTGCTGCTGCTACCGACGGAGCCAAATGCATCAGTTAAGTCGTCTGTGTTTGTGGAAACCTCGCGTATGCCTACCTGGTCGGTAGACTCGATTTCATTGTTACTCTTGTCGTTCGCAGCCATTGTGATATCGCCCTGGGGATGTTTTGCGATGAGTCACACACAAATAAGTGTTTTTTGTTCCGATAAATAAGAAATTGTTATCAAAATTTTCACGTTAAAGCCTCGCTTGTCTATATATTTTGTAGTATTTTATTTATTGCTTATGCCTGCAATGCTACTACTTGTTATAACAACAATGAAATGCAACGTAAAACTGAAATGCATCTGCTGCAGTTTGCTTTTGTTTGTTGTACTACTGTTGTTGTTGCTGTAAGAATAATTGTTCTCTGACTGACGCCTGAAAACTTAACACTTCACAGGCTGTAATTAACATTGCGGTTTAAAATATTCCTGTTAACGAATTATAACAGAGCAATAACATAATGCAAGTGTTACTTTAGATAGAGGAACAGTTACACTCACTGTTGCAACCAGTAAATTGTAAATTTATTTTTACGTCCGATCAATGAAGTTTTTTTCACATGTTTTTTGATAATAACTTTTAAACAACTTAAGTTACGTCTTTTTTTACATTTTATTGGTCAAATCGCGAATTTTTTACGTCGCGATTAACTATGAGCCCTTTCTCTAGACATTTACCAAAAACATTTCCGACTGTTATAGCTCTGTTATAAGACGCAGAGTAATTGATCACTTTGTTTTTATTCGCCAGCAGTGCTCCATCTCTTATCTTGCATATAAAATATAATTTTGCACGATGACTGAAAACAGCAATGAAATTAAGATGACTGACCCAGTAATAGCAGAGGTTCCTAATAAGCCCAATGATTTAACGGATGCCTCTGCTGCCGCTTGTTTCTCAGCTTGGCCTAATCGCAATTATATACCCAAAATGGTTAAAAACCGACATGGTGCAGAGTACAATATGAAAAACAAACATCGTGGAAAGGCTATTATCTTCAACCATCAATTCTTCGAGACGGACTACTTGGAGGAACGTGAAGGGAAAGGACTGTGCTGATTTAGTGCGAGTGCTTGCAAAGCTTGATTTTGATATTGACGTGCATCAAGACCTATGTCACAATGACATTTTGAGCACTGCAGAAGCTGCAGCTCGCCTAGATCACAAAGATAATGATTGTCTTCTGGTAGTGATACTGTCACATGGCGGCGAGGGCTTAATTTGCGCAAAGGATTGCTCCTACAAACTAGATACCATATGGAGGCTTTTTACGAATAAAAACTGTGAATCATTGGCTGGCAAACCGAGGCTGTTTATTGTACAGGCCTGTCAAGGTAGCCGTACGGATAAAGGTGTAACGATGAAACGCGTTGAATACGATGCCGCTCCCAAAACAGAATACGATGTACCTCTTCATCCGGATTTTCTGATTGCATATTCCACATATTCAGGATTCGTGTCGTGGCGCAATACTGTAACAGGCACCTGGTTCATCCAAAGTCTGTGTGATGAGTTAGACCTTAATGGGACTCGCATGGACATTCTCACTCTACTGACCTTTGTTAATCAACGTGTTGCGGTAGAAAAGGAAACTAAAGGAAAAAAGATGTGTCCAAGCTTTGTCTCGATGCTTACACGAATTTTGATATTCAGCAATAAGTAAACGACCAGCACAAAACAGTTTTGATCAAAATATAATTTTATAATTATATATACATTCATAAACGTTTACTACACTAAATTAATATCTTTTTAAAACACGATTTTAAAATAATTGTATAATAAAATTGTGCATTTACCGATTGTTTTAAACATATGTATCTATATGGAAGAGTCAAAGTTAAAACTATTTAAGTATGATAATTCTATATTTATTTCTTATGCTATTATACAAATTAATTAGTCATTCAGCAATAAAGACTCGAAGCAGTTCGATTAAAAATAAAAACATTGAGAACCCAGTTGAAGGTCCTATAGTCGCAGAGTGTACGGTTACTGTTGGAAATACAAGAGAACGTCCATAGCTATCGAGTGTTTGTTGGACACTGACAGTGAGTTTTCGGAGCTTGCTAATTTACATAGTTTATTGGAAACCATTTATTATTATATAATAAAGCAATTATTTATAAACATTAAATCATTACAAACAATATTTGCACTAAAAGTCAAAGTACGCTTATGTCCATGTGATTTAACAGAATTAAGGAATTGTGATTCCAATGTTTTTGTGCTGGTTAAATGACACTCACGAGCATTTACTGATCGCATTGTAAGGACATTTTACATTTGAAACTATAAAAGAACGGTGTTATAGACTGTCATTTTACATTATTAAAATTAATCATCATCAATCCCTTCGTCATTGGATTTAAAAATCCTTACTATCGACTTATCGATATTATAGATACATATGTATCGATTTGCATTTTTATTTTTGACAATATGTTAATTTAGATGAAAATATTCATACACACTTTGTTTCCGTAGTACATTTATACTTTTTCTTTGATTTGTTTTATACGCGGTTTGCAACTATGACAACACCCACCAGTATATTGAGGTATGAAAGGGATGCGGCTCCCGCAATTTGGTTACTGGGGAGACCAAAGTTTCAATCATTGGTGGATGACGCTCATTTTTTCAAGAACTCCAAATTTTTTAGCGATATAATGAATGAATCGCATAATAGAAGCACTGAACTGTCAAAGGAGAATTTATTGCGGCGCCAAGCTATCCATACCGAAGCTGCAATGTCTGACGAGCTGAAAAAACTAAAGCAAAAGGAGATCCTTGACCGAACGCGTCGCCAGAAACTACGAAACGATTGCCATGAGCTTCGGCAACTAGCTGAGCAGTTGCGTTTGGCATCTATTACAAAGGAGCTTGATGACCATATAGCTGAAGTTAACAAAAACCGGCAAATGGCAAAGGAAGTCCAAGTATTAGGGTTTCAACGCGCCGAAGCTGAACGGCAACAACAGCAGGCTTGGCAGCTTGAGAAGGAAAAACGTATACGAGAAACTCGAGAAGAGTTTCGAAAAGATTTATCAAATCAGATTGAAGAGACAGAAAGACGCCGTCGGGAGAAGTGTATGCAGAAAGCAGCAGAGCGCGAGGAACTAATTGCTATTCAGCGAAAAATTAAAGAAGAAGATAAGGCAGAGCAGTTAAGGCTGAAACGATTGAAAGAGGACAAGTGTAAAGACATGATCAATTTTATTGAGCAAAAAAAAGAAGATGAGAAACAAGAAAAGGCAAATAGCGTTGAGGATATCAAACAAATTATGGCAAAACAGTCGGAAATTCATGAGCAGAGAGCACAATTAGTGGCGGCCAGGCGGGAAGCTCAACGTAAGCAGGAGCAAATTAGTTTGAAAATCGGTAATCAAGTGTATGAAATCGAGGTAAGCCTCCTATATATATCTACACACCCAATACAAACCAGTAAAATAATTTGTATTTGACAGAACCGAAAACGCCAGCGGAATAATCTCTTGCTGGATCTGCTGGAGGCAGAGTACAAAGCCAAAGATGATGAACACTTCCGCCAGCAGCTTGAGCTAGAGCAAGTGAAGCGACAGCGTGCTAGAGAAGAATTAAAACGGTACCGTGCGGCGGTTGCACAGCGAAACATGGAAGAAGCTCTACTTAGGCGAAATCCAATTTTGGAAAAGAGCAGTGACTACGCCAACATCCAAAACGTTGATGAAATTGGTTTACAGGAACGCCAAAAACGCAGAGAATATGGTTCTCACTTACTTTCTATGATTGAGGAGAATAATCGGAAACGTGCAGACGCAGCTGCAGAGAATTTAAAATTCTTTGAGATGAAAGCTAAGGCAGAAGAGGAATTGCAAAGGCAAATTGGAGAGGAGCGTCGAGCAATGTTGAGTTCTGTGCCAGCCTCGGTGCTTCATTATCTACCAAAACAAGTGCTTTCACATTCAGATCGCGAGTATTTTAACGTTAAAAGTAAACCAGCTAATAATATAGCGCCAAGAACTGAAAACAAACAGAAGAGTATAATGTTACTCAAACCAATGTCTATTAAAAAATAAAACTAGCGCTATATTCCACACGAGCATTTTTATTTATATTGTAGAGTAACTACACAATTTAAATATACACCCAACCCGCCCATTGTGCCTACGTGACGTGAAACATACGTCACTGAGAGTTGCCACACTTTTTTTTAAATCGGATAAATATTGGTGAGGGATGGAACGCAAGTCACAGTTTTTAAATAATTTAGGGATATTTTAGGTACAGAATATTACATGTATATGACAAAATTTCGATTTTTAAATTGTATATCTACCTAGGTCATTATTTTAAGAAATTTATAAAAGTGAGTAAAATATTTATTATTACTTCCACTTATTCCTTATAGCAAAAATACAAACATAAAAACATATAAGAATTAAACTATTTCGTCAAAATCACTGTTTTGTTCAGACCAAAAACTTACTGTTGAAATGAGTGTCAACTCTGGAACTTTTGAGCAGAGTTGAGTGTATGGCAGCATATCACAGTCGCTTTAGTTTAATGGCGGACGGTAGTGAAAAAAGTGGGAGTGAAATTTGTTTTGCTTTTAAATAAAAGAACTAAATAAAATATGAAAACATATCGCATGTAGAAACAATTCTGTCGCTTCACATATGGCAGTGTTTCATAAAATGTCCAATCAAGTATTTGTCGTAAAACGTAAAGCAATTAGTTAAGTGCGCAGACAAAAACAAAAACAGAAAAGCAGGAAAATTCCACAGAATACTACTGCGAATGAGAAGAGGTAGAAAATACGCGGAAGCAGTGTAAAATAGAAAAAAAAAAAACAAATAAAAGAACGAACTTTGTACGCTGCACAAGTGAATGGTTAGGTAAAAATGTCAGCACAACGATTAAACGCGGTCGAAAAGGACTTGGAAAAATTTATAAAATTCCTGGCGCTGAAGACAACACAGGTTGTAGTCCAGTCGCGTCTCGGGGAGAAAATACAGACACAGTGTAATCCTCTTGCGGGCAACGATTGGTTTAACATTGTCGTACAGGATCATCCTGATGTACTGGACGAAACAAAACGGGCTCTATGCCTAAAGCCAGGAGACAGCATTTTGCAGCGACTCCCACTGTGTGTTGAAATTTCCCTAAAGACAACGGAAGGCGATCAAATGATTCTTGAGGTGTGGTCCTTGGATTTGCAGCAGGTGGGCGATAGTTGCAAAACTGCAGCTGCAGGAGGTGGCGAGGAGTGCAAGGGAGAAGGATGTGGCATCATCAACACCAACAATTGCAACGATAGTCAATTGCTAAAGGCATCCCATGCGATTTACAATAGAATGGGCATAATGCTTAAGTCCCTAATTTCCCTCACCCGCACAACACCAGCATACAAGCTATCGCGACGTCAGTGTCCGGATTCGTATGGCATATTTTATCGCATCTATGTGGACCGACCCCAAGTACACACGTTAGGCGAAGGACACAAACAAGTAAAGATTGGTCAGCTTAATACAATTGTGGGCTCGCTAGTCATGTCTGTTGCCTATCGCACCAAGCTCACAATATCACCCACCGCAGGACACCATGGAGTAGCTCCGACGGCACAACAAGCGGATCAGCAGAACGCAATTATGCTCAAATCGGACCACTTTCGTCCTGCCAGTGATGCCAATTCTCCTACTCTACAGCTATTAACAATAAAAGCAACAGCAAACGGATGCGGCGCCCTTGGAGGTGCCGCGGTTATCGGAGCTGCGAATGATAAGCGTTATATAGACATTGAGAAGCCATTGCGCCCAGGAGCATTCACTGACCTGGGCAAGTTGCGTCAGTTTACCGAGCATGATTTTGTGTTGCCCGAGACGCCGCCATTTGAATGGTTGCTGCGTCGGACGCGACTCGAAAGCAACGGCAGCGGGTCGATTGAGTCTCTAAATCGGAAATGTGATTCTCCTATTAACAACAACAATAATGGCAGCATTTTGAATAACAACTGCAGCAACAGCAATATCAACAACAATAACAACCATAGCAACAACAACAACTCCACAGCATTCAAAAGCTTTGAGAAACCAATTGTAGCACAAGGAGCCACGTCACCCATCAAAAGCCTTCTGATACCAGCGAACTGCTCCACATTGCGCCACAACTCAGCGCCGACATTACAACAACAACAACAGCAGTCGCAACAGCAGCCTCCGCCGGATGACGACAGTTTACTCAAGGAGCTGCACTTTCCCTTTGCTTCGCCCACATCGCATGTGAACGATTTGGCCAAGTTTTATAGGGAGTGTTATCACGCTCCTCCACTACGTGGACTCGGCGAATTACAAATCCCCAGTGCAGCTAGTTGTGGTGCCACAGCTGCAGCATCGGCTTCAGCAGCAGCTGCGTTTGCCAGTAGTGCAGCTGCTGACAGTTGCATAGACGATTTGTCGCGTCAACTGGAGCAGTTCGAGACATCGCTAGAAGATTATGATAAGCTCGTATCACAATTTGGATTAAGCGGTTCCTCTTCGACGGGCAGTCGCAGTAGCGGCGGTCTACAGATGAGCAATTGAATTTTAAAGAGCGAGGGCTGTTTAAGTGTTATTAATTTAGGTACTCTCTAACTGATATTAATACCATGTTCATTTCATATATACAGATAAACGAAAATATTTAGATATGGGCCCCGATTTTGTATAGTTGTCAAGTGAAGAGCTGAACGCATACACAGCCAAACGCATTCGTTTACGTGCATACGACTGTGTATGTAAATATGTTAATAGATTGGGGCGTATGTAATTGTCGTTCGGTTGTTTGTTTCTCTTTGTTCATGTGCCTTCAGTCTGCTTTTATATACGAAATACATACTAATATGTTCGCTTATTATACTGCAGTGTTTTTTAAGTGCTCGGATAACTGTTGATTCGACATTCAGAGCAGGCAACTTCTATTGCCGCAAATGTAGCCTTAAGTTTAAGCTGACAAAAAAACAATTGCCTTTGGTTTTTAGAAATTACGAGAAAATCTGTAATTATTTGCCTAAGAATCATTTTTAAATGATGAACTAACTATTAGCATAAATAATTAAATATGTTAAAAGAAAAGACTTAATACGCCTAATCATGAATCGTACATATTTAATAATGATGTAAATAAAATGAGAGATATGTAAAATATAAAATTTTATCTTGTATTCATGTGCTTTGTTATTTATTGGTCCCGCAAAACTGCAAAAATTAGCATCCTAATCAAATTAAATTATTTCTATACATACAAGTGTTTATACCCATTGGTAGAATGTAAGCAAAACAAATAAAGGAAGCGTAAAATTAAATGAAATTATTAATCAGAACACAAAATGCCTGTTTATTTACTATTCGCATCACGAGACCCCGTCACTAATGAAGATTATCAACATTGCAAGATCACGATTACATAAAGTAACAATAATAAACTGAAATAACAATCAAACTCTTATCATATATGCCCTTTAATTCACCTTGAATGCTGGCAACCATCAAGCAGGAAAGCCGTTATATTTATATATCAATTTATTATCGTTTGTATAAAGTATTGGTAAATTGCTCGGATAAATGTGAATAGTAGTCATGTGATGTGTCACTTGTGCATTTAGATTTAGATTCGTCGTTGATGTTGTTGGTTACTTATCCCCTTGAAAGTGATCACTCTTGTCCCTTGTTTGAATCGATTATCACTGCATTCGATTATTTGACAGTATGTGTTGCTGTCACAGTAATCGGCGCAACACCAGAATGAGCAAAATGGCTTGTTCGTGATCCCAACACCCGCAGGTGTGCTCACTTGCTCTCAGTCTTTTCTTAACAATGTGTGATGGTTTTGTGTGTGTGCTGCTTTGCTTTGCTGCAGTTTCTTCGAGTGCATATGACACTGTACCCCGACCACCGAAGCTCACATACAAATGTATGTGCATATGTACATCGTGGTGTGTGTGTGTGTGCACGCAGATATGTGAGTACGTAAATTCACCTAGTCTAGATATACTGCTACGAACGCGTTCACGTGCGCGGGTGGTCTCGAAAGTTTCGCAGCTGCTTTCGCGGAGGTCAGTAACTTTTAAACTAGCCGTAGCGCCCCATCAGGTCGTTGGAACTTAACACCTGTCGCTAGATTTACAATTTGTTATTGTTGGGCTGTTGCTAAGCTAAATTATTTTAGCTTATAGCTTTTTGTCACAGACTTGGACTTGGGTGCAGTGTAGAAATACCAAACGCAAACCTTACTCAACAGTCGAGCCACACAAACAAAAACACACAGCCATACACATGCAAATCGTAATTGCGTTGGCTTGGCCACCATTGCGTTCCAATTTGTTACCCCTGCACCCCACAAAGGCTGCACTCGTAGGTCGGCCGACAGTGTCGTCGACGCCACGTCAGTTACCGTTACAGTTTACATCCGGCGGCTTGGCCTGTTTGGTGGATTGACTCTTTATTTTGCACCCACGTAAGGCGAATTCAATTAATATAAATTCAAGCTGGGGCATCCAGGGTTCAACTTGATGAGATGATGAGAGCATTCCAACCAATCGCAGAAAATCGAGAGAAGATCATATAAATGCTGTATACACAATTCATAGTAACTGAAGTAATTCCTTAGTCAAATCGCATTCGATTTCTAATGAAAGTCCGTCTCCCACTCCAAATTAATATATTATTGGCCAAACTAAACCTGTTGTTTGCCTGCAAGTCGGTTGAGTTTTTCCATACAAATTTTGAAAGGAGCCGAGCAACTAATATTTTATGTGTATCGCAAGTTCTACTTACAAGTCCAAGCAACATAACCTATATCGATAAGATAAAATAGACTTAAACAGTTTATGTTTCTTTGCATTTTTACGATCCACTCCACATGCATTAAAAGTAGAAAGAAGAAACATAAAATAAATTTTAAGCAATGCAAGTTTATTTCGAAACTGCCAGATAAGGAAAAGCCTCAGAGGGCAGTTATAAAAAATTGCATACCATGTTTTGAAAACCTTAAAGTCAAATTTTTGGAATTTTTGATGTAAAAACTGTAAGAAAACTATGACTGATTCACAACAGTTTGGGAGCAACTGGTTTGACGGGCCAAGCAAACACGTACATACATGCATGTATGTACATTTTTACATGCATACCCACTTGCATCCGTACAGACACATATGCACTGGGGGCGAGTTGTTGTTTGTCTGGTTTGCCGGTTTTGCGCCAGCTGCAACAACAAATAGCATAATTGAAGTTAAATTTAGACACCCACCGTATCCGCTGGCAGACAATGGCTGACAACGTTCTCAGAATTATATATGTATGTATGCATGTATATATACATATCGGCAGACTTACAATTAATTTCTAAGTAGTAGTATAAGATTCTTAAATTATGTTTGCTCGATATCAAAATCAAATGTATGCTAAGACATTTCTAGAAAACAACAGCATAAAAGCAAATTATAGCGTCTCACCCAATTGTTGCTACGTGCCATTTGTCTCGCGGTACGAGCCCCGTTGTAAGGCGGGCGACGTTGATGTTTTCGTCGTCGGCTCCCATTTTTCGGTGGCCTCGTCGCCGTGCTTTGTTTGTTTTCATTATGTGACGGACGGTGATATGCGCAAACAAAGCCCTTCAGCGTACATCGTTCATTGAATCGCGCATGGAAATAAACGGCGTTGGGATAAAGGTAGAATGAAATGAGTCAGAATTGATAAGATTTTAAAAACAAGGCTCTCGGTTATTTATGCAAAAAAACATACATATGTATAATTCAATACATATGGATGTGCATATGAAGAATGATTAATAAAGAACAATCGAACTACAATACAATGCATTAACGACACAATTCAGATGCAATTATAATTTTAATGCGGAAGTTTAAAACAGAATAACAGGCCCCACACTTTTCGAGCAGGAAATAAAACGACAAGCTTGAGAGAAATTTAATTAGAATTTAAAATATTCTTCTTAAGTACATGTTATACTGACAATCAATAACTACATATACTACATATGTACATTCGTTTATACAACATAGTTACATGTAATTTCTTAAAATTTCAAAATATATATAAGAAATTTGAAAAATATTGGTGACGCTGGCAACTACTGAAAAGTCTAGTATATTTTGAAATTTTAAGAAATTCCATGTATTTTTCTGTTGTTTTTTTTTTTGTATAATGCTCTCAAAAGCATTCAACATATTGTAATATAGTAGTACTACAATTTCGATTTCAATAAATCGCTTGTGTGACACTGTGCTCAGTATAGTAAGGTTTTTCTGTGATATAGGAAAAACTAAATTTTTCAAATTTTATAAATTAAATAATAAAATACAAGAAACGTTCGACAACAAAAAAATCGGCGACGCTGACAGGCAATGGACTATTATTGTAACTTATTTTGTGAAATGGAAAAGTATTCTATTTATTGGCTAAATCTTAAGTAGATCTTGACTTATTTTTTTTTTTTTTTGAATTAACTGTTTATATTGCCAGACAGCACTAGTGACTGGAATTTATTCCATCACATTGACATTCACGTGGTTGCGTAAAACATCAGCTGTAAATATTCTTGGCTCATGCATGTTTTGTAAACAAGTCTGAAAGAAATACAATACAATGTCAACAATAATAGTCTGCAGGACGTGTGGTGAAAATATTTATAATCTCAATGCCAAAAATCTCTTTAACAGGCAAAGTAATGATATTTTGAAAAGGATTCAATTATTGACAGGAATTTGTGTGAGATAATTTAAATTATGAAAGGATATGTATAATATATATATTAAACTATGTATATATTTGGATTATAGCTAATTGATAAGCAATGCCTGCCGAATCATATTTGCTCCCGTTGTAACTCGGACCTAAATCACTTCATTGCTTTTCGAAAACGTTGCATTGAAACGCAGCAACTGCTGATTAGTGAAAAACTGAAAAAATCGTCTTCGTTGGATGCAAATGTGCTACCTTATCATATAATAAGAGAATCAAATATTGATCAAATAATAACAAGAGGCGCAGTTGCACGGAATCGTTTACTGATCTATCAACCGACCAAGCACTCAAAAATAAATAACAGAAAACAAAAATTACTCAGCGTGCGATCCCATGAATCAGTAAGAGATGAGGAATTCACTGACAATTGCATTACAATAACGAAAGACAATGGTCGAAAGAGAAATACAAATTTTATTCAATTGGCGAAAAATGAACTGGTCGAAAATGGAGTTATAAAATCAAAGAGGCTTCCAACGACTAATAAGACTTTCGTCTGTGACAAATGTGGAAGGCGTTTTACCGATTCCAGCAATTTGAAAGTGCATTTATTAAGGCATTCTGGTGTCAAGGATTTTGAATGCAAGGAATGCGACGCAAAGTACTTTACTCAGCATTTGTTGAACTTGCATATTCGGGTCAGACATCAGGGAGAGATGCCATACGCATGCAAATATTGTGGCGAGCATTTTTTTACCAGCACAGCCCGTTGTCGTCATGAAAGGTAAATCTAATCCATATCCTCCTTTCCTGAAAATCAACTAATTTTTTTTTTATCTATTGTCTACAGAGTAAAACACATAAGGAAAATGTCATTTGCATGTAAACTTTGTAGTAAAAAATATTTTACAAAATCCTGCCTAAATAAACACAAATTTCTTCATACCGGTGAACGACCATATCGGTAAGTGTACAAAATAAACACAATTCTTCAAAAATATTCAGTATGTGCTATATTTTAGTTGCGATGTGTGTGACGTTGGTTTTCCTCGAAATACAAATTTGAAGATTCATTATCGGTCCAAGCAACATCAAAAGAAAGCTGCAATAGCACTTACAAACAAATTAAGCGTTTTAAAACCATTTAATGGCGTTGAAGAAGAAATTGATTTTGCAGAAGCAATTATCGCAGAATTATAATAAACTTTATTTGTTATTTGTATAGCTTTTCTGTTATTTATGCTCATCAGCATAAAAAGAAAAAGCATTCATCCACACAATTATTTTAATACAAATTATCTTATAAATATACCAAAAAGCAACAAATCAAAATCGTTATCAGTACTTTGATTGTTTGAATACCAAATACGGTAAACAACAGTTCATATGACGCCATTCACACACTTACGGGATAAACAGTCATTCACACTAAGAGCTTACAGGTAAACTAAACAAAATAACAGCCCTGCTTAGTGTTCGACAATCACTAACGAAGCATAAAAACAAATTAAACAATTTGTAAGAAACAAATTCTGGAATATGTCGGTAGCATTACTATGTCGGACTTGTGGAAAGCGGATACATCGTCTCAGCGCAAAAAATCTATTTTCCGATGAAACTACTCTGCAAAAAGTACATGCGTTGACAGGCCTTTGGGTAAGCATAGAAAGACGAAATAAGCACAAATTTGTATTTATTATAAACGTTGAATTTTACAGTTGAAAGACGAATTGAATATGCCAGGAAATATCTGTGCATACTGTTTATTAAACTTGGAACATGCCTTTGATTTTAGAGAGCGCTGTATTAAAATTAATGAAATTTTAGTGCTTCAGAGTCGGAAAGAGACTTGGCCGAAATTCCAATTACTTTCAGATTCAATAGATAATGAATTAGTGGACAAAAGCGACGATCAGTTAGAGAGCGAAAGTTATGAAGTCAACATAGATGAAGAAGTTGATTATGGTTCCGAAATCGAAAATAAATTTACCAGCGCATTGCCTTATATTGTGGTTACTGCGAAGAAAAATGATTCTCATATAACTAATCGAAAAAAACGAAGAATCATTCCACCTTCTAAAGCTGACAATTCGCAAATTTTCTTTTGTGATGAGTGTGAAAGATATTTCAATAATGAAATTAAGTTTAAACGACATTTGCAACGACACTCCGATGCAGTTCCAAAAGAATATACTTTCAGCGATATGACTGAGAATACAGGGGACTATGAAGACACCCTCCCTGACGACACAAGCGTTGCAACGCCAGGAAGAAGATCTCAATCAAAGAAAAAAAGGATGACTTCGTTATCGCCTGTCAAAAGAATGAATATGAAAACTTACTTTTGTGATCAGTGCGGCAGGATATTCAATGATAAAGCCAACTTAAACCGGCACCTTCAACGGCATTTGGGCGTTAAAAAATTCGAGTGCGAGCAGTGTGGATACAAAGATTATTCACAGCATTTGATTAACTTGCATACTCGCATTACGCATATGGGGGAGAAACCCTATGCATGTAAATACTGTGACAACCGATTTGCGAATAGCATGACACGATTGCGACATCAAAGGTAGGACTACCTCTGTAATGAGTAAGATTTTTTGTTAAATGTGATTTCATATTTTGAAGGAGCCACGTCGAGTATATGGATCTTGGGGTAAGGACGCCAGCATTTTCTTGTTCACTGTGCAACAAAAGCTTCGAAAAGAAGTGTAGCTTGGAAAGACACACGATTGTTCACACCGGTGAGCAACCATTCGGGTATGTAATAAGCAAAAATATATATTATACACTAAATTTAATATATTTTTTGTTTTAGTTGCAATGATTGCAATGTTTTCTTCAATCGGAAATCAAGTTTACATTCACATTATCGTTCAAAGGCTCATCGAAATAGGGCTTTTATTACTTCAAATGACATTTAAATTAACTTTTATTAAAAATGTTATTTGAATCCATATTTTACAATTTGTTTTGAATTGATTGATCCGCCGACTAAAAAGCTATCGATAACACTTAAATCTATCGGTTGATTACACATCTCTCTAGCGCATGAAAGTTTGCCAGCCCTGGCGCTATACCTGCTTAGCGACGTCACAAATAAGAAAAAATCTTATAAAAATGAAGTGTGCGGTGCATAACTGCTCCAACAAATTTAAGACGAAACAAAAACATTCGCAGCAATACAGTTTTTTTAGCTTTCCGAAAAACCCAGATATTTTAAAAGAATGGATTTCATTTTGCCGAAAGAACAACAAAGACAAACAACGGAAAACCTACCTGAAGAGCGTCATTTGCAACGAACACTTCAAAGATGAGGATATACAAGGGGGCTTACAATTTCAAATGGGTTTGTTTACAATTTCAAATCATACAATTATACTGAATTTAATAATTTAAATTTGCGGTAAAGGACTCTGCACAAAGAGAACGCTCCGGCCAGGCGCAGTACCATGCATTAATAAAAACAATATTAGCGAGGCTGAACGAGAGCGTTCAGAGAAGCGCAAGAACCAAAAGCTTGTTGCCGAACTACTGGAAGAAGCAGCAGTACGAGAGGAAGCCGAAGCCAATGGGGATATTGTGATCGCTCCAGCATTTGTCCGTAATACGGGCATAGTGTCTGTGCCGGATTTTGTTAGTGCCACTGGAAACGCCTTCGTGCCGTCTACGCTTATGCCCTCTGAGAATGATCCATTGGCCGAGGAACTAGAAGAGATGCATACTTCTACAAAAGTCAACGAGAGAGTTCAAAGTCCGAATATACAAAAGAAATGTCGCACTTGCTATCGACAATTTGTAATAGATGAAAAAGCAAAAGATCTCTGTGAAGAACAAAACGCGGTCATGCTGTATCATATTGAAGTTATTACAGGAATTTGGGTAAGTATTTACCAAAAATAAAAGATGGATCTTAAATATCACAACGCGTTTCCTTCCGCGCCATGTATTCTAAGTTTTAATTTTATGTTTTATTCTTTTCACACGTGAAATTACAAATATTTCGTTTTGATTTCAGATCCAATGCCAAGATGAGACCTATCAGTTTATGTGTCCAACTTGTGTTGATAACTTACGCACTGCCATCGATTTTCGAGAAACATGTATTCGGACTGAACTTCAACTTGCTGGCGGTGATAGCATACCGATTCAAACTGACGATGAAGAACTTGTAGTAGAGCCTAATCCGAAAAGCGAAAATTATAACAAGGATGATTTCGTTTCCATATTTCCTGCAGATGGAGAAAACGGTCAGACAACTGTAGTAGAATCTCTGTCACATGCAAGAACGAATCAAATTGTTCAAGGACTACACCCGGCGGCGGCAGATCCAAATAGTATTGCGTTGGGTGCACAAATATATGAGGATCTTCTAAATGAATATAAGGGTAATGATAAAACAGTACGACCTAAAACTCGAAAGATAACAGTAATAAGGGGTAAAGAGAAACGGCCAAAACGTCTCAGATCTTCCGAGCCGAAACCTAAACGAGAGAAACGCACGAAAGAGGAAAAAAATCGAATACGTCGTGAACAGATCAGAGCCTTGCCGCTTAATCATGTGTGCGACCAGTGCGGCGCATCGTTTCGAGTTAGATGTAATCTAACAATTCATATGCTGCGGCATACTCAGACCAAGAACTACAAATGTCCTGAGTGTCCCAAGCAGTTCTATGACGCCTATATGCGAAATATTCACATACGAGTCCGTCACAGAGGCGAATTGCCCTTTATATGTAATTACTGTCCGAAAGCGTATGGCTCATCTAACACACGTTATCTACACGAAAAGTATGTGAAGATTTAATTTATTTGATAAAAATTTAAGATATATCTAAAATTCCAGAAAAGTACATGGAGCCACGCCACGGATACACAGGAACTTGAATAAGATAAACCAAAGGCTTGACACAAAGGATAACCAAGAGTTGTCAGAGCAAAAGCCGAAGGAAAATATTCGTCATTATTGTGGATACTGCGACAAAAGTTATGCAACCAAATATGCCTTGAATGGGCATATCAATGCCCACATTGGTGTAAAACCCTTTAAGTGCAAACTCTGTGACATGAGATTTCCGGATCCGCAATCAAAAAAAAAGCATGAAATGCGACACGATAGTAAACGTCCTTATGAATGCGACATTTGCTTAAAGGGATTCTACACACGTACTAAACTGAAGGAACATGAACGAATTCACACTGGCGAACGTCCTTACAGGTTTACAATAAATGTGCTCATAAACATTATAAAAATATCTTATTTTTCTATATATTTTTTTACAGATGTGATGTATGCGACGCTTATTTCCGGTATAAGTTCAATCTATATTCACATCAGTTTAGTAAAATGCATAAAGAGAATTTGGAGAAGTTGCAAAAGAATGAAGCCGTCGAAGACTCTAGTTAACCCGGTTAATTTAACCGGTAAAATTGACAATTGTTTACAAATAGGCGGATATTGCGTAATGTAATAGCTTTACTTTTTTAATTATTCGTCTCAAATGTACATAAATCATGGAGTTGCCTCAATGTTTAATGATTTTTTCTCCAGAATTTTGTATTTTCTGATTTTTCTACGTTCATTGGCGATATGATTGGATGAGTTCATGTGCTGCGCCAAGTTGCCGGCACGCAAGAACCAAAGATCACAAGTGGCACAGCTGTTGGGTGAAAAAATATTTAGTAAATTAATTATAGAGAAATAAATCAACTTACTGGAATGTACGTTCTCCACGTTTAATGATATCAGTTTTCGACTCAGGCCCTCTTCCCTTCTTGCACGCCTCGCGTTCGTGTCTTACGCGTGAACTTTTGGTGCTGTATTGCAAACCGCAAAAGGTGCACTCATAAGGACCTTCAGTGTGCTTAAGCTGATGGCGTCGCAGTAAATGAAGTGTGTAGCATTTTTCGTTGCATTGTGAGCACTCGTAGTTCTTTGTCCCGGTGTGCCGCAAAAGGTGAACGTTAAGATTGCTGCTGTCCTTAAACTGGCGACCACAGTGCTCACAGATACAGGGTCGAGCCGACGCCCACTGTCGTTCACGATCCACAATACGTTTCGGTTGCTTGTCATCGGTCAGCTTAATGTACATGGTTCTTTTGCCAACACGCATCGTGCACTTACGGGAGCTCCTATCAATAAACTTTGTATCAAATGTGTCTATATCCATTGGCATAACTTGAGGATTGGAATGACAAGCAGCAGAAGCAGAAATATCTTTCGGCTGCTCATCTACATCTCCGTCAAGAGACAAAGGCGCATAACCATCATATTCGGTAGAATTTTCGAAACAATCATCTAATATATCATTGTTTTCTTGCAACAGCCTATTAAGTTGATCGTCCAGTTGATGTACGCTTACTGGCTCCTTTTTAATACCAAGTGAAACAACCTCCGGCACTTCAATTCGCAGCGGGTCGGAGTTTGGCTTGCTTTGTGAGGTTGCAGGCAGAATTTCAGTTATGGAGCTCAACCTGGCTTTACGTTTACTGAGGAAAGCTTCAATTCGTGCGCAACGCTTGCGAAAGGATTTGATTTTCTTTAGGAGCGCCTGACAGTCCTCGCACATATAGATTGGGAAACCCGGAACATTTTCCACCTGAAGTATTAATAAAATTTATTAATAGTGTTCTAGGTAGATATGTAACTCGATTTTAATGTACCCAGCAGTTTGTTATTGTGCGCACGCTTTGCAACAAGCGGCGTTCCGGAGGAGAAAAGATGTTGATGCAACGTTCTGCATTTACCATTATACCGCAAGTACGACAATAGTCTTTCATTTTATGCAGTTATGATAAAACCGAAGACTTGCTCAAGTTGCGAACGCCAGAGTTTTGTCAATGTGACCGTCTTACATTTGTTAGAATATGCCACATTCTGAGGAGCAAACAAAATACCAAAACAGTATATGAAAATATACTAGCCTAATCGAGTATGTTTTTTGCATTTTTTTACAGATAAGACCTTATCGATCTTTGTAATCGATCTGATTAAAGAAAAAAACAGATATGCATTTAAATATACCCTTTATTCAATTTCATTCAACAAATCCATATTTGTTTCCTTCAATGAATGCAATTTGGACCTTAAATGAGCCTTTAAATGAGTATTTCTTTGAAATGTTTTGTCACAAACCGTACAGCTGAAATTCAAATAAACATGTGTAATTTATAATGTGTAACATTTTTAACAGAATTTTACTTACTGAAAAGCCCGCACACCACTGTGTATCAACTCGTGACGCTTAAGACCAGAGGCAGAAATAAATGATTTGTTGCATAGTTCACATAAATATGGTCGGGTCTTTGTGTGGGCTCTACAAACAAAAAGTTAACAATCAATCTTGATTCATAAATAATATATGATTCACCTTACCGTTCATGTATCACACGCGTTGTACTGTTGTGAAAGGTTTTCTCGCAGTATTTGCAGGCATAGGGACGCTCACCCCGATGAACAATCCGCTCGTGAAGCTGTAGTAAATGTTCCGTATAGTAGGCTTTATTACATTGGGTACACTTAAAGTTCTTTATTCCGGTGTGCCGCAGCATATGCAGCTTAAAATTGCTCTGATCAGAGAAATGTCGGCCGCACTGATCGCAAACACAGTCCCGACGACGCTGCTGTCGCTTGCGCTCGACAATCTCCATTTCAGTCAAGTTCTTCCAGCTGCGGTAGGTTTTCCTTTTCTTGTCTTTATCTTTAGGCGATTTTAAACTTGAACTGGAAATATTTCGTTTCGTTTTTGCTCTATTTGGCCGTGACGTCGTTTTCTCTCTTGTCTCAATAGTTTTGATTGGAACATCGACCGATTGATTGGATGAATTGCTCTGATCATCATCAGTGTCTGTGCAGTTTCTTAGATCATTATTTGAGCGCTCATTAATCTCATTTTCGGATCCCAGGCTATCGTTGCTAAATTCGCAAATTTTCAGCATTTCGTTTTGTACCCTCGCAGCCAAGGAATCCGCATCTAGTCCGGTTTCTTCCACAATGTTGGAATCTTCATCATTTGCGTTAGCATCCTCCTGAAACTCAAATAATTCCTCTACCATATAATTCAAGTCATCCTCTTCTTTATACGTTTTGGCGGAAGCTTCATCACAATCGTGATTATACGATTCATCGCCAAGATGTTCAGATTGCTGTTGAAGATGGATTAGTTCGTCTTGAGTCTTGATGCATCGTTCTCGAAATACTTTGATATGGAATACAGCTCGCTTTACATCTAGCAAGCAGCAACCGCAAATATGTGAAGGTAGGTCAGGATAATTTTCCAGCTAAATTTGAATTATTTATTATTTTCATATTCTATTATTATATTTTGTGTGTGTTAATTACCGCTATGCCAGCTACAATTTCAATATGTTCCAAAATTTCCGTATTTTCACTATCGAAGATATTCTTAGCATTTGTATTGTAAATAACGCTTGCACAAGTACGACACAGTAAAGTCATTTCGATTTGTTAAAATTACTCATAATCCTTAAATCGAAAAAGTAAATAGCTTAAAACCATAAATTGATGTTTGTTGATTGATTAAAAAAATAAACAGCTGATTATGTTCGTAGTGAATTGCACTTAACCAGCTGATTGTCAAAAACAAAATGTTTTGTGCGTATGCGCTTTCAAAAAGAGGAAGCAGAAAACAAATTGTATTGTGTTGCATTTGTATTTGCATTGGAATCTTGACGAATTTGTATATGTTTTTCTCTGGAAAAGTAAATAAACCCAAAACTACAAATCGAAGCAGAACTAACAAACATAGCTTTTACAGCTCTGAAACATGCTCGCGGAAGAAAATCGCATTTGTTAAAATCAAATTAACTGCGAAACAGAAACGCCTGCAGACAGGGCCGAATCCGATTTCCATATGTGAGTATGGTTCGTCAACACGATAGACGCCACACGAACAGCCTCACTTTGATACACAAGAAGTTGCAACGCACTTATGGTACGTATGAGTTTTGGATTGCACAAAGTTTGAAAGACTTGTAAATTCAATTCTCATGTACAGTTGTCCCATATCTGATGTTTGGTTCAGCTGACAGGATATTCTGAATGCACATCTCAATTGGAACGGCAGGAGTACAAATAGATATTTTCCATGTGTATCTAAGAAAAAATCCATAACTTAAATTTGTACTGTTTTTTATTAACAATAAGTTTTTATATCAGTATTAAAATTAGTTTATTGCGTTAAAAATGACTAATATATCTCAGAGTGACGAGTCGTGTCGTTGCTCTGCAGAGCTCTCACAGTTTGTTGATGGGTCATTGTTCCCATGTGCTGTTCCAGCTGATGTTTGCGGGAAAATGTCTTATTGCAGGGCATGCATCTAAAATGGAACACGTGATTAGAAAGTAAAGCATGTTTTAGAGCTACGAGATAAATATACAAGAAAGGTTTTTCGCCCGTATGTGTTAGCATGTGATTCTTAAGAACGTTTGAATATGAGAAGGACTTGCCACAGGTTGCACAGGTGAATGGACGTTCGTTCGTGTGGGTTCTATAAAAAAAATACCGCTTTAAGAAATTGAATAGACTAAGTCTCGAGCCGTACCTTTCGTGCCGTATGTTTGAACTGCGATCTGCAAAGGAGCGGGAGCAGTATTTACAAGTGAAGGGTTTCTCGCCTGTATGCACTCGTATATGTCGATTAAGCTCCGAAGGTCCAGCAAATGTCTTGGCACAGATTCTGCACAACGAACATGAATGACATAAAAAAAAACGACAATTAATATTTTTCAATTAACGTTAAATACTCGTAAATTTTGCACCCAAGTAATGGCATTGTAACTGTAATAAATATTGAACAGCTGTATTAGCTAATCGAAAACAAAACCTGAAACATACTCGCATTCAAAAGGCTTCTCAGACATGTGGCGACGCATGTGAATGTTGAGGGCAGCACGTTTTGAGTAGATGTTACCACATATTTCGCACATAATGTTCGTGGAGGTTTCCTCATTTGATTTGTTAGCAGCTTCGACAATTGCCGCCTTGGGATGACCATGCTTCAGTACTGAATGCGAATTACGAGGTCGTCCTCTACCACGTTTGTTGTGCCGCGTTTTGCGTACCCTCGGCTTTCGCAGACGTTCACTAGGATTATAGTCACTGTCGCTGGCATTGCCTAGAATTATGTTTTTGTCGTCGAATTCATTAGACCCATCGAAATCCTCATAAGGCATTTCGTCAGTCTCCGCCTCTTCAATTGTGTCCTCCAGGCGCTCCTCCAGCATTGTATCAAATTCGATGTCCTCATCGGCATCGATGAACTCGTTGGTTGGCTCATAAATGTATTCCACAGTATCGCTTTCTAGTTGCGTCGGATCGTCGGTAGGTTCCAATTTTAATTCAGCCTAAAAGAACAAAATATTTAAGTAAAAATTGCAGTAAGCCTAAAAAATTATGCATAAAATACCTTAACGACGCTACTGGCGAATGTTCGCTCACTTTCCTGACACATCTCGCGGAATTTATAGGCGCTGGTTAGACTGCCGACACAAGTGCAGCATAAAAGGCTTGGCATGTCCTTGAGCGGTGGTACCTGCATAAGGATTGAGATAATGACAGGGTAGCCCCAAATGGTTTAGGTAAATACTTGTATTTTCATTAATTATGTGAGAGTACCTTAATGCTTCCGATTTCTTCTAATAAATGGACTAGTGGACATTGGACGTCCTGGTCGTCGAAGAGCGGGGTCATTGTATCTGCGTTCATGTCCTCTGTTAAGCATATTCGGCATATCATATATTCTGGCATCTTTTGATATCGTCCGTGATGTTCTTAACAATAATAATAACAACAATAATATGATAATAAGGCGTCTTTAATTTCTCTGCAGCTTGTTCTCAGTTTTCTTTTGACCGTAGACCAGTGTGACCGAAGTTTCTAAAATAAATTTGTATATTTAGTATATTTGGTGAATTGTAATAGTTTTGTGCGAATGACAAAACTTAAATGTGTGTTTACGAAACGCACAATTTCAGCATTTTGCTGGCTAGATTTGAATTAGAATTGATTCTGCTATCAAATCAATTACAAATTATTTATCATAATAATTATCAAAAGATCTAAAAAGACTGCAAGCAGGAGCAGCGTCGCTGTGACGCTTAAATGAGTTTGTTGTGATTGTGTTCTTATTTGGTTCTTTTTAAAAGCAGAAAGTTTTGAGAATGGAGATTTGCATAAAGTGGACAATGTGCAGGACTTGCACAAACGACAGCAGTAGCGAGCTACAATCGCTTTTTGATGATTTCAATCTTGTAAAACAACTGCAAGAATACGCTGGTGTTAATGTATGTTTTTGTACGTTTCCACTATAAATTCCAAATAAAAACTTTGTTGCCTTTAAATTAGGTGCAGGCAGATGATGGTTTGCCCGATCAAATATGTGCGACTTGCGTGGAAAATCTTCAATTGGTCGACACCTTTCTCTCAGGCTGTAAACGAGCCGACGAACAGCTCAGGAATGTTGTACGCCGCACCATGTCTACAGGAAACACATTTCAGATTCAAAAGACAGAGGTGGACATGCCAAAGGAGGCAACGACAAAAGTACGAACACGCAAACAGTTGATATCGGTGCGAAATTTAGAACATATTAAAAAATATAGTAATGATACTTCGGAAAGTCTTATCCGAAAGAATCTCGAGACGCCTGAAATATATTTTGAAAACAAGACAATTAGTCCTTTAGAAAGCAAAAAAGATCTGGAACTCCTTAGTTCACTAGACTCATCTGAGGTTGGAAAAAACAATGAAGCTTACTTACTTGTTGTCGACAAACTAAATCTCTGCGAAGACGAAACTTCAGATAACGAGAGCAATGAATATATTGTAGCTGATGTCGATAATGACAACGATGATCGCGATGATATCGTCTCAACTATTGAGCCTGATGAAAAAATGCTAAACGGGCAAAAATTGGAATCGCGTTCCGTATACCCACAGTGTCACTTGGATTCTAAGATGTTCGGGTCGACTATGGATCTGACCATGGTTTCACATGCGATCGACTTGGGTGCCGCCTGCGAACCATCGAGTTTTACCCAGCACAGCTGCTCGTATTGCGGCAACAGTTTTCCAAATCAAACTCAGCTCAATTCGCATATGCGCTCACATGTTAACACAAGGAACTATGAGTGCGAGTAGGTTGATTCTCAGACTTACTCTAATTTAATATCTTATATTTTTTTAATTTTATTCATTTTTGTTAATCTCTATAGATTGTGCTCCAAGCGTTTCAGTACCGCCGGCAACCTGACTATCCACATGCGCACCCATACGGGAGAGAAACCTTATGAATGTACTCATTGTAGTCGCCGTTTTGCCGATCGTAGCACACATCGAAAGCATGAACGGTACGATTTGTGCTCTAAATAGAAAATGGCATTTAAATTTCAATTTTTCTTGTTTTAGCATGCACACAAATGAACGACCTTATGCGTGTAACTTATGTGGTAAAAATTTCTCGCTCTCTTCAACGTTAAAAGCACATTTCCTTTCCCACTCTAAAGAAAAGCCACACAAATGTCTGACCTGCAACAAAGGCTTCCGACTGCCACATCAGCTGAAAGCCCATGAAAAAACTCACGTGCATCGTTACGAAGTTGGGGTTTTGTTGTACAATCAGGATGAAGGAGACTACTCTAGCAGTTAGGCGCCGTTAAAATTATTAATTGAATTAAAAGACTAATTGCTCCTATGGAAGCAAGCGATATTCATACCGCATTTCACAATTTGTATAGTTCTTGACAAACCTTATAACATCTACTTTATCAAGTAACGACTTGGACTATTGGTATTCAATTAACGTATTACAAAGATTCCCAGCTTTAGTAAAAATTTCAATATAATTTAGAGATTAATTATATTTGTTTTTCGTTTATTATATGTTAGGCTAGCTTAAGATATTTTAGTTATAACTAGAAGTGCTATTAAAGGCATACTCCTCTTTACTCTTGTGTGTTAGGGTCTGCAAATGTGCCTTTAGCTGATGCAGAAGTGTGAAGGACTTTGAGCAAATGCTGCAACTGAAGTACAAGATTTTCAGGTTAACTTAAAGTTCATATGAATATACAAAATATAAACTTACTTGAAGTTCTTTTCGCCCGAGTGCACCAGGCTGTGGTTCTTGAGAATGGCTGTGTGGGTGAAGGTTTTCCCGCATTCCTTACACTCATATGGCCGAGTATTCGTGTGAACGCGTTCGTGACGAACCTTCTCACTGCGATCGTAGAAATGCCGCTCACAATAGAGACACTTGTAGGGTCGCTCGCCCGTGTGCCGTCGTATATGTGCACGAAGTTCGCCCATTTGCCGAAATGATTTGAAGCATATTCTGCATGAAATACACAGATGAAGTAAATACAAGATTTTGGGAAAGAGTTGGATATGCTCTGATATACTTACTCGCATTGGTGTGGCTTGTAGTCGGTGTGTGCCATCATATGTGCTGTGAATGCTGCCTTCTTTGGATATACATTGCCGCAGAGATTGCACATATACCTCGGGGATGAACTCTCCACATGGGGCTCCAATTTCAAGTGCTGTTCGCTTTTAGTCTTTCGCTTCGTTTTTAGTTCATTATCCGGTTTTCGGGGTCGCCCAGGCTTGCGTTTGACTGCCGTGCTAGGTTTGGGATCAGGCGATGGCGTTGGCGAAAGGAAATCCTCGTTTTCCATGCCATAATCATCCATATCATCTTGCTCATCCTTCAGCGGTGGTTCATCCTCTGCTATTTGGCTATCGTCGGCGTATATCAGACTCGCATCCACTTTAATTGGCTCGTCAACATTCTCATCACCATTATCATTATCTGCATCCTCATCATCGACGTCCTCATATGATTCCAGTTCCGTAATCATATCATTTAACTTCTGTTTTGAATGTTCTTCTTCTTCATCGGCAGTTGATCCATCACCGACAGTCATAAAATCCTCATCCCCAAAGTCAACAACATAATCGCCTTCCATTTCCGAGCGCTGATCCTGTTGCTCCTCCTCATGTGTTCTGTATTCGGTGGGCCTTTGCAGCTGAAGCGTTTCAAAGAGATATTCCATATATGCGCTATCACTTGCATCTATCAACTCATCAGGTTTCTCGTCCGGCAAATACGTAATCTCTAGATAGACTTGTGAATTGAGACACATTTGCCGAAAACTCTTCCACATGCGCACGAATTCACAACAACGTTCGCATACTTTGGAAGGCAATTGCAGCGATTGTCGAACCTGCACCAAGATCGAAAATGGAATAGAATATAAGTATGAAGTGAATGAATTATGACTTGCCCTGATGCCACAACAGAATTCGATTTCACTATTTAAACGCAGATTAGCGGCAGCATCTTCGTTCTCCTCCTCTGTCCCGTCAGGGATGTCATTCTCCAAATCTACTCCACCGTCCGCAAAGAGCGTTCGCATGGAACTCTCATCATATTCGCCCAGGCAGATGCGGCATTCACTTAGAGGCATTTTCTTTATAATTTCCATTTGGAAAATTAAAGGAAACGCGTCCAATTCTATTATTATTGGTATGTTTTAATGCAAGTTACCGACGATTTTTTGTTTACCATTCACGATAGATGGTCGATAAGTCTTATCGGTTTAAATTAGTGCCACACTAATTCCAGAACGTTGGCAGCCCTATTCAGTTTATCGATTGGCAGACAAAATTTCGCTAAATTAACTTTTTTTTTGTTCTTGTGCTAAGCAAGTTGTTTGTTTTCATATACTTATTATTAATTTCACAAACTTAAATTTTATTTTTATTATTAGAATAACTAAAGGGAAACTTTTATATTTTTAAATTTCTTTACTTCTGAAAATTCAAATTTAATGAACTTCAACAAAATATAGTCTTATCAGGTCTTTACAAAACTTTGCTCTTTTATTTGCAGTTCTTAAACAGAGTTTTATTTTGTTTAATATTAAAATAAACATTGTAATTCAGATTTCACACATACAAGCTTCCAAACTGTTGTTTTAATCAACACCATAATGATTTGTAGAGAATACCTTTTTAATGATAGACACATAATATATAACTATTGCTACAGCTAAGGAAAATTAGGAGTAGAGGAGGTACCTTTTCTAAACTTTCGGTTTATCCACTCGTCCAGTCTTGACTCCATTTATCTTGGACGACTTTGTGGCCTTTTTTGATGAGGGTTTCTTCTTTATTTTCTTCTTTTTGTCAAAGGCGCTGAAATCGACAGTATCGGAGTCATCTTCACCACCGTATTTTTCTAGCAGACGGTCCATAAGGGAGTTATAATTGGATTCACGTTGATTTTTGCGCGCCAGAATCATCTGTTCCAGGTTGCCGTTTGAAGCTTCTTGTGCAGCCTCAGCATCCTTCTGCTGGCGTCGCTCTATACGCTCCTTGATGACTTTAGCTTCTTCCGATTCACGAGCATATTTCTTATGGCGCTTGTTGCGCTTAGCAGTCGGCTCTTCGGTGAATATCTTGTACTCCGGCACCTCATTAGATTCAATCATAGTAGCGACAATCTCCTTGATGCGCGGCTCATCCTCTACTCCCATAAACGGTACATGATTCATCATGTAATTGATGCACCCCTTGCCACCCAGATAGGCCATTTTAATGTCTCGTTTCTCCAGGTCGGAGTTAATGTAATCCTTCTCAAAGTTACTGATATCCTCCTCAGTCAGCGGTTTGAATAATTTCTGCCACAATTCCATCCACGATGCCATTTTGCCTTCGTCATCATCATCAATGATGCCCTGCTCGTCGTACAGACCACGTCGTTGGGGATCTGTGAGAACTTGATAGATCTTCGAGAGCACTTTAAACTTTTCTGTGGACTCTTCTTTTTGCGCCTCAGGAACACGATCCGGATGGCAGAGTAACGAAAGCTTATGGTATGCTTTTTTGATCTCCTTATCCTTGGCATCTTTTGTTATTTCCATCAGCTTGTACACATCGCGAGTTCCAAAGTATTTTTCGCATAATTCCAAGGTAGACATGCTTAATAACTTTTATTTTCTTGGGGCTTGGTTTTTGCGTCTTGTTGCCCGGTACTGGAAAATGCTACAAAGCTGCCAGTGTTAAAAAGGCGCCTAATGCCCCGCTGGATTGGAATGTCACTGTCACAATTTCATTCGATATTTATAATTTTGGTATTTTTTGGTACATTCTCACTTTTATTAAGTTGGCTGCGATTTAACCTACTTCCTTTTCCGTGTTAACTGTGAGAGAAAAGACATGCCGGTGGGTGCGAATTTTTGCAAAAATATGCTTTTAAACAAAGAAAAATAGCGAAAGCACACGCTAAAACTGTGCGGAATACTTCACGCTGCAGTGTAGTGCATACAGAATATGTAATTACTGTGATAACACACACGAAATGATTGAAAATTGATGCGTTGCCTGTATAAATGTATTGGACGTATGTGTATGCGTTCGTGGTCAAAGCATGCCATACGCGCGCAGTGTGCGACAAGTGAATTGCCTAGTCTTGTGAAATTATAGAAAATAATAAAGCCTACTGTGATGTTGTAAACCACTGTGATAAACATATACTAGCATTTTAACTGAATTAAATTGGTATTAAATTTTACATTTTCAGTTAGCAAAAGATTTACTGCACCCTCTACCCGCTGAGGAGAAACGCAAGCACAAGCTGAAGCGTTTGGTGCAGCATCCCAACTCGTACTTCATGGATGTTAAGTGCCCCGGTTGCTACAGAATCACAACCGTGTTCAGTCACGCCCAGGGCGTTGTGGTCTGCGCTGGTTGCGCCACCATTCTGTGCCAGCCCACTGGAGGTCGTGCCAAGCTGACAGAAGGTATGTGAAGCATCAATAATATTTGCCTCTCTTCCTTTATTTATATTCTTTTGCATTTGCAGGCTGCTCCTTCCGTAGGAAGCCCCAATAATTTGGGACTCTTCGCGATGAACCACAAATTAATAATTTTTTAATAAACACTAAAAACGTAAAGAAACTTGAAAATGCAATTGGCCTTTTCCATTAAAAATTACAATTTTATAGACCCCGCTGTTTTGCAGACGGACTGTGGAAGTATAACAACAAACACTTCATTAATATCGATCAAAGGGCCAACACCACAACAAGTAAAACATTTTCGCAGCGGCATAAACATTCACAATAAGAACAACAACTAAGTTGGTATCTGGCTGTATTGTGGAATGTGATGGACCCTTTAAAAATATTCGATTTTGGAGTTTTGTTTTGTGTAAGCCTGAGCTTTAGTTAATTAAAAAATTATAGATTTTCTGGTTTTAATTGACCTATGACATTTTATCAGTGAATTTAAACAAAGTGTTCTAGGTTTTAAAGCATGTGTGTATCATTGGATCAGCAGTTACGTTGAAATTCAATTCACAGCTTTTTAATGCAATATTCTCTAAATAGTTGCCAATAATGAACAAGTAGTAATTTCTGGCTTGCACCTTTTCAAGAAGTTGCAGAAAAACGAATTGAATTGGGGCTTCATTAAACAAGTTGGCTTATCCAAGAGAGCTGGGTTATCTTTGCTAATTAAACAGGCAACATTTCGAGACTTCCAATTAACAGCTTTTTCTATCTATTTTTGATACTAGCTGCTTTAACTGAATACGAAGATAAGCTGTGCAATTATATCGATAATTGTACGCCGTGCGATATTCTGTTATGAGTGTCACGACTGCCAAAAATATCGCTTTAGTTGCTATCGACATTGCCAGAGTTGTCTTTTCTTCGATAATTGCTGAGACTGTGACTTGATATGGTGAGCATATACTTGAAAACTTATTTTCTTATATAGTTTTATTTTCTTATATATATTTTTAATGTTTTTTTTTTTTAAAATAGATGTTTTGCTTACATTTTATTGGATTAGTTATATAAAGAAAATTAAATACAATTTCGATAACATTATGAACAGTAAGTATTTTAACATATGCGTGACCATCTCGCTACATCCCCATCTATATTCTGTTATTTGATCACTCTTATAAGAAAAAATTTAACAGAGTTGTTTTCAGTAATATTTTTCTTGGTCGTGCGTGACGGTCGCGGGACTGTGCCGCTCTGTCGTTTGTGTGTTTTAAATAAATCTGGTATATTATAGAATCTTAAAACGCAAGAAACTCGATTGGCGCAGAGTGGTAACAACAACAATAAAGGATTATCGCGACGTAATTATTTGTAGAAAAAATTATAGTACGAAGCGTAACGAAAGCGACACATAACAAAAGAGAAATAGTACAAAGAAATTTGTCTTCCTGCTTTTGGCCGTCGTCGTCGTCGCCGCCACCGTTGTCGCTGAAGAAGAGTGCGCAAAAAAATGCAACAAAATACGGAAGCAGAGCAATAAAAACGCAGTAATATAAACGTAGACTGATGATAATTGTGCAATAATTAAGAGAATTGCATATTTATTTTCGGTTGGAAGTTCTTTGTGAAGAAATACACATATACGTACGTGTGTGCATCCATACAAAATTAAATTACTAGCAATAACAACAAGACCAGCAGCAACAACAATAAAATATCTACAGCAGGCGGCAGTAAAAAATTCCTGCTACACAATATAAAAAAAACAACAGCAGAAATTTTATAAATATATAAGCGTTTTTGGCTGTTGATAAACAAAATATATATTAGAAGTTGAGTTAAGAGGGTGGTTGTTTTTAAAATTTTTATTGATGCAAAACTGCGAAGCCAGAAAACACACTCGTAATATGGATCACAAATTCATCGTATTCAATGCTGCTCGCGATAACAACCTGCCACAATTGAAGGTGAGTACCTGCTGCAATACGCTCCAAGCGAAAATCATAGCAGAGAGAGAGTGTTCTCTGTCTCTGCCCTCGCTTCAGTCGCAGACTTGGCTCAGCTGCTGGTGTTGCTCTGTTCTTCGTTCTCAGCCTTGTGACTAATCAATAAAGTTATACACAATCACACACAAGCATACTCACGCACGGCAACGAGTGCATGGCAGAGAGTGTGGGCAAAAAAGAGCGTGTGTGTGAGAGAGAGGGAGAGACAAATAGAGTGGTGAGGGTGACTAGAAGGAGAGTGGCTTGCTCGACAACAGCGCCAAAACAATAACAATTACAAACGTTCATACACAACTATGTATGTATGTAAGTAGTACTAATGTGTGTGTGTGTGCCTGTTTGTTTGTTTGTGGGCGTTGCGAAGCTCCCTGCGATTGGCACGCTTTTTGCATAATAAAGTTCTTAAGCTTTGACTACTTTTGGCTTGACATTGGCACATTGCAAATTGCGCTGTTGCATTTGGCTTCGTTTTGCACAGTGTTGCTGTGTGTGTGAGTGGGTAGGAATCGACTATTTTTTTAGTTGCAAATGAAAATACAAGCATTTTACTAAAAAAATTTTTGAGTTTTTGATTTGTATTGTTATTTCTTTAGGAATTTCATGTTGACTATTATTTCACAGACCTCTTGCCTTTTGTTTGTGTTTATTTTTCGATTCACTTTGAATTGATTCATTTCCCCTGTGTTTCATTATCTTATCTCGCTATCAGTCGCACTGACAGACAGCAAGTGCGAGAGGGACAGAACAGAGACAGAGAAAATACCTAAGACATAAGACAACATGAGTAGCGAAGTATTTTTAGCCAGTATTTTTGTTTTAGTTTTATAATTTGTTTCTTTTTATTTTCATACTCATTTTTCTTTTTTGCTTAAACGCTGTCAATTTGTATTTGGGCCACGTTGCTCTGATGTGCTGTGCTGTGATGTTTGACTGCTTTTGTTAACATGTTAATAGCAGTCAAAAGCACGTCGCGCTTGATTTTGTTAAAAAAAAAATAATAATTCGCTTCCGCCATTGTCAAGTGCGTCAACTTGACTGAGATTGAACCCGAGTGGTAGCCCGTCCGACCTCCACTAACCAAATGGGGGCGTGGCATGCGTTCGAGTGTGCGTGCATTGTCAGTTATCCTTGAGAGCGTTCAATCACCGTTTCGATTCGGAGGAGAGAGCTTACAAAAAGGCTCGACCCGTACCGGTTTTCTTCGACTTCCTGACTCTGGGCTCGGACCTGAAAATATGTCATTTTTGGGGTGCCCCTTCAGGAACCGATTTAATTGGATGTGTGTCCGAAAATAGTCGACTACGGCATGAGTTCGATTTTGTGTTTATTTTGGGTATTGTATCTTGCATATACACAGAGTCTCTTGTATCTTTTGCAAGGTGTTGCTGCAGTCGCAAAAACTGCTGCTCCATATTAAGCGAACAAGCTCCGATCTCGAACATGTTCTAGCACAATCAAACTGGTTTTTCTTGCCACTCTTATGTGTCGTCGTCTCTTTTTCTAGTTGGCTTTTGCTCGATGCTGTTGTTGCTGTTACTCGTTGTTTATGTTTGTTCCAAAAATAAAAGCCAAAACACCTACCTAGCGTATCCACCATGCATGCGTATCTACTTACGAAGTAAGTACAACTTCAGTCTACTCGCGAGCATCTCGTGCCTGTGTGTGTGTGTTTGTCTTTGTTGCTTACATATGTATAGTTAAGTGCTTACGAACTTTTCTGTGCCTTTGTATATGTCTTACATGGCCACAACGATGTCGAAGTGCCTCTATGCGCTAAATGCACAACAATACGTATTATTCTTGTAGAGCTACGCTATGTGATTGGGTCTGTTTCGGTTGATTGATGAGTCGCTTTGAACCAAGGAAAGACTTGAATATTGCAGAATATTTACAGAGACATTTGTGTGATCAGGGCAATTGTGAAATATTTCCCATATGGGTATTTCCCAAAGTTAGTTCAGCAACAATAAATTTGATTAGTTGTTGATTTTTTTTAAACTATAAGATCATTGTTGATGAAATTTGTTCACATGTTTCTTATGGTAGCATTCAGCACAAAACCTATAGCGAGTCAGATCGAACCAATACACATATACATATATTTTAGCTGCCATAGATGCTAGCGGTTGAATTTTGATTTTTGAAAAACCAAACTTATTATTTCTAGTGTTTGTCAAAATATTTTATTTAAAAGTAAAAAGAAAACTTCAGAACATTAAAAATTAAATTAGAAAATTAATTTTAATTCTTAATTATGATTTAATACGTCATACAAAATAAATTGTCCGAAAAAACTGAAAACCAAATCCTTAGAGTACCCATATATTTAGATATTATGCTTTTAAATAAGTTGATCAACTAATGAGGCTTATCGAATTCAAAGGAAATAAACTTGCGATTATTTCGAATTATATGTATATAAAATATGTTGTTAAATTATGGGGGGTCTAAAAAGTGATTAGAAAATGCTCTGACTGTTTTCGGACTTATCTTATGAACTTTTAGTTTTGTGAAATGTATGTTAAGTGAACTGAATTATGTAGAATCTGAAATGAACCCTCTCTTTCTCTCCCAAATTTGTGGGTGCTTTGCGAATCATTTGAAGCATTTGCAAAACATTAAAATAAATTAGATTTTGTAAACGTTTTTACGTTTGTTGGTTTTGTTTTTCGCACAGACTTTATTTTTCCATTTTTGCTTAGCAGCTGTTTTTTAGGTTGAGGTTCTTTGCCTTTTCAGTTTCTTTTTCGTCAGTTTTACTTTGTGCTGAACGTTTGCAAATAGTTTTGTGGCTTATGTTGATGATGATGTTATTGTTTTTGTTGTTGTTGTTAGAGTAGCCTCAAAACGCGAATTTGAATTCGAGTGCTTTGCGCTGCCAACTACGCTACCAACGAAACAGAAAGATAAAGAGAGAGAGAGAGAGAGAGAGAGATAGAGAGAGAGAGAGAGAGAGAGAGAGAGAGAGAGAGAGAGAGAGAGAGAGAGAGAGGGATAGAGAGGCAACACAGAGCAAGGGTTTGAAAGTGTGAGAGACAGCGAGCCAGAGGGAGATGAAGAGATCGTGGCACTTATTTTATTTGCACCATCGTTCATTGGACTCGCTTCTTTTTTCCACTTATTTGCCATTTAACTGCTTCTTGATTATTAGCTTCGTTTGTGTGTGTGTGTTGCTGTTGCTGTTGCTGTAAGGTCAGCGCCGATTTCTGGCTCTCAGGCTGGTTTGCTTTGACTTCAATTTCAGTTGTTGGCATCACGTCGCAGCATACGGAGAACTCGAGACACTGTACCACGCACACACACAAACAAACACATACACACACACAAACAAACACACACATACATACCAATAAAAGAGCTATTTACATGTAAAGCCAACCAGCACACCCCGAGGAAACATCATTAGCCTCATCCAAAGTAATTAACAACATCAGCAACAGTTGAGACACAACAACAACAACAATAACAAAACAATTGAAATGTCGAAAACTGAGTGCGTGCGATAGCGTTCATTGGCTTTATCTTCGGTGCGTCTGCCCTTGCCAGAGAATTGGCTATGTAAACTTTATCGCGATCTTTGTAACGCATATCTAAAGTAGCTCATAAATTGAGAAGGTTAATCTGTATAAATGCTTAAGATAATGCGAGAGAGACTCAGGAGGAGAGAGGGAGAGTGTGCATGTCGAATTTTCTGAGTAAACAGAAATATAATATAGAAAATAAGTCAACTTGCACTTTCATATCACATTACAGAATTTATCATATCTTTTAGTTCAAGTACAACAACAACAAACAATTGTTTACTTTGCGATAGGTTTCCATGACTGTGTAGAGTAGTTAAGCTTCGTCGAAACTCTTATAGAGATAGTTTCTTTTGTTACACTTGCCGCATGCTTTTCAGTGTTCAGAAGAGAGATAACAAAGCGAGTGGCTAGCGCGATGAAGTAAACCATCGAGAAAGATTGGATATAACAAGATAGACAAAGAAGCATGCACTGTCAGAAATAATGTGTATATGCGAATATCATTTACTTGATTCGTAACTGGTTTTTTGAATATAATATCTTGCGAAATAGCAACAAGTATTTAATAACCAAGAAGGAAGTACTAGTAAGCTGCCAACATAATTCTTCCTAATTAAAGTTAAGGAGTATAAATAGCAAACAAATGCAGCACAACCTTAATTACAGTGTTTTTGTTTGAGTATTTTGTAGACATTCTTCTATAATCTGTTGGAATGAAAAACGTAAATAGATTTAAAATAATTTTATGTGTGTTTCCCGCTCGTTGAAATTTTTTATGATTTATTATTATCCTCGCATATTATTTGAGTTGCCTTCTATTGAGTCAACAGTTATAAAGGATGAATTTTTCACAGTGCATTTTATGGCACATCTAACTAATTACGATGCCGTTGTCAGTGCCAATGCCTTTTGCTCTGCTTCTGCCTCTGCCACAGCCTCAGCTCGGTTGCGGTCTATTGATGTGCTACTGTGCTACGATTTATTCCCTCTGTATAACTGCGCGCTACACTCGCGTACACATAGCTCTGTCTGTTTATTACAATATACGTTTTAATGTTGTTGTTTTTGCTGTTCGTTTGTTTGGCTGATTCCGCGATCGACGCCATCGACTTTGAAGTTCGTCGCACGATTAACTAAAGCAACAGCACAATGTGAATGCCTTCTTGCTGATTATACGCCCATCATAAAGCATTATATCAGTGCTTCGAGGCACGCTCAATGTCTGTGTCGTCTATGGTACAAACACTCACACACGAACACACAAGTATATGTTTATGTAGATACCTAGTATCGTCGTGTTTATTTTCTCTCTTTGTTAATATTTGTCAGCGAAAACATATGAGAACCGTGCAAACCTGAGCTTATCAGTAAAGAAACCCTTGTATCCGATTATCTCAGCCGGCAATACAAATAAACCTCAGAAGCGGCTGGGAAAATGTTTGTAAATAAATTTAAATACAGTTCAGTCAGCAATAAATGCATTTCATATGCATAGTGGCATTATTTTCAACAATGCTTAAATTAAATATTTAAACTATTTGAATATGAATCAAGGCGTTGGTTGCATTAATTTTCCTTTCTTGATCATAATGTGGGTATATCAGATGTTTTCAATTTACATTTTATTTGAAAATTGATACAAACTGTGTCTGGCATATAGTAATAAAATCATAATAATAATATTGATGAATAATATGTATGTAGATAATTTATAATTATAATAAAGTAAAATTTATCAAAAGCAGAAATATGTTTATGTCGAAAATATTAGAAAAGTTATTACAAGTTTTCGATCTGTATATTTCTTTTGAAACGACATTCCCACAACAGAAATTAATAAAAAAAAAAGTTAAAAATATAAAATACAATTCTTTATTTAAGAAAACTTGCTAAAAATGGTTTAAATATATTTTTTTATAAACTTCTTTCAAAATGCAATAAAATTTTTCCTTAGAAGTTTTAACATTTGTTTAAAACTCCCTTAAATAATGAGAATAAAAAGTATTAATATTTTAATAAAATAAAATAAAGCTTAAAATATGTAAACTTGTTAAATGTAGTTGTTTGTAAAATTCTACAAAAATGCATCAGAAATTTTCCATAGCTGTTTGTTTTTCAATTTAAACGTAATTTTCTACAGCGCATCAAAATACAAAAGCGCATCAAATTCGCCCCTGACCTCGACCCTGCAGCGTGTGAACCCCGTTGAGTAGTACTAACACACAAATGAAGGCATGGATACATCATAGATATACAGATACTTGCATACATGCATATATTACAATGCATTACTTATGTTGGATTGAATAAGTTTGTAGTGTGCCATGGATAGACGCTCGGACGCGGACGGTCTCTCTTCTCTCACTCTATGTGGCTGAACCCGTTAAAAGCACCGTTGACCTCAACACGAGTGCCCGCTGACAGCCTTTGCTGTCCGTCTCCCCACTGTGTGTGTCTGTTTTTTCGTATATTTTTACACCCTTGAGCGACTGCGCAGTCGCGCCAGTTTAGCTAACAAATAAGCCAAATAATTGAGCGATGTGGCTGATTTGAATGCCGAACTTGTTGCTGGGCAAGAGGAGCAGGGGCAGAGGAGGGGGGGCCTTAAATTGTCGGTTGAACGCACCTAAGCAGAGAGTGAGTCGTTCAATGTTGTTGTTGTTGTTGTCGTTTGTCTTTCTATCTCGCCTCGTCTCGTCTCTAACTCTACCACTGCATATCGACATTGAACTCATTCAATGTCAAAATTATAATAAATTATGCGTGCACGGCAAACAGAAACTGATCAGAGCAGCAGCAGCAGCAACAGAGCAACAGCAACAACAATGGAAAGTTGTTTATTGTTTATTACACGGAAACAACATTTAATTTTAATCGCATTTAAACTGCTATTGGCCATTTGGAAGTGACTATGACTATCGTCATAGATTTTCGCCCTGTTTGCGGCGACATTTCCATTTCATAGCGGTAAATAGCAAGGTAAATGCAATCCCCTCCCCCCACGATTTTCCTCTCGGTCTCCCGTGTTTATGACTTCCATGAGATTTACGCGCCTTGTTGGAAAATAAATGTCAAGTGATGATGATATTTTCACCTTGTTCGATCTGAATATGTACATATTTTTGTTGTTATTATTGTCGTTGTTATTTGTTTGTTTACACGCTGTTGAAAATGCATAACAAATTACGTTTTTGGGGGAAGTGAAAATTGAAAACGAAATGCAAATGCAAGCAAAATTTTTTTTATATATTTCTCTGAGGAATTTTTGAATCATCTCAGATTTGTAGGTGGGAACTTTTCTAGAGCTGACTAAGTGTAAAAAACCAAATGTTCTTCTTTGTATTAGCAATATTATTTAGTTGCGTCGATTGAATAATGATACTACTCACTTGCTGCGTTTAAATTTCAATTTAGCTTGTGAATGAATCATTGTGAATGAAACTACGAGTATTTTAAAATAATTTACGTATTTAAAGGCACCTTAGAACTGTTTACCCATTGAAATTGTAAATTTAATTAAAGAATGACTTAATTAGAAATTAATTTACAATGAATAAATAAAGAATGAACGATTCAAATAAAAACAAGTTCAATTAGAATGATTTTCAGATATATACATCATACTTATAATTAGTATAACAATAATATCCAAAGTTAATCAAGGAGTACATATACTCAGTCGGGGTACAATAATACCCTTTATAGTTATTTAAATGGTTAAGGAATGTAATTATCGCATAAACTAAGAGCTTGAGATTTTAATACTATTTTGTTGTTGAGAGCGTTGCTATAAATTCTCTATAAAGTTGGCTGCACGTTGGTTTTAATTCAACGGATTCAGATACATAAAGATTAGAGAACTTGAATCTCAACTGAAGGTTAGTGTTACACTGAACTGACAAACCATTGAGGGGTTTGAAGCGTGCTGACTGCGCGTAAGATCGCAACTAAAAGATACGTATTGGAATTCTGTTTGCTTGACTTATACTTTGGGCTTTTAGAATTGGTTGAAATGGCTTATGGCACTTGCTACATGCTACATGCCACTCACTAAGTACTTGCCACTGGGCCAAATGGGGTACAATGACCGGGGTCAAGTGAATTACCGCATAACGTACACGCCACCTGCGCGCGGCTCAGCTCAGTAGCGTATTCGATGATTCAACAGACCATCCCTGCCCCTGCCTCCCGCCCCCTCCTCATGCACGCTGTTCATGTGCCAGTTGGTTTCTATGTCGCACAACCCGCCCCTCCATTGTCCAAATTGGCTTTTCGATTATGGCTCAACTTACGTATGCCTGAGCTTCCGTAGTAGGCTCCGGTGGGATGTGGGGTGGTGGGAAGGAGGAGTGGGCAAGGTTAAACCAAGGCTTTGAGAATGCTCGCCCTGCGATTGACCGTATCGTTTATGTAGTTACATGACTCATCGGTCAGCTCAATCTTAATTGACCATGCCGGAGGGGGAGTCTCCTTCTCACATTAATATGTGGCATATACCATATGTAATGCGGAAAAGCAAACAGCTGTGCTCTTGGTTTGGCGTCATCGTCGCTGAATTCTGGGAATATCAACCACACACACACATATATATATGCCAATAAACCGATCTGCGCCGAGGTTGCACCGTGGCTGCGCATGAAAGCGAAAAGTTCAGTAGCCCAGCGTCGATACTACGCATTGTTTGCAGTAAGACGAGAGAGGGGGAGGTGGTACGAAGGTTCGCCTGGGGCACTTGGGTAATGCGTAAATTCTTCTCTATATAGAATGCGCGTATATTTATCTTTTTATTGTCTACGGATTGTTATATTTCCGTTGTTGTGGCTATATCTTTGAAAATAAATTGTTGCCAAAAATGCGCTTGTCACGCGCACAAGCTGTGCCAGAGAGCGAAAGAGCTTGTGCCTAGAGGGGCGTTAGGAGAGGTCTACTGTTGTCTAGAGGTGTCATGAAACAAGAAACAAGAAGCTGAAGACGTAGACGAAGAAGAATAATTCTATCATTATGTGACGCAGAAGAAGAATCGAGATGAAGAAAGAATTGTTTGTCTCTGTAGAAAGCAGGAAGCATTTACAAACAGTCGTATACTGTAGAAGAGATACGCGTGGAGAGCACAAGAATTATACGAGAAGCAAAATAAATAAATAATAAAAAAAAAACAAGAAAAAAAAACATGAAATGCCGCACGGCATTCACAAGGTCTTTCGATTGAGTGCTCCCCCAGCGGCTTTTTTGTTCTCTTGCTTGGGTTTTTAGTGTTGTTTTTATTTGTGATTTGGTTGGGGGTTTATTTTCGTGTATATTTCTGGTTCTCAGCAGCAGCTGCCAGTGGCGTCGCTGGCCCGGGGGCATGTGACGTATTCATGATGAATGTTCTAATTGAGTTTGATAAGTCTCTTCGCTCTCTATCTAAACCCAAAATCAAGAATAACAATAGGAAAAACACCAACAAAAAGTGCGTTCGAAAAGCTTGTATCTGTCCAAGGTTTCCGTCTAATCATTTTGTTTCCTATCGACAATGTGTGTGTGTTTATTTTTTTGTTTCAGTGTGGGACACTTTTCAATAAAGGAAATGAAATAAATAAACTTACAATATCGCTGGGGAAATGCATGAGACAGCTATGGACCACTGTGGGCAGTTACACTACTTAGAAGAGAACGGGTTATTTGACTTTGATTTGCATGTAATGATTGCAAATGTTTATTAAAGCCTGATCTCTGACAGCTTTTGAGAGAAGTTTTTACGCAAACGGGTTTTTGTAATCGAAGTAGAAGTAGTAATCTATTCAAACTGAAATCCAAAAGTATTGTATAACTTTGGTAGAAGCTGTAAGGCCTTGAATACGCGCCAGTCTCTTGCGTAGCTGTAATTCTTTTGCAAATCTTTTGGATCTTTTCCAGCTCTTTGTTCATGGAATTATTGATCTTAAAATTTGCTGAAGTGAAGAGATCATAGCATCCCAAGTAGAATACATTTGTGGTATAACTTTAACCGATTTATTGATTCTTATTTGACTTTGTTACTTTGAGAAATTCTAGCTAGATTTTTGTATGCACGCACTGACGTCGATATAGCGCGACACGTGCAACGCCTCACACGCACCCCACACTCTGTCGCCATCGTTCTCCTCTTCGTGTTGTCATTTTTTCGTGCACGGCTAATAGCATAATTAACATACAGTGAAAACGAAACACGTTTGACATCAATTTTAATACTAAATTGCCATGTGCGAAATCGGAAAAGACTAGGTTTCTCTTCGACTTGATAATACTCTGCACAATGATGTAGAAAAAGTAATAACTTTTAATTAACAAATTTCAAAAGATAGTATTTGCCTTTCTCCTTACCTATACCACTAGCAACATTTTTTGCAGGGAATATTAAGATCTAGAACTAGCTTTAAATTTGCACGAAACTCATTGATTATGCTCAGCTGATTGTCATTTGCCTCTCCCCCTTTGCCTGCACGTACTCTTTCCGCTTTCCGCTCTACCATTCTCATTTCGTTGATATTCTCTCACACATCTTTTTAATTCCCTCTGGACATGTTTTAATTAGCACTTTGTGTTTATCTCTTGTTGTTGGATAATTTATTACATATTTTTGCATTTATTAATATTTTGTTTATTGAATTTATTTTTCACAATTGTTTGTGCTATTGCCTCGTGTGATTCAGCTAATTACTATAAATACACCTGAAGTGCAGCTGATAAGAAGTATAGAAAATTAGCAAGCAGTACACTCGACTCTTACATGCCCTGCAATATATACAATACTATTCGTTATTTCTTAAATTTTGCATATGATATATAGATCTTCTGAGGATAAACAAAGAAAATAATAATAATATTAGCTTATGTAACTTCAATTCATACCTTCTTTATATTATTACCCAGCCAAGATACTCTCTTTCAGTAAATATTAATGAGTACGATTAATAATGCACTGATAAGAAATAAATCACATCACACACTTAAATACCATATGTTTGCATTGAACATATACATACGTATATTTTGCACTTTGAAATGAGAGCACAAAATTGTGGAAAATTCAATTCGAATCGACAAGGTGGAATAACATACGATTAAGCCAACAATGGACTTGCCTGACATAACAGTTACCCTGTACACTTTGTTGTAGATTTGTGTACCAAACATTAGTTAAATCCTATTATTAGCTTAAGGGCGTGATCTCAACTGTTGTCATCAATTACGAATTAATGTTGAATCCCTTATAAAGTCAACTATGGCTTCACTTAATGTCAGTTGCATATGCAATATCAAAAATCTGTATAACAAGCTGATTAGAATCAGAGCAGTGGTCATTAGAGGGGGCCCGTAATTATAGAAACAAAGCGAGTGCAGCAATAAAGCCAGTCGAAAATTAATGATGTTTTTGATCGATATCTATATAGAGAAATAGATCAGACGCAGGCGAGCTGTATTTATCATGTCATGTGCTCTAATTAGCATATTATCTACATATATAGATATAGTATAGCAATTTTTTCACAATCTCTCATTAATAATTCTGTCTTTCTTCTGTAGGCCGCGCTGTATAACAAAAGTGCTGCCGAAATAACGATATTAATTTCGGCAAAAGTAAATGGAGCCACGCCCCTGGTGATCGCCTGTCGGAACGGACACTACGACATTGTAGAATATTTATTGACAAAGTGCCGTGCGAATGTGGAACAGGTTGGCTCTGTTAGCTTTGATGGCGAACCAATTGAGGATGCGCCCCCGCTGTGGTGTGCAGCAGCAGCTGGTCATCTGGGTATTGTTAAGATGCTTGTCAGACGATTCGCCAATGTGAACAGCACGACGCGCACGAACTCGACGCCGCTGCGCGCCGCCTGCTTCGATGGACACTATGAGATAGTCAAGTATTTGGTGCATCATGGAGCGGGTAAGTGAATGAAGAATCAATTGAAATGTTTAAACTATAGCTAAACTAATGTTTTCCTCCTCTCTCTTTAGACTTCGAGGTGGCCAATCGGCATGGACACACGTGTCTGATGATAGCCTGCTACAAGGGACATTATCGTATCGCACAGTATCTGCTCTCGTTGAATGCGGACGTTAATCGTTGCAGCATAAAGGGCAACACGGCGCTGCATGACTGCGCCGAGTCCGGATCTCTGCAAATTTTGCAGCTACTGTTAAAACATGGGGCCACAATGGATGTGGATTACTATGGCATGACACCACTGCTGGCGGCCAGTGTAACTGGACATATGCCCATTGTAGAACACCTGATAACGTTGCCGTGTGTGAGTCGTGTGGCGCGTATCGATGCACTGGAACTGCTGGGTGCCACATATGTTGATAAGAAACGTGATATGGCCGTGGCACTGTCACTGTGGAGACGAGCACTCGAAGAACGTGCCCAGACGCCAAGAATTTATAAGAAACTACAGGAACCTGTGGCGGCATATGAGCACGTCAATGAAGTAACCACAATTGAGGAGCTAGAGGAGCTGGTGCTCGATCCGGATGAGATGCGCATGCAGGCGCTGGTCATAAGGCAGCGCATCTTGGGACCCACACATCCGGACACCAGTTACTACATACGTTTTAGGTAAGTAGGGCATATCATACAGTTGGTCGAGATGAGCCTGAATCATATATTTTCATTGCAGGGGCGCACATTATGCAGACGCTGGACGTTTTGATCGCTGCATCGAGCTCTGGTCATATGCACTGACAATGCAACAGAAAATCTTGCAGCCACTTAGCCCCATGACACAATCGTCGCTGTTATCGTTTGCCGAACTCTTCAGTTTCATGCTGGTCGAGGCGGGACGCTTGCTGCCGCGTGGACGCATTGTGCCACCGATTGAGGCGGACGGCATGTTGACCATATTCCACAAGGCTGTGCTGGAAGTGGAGCGAGGACAGGCCTTTACGCTGCAGCAGCAACAACAAGAGCAGCAACTTCAACAGCAGCTACTGCCGAATGGCAGCAACCAATCGTCATCAACTGCCTCCTGCTCCAGCTCAAATTCTCACTCCACCAGCTCCAGTTCATCGTCCGCCTCGTCATCATCATCAACATCATCATCGACCACATTGTTGTCGGCCAATCAGCACGACTGCAATCATGATCCCAATGCACTCAGTCGCACACTGGTCAGCGCTCTGCATATTGGCTGCCTGCTTAGCTCATTACTGGATGCGGAAACATTCTGTCCGGATATGCGGCATCAGGTGATGAGTGCACTCTATCGACTTAATCGGCTCAAGGTGCATGTACGTTCCGGTCGCTCAGCCCTGCACTATGCCTGCTATCGCGAGGGCACCCTTGTCGGTCGTTATCCCTCGTGTCAGTTTCCCTCAGCATCGCTGGCCAAGGCACTGCTCGAAGTGGGTGCCGATCCCAATGCAGTGGACGATGCGGGAAATACGCCGCTGCATCTGGCCGCCACACTGGAACCCTATGTTGAACCATTGGCACGCACATTGCTAGAGGGTGGCGCACATTTGGTAAGTATCGCAAATTTAAGCACACGAGTAGAATCGATCACTAAACCCACCATATTTACAGGACACAAAGAATGATGCTGGTGAAACTTTTGAGAATCTGCTGGCGCCCACACCTCTGCACAAAATCATTGATCCCATGAAGTATACAAAGCTGTCGTGCTTGGCGGCGCGCACCATAAAAAAGCATGGCATCAAGTATGAGAAGGCAGTTCCAGCGGCGCTCTATGAGTTCATTGAGTTGCACTAGGCGAGCGGCGAAAAAGCGAGAAAGAGAAGAATAGGAGAGAGAATTGAATATCTCTCAGTGCACTCGCTCACTCGCTCACTCGCCAGCGACACTCACCCGCCCGCCATCGAAGGATAGAGATAATATATACACCTACTACCTAATGTATATATATATATATATATACGTATATATTTATATATATATATATATAACTACGAATACAACTACTACTACTACTACTGTTACTTATATAGCTATGCATATGCGTACGTATATGTATTAATCTCTCTCTATATGTATATGTATATATGAAGAGAGATTGAGCTGATGGAGAGCGTTACTACGGACTAGGAACTGATTTGTGATGTTTGCAAGCGAAGTGCCCGATCCTGGTGCAGCATTGTTCAGGATTGATCGAGAATAACGAAAAGATAATGACGATGATGTCACCCAATCGACAACGATAGAAAAAACCACAACAACATCAACCACAACTGCAGTTTAAGAAAAAGAAAACGAACGGTTTTGCTTGCAAAATTTGTTTAACTGTGTTCTTGCTACTCTTCTTTTATATATTTGTGAATTATGATTATAATATTATGTATACGGCACGTAGGCGCGCGCGCATTGAGCAGCAAAACAATGGCAACACGTGCAGGCCAAAAAAATGTTTTTCATTTTTGGGCTGCAGCAAAGTCCTCATTGCTGTTGCTGCTGCTCCTGGCACGCGACCACGCCCATACGGCCCATTGTTATGCGTATTTAGTGTGTATCAGAGAAAACCCCTCCCAACTGATCCGATTGCCGGCGCAGTTAGCGGCAAGAGCAGAATAAGGAATAAAAAATAAAAAAAAAACGAACTATATAATTCATTGGGTTCCAGTTTCTGTCCATTTCTCGCTGCAGTAGTTAATATTTAGAGAAAGAAGCTTTGCTTGTAAATACATTTAAAATATGAGAAATTATTATGTATGACGCACACACACACATCCACACACTCGATGCAAATGTGGGAATATCAAAGCGCATAAGTAAGATAAGGAATGTTTCGTATATATATAGTCTGCATCTGTGTGGGTGAGTTGTGGGTTGTACAAGGCAGCTGGGAAGGCTTTTGTTGTGTTTATCGAACGCAGGCAATTGACATGTTAATGTTATGCATTAGGGCGTGTCAAATTTGCACCTGTCGCGGTGCGCGCAGCAAACATGCACTGCAACACTGGTGGCCAGAAAAGATGGCTAGGCGTGGCAGCGCGTCGGCAAGGCAGCAAGGCTTTAAACACTATTGGTCCAGATTAATCTAGTTAATTCTTTTAAGCAACATTACTATAAATTGCTCATGTATTATTTATTTTCAAACATATCGAAAATTTCATTTTGTCCTAGCTACTTTTTCTAGCCACTAGTGCTAGCGTACTATGATTGAATTAAATAGTCATGCATACGAAAATGATTTGCACACCATATCTGTATGTGTGTGAGTGAGTGTGTGTCTAGATGTAAATTGTATCTATGTTAAATTATTCAAATCGTATTTCCAACTTAGCTTGGATAATGCCGAATTTGGCTGCTCGGGAACAGGCTCATTGCGCACCACTAGAACCCTAACAAGGCACACACATATTTGCATAAAAATGTGTTGATAGTTTCATTTGCCCGATACGACGACTATCTATGTATTTTTGTGAAACTTAAGTATGGCAGTATATTTTAAAAGAATGAAGAAAAACTTAACTGAAACCAAACCGAATGCATTTTGATTGGAAGTGTATAAAAACCAAGTGGATTTCGAATTGAAAACCTGTGCAAAATGTGGTTTTTACTGTTGGGGTTGATCGCTCTGGTTGCCGCTGAGGGCGGCATTGGGTATTTCGAGAATTTCTACAACGAGATCGATATAGAGGACGAGCATGCAGAGATTAAGACGCGTAATGCGCTACAGTCGCCGCTGCAACGTTGGCCCAGCCGCACACTGTACTATCGCATTGCCGGAGACTATAGCTCCGAGGAGGCGGATAATGTACGTCTCGCACTGACGACCTTTAACGAGCAGACTTGCCTGCGTTTCGAGGAGTTTGAGATTGGATCAGCTCCAGCGGGTCGGCGGTATATCTACTACAAGAAGTCGCCCAATATGTGCGGCACCAGAGTGGGCTTCAATCCATTGCCCCTGCTCGGATCTGGCGCCCATGATGTTCTGCTGTCGGAGAATTGCCTGAGCAAGCAAGGCATTATACAGCACGAGACGCTGCACGTGCTTGGCCTGTATCACGAACAGAGTCGTCCCGATCGCGATGAACATGTTGTCATCGACTACGATAATATTCCGCGCAAATATTGGTCGCAATTTATGGCCATGTCTGATTCCTCGACCACCACGTACAATGTGCCCTATGACTTCGAGAGTGTTATGCATTATCCGAAGAACGCCTTTGCCAAGGATCCCAGCAAGCCTACGATTCGTGCCCTGGTCGACGGAGAGCCTGTGGAACGCGAGATGGGTCAGGTGCGTGCTCCATCCGAGGGCGACTTGATTAAAATACGCAAAATGTACTGTGAACCACAAAACTAAGGAATAAATCAATGGAAGACGAAGGCGACAGGCAGAAAGAGAGGTAGAGATAAACAATAAAAAAATGGGGCTACGCGCAATTTATTTAGTAACGCAATTTTTTGTTTTGGTTTTATTTCTTAACCAATTTTTAATTAAGGGAATCCAGGATTGGATGAAGATCTGAAGAACTGCATTTCGTTGTTTCCGCTTTTGTTTAATCTATTAGTGTTGGAGGGAACTTAAAATTTTCTTTCTCGATCGTTTTTCAACTCTAGGAAACTGTGTAGGTTTATCGATAAATTTATTGTAATTATTGCGCTCTATTTCTATCTTGTTGGTTTATTGCACCCATTTTATTTCTTTTAATTTCGCGTCGGTGTTAAAGCGCTCTAATCGAATGGCAACTTGACTTGAGAACAGATGGGCAAAGCTGTCAGATCTGGGCAGACAGCCAAGGTACGTAATGTGCACTTAAAGGGCTCAACTAGTGCGAATTACTGTCTGTCTTTGCTGTGTGGCTGACTGTTAATTTTTTAAAACTCTGTGAAAGAGATTAGTGGGAGCCTTTCAATCCATTGTAGACAGTCGAAATTGAAATTTAAGTAAAACTAATTAAGTGTTTCAATTGAAGGTGCTTGATTTTTGTCAACAACAACATAAAAATGTCAACAAAAATACTACAATGTTTCCTTAAGAGTATTTGCATATGTAATGTGCGCCGGCAATGCCAAAGAGAGAGATAGAGCGACGAAGAGAGAGGGAGAGCGGCAGCAGCTCAATGGAAAGTTCGAAGTTCGAAAGAGAGCGAGCCTGGAAGCAATTTGGTGCACTTGCTGCCAGAGTTTTGCACCACTGTGCCGTCGACCACGGCAGCCACGGCATATGGCACAGCCGAAAGCTCTCTCGCGCACTCAGACTCCCTTTCTCACTCTCTGTCTCTTGCTCTCTCTCTCTCCCTGCATTTGAAGGAGCTTTGGCTCGGCGGCTTTGGACTCGGCTGGCTCGGTTGGATGGCCTCGTCAACGTCGGCTTTGCTGGCCACGCTCGTCATTTGTTGTGCCTGCCTTCAGTATATTTAGTGCTGTCGTTTGGTTCGGTCGTTCTAACGGGAGAATCGCTGAGCATTGGCCTAGTGTAAGGACAATTCGCCCACACGCACACATACCGTGACACAATTCACACACACACACACACGCTCATACGTTGAGGCAGCGCGAGTGTGCTTTAGGTGCGGCAGCGAGTCGAGTCGAGTCGAATCGAGGCGAAAGTAAAAGTTGTTCAATGTGCACTCGGTAACGGTAATAAATAAATAAATAAGCTAAGAAGGCAAATGGCAAGAGCGAGAGCGGGAGAGAGAGAGAGAGAGCGAGCAAGCGAGCTAATGCAATTAAATATGCAACACTTTAAGTGTGTGAAATAAAGTGCAAAAATAATTACATGACGCAGTCAATTGTGCCATAAAAAGTAGTAGAAAGTGTTAATTTGACAGTCGAAAAGAAAAGTAAAAAGAAAACGGATAATAATATCGAGGAAACGCTTTAAGCAGCCTGATGACCCAACTGCGAAGAACAGATCTCATCATATTTCCAACCGGCCAAGGCCAGCGCGTTGTACAAAATATTACCCAACTTTGTTTTGGATTTGTTGTCGGCCCGAAGGCCGCACAAGTTTACCTTTAGCTTATGTTTTTTTCTTTCGTTTTTTTTTTGGGCCAGCAACCCCAGGAACAGCTGCAGCTTGCGTTTAAAAAACTACACTCCTTTTTTATTTGTCGCATTGCAGCTTTCGTAGTAACTTCAGCTGATTATACAGTCAGCTGTAATTACTATGTTCCACCTGCTTTGATCTATTGCATATTTATTGTTATTTATTTGCAATATGCAAAATGCAGAAAAAGTTTGCTTAAATTACGGCAAACAAAATAATTAGATTCTGCTTGGGCCTTTTTGATAAAGCCCGGCCCGGGTTGCCGACTGTCAGGCTGTCACATAAATTAGAGGCAGCGTAGCCAAACCGATGCGAACCGTAGCGAACCATAACGATTTGCATTTCTAATAAAAATCGCACGAAAAAAAAATAAAATAACAGAAAAGGCAAACATTAAATGCATGAAGGGTTGCCTGGGCCCGTCTGACACATGTGTCAGTGCCTGTGTGTGTGTGCGTGTGTGCGGGGAAGGATCCGCAAAAAAGGGATAAAGAAATAATTTTTACGCCGCATTTCGTGCCAGACAAGAATGCCAGGGATCTGAGACTCCCACGCTTTCCCTCCCAGGGTGTCGGCAATATTTTATCCTTTTTCATGTTTGCTTTGATTTTCAGTGTTGGTTTTTAAAGTGTTTCAGTGCTTTAATGTAAATAACAATGGTCAAATTGAGTTAAACATTGCCAATATCATTATAATGCATAAAAAATAATAGATGAAAAACATTGCCAATCGCCGGATAATTATACAAGGTAATTTGAATTCTAGCTATAAGCTAATTAGCTGATAATTTCGTATTTTATTGTTTGCATAATACAGATAATCACCTAATGTTGTTAGTCCTGAAACAGAAAACCCCCCCAAAAAAAAAAAATAAATACTGACCACACAATTGCGACCCATGCAGATGGGGCAGGATGGGCACGGAGTTGTTGTGGGATGGTCAGGGGTTTATTTTAACAACTGGCACGTGGCTTAACTTCGTTTGCGGTTTACACGATAATGATGATGACAGACTCACACTCACAGCGCGGTTGGTCAATCGAGAGGGATGGCAGACGTTGCAGGTGTAAATGAAGGCAGCTCGAAGTCCGTTTTCAATTTAATTATGAGCTGAACTGACAGTTCGTAAGGGGTGTGCGACCAAGGTCCTTTGTTTGCTCAACCACTTGTTGAGTAGCGTCAAATCGAAAGGTGTTGATTATCATTGATAATCGCCGGGCGATTTGTCACCTGCAGCACAATTGAAAAAAGGACAGGACAGAATTTTTAATTAGCTGAGGCGAAATTGAGCGTGATTATCAAAGTTAAAAAATCCTATTAAAAAAATCAACGATAAACTGTAAGTTAAGACGAATTACAGCTTTGCTTGCAAACGTTTTCCTGTTATCGATTACTGCAGACTATGAGTTATTGATGTGTGCGTTCAATGTGCCTGTCATCTTTTTACTCTCTTTGAGCCAAACCCAGCACTGGATTACGAATTAAACAATTTTTTGTTGTTTTCACAGATATTAATTAGGAGTTTGGCATATTATGTTCAATCCAATAGCTACTTAAAATTGAGAAACATTTAATGCAATATTGGTCAATTGCTTCACAATTGTAATGCCTGCACAGTGTAAGCTGCTAATTTGTACAATATTCCACCTTGAGGTGCTTCAAAGCTGCTTAAAATACGTACGATTGTTCTCAATTCTGAATAAGGTCAGAAGCGTGTTACCGTTATCTGTTATCTGCTCCACAGACCTGAATAAGCCATAAATACAGCTTCCCCAAACAAAGGCTGCGGCTCTGTGACTTATTCCCCTCACTCAGACACATACAAATGACATCGTAACCCCATTATGATGGGGAACAAGACAAAGGGAAGCTACATAAATGTTGTGAAATTTTTGGAAATATTCAATTTACTCAATTGATTTGAATGGCACGCATTTACATTTATCTAATCGAAATTCAATTGAATTTCTGTTATATCGATTGAATTTTGACAGCGTAATCGGATTAGACCTGCCTTCTAAAAACCAAAGGGAAATTATTTTTATGTAGATCAATTAAGAGAGAGTCTTATTAATCTAGGATAACATTTTTGTATTTACAGAATTTTCACATGGCAAAACTCCTTTTTATTTAAATAATTAAATCGTTTATTCAGCTTGTAGCACATTCCCTTTGCCTTTTATATCGGCTCAATATATTTAATATATGACTGTCACACTTTTTCGGCACTCAACCAATTCGACGGCAAATAAATGTTGCATGGTAAATACTAAGGGATTTGGATACCCTGTAAACAGGCAAGAGGTGCAATACAGACTGTAACGGTAGCCAGCAAATGGTGGGCGCAGGGTATTCACCAGTCGTGCATTTGTTCTTTGCAAGTGCATACAAACGTATAGCCTACTTACGGGCTGGTTGACCGCTTTGACCCAAATATTAAATAAATAACAGGAAACGTAAAATAAAGCCAATAAAAATGGGCAAAACGAACAGGCAAAATAATGATTTTCGCGCGACGAATGAAAATATTAATTTATTATGCGAAAATGTGAAACAAAAGAAACGATGCGAGCGTGCAACGGAGCAGGCGCAACATAATTAAAGCAAATTTATAGCTGTGGCCACTGCGCATTGTTTTTAATCAAATATAATTACACCACATGCGCACACACACACACAAGCACATGCACATATTTCATTAATTAACCAATAGCTGAAGGCGCCCTCGAACTGCTGGCGTCGTCGTCGTTGACAGCTGTCAATGGGCCATATAAGTAGATAAATATGTAGCCCGACGGATTGCAGCTAACGGGGTAATCGCAAAAGAGCAGCAACAATTTTGTGGTCCCAATATCCCAAAGGCGGCGCAGGACGCTGTTTTTTAATGGAAATTATAATGAGTCGTCGCGCTTTAATTATGCAGCGCAGTCGAAGAGTCGCGCAGCACGGTTGGTTGGGAGCGGGTCACGCCTCGGCACTTACAAGTTAATGCCTCATCAACGTGACGCGCTTACACTGTGCGGTGTTACGCCTCTTGCCACGCCCACTAGTCCTGTCACTGTTGTTGTGGCTGTTGTTGGTGTGGTTGTATGCTCTAGTTGTCCACTGACTGCAGTTGTCCTCAACCCACGCTGCGTATACGCAATGCCAGCCTTGACACTAATTACGACGGGGAGCAAAATATGCAGAGAGGGAGAGAGAGAGACTATTCTTAGCCAGGTAACACGGTCTGTACTCAACCCCTCAGCCCCCATCTCCATTGTTCTAGGCAGCTGTCTGCGATGCGTCAAGCCATGTGGCATTGCACTTTCGCATCGCATCGTATCGCATGCCCCATGTGGCAAAAGCAGCCTCTTTGAGCCAGGCAAAAAAGTTTCCTCAAGCCCGTCAGACAGTTTCGAATGAAACTTTTTCTACAACTTTCGACTTTTTTCCTTTTTGCTCTTTGTTAAACACTTTATAAGCCATTATTTCTGCTTCTGACTGAGTATTTGTCGGACTCGAACTTGTTTCGAACATTGTTTTCTATTTGTTTTTTTATTTTTTCCTAGAAATTCAACAACATTTGGCTAACAATTTTAATGGCAATGGGACATAATAGATATCGTACTGGGAGACTTTGGGAAATCCCCGAAGGTGGATCGTTTCGTTTTCATAGAAATTCGAGAGGAGAATGAGAACTTTTTACTCAAATAGTTGCAAATTATGATGCCATAAATAAATTACTTTTCAGTTTGAAAAAGTTTTCAGAAACAGGGTGTAAAGAGAGACATTTACCCTGAAAAGGGTGCAGTAACTTTGCGACAACCGTAACATGTTTTCTATATCATGTTGTAGAGATAATGAAGCTGTCTAACTGGCCAAAGTTATCTTCCAGTTTCATGTTAATATGTTATGAAACAAAGTAAATAAATAAAGTATCTTTATAGTGTAGAGAAAAATGTGATTATTATAATCGCTTGAAACTGCCACAAATCTCATAATGAACAAACCTGCAAGTTCTTCCTGCTTTGTAAAATGAAATTCTTATGTTTCTTCGCCCACGTTTCCACTCCGTGATTGGATGATTTAATAAAATGCAAAAATGTTGTCAGACTTGACTCGCAGAATGTTATAGGATTTGTTTGTTTTTTATTCTGATTTTTGTTGCCTACACAGAAATTCAGAATTCGTGTAATGCCAAGCGAACGCTTTAAGAAATGCACATAGATTTCCATTATAACATTTTTCCTTTGTCCCTCTGCCCAATTTCGATTATTATTATTTCGAGTGGGAAAGATACAATAAAAAACATTTGTCGTGTTGCTGTTGTTTTCTTCCCCTATTCTGTTCGCCAGTTAGAGAAACACATTCATAAAGCAAACAAACGGCGGGAACAAGGCGCGTGGCAAAGATAATACGAAAAATCTGCGTCGCAGATCCTGAACTGCCACTAGGCAGTGGTGAGGGGGAGGCGGAGAGTGTAGGGACTGCACGTGCCGGCACACGCACAAAATTTCCATATATTTTGACTTTGACATTTGAATTTTTAATGAAATTCCAAAGATTTTAACGCTTTTTGTTTCGTTTTCTATATGTTTTTTCTTTCAGCTGTTAGAGGACAAGGAAGCAGGAAAAAGAAGCAGAAAGAAGCGCGTGCAGCGAGGGCAGTCCGGCCGCTAATGAAGATGAAGTGATATGCCCAGTGATATCGTGTTAAAGTCGAATTAAATAGAATATAAATCGCTAGAAAAATGACAGCGATTTCTCAGCGCCAGCCGAGCAGAACAAATGCAAAGTAGTTTGCCTACAGCACAGAGCACTAGAAAGAGAAGGTAGTAAGGAAGAGAAAGTTAGAGATACGCAGAGAGAGAGAGAGAGGAGCGAGCGAGATAGACAGAGCACGACGCCGAGCAATTTGTAAAGTCGGCTCAGCAATTTCACGCATCACGGCGGGATGGCAGGCGCTAATAAGGCGTCCAGCAGCAGCAGCGGCAATAGCAGCAGCAGCTTCGCTAGCGGCAGCGGCAGCAGCCACGCCTCCCATTTCTATCGCAGCCAAAAAAATGGATATTCTCGACTAGGTTCAAGTGCGCATAGCAAGTGAGCGAGCGAGTGAATGTGTGCTTGAGTGAGATCCCTAAATAGCCACCCCGTTAGCCCGCGAAGGACGAGTGAAATATTATGGCAACTTTTCAAATGGAAACGCGCCAGCAACAGCAGCAGCAACAACAGCAACGAACGAATTTAAAACAACGAGCAACAACAGCAAAAACAACAACAACAACAGAGCGACGCCAACGGCAGCGGAACGCAAATCCGTGCTCGGCTTCGCTGCAGCGTGTTGCCGCCACAGCCAGCACCAGCAGCAGCAGCAACAGCAACAACTGCAGCATCAGCCATCTCCACCACCTGCCCCACTGGGGCACGATTGCAGCCCCGCTAGACTACAGAAGCTGCCGCACCGTACTGACAATGCTCAGCATGCTGGTCGTTGTCATTGTTGTGATATCCGGCAATGGAGGTGAGTGGTGCAGCCTGTATACGGCTCAAAGTTTATATTGTTTGTGCCACTGTAGCACTGTGGAACGGGCACTGCTATTTTGTCAATATATAAGCCAGTTAAGCGCAGGCTGAATTCCCTTAAGATACTTATATTCTTGCTATATCGACATATTTTTATCCGTTTTTTTCGTCTTATAAACCTATCTGTTTTACTTATTTACTGCTCATAAAATATGTATAAGAAAGCAAAAGTTTGTGCAGAATTTTCCTAATTATCGGGAATGAGCAATATATCATTTTTGTAGTAATTCTTGTTAAAACAATTTTATATTAATAATTAAAAAAAACAAATAAAAACAATATCTTTGGTTTGTTTTCCAAAATATCTTAAGCAAACCTAGTACATTCTTCTTTTCTTCTTTACTTGAAAATTTGTTTGCCCTCGAGTTTGTATATAAAAATAACATGTATTTTTGTGGGATAATTCATACCAATTTAAGTTTTCATTACATAAGTATTTGAATAAAGGTAGTCTGAAATATCGACATTTGAAAATCGGTTTATTAGCGTAGGGTATGTGGCATGTCGGTTGGCCGAAACTAATCCCAGCCCATAGCTATTTTTCTCTCTATCAGCACACTTTCCTTCAGTTTAATAAAATTGGGTGTTCCAGTTCGAGCCGAAGCCAAATTGCAATTGTTGTCAAATTGATTTGACCAATTTCATTTATTGATTTCGATTTTCGATATCATTCATTTCGATGTCATGCCCAATGAGTCAGCAAGAAAAATCTGTAGGCATGAAGAAAGACAGCGAGGCAGGCAGGCAGGCAGACAGTCAGACAGTCAGAATGGCAATCGGGTAGGTCCTGTCGACTTGGCATTTTTCAATGCTTGCTTCGACCTTACAATATCCGTCGCCACGACGTCGTGGCCCTTTTTTTTTGGGGTGGAGGTGGAGGGATGACTGAGTTTTTAGGTTAGGTAATTAATTTTGTGTGCCTGAAAAGTCTTGGGAAATCAATGTTTTTTTGCTCGAAACAGGAGAACTCGCCCCACACATACACGTTCATATAAAGTGAACTCCCCAATGATTTTGCTGCCCTGATTGAGTGGGAGTGAGTATCTGTGTGTGTGTGTGTCTGTTTAGGCTTTCAGTTTAGTTTCATTTTTCATATGCCGTGCGCAGGCTTAATGACGCGCCTGCCTCTGGGCTTTGCCGCATATACAGTCACCGCTGCCGCATCATCATTAGTCTTTAATGAACTGTGCAGTCGTATACAGAGATAGAGAGATAGACAGTGGGAGAGAGTACATAATATTAGGATATGCATGAATCACTATTCAAATGAACTTATTTCACTCTGGTCTTTTAATTGTGCATTTGTATTGGCGTATTCAATTTGAGAGCGATATCTCAGAGTGGTTTGAACTTACACTCGATAGATTTAATTGAATTAAATATGCTAACATACTGTATAACTGTAGTTTTTCTTTTCTATATAATTTTACTTGCCTACAATTTTTCAAATTACTCGCCAGTTTTGACTTAGTTTGTCGACTTATCTCTTCCGGGGTTTCCTGCATTTATCGCTTAGCATGCAAAAAGGCTTTCATAATTCACTTGGAACTTATTGCCGAATTATTCACTTTATTCGAGCACCGAAAAACGAAGTTCCACAGCTTATAAAAGCTGTCTAACAGAGCTAGGAACTTTTTGCAAAACGTAGAAAAGTTTTTCACAGCGATGTCAACTGGCAACTGCCGTGAGAGAACCCCAATCAAAACTGAAAAAAAAAGTTTCGAATGAACAAGAAATATTCAAATAACACTCAGACGAACAACGTACACGAGTACACGAGCTTGTGTGTTGGTGTTGTGTGTGAATCCGAATACGATTTTGTTCATTTAATATTGCGCATACTTTGCGGGGCTAAAAGAAACGCAAAATGCCGCGAACCGAGAAACCTTTAAATATTTAAGGAACTTTTGCTGGCGCGTTTTGGCGGGGGGTCGAAGTGAGCAATTTCTAATTTTTTAAGTGAATTAAAAAATTTAAAAGTTTTACAAAAACGTCAAGACATAAACACGCACATACACACACAGACAGACACAGACAGACAGTAAAAAGCCAGCGGGCAAAAAGTTTTGACATTTCAAATGTTTCTGACAAGAACACACAGCGCTCTTAATAATAACAGCGCGGGCGCAACTACAACAACAATAACAATAACATCAGCAGCAACAAGAACAATACAAGAGACAACAGCAGTAACAACAGCAGCAACAACATGAAGAATACAGCGACTTCAGCAACAGGAACATGCCCTGCGGTCGCCACAGGCTGACGTTGACGTCGTCAGAGTCGAGACCTGGACTCGGATCCGGGCCCGGTCGCAGCGCATATGACTTTTTGATTTCCAGCCAGCTCAAAATTTATGTTGCCTGTCTCGTGTTGTTGTTGTCGCTGGTATTGTAGCTGGCATTGCCGCAGCCCAAGCAGTCAATTTATTTTAATTTCTAGCCTGCGGCTCTTTATTTATCATGTTGTTTTCGCAGACAGACAGAGGGACGGACCCCACGCGACTGCAGCAACAGCAGCCGAAACAACAGCAGCAACAGCAACAACAACAACAACTACGACTTATTAGCAACAATGTTTGCCTTGGCAATCGAACGGCGAACACATCAAAGTGACCATGTTGTTGCTGCTGCCGTTTCTGCTGTCAATACAATCTGCGATGCTGCAACTTATCTGGGAGAAAACAAAAATAAAAAAAAAATAAAAAAGGCTAAAATCCGTTAGGCGAAGGTCTAATACCCTGCTACATCGATTATTCCCCTCTTGTCTTTATCGATTATTTATATTACAACTATCTACTATTTCTATTCTATTTGTAATAGAAATACATAAATTGCAAAAAAAGTCTTAATTTTTAACTGATGTAAGATATAGATCCTATTTTATAAAATGTATTTATGTTTTATGTCAGATTAATGTATACAGTCGATTAAGATCGATATGACAGGATTCTTCTTTGGTTGCCTTGGAAAAAACCTTATTTTGGCCAATTAATTTTGCTATAACTTACAGCATTCCTATTTCAAAGAAATTTTGAGAAAGTTTTATGTCATAATTAAAAGCTGATCTCTTAAGTTTGATTGGGATAACTTAACAAATAATGCAAAAAGAGGAATATACGTTGGATAGACCTATTTGATATTGCAATTGATTGATGAATGGACAGACAGATATGCCTAGTTCGACTCCCAAATGAATGCTAAATCACAGTATATAAACTACTTATTTGGGGTTAGAGAGGTCTTTTAGGATTCGTTGCAAGCAACTGGGCAAAACAAAAATACCCACTGTAAGGGTATACTAAAAATACCATAGCCAACGGGTCTAGCTACAGCCACAATCAACGATCCAGATTAGTTGAGCGTGTGTGTGGGTGTGTGTGTGGGTGTATGTCTGTATGTGTTTGTGCTTGCGGCTTGCGACTGTCTTGGGCCAACGTGCACAACATGTTTAATCTAATAAAGTCGCTGGCTGCCAACTATAAAATGGTCGCCAGCCAAGCTCGCCGAGCGCCATAAAAACGTCTCTGGGCTGGGCGTAATAAGCGTATCAAGTGCCGGGCACACTTACACCCTCCGCCACAAACACACGCGCTCACACAGATACATGCACACTTAAGATATATAGAGACTTACATGGCAGACGTATCGGCGTCATTCTCATTCTCAACCTCATGCTCAACTTCGTCTTTATCCTCATCCTCATCCTTGTCGTCGTCGTCGTCGTCGACGTCCTTCTGTGCACTGCTAAGTGATGGGATAAATGGCGGTGGATAAAAATTGCTCGTAACTACGACAACAACAGGCAGCAGTCCGTGTATGTGTGCGGTTGTGTGTGTGCGGGTGTGTAGTTGTGTGGCAAAACATGAAAATTTGATAAACGTAAAGCATAAAAACAAAAGCACAAAACAAAAGTTTATGCCTCATATACCACGCTAGCTGAAAGCTTAAGTGTGTGGGTGTATGTATGTATGTGTGTGTTTGCACTTCTGTGCATCTGTGTGTACGTGCGTGGGTGTGCGTAATTTGCTAATTACCTAAATGGTTGCAAGGTATTCAAGCTCGGCTAACTATGTAAGTGCGTTATCGATGGAGAGCTAACAATGTGTTGGGCTCAAGGCACGGGGATTGGGGATCGGGGATTGGGGGTGCTGGTTCGCTCTTGCTATAAAAACTTTTAGCTCTGTTTTTTGCTTTTACGGTTGGGTCAACAAGTTAAATGCGTTTATGGCAAAAAGTGTGCTAATTGAACAATTACGCTAACGATATTGATATGAAGGTGCTTTACTGGGTTTACAGTTATCTTGCGAGTGTGTACTACGCAGCTGCCTTAATAGACAGTAACAATTAGCTGGGAGTATTAAATCTACTGTGGGTTATGCTGTTGGATGAACTGAAACTGCACGGGTTATTGGCATTTTTCTATAACTTAATCATAAGTTTTTTGAACTTTACTGCAGCTTACAAAATCTTTTTTTTAGCTATCATAATATCTTTTAAATATCTTTATACTTCCATTTCCAATGCAACTTAACCTCAGCTAACCTCACCCAACCTCACCCAACCTCACCCAACATCACCCAACCTCACACAACCTCACCTAACTTTACTTAACCGGACTTAACCTCATTCAACCTCTCCTAACCTCACCTTACGAAACATAACTTATTCGTTCTAACCACTTTTTCCTAACCTAACCCAACCGTACTCAACCTTACCCAACCTAATCTAACCTTACTTAACTTTTCTAACCTAATATCATGTTACCTAACCTACCATAACTTATTCAATCTTAGCCCAGCCCTAAATACACTGCCATAATCTAGCCTAACTCTAAAGAAACTACACTAACCCACTTATTGAACATTATTCGAATTTAAGCGAACTTATTTCATTTCTAATGAAACTAAAGTAAATTTACATTTTCTTTATTTTATTTTACATATATTACAAACTCTTCGCCTTGCGGCGGCGGCTTTAAGTGCCGAGAAAAGTGTAATATTCGTTCAAGTTTTTGAATTCCATTTCCTTCGCAATTTTCCAGAAAATGTTATGTGAAATAATTCTAGCATAAAATTTGGTGAAATTGTTGCGGAAATGGAAGACAGAGACAGAGAATATTCGCAAACATGAAGCGGATGCAATTACAATAATGATTTCCGAAACGGGTAGATGTGAACGAAACACATGTTATAGTAACGTTTACACGTTGTCATGTTGTGTGTGCCATAAAATCAGACAATTGTTTGGGGGCTTTGCGAATGTATAGCATACTTTTTGGCGCAAACTAAATGTAATAATAATATGCTACTTACTAATTCGGATTCTGTATATATATCTTACTTATTGCAGTGCTGGCGGCTCAGCGTGACTCCTATAAATCGAAGGATATGGCCAGCAGCAATAATGCCATACTAAATGAGGGCGATACTGCTGCCGCCGCCGCCGCTGCAGCTGCTGCTGCTGGTAACGGTGTTAGCACCGGAAGCGGAAGCATGACCAGCACAACCAACAGCGGCAACAGCGGAAGCAACAAAAATGGTCACACAACAACCGATAGCAGCTCCAGTTCCAGCTCCAGCTCCAGCTCCGCAGTCAGCTCCAGCTCCGCCAAGTCAGGTCTAGCCCCGTCGTCGTCGTCGACGACGACAACAATCAGCGGCATCGCCAGCAGCAGCCTGCACAAAAGCAACTCGTTGGCATCGCCAGCTTCCGCTTCCGGCATCAATCGCAACAGCATCGACCTGATAGAGGACTCGCGCAACAGCGGACCCTACTTCGATAGGGGCGCCTCGAAGAACGTCACAGCGCTGCTGGGCAAGACGGCATATTTGAATTGTCGTGTCAAGAATCTGGGCAATAAAACGGTACGCTAACTAATAACACCCTTCCCTCCGCATTTCGTCAGCTTCCTCGACTCACACGTCCACCATGACGAACCCCTTCAATTGTTATGTCATTAGGCACCATCAAAATGCTATTTGTAAAGCTTGCTCGCTCGTGTGTGTACGATGTAAGAGGGTTGGTTGGGAGGGGACGTGTGGGGGGGAGGTTGTGTCGAAGCAGCGCTCGGTAGTTTCATGTTTTTTTTTTTTTAGCTAATTAGCACGTAAACTGCGCCCACATGGCGGCTTTGGCTAATTGTTCCGCTGCCAAACAAAATGATTAATTATACCGAAACAGGAAACAGATTTTACTTTATTCAACTTTCTCGTTTTGACTTGCCGTCGACGTTGTCGTCGTCGTCGTCGTGCTGTGCGGAAGGAAGTGCCGCAAACATTTCACAAAACACACACAACCACACTTTTCCCTCACACAATACTTCCGGCCTAGGCCTCAGTCAGGCCGAAACGAACCTGGCCAGGCACTATTCAAATCGCGGGGTATACTCATTTTATAGACCAGCTTGTGAAAGGCAGAAGGAAGCGTGCTAGAACCCCTAAGAATTAATTAATAATTAGCCAAGTTAGTAAGCTGCCTAAGGCCTTCACAATACATTCAAATCAGTTTTCACAGGGTATTTTCGCGGTCTGCACTGTAGCATTCTTCACTTGTTTCCATTTGCGTTTTTACGCTGTTTTTTTTGCCATTTATTCTCTTTTATTTCCTTCTTTTTTTTTGGGGTTTTAGTTTTGCAAACTGCGCCGTAGTCATTTGGTTTCCGTTGCTTCCTGTGCGGCCGCCATGCGGGCCATGCTTATTTTCCGATAATAATATGTTACCTGTCTGCCTGGCTGCCAGCTGGGATCCTGCCTGCCTGTGTGTGATTAGGTGGTTAGTTCGTCCCCACCGGTTCGGTGAATTGGGTTAAACATTGTCTGGGTTGCTTCACGGCTCTTTGTGTTGCGGTTTTCGAAAACTAATTTGGGGTGATTATTAAATTCGAGTAGCTCTGCCGGTACGCTTGGCCCGACTGGCGGCTTGGGGTTAAAAGTTTTCGGGGCGCCGGTTGAGCCGACTTTCAACGCGAACCCGAACGAAGATGTAGGTCAGGTCAGCTTGGTGAGGCGAGCGAAGCGTGTTTGGCAACTTCATTAGTTGCGAATTAGTTAGATAACTTCATCGATCATCGGCAGAGGCGCTGAGTTAATTAAGCCTTTTCGCAACTTAACACTCAATTATATTGCGAATACGCCCGCAAAAGTCTTGAAAACTTATGCAAATTGATGGAAAAAAGCGAAAATATTTTACATATATATTATCATAAGAAGCAATACACTAAGATTTGCTGTTGCTTTGGTTTCTGCGTTGCCAAGAATTTTCCTCGTGTCTTGTGCAGCATCATTTGTTTGATTTGACTGGCGCATCTCTAATTAGCTTTCACCTTGTGGCAAGCCATGAGCGGCAACCTAAACCCACAAGCTCAGCTAAAGCTTTAGCCCGTTTCAACTTTGGAGCAACTCCATTTCCGTTACAGCATCAGGCTCCTTCTACGTACATGTACATATATACAAGTAATACATCAACGTTGTCGAGATTTACAAAGCAATTGCGAACGTTGGTAAGGGGTGGCGCGAGAGGGGAAACGAGCTTACGCTTACCGACAAAAAATCGGCGTATTAGGGCGCCTTCTGTTTTATGTTGGGGTAATGATAAACAGCGAACGGATGTTGATGTTCTCTACATTATTAATGGCGTTTTTCATTAGACGCACAGTCGGAGTCGACATTTTACGGTTGCTGCCGCTGATAAGCAGCGAGCGGTAATGAATTTGGCGGCGTGTACTGCCACGCCCAGCTTCGCTCTCGCGCCTCCCTTGCCAATCGTTGCAAAACAAAGAAATTGCTGCTAAGTAATTCAAAGCGCGAAAAAAAACTGAAGTTAAATTAAAAGTTATAATATACAAAATGTGGGTAATATGAATGGGTAATTTGAGTACGACTTAACAAATACACTGTAAAAAGCACATATAAAAAGCAAAAGTTAAGCGAGATGTTCCCTTATTTACAGGCCGCGCAGGGTACAAAGTCGAAATTCAAATTACATAGCATACTTTTTGGGGCACTGCAAATTGAGCCATAAAAACGTCGCAAGATTTCGCGCTTATGTTGTTTGCCTGCCATGCAATCGATACACAAATTTTACGATACTGTAAACACGCATAATGTGCATAAATTTGGCAAGCAGAAGTGGTGGGTCTACACGAGGGGTTGGGCAACTGTTGTCGATGGAGGAGGAGCCCAACGAAAGCGAAAAGTAAATTTCGCGGTTGTCGACAAACTTGAAGTGAACGACAACAGCGTCTCTTTGGAGACTTGCTGGGTGTGTGTGTGTATTTTATAACTGCTTCAACATTCGGTGTTAATTACATGAAACTTTCTTAAAGCAGCAAAAGTTTATACTGACACCTGCACAGGCTGGCGACAGAATGGGACTCAGCCTCAGTGGCAGAAACAGGCACAAGATGTGTTGCCTGCCATAAGTTCTACCTAGTTCGAGAGAGTTCTTGCTGGGCTTCTTCTTGTCCATTAACTTTGTCGCTGCTCTTGTCGTCGTCGTCGTCGTCGTCGTTGGGCAGCATGTTGCTAAGCTGTTGTCATTGAAATTGAAAATGCTTCCCAGCTGACGCATGACACGCGACGCAGTTGTGCGAGATGAACGAGGGTGTGTGTTGTGTGTTGAAGCCGAACACCACCCCACCCCTAAATCAGAGTCACTTAAAAATGTTGCGCTGGGACACGTTAACAGCAGGTGGTTGTCGAACAGGTGTGCATTAGCGCGGGCGTGGCACACCCTCTGCCGCCTTCAATTTGACTTGAGGCGGCTGCGTCACCAAAAGTCGCCCACACAACGCTCAGCTACGTCGCTTTGATAAGGGTAAGCAACGGCGTAAACCCAGGAAAGTGGTAGCGAAGCGGGGTAGAGATATGTGTGGAAGGGGGCACACACACTTTTATGTCATGCATGTCATGGGTGTCAAAGTTTTTGCTTTTCTTTCGAAAGTCAAAGCAAAACAGCATATAAAACATTTTAAAAATGAATTTGCATGTTACACGTGCGACTGACGCTAACAATGGCAAACAGAACCCAACCCAGTATGGGGGAGGGCAATTCGAATGGCAACCCTACAACGTCGCCTGCATAAAGCAAAACCTCTTCAAAGATTTCGCGTTAAATTGACTTTTTAAACTGTTTGCCCAATAAATTAAACCAAACATGCAAGTTTCAATCTTTCTTTTTTTTTTGTTTTTTTGATCGACTTTTTCATTTTTTTTCCTGTTTCATGTTTGTTGCAGATGTTGCTGCAGGTTTCATGGGTGCGGCATCGGGACATACATCTGTTGACAGTGGGTCGTTATACGTACACGTCGGATCAACGTTTTCGCGCCATACATCAGCCGCAAACGGAGGACTGGATGCTACAGATCAAGTATCCGCAGCATCGCGATTCCGGCATCTATGAGTGCCAAGTCTCAACCACGCCGCACATGAGTCACTATATACACCTAACGGTTGTGGGTAAGTTAAATGAAGCTGATAGATTATATGGTAAAATTTGTTGGTAGGCCAGATCCAGGTGGCTTATGACTGATTGGAAAAAGAGAGAGTAAAGAGAATCGAATCAAAATGAAATATGGTTTCGTTTACAGCTTATAGCAAAAGTCTGGCTTATACTAAAATCCAACCTATACTCAATTAGTGAAATACGCTTTTAAGTAAGTGGGATTTCGGAAGCTTCTACAAAAGCTATTCTTACGCTGTCTGCTTACGTATCAGACCCCTTTCTATAAATACTAATTAATCGAAATTACAAATATCAATTCACCCTGTGCCAAGTTCGACACTTATTAAAATCATCTCAAAGAAGAGTTTAAGCTGCCACTCGACCCAAATGAGTATACCCAAATTCAATTAGCATTTTACCTAAGAGCTGACAAAACAGCATGGGGTTACTCTTACACTTTTCGAAAAAAAACAAACTTTTCATCTAAATTTAGGGAAAACAATTTCCTGGTCTTAGATTTCAATGATGGCCATTATATTAAATAAAGATTCGGGCAGCAACTTCGACACTTGTTGCTATGCCAAAATGTGAAACTGAAACGAAGATGAGATGAGATGAGTGGCTGGGCAAGTGGGGCAAGGGAGAGCAAAGTGCGCTGCAAAAAGGGTAAAGCAGCACTTCAGTTTCATGGAAAATCTTTTGAAATTTTGTTGCTCATTTAATCTACACTTGTATTTCTAATGAGACTCGCCGAAAATACGAGATATTTACTTAATTGGCCTTTCATTTGAGCCTAAATTTGCAATGCAAAGCAGACTGAAGACTGAAAAAGCAGTCTAAATACAAAAAAAAATTAAAACCAAAACTTTTTGTATCTTACAGAACCGTCGACGGAAATAATCGGTGCACCGGACTTGTATATAGAAAGCGGATCGACTATTAATCTCACCTGTGTCATACTCAACTCACCGGAGCCGCCAGCCTATATCTTCTGGAATCACAACAATGCCGTAAGTCCAGCGAAAATGCTGTCCTCCAGCTTGGCTTGTTTTGCACCCGTTTTTATTTTGTTTTCCGATGTCAATTCAGACAGGTAATTACTTTAGGGGCTATCGTTTTGGCTGTAGCCAAAGATGATGAGGGATCTGTTGCGCTACTTCAATTTTGTAACTTTTAAATTAGCTTTGCAATGGCGAAAACTCTGTAACTCTTTTTTTTTGTCTCTTTCCACTTTTTCTATTTTCTTTCTGCTCTCTGGCACCCCTTTTATTTTGTGTGTTTCTATTTGTTGAGTGCAAGAAAATGCCATTTAAGCACTATGCCAAACGGTCGGGGTGTTGCCAGCAAGGGTTTTAAATGGATTTTGGGTATTCGAGGAAGGGATTCACTGCTTCGGCTTCTTTGTCGATCTTTACGTTTCCATTTGTTGTTGTTGTTGCGGCTGTTGGGTCTGTGGCTGTCCCTGCGGCTGTCGAGCCACGTTTTAGTTTAGTTTTCTCTTCGTTTTTCTCTCCATTTTAGGTGTTTTTCTTTACTTCATGCTTGGGGACCTTAGTCACGGCCATGTTTTAGCTTATTATATTGGGAATTCGTAAGGGTTGATGCGCACACGCTGCTTCCGCTATTGTTATACATTTTCTATAGAGCGGTTTGGCGTGTGGCGTGTGCGGCAAGGAGAAGCTTACTCGTGCTATAGGGAAGTTGCCATTAGTGGCAGTTTTGCCATGAACAGATTTCATTTTATTGTTTTGCTTTTTTGCAATCTTTCTACTTCGTCTTTGCATATTTCTTTTTTTTTGGTGGGGGGGGTAGGCGTTCGAGGCGGTACGACAACTTTTTAATTTTCCAGCTGCGTGCAACAGTGCGTATGCGTAATCTGGGGACACTCAGCTTTATGGCTTAGAAAATGAACGTCGCATAAAATCTAATTTGATGCGACTTCGTCCATGCGGCATTGTAAATGTCATTCGCATACAAATTGCGAATGTTCTTCGCGCCCGCTTCTTTCCGTTTCCCTTTTTTTTCATTCTTGTTTTCTTTTTAGTTTATGTGCATACATAAATGTTCCGAGTGCTTCACTTTTACAATTCGTTTGATATGTTGTTTCTCTCTCTCCCCTCTCTCTCTCTCTCTCTCTCTGTGTCTTCGCAGATAATCAACTATGATTCGCCGAGGGGCGGCGTCTCGGTGGTAACCAACAAAGGTGAGACGACGACTTCGTTCCTTCTGATTAAATCAGCGCGTCCATCGGACTCCGGGCATTATCAGTGTAATCCATCAAATGCAAAGCCCAAAAGCGTAACGGTACATGTGCTGAATGGTAAGTAAAATCAACGAGAACTCAACACGAAATCCACAAAGACAACACAAAAGACAATATTCCACAATGAGAATGAAAATGCAAATAAGAATGAAAGCGATGAGGGAAATGTGTACGTAGAAAAACAACGAACACTGTATACACTTACGGACTGAATGCAACAACATATTATTTATATTTCGGAATATTTGAACTTTCGATTTTTGATTATAATTGGAAAAATGTTTGCAGACTGTGAAGAAACATTTTACTTAAAAGCTTAGTGAACTTTTTTCTGCCAAACAAACATTATGATAAAGTTAAGTTCCCCGTAGAGTTGTGAAAAATGTTATGACGGTCAGAGTGGGCTAAGGAAAAACGCACAATGGACCATGGTGAAAGTTTGGCGTGATGAGCAGCAATATAAATGCCAAGAGACAGGCAACGGGTCAGAGGAGAGTGTCGAGGTGGTCAGAGGAATGCAAAAGGACTTACGAAAAGTGCAGACGTAAAGCATGCTAATGAAGGAGAGACAAAAGGGTTAGCAAAAGGCGTAGCATGGCGGGGCAGCATTGTGGCGAATGCGGGCTTATGAATGCTTTGTGGCTCGAATCTTTTTCTCTCTCTGTCTCTCTCGAATGCTCGAATGGCGTGCAATGAATTAAGAAGGTGCTGCCAGGGCACTTGTAGTGATTCTCCCGGTTGTTGTTAATAATTGTGAGGCGAGAAGATGCAGTGAACTGAAAGTGGATAACTGAAAATTGGTTGGTCAAGGAATTTCGTTAGAATTTTGCTGAGAGCTCGAGAAAATTAACTTGGTTGAGCTAAGAAATGAAAACCATAAAATGAAGTGGCAAATAGCTAAAGGAAATTAAATTAAAAATTAAAATTTCTCAAAGCTTGCCATATAATGTTAAGAGCTTGCAGAAACTATTTTGAGTTTTCATAGTTCTTTGCAAAAGTATTTATTGTACCATTTGAGTTTCTGATCTTTTTCTTGTCTGTGTTAAGTTTCACATTTGGTAAAATTCTTTAGTTCTTTCAATGAATTTCTAATGCGCAAGTGTGGAACTTAAGCCGTGGCAAGCCGTATAACTATCGTGCAGGCAGCACACACAAACTGAACCAGGTCGAAAGGTGCAGACCGAGCCAGATAAGGTGGCACATTGCACACGTGCTCACTGTACCGCGAGTAACGCGACCAAAGAGAGCGCAAAACCAACGACAAATGAAGTTGAAGCGCGCCGCGAATCAAACAATATTGATTTGCCCCGATAGCGAAGGAGGCGGAAATATGCTAATTGGGGGATGGGTGTCAAGGGGAGTTATTACAGTGGAAAGAGTAAAAATAGTTAAGTATAAAAATAGTTAGTTTTTGAAGTGAATATTTGGGTACATGAAAATGAAGCAGAATTGAGCGGAAGTTTGTCTGAGTAATGTGTGTGTGTGTCAGTGTATGTGTGCGGTAATCATTATGGCGCAAAACTAGCTGAAGCGAAGAGTGCAGCACTTACCACCCCCCACTCCCACCCACACAGGAAAGGGAGAAGGAGAATTTTACTTTCTTTATTTTTTGCTTTTTGTTTTTCTTGTAAACGTTGCGACATTTCGTTAGAACGGTAATGTGGGAGGGGCAGGCGGAAGGCAAATAGAGTGGGTAGAGGGGAGATGTGGAAATGGGAGATGGAAAGAAAGAGAAACCGTGCCTGGGTTGCCTTGCAGTAACTGAGCGCGCGTAGCACATGAAAATTATGTTTATGTTACGCTTGGTCTGCAGCACTCGCAGTCGGCAACCCGCAGCTCCGAACAGACAGACACACCCCACACCCACACACACAGAACCACACACATACATCCCCACACATACTCACTGCTTGACTATTTGCTGCATGCCACTTCCTTTGCGACTTTCACTAATGTCAAGTTGTCGTCGTCGTTGTCGCAACGGTATCTGCTAGATAATGTCACAGCGTTGCCACCAGCACGAACATATACTCCCACACACACACACACACACAGACCCACAACATACACACTCCTCCTCACACCCAACACACACACACAGCTGGGCGTACTCATGCCTGCCGCCATATTGTGCATGCAATGCGCGTTGTTTCCGTTAACTGCTTTGGCACACTTGTTTCTGATTATTATTATGTTTTGTCTCTTGTTCTGCTACTTTGCATTGTTGTTGCTATTTCTGTCAGTGTCGCTGTTGCCGTTACATTTTGTTTTGTTGCCTTTATGTATTATTATTATTATATGCCCGTCAACATTCTATTGTCTTCATATTGTTGTTCGCTTTTCTTGTTTGTTGTAGTTTTACTCACTGTTTTGTTATTGTAGCCGTTGTTGTCATCGTGTCGCATTGCCCACATTTTCCCTCACACACTCTACCCTCACTAACTGAGCGGTCTGTGACCACTCTCTTGCTCTCATTTCTCTTAGTTCTTTGTAGGTTTGTAGGTTTGAACGTGAAACGGGCTAGGATGAGATCGTGCCGGGTTTTCAGAGAGCAAGGCAATATCGAAGGAAATAATTCAATTTTATTAAATTTTTTTTCGATCTTTTCACTTCGGGTTTCTCAATTAAATTTTACAAAAAATTAAGGATTATTATACAATTCTTAGACTGTCTAGCTAACCTATTCAATATGCAAACAATTATTATAAATCGGTCCAGCCGTTTCGAAGCAACTTGGTAGCAAACACTGAGACAAAAACATTGTATATGGCTATAAAAAATCGAAGAGCTAGTCAAAGAAAAAAAAAGAAATACTTATATTTAGTAGCAAAATAAACAAGAAAGAAGGCAAGCAAAGAGAGGGACAGAGAAAAAGCCAAAGAACATATGTACAGTTAGATTTAAGGCAGCTAGTTATTGGCAGACAAAATGCGCTCCTGGAGACTTGTGTGTTTGGTTTGCCTTCTTCAACAAGCTTGACGTTGGCAACGTAAACAATATGATACTTAACATTAAAATGTACTCAACGCAAGTTGTTAAGTGCGGGCGGAGGAAGACTGATTGAATACTGATTTCGATGCGATATATGATATGACAAACAAATGCTTTGATTGTCAGAAGTCAGTAATGTTTTCATTTATTATAGCTCATTAATTTGATTTTTGTGAATACCGTAGTTATGACTACTAGTATTATAATAGTCTTTACTATTGTCAACTGGGTAGAGTACCCAATGGTTTTCAGCTTACTGTAGTTACTTTCATTGCCTTATTGCCTCACTAAGCTGCAACTGTCATCGGCTTCGGTTTCACGACTGCAGCTTGTTTTCTTGAAGAAGTTAAGAGTTCTTCTTTGAGAAGGACTTTGAGTTCTTCTCTTGTGCTTCTTATTTACGTATTTACTGTGTGCCAAACGTGGCTTTTGTTTGTCCCCCTGTCTGCTTTCTCTCTTGGCCTTTGTGGCATATTGTATGTCTTACTTTCTACTTCACTTTCGGCTTTAAGTTCGCCCCTTTCGTTGCTCTCTCGCCCTCTTTCTGTAGCGGTTTTATTGTTTGATAGCTTTGTTTTTTTCTTTTTTATGTTGCCTACGACGACAGGCGAGTCACCTTTTGTATTTGCACCTTTGAGTGAGCTGGTAATCCTGTTAGTGTTGAAGCCGGATTATGTGGCATTATATCTCGATGTCTATGATAATCATCTGTACTGAGCATTTCGCACGACAACATTGACTTATTAATGTATGGATTACCGACTGTCTGAGCAAACAGAGCATGCAGCTGAAATAATACCACGACACGCGCAGCATACATAAAAGCAGCACACACACACACACACACATAGAGACACACAAGACACCTTTTTATATCGTTTTTCGTTTGCGTCCAACATCTGAGTATGAGAACAGCAATAAAGATGTAAATTAAACAGGTGTTTCTCATTCCGTTTCCAGGGGAGTTCCCAGCAGCAATGCAGCACGCGGCACCAGCACATCCTCGCATGTCTCCAAGTCGCTATCTCTTAGTGTACCTGTTTGTTTGCTACTGCAGCTTGGCATTCGCGAGGCACTCCATGCGGCCCTTAGTGCTGCCGCAACGGCAGCGGCGTCGACGCAGCAGCGACGCCGAGGGAGCGGTAGCACCAGCAGCATCGGCACCAGGGACAGCCGAGCAGGGAGCTGCTGCAGCAGCTGGGGCGTGGTCTACATCAAAGCGGCAGCGACTTCAGTGCGACGCCTCGTCGAGAGTATTCTAAGTCTATTGCATGTCACATGGCGCTGGCGTTGGCGTGGCCCAAGTTCGAAACTGCAGTCAGTGGCAGCAGTTGCAACAGTGACAGCAGCAGCAGCGGCGGCAGCGGTAACGGCAGCGACGTTTAGGCAAGTATATGAGGCGGATATAAGGTGAGCAGCGACAGCAGCGCAGATTACAGGAGAAAGAGAGTAAGAGCATAATGCATAAAATAAACAGAATGAACTTCTGAACTCTAGACTAATTTAAAGTAAATGCATACAGAACTACTTATATATACACCTACATATACGATAATATCTTAGCTTAACTTTTCACACAACAGACTCTTCTCACACACATACACACACAAACAGAGACACTCTCATGCATAAACTGTAACTATAAAATAGTAACTAATATGTATAATTGGCTATTGTGTTTTTCTACGACTCCGTGACGTATACGTAATAATTAGCCCAAAAATAAAACAAAGCAAGAAGTTGAGAAAACTCGAGCCAAGTTGTCGCCTTTTTCAAGTACAACTTTGTATCATATGTTAACATATATATATATATATATATATATATATATATATATATATATATATATTGGTATATTGGTTCAGTTAGATCTTGATGTTTCACTTTCAGTTAAATCACTTGTAAATATCCAGAAGACGTTGTGTTCCGCTTGAGGAAGATTTCGATATTGTTTTCAATGAGATTTTTCTAAAACAACAGTTTCGTAAACTATTTGATACAAAACATGAAGAAATGAAGAGAAACCAAAATAATTTCAGCTAGCAAACTTGTGTAGAGAGACTTTTCTCCTGAAACGAACACTGCTCAAAAACTCCTCCTAAACAAAACAAAATTTCCCGAAAAAAAAGAAAAACATAATGTTAATGAAGACAGCTTTTCTAGATGCCACACTGTGACTATTCCCAAGGCAGAAACTTGTTTTGTAAATTCAAAATAGGCGTAAAGTAAATGTTTAACGTAATGAGAAACAGAATAACAAACCTAAAATACTTCTAAATGTTAAACTATAACTGCGCAGAAAATTTCAAGTACTGACAAAAGCAACTTAAATATATATATATAAATAACATTTAACATCACTGAACATAACTCTATGGAGAACACTGTAAAAATAATTACACAAAAAAGCAGCAAGAGTTACAACATAAAAAGTTTGAATAGAAAGTTGGTTAAAAGTAAAAAAAAAATAGAAGCAAAGAATCGACAGTTACATAGTTAATCCCATCATAAGTTGGGTTCGTTTTTGAAGTGTGTTTCTTTTTCTATGTGTGTACAAATTGCAGAATTACTAAAACTAAATTAAGCTTAATTAAAATGCGTTTTCAAGTTGCAGTTGGGCGCTGAACTGAGGATAGATTAATTGTGAATGAGAAAGTGTTGCACATTTCAAAATTTATTTGCTGTTAATCGATAAAAAAAACAAAATATTGAAAAACCAATATGGCAAAAATTAGAATCAAGTTAAGTCTAAGAGAAACAAATGCTGGTTAAACAGTTCGAAAATATGTTCACAAGTTTCGAATATATTTTTCAAATGTCTAGTTTTCTCTGCTTTCCTGTTAAGTACAATGTTTTCCCAACTGTTTTATAGATTCTTCAAACTGGTTTCAGCATTGACATGTTTTTTTCCTTTGCCATTGTATCGATTTGCACTGTGTGTGCGCATAATATAATAGGATAAAGAGTAAAAAGTTTTCAACAATCACATCACATTTGTCATAGTATATAGCGAAAATAATCAATCATGTGCAAAATAAGGAATACAAAAACGAGAAACTTATTAAACTCAATGTTTACATAACGCAGTAAAATGAGAATAATGAAAATAACAAACATTGAAAACTTTATCAAAGTATTGACAAAAAATAAATATACAAAAAGGAAATGAAAAATAATAAAAATCGTACGTAAAAAAACACAGGAAAAGTTTCATTAAGCATGCTTAATATCAACACCGACAACAACTATAACAAAAACTATTCAAATCCCCATTCGAGCTCTCAACGAATTCATTAGTTTTTCAGGAATTATGTCAACAAGAACAAAGCACTACAGATCAAACAGATGCAACAAATATTCGGATAGTTTAAATTGAAATCGCTTAAAAAGTGAAAAGTGCATTTTTTATGTAAATTTGTTTCCGATTTTGTTACAAAATAAAATATTTGTAACGATTTTTTGTGATATTTTGAATGAGTAAAATGATTAAATAAAACTTCATGATATAGTATTAATTTTTATTGTATTTTCTGTTATTTTATTACTTTGAAATATTTTATAAATTAGTTTCAATAAAGTTGACTCAATTTTTAAGTTAGTTTAAGCACATTTTTTTAATTTAATTTTTCAATTTCCTAAACAGTGAACAAACACACAGTCTTTCTCCGATTTTCACTCCTACAATAAACTTCAGCATTATTAAAGCGAATCTTCTAATTGAAGGAAACGTGACAAATTCTTAAAAGTTTTGACATATAAGACAAACCGATGGGAAACGGAATAAAACTGACGTAAATATTGTATATGTAAATGTGTATTTATAATTATATTATGATAAAAACAGAAAACGCTATATATATGTATACATAAGGTACAGTCTATTTATTATGACAAAAAAAAGAAGACAACACTGAAAAGTAAATTTAATTAATGATGTTATTAAAGCTAAATAAAATTTGAAAGTAACTTTCAATTAAATACGAGGAAAAAAAAAACCAGAAACACAAAAAGCAAAAACAAAAGGATACGGAAACGGAAAAGAAAACAAAAACAATGAATGCAAAGTACGATGAAAGGAAAACTAAAATCTTTTAAAAATGTAAGAATTTAAAATGCGTAAACTTGTGAAGGAAGAAAATGCAGAAGAGTAAAAAGTAAACGTAAAAATAAAAACTGAGAAAAAATAAGAAAATAACTAAAGCATATTATGTCAACTGTTAATTAAGTTGTTTCACTGGACTGGGGGTCATGTGGAGAGAGCACAACGGGATAGACTTGGGCTGGGGCTCATAAATTATTTGTGGTTTTGAAGTGTGAAAGAGTTTTCGGCTGCTCTGGTTGTGCCACAAGAAAATGCTAACAAAACAAAAGCAAATCATTTTTCATGGCTGGACAGGCGAACAAAGGCCGCACAGCTGTGGGCGAGCCATAGATGTGGCATAGGCGATAACATAATGAAACGAGATTAATCATACGCCCCGTGAAGCCGGCAGCAGCAGCGGAAGCATAATGAATGCACTCAGTAAATGAAAGCAAAGCGACTGCTTACACTTACACGCGCACTTACAACAAGTTTTACTCACTCGCAATTTAGAGCAGTCTCCCAGTCTCCTCTCTCTCTCTCTCTGTGATCGTTATGTGGCATTACGTAACGTGTCCTTATGGTTTTTAATAAATATTAGCACATAGTTAAACACTTGAGTGCGCGCTGATGGAAAATCAATAAACCAGACACAGCCACAGCCACAGCAGAAGCTGCGGCAGCCGCGTCGTCGTTCGCCTAATGGACGCTGCAAAGTATGCTACGTATACGTTATATTTCATATATATATATTTCATATATATATATATAGCCAGTATATATATTTTATTGACGAAATGTTGCGCGTCCGCTCGCGGTGTTCCACGGCATGTTCCCCCTTCTCATTCCCCTCTCTCTCTCTCCACCCTCCCCTCTGCCCATTGCCCTCGCACTGCCTACAACTATGAGCTTATACCAGCACGAGGACCACCATCACGAGCTTGGCGACTTCATGCAAAACCACTCAAGGACAAGTGGGCAATAAGCGAAAAACTTTTATTGTTTTATGTCGAAAACTTTTCCCTATATATGTGGGTGGGTGTTCGGGTGTGTGTGGGGGTCACTGTTGTTATTGTTTTGTGTCAAGTACTGCCCATCCCAAGCCCAAGCCGCTTCCGCAGCCGCAGCGCATCACATCGCATCGTATAACGTGCCATACATTATGGTCTGGCGGCCATATAATGCGCCATCCTATATGCATGGGATGCCGCTCTGTCTCCCTCTCTCTCTGGAGTCTCTGCGTCCCCTTGGTCATTTGCCACATTCAAGTGCATTGCGCGATGCCCATAATACTTAATGGCAACTGCAACTGTTCCCGGTCAGGCTGCTGTGTGTGTGTGTGTGTTGATGTTGTAGGTGTAAATGATGCCCTGCTTATGGTGTTGCGCAAAAGGCTTTCGAGCGGTCCATAATCTCTGCGGTCCATGCCTCATTTCCCATCGTCCATGAACTGCTTTCAATGGTTATCGATTTCGCAGGGCATCAATCAAACATTCGCTGCATTCATTGAATAATCAAGCATTGAAATTGAAATTGTAGTTGGAATGTCGATTGGAAATAAGCTGCAGTTTTGTTTAGTTATTTACGGTTTCCGATGTAGCCAGAATGCAGAATACAGTGTGACGTGACAGCTCTGGTCTGGTCTGGGCTGAACTACATGGCATACCACAAGTATGCTATGCAAGTATCTTAAGTTTGCTAGAGAAAGATGATTGCTTTATAACGCAGATTCAAGTTGAGTTTGCTAATTGAAACCTTCAGGTTATTCTCAAAGTTATATGCCATAAATAAATTTAACTAACTTAATAAAAAGTAAACCAAGATACACTTAATGTAAAATTTTCAGTTTGTTTTATTTTGGTAGCGAATTTCATGTGTCGCGCTCTTCGCGTGGCTCGTAATATATGTGTGTAAGAGTATGTTGGGGTTGTTTGTAGCACATGATACATCAGATGGGTCAGCTGCGTGTGCTTCGCAAACGTGTTGAAGTGCTGAGCGCCCTGTGCCGAGTACTGTGTGCTATGTGCCACACTTTACCGTTATTCAACCTGCGTATCAGACACTCGCTGGGTCAGTCTGACACTCACTCAGCCAGGCAGCCCGTCCGTCAGTCATTCACTCGTTCAGTCATTCAGTCCGTCAGTTTGGAAGTTCACACGCCCGAAAACAGCTGCCAAACATGTGTGTGTGGATTGTTGTTGTTGCTGTGTGGTGTGTGTGCTGCAGTTTATGACTGTAATACATTTTTGCGTATGGTGTATGAGCACTTGGCCTTGGCCACGCCTCCCCCCAATACTTCACACTCGCTGTTATTTGCGGCTTTTTGCCAGCTTGCTGCTGCTTGGCACAAAGTTATTGAATTGTTATATCAGCCACTTGTGATAAATCAATGACAACGAAGGTTGACAAATGAAGCACAGCGAAGGGGGAGGGAGGGGTTATGCTTTGAGTGTGTGCATGTGCGAGCGTGTGTGGTTTATTTAATTTACCATAAATAAATGTGAATTTATTATAATACTCTGTGCATATTGATTTAAACGGGACAAGCTTAATTAAGGCCAAGCTGTGGGCTTTCGGTTCCGATTTTAATCTCGACCGGGCGAGAACGAGAGAACGAGAGAGAACTGTCTTTCAGTCTAACACAATCTGCCCACACCAATTTTGCCGTTGAGTCGAAATATTTTATTAGATTTTCCAAACACAGAGAGAGCAGATAGCAGGAGGACTGTCAGAAGACAGACGGGGACGGGTAGACAATGTGAGAACCGTATCCGGCCGGTTGGATAATCAGTATTAAAAACTTGCTGGACTTGCTGTGCGAGTCTCGCTCGAATAAATTGCCTAGGGAAAATTTGCAATGCTCGAGTCATGTTGGTTTAAGTGCGAATTTGTGTGTGCATGTCTGTGCGTGCCTTTGCATGTCCGTGTATGTTAAATAAATACAAAAGCACACTTGCTTACGTTTCTGCAGACATTTATTACGCCCATAATCCGCAAAATCTTATGTGTGAGTGTGAGTGCGACTATGCTCGCATCATGTGCGTGTGTGGGTGTGAATGTGCTGTGCACAGTACCCACAAACGAAGCTATAATTAAATTAAAAGTTTCACCAGCATTTGCCAAGTGCGCATGAAACGAAAAGAATTCCAAGCCACAGTATAATAAAATGAAATCAATGAGAACGGGTTGAGGCGAGTCGGGTTGTGTTGGGTGGGGTTGAGTTGGGTTGAGTTGCCTGGTTGGTTGGTTGGCTCTGGCAACGAACCTGAAGCCACTAAAACACCAACTGACGCCACTGACGGCCAAATGGTACTGCATGGCGTATACTTGATGCGTTAAACTGTTTGAGATTAAGCGCAGCTTAAGTGGCTGCCAAAGCGGGCAGGAGTAGAAGTTCTGAGAGCATAATAGAGAACGAGAGAGAGAGAGAGAGTGAGAGAGGGAAGTGTTCAGGAGCGGGAGATATAAGAACTGAGCTGCTTAGTTAAAAGAGTAGGCCAGACTGAGTTTGCTAAGGCACTTTAGCGAGGCAAGAAAAATCGAAGAAAATACTAAATAATTAAAGTACATATTTTTGGTAAACAACTACAATTTTAAATAATTATATTGCCAAAATATACAAACAGTTTTGTATGTTAATTTTTACTGGCCAACTAACTCGCACACTAGACTAATTTGCAGAGCAACTGCTGACCGCAAGAGCCGCAACACTTGAGTGGTTTTTGCCTTTGCTTGCTGTGCGTTTTTGTTACTCTGTTTTTTTGCTTTTGTATTGCTAGTGTTTCTCTGTCTTCCCCATACACACTCTCTCTATCTTTTAGTGCAAATTAATTTCCATTTGAAAATCCACAAACAGTAATTTTACAAGCACTTAACTCAGGCAGCAGCTGCTGTCGGCGGACAAGCCACTGAACAGCACCGGCAGCAGCAGCAGCAGCTGCCCCTCTGTTTTTTTCCACCTCCATCCATTGATGTTGCCCATGGCCCATTGCAGCTCAGGCTATGGGGCGTGGTAAAGCGGATTACGGCAAGTACAGCCAGTGCCGTAGTCAGAGCCAGAGCCAGAGCCAGCTACAGCTGCAATAAGAACCATTCCACTTGGCTACAGTTGAGCATAGACTCGGACTCGGATTCGGACTCGGACTGGAACTGGGATTGTTGCTCGAACAGGGTCTGGTACTGGAACTCGGCCATGCAGTGGAAAGGGAATGGGGCTACTGCGGGCACTACTTGACCAACACTTGGGGCTTCAGCTGGGTCAGTGAAGGTGGCATCGGTCGAAGTGTAAACGTTTTTCGGCTCACAAAAGTTGCACTTGCATTCAGAAAGAGACGGACATGCCATGTAGGAGAGAGAAAAAGGTAGAGATAGCAGGAGCGAGAGAGAGAGAAGAGTTGAACGAATCAAACTGTAGAAGAGCCATAAAAATGCTTATAATACAGATTTTCAACACACACACACACACTTCTGCAGCAAATGCTCGACACAGATGCATATCTGTTGTTATTGTATAGAGGTTGCTTTCCTTAAATGGGGGTCAGTTTTAAGCTTGGGGCCAACTTTGCTTGTGGCCGCCTTCAGTTCGTGTTGCTGCTGCTCGTGTTGTTGCTGTTGCTGCTGTTGCTGTTTCTTTTTAGATACATGACGATGTGCATGTGTTGGCTATAAATACATATGTTTTAATTTCCGCACTTTTGGGTCAGCTCACATAGACAGCCCGACAAACTTCTTCGAAAATGGGCCAGATTAAAGGCACAAAACGGATGTGACGTTGTCGGGTTTCCGTTCTGTTTGGACTTCAGTCCAGTGTGCTGTTGCTTTCAGCTTACTGTTTCCCTGGACATTTATGGGTACACATACACACCCACACACACACACAAACACACTCAAACATTTGGTTCACTTGTCAGAAGATTGCAAGTTTTTATTTTTATTTTTTTTCGATTTGCTGTTTATGTTTTTTCTACGCACTTCGACAGCGTGAATGTCCGTTCCGTTTCCACTGTGCATGTGCGTGTGTGTGTGAGTTTCATAAACATAATCATGTGCCAGGCGACAAAAACACAAATACACACACTCACCCTCATCCGCACTCGCATTCATTCATGCAGCATTCATCGATCCTTTTTCTGGTGCTCACACAACTCGGTTAAATGACTCATGAAATTGCTGCTGCGACCCATTTGTTTGTATAGCCTGTGTACGTGTGTGTTTGAGTGTGTATGTGCGTGCGTGTGTGTGTGTTTGTGTATTTCTGTATTAGTTTCCAGTGCTCACATAGCCCGCTTATGGCAAAGCAATAATGTTTGTGCGTTTGCCACGCTGCCATTCGGTTAATAATTTAGGCTTAAATACAAACGGGCTCAAGTTGCGCAGCGTTGCGTATACGCCACGCTGGACAGTTGGAAATTGTGCAGTGGCAGGCGGTAGAATGAGGGGAAGGTAAAAGGTACGGGGAGGTGAGTGGTTTCGCAGTTGACACATGTGTACACGACGACGCACATTACACCGAGCATGGCCAGCGAGCAAAGTAGCCGCAAAGCCAATTGTTGAAAGCCTATCGAGCCGTGAGGCGGCATCACGGGGCGTGGCATATCAAATAAATCAAAGCGATGCCAAAGTGCGAGTGCGGGCGTGTTAAGTGGGCTCAAGACAAGGTTGATTGGGCGCAAAACTCCATCGACGAGGCTTGTGCGCTAACAGGTGGAGGCGGTACCGCGGGTGCTGCAGGGTATTTGTGGACTATTGGTGCGAGCAGGTGCGACTAGTGCGGCTCCAGTTGGTCAGCAACTAAGCCAGTTGAAATTCTCTGCTCGCTACTATGCCCGGCGGATATGCAGCTCAGTGAAATGTAAATACGGCGGGAATTAGATGGAAATGCAGGTAAATACTGTTTGGGGAAAACGCATTGCGCGAAATGCAAGAGAATGTGCGAACAGGGGGAGAGTGAGAGACGCAGAGAGATTCCATAATTTCAAAAGGGAATAACTGCAATAAGTTCATGTTTAAGGCAAATGGAATTGGTACAAACAAGCTAGATTATTGAAAGTGTGTCTTCAAGCTCATAAAAAGTTTTTTAATTAAAGTGAAAGAAAAGCATACAAAAGGTAAAAAAAATAAATGGAACTAATAAGTGCATATGTAGCTTCAGGAATTTTGTTTAAATCGATCTTGAAAATAGGTGGCTCCTGTAACAATTATTTAATTGTTCAAGTTAAAGGCAGAGAAAATCTTTTGTTTTCGTTTCCAATTTTGGCATTGTGCAAATCCCAAAAATTCTCTCTCACTTTCCAAACATGCTCTGCACGTCCGTTTGCCCCGCCTGGATAGACCGGCTGCCGGCAGACGGGTGAGAGGCAACCGCTCGGACCACAGGCGGGCTATTTTTGGTTACAATGTGGTGTCATCAAATTACTGCCCTCATTTTCTATGCAGAGTCTATTATAGTCCCGAATTGTAGTCAAGGCAAAAATGCGACAAAAACGGGCGTTAAATTTCACACTACAAAACAGGATAAAAAAAGACACACACACATACGGGACAGGAGATTGGACAGACAAGAGCGGAAAAAATATATTTATTCCGGGTTTCACATGCGATGGACACGCAGCGGCAAAAAAACCGCAAATATGCAAATTCTTGACAGGAAGGCAACAGCCTGAGAGATAGCCGGCGAGATCCTAAGAAAGGCAGAGGGTATGAGGGCAAGGAAATGTTGAACTTTGAACCGGGTCTCGACTCGGGACGCTAATGCGTTGGCATGCGTTAAGCGCTGGCATCAGCAGAAAGCCAGCTCACTCTACAAAGTTGCCTCCCTCCCCACAGCGCACCAAAAAGTAGAGATATTCTTTAACTTTTTATTTTAACTTTTTTCTCGTCAGGTTTCTGTGTAAAATTATGTCCAAGGCGCGACCCTTGGATGGTGCGTTCTAGCTTTGTTAATGTTGATTAGAAGCGGGATAAGAAGGAAGCAGAGGAAGCTGAGGTATACGATTTCAGCTACAGGATGCCCTAGAAAAGGTTTCGGTTTGGGGTAATTTTTCTAGGGAGAGAGTAAATCTTTCCTTTAAAATACAATAATTAAATGTCTGTTTTTTGTGCATACTCGATTGCTGCGTCATTCATAGGGTATGCACAGCTGGCAGTGCGTGCCAAATTGGCCAAGAGGAATCTTGGCAATTGGGCGCCAAATGTCCAAATGGCAAACTCCTCGCTTTTTTCTGGCAATGCCGCCAGACGACTGCAGCCGCCTGCTAGAGAAGCTGCCAATGCAATGGACACAGAAAAAAAAAACACAGAGCGGCGAAACTTAAATTAGTTTATTTATGCTTTGTTTGGTCTGGACATCTTCTTCTTCTTCTGCTGCTTCTACTTCGCCTTGTGCTGAGTTTTTGGTAATTTCTTTTAATAATTTGCCCCAACCCAGATAACTTTGGGCAAAAGTTTTGAGCCGGGGCAATCTGAAAGCAGTTCTAGGCTTGGCATTAGGTTCTGCTGATTGAGTTGCCTTTCCGCGACTTTGGCTTTAAGTTGTCAGCGACGATCTTTGTAAGTGGCTTAGAACGAACATAAAAGACAGGCAAACTGTGCGTAAAATGTTTGCACAACCCAAAAGAGAATTAATTACACTCGACGGGCATGCAAAGGGAAGGCAGCAGCCCGAATCCTTTTTATACCCAGCGCATGGTTGACTGTGATAAGAGGGTATGCTGAAATAAGGATAAATATATATGTAAATCTAAATTAATTTTACTTCAAATGTCTTTGAAGTTGCCTTAGGACTCTCCCCCAACTATCTTTTTAACCATTGCTACGGGGTATCTGGTAGTTGATCAATCTCATATATGTTAGTTTTTTATTGACTTGAATCTCGTTGTTGTGGCATGGGCAACACTCCAGGCTGACCAACACGCGCTTTAAGTCGCCGCAAATATTTGCTTAAGAAATTTTCAGGCATCGTTCTGTTGACTTTTAAGCCTTTTTATACGCTACACGTAATACCCTTTCCCAGGTGCTAATATTATTACGCCGAGCCTATATGTTTGAAAATAGAAAAATATATTAAATAAGTGCCCAAAATAAAAGAGGAACAATTAATCATCACGCGTTAATCGGGTTGTACTTAGAAAGTGCTCCAAAAAGCGCGCAATAGTATTTTGAAGAAAGGCGTTCGCGTCAAGTGCCCCAAAAAGTAGGCAATAGTAAATATATATATGTTTTGTATTATTGTAAGGAAGAACTTGCTCATCAAAGACAGAGAGAGGGATATAGAGAGCGAGAGAGAAAAAGAGATAGTGAGAGTATTCACTTTGCGGCCAAAATTTTCCATGTTTTGTTTTTACTTGCTTCACTTAATTCATTTTGATATTTTTCTTGCTGTTTAATTTGCCGTATGCGATTAATTTTTTGCTTCGTCTCTTTTCAGTTTTTTGTTCATATTTCCTCTTTTTTTCCACATTTTTGAAAGATTGTGAGGGGTCCGCGTGCTGCGGCTTTAAATCAAAACTTCATCGGGCATAACAAATTCGTTTTGGGGGCTCTAGATGGAGCCTAGATGGTTGACATGGCTCTGACATATCACTCAACGGGGCAGCTGGCCGGACTAGTCCGACTGGCCGTCCTGGCCACCACCTGTAAATGCTACTGAGATGTGGCCACCATGGCCAGTGACAAATTAGCAACATCAATTACAGAAATTTATTTTTCTGCCATGTTTGCATTGCCATGCCAAATACGCCCAAAAGCCGCCTTCAAACTCATTTGTTGTACTTAATTTGGGTGCTCTCAGTTATAGCAGCATCACCTCTCCCGCTCACTCTTGCATTCTCTCACACTCTGCTCCTCTGTGTCTGCTGTGATGTGTGCGAGGGGAACGGGCAGGCAGTTTGTGTGCTCGTGGAACGGAAACAGTTGAAAAAGGGCAACGAAATGAGCATTTGGCATTGTTTTCTGTCTCGGTCAAGTGCGGTGCCCTCTCTCACTTCCCCACTCTTTTTGTCTCCCGGGAGCAATCTAAAGGCTGCGGGAGGGGGGGGAGAGAGGGACTGTTGTCGAGTGTTGAACCAAATGAGTTTTATGATGAGCTGCTGCGGCTCGTCGTTCGCTGCGGCTGTTGTTGATTTACGTTTGTTTTGTTTGCTTGCAAAATGCTTAGAAAGCAACATCAACTAACTGTTTACCGCACACACACACAAACACGCGTACATACCGTAAAAGATACGTACACACACACAGGGAACCTATCCACGATTGCATGTGACTGTACTGTGTGCGATAAAAACTCGAATTCTCGTGCTCAAAACAAAAGTTTTGCATTTGATTTATGTGCATTTCGGTTTAACTTTGTTTGTAGCGTAAAATAGTTGAGGCTAAAACTGAAAATCCGAAAAGGGAAAGTACAGTAGGGTGGGAGAGAGGCTGTGGTAGGGGTGCTCGACTGTGACACAACCGACAAAGTTGGTTTAGCCAGGGCAGTTCATAAATTCTAATCATTATGAATGCTTAGCCAAAAACTGAGATGGGAAAGTCCGAAGAATATAAAAACGTTTACAAATAGTATATATTTTCCCAGTACTAGTAGAGCATGCGGCGCGTGTGATTAAAGACCTCACATAAATATTACAGCAGAAGCACATTAATTTTCAGCCGAACTGAAACTGACACATTCGATTATATTCTTCCGATACAACAATAAAATTACAATGACCCATTTCTGATCAACTATTTGGTTTTGGTTATTATTAATTTAACTAACGGTAAACTAAATTGAGTACTTTCACACATTAATTATTGAAATTACTTAAGCAAAGTTCATCAAATAGGCTAAGGCCCTTAGATATTCATTCCCTCGGTAAGCTGGATACATTGAACCTCTAGAGAAATGCAGACATCATTTACCACACAAGTGTGGATTCATCATCATCATCCTCTCCAGGGGCGCAATTCAATCTGGTTTTCGGGTTCAGTGACCATTGTGCGATAGATAAGATAAGAGATCTTAAGTACGCCTTGCTGTCTCCAGGGAAACTGCAAAGGAATCCTTGGCTAAGCAATTGTTCGGTGAAAGCGAGCACTGCAGGCTACACTCAAGCTAATATCGAGTATGTATTTTAAAGTGAATATTCAATGATTATATATTTGTTTCATTTCGCTTTAAACTATTCAGTCAGTTCGGCTTGTTCATGTTTCTCATCAGTCACTGCAATAGAGTTTCGATATCAATGTGATTTCTACTGTGACCTCATAAAGCATATGCGGTGACACAGACTTCCCTGAGCACAACAAGCAATCAAAGCTCGAGTAGCATTCAATCATTGTCATTGACAGCGCTCAAAGCACCCTCTTTCGCGAACAACTACTATATAGATTTATGCATGTATGTATGTAAGTCGTATCCATATGTATATGTGCTATATATGTCGAGCTATGCATATAATGCTGGATATTCAAAGCGACCACATTATTCATATGTGCAACTTCAATTTACGGCTCATGAATACGACAACGCAAGCGCATCGAAATGCGTATTCGAATCTGAGTACGTATACGTAGCCAATCTCAATTCGAATTCCAATTCAACTTCAACTGCCACCGATTTTGGGGGGGTGGGGGTCGACTGGTGGCAATTCAAACAATTGCGCCGCAATTTATGCTATACAATTTGTGCGATGACCACAAACACTCACGAAGTTTTTCGATTTGCAAAACTATTTTTATGACGGCGCCTGCTACGATTTCTGATACGATTTTCGGCAATTGCGGACATTTCCCCGTGACCCCTCTCGCACCCGATTGGCATTTGAAGTGAACTCAAATGGTTTGCGTACGCTTTATTGACGCACATCTATCAGATACAACCGCATTTGACCAAGTGAGACGCAAACGACGACGACGACGACAACGCACATGTTTAAGTGCATTATGTATGACTCTCTATTTGTGTGTGTGTGTGTGTGTCCCACTCAACCAGCTGGCTTATCTGCTGAAAATACATATTTAAATGCGAATCGATTTTGGCTACCAAATGTCGCAGCAGTCCCAGCGGACTCTCGTGCTCGTCCCGTCTGCAGATTGCAGTCACGCTGGTTCTGGTCAACCCCAAATATCAACAAGTCGTCTGTCTTTACTGCACCCGCTCTACTCTGCCCGCTCTGCCCGTGACTTGCCTAAGCACTTGAGCCGCAAATCCTTTGGTTTGGGTCTGTGGCGCATTCACTCGGAATGAGACATTGTCATCGTCATTGGTTTATGCAAATATTGCGCACATGACGTTCCGCTCCTTATGTCGAGATTTTCCCCTTTTTTAATAATAAAATAAAAATGAACTTTCAAAAATGTTCAGAGTACACCGACGCGTAAATACGCTGACAAACTGGATTCATTCATATGCTGCATTATTTACCTGGTATTTTTTTTATTGTGGAAATACTTGAAAGCAACTTGGCCATTACATTAAAAAAATATTGCAGCTCTTTTGAGTTTTCTTGAGTATACAGTCGCGTAGCTTTTCGTTTTCTTTTTCTCTCCCTCTTGCTTGGGTCTTTAAAAGACGCTTGACACAAGCACGGTCGCATCCTTTTGTATTCAAGTGCACATACCCTTGAAATCACTCAGCATATCATGAATGTACTCGCATTTCTTGGGAATTCACATGCCTGATGTCTGTAAGCTGACGATCTAATGATGTGCAAATGTTTTGTTCTCCAGCCTCACAGAGAGTGGGATGAATTTCGCCGACTAATTTAAGAAAAATGTATTTTTGATTATATGAAATGAATTTTCTTATTCTGCTTTTGCTTTGTTTTCTTCGTATGCGTAATCGTTGTAATTTACAAATGTAGTGAGAGAGGGCGACCAGCGAACCCAATACGTATATGTACATACTTGGTGTGTATCGTCTTCGTATATATACGCAGTAGGAAATATATGAATATAGCGGAGCCAGTAATAATTTAGTATAAGCGTTTCTCGGGGCCTAAACAAATATTGTGGCATGCAGTTGGCGACTTAAATAAATTAGCTTTGATTATGGCCAAGGCCAGTTGGCTGCCGTTCTGCCACTCTCCGCCCCAGCCCCGGGCCTGTTGCTGAAGATTGAAATACTTACATAGAACAAATGCTTAATTATATTGTTTGGCCGACGACGACGCCGACGATGACGCAAAAGTGTAGGGATGGGAGGGAAGCACGAGAACAAAGAGCACGCAACAAGAAGACCAAAAGCTACGCATACAAATTGCCGGCGATTTGGACGAGAACAAATTGTAGAAGTGCCCTTGGGCCCTTTGCTGTTTAAGTGGCAAGTGGAAAGGCTATTTAAAACTGCTTGAAATTTAATGTAGTTTTTTTCTATTGCTTCACATTTATTATATATATATATATTTCTTTGCCATTTTAGGTTGTGCCTTGAGATCTTTTAGTCTACCTTTTGTTCTTCTATGCTATTTGCTTTTTTTTCGTTCATCCCTTTTGAAGTTGTGCTTTTATTTTAGTTACTGTTTCTATTTATCTTTCCTTCTACATTCTTTCGTTCTTGACACTTTGATTTTTTGTTTGACTTTGCCTTATGTTTTCGGCCCCCACACTTTCACTCCAATCTGGGCTGCTCTATACCATTAAAGCTCGGCAAACGTGCTATAAAAACCAAAGTAGCCCAATCAAAAACCCATGCACCTCAACGGACTAAAACAAAAACCCTATTTGCCTGACTCTTCCACGAGGAGGAGCTGAAAGTTTTTTCCCTTGGTCAGTGTTCAAGCTTAAGGAAGCGATAACTTCATCTATATTACGTATACGTATGCGTACATCTTCTTCCATCCCTGTTTGGGTTTTTGTTTTCACGGCTTGTTTATTTTTGCTTACACTTATCAAAATATTGGCGATACACACACATATTGTTTTGCGTTTTTTCTCTCTGTCTCTCTCCTTTCCATCTCTTTCTTGGCGAAGCATAAAGATATCGGGGAAAACAGAAACCGAAAATACATAAGAGGGAAACAGAAATTATCTTGCTGGCAGCCACATGCTGTTGAATTTTTCAGCAAGCCTGTGCGATTCTGTGCATGTGTGTGTATTTGCGAGTGTGTGTTTGTGGGTGTGTCGTAACTTTCACTTTGTTGCCCGAGTCCCCCACTCTGACCATTTGGCGCTATCGTCGCTTTATTTGCCCCGTCGCTGCTTAAGTTTCTTTTGCGTTACGCTTGAATTTCCTTGCCCCACTCGAACTTCGTTTGCTTTCGCTTTCGCTTTCGGCTTCTGCTTTTCCTTTTGCCATTCTTAGTCGCTGCTCTTTGCTGAGCTCAGCAGCTCATTTTCAATCGAGCATGTGCGCTGGCTCTGTGATTTTTCTATTCGCACGCAGCTCGCATTTCCACTCCCTCCCCCCCTTCTGGTTGCCTGGATTTTCCCTTTTTTCCGTTCGCTTTGTTTTTCGCATGCTATTTTCATAAATAAATTTGCATGTCAAATGACATTGTTTATGGTATTCCTATATGAGCGACACACTCATATATATTTCGACCCGAGACCATCGTCTTTTTGTCACACGTTGTTGACATCTTTGTTAAAATATGTTTACATGCTGAAATTAGTCTTTTGCCTTTGCCGTTTGCCATCGTCTTTCAGTTGCTCTTGCTCTTGCTTTGTTTGTCTGCCTGTCAAGAGTTGACAGACGAAATGAATTCGTAATTGAGTTTTTGGCTCTGTTTCCGTTGTTATATTTATGCCTACCCCACTGTCTTCCTTTCTCTAGATCCGCCACATCCATTTGATATTTCCATGCTTCATTTGAGACTGCAGCCTCATTCTTATTCTCGCTCAATCTGTGTTGGATATTAGCAACTTTATGTATGCATATTACATACAACATCTTGTTACATTCTTTTTAGCATATATGCAATTACAAGCAAGTTGGTTACACAACCTTCTCCCGCCTCTGGCGCCTTTTTGTCGGAATCAACGCTCTCTTATCTGCTTTCTGCTAATTATTTTCACTTTCTCATCACATTTACACAAGCAGAGACCATAATTATTGAAAACAAGCCTAGCGAAGCACATTTATTGCCTAGCCAAGCCTTGTTCTGTCGCTCCTCCGGCTTTATCCTTGCCGCCTGACTCCTGGCCCTTTGCTGGCCCGTTGATCCTCTTCAATGCCAATAAAATCATTTGCTGATTAGCGACTTCTGGGTAACAGAACACACACACGAGCTGGCATATCAGTAGCAAAATAACAACAACAACAATAATTTATAATATGCCTTTTTTTGTGCTTTGAGGGGATTGCGCATTCGCCGCTTAAGCCGGCAAAGAAAAGAAAATTATGTCACTGCTTATGTTGTGCTTTTCTTCTACTTTCGGTGACTTTCTTTATTTTGATAAGGGCGCGTGCTAGAAAGTTTTACCAAGAGCTCAAGGCTCAAGAGCGTACTGACTGCATGAGCTAATGTTGGCAAGAAAATGTTTTCCCGAACATAATTTTTGCTTTAACTGGTGGTATCAATCAGTGAGTTATACAACTTTTTATATTTTAATATATATAAAATCTACTTATTAATATAATATATTCGAAACTTATATTGAATTAAACCTGCAGCTTAGTCTCCATATCTCTATAAAATATATCGTCAGCTTTGCCAGCCAAGGCAAGTGTCGCTTACCAGCTTTAGTACGCGGTACCTTGTATACTTCTAGCTATCCCTGGCTTCTCTGCCCGCCTTCTCCTGCCCCCGACGACAGTTCGATAGTATTCACTCGGTACTCGGTATTGTCTGCGCGATGCCATCAACATCTTGATTGTCAGTCAGCAGCATGTAAATGTGTGTGTGTGTGCCTAGGCAGCTGCAGGAAAATGGCGGGAAAGTCAAAGCCCGAAAGTGCCAAGCAACGTCAACGGGCAGACCAAGCAGCTCAGCATAAAGTAATCTAATGACAGTCAGTCGGTAAGTACTGCCAAGCACTTACCATGCCGTACTGCGAGTCTGTCGCGCTGGCACCTTGAAGATGCTGCTCTGCGGCTGCTGCTGCTGCTGTCGTTATTCCCAGGACGCAAATTATGCATTAAGCTGTAGAAAAATGCCGCATAATGTTATCAGGCCGAGGCCGAGTTGGTACGGGGCAAGTCATGGTGGCGAAACAAGGCAACGAGAACCGGAGACCAACACCAGCACTGGCATAGGATTTGGAAACTGTCGCTGGCTTCGGCTTCGGCTTCGGCTTCATCACCGACTACAGCTCCAACTGTGGCTCAGTTGCCTGCCCAAAATGCAAAGGTTATTTCCTGTTTGCCTGTGTGTGAGTGTGTGTGTGTGTCTGTGTGCGCATTTAGGTGCTTTTTGCTTTAGTTGGATGATTCAGCAGCGAAAGCCGCAATCAAAATGTGTAAATTAGCACTTAATGCAACTGGGCCCAACACATCCCCATCCCATTGCCGTGTCAAGCGAGCATGGCTCGTGGCTGTGACAACGTTTCGGCTACGCAATGACTGCCGTCTACACAGACTACCGACTGTCACTCGTTCGTGGTTTCGTTTGTCAAATGTGTCGCCTGTCGCCTTGTCGACTGTGGAGTGTCTAATAGCGAGTGCTGCTGCTGCTGTTGCTGGTCGACCTGCATTCATAGTAAATTTCAAGGCAAATTGCAATTTCCACTTTAATCTCCGTTGCACTGCGGTACAGGCAAAGCCAGAGCGCACTACTCTGTCATGGCCCACAGTGAGTCAGTCTCATCTCTCGGCTCGACTCAATGCCAACGGTCGCAGCTTATAATTTCGTTTATAATTACATTGAAATCAAAAGCAAAACTCAAGCTGCAACTGCGGCCATGGCATCTGCCGTTGCTTGCTGCAACAGTTGCAGCTGCATTTGCTGGCAAAAACTTTCCACCTGCCGGCGACACTTACCTAATTAGCTCAACGTTACCTCTGACAGCAGCGACCGTTGCCATGTACTCGACAATGTGTGTGTCTGTGTCTGTGTGTGTGTTGGCGACTAAACCTTGTTGGGGCACATGACAATTTGAATTTTCTGGCTGCCGGTCCTGTGACCAATTGGCCCGCGTGTAATATCCGTAAGCCAGAAAGCGGAGCCACATTGGGGCAAAGCCTTAAAAAAACATTAATTTTGAAAATTGATATTTTCTTTTTGAGTTATTTACAAATAGGGTTTATTGATTTTAAAGTACATTTACTTTTGGTATTGGTTCCACTGTGCATAATTGTACTGTGTAGTTATTGCACCATGTGCCGAAGTCCAAATTATTACTGTATGACTCAGTAGTTTGTTCATTAATTATTCAAAGCAAATTGATTATATTTAAGCTGCCAAAAGACCAGCAAATATTTTCCGAAATTGCAACGGACAACTTCGCTTTGTTTAACAGCAAATTTGCTATGCATTAAATTTTGTTGCTTTCCACACAGGGAAATTTGAAAATAGAAGATAAACACAAAGTAATGAAGTAAAATAGCAGATAATTTTTAAATTTGAAAATAATTTATAAATTTCACATAAACATGTATAGAAATCTCATATATAAATAGTCGCATTATCTTATTATGTAAATTCAATTTGAATTTACAATTATTTATAATATCAAATAGTTGAACAAATCGAAAAGTTGTAAATTTCCATCATGCACCTACAATATATTGTATTTCAAATGGGAAACTTTTTAAATTAATTGAAATTTGATGTCAGTTTCTCCCAATTTGTGTCCAGTTGCAATTCTGTGTTTTTTCCCAATATCCTTTGATATGTTCAATATCAATGAGAGCTGTCATTTGCCACAGCCCTATTGGCTCATTGTCATATGCCGTTGACAGACATTTAAATGACATGCTGCAAATATCACAACTAAATGCGGCGAACGCCCAATGGAACTGTTTCAGAGGGGGAGAGTAGGAGTAGGAGTAGCTTGCTCTCCTGTGGAGCTGCTTTTCTGCTCTGCTCATATGGAGTCTCTGGCAGGCATTTTCTGCACTTGCCAAACCTTTTTCTAATAACACAAGCCAATTTATAGATAGAGACAGCCTGAAACATAGAGAGGAAAGAAAAGAGACAGGCCAAAGTAATAAGCAAATACTTGGCATAATTTGTTGGCCAAGGACTTTTAGGAATACACAGCCAGTGGGCAGGCAGTCGGGCTGTCTGGATGTTCCTCGGGATGCGGCGACAAACGTTGGGCAAATTTCAACTTCCACGCCAGGGGACAGTGACCACTGACGTAATCAAATCGACAATCAGTAAAAGATATGTGTGCGCATCAATGTGCCCGAAGGGTTGGATCCGGTAAATGGCGTGGGCACCGAGAGGGTAGTTCAAGCATTAAGTGAGCGAAAAGAGAATGAAAACCAGAAGGAGATAGGGAGGGAATGCGAGAAAAAAAGGGACGCGTGTCCGGCGTGTGGCTGCCTTGCCTGCAGCATATTTGGCCTGCCCCTAACAGTGCGTAAATTGCCATTTTCAAACCCATTTCAATATATTTTTTGGGGAATCTGCAAAGTTGCCTGGGTATTGTGGCATAAATTGTTACCCAGTGCGAGTCCGAGGACATTGGCGACTTTTATTGCTTTTGCAGTCGCTCTTCTGATTGTGCCACTGTCTATCTAGCTGTCTCTCTCTCTGTCAGTTCTGTCAGTTGTTAGCTGCCACTGCTACTGCTGCTGATGACTGGCGACTTTTGAATATCGACTGCTGTTGACTCTCCTGTCTTCTGTCTGTCTCTCAAATTGCGCATACGCCGCGTGTAACGCGACTCGCAAACAGAAACTTCAATTGTCAACGGGCTGCTGCACTCACACTCACTCCTGTTGCTGCTGTATTGTGTTATTGCGCTTTCATTTTATTGTCAGCCGACACACGGCCACGGCAACAGACCGATAGACAGACAGTCTTTGATGTTGCCCCGTCCTCGCCTCACTCCGCAGAAGTATGCAAAGCATTTTACAGCTTCCAGTGTAAATTGCGCACATAAGCGAAACGCACGTGCACAAAATGGCAGCACATCCTTTTCACAGCTACACACCATCGCACACACACACACACACAGAGTGAGAGACCTTCATAAGCACGCCCACAAATGCCTCGGCGAAGGCGTTGCATACTTTTCGGCCAGCTAAATACCACACACAGCTTGCGAAGAGGCGGCGCAGTTTGATCGAAATTTAATGTTTCTTGGCGAACAGAGAAAAAATGTGTTTCGTTTTTGAAAGGGCATTTAACACTAATATATATGCGAGGGTTGGATAAATGGAAAATGGAACAGCCACATTGCAATTCTATTCCAATTATATGCAATTCATTTCCAATTTTTATCCAATTCAAATATTTATTATTAATTTATTTTAATATGTTTTCTATCACTTTTAAACAAAAGTTCGTCACGTAAACTTTCGGTTTAAGTTTCCTTCAACAGTTTCGGTGAAATTATCTTTTGTTTTAGATTTTTGATGGCATTGCTTCTACAAGATACTGCACAAACTGCCCTTGCTTACTCTGGTACTACAAATAGCTCCATGGCTGACACGCCAATGCCTTGCTTACATTATATTTTATAATCATTTTACAAGCGGTGTGATGTTTAGAATGTTACCAAAAGTTGCTTCATTGCGCGCTATGAAAGTTGCCGTTTCCATGTGGCTTTCCAGGCAACTCGGCTCAGCTGTTGTCCTGCTGCTGCTGCTGCTGCCGGTGGCGTTGTTATTATTATTGTTGCTTTAGTTGCTGGCGGGCAAAAAGTTGATGCCGCCACATGGCAGCTGTTTTGGCAGTTTTATAGTGTTGGCCATAAAGTACTTAAAAGTTTCATTTTACGCCTATTTTGTAGCCCGGTGCCCCATTATCAGAGCCACGATGCTACCGCTGATGATGGTGACCTGGCTGGCCGAGGAACAGCTAGAGACGGCAAGTGGAAATGGAACGAGTGAGGGCAGCACCAGTGGCAGTGTAACCTGTGCAGCTGCTTGCGTCATGCTGCAAAATCCAATTTGCTAACAATTTAACAATCATTGCTTTTAGCTGGCAAACAGTCGAGTGTTGCACACACATTCGCACGCACAGGGACGCCCACTATTACGGTGGCCATTTTAATTGCTTGCCTAAACAAATAATTTTTGAGTAGCATACTTTCGAGGGCGACCAACACTTGTGTCTGCGTTGCTGCCGCCTGCTGCCAATTGCCGGCAAAAGAGCAAAAAAGGTCAGCAAGCCCCCGAAGAAGAAAGAGTCAACACGGGAGAATGAGAGAAGCAGCGAGAACGATAGAGAAACTGTCTTGGTAATTGCGACTGCTCAAACTTTGTGCCTAACAATAAGTTGCGTCTTTGCTAAAGGCTCTCGCCGGCGTTCGCTTTTGGACCCGACTTCTGCGCAGCTATATCAATATCTTCTTTCTAGATTTTTAACCTGCTACTATTTCCGACACTTGTACCGCCTTTTACAGCGGTCTTTTCGTAAACCATTTCATACAATTTATTTTCCACTTTACTTTGCACTTTGCACCAACGATGGTTGTTTCTTCTGTGAGAACGTGAACTTATTCTCGCTTACAACTTGAAGTGTGTTCGTAACTCGAGAGAGAATGATAACGGTTGCCAGCCAGGGCTGGCCATGAGTGACTGAAATGCATTCAACTTACAACGCGAAAATTGATTGTGGTCAATTAGAAAGATGCGGGAACTATGAAAAGTTCTGGTAATTGGGCATTGTTGGATGAGTGGGGAAAACGAGAAAAGCAGAAAATTGGCAGCAACTTGATTTCAATGGAAGTACAATAGCTTAGGTAATAGAGGAACTTGTTGAGAAAACGTTGATAGACCATAGATTGAAAGCAAATTTTTGAATTTGAAAATAATACAATAAATTATTATATATCGAGTACTCTTTAAAACCATTTATTGCCTTGCGTAGACTCTCTTCAACTGGTTGCTTATCAAAGTAGTATTCCACTCACTTCCCCTTACAAGTTTGTAGCTGCTTTTAATGACCCCACACAGTTTTCTATGCTATTTTATAGCTTGTCAAGTCATAAAGAAGTTTCCGCATTGTTTGTGGCAAAATACTTGAGAATATTTTCTATAGCGAGGGGGTTCAGGGAGGTGCGCAGATGGCAACATGACTAGCGTCTGTCGCTGACCCCCCCCCACTTTTCGTTCAAGTATCTCCGCGAGCGCATTCAATTTTTATGCGCTAATAAAAATGCAAAACGCGAACAACCGAAGGCAAACATAAATCGCATGAAATCCAAATTAAATGCATGACCAATGCGACCCTCGCCTCGCAAGCGCCAAGCGGGATTCATTCAGATTGCTTCACCTTCCACTCCTGTTCCCTCATGTCGGGCAATGTGCTTTGTGTGTGTGTGCCGACCATTTGCGGTACCCCAGCGGCTGTTCCAGTTCGTAATTTGTGCGCGATTCGCGCGTTGATTTGCCCAGTTCGCCCCTTTTTTGAGTAATGTGGGTGTGGCACTTGTGGCTGGCATTTGGCATTCCCCAGATTGCTTACTCTTGCCGCCATCGCCATCGCTTGCTTGCTTGCATTGCCACCTCTGTGCTCCTCGCATACCGACTCCGGTTGCATGTCTATGCATGTAAATGTTTTCATGCTCGAGACGCAAGTGTGTAGCTGCAGCACGATGGGGACAGGTAGCTGTACGGGTACGGTAGTTCGTTGGGTGCATTGCCTGGGACCGTGGTATCCTTGCCCGACCCGACTAGGTACTTTCGCTTTGTGTTTGCACAAGCGACCGTTGTGGTTGAAAGGTGAACATGGCGGCGCTGGCACGGCGCTTCCCCGGTCGCTAGATGAAAAATAAACAGTATGCGGAGAGATGCACACCCTGTACTCTTCCTCATCGTCTCAGGCGTTCATCATCGCTCTCTACCTTGCTTTGCTTTGCGTTGCCATTCAAGATGATTTACAGCGCTTTGTGTCGCGTTGTGCCGAGGCAGCTGGTGGTCAGGGATGGCATGGAGCGAGCACATCCTTTGCTCATTTGCCTTGTGCAAATGTCGCATAATCGTCGCTGTTAAAGACGCCATGCTCCATTGGTCGGACATGCATTGCAATTGGAGACGGGGTCGCTCCTGTCCTCCCCTTCAAAGCGATGCCTTCTTCTGCCTTGTTTTTTCTTATTTTTTTTTGCATGCCGTATTTGCTGTCTGGCAGCGTCGTGGCCTTTGTGCGCAAAACTTTGCCGTAAAAGCAACGGCACAATGAAAATAATAATAAAGCACTTGAAACAAACGTTTTCAGTAAATTTAACATTAGCTGCTTTTGTGAAAATAATCAGCGAAAGGTTCGTTGTGCCGTGCGCCGGAACCGACGAGGCGGATGCCGGGCGGAGTGGGGGGCAACGCTCGGTGCCTAACATTAGTCAGGTTGGAGAGAAGTGAAGGCGTGTGCTAGGCGAAAACTTTTCTTGTTCGCCTGCAAGTAGGCAACATTCTTTGTTGTTTGCTATTATTATACTTACTTGCCATGCATGCGTGTGTGCAAAAGTGTGTGCCTGTATGGGTGGGTGTGCGTGTGTGCGAGTGTCTGCATGTTTATGTTTGAGCGTGTGCCTGCCTCGCTGCCTGCTATATTTACAAACTCCGTAGCACACTTTTCAGCTTGCGTGGCTGTTGTGTGTTAAGGTTAAGAGTTGCCAAGTCCTCGCACAGACTTGCTGCCTCTTCTTCTTCTTGCTCCGCAGCCATTGCGCACTCTTGCTGGCATCGGTGCCGTCAACTGTGCAGCACATTTCTGATTTATGTGGCGACGCTCGCGTAGAATCGAGCCAAAGCAACACAGCAAGCGGACTTTGCATACTTTCAGGCGCACCGCGATTCATACACGAATACACATGGATATAAGTATTAACGTACATATATATATTATGTAGAGTTGTTGTTGTACTTTTTTTCTGGCCGCCAAAGTGGGCAAATTATTTCAATTTCTATTATCGCATTTTATGATTGCTGCCGGAGCTGCTGCTGCGGTTGCCGCTTTTTATTTAACAAATTTTCCTGGAAAATTCACAGGCATTTTCGGTTGTGTTTTGCTTTGTTTTTCGTGCCCTGGCGTTGTTGTTGTCGTTGCTGTTCTTGTTACATGCCTGTTGTTGCTGGGTTCATGGCGCTTTGTGGTTTATTAGCCCAGTTTCTTAATGCCAAGTTTCAGTGCCTTATGCATATTTCTACCTGTATTATTATGATTGTTGTGCGCCCAGTTTACCGCACGCTTTTCCTATATATTTCGTTTTAGTATTTCAGACTTGTTTATTGCGAAAATTCCATTACCTTTCTTACGAATGTAATTACGATTTCGTAAAAAGTGAAACTCAATTGTCACAGTTGATGTCGAGATTTCAGTTTTCTAAACTGTAAACTGAATTTCGAAAGTTTTCCTGTTGCTTGAGTATGACAATAGAATGGCAAAGTCCGATGCAAGTTAAGCAGTTCGACAAGGTTTCAGCTTGGTTTACCAGAAAATGCCAATGGATTTTGTCAAATGCAGTGTGAAAATGAATTGTATTGCAGGATTGTGAATTCAACGACGAAAAACTATAAAAATTCCATTTAACATGTCAGCTGGAATTTCAGGAATTTTGTCAAAGTGCAAAGCGTTGATATAGGAGCTTGGTATTTGATGTAAAAAATAATAATTATGGATAAATTTCAGAGCACGCATGTTAATCAAATTTTGGATAAGATTTACAGCTGCATAAAATAATAATAAATTTAAATTCAATAGTTATTATACTTGACTATCGATGCAAACTGTTAAAATTGTTGGCAGGTGATATCACATGACCTAGTCAATGGTATTGATTGTTAGTCGCTTTCAAGAAAACAAGACATCTAACATATTTTGTATTCCGATCTCTGCAGTTAATGTCATGTTGCATGTCTGCCAGTGTCACCGACACCCCTCACTCTCTTCACTCTCCTGCTTTAGAGCAGCTGGCCCACTGTCGACAAAGTGTTTATTTTGTAACAATTCTCTTACAATTGGCTCGCACTTACTTGAGCATCTACTTGAAGCATCCGGTTTCGGGCTGGAGCCATTCGCCATTGCCATTTTCCGTTTCCTGCCTCGACTTTTATGTCTGCGTTTCCGCTTTCGACGCTTGCCAGGAGTTTTATGCGTTGTGCTCTAATTTTTTAAGCCAATAGTTGTCCAATCAATTTCCAGTGCTGGCCACTAGCTTAAATCTACATAAAAATTCGACTAAGGCGATTGCGAAGCACATTCGAGAAGGTCTTGAAGTAGACGTCAGACGAGCTCGTTGCTTAGCAGAATGGGATGAAGAAAAGGTGCAGAGAATAATGTGCAGTGTCTGGCTTGTCTGCCATATGTGAATTTAAATTCTGCTTAGCCGCGGACAGTAATAACAAAAGCAGCAGTAGCAATAACTGAAACAAAGAGGAAATGCGACTGAGAATCATATAAAGAATGGTTGCCAAAAAATCCGAGAGAGTTTGAGGAAAAAGTAGAGAGAAGCTGCAGCAGTGCACAATGAATAGATAACCTGTACTAAGTCCAATTGAAAGTGGTATACGCAAACGAAAATCAAGTAAAGGTGCTACTCCTCTTAGCAATCCAAGAATTACTTTGCTCTCACAACTGCTGCAGGGTATCTCTTAGTCGAGTTAAAACATAGTCTAGCCTGCGCTGTTGATTCTATCTGGTGGCGCATTAAACGTGCATACATACACATAGATATAGATATTTTTGGCAAAGCTTCTGTCAGACAACATTGGTATTGGGATTGGGATTGCCTTTTGCTGCAGCCAGCATAATTGTTGTAGTTGTTGTGACTGTAGGGAAAAATTGAAAAACAAATTGCTGACATGGAAAACAATGCATCAAATATTGAAAAGGCAGTAAGTCAGGAAGAAAGAAGGGCCAGCCGGCTCGTAAGCCAGTCAGTGAGTGTGGCATGTGGCAGGCATGGCGCATGCCTGTGCTGCAATTAATGAAAAATTCTTAGCCAAATTAATTTTTTAAGGCAACCCAGCAACACCTATCTAGCCGAGCGAGGGGAGTAGCAAGAAGCCTGCCAAAAATATGGGTCATGTTTGCCATGGTGTAATGTGTAGAATGATTGCAACTTTAAAAAGCAAACAACAAGCACAGTGCAGCACAGCAAGCGTCCCATCGAGTGGGCGAATGAGCAAACAATGCAAACAACAAACTGACAGCAGGATGAGGCTCAGACTTTGACTCAGACTCAGATGCAGTGAAATGTAGTCGAGACGAAGTGGCAGGGGTACAGCTGCAGTTGCAGCAAACAAACAGACGGAACGTCCATACAAATGCAGCATGAGAGGAGACTGCAACTGAAACTGGGCCTGTCGTCACCGGGCCACATGCATCATGTATGCAGTCAGCAAATGCTGCTGAGCGGCAGCCACCGGATAAGGTATCGACAGCAGCAGACTGAGCAAAGCCTTTCGCTGCAATTGCATCTGCTTCATTGCAACGTGGCAGCGACATGCAGCAGGCAGCTCAGTCGCAGCCCATCTTATGTGCTCTCTAGCTCTTACTGTAGTAGTTGTTGCTGCTGCTGCTGTTGCTGATGCTGCTGCTACAATTGCCGCTGATTGTAAAAGTATCTGCAAGTAAAAATGGCAACCTAAGCTCAGGGCTGCAAGCATTAAATAAAACATCAGTTTGCTCTTTTCTGTATGATTTCCGCTCAGGCAACTTCAAAACTATCATGCCACAAGCAAAATTTACGAAGTGTTGGATAATGTTTTTAAATAATTGTGTAATATAGAGTATTTTTATGTTGTAAGATTAAGTAAATGCACCTTTGACTTAATAATTTCATTCTCTTGTTTTTTTGTAGAGTTATTTGCTCACATTTTAAATCGCTAAGTGGATTTCTTCTAGTTGCAGGTTTCCTAACAGTAGGAAACAGTTTCTTGTAAATTGTTTTATATTATTCAACACTGAATTTGATGCTCTCCGTAGAATGCATAGCAAAGGAAAAGTAAATGTAGCCCTGGTTGGTTAACAACTTCACTCGATTGCTGATTACAAAAGTATCTATAGGACAAGGAGCACACGAAGATGATCATTGACATGCAACTGGGAAGTTTATACCTGACTGTCTGTCCGCTGCCTGTCTACCTGTCTCTTGGGTGCTGCCACCCTGCACTCAAGCAGTCAACACCCCGGGCTTCGTCTGGGTGCATCAAGCGGCAATAAAAGTCGTAAGAGTAAGCCGCTCTCAAAGCAGGAGCGAGAGAAGGGAGAATCGTAGCTGGGGACCAACGACAGGCGCTTGAATATGCTTGATTTAGTAAGTTGGCAAGCAAATGCTCTCTCGCTCTTTCGTCTGTATTACAGGTAACTCTGCACTCGCGAATTGCGGCTCAACATTCGCCCGGAAGGCAATTAAAAATACGATTTTAAATGTTTCTGAAGTGTCTGGCAAATGATTTGTAAAAACATCAGCGAACTGTTAACAATTGTGATTACCGTAGAACTCAGGGAACGACTGACTGACAGTGGGGGTGGCTAAGTGAATAAGTCAACAACATATGTGTGTGTGTGTGAGTGCGAGTGAATGCTCGCTTGCTGCCTTCGCCTGTGGTATACCTCAAAGCGCTTGCCTGATTAAAATTGCCAAAGGCAGCAACAGCAGGAGCATCGGCAGCAGCTCAGGAAAAGTACTAACGCTAAGAGAAAAAACCCTTTTAACCCAGATTGAAAAACTCGAAATTAGTTTTCATTTATGTTGGCTGCCATTTGCCTGCCTGCTGCCTTCCCCCGTCATCTCCATCTCTGTTGAATGTGCTCGGATCAGAGTTTTTACTGCGCCTGCAGTTAATTTTTAATGCCTCGCATCTAAAACTGTTGCTCGGCATGTTATTATGCGTGTTATGTGTGCATGGCCATTACCAACAACACCAGCAGCAACCGCAGCAACAACAACAACACTAATAACAATAAAAAGCTACAAAGGGCAGCAGCAAAGACTGGTCAAGGCAAGGCCGCACCAGGGCGCATCCACATAAAGCTGCACACTTTGTATCCTGGCTTAATGCTAATGCATAAAAATAACATCACTTCTGCAGCTGCATGCAGCTGTAGCTGGCTAGGATTGCCACATTCCCGCAAACGGAAACAGCAAAAAATCTAAATAGAAAAATTCCCAAATAAACATAAATTGGTATGTAAAATAGTAAATTAGTTTTAAGCTCAGGGTAATACAGGATTAAGGTTTATCTGCGATTAAAGAAAGCAAAAAGTACTCAATATACATATATCTAGTTAAATCTCATTCATCCCCATTTCAAATGATTCTAGTAGGACAAGCAATTAAATAAAGCAACAATTAAACAATTTACTGCCCGTTGTTCACACGATTACACCAACAACTTGCCGCGGGAATTAAAGAAAAACAGTTATTTTGTTTTCGATTCTCAAATCGTTTTCTCTTCGATTTCGCAAACTTTTATTGAAACTTCTGTTTTCTGCAGGTTGTAAGCAAAGTTTTGCTTTTCAATACACAACTTATTCTTATCATAGTCAATCTGTTTATGTTTGTGGCATGCGAAACTTTGCAAAATAAAATAAAACCAGAGTGCAGCATTCTGGGAACACACACAGCTGCATACAGGCACACAGGCACAGTGAAGTGAAGTGCAGGTCCAGTTAGCTCGATTCAATCGATTTCCGTTTAGCAGAGCAGCGAACCACTAAAAAAGTTCCCTCTCGATTGGCAGTTCTTGTGCTCTCTTCTCTTGTTGCCATGTTGAATGCATATTGTTTGTGTTTGTTATTTGCATGCATGTGAGTGTGTGGGAGTGTGCGAGTGAATGTGTTGTTCTTTGCACTCTCACTTTACCGTTGGCACATTTGCGTAGTCACCGTTTGTTGTTGTGCTCTGTTCCTGTTTAGCTCTTTTTTCTTCATTTGTCAGCTCTCTTCACGTCTCTCTCCATTCCGTTCTGCTCTTTTCTGTAGAAATTATTAGATTGACCCAGTAATGCGAAGCGTGGCATGTGTTGTTTCCTTCCTGCAAACGCAAGCAAATGGAAAACCTGTAAACAAAAAGAAATAACTAACAGCATTTTTAGCGATTCGAAGAAACCAAGTTAAAACACTCTGCATGGCAGATGAAAAGCTTCCTTCTAATTTCAGAGGCGAAGCAAAGCGCAGGCATCCGAAATTAATTGCCCAGAGCAAGCAGAAAAAGCAATTAACTTGCGAGCAGTATGTATTTTATATACCTGTTCCGATACCCTGTACCCATAAAATTGCCAATGGGGTGTTGTACGATGTAAGCAGATGTTAGGCTTGCAGTGCGTGGTATCACCTGTTCAGTTTTTTCTCTCAAGGATTTGCAATTTTTTGCTTCTTTGTTTTATAATTTAATGTGGCATTCCGTTCTTTGTTTTTTATGCATTGCCATAAATCAGATGAAAAGCACCATAAGTGGAATTCAAATGTTGGCCAGATGGCTTGGTAAACTTGTCCTGGAACTTGCTTCTTCGGCTGCCACATGTGGTGACTGCTGCTCGCATCCTTCTTGTGAATAATTCATATTTTATTTGCTTGCAAAATGAACCTCACCTGCGCAATCAAAAGCAGGCGAAGAATATTAAAAATTATTATTATTTTTTGATTTACGATTAAGTTTATGTTCACTACCTATCCCCCTTCTCACCCTTATCATTCACACTTGCTTTTTCTGTACGGCAATTGGATATTTTTATGGCCGAAAAATATCGTTAAAAATTAATGGGCACTGCCGGAAGAGTTAATTTCAAAAGTATGCATATATTTTGTTTTTGCGAAAAATAAAATAAATTAATTTCCTACACAATAAAATATTAATGAATTAGAAACTAAGGCCTTAGAATGTTGGGGTGAAATCTTAAAGATGAACAACAGCTTATATTTTATGAAGGTCATTTTTGCAGATTAAAGAGCAGAAGATTAAACCTTTTTCGGGATCTGTCTTTCGCCAAATTTAAATAATTTGCATTTTCTTTCTCTCTCATAACTGGGCCTAATTCAATAACGGGTGTGGGCAATAATAAAAAAAGGGAAGTGGAACCAAAAAAAGCACCGAGGAAAAAGGGAGGTACCAGGAAAGGAGCTGGCAACAATTTAAAGCGTAACCGCAGGCGTTGCCTTTTTTACAGTGGTCAGCGGTCAGTTGAAAACAGAAACAAAATGAAGAACAAAAAATCGAAAAACGTTTCTATGGCCGACAATGGAAAATAATACAAAACACAAAGCGAAAATGGCAAACAATTTTGGTTGAGGCGTTGCAATTAATAAAGGCCACACACGATGAAGCAGGCGCAGGACATTGACATGCCAGCAACAACAACAAATACAACTGAAACAACAACAGCAACTCAGTGAGGAACCACAAAAAAAAGGCGTAACCAGCGGCCGCTTGCAGCTGAAGGCACATAAATTAGGGGCGTGTCGTACATTGCGCAGCACACAAATGCTTGACAGCGTTTTGTGGTGTGTGTGCGAGTGTGTGTTGGAGTTGTTGTTGCTGTTTTTTGTTGCCTTTCCTCTTCCGCTCTCTCTTGCTTGCCTGTTTTTTTTTTCATACTCTATGTGTGGTGTGTGGTGCGGCAAGTAAATCTTCAATGTTGTTGCACAAGCGATAAGGCAAGATAAATGAGACTTTAATGCAAAATAAATTAAGCACTTGTCGTGTGTATTATGTGACGCCATCGGGCCAAGTGAAGTTTGTCGTAGCCCGAACCCAGTCGACGCAACTCAACTGGCCTGGACTGGCATGCCAGGAATGACATTTGATTATCACGCGGTTTCAGCGCGTCTTTGCCAGCACGCAAAACGCGCGCGCAACATAAATCAACGACAGCGTTGACATCGCCGACGCCAGCGCCGTCGTCGTCGTCGTCGTTGAGGTCGACATTCACGTCGTGTTTGGCATAACAATGCCAGCTGCCTTTAATTAAACTACACTTAGAGTTGTCTATTGCGCGGATCTGTTGCGGGAGCAGATAGCGACAGCTTGCAGTGCATTGCCGTGCCGAGTGTACCGCAAAGAGAATTGCGCGCTGAAAAGTATGCTATACATTTCATTGAATTCATTCGCACTAAGTGCAACGTGTCACTTTCTGCAACTGAGCGAAGCGTTTTCATATTCAAAATGATCTATTGAATTAATGCTGCTTAAGCAACATACCGATTGGAATTGTGATTGTCTTGGGTAATTCATATAACTTATAATTCATATGTGTTTGTATAATTTCTGTTTTAAATTCAATTTTCTGAATTTTGTTGAAAGTGTTCTTACAGCATTAAGTAAGGGAATTCCGCGGCAAAACGAAAAACTTAATAAATATTTAAATAATATTTATGTGTTAAAGCTGTATCAGAATAATCCAAAAACATCTACAGGAACTGCAAACTTGTTTAATTCACTTTTTAAAAGCATATTTAATTATTAAAGCGTGATTCTTCTTGCTGTATCCAACCTAAACCGATGCAGACAAACACAAGCATGCATGTACATCAGTTTATGGGCTTACGTGAATAGTATATCGTATGCAGACATATGTGCATATATGCTGGTGTTTGCTATCATCTTCATCTATCGCACACACGCGATCGCTTTGCTATTAGGCTCGGGCACGCAACACTTAAATGGCTTTTGAACCGTTTGACCGTTACGAACTCAAGTGTTAATACATATGTACATGCAGCGAGCAAATTAAGATTAAAGTAAAAACTGAGAAGCTTAAATTAAAAATCCATTGTGTTGCAATTGTTTTGTAAACCTTAATGCTAATTGCATTTCAAATCCTTAAATAATTAATTTTTAATTAATTTGTTGTTGCACTATAAGCTTTATCTTGTCGTACAGATCTCTCTTCTATCTGCAAGCTTCACTCCTCCTCACTCTGCGGTCCGTCATTGTCCGTCTTCGGTCGTATGTCGCCTTTAGCTGTTTGTTTGCTTGATATGCTCGTTTTGCCAGACGAAAACAAACACTGCGTTTGCTTTTCATTATAATAAATTAATTGTTTGCACGGTTCGCTGCCTCAATTGATTTTTGTGCATACATATTTAATGCCCTCCTTTGGCAATAAGTTTGTGTTTGCTCGGAACTGCTGCAGCCCGGCGGGCCAAGACGAGGATTATACGATAATTTGGCTCTCCTCCGCTTCCGTGTCTCGCGTGATGCAGGTGATTAACAACAGAGACGCCGGTTTCGTTCCACGCAAGCGTCAGGTGTGATTGTTATCATTTCCAGTCTGAAGTCTCACCTCGGGGGTGGTCTATTCATAAAATGTTAGATTAGATAAATATATCGTTGCCACAGCTTTGAACTTGTTTTTCGACTGACAGACAACTAAGTTGCAGACAAACTCGCGTTTTTTATGGCTTTAAAATGTATTCTAAAGTGTTTTAAGCATTTAGTAAAATTGTAAACGTTTTTTCCAATTAGTTTGTTAATTATTTCTGGCTGCCATAAATTTAATTCGGGTTCATTGCAATGGGTAAATGTTAAATTAATAAACGTTGTAGTTAGTCTATATATTTTTCGAATTAACATATACATATATATCCATATTTATACAGCGCAGTTTTCCCGTATGGCATAAATTAATGAAATTGTTCATTTCCGTTGTCTAATTAAAAAGGATAGTTGGAGGCAGAAAAAAACTACGGGGCGTGTAATTTACAATTCAATATTCAATTAAAATGTGCCTTGCAATTAAATCCTATTCTACAGTGAGCACTGTGTGAATTGAACACGATCATATATATTAAAGAAAACAAATAAAAGGCTACAAATATGGGAAAAACCAATGAAAATTGATGTAAATAAATTCTCTGAAATTTACGTTGTTCGTTTTTACTGCTGTACTACTTTATTTTCTTTATAAACACAATGAATAGCTTTATTTGATATAACTCAGTGCGATTTATTGTTTTTGTTTGTTTTTTTTCAGTTTTTTATTCGACTTGTGATATTCATGAGCCTCACTCAGTGAAAGATGAGTTCATTTGCCACTGCAATGTGCGTGTATAAAAAATCTAACTGAACTTTATAAATAATCGCTATTTCAGTAGATTGCAAATTGTATCTGTACGATTTATGGCACAAGCAGCTGTTCCATTGAACTATTGCTCAATTATGCAAAGTAATGCGCCATATTTGACCACTTTCTGATTCACAAACATTAATTAATTATTCTATATATTTATAACATATAGTCTAGTTCGGATATGCAGTTTGGCAAATTGAATTTGCGATGCAAGTTTGTCAGTTTGACAAGCGCTTTGGTTGCGTAATTTTCAAAATTAATTGAATGTCAAATTTTAATTAATTTGAGCACATTTGTCAGCTCGTCCCTGACCCAATAACGTCTGGATATGAGGTGAGTCACGAGAAATATTATATGATCTATGCAGTGGCATGTGAGTCCAGCGACTGATATGTCAGGCTGCAGGCCTTTTCGGCTGTGGATGACAGCGTTAAGCACTTAGACAACATGTGGTTTCGAGGCGAGAGCGGAGACGTAATAGATGGAGATGGAGATGGGGATGGAGCAACAACCGCAGTCTCCATATCAATAGCCTGAGACCTGTGTTGTGCCAACTGTTTGTCTCTCTGTCTGCCCGTCCGCCTGTCCGCCTGTCTGTTGCTTACGACCTCAATTACATGCGCAAATAAACTGCAACAAACATTTGCTGAGGACTCACCGCTTCCGCCCACAAAGCGGGGCAAGCTCCTGCTCCATATATGGCCTCCTAGCCAGTTCTGCTTTTGTACCACAGTGCCAACGAAATGTTACCCCACGCTCACCCAGTGTGTGCCTTCTGTGTGTGTACTCTTGCTTTCGTGTTGTGGTATTGGAAATTCAATGCAAATGTCCTTGTCACATTTGGGGAATTCATTTGAAAATTTGCCTATGTACATGACGATGCGTTCGAGTGTGTGCGTGTGTGTACATAGGTTTATGTGCCTGTGAGGCAACCCTTAGAGCAACAAAAATAATGGGCAGCCGAAAATAATGTTGCGTTGCATGCAGCTGCTGGCAAATTGGAAATCTTCTCAATTAAGCCGACAATTATGAAATTAAACCGAATCGCATATTTGGAAATCTGATCAATTATGAAAATAAACCAAATCGGTTATTTCCTTTATCTCTCGATGCAATCAGTTTTGTGATTAAATACATTGATTTCTTTGTTTTCAACCAAAACAATCGATGTAAACTTGTATGTAATGAAATTGAAATTTCTATCACACTTAATTCCAATCTCGATTAATGCTGGTAGTAGGGTATGCATATTCAGCTAGACCACATTGAAGTCTGAAAAGAGCTTAATTCTTGTTTTTTCTTTATTTTTTTTGTGGGCTCGCGTGTGGCTGGGCCTGAAAGCCGGCAGCGCGTCAGGCGACCTTGTTGAGCGCCGTAAAAAAAGTGTCCTACATGAAAGCGAGCGTTTCTTATTATGACTTTTGAGAGAGCACAAACCACATACATACACACACACGCCCACATCGACATGTGAGGAATGTGACCCTGTTGTGGTGCTTCTGCTGCTGTTTGGTTGGTGTAATTTGGCGCTAGTCCTGCAAGTCTTAATTGCAGTCATGCGAACTGGGCATCGATTGCATGGCTCGTAAATCTTCATAAGTCTCCGGGCAACATACTAGCCAAGCGAAAGCAGCGTGGCATTAATTTCATATTATCAGCTGGCCGTGGGGGCCATAAAACGCGACGCGAAAGGCGGCTAAGACGGCACAACTAACGGCTTGTTGGCTCGTTTGGGCCTGTTGTGGCCGCGGCAACAATGTGCCATACCGTAGCATACTTTTGGGGTTTCCTTTTAATGCGCAAGCAATGGCGATGGCGATGGCGAACGCGAAGCTGCAATGAGCTACTTGCCTTGGCACGGCCAAGTTTTTTGTCGGCTGTGAGTCTAGCAAAGTTTTACTAGCGCGCATTTAAAATAGCCTCACGTGCCCCATAGGCAGTGAGTGTAAGAGAGAGGGAAATTTTGAGGTAACTAGTGAGAGTGTGAGCTACCGAAGCCGAACTAATACTAACATTATATCCCTATGCGAACACAATTTCATAGTGAAATGATTTTCAGAAGAAGGTTACCAGGTTACTAGGGAAACCCGGGACGGCTTGAACGCTGAAAGATGCAAATTTACTACCTTCCAAAATGCTCCGACAGTTGAAATAAATATTAAAGTGAAAAACTTTGCCCACTTTACTCACTCCCCTGCTCTTTTTGGCGGGGGAGAGTTAATGGAGTGTGGGCGTGGCTATGGCGCGTGCAATTCGACTCCTTTCTGGCTTTCTTTCTGCAGCTACAGCTACTGGCGCTGTGCAAAAATTAACGTTTGCATAAGGTTCGCAGAAAACGGCTCTGGACTTGGCCATAAAACTTGTTCATTCATAAATCATGCACAAAATTATTATCATTATGAAAGTTGCCTTTCAGTATCATCAAAGCAGGCATAGTCCACAGAGAGTGTGGTGGAGGGGAGGAGGGACTGAAATGGACTGACTGCCAGAAGGGTTAAGCGCATCAGTTGGGAGATTTCTTTTTCGCCTCGACGTTGACTTTCATTTTTTCAATTTTTCATCATCAAAAGCAGGCAAAGCCAAAGACCCGGCTAAGGCCTGTGTGACAAAAGAAAAATGAACGTTGCCTAGATTTTAAACGCACAGATTTTCCATCAGTTTTTCCTACAGTTTTCTTCGCAGTTGTTCTCGTTGTTGTTGCCATGTTTAATGTTTGCCATGAAGTTTGATAATTTTACACTTAATTTCATTCGGTTTGTCAGCATGTCCTTGCGGCACGAAACCGACGACACGACAGCCCGAAACATCTAACTAAACTGCACAAGTCAATTTGGATTGGCATCATGCTCGAACTCGAACTGGGTTAGCTTTCATCGTTGATTACGAGGAGTCGCACTGGCAGTCAGCTTCCTTTTACTCTGCCCTTTCCTCTCCAGCTTGCTTTACGCTGCGCTGAATATAACGAGTTTATTTCGTTATTGATATGCAGCCGGAAGTTCAAGTTATCCCCTTGAGCTGATGGTTCCTGATGTTGGCAGCAAGTTAGTGAGGGGAGAGGGTGTATAGTTTACAGACTAGTAATTGGTTTATGCTGCACAACAACAACCACAACAAGCGCTCACAAGATTTGATATACCTTTCCCCTCAGATATCTCTATTACATTACATTTGCTTTGACTTTTGAGCTTGCAGCAGAACGCAACAAATTATCTACAGAACGTATTTGACCATTTTTTTTAGAACTGTGTCGTGTCTCCGATTTTTAACATTCAATAAAAACTGGTATTGTATTGTAAGAGATGGAGATGGGGTAGAGAATTCCGAGATAAACAGCTTGTGAATAAATCTTTTCTATTTCGAATGCGTCAAAAGAGCTGAAAACTTGCATCCATTGCGAATAGCAAAAACTCACTTAATCCCTGACACAGCAGCAGATGTACCTCCTCGTGGAGTAGGGGTCGTAACTGCCAGCTGCAGTTGCAAATGCAGTTGCCACAGATTGCATAAATCTTGAAGGAAAGAAGCCCGCGCGCGAATTACTTAAAGGCAAAAACAGGCAAAGAAAACTTTGGCGAACAAGTTGCAAAGTTACGCCTATGTGCCAGAGGCTGCCAATGTTGCCAATATGCTTGCCTCGAGCGCACACACAACCGCAGCACACTAACCCTAGTACCATCCTTGCCCTACCAACCTAACCGACAATCATTTCAATCCTCCCGACCACGTTCTTGGGGCGCGTCTCGCGAGCTATGCAAAATAGCAACAAGCGAATTGTGAACGCGGAAATTGAATCTAAAATCTGTTTTTCCCTGCTTGCCTTGGCTAACGAAAATACGATACACAACAGAGTAAAAAGAACATCAAGCTGCAGCATGTAAAAAGGAGAAAACTCTGCCAGCCAAAAGTTTTCCGTCAAGTCGAGCAATGTTTTTTACGTCAACAATCGATTTCCATGTTATGTAAGGGAATCTTCTGCCATTTATCGCCGCTTGAAAAAATATAATTATATAATAGTCGGATAGTTGCACGATCAGCATAGTTGCATTTGCCAACTTTGCAACAGCTTGAGATAATTTGTTCTCGAGTGTTCTTTGAGGCATTTCCCTTTGCACCCTTTTGACCAGCTAACGGTTTCCAATTACGCTCAAAGTATAACGCCATTTTGTGTTCTGCATAAGCTTGTGTATTTTATTTTACATTCTTTCGATTGCAACATGGCTAACATTTTGCTAACAGCTTCATAATATGACATCCCTGTTCACCCAGCACACCCTACTCTGCTTGGTCGAAAAAATGCGTTTGTTTATTTTTAATTTATATTTTGAGAGTTGCGAATTGCATTTTATTCCGCATGCCCAACTGCGTGGCATATCAACACACTGCTATGGTGAACAGCAGGTAAAAGGTGGAGGGGTAAATACCAATTTAAATGAATTTCCCCGCAAGTGTTACGTCCATTGTAAAAAGCCTTTCTAGGGCCTTTTTTTGTGGCTTAAATAAGGGAAAGAGAGAAAAAGTAATAAATTTACGTGCTTACAGAGTATGTGCTAGTTGAGCACAGCTGTGGTGAGAAAGATACAAAGTCTTGAGGTACTAAAACTGGTTGAGTTGCCGAATAGTTAGACAGTTCAACCCTCAACCCTGGGCAATTAGAGAGACAGATAGAGAGAGAGAGAGAGAGAGAGAGCTGCACGACTAGCATGTTTTTGAGAGCATTATAGCTTGGGCAACAAATGTTTCGATTCCCATTCAAAATCGAGCTGCTTTTAATTAAGGTATTGCCAGAAGTAAGGCCTGTCCTTGCCATCTATTTCGAGTCGACTGCTACTTTCAAAACTGTTTCTTGACCTACGGTTTAAGTATTTCAAAAGTTTCAGGCAGACCCTTAGTGCACACGTACCTATTTGCGTATACATAATAATGATTGTGCTAGTGACGCATTTGGGGAATAGGCTTTGAAAACGGGCTTGTCTAACTTCGACATGTCTGTGAAAGACATCAAACTAAATGAAAAGGGTACAACGTCCCTGGCAACAACGTTGCGTATGCGTATTCCCAACTTATTGTTGGTCACTTTCAAGGTCTGCAAACGGACCTGACAGACAGACAGCCTGGCTAGCGTATTGTGACATTGAATTTAAGCCATGTTGACAGATTGACGTGAGCTTAAGCACTTTTTCAGCATTTTCTTCGCACTTGGCCTGGTCTCAAATTAATGAAATGAGTGAAATTTTCCACTTAAATTTATGCAATACTTAAATTTGTTTATATCACGCTTAGTCAGAGTCTTTTACAAGCACTTTAAAGCTATTTATTCCAGATTAAGTATTCTAATATTATTTTGCGCCAACTAGAGAGCAATTTGCATAAATAAGCTCAAGAGTATGATTCTATTTGAATGAGTCTTTATTTTTGCCGTTTACGTGTAATCTGCAGGCCGAAACTCCCGCACATTCCAGCTCTCTCCCCTCCACTCTTCCATCCTCGCCGTTCTTGAGTATAGCCGTTTTTATATCTTGGCTGTGCCAGCTTCAGATCTTTTGCAATTTCTTAGCAAAAATTCGTTATAAACTAATTGCATTAGTAGCAGGAGGAGAGGCGCCAGGGGGATGTAGGATGTGCAAGGCGAGCAGCGCAGCAAATGAGGCAAAACCGTGGCATACTTTTTGGCGTTCGCCGTCAGTTTGTTGGCATAAGCTGCTGTCTGCTGGTGTGTGTGTGGAGTGTGCGACATGTGTGTACGTGTGCGTCTGAGTGTGTGCGTGTGTGTTTGCAAATACTTAAAGTCAAGACAAACCATGTCAATGACATTTGACACGTGACCCTTTTTGCACACACACACACACACACATACAAAGGGAGACTCGCACACACACTCAGAGCGAGCACTATAACCATAAACATTTAGCCAGAGCATCGCCAGCTCCCTTCCGTCACGCTGCTTGTGCTGTTGTTGATTTCGTTGTTACTGTCGGCTTCTAGTTGGGGTCGTTCCAACGTGATTAGATGCGATTGTGTGCGCAATTGAGCGAAATTGATGGCAATGCCATTAAAAGGTATGTTCTGGCTTGCTCCAACGCCCAAACCCGACCCTCGCGTTCGCTGCATTGGTATCAGTTAAGTTGCCGTCGCCGTCGCCGTCGCTGTCGCCTGCGTCGTTGTCGTCGTTCATAATTAATTTTCTAGTGAATTTACTTTCATGGCATTTTGGTTAGCTGAGTGCGGCCAAGGCAGTACTCGGCCACCCCATCCCCATACCCAATCCCATAACTGACCTCCGCCCTGCACTCTTTCCTCTGCTGCTTGCTGCCTGCCTCCTGGCTTCCGTTTCTGCTGTGGGCACATAAAAGTTTTTTCAGCTGCGGCATTTATTTTAATTTGAAAACTATTTCCACGCCCCACCCGTGTCCCCGCCTCCATGTACGCCTTCTTGCCCGCCTACGCCTTGCCCATGCTTATACTCATTATTTTCGCTTGACTTTTGTTGGATTTTTATTACATAAGTCGGCCGCATTGCGTATACGCAGCTTTGTACAACTGCCATCGTTTTCATTATAATTTGTATATGGCGTGCTACATTACTCGCCGTGGATTTAACGCACGATACAGGTGGGAAAGGGAAGGGCGCGGGGTTGAATATAAGCAAAAATCTGTTATAAATATTAGCACCGCATTGCTTGGCTTAATGGCAACATAATTGAAGGGCAGACAGTAGAGAAACGCGAAACAACACACAATTGAGCAATACCCTGTAAGAGGTCGATCTGTCGACTACATAGGACGACGTAGAAGAGGAATTGTTTGATTAGAGTATATGCATGACAATTTCTATGGTTCTATGGCATATAACTTAAAAATTAGTTTCTTTGTTTTCTCATAAGTTAACCTTATCGAGTTGGCTCTGTGTTTGCTAATGCGTTTCACTAAAAACCCACAGCTCGCGTATTATGCCCACGTTGTGATGTACTCAAAAAGTGGGCTATAAAAATATATATCTAAATACTTAACGTAGTTAAGCGGGCAAATTATTTGCACGAAAATATTCGTGCCTCGAGGCTTGGAAACTTCCGGCCCGACCGGGCTCACTCGCCGATTGGCAGACGACCGGTGGCAGACGGCAGTTGCCTCTTTTGCTGTTGGCAATTGGCACTTGGCGTGTGTGGCGCACATTTCGATAGCGGATGGTGAAAAGGGTCAGGGGGGTAGGCTGACGGCAAGGTGAGCAACTCCGACCAGGGAGAATGGGTGGATCAAAATTTGCCTTTTATTTTGTTTGCAACTCAAAGCGGCGCTGGCGGCGCAGCAATTATATTTGATTGGACACTTAAGTTTTCGTTTTCTTTTATTGAAACGTGATTTATGGGACTCGCAAGGTCGCAGTCCAGCTCAACAGAAATTTGTACGCCAATATAGGTAGATATGTATATACTGTGGGTATATACAGTGAAGTAATGAAAACGGATTCGGAAGATTTCTATTGCGAACCCTGGTCTAAATTGTGTCGTGCGATCTTAGCCTCGAAAAATTGCTTGGCCCCGTTTACGCCCACCTCGGAGACATTGACACATTCGTTGAGTGCATTGCGAATGCTGGGCGAATCGGTTAGTAAGTTGGTGCTGGGATCACGATTCTGCAGGATGGCTGCATAGGTGAGAAGGAATTGACAGAAGTTCAGCTGGGTCATACTCTTGCCAAGCACTGTGGCAATCATTCCCTTGATGCCCAAATGGGTTTGAGGCACCGATAGTTTCTCCAGTGCCAATTTCAGCTCGACCATATCGAGCATGCCATCGTAATTCTTATCGCAGCTCTTGAAGATTGCGAAGGCCTCTTGGATTTCTTCTGGATCCAAGAAACGTTGACTTGTCATCAGATGGTTTACCGATGCTGCTGCTATGCCATTATCCTCGCTGCTTTCGGTGAAAAGCAATGTGCGACTCTCCATCATCACGGAAAGTGAGAGAGTTTTGGAAAGCTCCTTGGAGGAATCGGTTTCATGCAGCTTGCAGGCCAATTCGTCGACATTCTCCTCGTCTGGCTGCACATTTGTCTGAATCGACATGTTCGAGGGATTTTTGGAACGTTTCTTCCAAGCATTACAAATGGTCTCGTATGCGGCACATGAATCGTGCGAAGAGACACACTTGACGTCGAAAAAGTTCTCCTGCGATGGACATGAACTGGTCGGCTTCTTTTCAAGGCTATCACCAATCTTATCCTCTTCAGTTACCGTTTCCGTTTTCAATATATCGGCCATGTTGGGAGTATCCTCCTCAGTATTTAACGACATGTTGTACTAAATGAAAATTTACCAAAAATTTTATAAAATTAAAAAAAGGGACCGAAATCAGTGCCTTTTCGAAGCTCGAATAATTGTTTGGCAGGAATTGAAAGGGGCATACAGCCAGTGTTAAGGCGATTGCTGCAGGGTATTTTAGAGCTGAACATGCTTCTTTTGCCATGTGCTTTCAGTTCACCTCTCTGTTTACCTTTTCGGAAACGAGGATTTCCTTTGACCGCAACACGTAACCCTCAATCAATCTGGGGATGCCATGGGTAATGCTCCACTTTTCGAGCTCGCCAACTGCAAATTAATGACTGTGGAGAGTACGTGAATGTGTTATTGTGTATGTGTGTGTGCAGTAGCTGGCTGCCATTTTTTTAGGGGAACTGTTAACATGCCATGACCATAAACAGTTAATTAAGCTTTTATTGGTTACTCTCTTTTTGCGCCCTGACATTTCACGTTTTATTTGTCAAACAGCAGGCCAAAAAACTGACGACCATAAATGGTCAGCCACCCCAGCCAGGACCGCGACATGGCCAACCCGAACCCGAAACCAAACCCCACCCTGGCGTGAGCATTTCCAAGCAGAACAACCAAATGCCAAGCCGCCGTTGTCGCTTATTTGCCGTGTGCCGCAAGGTAGGCCACGTTGTTCGTCTCATTCGTGTCCCCTCGCTGTCGGGCATCCTCTCCGGGGTCGCTACCAATTCGAGAAGGGCAGGGAAGGAAAGTGGGCACACAGTTTATTTATTCGCTCATTTCGTGTGCAAAAATATTTGGTGATAACGAGCCGGCGGCCCACAGCGGCTTGTCATGTTCAAACCACATTTATTTGTTGGTTCCACCGCAACAATAAAAAATTGTCGTATACGTAATTTTTTTTTCTTTTGCCTTTCTGTTTCTTTCTGGGTTAGCCGAAAAAGTGAGAGAAGAGCAGAAACGAAGAAAATGTCAACAAAAAGTTGCCGGCATCGGCATTTAATTTACATTGCAAAGTTTCGTTTCATTTCGTTTCTTTTTTTTTGCTGAGTGTATCCAGATAATAATAAAATGCAGGCAAGTGGAACTGAAACTGAACTGGAACTGGAACTGGGTTAAGCAAAAGTGGATGGCGAAATAATAGCGAAGGCTGTGGCAAACAAGAAGAAGGCCAGGCCAAAGGACAACGCAAAACATCGATAAGATAAAAAGCCAAAAGTGGCGTAAAGAACAAAAAAATTGATCACTCCAAGCAGCGAAAGTTGAGCTGGGCTCTTTAATCAGAGCAGCATTTCAACACATGCCCAAAAATCGAGTTACTTCTCGAAGTCGCTTGCAACCTTATTGTTCGATTTTTCTCGGGGCTTTTCATTTTCGGGAACTTTTCTGCGCTGAGCCTACTTTCGGGCAAAGTTTTTGTTGTGCCCAAAAAGTGTCAAAACAACTTGCAGCCCCAAGTTGCTTAAGTTGCTGCAGTTGCTGCAAAGAAAGTGTAAGTTGTTGATTTCTCAAGCGACGGGGGTGGGTACAATTGGCTCGTGGCCAGCCAGAATTCGACAGGGCCACGGAAAGGGATAGAAATGGGATGCCAAGAGTATAGTTCATAAAAAACTGCAACTGCAACTGAAATTGAAAGGCAAGCTGACGCCTGCTGAGAAAAGTTGGCGCATAAATTGTAGCAGGCGATTGAGTAAAAACAAATAAACTACTTCAATGTCCAGAGATTATAATTAATGATAGGTGGGCTTAAGGTGCCGGGCAGGAGTCGAAAGCATTCACAAGAAGAGCACAATAAATCTCAATAGAACTCGAGTGGACGTTACAGTCGAAACTTTGACATTTGATGGAAGGATTTGCCTGTTGCCCAACACACACACATACGTTTGCCTTTCAGCAGCCATCGTTTGTCATGCAGCAGGTAAGCTTGCGATTTTTCATTTTTTTCGTGTAGCTTAAAATCAGGGCCAAAGTCTTAACCGACGCCCCTGCTTTTAGTTTTATCTTTACATATATACCATATACTTTTCCAGACCCAAATTGATTACTCAAAATTTGTCTAACGACTACCGTCGGTCGAACGTCCTTTTTGTATTTGATGCTGCTGTTATTGTTGGCGCGTTTCATTGTGCGGCATTCTTCGGGTTGCGATTTTTTCGTTTCATTTTACCGACCTTTGCGGATTTTGCTTAATTGAAACCTTTAATGTTTTTACATTGCGTTCGCCAACAGCACAAAAGAAATCACAACATATACAAGCAAAAATTCACGCATATACACAGCGTGATAGCGAGCTAGATAAAGAAAATCAAGGGTAGCGCGCAAAAAGAGTTGCATACTTTTTTGCGCCCGTAAAACTGCTCCCCGTCCAAGTGCTGGTTGTGTACTCACACAAACATGCCACAAACGCAAACACACTCACATACACACACACACATCTTGTCCATCAATCAAATTGGCATTCAACTTGTGTTTATCCTGCTGAATTTATGTTGTATTGTGCTTTACTTTAAATATGACGAAGCCAGTTGCAAAGTGAAAGAAGCGTGAATAAAATAAGAGTTCATACGGCATATAGGAGCATACACGTTTGTGCATGAGAAACACGCGCTAATACTATTTGATTTGCATTCAACAGCGAGTCAAGCCTTCTACTGAAACTGTGCCAGTTTCCATTTTTATATTTCAATACCTAAACGAAAATGGATTTATCACATTTTTTATAAGTTCAGAGTGGACTAGAGAAAAAAACGTAATCCATTTTTACTGACACTTTAGCCTGGTTTAATACTAGTGCTTTAACCTTCTGCACCTATGCGAAAGCTGCAAAAATTTATAAATGCAAACATTTTGATATATATATGTACATACTAAATACATAGATATTCATAACAGCACGTCGTGAATTCTCATTCAAATCATCAGCGAAAAATGTGTGCAGTATAATTCAAACAATTTTCACCACTTCAATATGGCTTTAGACAATGGATTTAATGACCAATGAACATGGGAAAAAATCATGATTTGATTCTAAACTGTGTTTGTTATTTTATTTTTCAAATTTAATTTGAAAAATGAATGAGGAATGAGCAGGAATACTACAGATAATAAATCAGAGCTAATTAGCCAACATTATAAGTCAAGCGACAACATCAGAAGCTAATTGAGTTATGTATATATAATGCCCATAGTGAAAAAACACACCACCTACACAATTTTAAATATCATTTTATGTCCCAGTGGTGCCTTCGCGCGGCAATAACCTTCTGCGGAATGGCAATTAGAAAGCGCGAAGACACCAGCGATTTGTATACATATATTACCAAAAAAAAAAAAAAAAAAGAAAGGCGCTTGACATTTGGCAGAGCATTAAAGCAATAATTTCACATTAAACGCAGGCGTGACTGTCTCAAGCAACACGGTCCGAGGCGGCCATCTGCTTGGGGCGCCACTTTGTCGCACGCGTTGCCAATCGATGGTGGTGGCGGTGGTGGTGTTTCTGCGGGTGGTTGCTGTGCTGTTGTTGTGGCCAATGTTGTCTTTGCTGCCGGTTGGCATCCAGTGCAAACATTAATAAGCCAATTGATGTTTTGTTAACCCACCAAACGAGGCGGACCAGGCATTTCGTCATATTGTACGGACTCACCCTGGGCGCACACATGCGTATCCCGGGGTGATGTGGCGTCGAAGCACATTTATCCCGGCAGGCGCTAAGGCTAATTGCAATTTATGTACGCAATAAAACATTTGCCAAACTGCCTGTCCCGAGTTCTCTACCTCTCCGTCAAGGACGAGCTTCGTTCGTTACGGCTTTTGGTTATAAATTTATGAAAAGAAATTGGCAGTAGCCGCTGAGCATCGCTGGGAATTGGCACTGGGCAGTGGCTTGTGGCTTTATTAATAAAATGCTATCACCAGAGGATTTCTCTCACTTCCTTTTTCAGCCCGGGAACATAAGTCAATTGAGCCCAGTTCGCCCTGTTCAAATATACCCAAAACTGATGTTCAATTTGCTCAGCTGCCTGACTGAGTTAACTGGAATTTAATTTGCAAGCAACACAATACGCATTCACATCGACTCATGTATGTATATTTAATGTGTGTGTGTGTTCGAAACAAATACGAAAAGTAATGCAAAATTCAACTGCCGCAGTCGTCACGCTCGAAACGCTAAAAGTAATCTCCTTAGCTGATCGGAAATTATTCGACCAGCCCACTCAGCCCAAAAAGAGCTGAAACAGGTGAACCAAATCAGCAGAGCAGCAGGAGCTTTTTTTTTGCTGCAGAACCGACTTACGCACATGCTTTCAAGTGAGGTTGATTCCAATCTAAATGTATGTATACAATATTGACATAAAACAATTGAGATAGACAAAAATATCTTAATAAATATGTTATTTAAATTTCCTATTACAAAATTTCTATTCAACTTCTATGAAAATAAACACGCATAAAACAGATTATCTCTGGTCACAGTTGCTTATTATTTGTTGTTAATCTGTAAATGTTGACTTCAAATTAACATTTTGAATTGATTATGCATTTTAGAATCTGCAGCATAAACAATTAGCTAGGCAATAAAATTAGAAATGATGACAATTCAATTGAGATTAAATTGCAGAAATAACAACAAAAAAAAGGGATAAATAATATAAGCCCTAATATGCTGTTAAATTGTGATTTTCCACCTGTTATGCCAGCCCTATAGGTAAGTGCAGGGATCCGATTGCCTAGCGCTAAATAGGACAACAAATTTTCGCTGCAGCGGCTTAGAAGGCAGCGACAGTTGCTGCTTCTGCTGTTGTTGCATTTAAAGCGATTGCCGTGCACAATTCCGGCTAAAAGCTTTCACTAGTCAATTGCCGATGAAAACAAATGCGCAGTCGATGCCTTTGAGCAGCCACGCCTGCCGCTCTGCCCCATCATCCCGGTTGGTTGACCAGCCTCCAATAAGCGCCTCTCACGGACTGCCATTCGATTTGCTGTTGAACTACATTTTGCGTTTTTTTCCCTGCAGTTGTTGTTTCTTTTGGCCGCTAAGTAACTTGGCCAAAGCTCTTGCTATTAGCTGCAAATAAACAACGGCAGAGTAAGCATAGAAAGAGAGTCAGCTAAAAAAAAAGAGAGAGCGGGAGAGAGAGAGAACGCGCATAAAGCACTCAACGATGCTCGCCATGAGTGTGGGCTGTCAAGGCTGAGCTAATTGAAAACTACTTGGCAACAGACTATGGCCGGCAACTACATGCTACATACAAACTAGCTACAAAGCGGCTAAGAAATCCACACATTACTCATACGCAGAGTAGGCCCAGTCTGCAGCCGTGCACAAAGGGATTGCCGTTGTTGTTGCTGATGCTACAATTGCGGCTTGCCAGTTGGCTGCTTCACTCAACCCGGGCCCCGGCCCCTGAGCACGGCATGACCAACCCACTAGGTTCAGCCTCTGCTCCATGTTCCTCTCTGTTTCGTTCCGTTCTGTTCTGCTATGTTCTGGCCTTGTGTGGCCTAGGCACGTCTAACCATTTTGCTTTTTTTGCCATTAATGCCATCGCAGGGCTCAGTGTGTTTGTATGAATACATTTTGTTTTAAGCTGTCGCACAGTTGTTGGTCTGCGTACGTGATAGCGCAAACAGAGCACTGCCGGATCGAATGGCATGTGAAAAGAGGTGCGGAGAGGGGAGTGTAGAGTGCAGTGTGCAGCGTGCAGAGTGGGCTGACAGCATCTAGTGGAACTGCAGGTGGGGCCATTAGACTTTGACTCTCAGCCAGACGAGAGAGACTTAACTGCTTCCGGCTTATTTTCAGTGGGCACGTTGAACTCGCCTCGTATTGGCAATCAAGTTTAGAGGAGGCCACAATGCCAATACCACAGTCCATGCGACGGTTCCAAAGGCTACACCTATAAGTGGACACTTCGTCAGTGTGATGGCGACCAAAGTCGAATCGAGTTGAGTCGGGTCGAGTGCAACACTTTGCTACACATTTGAATTGTTTCCGTTGCTGCTGCGAGAGCAACTCAAAATCGCCTGCGCTCAAAAGTATGCAACGATTCGTTGCTCACTTTTTCGCGACGCGTCGCATGCGAAGCCGCTATGGCGCCAGCCATGATTTAGAATTAATAAAGGCGACACTGCACTCGCTTTTCGTTCACCTTTTACTTCTCAACTTGACTTTTTTCCCAACTCTTTTCCGTTATTGTGTTCCTTTTTGCGCTGCCAAGTTGCAAGTTGTGTCGCCGGGCCTGCAGTTGACTTCTTTTGGCTGCTAGTACGTTACCTTACCCCTCATACCGCAACCTCTCTGCCTGCAGTACCTGGCATTGTTTCAGTGCGCTGTGCGCGGGTTGTGGGTGTGTGTAGCACAGCGCGTACATATAAATGTGTTGCATACATTTCAGCGCTAGATTTATGCACCAAGCAACTCCGGCATGCGCTGCTCCTCGTACATTTATGCAAAGTGCAGCTGTGCGTCTGTGAGTGTGTGTGCGGAGATTGCATGTGCATAAAGCTTTGCCTGCTGTTGTTGTTTTGCTTGTTGTTTTTATGCGGCATTTGTGTCAAGTACACGACGCAGATTAAAGGGCATAAGACTAGAAGATTGCATAAAACACAGGCACATTCAACATAGCACACGTCTGGGAAAGCGATGAACAGCGGAGGAGAGAGAGAAAGACAGAGAGCAATGGAGAGAGTGTGCAGCAGAGAGAATGTGAAAGTAGCAAAGGCGAGATAAATGGGCTGGCAGCGTAGCGCAAATCGAAAAGAATTGCAATTTAATGGCATAACCTGTGCCAGTGTGCCAATCGTTGGATCTTTCTCAATCCCTCTACACCACACCACACAACTCCTGTGTAGTTTTCGTGTTTGGAGTACGTAATAGGGTTACGTACGCATTGTACATTTCTTATTTGATATCACTCTAGCGACGTGTATGCTTCCACTTAAAAGACTAGCAAGGGCAATGGATCCTGAAAAAGAAGCGTAGCTAAAATATAATAATAAAATTTGTCTGATATTATTCAATTTCAGCATAATAAGAAACTCTATGACAACGCATCAGATAACAATTAGTTATTGTTTTACCTTCGTCATTCGCACAATTTTTAATTGAACTGTGTACAGAGAGAGAGAGAGAGAGAGATATTTCCGCGCTCAACTTTGCAAACCTTAAGCAACAAAATCTTTACTCTAATTCTTTAAACCAGAATATCAACTGAATAGATCATGCTGCTGCTGAATTAGTTTTGTACTTATTTCTCCAATAATAAACTCTTAAATTGGCAGCCCAAAAATAGATTGCGAACTCGAGTGTAGTTCATTATAAATCCATTCCCCAAAAATGCAATAATGCATATTTGCATAACATTACGCATTACGTGACGTGACGTTTGACTAACGGAGCTTCTAAGTAAAGCAAAGCTGCCTATGCCAATCAGCAGCAGCGCTGCACTGGGCAGAAGCAGTGTGCCGCAGGAAGGATGCCGAAAGAAGCCGAGTAAAATAAACGCCTGGCTGCAATTTTACACTAAATTGCATCAAGGTGTAAAGTCAAGCTGTTGCCCCTGCCCGTGCCCGTGTCCGTGCTCGTTGTTGTTGTCACAGTTGCAGCTGGAGAAGAAGGACTCGCTGCCAGCAGTGGGTCGCAGCTCGGCTTGACTTGCACATTGTTGCATGCAGTGAGGCGTTTCCTATGAGCGCAGCACGCGCACAGGAGGGTAGCCTTGGCAAGGACAAACTCCAGCATCGCTCAGATGAAACCCTTTCAAGTGTGAGTACGCCGTGTGTGCATGGGCGTGCGTGTGTGTGTGTGTCGGTGAGTAATGGGAAGCCTTGGAAGTGGAAACCTTTATATGAAATACATATGAATGAGTCGCAGCTAAAAGGAAATGTTTGCATACGAGCGATGCGTAGTGAAGTTCGCTTTAAGTAATTTCCATGTGACACAACTAGTGCTGGCAACCACAAAATATGCCATTTATCACAGGAGCTTTGGCGCCACAGCCTGCCTCCTTCCCTGCCTGCCTATCTGCCACACATTGTCTTGGGCAGGAACCCAGTTCATAATTAAATTCAAATACTTGCACCATTTTCGCTCGCTTATGACACGAAATTTATGAATGAATACGCGAATATCAAGGAATCTGTGCGCAGTCTCTGCACCACCCAACACCAACCCACTCAGTCTCTCTTGCTCTCTTCCGTCTGTCGCTCGCCTGCAATTTCCTTTGCTGCTTCCTGGCCATTGTGGTGGCCTCGGCGCTGCCGTGGTTGCCATTGCTGCCACCTGCTGTCTGTGCGCCTCACGCAGCAGGCGTTTTAAATTAATAACGTCGAGCGCGCTGCTCATCTTATCAGCAAGCAGTCGTCATGGCAGCATCAGAGTTTGCTCAGGCTTGCGGATATTTATTTGCATGATTAGTTGCCAAGCAATGTTGAAAATATGCAGAAAGTCGTACTGAGCTGTTGACAAGATTCAAAGTGCGAGAAAACTCTTGTAAACCCATGCGAAAATGTCAGCTGTGATTTTTAATCTGGACTGGCGAAAACAACCTGTCGATCGGGGAGATGCTCTTTCGAAGTAGCTGCACATCGATTCGTTTGCAGATTTTTACAGCTTCCTTTTTGCACCTTTCACGCACATTTGACACAAGTCACGCGTACTTTTTAATTAAAAAACTTGTACGTGCAATTATTTTTTCGCGCACTCGCACTTACACACAAAAGCACACAGACATACACACACTCACGCACAATGACATTTTTCATTGAATTGCAATACAATTTTATTTTCGTACTGCACATTTTTCAACACTGGTCGAGCAATACGTCGAAATATATGTGTGTATATATATATATGTATGTACATGTATTTATATATACAATTGGATTTTATGCCGTATTTCTTTTTAATTTAATTTTATAAATGAATAAGTTACAATATTGCGTATACGCAAAGATGGCGATGACGCCTTGAATGTCAATACAATGTCGCAATGCCGATGCTGCCGCTTCTGTTGCCAATGTAACTACGAGACGCAATGTTGTTGCCTTTGTGCTGTTGCTATTGCTGTCTTCTTATTGATGTTGTCGCTAGCGAAAATTGGCTGTAAGTGAAAAATGCACAAACAACTTTGGCAAATAACAAAGCACTCGAAGCGGCAACTAGAGAGAATGAAAACAACAAAGGAACGTGGTAAAGGCAAATTGCTGTGCACTGCATTTCTTGAGTGTTGCCAATACCCTGTAACAGCAATATAAAATAGAAATAGAGGCCAATAAAAAGAGGCAACTATCAATGGAATAACAAAGTAGAGACAACAAAAAATGGCCCCCAATGAACTTGATTCGCAAGTAATAAAAGCATTTAGGGTATGTGCAAGTCGTGCATTATGTCTGACGCTCAGTTTGCATATCGAATGCGGAATGACAAACGAACGTAGTGAATCGACTGAAACTGAATCATCTGATTCACTGATTAAACACGGCTATGGACCGAGCCGAGGCTTTAACCCTTTGCAGCTGCCGCCAGTGCTGCCTCTGTTCGTCAACGCAGCGTCAAGCTGTTGAAGCATGAAATTTCCCATACCTAATGAAGTGTAAAGGTTTATCGTTTGAGGAGAAACAGCAGCGGGCCAAGCCATTTGTTGTTGCCGCTGTTGGCCAAGTTGCTTTCTTGTTATCGCCGTCAGCTTCATTGTAGCTTCATCCTTTTTCCCCATTCCTCTATGCGTATGTTTGTGTTTTATTATTATTGTTTTGAGCTACGTATTATTTAGCTTTTGCTTTCATTTCATGCCATATTTCAGTGGCCTATATGATGCTCAGCTTAGTTACGGTTCTGCAGAGTTTATTATCATTTGCTTCCTCTTTTTTTGGGTTCATTTTTGTTTTTTGGTTTGCTAATTTTAAACTTCATTGATTTTCATGATTTATTGAATTGTTGTGAACAAAAGCGTATCGCAAATATATAAATAACTTTATAAAAAATGTATGTTATTGTTAATCATAAGCAAATCTTTGCATGATTGTTGCACACTTAGGCATGATATAGATGGTTTTTTATTATGAGTATTTTTAATAAACTTTTTAAATTAAGACTGATGGAAGCCGTAGGATTAACTGTTGGGTAGCCTAGCCGCTCCAACTGTTAGATATATGTAGATAGTCTTTTGTAGCTCAAAATGATTTGCTATTCGAATGATTCATCAGAGAGATTGCCTGACTGTAAATAAATGAGTTCTTCATGGACTTACCTTAACTAAGACCAATCGTTTATTTACTGAAAAGCAACAGAAGCAGCAGGCCAAGTAAAAACATGAACACAAATGCCACATGCGATGCAACATTTCTGTTAACATCGTGTTCATTGTTTGCCAGCAAGAGGCAAAAAAAAAATTTATGTAGAATTTGTATTTAAACAATTCTGCATCTCGCAGAAACATGGCAAAATAAAAAAGTAAATTTCGATTATTCGTTTAAGAATGGCAGATGAGATTGGCAAATACTAAATAGGAATTATTGTTATTGTGTTTGTTTAACAGAAATGGCAAGCATAATATCTGTTTTTTTACTGCATTCCTTCTTTTTTGCTTTTGCTATTTAGTTTTCGGATCTGTTACACAATCGTCTGGCGCACAATGTTGGATTGTGTTGCAGGTGGCGGCCCCGGTAGCTGTGCTTCCTGTGCGCCGCACCCATTCCGTGCTTCCTGCGCCGCTTGTGCGCTCGTGTGCGTGTGTGTTAGTGTGCGCCCTTGAGGCTGGAAGTTGTTGCATTGGAAAAGGCTGCAACTAGGAAATCAGAATGTGCATATGAAAGTAATTTGCACACTTAATAGGATACGGAAACTCTGACGATACGTTTTACGATATCCTTTTGCCTGCCCTCTAACCATTTGCATTATGCAGCTGGCAGATCAGGGAGAGGCAGAGAGAGAAGAGAGAGATAGAGATAGAGGGAAAGGCATATAGTGTAACTGGGTTGCTCGTCATTCAATATCTATCTCTCCATGACAGGTTACCTCAAAACGCCCCGCCACGTTGTCTGTTTCTACTGCAGCTTCCGCTCGGCATACGTTACGGGAGGCGTGCCCTGGAATTGGCCAGCAATCTGAGCTAGCTGGGTGCTGCTGTATGCAGGTGCTGCTTGTAGTATGTCCGCTGTCAAATCTGGAAATTATTCAACGTACTCTTCTGCCTGCTGCCGCTGCCTGCCTGCAAGTAGAGCATGAAAACCAACGCCCACCACAAAAACGAGACGCACTGCATATTTCAGATGAGCGTAGAAGAAAACAGATAGTTGCTCTCAAGCGCCAGATACAGTTACAGATGGCTGCACCTGACTTGTACCGGCAAACGGCGTGTGCTGCAAACTTATTGTGGCAAGCACAGACAATTCGACGCTGAAAGAAGCCAACTGATGTGGCGTTGCTGCCGCTGCTACATCTCAATCCCAGTCAATCGACTGCAGCGAATTCCCCGCTTCGCTGCTCGCGTTGCCGTGGCAAGTGCGTCATTGATTTGCCCCACGCAACCCTCAAAACTAACCCAAGGCAATGGGTGTGTATGTGTGCGAACGCTACGAGAAATTTTATTTGAGCTCATACAATTTTACTTAGTATTGTCATGAAACCGTCAACAGGGCGCAGGAAGAAGGCAGGAAAAGGAAGAGGAGGCGAACCATTGATCTAGTTGCAACGAACGTTTTGATTGACCTTTGAAATTGCACGTCAGCGTTGAAGGCGCGCAGCCCTTCAACTGTGCCACGTGACGTATGAGTAATGTACAAGACGTGGCGAGTTGACAATGCAAGTGCGGCGAGCATGTTGTGCGAGGTCAGTTTCATGTCAAGCATGATTTCTTACATTCATAAAAGAAATAAATTTCTATGGAACATACCGCAAAAAATACTACGGAAATTATAAAAGCGCTTGTGAGAATGAGTATAATTAATGCGGCACAGTTCTCACTTCAAAAACATTTGAGACTCCCCTCTGGCTGCAGGAAGCCGTAGTCATTTGTTGCTCCACATCCATGCGAACAGTCAACAAAAGACAATCAACTTTGCGGGCGTGTAGGAGATCAAAAATAAAACAGATGAATCTGCGCAGTTTGGAGCACAACAGCTAGACTTACAGCAACAACAAAAGTCAAGCTTGGAACCCTCCGGGTTATTGCGGCAGGCGCGCATGAAAAATTAAGCTGGCTTTAAACGAGCCCAAGAGAGAAGACAGTACGCAAATGCTTTGCAAGCTGCGAGCTGCGAACTTGTATCCTTGTATATTTTTCGTGCGGCCCCCACGCTTTACTGTTGCAGACAATAGTGTGTGCAGATTTACATGGGGCCACGCCCCAGAAACTATGTGCGCCCCTCTGTGGAATGCACGTGTGCTTACTTGATGTAATAAGCATGAGACTTTGGGACTTGTTTTTCGACAGCGTCGTGGGAGGAGCAGAAAAAGAAGAGAAAATAGCTGAAAGTGGCAAACAAACAATCACACGAGGCGACGAAAAGTATGCTATGTATGCTGTATGTCAAATCAGACCCCTGAGCATAAGAAGCAGGCAAATTACTCCATATTGCGCATACGAAGCAAGTGTAACGAGTCAGCTGACATTCGCATCTCCCACTTAGGCAAGCATGAGACCCTACTTAAATCCGACATGCTACGATATAATGCCACAAGTGAATAGACATTGCACAAACTTGTGCACAGGACTGCAGCGGCAAAAGCAGAAGGCGGTAGATTCTTCAATCCCCCTCCAGCCTCCCTTTCTCACTTTCTCTCACTTCCTACTGTGACTCACCTAATAAATGTTTATACAACGCACTTGGACCAACACAGGCGCGGAATGGATAACAAACAGGCGAGCAAACACAAACAGAAGCAGCAGCAGCGCCAACTGCGATAGATGTAGTTAAATAGCTCAAGTTTTGTGTAGTCCTCTTGACGACGAACTGAGCGCCCCAACGAGTGTTAATGTTGCAATCTTAATGAGCTGTCGCTGCGACACGCAGCTCGCAAGGGCAGAAGATAGGAGGAATAAACTGCAGACTGAAGGTCGCAGTGCGATGACGTTATTTACACGTGGTTGCACGAGATGTGAAATTGAATTAATACGCGAAATTAATATAAATATGAGCGGGCAAAGATTTTTAATAATTTTCTAACTGCCGAAATAAATTAAATCGAATAATGCTTAGAAATATTGTATATGATAGTTATACAAAAAGAAGGGGTGTAAAACTAATTATGTATTTTAACTTTATAAACTGATTAAATTTTTGCTAATTTAAAAGTATAAAAATAAAAAAGCTTCTAAATCAGTTTTAACCTTACTCAACAAATAAAAAAAACTTAAGTGTTTCTGCTGGAAACCAAAAAAAAAAGCAGAAAACGCATTTATCTAATGCTGCTGGACAAATACATATGGAACCAAGCAGATGAGGAATCATTATAAATTGGCAACATTTTACTTGGAATTTTTTACGAACTTTCTAAATTGTTTTTGGTTTTTGAAATTGAAACTCAGTGGGAGTGTTTGAAATTCATGTTGGCATATGCAAGCTATCCTCGAATTTAACTAAGCGTATGCGTAATTTTTGGCACAACATGTGTTTATTTCGCACAAATTTGCAGATTTATTCTAGTTGAAATTGTTATTTGTTTTAGATGCTGTTTTTGTTGTTGTTGTTGTTGTTGATTTAGATTCAACGAAGCGTATGTTCTCCTCTGTACCCCGATAAGAATTGAGTAAATTATCCACATTGTGTATACGCACTGTGGTGTCCTATTGTTCGCACACTAACAAGCATCTTAAGGTGTCTAGCTATCAGAGCCCATTTCGTTTGCCTGTCTGTCAGTCTGTCTGCTGGTCTGCCTGCACGTCTGTCTGCCTGTCTATATGTCTGCCTGTCTGCCTGTTTGTCTGTCAGACTGGCTGATCACCTGGCTGGGTTGCGCAGTATTGTGTTTATTTAAAGTCAATTGCAAAGCAGTAATTAAGCACACTTGAAATAATCGTAAACAGTTTGTCATTTATCATAAACACTCACATACACAGACAAATCTACAGATACACAGCACCTCAAATGTGATTGTTGCCATCAATTCAAGCTTGGCTAACCCAATGACAATATCAAATGGGAAACGGAAGATGGGAAACCTTTTGCTTTGCTTGTGGCAAACAGTTGCGAATTTAATCATCTATTTGTTTTCGATTCTATTTTCAGACCAGACCGAGTTGTATCGAACCGGTTTGTTTTCCAAACCACAGGCTGCCTGTACCATTCTAATTAGTTTCACATGCCGCAATGCATAACCCGATGGCAGCACTTGCTGTTCGGCTTATGCAAATTTTATTCGTTATTGATTGTGGCAAGTGGCGGCTAAAAATATATACAACACAGCAGGGAGTCCAAGGGGTGACAGTAAAATAAGCTCTATGATGTAAGGAGCGTCTTCAGTTTATGAATTTCTATTTTTATACTTCAGCCAGCTACTCTGCCCCTGAGTCCCTGTCATCGCTAGCTAAAAATAATCGACTTGCGTAAGTTGTAAGAAATGTGGAAGAAAAATCGTGAAAAATAGCGGTAGAAAATATTGCTGTCAATGTCAATTGCAGTGCGAATTCAATTAGTTTCCGCTTATTAATTGCAGCTGCCGACCGTAGCAAGCCGCAAACCAGCCAACAATCAACGGACGCTGCACCCCCTGGCGTATTAAGTATACGCTCTGTTGGCAAATTGAACTGAATGTGCGGGCAGGGGCCAGAGCACTCTGTGTTGAGATAGGTAGTGCTTAGCTATGAATGCTCTGCAGTTATTGAAGAAATTAAAAATGGATAAACATCACAATATATTTATCATTAAATTATAGAGATTTCATTTAAAGATCAGATTTCAAATAACTTGAGAATGTTTTCAGTTATCCATGCCGAGAATCCAAATCTTTTCTTTGTGAAACTCTCAAATGGCTTTTAAATTATTTAGAGTAAAGATAACGATACCTTAAGCGTCGAAATTTTGAGTCATTTTCGTATATCAAAAATTTATTTGCGAACTTCTTCCCGCCTCTTGCGTTGCATAGTTAATATGACCGACTTTTGTGAGTTCACCGCGAACAACAAAGCATTTACACGCTGCATTGAACACAATTTGTAGCTGCCAGCTTCGCACGTGTGTGAGTGTATGGGCTACAGGCTGTGTGCATGTGTGTGAGCGTAGTCAAGTTTTCGCCGGCTTTGGCTCGACTCCTATTGCATATGTTTTATGCCTGTGTGCGAATTCGCATCACGTTCAACAAAATGGGAAAACGTGTAGCTCGGTAAAAGGAAATTCGAATTCGATGTCTTTAAAAACAGCTTTATAAATAGCGTCACCCGCTGGCACACTCACACTCGCACACATACACACACTCTTACGCCGAAAAGAAGAACCAACTGGTTACCTTCAACTTAAGCTGCAGCAGAAGCAGCAACAGCTCCAACTACAACAAGCACGGCAGGTAGAGCGACATCAGCACTTGGAAGTTGAATCCAGTCTGAGCGAAGATGTAGCTTAGAGTAATGAATATTTAATACGCACTGTTGCCAGGCGAGAAAGAAAGATAGAAAGTGAGAGAGAGAGAGTGAACAAAGTGGAGTTCAGTTCCACTCATTTGCTGTGGCCGCAAGCGCTCTTCGGGCATCGCCTTGCGCTCCTCTTTTAAAAGTACTGTAAACGAAAATTGGTTTTAAATTGATTTACCATAAGCGTTTTCTATCTTTTCTGTTTTTTCTTCCATTTTGAAAAAGCCCGGAATTACAGGAACAAAGCGTAGACGAACAAAACCGCAGCCCCAAGTCTGCATGACACTTCGAAGCGCTGCCTTTTAGGACTCCCCATTAAGCTTACATTTAACTGTTAGTTCTCACCATTTTCCTGTCCTCTCCGTCCCTCTTATTCTGTCGTCATTCTCTTCGAGTCTTTCCGCTATACTAATCTGTATGCACATCGGCAAATTAGAACAAATCGTTTGGGCATTGCAGTTGATTTGATATAGAAACATTAAGCTGGCACTTAAAATTTGCGCTTGGTTCGTGTAAGTGAGCAACAATTTATATGCAGGATGCGACATGTTTATTACAGCTGCGTGCGCGATGCAACTGCGCAACATGTCGCAGCTTAATTGCAGTTTTCCCTCGCCTTTCTTTCCATTCTCTCCCAGCTTCCACCATGCGCAACGCTCGCCAGCAATTAGAAGGCAACGACAATGCGGCAAGCACGCTGACAAAGACAGCGTTGGGTACAATAAATGACAAAAAAAAATATCAGTAACCACACGACATTTGCCAGTTGACAAAACACACTTGCATACATACACACATACAGACACGCACACAATGCAACTGCCAGAGCTGGTTGTCTTTCTGTCTGTTGGTCTATCTATCTGGCTCGACATCTAGCTCTTCGCCTGTCAGTCATTCTCTCTTACTCTCTCTTATTCTCTAGCTCTCTCTCTATCTCTCATAGTTGGCATCTCTTTCCTGCATTCTTTTTCTCTCTTTTTACTGGTCTATTTTCTCTGTACCCCTCTCTTTCACGCACACCTTTGTTTCATTGCTCAAAATTGCTTTTACCGCATTGCCAACTATTGTTAATGTCATTCTAACTGTTTCTGTCGCTCTGCTGCGCTGGCTTTCTGCCACCTGCCTTTCGCCTGCCTTCCTGTTGCCACTTGAGGCTGCAGCTCGTTCTACCGTTTGTTCCAGCTGCAGCCGTTCAACGCTCGTCATTAAAACTTTAACAGTTTTATGGTGGCAATGCCTTCCTGACACTTTTCCTGCATCCCTGCTCTTCTGCCATGTGTGTGTGCCTGTGTGTATGTATGCGAGTGTGGCACGCGTGTGCCTGCTGCATTTGGGGTGTCTAGTGCTTACTCGAGCGAAAGAAGACAACAATAAATTACCATAGAAAACACGACAGACAACTCAAAATGAAATTTTTGTCTCTTAGCTTGCACGTTTTACTTTCTCCCCTTTTTTTCAACGTGGGCAGCACAGAATGTAACAAATTAAAATACTAAAAATAATTTATATAGAAAATACTCAATGCATATGAAGACATACCCCGACTGGGCTTATGCAAGCCTTGTGGAATGGGCTCCATTATTCGAATTAATCGTAATTGCTTAGTTGAAATAGAGTTGGTTTTCATGTATGCCTCTTGTCGCATGGTTATTCCAATATATAATTCAAGGTCTTACCCAAAATTTTCGTGCAAACATAGTCGAAAATTGCAGCTAAATTTGAAAACAATTTATTTAATTTTTATGCCCATTAGCAAAATGTTTGCACTAATTAATAATAAATGAGACGCTTGCGTGAGTGTGTGTACTCATCCCTTTTCCTCGGCTTTTCTGAATGCTCTTTCACTCGGTTGGATGTATGTGTTTGTTTATATTTTTCCTTTTTGTGGGAATTTCTTATAATCGAATTACTTTTCTAACCGCAGCAATGGCAGCGAGCAAGACAAGTGCCACCAACGATACCACCGACACCACTAAGCCGCTTACACTTAACAGACGAAAAGAAATTTCGCTTCTTTCAGTGCATGTGAGTGAGGGTGTGAGCGCATGTGTGTGTGTTTGTGTCTGTGCGAGAGACCGTTTGTGTGTGACATTTGCCCTTGGTTGCCAAGGCGTATACGTAACATTTTGTTACTTTTATACATTTTTTATACGTGCTTTGTGTAGAGCGTGTGACTGAAGGGTATGGTGGGTGGGGGGGGGGGGGTAGCACAGGCAGAGGGCAGGGTCTCGGGGCGGCATATGAAGTGGCAGGGCTTTAGACCGAAATCCGCTTAATGCGCGCATAAAAAATGGCAACGGCGACGAATGCTGCGACGCTGGCAGCGACACAGAGTCCCAAACTTGATAAAATGTAAAATTATCGCACATTCATTGTTATTGTTTCTCTGCCTGTGACTGAGTACGGGTGACTGTGTATGTGTTTGCGCTTTTTATTAGCAAGTAGATGCTGGCGTCGAGTGGCATCAGCGGCGGCTTTAGGTTAAGTAAGCTAACTCACACACGCAGCTAAACACACGAAATCAAACTTGAAGAATTACGTTGATTTGCCTTAAAGTGTGCCACAGGAAGAGAAAGCGACAGGGTGAGTGCAGGGAGAGAAGCACGGACGACGAACCGGGAACACCTTGAGGCAAAGAGGAAGTGCGTCAACGGAAATTTTACAGCACACGCAATGCATGAAAGCCAAGGCTGGAGAGCCTGGGGTAAAAACCAAGGAAACGGGACCTCTTTAATGCTTGCCAGTTACATTTTATTTTATTTTCGATTTTATTTTATTTTATTTCATTTTCGTTTTATTTTTATGTGCTGCGCGAAACGCAACTCCAACAAAAACAAAACAATTCAAACTGCGAAAGTCAAGCGCGGCAGTTTCTTGCGATTTGCTTTCACTGTTTTTGGTTCTTCTCTCATTCGGAGGGCTTCTCTGGCTCTGGCTCTGTATTGGCTACACTAAATCACTTTAAAAATTAGCATAATCCGGTGAGTAAATAAAAATAAGTGGTCGCCCATTCAGAGCATCAAAATGGGCCAAGAGCGCGAATTCCTTTCTCGGTCAATCGGCATCGCCAACGCATAGGCAGCGAGCAAATTGCATTGAGTGTCACTTGGGAAGGGAATGTGGAAAAGAGGATAGGGCTGAAGAGCAACGAAATAGTCAAAATATTTATGGAGTTCAGTTTTCTTATCTATTTCTATTTAGCTATAAAAGTCATTTCATTTTCTGGTAAATCGCAAATTGTTCTGCAAGTACAAGTACCTTTTATAAATCGATTTCTTTTCTCATTGATAACTTTTGCTTAAAATTGTTCCTGTACTTTTCTTCATTTTGTTTTGTCTATTGCTTATTATTTGTCCAACCCTGCGTATACTTGTTTTTTTTTTTTTTTTTTATGCTCTTTGCTGCCTTTTCATTGCTTTTATGATGCGGAAAACCCTTTTGTTTGAATTCGTTATGCTTGAGTTATGCAAATCGCGCACTGAAGCGACAGTTGAAAACGTATTGATCAATTAGGCAGAAGTTGTTTATGCACAGTCGAGAGATTTCATGTGTCGCAGATAATTTATAGCTGTTTTTCTCTCGCACATCCTAGCAACAATAAAAAACCAGAGAAACAACAATAATAGAAACAACTTTGTCAGTTTCATCCTGAAATCGTTTCTATCTCTCGGTGAGTTTTGATTGTTTTTAGCTGCGATACAATATTTATTGCTTATTTATTTAATTTGCTTTCCCAATTTCTCACTCTGTTTTCTAGATACGATATTAACCAGTATATCGTTTCATGCAATCCGACAGCATTCTCCGAAATCAGCATCATAAATAGTATTTGCGAATAGAACTGCTCGAAGGCCAAAAGTCAAAGAGGATAAATGATGCAGGGCAAAGAGCTACCGCTTGGTTTGTCTGCTCGCAGATAACAAGCTCGATACATACACACATATACTCTCGGGGCAGATTGGGGTACTGCAGTTTGTCTGCTGATTGATGAAGTTTTGCTATGTAAATAACGCCAGCCCGAGAGTCGGCTAGAGCCAGAACAAAGTCACAACCGAATTGGCAAAGTTAAACGAGCACTAATACACGACCACCCATAGAACACACACGCAGCACAGCAGTTGCAAATGGCAAATGACAACTCGAAGGGTCTCTAAGCTTCCCCTTCGGCCTCTCTTCAACAAACAAGTTTGAGGATCAACTGCAAATGCAGAACTTGGGCAGCAATTTAAAGCATTTAACGACAAAGGGAAATATTGCATAAGGCTCTCTCTATCTCACTTTCTTTGTCTTAATCACATTTTACTCTCTCTCCGAAGCTCTGACCTGTTATTCCCTTTCTGTTTATGTTTCCGTATTTCTCTAGATATACACAAAAGTGTTAACCGTTTCTTTACTCGGGTTCGCTTCTGCTTCAATGTAGTTTCCTCTTCTTTTTATTTATTTCATTATAATGCAGATTTCGTTTCAATTTCTTGGCCCTTTCCTTATTCGAATTCACACACACAAAAGAAAACTCAATTAAAATTGAATAAATTTCCATGCTGTTGGGAATAATTACGAATTTCAATTTATTTGCCGCAGGATGCAAAAGGCAAAGGGACCCGAGCTGGCAGACAGTACGAACAACAAGGAAATCACAAAGCCAGACCGCAATCGTAGTCAGTTTTGCCGTAAAGGAAAGGAAAGATTTACCTAACCATCAGACGCGCGGCAGCGGGAGCAGGAGAAGGAGCAGAAGCAGCTGCTTGCAAATACCTCAAAGGAGAAGCAGTCGCCGACAGGACTCGCTACATGTGCAAAGTTTTCATTTGAATCGTTTGCAAGTGGTGAAGTAACGCGCAAATGTAAAAGACACACGAGCTGAGGAGTATGAGCAACAAATGAAATGTTGCAGCAGCAAGCAAGCAAGGTGCAGGGAGTGTGGCACAATATTTCATTGCCCAAGGTGCCAATTTATACAGTTTGCTTTCGCAGGTCTCTCTCCCACTCTTTCTCTTTAAGGCATCTGCATTTGTTACACTTAAAGTATGTGAATAATTAAGAACACGATTTCCACGTTATAGTCGGGCTCACTTGGTTCATGAAGGCACATGATAGGTGTGTGGCTATAGGAAAACAAAGAAAGCTTCAAATTGCGCCCGCAAGTTAAAGTCACAAAATTGTTGCTAAAATATAAACAAAACCCGAAGCGCAAAGAAACGCAAGCCAAAGTGACAAATTGGAAATCATGCGAGCTTAGTAGGAGAAAAACTAGTGGGAACTCCCCAGAGCCGTGGCGAACTTTCCTGGGCATGCACAACCCAGTCACACATACATACACACAACTGCAAGCCGGAGATGGAGGGCATGGCCTAGCCAGGCCTGGCCTGAAGCTAGAGTTGTGGACGGGCTTGAAACTGGAACTGGCATTGCGCCTGGGACTGGCAGCGAGGAGCGCGCGCATAAAAGTTTATCAACTAAGTAAAATAATGTTGGGCGTAAAGTTTGCAACCGCAGTGCCCGCAGACGCAGGCAAGGGACATGGCACCATTCCCCATACCATACCTCCTCCACTAACACAACAATAAAAACCAAATGTTGCGACAATTCAGGTTTCTGCATAGAGCCAGCAGCGGCAACGGTAGCGGCAGCGGCAGCAGCAAGACTAACGATAAGGATAAGAAAATGGGAAGCAAGGAAAGAGACAGAGAGAGAAAGAGAGAGAGAGAGAAAGAGACAAGAAAGTAGAAAGCAGACGGGAAGATGAGTTAGAGCTAAAAGCACGCCAACCAGGGAGCACGTTTTGCATAATGATGAATGACGACGACGCGTCGACGTCCATGATGTGTGTTCGAGTCGCGTTGCAGGTTTCCTTTTTGCCTGCCCCTCTCTGCTGCTTGCCACATCTCGCTGGCTGTGTTGATTTGTTTATGCGCCCGCAGTTGTTGCAACAGTGGCAAAAAATGATAGCACACTTTTGTGCGCTGCAACTGGAGAATGAGTGCGGCGCAACGGTGTCGCTTGGCGTCGCAATTGGAAACAAATTATGCTCAAAGCGCCACACGACTGTCAAAGTGCCAGTTGGATGGGGGCAGAAGAGCATGGGGTCACACGGTTGAGCACACCTTGGGGTCCCGGCAGCGTTGCGCTGCTTTATGTGATGTCTCCGTTACGTATGCGCCGTGTGGACTGCCATAGAAGGCAAAAGAGTAGGGTATGAGGCAGAGACAGGTGAAGTGAGAGTAAGTGAGATAGAGAAGGAGAGTTGAGTACGCTGAATGTCAAGGTCAAGACTGAAGTACCAACTGGACACTTGGGTATAATTAGAGATTGTGGCTCGTAAATCAAGATCTGAGTTGAAGGCATAATTACATATTGCTGCTTATGCAGACATAATCTCAGACTTTGACCAGGGAGCACTTTGCAATTTGCATTATTATGGACTACACTTGCCCAAGCTAGATAGTCCAAGGGAATTAATCAAGCGCGCTACGGGCTGCAACTGGTGTCAATTTTCACAGCTCTCTTTGAGTATTTAGCACAGTTCAAGCAAAAACTTGGCGATGAAAACTTTTAAATCTAACTATTTGTCCCCATATATATTGCTCATTTTTAGAAGTATTCGCTTTAAAAAGTGCGCGCTGCGAGATAAAAAGAAATTGCCATATATTTGCATCTAATTGGCAGTCAGCTTGAGGGAAAAACTTCAGTTTTGCTTTTGCCATGCAAAGCGCTGCCGGGCAGAAAAGAGCCAACGTTAGCCGGGATATAAACCCATGGACTGGGGTGCCGGCTCAGGCCATCGATGGGCATCGAGATGGGCATCCTGTGCAGACCAACCGACCGACCGACAGCTTGACGTTCAGCCGGTCTGCTAAAGCTCGTAGATGGGTGAAACTTGTCATCCCTCCCACAATTCCTAGTCAGTCCCCGCTTTGGTGCAGCTAATATGCAAATTCCCTGCAGCTTTTACTTTGGCTCCGTTTTCTTTGCGCACACATTTCGCTCATTCCACCTCATCTTACCACCCTCTGCCACTGCCCCTGCCTCTACCCCTGTCCAACGCCCATCGTATACTTTGCTTTTGTTTTGCTTCCGCTGTGCCATGTTTTCAACCCATGTCGCTTCGTTTTTTTTATATTATTTCTACTGCGACGTCGAGCTTATTATGCATTGCACATTTTACATTTTTACTTAAAGGCAACGCAACGCAAGGCGACGGCGAAGCGATGCAAAAGCGACCGACAAAAAGAACAACAAGCGAAATAAAATTCCCCACTTCCCCACGCCCAACGTCATATACCGCAAAAATCGTAATGAAATTTTTATTATACGACAAAGTAAAATATTTTTTATCAGCATTTCTCGCTTGTTGCTCTTGGAACGCGCTACGAAATTCCCGGGAATGCCAGAGGTTTCACTTGGTATGAGAGACAGCGAGAAGGATTGCCATCATAAGATTCAGAGAGAAAAAATGCTGGTGAGACTGTCTCAAGTCAATCAAAATATGCCAAAAACTAAAAGCCATTCTCACTGACGGAAGAGTTTTGTATTTATTTAAGCAAATTTTGGTTAAAACTAAACACCGCACTTACGGCCAGAAAGCTTCTACTGGGCCATTATACCTGCCCCCTTTTTGCCGTCCCTTTTATCTGACAGTCGTGAAAATGTACCACAAATTGCAACCTAAAGTTTTTCCACTGCACTTTGACTTTGGTCGGGTGTCAACTTTGTGCCAGGGCCGTGGTCCGAAAACTTTTCTCGTGCCTTGAGCAAATATTTGCACTGCGTAATTTGCTGACAATGTCTGAGGCGATTTGTGTAACGAGCACCCTCTGCTAGCATCCTAGCCGAATGTATTCGATGGCCAAGGCGATGGCGATAGGAATGGCGGCCGCAGCCTAATGACAAACTGCCAACTTTAAGAGCGGATGAGATTTAATTCGCCAACTGGCAAACTGAACTGAAGAAATTCGACTAATTCTATTGAAACGCCCAAGTTCCCACAGTAACTTTGCGCACTTAAAAGTTCGGAACATTTACCTAAATAAATTGATTTTCCCTTAAATTAAAGAGTTTCCACTAAGCTGATTGAGAACGATTCTTAATTCTTAATAGTTTTACTATTAAGACAATAACTTGCAGTATTTTGACAAGTATTTAAATACTTGGCAATATATTGAAGTAAAGTTTTATATTTTCCGTAAGATTTAAGAACATGCTGACTCAGCTGATTGTTAAAATTGAACTTCAATAGCGAAACTGCATACAAAATAAGTAGTCAGAAATAGTCGGCTTGAGAGTACCCAGCAAAAATCTTTATAATTTATAAATATAATTAAATAAAATTAAAACAATAATAACCTAAAATCTTCGACATTAATTATTATTTTTCCTAACATCATAAATAGCAACAATATCTCGTTGCTTAATCCTGCTTAACATATATACTTCCATATACAGCAAGTATTGCTTGTTGCATCTGAACATTTTTGGCTTTTATTTTGCCGACTGCATCCAAACTGAATTTTCCCCAACCGAAATACAGCATTTGCAATAACCAATACTACAAGAACAACAATAAATGAAACGGCACATTTTGAACAACGATTCGAGGGGAAAATACAAAATATTGCATTGGATTTGTTGTCTGTTGAATTTTCTCAGTAGCAGCTGTGCTCGAGTTGCCAATCGATTGAAAATATTTTTCCAACTCTGGTCAAATGGGATTATACGTACTGTGCCTATTGTCGCCACTCAGATGTGTTTAAATGTTTGAGAAAAACAGAGGAAACCTTTTCAATACGAAATTTTTTTTAGAGGAACTGTAGACAAAGATTCATTAAGAGCAAGATTTTGATGGCAATGGAATTTGGGCGAAATAATTTCGCATCAGCACCGGCTCCGCTTAAAACTATACTATACAAAATAAGTTGAGAATATTAAGTCTTGTACCCCTCGATTTTTTATTGTTTATGTAAGGGCATTCAAATTTCACCTTGCCCATGCGCTTATTTTTCAGAGTAGTTCGATTTGGTTCACGCTGAAATACAAAACGGACTCGTTTTTGGAAAGCTACGGAGAGAGGTTGGGGGAAAAGGCAGTCAAAACGTCCACTTTATAAATGTTTCCAGGCCGTTTTCACAATCCAATTCGGATTGGGAATCGGAACTGCAGCCTCTCATAGTGCGTAAATTATGCGCATGCATCCGATGCTAAGTCGCAGCTGTCAAATGCGATATGCAGCAGAAGCAACAGCGGCTATAGCAGCTGAGTGCTGTGGAGGAGGGGCACAGATGGGGATTGTAAGTGGGTGTGGGGTGGCAGATGCTGTCACGACTGAGTTGTGGTGCTGTGTGCGCCTCGAGAGGTATGTGAAATGAATACTCAGGCAGCTACGTGCTGATAATCGCACTCGGTGTGCAGTCCCCGGCAAATGTGTAGAACTCTCGATGAAAAAGTTAAGGGAAGACCAGAACAATACTTTGGAATAAATAGTGTGGGTTAAATTCAAGCCAATTGAATAGCTGTGGTCAATGAAAATAAAGCTCAAGAGATAAAATGAAAATAATAGCATTGGTTTAGCTTGTAGTTTGACTTTGCCCTTGCCTAGTTATTCCCATAACTGACATGGTTATGGTCCGTCACAACATATTGACACAATTCTGTCTGAGTTAGACACAGTTAGGAGAGGAGGTGGGAGGCAGTGGGAGATAGAGCTTGAGGGCATGCGAGATTCGAAGATTTGGAAACTGAGACAGAATCATTGGCTCAGTCAGCGCTGCCAGTTGATGAAGTGGTTCCCCTCTCTGACGCTCTTGCATCTACATACATGTTGCCCTGTTCTGCCTATCTTCTTGCTGTCTAGCTCTGCCCTGGTTTGCCGTGGGCTTCTGTTTCCATTGTGAATGCGTCATAACAAATCAGTTTTACATTTGCATGCATTGCATTTTATGCCTGTGGAGTATGGCATAGGAAACAGAGGGCAGCAATGTTTTTCGGCCAGTGAAGTCTAGTTGGAACTGTGTCGAATTGCAGCTGAGCTGTGGAACCGTCGAGCCGCCTGCGTAGCTGCCATTCTTAGCTGCAGTCGGCGGCATGTTAACTAACTTGGCTAGCTGAAGCTGGGAGAATATGATTTATGTGCCAGCCCAGCCCGAAGCAGCCGCTAGCAGCATAAACTTTTGCTGACTGTTGTCAGCTGGCAAACAATGTGCAAAGCCACAACATGGCCAGACGGGGAGATGAAGAGCAGCATGCTATACTGGCGTATACTCACTCCGCCGCAACCAAATAGCCAACTGCAAGCAGCCAGAGGCAGTGGCCGTGGTTGACTCATCTACTGTAGCTGTGGCTCCGGCTGTGGCTGCAGATTGGCGAGCGCCGGCAACCTGCGCTTGGCTGCACAGCCGCCAAACCAGCTAGCAAAAAATGAGCACGGAGCCAACTTTATGCATAAATATTTGTATGCAGCGCGGAAGAGCGAACTGAGCCGAGTCGACTGGCAAGCGGTAGCATCCAGCAGTCACCAGGCAGGCAGGCAGTTAGCACAGGTAACTACCTGCGGCACTCGCCTGGCTGGGAATATTCTGCGCATTTCCAGCTCGAAACTGTATTCGGGTTAAGCTCACGACTTGACCAAATTGGCTGTGCATGCAGGACATGCACAGGTGCGTGGCGTATTATTCAAAATTGCTAATGGCCCAAAACTTCAGCTTCAGCTTGTCGTCGCAGCATTGTTTGCAATCACACTCATTCCCATCCCACAACTTGCCGCATGGTGGGTTCCTTATTGCAGTCGCTTTAATAATGCGCGCCCATTTGTCAGCCACAAGTTTGCGCAGCCATTTACACAATACATCAAGATGGTGCATCAAGTAGAGCCGCAGCCAAAAATCGACCCACAACTGCATGTTCCCTGGGATGGGGGAAGACTTTCGCCAGCGAAACGATTTATTTCACTTTTAAATTGCGAAATGTCTCAACATTTTCGACTTTTGGCAAATGCAAATGCCAGAGAGTTTGTCTCCATCTTCCTCCCTGCTTTCCTCTCCTACTCTTTCGCTCTGTTCCTCGTGGGACACCTCTCCGTGCCTGCATCTCGACCTGATTCTCAGTTGTATTTATGCACGTGATTTACGGCTCGCATTCGCATAAAGTCGTATTTATTATGCGTTCCTCGGCTCCGACTCCCACTCATTCTCACTGGCGATTTACTAGCTTGGCAAATCGTTATCAGCAATTTGGAATTGTATGGAAATTAATGTACAAATAAAACTTGGCAGTCGCTTCAAATCGAGATCAACCAATTGGCACGAGACAAAACGCCAATTGAATATGAGGCGTATCAGTAATATTTGCCGCGACATGATTATAAAATATTTATAATATCTTTAAAGCGAAATGACTGATTAAGTTGTAGACTCTGTGGCGCACAAGATCTTCTACTCTATAACATCATAGCAAGTTTTAGTTAATGCTCAAAAAATTGAGCGAAATTGATGTTTTCATATCATTATGATATGCATAAATTAAATTGGAAAAACTTGCTTCATCAGAGGACCATCAAAAATACGATGACGTCAGCTGAGCGGGGAGTATTTTGCACCTCGCCACGCACTGGCATCCATTAGTAAAGTCCCCTCCCACCTCTTCAGGCTACTCCCCACTGAGTTGGACAACCAACCACAAGCATTTTAAACTTAATGCTTCGGTCTTTTATGTATATGCAGCTGCTGCTGTTGGATGCTGATTTAATGACTTTTCAACAAAAATTATGTTGACACACTCGACAATAAACCCGGTTTATTGACTTTTTATGAACCACAAACCCGACGAATCGACGCGTTGGCGAGGATTGACGGACTGAGGGACAAGCAGAGGCAAAACAAAGCAACACGACACTGACACACCACAATATACACACATTTATACGGTTACACACGCGCACACGGACACACGCATGACAAATACAAACGACAACTTTCAACGTAATTTTTACATCCGCTTGGCGCCATTGTCGCGCTTAATATGCTCTTCAGTGGTGTCCCTCCTGCCTGGTCAGTTCGGCATTGTCGTCATCCGCAGCAGCAGCAGCTGTGTGCCGCTGTTGTTGTTGCTGCTTCATAACGATCACTCAAAACATGCTGTAATTAAGCACAGTACAAACAAGCTGACAACAAGTTGCAAATTAAAAGTTTGCTAAAATAGGAGTTTATTATTAATTTACATATAAATACATCATAAAAAATCTAATAAATATTTGAAATTTGTTAGTATTTCATTGTTTAATTTGATAGTATTTAATTGCAAGCTAATCGAGTCACATCTAGTTAATATCAATTGGTTAACCGAAAGGTGTTATTAACCTTTGATTTTTAATATATTTCCAGTGTGTTTTCTCAATATTGATGCAACATGTAATTGGAAGTCGTATTAATATTGCATTATATTTATATAGCTTATTTGTTGGGCACACTCTCGGCACAAAGCAGCCCAAATGAGCCCAGAACAAGAGCGGAGTGCGACAAAGTAAAAGAAACATATAAATAAACAAGTAAGAAAACAATAATTGGTTATGCTCGACTCTTAAATACTCACTGTCAAACAAAAATGTTTCGTGAATTTGGAGTTGCATACTTTCCGGCTGACAGCGAAAAAGGAACGTGCACTAAAAGCATATCGTAAATTCCTACCTTGCATAATGAAATTATTTGAATAGTTAATGTTGCTATATACATCAAGAATTATTGTCAAACGTTAAATCGTTTCATATTTTCCATTTTAATTGCTTTATTTGCAGGGTATTCACATCCACAGTGACATCTACAATTTCTGCTTGGTTGAATTGCCTGCAGCTCGTTCGTTTTTATGCCCAGAGAGTTACAAGGGCACATGAGAGTCCACAAGCGCACGAATTGCTTGAGACGACAAATTTTTAATTTGCTGCCGAGGCGTGCCGAACCCACAGGCACACACACACACATACACACGCACACGAGCACACAGTCTCCCACGCAAGGCTGTAAACAAGATGGTGAGCAAGAGGGTCAACTTGCTCAAAAGAAATAAATAAAAATTGGAGCGCTTGCCTTGTTTTTTTTTTTTCATTTTATAGCGCTTATCTCGTGCTCAAGACTTTCGCCAGTAAACTCATTGAACGAGTGTCCGAACGGAACTTTAAAGTGGAGTCTTTAATTGGCTTGTCTGACTCGTCATAAAAACAGTTCAATTCAGCCGCGATTGTGCGTGCGAAGTTGGAAAATAATAATTTGCAACATGACGCGGCTTGAAAATATTAATTAAAATAAGGCATACGCCCGGTCGGACAACAATTTCATTGTCAGACACCGCACACGGCCTAAAAATGTAAATTTTCCAGGCCGACATTTATCATTCTGGCATTTGATAACCCCGTTTGATCCATGAACCTGGCTCAGTTCTGTTTTGCGGTCGAAATGGATGACCCATTTTGCAAAAACGGCATGCCAGCAAATGTTGAATAAACGTCAAAAGCGGCATACAAATACGGAGAGGATTATTTGATGAGCCTGCCAGCGACACGCTTCAAATTGAAATAACTGCAGGCTTATGTCCAGCTACAATTCCACAATCGGAATATGCTGCACATGTAATGCAATAATTACACAAATTTGTGCAGTATCAAACATTAAATTTACCTGAACAAAAATGAGTCGCAGTCCCAATTTCACGCACCCATGCCAATTACATTTTCAGCCATTCCACATTGAAATGGAAAGCGAATCGAAATGCAAATGGAAACAGTCTGTTGTGTTCGCTTCTCTCGGCGAACTCAATTCGAGTGTGTGTCTGGCGTACATAAAACTGTAAAATGATAATCAAAAGTGTACATTTTAATATTTTTTATTGTAAATTAAAACAATAAACATTTAAAACTTGCTGCTCACCAGGTCCCACAACAAGGGAACTTCGATTGCTTTCCTCCTTTCTTTCCCCCTGTTCGCTGTATCAATGAGCCATCTATTTTCATTGTTATTGGGCGGACACACGCACAGTTTCCCCTCTGACCCACTGTCAGCACACGCCAGTCAATAACGGTTGAAGCTCTTGGCTGAGTTGAGAGACCTGTCAGGGCCACTCACGAGGCAGGAAAAGGGTGCCAAGCCAGCGTGGGAGCGTGAGGGAAACCGATTGGAGTAGGGGATATAGACAAACATATCAAGTTGTTTTACGTTTGACAAATTTAATTTGATTTTGTGTGAAGTTTATTGGCAAAACGTTTTGCAAGCGTTTCTAGACAAGCGTTACTTGCGGCTAAGACGAGGGGGAGGGAGATATACGGCGTTGGCGGCTAAGACTGAGACAAGGCACCTAAACGTGCGTATAACTGAGCTACGTGGACCCTTTTTGTCTCCGTTTACGGTGTAATTTAATATTTGTTCACATGATGGAAGAACCGCCTGCACACACACACACTCACACATACACACAAACACACTGCCACACACTCACACATGCTCAAACTCTCACACACGTGGTAAGCACTTCCGTTGAAATGAAAATTGCGTTTCGCATTTCACATTTCTACTTAAGCCAAACGAAATTAAGTGAAATGCAAAATGTGACAACTCTCAACTAATGCGAGTGAAATATTTATAAGGATATTTTTGAAAATTGCGTCGGGCCGTCGAAGAAGATAGCATTAACAGAGTGCGGTATCGAATTCGGCAATGTGAATTTTGCTCCACAGCGCGAGCATTCGAATGTGAAATGGCTGGAGATGAAGAAATCGTGTCCTTTGACTTTTTAAGCTGCATAATTTTCAGTGGAAATCAATTACTTCGCCATGCTCATCATTGATAGCGAAATCCTTAAGCTTACAATTACGAATTATGTCATGAATTATTAATCCTGCAAATGAGCAAATTGTATTTAACTCAATCGAATTAGAGGCTTAGGGAAGATCTGTGTGCCCTGGGTCCAGGTTGACATGCGTATCTAAAGCGTGTATATTAATCAGTTACACGGTATAGTAATCAGCTTCAGGATATAGTTAATTCTATGTAAGTTAGTTGATTTTGAGTGGAATTTGTAAGGCTTGGGTTAAAATAAGCTAAAGTAAGTTGAAAATGTAAATTAAAAGCTTAAGATATTAAGAGCATTTTCTTCTAATTATAGGGTATTTGTTGGTCAACTCATTTGCTGCTTCATTGACCATTAGCCCGCTTTCGATGCAGAGTAAATCTGGATACTCTCTACTGCTTATAAAAACCCCATTGACACGCAAATTGAACACACGCACACGGAGACTTACACACAAAAGCCAATTGGCAGCGTGCGAATGTGTGAATGTATCTGATGACTTGTATCTTGTGTCTTGTATCTGTGCCTGAAAGTATTTCCACAACAAGCAGAGCAAACGTTCGTTCGCTGCAGATGCACTGGCAAAAGGCATTCTGTGGTTACTGCGGTGCAACCACAGGAAATGCTTTTACTATCCGCTCGCCCTTGCGCTCAAAGAGGTTGCGCCGGGGAAAGGAGGCTGTCAGGGGGTGACTAGGGCTGACTTTGTCTGGCAGCTGTACTGACCGCAACATTGAGTGTCTTAAAGATGAAAATTAACCAACACATGCAGGAGCAGCAGCCCCAGCAGCTGTGGCGCAACGAGTCTGCATGGGCTGTAGGCGGGGCACATTAACTACGCATAATTTGCATGCCAGTGTAGCATTTGCGGTTGAAACTTCATTTTTCTGACAGCCCACGCCATCAGCATCTCTCTCTCTCTCTCTCTCTCTCTCTCTCTCTCTCTCACTCACACATGATGCCTGCGTTTGAAATACGTCGAGCATTGTGCTACTCACAAAGTACTCTAATGAGTTTTACGCAACAGAACAGTGAAATGTGGTTGAACCGACTGCTTGGAATATTGTCACTAAAAAACATAAAACTTTTCAACTTTCACTCAGGCATTGTGTGCGTGTGAGTGTGCGGGTCTGCGCGAGTGTGTGTGAGTCAGTCTTGATTAGTTTTCACATGCGCTATATGAGGGAATATCCCTGCCGCAACCGAAGCACGCTGTGGCTGCCCTATTATGGCTCTGGCATATGGGCGAGGGAATACGAATTCTCGTTTAGCCCTGCATGATTTAAGATGTGAGACGCTTCTCCAACTTTAATGAGAATAACTTAAAAAGTTTTGATTAGGGAGCGAGCGAGAGAAAAGTTCGCATTCATCTCAATGAATCGGACTCTAAGAGGCCATGTTGCTCGTATGTTTTGTGGGCAGGAAGGCAGCACTCGTAAAATTAGACATAACTCAGCTAAGTTAAGCAGGCCAGCTGGGAATGAAGTTTGAGGAATTAAGTTCTTTGGGGGTGCAAAATTAACTGCTCTTTTTCGGCTGGGGAGTTGAAGTTTAACTATGCGGAAGGATCAAAATGCGAGATGCGACATATCATTTGTAGCGCTGCTAAATGTCTTGGAATCCGTTATAATTTAGTTATAACATACGCGTATCAACTGTGACTGATAATAAAATATTGCAGCAAGACATAACCAGGCAACCATTTTGGGATCTACTTGCGGTCGGGCACCTCATTAACTGGTGTCATACGATGCGATCCACTCTAAGGCACCCCGTTTGAGCCATGCGAAACCCATTCAGACATCAAAGTCGAAGTGTGATAAGTACTTGCGAAAAGTTCACTGGCCTTTTTATCCAGCTGTTATATAGACATTTCACCCACAAACAACACGTGAAAATGACATGGAAAGTGTTTACCTGGTTGGGCTGCTCTCCTGAGCATTGACACGCCTGACATGCCTGCTAAGTGGACGAGGATGTTGTGCTCGCACAACGACAGGCCGACTGACTTGCTCGACTGACTGGCAGCTGTCTATCGGCTAACGGGACAGACGGGCCGACAGGCAGATGGACAGACAGACAGATGGCAAACAGCCGACTTAAAGATTCAGAAAACATTTAAAGTTCGACAAGAGTAAACAAGAGTCAAGCTGCGCCAGAGCGTAGCCACAGTGTTCTTTCTTATTTTGATGGGAAAGGTCAAATGTTAAAATGCTAAAATGATAAAATATGCAGGTAGCCGAAGTTGTGGTTGTCAAGTGCAATCGAACAATGTCAGTCAAGCGGCGATAGTGAAAACTCTACAACGGATACCAAAATCCATCTAAAATCAATGCACAAACAGGCGAGCAACTGCGGCGGAAACGAAAGGCATTTCCAATTCAATCCGATTCAAGTGCGTGGCTGAAACAGAAATGTGCGTGTGTTTGTGTGTTAGTGTGGTGTATATGTGTGTGAGTTTGAGGGGGTGAATGTGTGCGCCGGGACGGGAGCAGGCTCAGGTGTAGGTGTAGGTCATGTATACTCGTCGCACGTTTTGAATAATATGCCGCAATTATAATTTCTAATTCTGACGTTTGTGGGGCAAGCAGAGAGAGAGAGAGAGAGAGAGAAAGAGAGAGAGAGAGAGAAAGAGAGCGAGTAAGCAAGCGAGAGAGACAGGGAGAGTAGCTGAAAGCTCGGTTGGCCCAACATACGCTTCGTGCTCTCTCTCTCGTTTTTTCGAACTTCCAGTTGAAATTCCGAAACGAGCTTTTCGCTCAGAGCGCCGAGCTTGTTCGAACCCGCTCTGCTCACGGGCCAATCTCGTGAACTATGGCAACTATACGGGGAAAGACGTTTGGCATTTTAACCTTTTGCCAGGCGCCAAAAAGTATGCTAAGCATTAGTGAAGGTCACTAATTGATTAATTCACCTGCCTGCGAATAAATTCCGTCCACAACAGTCAGACGAAAATCAACATACCCAGAGAGGATCATAATGTCAGCTGTGCAGTGGCCCCATCCGCATTCTAGCTATTGATAATGACTTAATTAGGTTTTACAATAAACAACCGCACACACACTCACACTCACAAAATACGCAAACTCACTGACAACCCTTTACCAACACACACAACCCCAGCCATACCCTCTGCCATAAATGGCAAACTTTTCATAAAGGATTTAGCCAAAAAACTTTCCCGGTGCATGCATATGCGAGTTGTGTCTGTGTTTGCGTGTGTGCCTGCTGTTTAATTTATACATTCACAACAAAAAGTACAAACACACACTCGCACACTTACTCACACACACACACGCACACTCACAGATACCTCGGCACATTGGCAAATATATTATTGCTCTGGCGAAGGGATTAAAAATTTTCGTGCCTTTCTCGCACGGTTTATAGAAAGGCAATAGCCTGAGCATGGGCGAGGGCGTGAGCGTGGGCGTGGGCGTGGCAGCTATATGGTAGTTTTCACGCATTGCCGACTTTTACAGTTACGTTCGTTATTCCCAGCAATAAAAGCAAAAACACTGCCGTCCACAGTGTGTGTGAGTGTGTTTGCGGTTGCCGCACAGTAAAAAGTTACCCAAAACACGGATGAAGGATGCTGCAAAATGGGAACGTACCTTAACGTATACGTGATATAAGACTCGCAAAAAGCATTGTGTTTATTGTTTTAGTATTTCAACTGGAATAGCGTTTTTCTATGCAAGATTTTGCCAAGGAAAAGTGGAATATTAGCATTCCAATTAAATTTAAAATTTCGATGGCACTTAACCTAATAAAATGTATTCATTTAATATTTATTAATAAATTTATTCACCCTATCACTCTGTTTAATCAACATAAATATTTGTACAGCATTAAAAGAATACAAAAATTTATTTAAACTCGATTTATTATTATGCAGCTAATAAAACACAATCAATGACATTGGAATTTTAATTTTTATTTTGTTTACATTTTGTCAAGTTTAATTATGTTTGCAAAATTAACTACAGCTATAAGCCGCGATAATGTGTTTCTTTATAAATTTGAAAGTTGCTTGTTTTTTCATCAAAATTGTGTGCATTATAAGGGACGAACCTGACTGCTCATAATTATTTATTTATATCAGTTGCCTGCCTCATTTGCACACCCAGAGTACCTGGTACTAAAACGTGATGCATGTCCGTCATTAGTATGGGGCAAATGGGGCGTATGCGCGTTAGGCGTGAAATTGTATCTACAGCGGAAGTTAAAAATTAATTTCAAGTGCAATCGACGGGGCGGCTACAGATGTGACTGTGTTGGCCAAGTGGCAAAATCTTAAACAATAAACATAAAAAACCACTGTGGGAGGGGTGGGACAGGCGTGCTGGAGCCATGAATAAACCGAAAGATAAGTGTTTGCGCGGCAGTAGGGGAAACATATATACATATAGAGGCAGATATATAGTCTCTATATAAGCTGGACACAGCTGCGACAGTTGTTGGACGTTCTCAGAGTGAAATAATTACAATAAATACTTATTTATAATTTTGTTTATACAGGATATTGCATTTTTTAATTTCGTTATGATTTCCTGTTTTATTTCGGTCCACTCTGTCATTGTTGTTGTTGTTGGCTTTTTATATCGGCCTCCAATCGAATTCATGGAAAACACGTATATTGAATTTAAGTCAACTCATCGTCGAGCAGAGCCCACTTTGCCGGCCTGTGTCGACTGTGTGTACTCAGAAAGCACAAATAGCGAGAAAGAAATCGAAAGTACCGACTTAAAAATACCTGAACCAGTTTCGGCTTATGCTGCAGCTGTGTAAGTGCTAAGAGCAATCGAACTTCTCTTTCATTTAACTCGCTCGTGGCAATTTTTATATATTTTTCAGAAAACTGATATGCTTCGTATTGGACGTCGGGAAAGGGACTTAAAAGCCATTTGACATTTGCCGTTGCTCCGTTATCTTTCGCGTGTTTGTAAAGAAATATTCAATGATGGCGTGAGTGTGCATGTGAGTGCGTCGACGCCGGCACCAATTTTAATTTCAAGCCGTAATTACGTACTCGAAATGCCCATGAAATCATACTGGGCCTCCTTAATCCTCATTCTCTTTTCCGTTTATTTTTGGCCAGTTTCCACTTGACTTTTCCTTTTTTCCGATTTTAAAGTGCACATTCATGCAATATTTATGCACGAGCAGAATTTTCAGTGCAAGATAATAAGTGGTTGCAGATGATCGGAGCTTCAAGAAATAAAATTATATTTCTGTAAGAAAACCGAACCTTCGCATCTCTCAACTTCTGCTCCAAAAACGAACTGAAAAGATACTTCATATTTTCGAGTTTTTACTTCAACCTTTTTGCATTAAAGTGATCAATTTAAGCACAGCTTTCTTTTATTTTCTGCTCTAATTTCAGTTTCAAAGCGACTCTACATCCGTTTGGGTCCTGATCTAAATTCAGAACGTGCTGCCTCATCTCGTGCATTGAAATGCTCAGCGGGAAGCTCAGCTGTCAATCGAATGAGTGTCGCGTCACCTTTGCTACCATCTCTTGCAGGATAAACATGGCTGTCAGCAGCGAGCAGAACCAACCCAACACGAGTGCAATGTTCCGTGGGTTTCATTTTTGGAATTTCCGCAAATATTTTCACTTCAATTTGAAACAAAGAGCGAACGCTGCCTTTCATGCGCTGCTTGTGAGTGTGTACTAGCGTGTTCTTGTATGTGTGTACGTCGTCGTGTGTGGCACACATTCTGCACCGTCTTTATTATTATTATGTATTACTCTTTATGAATCAGTTTCAATTAATGTCAGTGTGTGCGCGTAACGATTTTCTTGTCATTCAGGCCAGTCAAACGCGACGGGCTGCAGAGCGACAGTTAGGCAAACAGACAGACGGGTGCACAGATGTACGGGGAGGGGGGGACGATGTTATGGACGAACAGACGGACAGACATACGGCACATACATTCGGCGAAGCAGGCAGGATAGAAATGAAGCGGAACCAAGACGAGCGCAGCCTAGGCGCAGTGGAAGGTAGCAGGGCACAGGCGGAAGGACGAGGCTCGGGACAGACGGAGACGGCACAGAGTGTCAGGTCTGCCATACGTTCATTCATTCGTCATTCGTTTTCCTTTTTGGCTCAACGTTTTTCTTGCCTTGTGTTGTGTTTTGCTTTACTTCGCTTCGCTTTTTTATTTACCACGCCGCGAGTGCGTATTGAAGTGTGTGTGGCAAGGAAATCAAAAGAATCCTGATGAGTTGTTGCATGAATGTTATTTGTTGCCCTCTTTGTTGCTGTTGTTGCAGTTGTTGCTTTTACAATTTTGTACAGCAGCAACTGCCATGCAAAAGCGTAAGGAAAATAAAGTGATATTTGAAGTAAATTGCGTTACGCAAGAAATGGCAAATGTAATTTTAATAAATACCAGTATATTCCTGATACCAGCGAAAACATCCAGAAGAAAGACTGAGAGAAGGAGAAAGAATGTTAGTAATGGTGAAAAAACAGAGGTGGATGAGGTAGAAAAGGACGCTGATATATGACGTTGATCAATGATTGCCGGGCAAGCTCCATTTCGGGACAAGGTCAGGCTAACGATTTCGCCTTAATTACGACAATTTGTCGCAAATTTGCAAAAGTAGCAATACAACAAAGATAGCGGAGTGAGTGGGAGAGAGACCCTTACGAGGCTTTTCCCAACTGTGAAACGGTCAAGGATATCAAGGATTTTGGGTACATGGCAGCTTGATCTCTTGCACTCTCTCTCTCTCTCTCTCTCTTACTGTCTTTCTACTGCTAAAGCCCTGCTCAACCGAATAACAAATTTAATTAATGAATATTTTGTTTTTTGTGTCGCAAATCTTGCCAGGAATTCTCTCTCGCACGTGTGAGCCACCTTTGCGTGTGTTTATTTGCAAAAGAACAACGAATTTTAATTAAAAAATTGTGAAAACAACAAAAGAGCCAAAAAACACAAACACTCAAACTGAAAAGCAAAGCCAGAAAAAATGTTTGCCATGACTGCGGGCTAAGCGGGCAAGTGGAGCACGGTATACGGTACGGTAAGTGAGAGACGGGACCGGCGACACAGCTGTGCGAGCAGACCCCGGATAAGCGGGGCTTCAGTTGCCTTCGCCTGTTTGCGGCAACTAAACACACTCAAAACTCTCGACTCGCAACTCGGAAAAGCAGTCAATAAAAATCACTGTCAATTCTCAAGCAGCCAAATTAGCAAGTCATTGCGGCCACATTTGCCACGTCAGAGTGAGGCGGAGATTTATTGACACTTCTAATTGTCAATGATATAAATGCCCTCGACTCCATTATGCTAAAAGCGCGTGCAGAGCCAATAAAAACACTCAACATCCGCAGGCGACGAGCACGACAAAGACGACGGGGGCGCTAGCCTCCTGCGGTCGTATAAATTAATTTATATTGTAGCAAAGAAAAGAGCAGAAAAAAAGCGAGACGTGACGAGCCGAGCCGAGCCAACAAGACTTATGGCCAAAAGCGGCAGTAGAGCAGAACTTGGCGCGGTGTACGGCGCGGACCGGCAATTAAAATTATTGAGTTAACAGCGCAGCGCAGCGCAACGAGGCCAGGACTGTGGCCGCCTATCCTGTCTCGAGCCGCTTCAAAGATTTCACGCTGCGTATGAGTAATGTCGGGAAATTGGTTTCGCACCCGCACTCGCACCAGGGCCATTTTTATTGTTGCTGTGTGTGAAGGCACTTAAAACTTAATGAAATATTTACAATAATGGTGTGTTGCTTTAGCAACATTCTCCCTCTCTCTCTGCCTACACTACGTATAAAAAAATGGCTGCAAATCACGCCAATATTCCATATTGCATTCATAAATGTGTGCTGTGATTGAATGAATGAAAGGAGACACTCAAACTCGCACCCGCCCCCTACCGACTACGTGAGCCATGTCACTGCAATGTTTGCCACTCTTAAGTGCCTTTTGTGTGAGTGTGCTAAGTCGGCAATTTATGAGTTCTTCGACTGTAAATCGAGCTGACCTAAGCCAAGATTTGTGATAATTTTTAAAAGCTTTCTGTTTGTTTTACCGACTCGAGCTGGGGGAGGCATGCAAAGTGTGTTTTTGAAAGTGTGTAGTTTTGTAGTGTGTGTACTAGACGGGATTACGAATAGATTTTATGGCCCAGTAGAGAAAAACTAAAGCAATCAAATTTTGTTTAATCCGAATAGAAACTCGTTTTGTGTAATGTTTTCATACTGTCCGTCGCAACATGCAAAGCAGCATAAAATCGCAATAATTTTATTTGCAAATAAATTAATAAATATATATTCACAATATTGTTGGCAGTTTGTCGTGACAAAAACAACATTTTAATTAAAATGAGCAAAGCTAAAGAACGCTCAAAATCGCAATAATTATTTAGGCGCAGCCACTGCACTCACACTATGTTTAACATATTTGAGTGAGAAGGGGACGCAGGCAATGCAAAAAATTACAACAGTTCAGCAAAGCTATGAAAATTGGGTAATTTCCAAAATAATTTTCAAACTAATTTTGTGTGCATGTTGGCTAACAATTAAATTGAATCAAGTGAACATGCCGTGCAAACATCAACAACAACAGCAACTAGGAGCAAAGCTGAAAGCGAAGACTACTCGCAGCAAGCAGCGAAACATTTGAAGTATTTTGTGTACGTTTTTAATGAATTTATCGTGTAAATTGCGCCAAGTTTGCACGTTTCGCTAAATTTGCAAGGCCCGCGAGGGTGTGTGTGTGTGTGTGTTAGTGAAGTATGTGTTGACGCCCAAACAATGTTTTGCTAAATAAGCGCAAAACCCACAAATACACTTTAAATTTATAATTAAATTCTTAATTGTTTTAGCTTTACAGACAAACACACACACACGCCTGTGCATGGATGTGCGGCTTTGCAACGAGGTATTAAGCCAGAGAGGAAATGTTTAACTGGCCTGTCACAACTGTCCCTAACAGCTTTAATAGCAACAAACGCGACAGCAATAACAACAGATGTCGCCCGATATTTTCGTCATATCTCTGCATATTGAAAACAATTGCAAATTATAACGGTAATGAAAACTAGCCAGAGAATACCGACTGTGGCATACACTCACAGACTAGAGTAGTGTAAGATATAATATATAATATATAGAGGGTTTGTTTATAGAATTAGTTATAGTAAAATTTTATTCCACATTTTTATGGGATCTTTAAAGGAAATAAATAAATTTCAAAAGAACATTTTGCTTCAAAGTCAAATTTCCTCTTTAACCTATCGCTGAGATTGCGTATACGACAAGGAAAATCACTTAATCGTCGCCTCGTGGTATTCATTGTCTGTTATTCAATGTAGACGCGACTGTCGAGCTGCATGCAATGCGGCGCTTGTATCATTTAAGCTTTATCCTATTAAATTGATAAAAGCCGCATGTTGAGCACACATTGCGTATACGTTATATATATTTTTTTCGTACGATTGCAGAAAATGACATTAATTTTTATTCACGTGGGACAAGGCGGCAGTCGTTGTGCAGTATATGTGCGAATATACGTGTGCGCGTATGTGCGTATGTGTGTATGTGTATGTGTATGCACGTCTCACGACAGGCTGAGAACAATAAATAATTATGTTGAGTTGCCCGGCTCTCTCGTATTTTCTCATTTAAATGCAGCCCTGGCGTGAAATGTCTTTCTCCTTTGGCTGCTTTTTATTTATTTTCATTCGCAGTTTTCATTAACCAACCACTATGCACAGTGTACAGAGAGAGAAAGAGTGTAGCATATCTTTCGGGGATTCTCGTAGACTGTCCGGCATTTTGAGCACTTTAAGAATTTTCGCAATATGCATTTAATAACTTACAAAAGCAGCGCGTCTAAAATTGCGAACCTGTCCACGTTGAATACGCGCCGTTGGCAGTAATTTCAGATTTTAATTAAATTCTTTTCTTACTTCACCCGACAACGATGTGGAGCGTGTAACGCTGCAAGCCAGCCCCAGCCAGAGTCCGAACAGCCTACCCATCCGACCGACCGAGCGACCGACCCAGCGAGCGACCTAACCTGGCACAGCCCATATAAAAATATTTATAATGCCGCAACGTAAAAATAACGCAAGCGAAATGTAAACAACTGCGAGCTACGCTGTTTCCGTCACTTTCTCTGCCTGCACACGAGCGTAACAAGTTGACGCAAATGTGGAAAACTATACAAAATATCATCGCGAAGCAATGGAATATTTCGAATCGGGCAGATCACTTGACAAAATAAGCTGAGCGTCGTCAGAGCTGGCGAGGCGTCGTCGGCTTAGCGAGAAGCGCCCTGTCAATAGGGACATAACTCACGGCAAGCACCATCGTACAATTGAAGAGAAAGGTGGCGATGCCAGCTCTCTAATGCCACTTTGTACGGCACTTAAGCGTGGCACCAGAGTGCCCAGATTTTGCACAGATTGCGAGCAGTAGCTGCCATGTCGGGTAGTGGCGTTGTGGGTGGGTGGGGGTGTTGGGGAAGGGAAGGTCTCAGCGCGGGGTCGACAAGCGAAACAAATAAATAAACGTTGGGGAAATGGAGGCGGCGACTTAGACATGGACAACATTGCATATCAATGCAATCGCAATCCGCTTTGGCTTCAGATTTATAGACCAGCACAGTACAGTCATCGTGCCACACCGACGCAAGGGGCCGGAAAGGCAGGGGTTGCAAGCTTCACAGTTGCACAGTCGTCGTGCACATACATATATATAGAAGTTGTCTGCGACTCGCAGCGACTTCTTGAAAAATCTGCAATTTAAGGGGATTTGCGTGCTAGTTGGCGACAGTTTCAGTTTCCGACAGTTTTCAACACTGACACGGTCACTGGCAGCAGGGCAGCAGGGCAGCAGGGCAGCAGGGCAGCGGGGCACCCGGACAGCAGGGCATTAGTTCACCAGAATCGGAACGAGAATCACAGTCAGAGTCAGAGTCCGAGCTAGAGCCAGAAGCAGGCTCAAGCTGCTGCAAGCTGTGTGCTGTGTCCTTTTTGAATCAATACAATCTCGCATTGGTTCAATAGTTGAGAAAATGTTTGCCTAACCGCGTGTGCACAATGCACACTGGACAAGCCAATGTGTGGGTGTTTGTATGTGTGTATGTGTGTGCTGTGTGTGGATTTGTGCCACATGCACGCGCCACTGAGCACACATGGGTGTGGCCTGGAACCGCCACCGGAACCGCAATAAATGGTCGCACCAGCCTTGGGCTGCAAGTGGGCAATCCCGGCAACCGGACCCTGTCGACCGATTGTTCCGCCCCTCGCGTGGCCGAGAGCGAGTAACTAATTGAAATGAATTTTGTTTAAATGACAAAAAGGTATCTTTTTGTTTAAGCTATAAAACGCTAAATGGAGTCAAGTTTACCGCTGATGTATCCGCGAGCTGTGGAATGCAATCTTGCAAGGCGTTCTACATAAGCTTAAGGCACAAATGCGGTCAGTGTGATCTCCATTAGCATAGGCAAAACCAGAGAAATCTACATTTTTGAGGGTAGCCCCTAAGTCTACCCTAAGCCAAAACAGGCCACATACTTTAATTCGCAGCAAAAGCTATGGGTTGCCCTAATGACTCGGCCACTTAGGCAGCTAGGCCTGGCTAATATAATGTGGTCAGCTCAATAGATGCATCCATATTATTAAAAATTGATCAAGGTGTCAGTGGGAGTTTCCGTGTGTGTGTATTTTCAAGCATGATATCATCATTCCAATCATGTGCACATTTTGTAATTGAAAATTCAGGCTTTTGGGCATTAAAAGCGGACAGTTTGTTGCTCGCTTGGCATTAGTTACAGTTCGAAAAGCCAGAGAAAGTAGGGGCGAAGGAGCGAGTGAGCAGAGGGAAACTGGCAAGTGAAGCTGGACGGAGGCATCCGTGTAGTTACCGAGCAAACAACATGATAAATTGATACATAAATTATAATAAACGCACACATGTGTACGGGATACACTCACACATACACACACACATACGCACACACACGGAGTGGGCCTAACCACACGTCATTGGCTAAAAATTTACATGAAAAACTAATTTTACTTTGCAAGTGCAGTCGATTGCAGGACGAGGTTGGGGCTGTGGCTGAGGCAGAGGCTGGCGCCTGAAATTGACTAAATGACTAACTGAGCGCATGCTGCTGCAGCTGCTGATGATGGAATGGTAGCCCGACCACAAATTGAGTTCACACGTTGCGCAGTGCATAATCCAAGCGATCAGCATAATCATCAAAATTCATGAATTGCATCAGAGCCCAACGAGCAGGCCAGTTGCCGAGTTGGCCGAGTCTGGCCATGATTGTGGCGATTAGTTACATATGCTTCCAGTGAAGTCAAGGCGAGCAGCTGCCCGATCCCGGCGACTGTCTGCCTGAAATGCAAATGCATAATTAAAATAATTTTGCAGACATGCGGACGGAAGTAATGAACATGCGACTCTGACTCGGCTAGGAAATATCGTGCGCAGTGGTTCAGAGTAATCCCGTTCCCTATCCCTTTCCCGTTCCCATTCCTCATCCCGTGACCAACTCGTGACTTGCGAGCGCAACTTAAACTGCTTAAGGCGTTGAGCAAAAGAGTGCAATGACTCAAATATATGTCACTTGGCTTGGCCAACAACAGTCGGCCCAGTCTGCCGACTCTGCAATCCACCAGCTAACTCCACCACGCCCGACGTCTGGGTATTTGTTAACGTCCGCATGCCGGCGCAGTGGCCAAGTCGAACGGGTGCCCCGAAGCGAAGCACGTAATTAAATGCACGATAAGCCGGCCGAGAGACCCGAGAGGGAAATGGAAATGGGAAATGGCATGCCGAAAATGCAAGCGCCTACAAATTATATTGCATATGTATTCCCCTCCCCACCCGATATGCCCTTTCCCACTGCAGTTTCGGGCGGAATGCGAGCAATGCCATGCTAAATAAAAGTCTCCCCTATTGCTTGATTGCGTGCAAAGTATGCTACGATTTTACGACTATATAGCCCCTCCGACATTTGTGTGATTTACGCGCAAGCTGGCAAAAATGTGCCTTCCCAAAAACAAAAAAAAAAAACTTTGCTCCACAAAGTGAAGTTAGGTAGAGTGCACGCAGCCAGCACCGACTTTTTAATACCCTAACAGCAGTAGAGGTCAATTTATCCTAATTCTAAAATTAAAAAATGTGTGTGGAAATTTAAAAAAAGATAAATAAGACTTACAAATTTATATGTTATTACTATTTTATTAAATTTTCAATTCCAAGTCTGCTTTTCTAGAGATCTTAAGATTTTCTCATTTCAGTGTTTACTTTTATAACATAAGAATATAGATTTAGTGTTGTTTTTGCAATATTGTGACACATTTAATATACAAGTATAAGAATACTTTAATATATAAGGATATGCATTTTTATATTCAATATTTGTATAGCAGTTACCCGATATACTCCTTCCAAGCCTCATTTGGCTCATATAATATAAACTATAGTCAGTGTGTGTGTGTGTGTGTGCGTGGTAGCACAAACTTCACACCTCGCGACAGTCTGTGAGAACGGGAGTAGTAGGTCGCTGGGTGGGCAAATAGAGGGGGCAGCGTGGCAGGAGAGGAGTCTGCTTGCAAAAACAAATGCTGGCAGCAATGAAATGCAATGCGCAAAATGCATTTCCCGCGCAATACAATTGAAGTAATAAATCACGCCGGGTAGCAACAGCAGGGGGAAGGGTAAGAGGAAGGGAAAGCCGAGGAAGGGGATACGTATTCACATGAGCAATGCGGCCAAAGCGACGAAGTTTTTTGTGTCTGCAAACTGCGAAAAAAATTGCTGCTGCAGCCCCCCAAAAAATGTATGTGCTCATGTATTGTGCCACGCTCCACACACACACATAAGTATTAAGTGCAATCATGTGGAAATGCGCGGGAAATGCAGTCCGGAGATGGCAGATGGTCGACAGCAGGGGGGAGGGTGAGTGGGGCTGGCGAAAGGGAGAGACGGAGACTACCTATTAAAATGTGCGCTCATTAATCATCGGCACACAGCGTCGCGCCGCGTTTTGCCTGTTGTTGCCTATTTTTAAATAAATATTTCACTGCAGTCAAAAATAATAAAAATTGTCTCACTGTGTGTGTGAAATGAAATTGCAAATTTATGCACTTTTCATGGGCAGCAATGGTTTAAAAAATTTGCTCAACTGCTGCATCAATTTTTCTCTTTTTCTCAAACAAAAATTTAATACATTCCATAAAGTGTTTCGTAGTTTTCGTCGATTTTTATTATTTTTGTTCGGCCGTCGACAATTGTAAATAACTGTAACTGCTACAAATTGTGTCTATTGCACATATTGCGCATACGCCGCATTGCACACCATGAATGAAAGTAAATACATGTATGTGTATATAAATATAGAGAAAAAAAGGAGGCGAACTCAGGCATAAATCAGTGTGCTTGAAACTAGTAAAAGAGACTTGTCTGCCACTCGACACTGTGTGCAATTTCGAAATTAATTTCCATGATTTACTTGATAAAATGCGCACTCGAGTGCGTAATTGATGCGCCGAATGGCTCTGAACGTGAATATGGCACAGCCAAGGCGCAGTAAGCCCATATGTATGGCTTAATTAAGACAATAGAAAGTTTAGATCAGTAAATAATTGGCTATTAAATCTATTACAAATATGTATTATTTAATAGTTTACAATCCCTTGTCAATTTTCCTGATTTGTTCTATTTTTTTACTTGTTCAAATATTTACAGTTAATTTTAAGTGCTGCAATTAACACTCTGCCTGCATACGGCACCTCGAGTGCCGTCTTGGGGGCATTAAATGACCATTTGGCACTTAGTGCTGCCATTGCAATTATTATTGCCCACTTGCCAAGGCTTAAATGCCGTTGCTCAGCAATCGTTTCAAGAGAACCGTTACAGCAAAACCACAATAGCAAAAAAAAATAAACAAGAACAAACTGCGGCAGCACCGGCAGCGTCACAACAACAAGCAAAGCAGCAATGCCTAATTAAATGAAACTATTACAACGCTTGACCTTGTCGAGTGAAAAGCGTGGTAAAGCTGAGCTGAAATGAGAGAAAGAAAACAGGGAAATTGAAATAACGATGCAGGCTCAATGCGCGCGGCCAGCGCTGAGCAACAAGTGCAGCAGCAACATCAGAGGCAGCGAAATGAAAGCAACATCGACGTGTTTAAAGCGCATGGCGGGTCGCAGGCCAGACCCAAGTGCAACAGAATCTGTGGCAGCAATTTAACGAGCACAGCAACAACAGCAACACCAACAACGGCAGCAACTACAACGGCACAGAGCATTCTTGCTCATTTTCTCTTTATTTTCCGCGCTTCTCATAATTTATTTAGATTTTCACTTGAAGGCTCGTTGTAATCAGACATGGTTAGCGCAAAAAGGGCGGACGAGGGCATGGCCAAGTGGAACAGCATGAACAACAATAGCAGCAACAGCAACATAATTACGATTGCACACTGTCGCCAGCTCAGCTCAGCTTGATGCTCGGCCACGCCCTACAACACAGCGCCCTCGTTTGCAAACTGTCACAAAGCGCAGTCGGCACAGTTGCCACCCGTCGCACAGTTAGTCATGCCCCTGGCCTGGCACAGCAACATATACCACTTCCCTCCCCACCCGCTCCTCCTGCCTGACCCTGCATTCTAATTAATAATTTAAGGCGCACAAACAGACGCCGAGCAGCATTTTCAGCTGCATTTGAATTATTTAACTTGTGTCGGGTTCAGAAGCTGCCAACTGGGCAACCGACCCAGGATCGCATCGCTAAGTTTACCGTAAAAGTCAATTAAAAATGGCGCTTTGTCTGGTTTTTTATTCGTTGTGTTTGGCCAACACGTTTTTAAAACATTTTTGAGTATTTTATTAAAATTTGACCGCAACAGGACGTTAGTTTTTACAATTGGCAATTAATTTATTTTGCACTCTTTATAGGTTTCATGGGTTTCACTGCAGATATTCTATGTGTTTGTATTAAATTTGTTAATGTATCATCATTGACTTAAATCAGTTAGTGAGAGAAGCTATGGTAGAGATAGTTCAATTTAAACCATATTTTCATTTATTTAATTAAGGTCGTATGCAGCTTTTAAGCTCCAAGCGCGGCGCTTGAAACTAAACCCGCTTTTCCCAAAAGTTTCTCATATATTATTCATATCAGTTTCGCTTACACAGACACACACATGCATGCCGGGCAAGTATAGTGAGCGAGTTCTAACTGCGCACAGTTTGCTGGCAAAGTAATTTGAAACCACATTCTCGTTTGTAATTGCTTTTGTTTTTTAATAATTAGGCTTGACCCAATGCTCGCTCATACAAACACAATACACACACTCGCACATAATGAATGTATGCGTGTATTCATGTATGTATGTATGTAGCTAGCTAATGGCCGCAACGCACCACATTGCGTATGCTTAACATTTTGTGTTGGCGGTTGCCATGCAAGATAAACTCGCAGCAGCAAAAACTTTTTATTATTAATTTAGCGCTCAAAACTAATAAAGTATGCAGTCGAGAACCAGCAGGGGGTTAAGCCGGGTTAGGGTAGCGACGCGGACTCGTAGGGACATTGGGAAGAAGGCAGGGGCGCGAACGGCGCTCACTTGCTCCATGGGTGGTATCGTATTCGAGCTGAGCGTTATATACGAACTTTGGGCTGCCCATTTAAGCTTGCACAGCCTGTTTATGAAATAATTTTTGATTATATAACTTTTATCATTTAATCTACGCGTGTATGTGTGTGCGTGTGTATTGCCTTAGTTCTCCAGATACATTTGATAATAAATATGCCCCATGCAAATCGACAAATTAAGCCGAGACTGATTTTCTGTACAGTTATTCTACGCTATCTACTTAAATGTGCGATAAAAGTGCGTGAATGAATTTGCTTGATCAGTGTTTTAAGGTGTTACTAAATCATTTTGGCTAACCTTTTTCCATTTAAAGCCAGTTCCCCGCACGTCTAATGCAATTTGTTCTCTCTTTGTTTAAATTTGCGGTCAGTCAAGCAGCTAAGACGCACTTTCAATGGCTGTTTCTGCCAGAAAGTTATATATGTGTGCATACGTGTGTGTGTGGGAGAGAGAATGAGGGGAACGTATAAACTGCGCATATGTATGCAAATCCGGGTCATGCAGTTATTTCCGGCTCTTGTGGCCAACACAAACAACCAACTGGCACTACACAAAAGCAGCTGCACTGCCTGCGATCACCTTGTGGTGCTTTGGCCAATTTGTATTAGTGGGTGGGTTAATTCAGCTTCAACTCGATTTCCACCACAAGCTGCCCTACATACCCCACATAGACCCCCCCTTCCACCTCCACCAGAAATGTCTGTGCTTGTAGTTTTGGATGCGAAACCACAATGAGCGGGGGCGCGCAGCCATTTTCGACTTGTTATTATGTTGTTGCTCCATCACAAACATGTGAGTGCACGTATATGTGTGTGTGTGTTTACTTCCATTCCTTGTGGCCATTTCCATTCTGCATGTCGTTAAGAGTTCGAAAATTGTTTTGCAATGAAATTAGATTCTAATTCTAATTGCAGTACTTCAGTGGAATGCCACAATTCCAATTCCAATTGTTTTTCCTGCTCTCTACCACTCAGGCAATCCCCTCTCTTGCTACCTCTCTCTCTCTCCCTCTCTCTCTCTCTATGACTCTCTCTCTCTTTGAGCAGAGTTTTACCTTTTGCAGAACCTGCCTTTATGCGAGAAGTGCCACCTGAGTTAATCTCATTTTACTTACGCATTTAAATTCATTAAACATTGTAAAATTTGCAGGCGAACGCACTTTTTGCACACTCGAATGCGAAACGATATAAGGATTCATCCTCAAGACCCCACTTTCAAGCTATTTCATCACTTATATCAGCTCAGCACTTTCGCATCTCAGTTTGCTTCTTTGCAACCCATTGCCCTGGGCAACGGCCATGTTCGTTTCGTAACTGTGCTGCCTAATTGCGGCAACAAGAGCAGCAGCGGCATGAATTATCGCGCGCGCTCAAAAGTATGCTACAAAAATGTTGCACCGCAGCCGAAGCGAGGCCAACTTTGCTTTGCTTTGCTGACCTTAGTGCGGCGTACTCAGCTTGCGTGTGTGTGTGTGAGTATGTTGGAGTGTGGCTTCTCAGGCCACAGGCAAAACACATATGCAAATTACCTAAACACACACACATACACACGCACACTCCACTTGCAAAAAAAGCATTTGGTGCTAGCTCACACGTGGCTGACGCTGAGGCATCTGACCAGCTTTTGTTACCCCCTAGCTGTAAGAGATGGGAGGAAAGATGAGAGAGTCAGACACATACATACAAGTTGCTGGCACTCGTTGTTCTATTTAATTAAAAATTCGCATTTTTGCTAAGTTTTTAATTTCCATAATTAGCGCAGCTGGCAGCGCTGTCGCTTGCACCGGCGATTGCAGCAGCAGCACCAGCAGCAGCAACACCAACGGCAGCGACAGCGAGAACGACAGCTTTTGCCAAATGACATTTTTCGAGTATGTAGACACACACACACACAGACTCACTCAGCGATGCACATGGCTGAAAGCAAGCACGGCGAGCAGTTTTCGTTGCCTACTTAACTGGGGCGCAGTGTCACATACACAGCGTAAGCAGCTGTAAAGTGCGCTACTTACGTGTGTGTGGGTGTGCGAGTGTGTATGAATATTGGCGAGTGTGTTGTGCAACATTGTGAAGTGCGCTTGTCACTTTTGTTGCCCCTCCTGCAATTGTTATTGCTGCTGTTGTTGCTGCTGCTGTTGCTGTCTTGTGTTGTTTTGGCGTTGATTTTGCTGTCAGGTTTGATGCAAGTCATGTAAATGCACTAACAGGCTTTTACATGGCATGGGAAAGAGGAAGCGGATGGGCGGACAACATGGCAAATGAATTTAATATCCAGCGAAGGCAAAGCCATGTAGAGCGACTATTCCCAAATAACAGGGCAATGAGAAACCAATTGAACCGAACCCTTAAACTCAAACTCAACTTGTGAATAGTTTTCGAATCATATATGACTTTTCACTTATTTAAAGCAAGGCTAAAGAAAGCCACGCAATGAAAGAAGTTCGCTTTGCTCTTTGGCATTATCGCATGCAAACACCTGCATATCTTTTGCATATGCAGTACCCACACACACCCAAACTCTCGCACATCGCCCACAACATCGCAAAACTTGTGGTCAGCTTATAACGCTATTTGAACGCTTGTGCGCATTTATCACATTTATCTCTGGCATTGTCCAGGCATAAACTGTGCGAAAGAGAGTGGGAACGTGGGGTGAGGGCGGGCGAGCATAGCTGGCATAACTTGCGCCAAGTCGCAGATAGAGCGTCCCGTAAAGCTTCAACGCAAACAGGCAGCTGTGCAATTGCACTCGGTTTATTTGCGTACTTCGCATATCGAGCAAGCCACGAGAACGCTGCTCGCTTCGCGCTATGCTACCTGAATTTATGGCAAAAGAAGCGACACGCCAAAGCTAGAAAAAACAGCAAAACAGAATGAGAAAGTAAATAAAAACAATAGAAAAAAAGCAGGCAACACAAATATACAAAGAGCTAAATAAGTTTTAATCCCGCTCTGCTAGCTGTTTCTGTTCCATGGTGTTTCCCTCTATTTTGTATTTGAGCACATTACTTTAGTACACATTCTGTTGTTATTTCTGCATGGCATTATGACAGTCACACACACGAATACAAAAAAATAAGCGACTGACAACTGCAATGCGAGAATTAGTTATGGAATTGAAGGATTAATTGGCACAAAATGTAGAGACAGTGGGCGAACATAGTATACGATGAACAAATAATTTATTTCTTTAATTAAACAATTTTTTACATTTTTGTATAACTGATATTTAACACTTTTAATTCTATCAATAATTGTGTTTAATCTGTAACCATACGTTAACCCTAACTAAATGCGAAATTACCCCAAAATCTATCCGAGCTTCCTTGCCTTTGCTTACCCAATTACCAACAGCCGCGTTTGGCGTTTGCCCAACTTCAATCAACGCCCTGCACGGGTGTTTAACTCGATAGACCTTGCACCATTTTGCCAAACTGCAATTTTCATACACACCCAACAAAAACATAAAGTGAACCGAATAAAAGCCGAAAACCAGCGAAAAATTCCCAAAAAAAAAGTTAGAAGAACACGTAACGTTGCTCTAATGCGTGGGCCATGTGCGGGCATGTTTTGGGGCTTGCTACGTATCTATTTAATTTGCATATTGCACGCGAAAATAGTTTACACATCGAAGGCCACACAGTGTGTGAGATAGAATGAGAGGTTGGTACCATGGGGGGGGGGGGCTGGTTGGCATTGTTTTCGCTGCTGCATTACTCATACGCAGCGTGCGCAAAATTGCTTGCCTGGCCACGTAGCACGCGGCATACACAGCCGCAGGTCAGCTTAGCGTGTGTGTGCATATAAATTTATATTTGTGTGCATGTGTGTGTGTGTGCGTGTTCGTATTCGTGTATGAGTGTGCCTTACCTGGTGGATGTATTAATTGCATGTTTAATTGACCGACCATAAATGATTTAATGAATACTACAGACACGCTGAAACACTTCAAGCATAAGAAGAGGAACAACAAGAACTCCCCCGCGCCATAAAACCAAATCCCTGCCCCATTATACTTTCAATTAATGTGCAGCACGTAAATGCGCTTAAACGGCACTCTGCAAGCTGCAGCAGCAGCAACGGCGGAGGCAGCAAGCAGCCCACACAGCAGCATTGGCAGCAGCTGAAATCAAAGCAAATTACAAATAATTAGTAACGCATTCCGCGAGCAACTTTCGGGCGGTAGGCGTGGCTCAGCGGCAGCTCATTAAAAGAAATCAACGAGCGTTCGCTTGAACTGTAATTATAGCGTTTGCCCTTTCTGCTACCCCCGCCCGTGTCTCCTTCAAACCATCGACGGAAGGCAACGAAAGAGAAGAGTGCAAAAATGTCAGTTAATTATGCCGTGCAGCACGGCTCTAAAAGTGTTGCCCAGTGCAAAGTGCTAAAGACTTTTCTCTAGTTTTTTTTCCGCCTACTACATCCCCATCTTCCCCCCTGTTAGATTTATTATTGGCAGAACGAGACCGAGTCAAAGTTTGAAGAAAGCTTAACACTCATGGCAAGTTATGGCCGCGCATAACTTCTTTCCAAACTCGCCTCTCTCCTCTCCAATACGCTAATGAGTTGAAGAAAAACTCTTGAAAAAAAAATTGAACCGAGAAACTTAATCAACAATGGCTCAAGCAAGCTTCTTTTAAGGTTTCCTTTTTATACAACGTGTTTTTATTGTGCGTTGCACTTCAAGCAAAAGCATACTGAAGCTGGTTACTCCAGAAAATCTTTGTTTATTTACTGCGGCTTCCTGCTTTGTCATTTGCCTACAACAGTGGCGATTGTGTGCAGCCTGTCACCAGCTCCTCAGCCTCAAAGCATGCGCTTGCCTTGCCAAAGTGTTTGTTGAAGTTCCCCCTTCGGAGCTAAGCAGCTCTTTGCCTTTAACTAAACAGCTTCTCGCATTTTTCACCAACTTGGACGGACCGTAAGTTGCCAACGCCCCAGCACTTCAGCAACCCTGAAACGCCCGCTAAATTAGCAGACTACTCCCAACTGCAGTCTCCTTCTCTGGCTTCTGCTCGGGCTTAGGGGTTTGACAAGGTGCAGCGTAAAATCAGCTGCTAAATTATTAAGCACCTCTAATGCACTTGATGGGTTCTCAAGCGAAATTCCACACCTCAACTTTGCAATGATGCACAGCTAAGAAGGAGTGTAGGAGTACGTTCTGAAATTGTGGCTGCTTTTAGTATATATACTCGTCGAGCATTCTTGCTGCAATCGATTGTTGGCCAGCATCGAGCTTTCAGTCGTCTAAGTTGGCAATGTCTTTAGCAAACAACTTAAAGCTTCTATACTGCGATTTATCACCACCCTCCCCATATAATGTATGAATATTGCACAGCTAATTAATTTCAATTCTTGCGAGCGTGTTGCTTATTCAAAAATTCAGCTGAAAGCTATTACCACCTCAATTGCTACCCCTGCCACCAGCTTCCCTATGATGCGAATGGGCCTTTTGTCTTGCTGTCTGCAGTCTGGGCAAAGGCAGAGACGACGTGAATGCGCCACACGTGCGGATTGATGTGCTAAGTGCTCTTCTTCTGTGTGTTCTGTTTGCCTTTATCGTCGTCCTCATAACCTCTTGCACAACCTAACAAACTGAGGTGATAAATTATTCACGAATTCATTACACGCGCTTGGGCAATTTAAACTTTGCACATGCCATGCCGCCGCCGCCGACGCCAACACCAAACCTTGCCACAGCTAAAGACCCAACGCTTGCCACAATCCCAGCATCAGCAGTTTAAAAAAGTGTATTTGCTGGTATTATTCGAGAGTATTTCCCTCATTTAGCTGATTTTAATTGCACGCGAAGGCGCAGCTAGTCGAGTCTGAGTGGCGTCGAGTGGTTACCGATTTTGACAGTGACCGCAGCAAAAACATCATAAAATTATGGAAAATTAATTTAGACACAAAATTGATGGCGAAGTCGTTGGCGATGTCGCTCGCAGTGCGCCACATCGATGCGAATTGCAGCGACCGCAATTGGCAAATATGGTAATTGCATTTCGGATTCCCAATGCGAGTGTGTCAGTGTAGCAAGTGTATGTGAAAGTGTGTGTACTTGGTGTTGCCTATTTGCCAGTTGTAATTAAAATAATGGATTTAGTAATATTTTACAAAACACGCTTGCGGTCTATGACCAAAAACACAACTCAAAAACGCAAAAACTTTTTACATATTCCCATTATAATTTTGCCACTGGCCAAAAACAACTGACGAGCACAATACATACACATACACATGCCCTACACACACTCGTACAAGTATTGATTGAACATTTACCTGCGTGCATACAAGTGCTGGCGGGGGTATTTGGCACGCAAGTGTGCTTACACTCGTGTTCAAAGCACCCGAGTGCACAAAAGCTTCAGCTAAATGAGAGTTCCGATTCAGGTGGACGGGGAAAAAGGAAAGTCGCAAATGAATGTGAAATAGTCAAAATTATTTAAACTTTTTTCTCACCTAGCAAAAAACTGTACCTAAGTAACACAAATATTGCTACGTTTGAAAAAAACCAAACCAGCATTTTTTTGCTAAATAAGTGCATTTTTTTTGCCTTCGAAATCTGGATTGTAATAAACTATTTCACAATATGTATATATGTATTCAGTTTTTGATTTTAAGTAGAGGTTTACCTTACTTAATGAGGTCAGCATCGGCAGTTATTCGCCTTGTCTCTAATTGCAGCAATCAGGAATAGTTATCGCCAACTAAATTTTGGATTCAATATAAAACTAAAGCAATTTAGGTCAGTACACACGCCCTCCTCGGCTACCTCTCTCTCTTTTTCTCTCTCCCTCTTTCCCTCTCTCTCTTTGTCTCTCACCGCATGTCGACATTTGACCGGCGGTGCGCTTATCACAATTTTGCTTTATGCATTTTAAAGCTTCGGCCGCATTTTGTGGGGAGGAAACTAATTTATTAAGCCTTCATGTTTTTGGTGTTTTCATTGGTCAAGCGTTTTACGCTTTGCTCTTGCGTTTTGTTTTGCCATTGTTATACCCTACAGTTTCTAAAGTGCATAGAATAGGGTATGTTATGCGGATGAAAATGTTTGCAAGTTAAGCTTGCTCATTTAATGTTTTATTCGAATACCCCGATTCCATTTAAATGGGTATACTCTGAGTATATAAGATGTTTGGAAATATACATTACATATGTATGTAAAAGCTTGAATTTACGATTTATTTATGATATCTTGAAATATTTGACCCCGAAATAGCTCTGGAGTAGATTTTTATTCTAATTTAAAATAGTTTTATCAATTTCCAATCAAGAATCAAATATAGGAATATTTTAAAAATTTCGAATTTTTTGCAAGGGGGTAGCATGGAAAAAGTCGAAAATTATATTGGCGAAGGGTATTTTACATTCATAAGAGTTCGACTGTAGTTTTTTCAATTTTTTTGTATTTTTTACTTTTGCGTGTCCAAATAATAAACAAAAAACCAACTGCAACAATAGCAAACAACTTGGAAATAAAGCTGCCTGGTAATATTTATATTCGGTGGGTTCATTGTTTGCTTTTCCCCAGCCATATAAAGAATGCTCTAATAGCCGGACAACTGCAACAGCAAACACAACTACAACAACGATGGGAACAACAATATGAGCAAGAGCAGCAAACTCAATTATCATTCATGGTGAAAGTTGACGATGACTGAAATTGAATAGATGCGCGAGCTCCGAGAACGACGAGCAGCATACCCACTCCACTGGCCTAAAGAAGGAGTATAATGACACATTTATAATTGAATTGGCTAATTTCAATTGAAACAGTCAAATTATTCTTTGTCTTGGGATATTTTGCCTAGAAATTGCAGCAAGTTCATGGGTTCATGGGGGATAAGAGCAGACCCAGTGTAAGAAAACAAATTGAATATAAATTCACGTTTAAGCGCAAAAGTGAAATAACACAAAGCAGCGCCCAAAGGCAACTGTGCGAAATTGCGAGTAGGCAACGTGCCTGGAGCTGGCTGAACTGCATCGAAGACACGCTTATATCCGGTGCTGCCAGGGCATGCGGAGGAGCCGCCGTGAGGTGGCTGGCAAGGACGATTTCAATTTTGCTTAAAATTACAACTGAAGACGCATTTAAATTGTACCAAACTAAGTGAAACAGAGACCCCGAAGCAGGACGCAGTTATCCTCTGTTGCCCGTTGAGCAGTTGCCGTCTGCCGGCTGCGCCTAAAACTAGGCAACGATTCTTCCTTTTGCCATCGCATATAAAATAAAATTTTCAATTCACAACAAATGCTCGTTGTAGCCCGTGGTTGTTTTTGTTTAATTTTGTTTTTCGTGCAGCCTGCCAAATGGCCAAAAGCAGCAACATCAACAACAACAGCAGATGAACGACATAAAATCACGCACGGCTCAAAGAGGGGAAAGTGGAGGAATACGAAAGAGAGGAGCACGCAAAAATAAGTACAAAGACTGCGAGTCCAATTGGGCAATGGCAGCAGCTCCTTCATCTGCGTCTCTGCGCCTCATCGCTGGCACTCATAAAACACCAGCGCAGCAGCTACAGCAACAGCAGCAGCAGCACTTGTACAGCATTTCCCACATACCAACGCAATGCCGGACAAGGATATCGAGCTGTGTTGAGCTGTAGCTGCAGCTGCCGTTGTTGCAGCTGTTGTTAGTGTTGCTTTCTTTTGTGGTGAATGTCTTTTGGCATTGATGTGGGACTGCTTCGGCCGGGAGGCCCCGCAATCGGACATGCTGCATGCTCAGGCATTTCAGACAAATGCCGCAACATGTGAGGAATGCAAACATCGATGCTCTTTGCTGCTGGCGACTCTATTACGAGTTGCAGACTTCAATGCGAATACCAAATCGCATTATCTATGCGCTGCTATAAGCAGTGTTAGAAAACGAAAAAATGAAGTTATAGAACTGTTTAGAATACACGAGTTAACCACAGATTATTGAGCGGGTACAAACATGTATGTTTATAGCAGTTTCCACTAGCCTACCTCGCTGACTGCGACAGCTGCCTACTCTGAATGTGCCCTCAAAGATGCAGCATATGACGCGCATAAGTAGGCGACAGTGCAACAGTGAAATGTTGTAATGTTGTAAGCATGGTTCAGTCTGAAGAGGGCGCCACATGCACTTACAAATCATTGAAAATTCAACACGTTGCTAATACGACACGTTGTCGCTGTGCTGGCAACACTGTTGTCAGTGTATCTACTACATATGTATTACTACTGTGTGCAAGTATGGGTGTGTGTGTGCGTTTGACTGTGCGCCACATTGTGTTGCACTTGTTATTAAGTACTTCAGCGCACAATTTTGTCGTAATGACAACCTGCAAGGCAAATGCCTAAGGCGCCAACATCGCGTGCCAGGGCCGCAACAACAGCTTGAACTGAAGTGCAAACCATGCTGCTATCAGCTCGGGGTTGAGCAGGGCAGGCTGCATGGGGGAGGGTGTTGGGGGGGAGTGCCCGAGGGCGACGACTAGGCGTGGCTGGGCAGAACGCGTGTTGTTCGTGGTACATGTGATTTGCATGTTTAGCGAAATTAGCGCACTAACAACAGCTGCACATAAATGAGCAAGAGGGAGAGGGAGGGAGGCTAGCGACTCTGTCTTTCTCTCTCCCTCTCTCTCTCTCTCTCTCTATCGCTCTCAGTAGGTCTCTTCTGGGTCCCCCTGGGCAGGGCTGCAGCTGTTATTGCTGTGTGTGTGCATTTTAATAACCAAACTCAAAGCAGACAAATACTGCGCATACGCCATGTGTGCCATAATGCGCGGTATACACACACACACACACAGCAGCACACTCAGGCCCACTTAGCACATAAAACATTATTTATTTAGCCACAGTACTGTGAGCACTTTTCGGACGTCGAGCCACTTTAAATTAACTTCAATGGCAGCCCGCGTTGCCAAAGCAAAGCCAATTCATTTCTCGAGTTGTGTTTGGCTAAACTCATTTGCCTTAATAAGTCAATTATGGTGCCGTCCTTTTTTTCCCTCTTAGTTGTTGTTTGTTTTGTTTCATGTTTTGCGGCAAAAGTTTTGGCTACAGTTTTTGTGCGTAAATCTCTCGCAATTTTGGTTTCATGTTTGTTTTTTTTTTGTTTACCAAGTTGAAACTTGACTTGGGTATGGGCGATTTGAAAGTTTGCGTTTGAATATTGATAAATATATACGATTGAAATACCAGGAAATGTATGGACTATACTATGCGATATTAAACCATTAGTTTAGTCTACTTCCCAAAAAAAAAAAAACAACCATGCTCTAATTGTTTCTTCATCTGCTTTTCCATAGTGCTCTACAAGTTCAACTTCTACTGCTTATCGCTTCATCCTCTTCAAAGTCAACTGGCGAGCGGCAAGGCAAACGAACACATTCGCTTTTGTGTTGCGCGTAAAAAACTTTTAAGAACAAGTAGCAATAAAAAATTATGAAGATTAATGACCAAAAAGCATTTGCCTTTGTTTCCAGTTTGCCAAGTAATTTCGCCTCTAAATAACGTAAATTATTTCGCTTTAGCTGACAGAGAAGTTCTTGTAGCTTAAAGTGTTGTCAAATTGGCTTAAACAATGTACCCAGTATTCAGTATTTATTCTAGCAAGTAAACAAGTTAGGGTTGTCGCCAGAACTCCCACTGCCGCTAGTGCTGTAACCAGTAAGCTGCTTAAATGTTGAATCCTGAGATGGTTGGGGTGGCGGAACATCAAACGATCGCGATAAGTTGCAGACTTTGCACAGCAATAACTTTAATGAGCGACCGACAGATCCGACATGGAGTACCGGACTCCGGCGTAAGCTTCACCCCGGGCGGATTTGCAAATAAATTCTTTTAGCCACGCCCACGCACACATAGGAATATCTATGGGTTTATTTTTCGCTTTGCACTTAACATTTACCATGCAAATCCGCTAAGAGCAAAACGAATAAGCCGTTGCCGTTATTAGGCAAATTCATAATTTATGCAGAAATTCATTACTTGAGTGAGAGTATGTAAATAATATCCAACTACTTAATACCTCTTACGATAATAAATGCGAGCGTAGCTGAGAGACTAATTAGGTAAGCACACCGCCTTAAAAGTGTGCTACAATTCGACGATTTCGCTTAGCACTGTGTAACTTTCAAACTATATCAATCGCTGTGCAAGTATCTCACTCAAAAAGTCAACAAAACTTAGATTGACAATTTAGGGTTTCTTCTTCGTAATAGTTTCTTCCTCCGGGGATGGCGTAGTTAATGTGTAGGTGGGTAACTCTTAATCCTTAGTAAAGTAATTATTATTTAATTGACGCATTTCAAAGGCCTAATAAATCGGAATTGTTTACTCAAGACAACTGCAAAATATGCATTTAAAACTTTTTCACAAATTCTGCGCGTGCCACAAAACTTTTCACGCTCGCAATTAAATTAGCCTGCAACTCTGAAAAAGCAGCGCACATGTGTGCTCGTGTGTCTATGCGAATGCGAGTGTCCTTGCATGTGTGTGCAATAACTTTTCTCTTTGCGTGTCATGTTGGCATAGTTGTGTTTTTTACTCGCCTTTTTCCCCAGTTTATTTTCCATTACTTTTTCTTTGTTTTTGCACTTTTGTGACAAACGCTTTATGATTTTTTTTATATTTATTTCAACTGTTCTGCGGAGGGGGCAACGCGTCAAGCTTAACGTATTTTCTGTCATATTTTTTACACATCTCACTCGCTCTCCATATCTTTCTCACTCTCCCGCCGTGCGACTCTTTTCGGAATTGTGCACAAATTGATTAAAAATGTTGCCAAAGTTTCACGCTTGATGCTGGCCAACAAATATTGTTAGTTAGTTAAAAGGGCGCTTCTGCTGCCGCAGCCGCAGCCGCAGCAACTGCAACTGCCTGGCCACGCCCACTACATTGAAGGACGAGAGCCGCCCTATTTGTGTTGTCGTCTGCCATATGCATTTTAATTTGTGGCCCGAGCAAACAAGAATATTTCCATTTTAATAATTGATTTTTCGCGTGCGTATAGCAAGCGAAACTTTCGCCATGTGGCTCGCTGCCGTTACCCACAGCGTATGAGTAATGCCAGCCTGCATACACACACATATTCTTGCCGTGGCACGTCGAGTGCGACGGGTATCTCTAACTGCCACTTGGCGTCGCAGCATGTCGACACGTGCGCATTTTAATAAGTAATCCGACCAAAGTCACAGGCCTATTTACTTATGAGCACTGCCAACTGCCGTTACCTCTGCCTCCGACCAGGGCCAGGGCCAGGGCCAGGCTCAAATCTTAGCCAAGTTCGCTACCCATAGACACATACACACACATGTAACATATCTAAATATAAGTACGTCTTGTCGGGGCATGCTTTTGAATTTCCATTCAGACTGTGCAACTCATACAAATCCAATTTCAGTCTAAGCCTGCAAATGATGTCTGCCAGCAGGCAAATGCGGCGTATGAGTAATGTTTTAAGAGCAAAAGCAAAAAGTTCAAGTTCTCCACTTAATGAATATTATATAACTATTTCCAGCTACACTGTGCAAAAAACGTAAAACATAAAACTAAACTGGGAATGCAAATGAAGCGGAGTCAAGCACAGGCCCCTTGCCCCAAAGTGTTTCCGAAACTTTCGCAGTCTTCCTAACAATGCACATGTCTGGCATATGGATCTCGTATGGAGTTTATGAGCAGGAGATTCATCAGACTTACTGGATACTCGACAAGTGAATTAAATTGCCAACTGGCCCCAACTAATGATGTGTGCTTCCCGGGGCACTTTGTCTGGTCATAATCAGCCTTGGCCACTTTGCCTGAACTTGACTTCACAGCGGAACTGCCCCTAGCTCGCTCTCCCACTCTCCCTCTTTCCCTTTCTTTCACTCTTTCATTTTCTCTATCCGAACATGCTCGTGGATAGCTTCCTGCTTGACTGGAAGCAATGAACTTTTGCAATTACAAGCATCACCTTCGGGGCGGAAACGAAGGCCATCATCAACTCGATGCTGATAAAAATTTGTTACTTTTTGACCGCTAGTCCAGCTGTCACTCTCTCTCTCTCTCTCTCATACCCTATATTTGTCTGTCTCTTTTCCTTTCTCTCTGTCTGCTCTGCAGTAAGGCCAGGCTTAAATCTGTGTGAAATAGGTCAACTGCACTCAATCGAAACCGACATGTGGCATGGCAGACTTGCCAGCTGCAAGACTATCCCACATTCCTATCCCTCTTGCTAGCCTTGCCTAAACTCTTGCACATTTCTTCCTGCCCTCTCATCTTGCCGTTGGCTGGCACTTTAGTCCAACTAGTTTTTTCTGTATATTTTTTTTTTGAAAATTTCCTCAACGCGCCATTTTTGATCAAGTGCATTTCAGCTAGAGAGCTAACGAAGTAGAAACTTAAGCTGCCGACCGTTTTGACTGCCCCAGCAGCGCCATAAGCAACATCTGCTGGTCGTCATACACTTACGCAAGGTAGGCTAACACAACTTCTAGCAGAGCTCTATAACAGTAAGGTCCTGGAGTGAATTCTGTAAGTAAGTTTTCTGCAAAGAAAGCAAGGAGGAAAGACAAAGAACTAAATGCAGCATAAGTTATGAAATAAACCTAAAAATTAAAAATTCTATTAAACAATCCAGTATTGAAATTTGTTTGTAATAAAATGCTTCGACGCAGTAAGAGAAACTTGAATTCGCTGAACTTATTTCCTGCTTGCCAACGTGCGCTTTTCAGCTTCTTTCGTGCGTCATGTGGCATACGAGAGTCGTGTAGGCGTTCCTCAAGTGGGTCATTGAGCACACACATACACACACAGATAGACAGACAGAGATACATACATTCCCTTAGATAAGACAGCGAATTGCTGTGCTGACTGGCAACATATTCGCTCGTCTAATCAGTGTCCGGCTAAGCAGATAAGCGCCGCACAAACTGTACGCACTAATTAATGAAAACAATTAGTAAATTAAGTTGGCCGCTTTTGTTCGATGACAACCACAGCAGAGAGCGAGACAGATAACGAGATAGATAGAGAGAGAGAGAGAGACTAACAATGATAACGGTTATAATAACATGGATGGCATAGACAATTGGCCCGAAATATCATAAACATAAAAACGCAAACGTTGCCAATAAACTGGGCCATAGAAATGTCCGAAATTTATGCTAATTGAACTTGTTTACCAGTGCGTGTGGTTTAACATGCATAAATCTCTCTCGCTCTCTCGCTCTTTCCCTTTCTCTCTATCTAACACACATACATGCTCACTTCCTGTCCCTGTCATTTGTCTATACACACATATATAGACAGTATTTAGCTGACGTCTTCAATTTTGTTTTGTTTGTGTCGGGGCAGGTTACCGCAGTCGAAGGCGAGCTCAGCGGCCCAGCTAACTCTCAGCGTGTTGTGATTTCTTGTGTCAACCCGACAACAAGAACAAAAACAACGGCAGAGAGTGTAGGGGCTGTAGAGAGTGAGAGAGGAAGCCAAACAACAGACGAATGAACAAATATTTTATATTTGTTTCGCAGCCAAAGCCGTAGCTAAAAACAAAAGCAAAAGCAAAAGCATTGCAAAATATTTGATTTGGCATGGCAAGAGGAAGAGTTGAGGAGCGAAGCGAGGAATGGTGGCATTCCGTACAGCTGCTGCTACTGCGCTTGGCGCCGGGTTTCCATGTTGGATTCATTCTTCAGCATCTGCGTCTATGTATGTATATGTACGTATCTTGGCCTATTCGAAAATTATATTTGCATGTCAATTGCGCTTGTTTATCTCGCGTTATTATTTCTGACATTGCCAAAACACACGCGCAGTCAGGCGGACAGAGAGACAGACATAGAACGAGTGTAGCTGATTCGATAGCTCAGATATAATGGAAATCTTCAGTCGAGTCAGGCATTCAACGTATTAGCATATTGAGAGCTATTTGGCCAAGAGGTGAAGGAACCAGCAGGCGCAGCAGCTGAGCAACACAACAGACAACAAGAAGATGCTGGCGGCCCAGTTTATCTCCCTTTTGATTTGCGTACAACCTATATATAACGAGCTATCACTTGATCAACTGTAATAGCACATACAATTCAATAATTCTTCCGTACAGAAAATTCCTTTATACACTTCTTAATGATTGCGACAGTTACAGTCTCGCGAATAAACCACAAAACTATCAATTCGCTTTTAATTGAAACCAAAACAGAGTAAGTACTTGTCAAACTGGCAAGGGAAATTCGACATTCTTATAAAATTGAGAAGTAATGAAACCGTGTGGAATCTACCCGTACCTTTACTTATCCAGCTGAAGGTCGCTGCTGCAGTGAGCACGTACGATCCATACATTTTTATATGCTTGCTGCCTAGCTTAGCCCTCGCATAAAGTGCCTGGGAGGGTCGATTGGGGGGGAAAATCCAATGAAATTTGTACACGTGTTTCTCGGGAGTTAAGTATTATTGATATGCATTAAAATCACGCGCGTGTCCAAAATGTGCACTCAATATAACATTACGTATACGCATAGGTGTAACCTGCGCAATTTGATTACTGCCCAGATGTAAGAAGAGGCCGATAAGCATACCTATACAGAGTACATATAATGTACTTTTGTAGGTTGAGTTTGTAGAGGTTTGTTTAGCTATAGTAGTCTTAGCTCTCTTTGCACTCACAAACTCGTTAGCAGGCACACAGAGTGAACGAAAGAGAGCGAGAGAGTAAGGCCGGAAGGATGGGAAAGAGGTAAGAAAACAAAGGAGCAACATCTTTAAGCTGAGCTTTACAAAATGTTTCTTCATTCAGCAGTTAAACTCACAATTGCAACAACGGGCAAAAGAGAACGATGTAGACGGAGAAGGAGCAACAACCGAGATAGAGACGCAAGCAAAATACAAACTGCAAATTCAACTTTGTAATAACAGTTTTCATTCACACTCACACACACACCCACACACACACACAGACACACTTACAGCTGTAATTGTGCAGTTATTCTTCACCAGCAAAAGTTTCTGAGTCAGCCAAAAAATTGTGGAATTTTAAATAAGTCTTCGTGCAAGTTTTGTGCCATGTTTAAAATGCAGAAAGCAGTATTTTTCACGTATTTAAATAGCACCAGTTTATTTGTATTTATTATTTCAAATTTTCTTATATTTTTAATTAATTTATCCACCTCCCAAAATTGGTAAAATAATGTTTTAGGATATTTTCACATTTATTTCTTAATTATTTGTCATTGCAAATATGCCAAAAATGCTCTAAAAGCTCAAGCAACTGAGATACCGCTCCAAGATCTATGCCTACCATTAATTTCCATTATATTCCCTTTAATTGTACATTTTGCACTGGGGAATGCAATTTATATTTCGACGGCCCAGCAGAAATACAGTCGAATTCGATCCACACTGTTGCCAGCCCAGTCCTGGCCAGGCCAATAAATCAGTGGCACACAAGAAGAAAAAATACCAAATAGTTTTGTTGTTATCGTGTAAGCACAATGTTGTTTAGCAAACTGTTGACCCCGTTTGGCAAGTCGTCGTCGTGGTCGATCCTGCAGTCTGGCCACAAAATCAATTTGCAAGACAATGCAACTGGGGTCCCAGGCCGTGCCAGGACGGAGTACACTGGCAGAGGAAGTGCAAGGGTGATAGGAGGGAGATGGGAGGTGGGACAGTGGGTCCGCAGGACACTGGACACTCGTTAGTAGCGGCGTCAATGCATTTGATTGCACAATCCTTCATTGCCAGGACCTTTGGCCACTTGTGTACTGGCTCTTTCAATTTCTTATACATTTTATCTGCTGACCACAAGTTTTTAGCCTGCCCTTGCCCACTTTCTTTGCTTTCATTTTGTGCTCTCCTCCGTTCCGTTTCACATTAGCATGCCCATCGCCGAGGGGAGTCGGGAAATCCGGGGCAGGTGGTGTATTTCTTTTGTGTGTGCGGCCCACTTTCTCGTGGCCTTTGTGGCATTTTGTGTCATAAACTGGTTTTGCTCAGGCTCCACTCAAATTCAACGGAATTGCCAACTTTTTCTCCTTCGCTCTATTAACTTGGTTTCTTGCTTCCCACTCGGCATTCCCTACCCCCGCCACTCCCTCTCTCAACCCAGTTTTTTCAGCTCTCTCAACTTTGTTTTATTGACTTTGCGGTAGCAAAAATTCAAATTTAAATTGGCATTAAAATGCGCACGAAATGACAAATTGCAAACTAAGTTGGCAAAAAACTGCTTGCAATTGTATCAATTTGTCTGAGTGTGTATGTGTAAGTGTGTGAGCGGTATCCAATTTAGCTCATTTAATGGCACTCATTATGCTGCCATTTGTACTGTCGTCCCTTGGACATGCGGCGAATTCGCAAATGTGATATAAATTCGTTTAGTTTGATTGCAACATTCGGTCGCCATCGAATTCCATCAAATTTAATTTGGGAATCTCGTTCGCAGTTAATTTTTCCAGTGATTCGTGCCGTTTAACCGCAGAATCTAATTAAATCGTTTAAATCGTATTAACTGTAAGCGAGTATTGCAAATATCAAAAAATAATTAGATGCTACCTTCAGTTCTATGAAGTAAGTACAAATTTGTGAAGTGCAGGCAACATTTTTCTCAATTATTACACATCGTTATTATAATTTAAATATCGTATAAGTGTGCACTTAAGAGCTCGAAATTGCTGCAGTTTAGCATGTGCGAGATTTGAATAGCTAATTTCTTTTTGCTGCGGGACGGGAAGCAATTATGGCATGCGGCTTATTGCGTATACGCAGCGTGTGCATAGTAATCTTGTATTCAATAAGCTAGGCTAGTGGCTGTGCTTTATAGCCTCGCCGTGTGTCCGATTAAATGTGCTCAGTTCCCAGTCTTCCCTTCTCCTGCCCCTTCCCCTTCCCCTTTCCCCTTTCCATTCGCTTGCCCGCCCACCCCTTGCCGGGAACAGGAAAATAATTAGACACTCGGCATTATTTGTAGACCATCAAATTGAATTTAGTGTTGGCGAAAGGGCCGGGCGTTGCCATGGCCACGCCTACAGCACACACGCGCCGAATACCCACACACAGACACAACCGCACGCATCGTTCGCCCTTTGTGTCCTTTCGCAGGCATAAGTGTGTTTCCTACGGACACACTTTCTCACGAGCCTGACAAGCTGTTAATTCTCATCACGTTTAATGTAATGGCAGCACGTTAACTTTGAAGCGCAAAATTGGTATTCAATATGTTCGCTAGCATATAAAATGTGCGACTCTCTCGCGACCTCATCTTCTCCCCTCTGTCTGTTGTATCTCTTTAGCTCTGACAAACTTTCCCACTCGACCTCGACAAATGTGCTTAGAATTATGCCGTCGATATGGCTACATAGCAACAAAACTTGAAAACTGCCGACTGTATCTGTTAGCTGTTTGTGGGCATCTGTGTGTGTGTGTGTGTGTGCGTCAGAGGCAGAAAGTCAACTTTGCCGCCGAGTCGTTTGACATGTAGATTATTAAAAATAATGAATATTTAATATAACTTTCTCCAGTAATGTTTGCGTTTCTGTTATTTTCGTCTGCTGCGATTCCATAATTGAATTAAAATGATTCTCGCTTATGTACTTATCTCCCTGTCTGTGTGTGTGTTATATGTTTTATTTTATTTCCGACTAACAAAAATAAGCAGAACGAAAGAATTTAATCAACAGCAAAGTCGCTTTAAAATATTCACTTGCCCCGAATCGTTGTTGTCATTGTCTTTGTGCTTCTTCTTATTAATTGAGTTATTCAAATTGGTCGCTGTCTTTTTTTTTTGTTTTTTTTTTTGTGTTGTATTTTGTCACCATGGCCTGCGAAACGACATGAACTTTTGTGGATCCTGCGCTTCGTCGCCATCAACCTCGGCCAGTTCTCTGCCTCATTACGCATTTTAATTGTTTCATTTCGAGTTTTCGCCTGTGAAAGCGCACTTGATGCTACCCTAACAAAGAGTACATAGACTTATATATGAAATAAAAATTGAAAGACTTACAAATTTAATCTAATACTACGTTGATTGCGATCAAACTTTGTCAGCTTGTAGATAACTCAATAACTTTTTAAAAAGATATCTGCTTAGGCTTTTAAAAAACAATAGCTCAGGGAAGGAAAACAAATCTGTTTTAAGCTTTAACAAACTTGTACGGTAAAAAGTTGAATAGTTTAGTTAGAATATAATAAACTGATTAATTGCTGAGTTCAATTGAGATATCTTTTATAGAGCATAAACTATTAAGTATATAAGATACTGCGTTTGACAGCTTTAGGCACTTCCAGGGTTTTTTAACATGGCCACTCTATTCGTTTCTTATTTTCCCCATTGCTTTCTTCGAGGCAAATAAATTGCTGTTAAGTGCGTCGCGTTGGGCATTTGTATCGTAAATTGTCATACAAGTCGAAGGATAAATTATTTAGAGTCATGAACGCAATGACTTACATGACTTTTGACTGGTTTCATCTTTGCTTTATGGCTGCCATTAACTTCAGCCGAACTCCTGGCAGACGAAGCCCTACCGAACCAGCGAACTGCTCATCTGCACTTAACCCACTCTACGACTCAAATAGTTGAGCACTTGGACAGTTGGACACTTGGACACTTTGATACTTGAGCAGTGTCCAAAACCTTTAAGTGCGTCACTGTTGTTGGCAAAAAGTTACTCTCCATCTGCCCTATAGCAGCTGGCATGCGTGTGAGTGTGTGTCGTTCTAGTATCTCACTCATAGCATACTCTCTCTCATCGCGTGCCAGGACATTGGGCACGGCCCGGCACATTAATAAGTTCACTTACACTTCCAGTCCAGACAACATTATTCATGCCTTCACGACATAATTACAATTTGAATTGCTTTTTACGGCCGTGAGAACCGGCCAGAACAAGTGCGAGGACTGGCGTCGAGGACGACTTACATTCCGCACGGTCTGTTGCCTCGTTTTGTTACTGACAAATGAAAACATTTTGCTGACATTTACGTGGGCCACAACAGCAGCAATAAAAGCGACAAAAACGACAGTAACACAGCAAAAACAATGCGGAAAATGTCGCTGTCCAGCGTGTCGCTTTGCAGCAGGGTGCTTCGTGGGTACTTTATACTCGCACTTCACTTTAATTGCGATTAATTAACATTTTGCAATGTGCCAACAGCACTGGAGAATTCGCCGTGCTGTGCTCACATATTTCATGTGCTTGTTTCAGGACCTGCTCAATTTTGGCCAATTACCTTGATGCAGTCAACATATTTATCCCCACTTTGTTACCCTGTTCTTGGAAAGATCACACGGTATGAGTTGGATACTTATACCAATCTATGCATGTATTCTCTATCGAAAACGTAGAGCGTAGTACTCCATTATTTTGATTGACATTTCATTAACTCATTTCAATCTTGATTACATAAAAGGAAAACCATGACAGTTTTCCATATCCTACTCAATCAAACTAATGGTATGAACGCAGGCCAATTACCTGTTCGCGTATAACCGCTAAGTAATCGCAGAGCCTCCACTTACAGGAGATAAATAAATATTTATTCAACTACAAATTGCTGCAACAGCAAACAAAAATCATTAATTAATAACTGAAACGTAGTAATACCCATCAAAGGTTATTGGGAGTTACACATTAATTTTCGTGTGCTGCCTCGAGAAATGTGTCATAATATTTACAATCGAGTTTCGCTTTTGACTGAAAACGGAATCACTTTCAATCAATCAATCAATCAATCATGCGCCATAACTTCAAGGTCATTGCCAATAAGTGAATCTAAGTGCTGCGGCTTTTTTCGCTTGTTTTTTTTTCAGCCAGTAATGAATATAAATAAATAAACTTTAAACTAAGCCCACTTGGCGCTTCGGAGCTCTTAGTGTGCGGTCTCTGTGCCCCATACTCCCTAAAGCAATACCCTTACCTATATTTTGCACAATCTATCCCCCACACACTTTTTTCTACTTTCCCATCGCGATTCCGTATCCCCGTTGCGAGACGCACATCGCGCAATTCCCAAACCGCTGCTGTCATTTGCCGCAATTCGAAGCAATAGATTACCGCGCATTGTGACTGTCTCTCGGTGTTGTGTGGTTTGCCGCGCTGACGTCTCTCCTTTTGGGCTCTCCTTGCCTTTTTTCAATTTCTTTAAAATGTTTATTATCACCATCGCAGCCGCATCGTATCTGGCGCACACAATCTAGATAAATCGCCGGCAATTGCGGCTATTTTGCATTCACTTTATGGACAAGTCGCCGCTGCGGCGCATTTATTGATTTTGTTATTATAAATAAATAAATACGCACTTATATAGCATAAATTTACATGTACGCGGAATAATATTTACCATTACTGATAGAACTTTGTTTGCCCCCACAAAAATAGTAGACAATATTTTGCTCATTCTCTGGAAATCACTCTCAATACATGTACAATATCGCGTATACGCAGCGTAAAATTCACACGGTGCTCGAAGATTTTGCGTGTGCCTCAACTGAGTAGGGAATGTATTCGAGGGTAAGCCGGCAGGGCCAACTAGCGTTGGCATAGGAGGCGCGTGTGTTTTTTAGATTTAAATATTTAATTTGCCCCAAGGCAGGCAGCAAACGTTGTTCGAGTCGGGGTGCTGGATAAAATGTCCCCTTAGTTACTTATTCATGCGAAAACCAATTAATTAATAATGCCAATATTTGCACAGGATTGTCGAAGAAAGCGGTAGAAGATGAAAACGATGAAGAGAAACAGGCCAATTTAATAACGAAGCCTACAAGTGCAGCTAAAGCAAAAAATATAATAATTTTCAAAATTTAAATTCGAATCAGTTTTGGATTCGATTTGTATGCCGAAATTTCCGACATATGATATCAATATTAAGAGCTTTTGTACAAAACTGTGCTAGTAACCAACCGAAATAAAACTCTAAAAAATAAAAAACAAATTGAGACTAAGCGTTTTGTTAAATTTCGGTCGGGTCTCTTCTGGCAAATGATGACGTAATTAGTTTGAAACTATAAAGTCAGCTTACCATAATCAACTGCAAATGGCATTAGGGCAACTCAAATGAAATTCACCGAATGCAAATTCATGTGCAAAATTAACGAACAATTTCTAAGCAATGTGAGCACCATGTGAAAGTGTAATTGCAGAGCTGAAGCAGCAGCAGCTCGACCCTGCACTCGTTCCGTGCAATTTTCCCAATTACCCATACGCAGCATATGCCCGTCGAGGTCATTACTTTACCTGTTTCGGCTTACTGGCGAGAAGAGGCGGGCTGTGCGTCGACGACTATGGCAAGGCCAAAGTTTTTGGGCGAAAAACACGAATAGTTTCCATAAGCTGCGAAATTTATGCTAAAATAAGCGTCGCATAAAATGCAAATAGTTATTATTACAGTTTTTCCATTGCCTTTCGTGAGTCTCGTGCGTGTAGACTGCGGTCAAAATTTAGCTAGAGAGATGAAGCTGCAAATGAAAGCAGACAGTGCTGCTGGCAACCTTTGACCCAGACTCGCAGACGTTCATCATAGTTAAGCTTCGCTGAGAGTTGCCTTTTTGACTTATTGTTTTATGCAGCATGGCTTATGCGGATACAATGCTCTCATATATGGCAAAAGGTTCAGATACATATATATATTTATATATATATATATATATACATATAGGCCATGCCTTATACCTTAATGTTTTACGATAATAATACAGCGTCTTCCTTTATGGCCTTCCACGTAAGTGTGTGTGTGTGTGTGCTGTTTTGGGAAATAATGAACACGGCTCGGCGTATTAATTACAGCAATAATTCACAAGCCCCGACAACACTGTCCTTGTTGTATGCGCATGAGTGTGTGCGCGCTTGTAATTTGCGTAGTTCGTTCATCAGACAATTTATTATTTGTCATCTGTTATTATATCGTTAAGGGCTTTTTTATTGCTCTACATTTTTAATTATCATTTGATCAATTCTTTGGTGCCCCCGCACACTCCACAACCTTTTGTTACAAATATTCGAATTTTAATGCTGTTTTACACGGCAATTAAGTTGTAGAGCTCGACCAGATGATGCCAATGATATTGAACGAGCTATCAATTTGAATTGGCCGATAGAGTGCATTAATTGCGCATACCTCAGCAAAGGCAAGTGTTATTAACTAGTTTATTGATCACATCGCATCGCATCGTATCGCATCGAGTGAAACAGGCACTTGATAATCCCTGGATATTTGTTGTAAGTTTTGCACTCGCATTCCGCTATTAATCCGCAGTGGCTACGGCCGGAGCGGTGTTGCCACTCTTAATTGCTTATGCAGTTCACGCAATATAAAAATGATTTCGATTTTTTTTTCTAGCTGCTGCACTTGCCACTTTATTTGCATTTCGTGTATTCAAATTAATTTTGTATATACCCTACTAGTGTATATTATTCTGCTGTCACGCAATGAGAGAGCGCGGAAATTAGCGAAGTCAACTGAATGCAAAACATTGAAATATCAATAATGTAAATTTGGTATACCTTCTTGATCAAACTGACTGTCCTCAGCAGCCGTTTTTAAACATACAAACAAAACGTGAAATCATTCAAAATAAATATTCCTTTAAGTTGATACCTGAATAAACTATAATTCGAGTTAAATTTTCATATTAAGCAATAAGAGTATAAAGTCGTCGTCAGAGCTGAAACACAATTACCGGCATTAATTTTTTCACACCTCAAGCTCTTGATAAATGCCGTGCCTTATTATATATATTATATCTGCCAAAGAAGGCAAAAAAACGCATGTTAAATAAATAACAAGCTTGCGCTTTGCATGCAAAATTCAGTTTCAAACAAATAAAGGCGCATCAAATAAATCGAAAAAAAAACCCAGAGGGCCTTTGCCTGAAAGGAATGTGTTAATGAAATTTTTGAAAAACAAAATTAAAAATATTACAGATTTTAATAAGAGCAATTGCTAACCGTACTTTGTGGCTCAAAGAATACAACATTTACAGACTATCAAAAAAATTATATCGCGCCCTATTGAATAATCGGCATTTTAAGTTTTTAATTAAATAGCAAAAAGCAAAGCCAAATCGATTCCTGAAATATTCAATGCTATTTGATGCCAGTATGCACAACTGTTTCCTATTGTTTCTGGAAAACTGTAGACGCCATTTGAAATCTGAACAATTGATTTGGAGCTTCATTAATATTTAATTATGCAACCCGGTCAACAAACCTGCGAAACAATTTACAATTTAAACTCCTTTCTCTGAGGAGGCCTTTCGAATGCTTTTAGTTGAGTCGCGACGCTGAACCTATAAATAATTCATTAGCTTCACGAACAGTCTGCCTACATTATATATATATTTATATATATATATATATATATATATATATATATATATATATATATATATATAGTATAGCCCTCTGATCATTGTTTTGCTCGTAAACGTGTCGTAATAATTAGCACATTAAAAGCAAATTGCTTCCCAGTTCAATATAATAACTTTGACTTGAGGCAATGCAAACGTAACTTTGGTCTACACCCAACTACTTAGTTACTTTGGCAGAGGGCGGCACGGTGGGCGGGGCTGAAAAAAATAAACATGTCATCACGCAAAAGAAGTTTATTTTAATTTTAACATCGCATGTCAAACTTCTTGCCTTGGCTTGGCTTCAGCTTTGGCAATTTCAGCTCGTTGCTCGTCGTTCTTGTTTCTCGTTCTTAGCGCGATTTGCCAGCTTTGCCCCTCCGAGGCAAATAAATCAAAGGAAGTTTACTCTTTGGCCCCAGTTCAGCACGGTTTTCTCTTTTTTGTTTTTTTAATGGCCACAAATCACGTGTTGGGCTTTTTCATAATGGCGCGTGTGCCGAGCTCGATAAGGAAATAAAATATAACATGATGGGGTTTCTTCAACTAGTATTCCCGCAATCTACGAATTTCCCTTTTTCTTTTCCATGCTGGAGGCATTTTGGCAAATGTTTGCCAAGTATGATAAGTGACCGCCTAATGGCACATTTGATTGTTTATGAAATGCATTTAGTACCAGACCCTCCTCAACCCGCTAGAGCCTACTGAAACTTATAAGATTTGCGCTCATTAACAAACCACGAGCAAGGCATGCACGAAACATTTACCAAAATTCACGAGCAGCTCAATTTGTTTCAATTTGTACAACTGTGTGGCTGTGTGAGTCTGTGTGTGTGTGTATGTGTGTCTGGCACGACGTCAGAATTCACACAGCAAATCCATCAAAAATGCCAACCAATAATACGATATAAGAACAAGAAAATGTAAAAGGAAATCAACATGTGTAGAACATATCAGAAAATCGTGTTCTACATTTCGTTTTCGTTTGAAATTTGCCAAGATTGATGGAAAATAAGACAAGTAGAAAACCGCTAAGGCTATGAAAAATATGATCCATAACTGAAAACAGAATAATATGATCTGAAGGGAAGGTAAAGAAAAATTAAGTGTAATTGTTTGCACTAAACAGTCACAAGAATTAATAATAAAAATTATGAATACTATCGATAACTTAGTTAACACATAATTGATACAGTGTATCGATGATAAATGAATATTACAATAAAATGTATTGATTGTCTTACTTACTCGATAACTTACTATCGACAACTCTCGACTGGTTTATTAAAGCTATTTCCACTAAATAAAATGTTCTCTATAAAATCAAAGCTAAAACCTTAAAAGAGTGAAACTTTAGTTCCGGGAATATATTCTACAACTTGAATATTTATCGAAAGCATAAGAGATTTGTGCTCTGCCCGAAGACGCCAAAGTCAACCGGTTGTCAAATTTCAGCGCCAGTGGCATCGTCAGTGCCTTCGCCCTCGTGCAATTACCGTAATGATGTCAGGCAGCGCACAAATCAAGCGACGTCGTTTATTACAAGTACGAGAACTTAATTAAAATGGCGAAACAAAGGCGCTCGGATGACAGCCCGGGGATAGGGAATGGTTGGTGGGGCGAAGGTTCTGGGGTAACGGGTAAGTGGCAGAGAAAAGGGAAAAGAGAAAGTGCGCACATAAACTATGCACAATACCAAGTGAAAGTGGCGCTTGTGAGCTGCTCTACTCTGCTCAAGGACTTCCGCCGCCGCCGACGCCGACGCCGTTGCCGTTGCCACATCAAAAACAACGAACAAAGCCGGTTTCGGGGCAGGCAGAGGTAACTTTGTTGACTTTTATGATTGCTTGCTGTGTGGCATTGGCTGCTGACTGGTTGCCAGTTGGATGGGGCCAAATGAAAATGGAGAACAGCAATGGCAATGGCAATGAATGAGTGGGATAGCAGAAAGGGGAACGGAGACGGCGATGGCAAATGGCGAATGGAAACGGAAAGTTGCCTCGCTGCGTTTAACACCAATGCGTCTTTTCACGCAATTTCAAATCCCAACTCAATTTGAGTAAATTTCGCAGCGAATCCTTTTGACTGCGGTTTGTGTGCGACAGCATACAGCATCCTTCGGCAGGCGGACTGGCGTAGGGACGTAGAGCAAAGACGGGGGGGAGGCCCAGAGTATTGTCCAAGTGCAGCGGTGGCTTCTGGTTATTGGTCGTCTGATGGTCTGGCTTTGTTAATTTGGTTCACAAACCGCACACGCAGACCACCACACATCGTAACACACTATTACTATTATTCCCAAACACTCACATACACTCCCACAATCACACACAAACACACACACTCACTCACTTGCAGCGCAGTGTTGCCACAATGCTTTTGGCAAACGCATTTGGTACATTTGCTTCATTTACTGCGTCGTTTGCCGCATTTTAATTGCTTTTGCTCACACACAAATGGCAGCAGGACACACATATACATGCACATATACACACCCGCATACAGACACTTGTAAAAGTTTGTCAATCTGCAATTTGAATGCGCGGCATCATCGGCCCTGTCCGTTTCCGGCCCATTCGATGCGTCTGTTTGACTCATAAACCTTCGCCCCATTAAACGAAATGAGTTTCTGACGAAATTATCTTCGACAAAGAGAGAGAGAGAGAGAGAAAGTGGGAGAGAGTGAGAGAGCAGTAGCACGATTGAAAGTGAGCGTTAACGTGAGCTACAGTGTCAGAGGAGAGAGAGAGAGAGAGAGAGAGAGAGAGAGAGAGAGAGAGAGAGAGAGAGAGAGAGAGAAAGAGGAGGCAGAGACTGGCGTGGTCAGTGGTCAGTGACATGTGCTTCGATTTTCATGTTTATAGATCGATTTCACTCACTGACCTATACATGAATATATATATAATTATATATATACTCTATATATGTTGTTAAGCCAACAAATTGTTTCAAAACTCAGTTAACTAGGTGACACGCTGCCGACAGCGGCAAGTGAAAGTTTAATTAACTCGCTTACTAAATCAAATCAAATGAGCAGCTTGCGACAAGGATTATGCTCGCCCTGCGTTCACCTGAAGTGCTATAGAGCTGCAGGGCACCCGACGGGTTCCTACAACGGGCGTGGTATTCCACTCCTTCCACTTAATCCGCTTCACTGGCAGCGTTTGCATGAGACTCTCAAGTGGCATTAAAACAAATTACAAGTAATTAAAGACACGCTTCTCATCGACGTCAGCTCCCCCGTCCTCACTGTCGCCAGGTGCCAGCAGCATTTACACTTGAAATCTACCTGAGTTAGAGTAACTCTGTCTTTCTCTTCCATCCCTTCCCCTCTTGCTTTTTCCCACTCTTTAGCACAATTTTTTCCCAATTACGTTCGAGTTTCAAGCGAAAAGGAGTCAAGCTTTGAAAAGTCTCCGGCAAATGATCCAATTAATCGAACTGATTTATATTTATCGATATCTTTTTTCCATTCCTAAATATAAGTGCATAAAAACGCGCATAATCGTGAACTCTTTAAATATATAAGGAATGACATAGGAAAAAATTGTGAAAATAATAAAAAAGAACCCTACAGTCAGGTACTTCAATGTATTGAACCTTTTCAAATTAATTTAACTACAATAATAATTTTAATTTCTTTATTAATTTCAATCATTTTTTACGCAAGTTTTAAGTAATTTATAATTTATTATATGAAAACTCACAGTTTTTACTGACTTTGAACTCCCTTAACCTGTAAATAGAGGGTATAAAACCGGACGTACTCACCGTAGGTAGTTCGGAAAATTAATGAAGTTTTAAGTGTGGTCGAATTCGGTCAGCCGATGACACTCGAAAGCCGAACTCAGTCTTCCGAATATTTGCCATGGGGATCGTATTTTATTGCCGCAGAAACTTAAGTCATCATCGTGGTCCCTTCGATGCCGTTTCCTCTTTCAACCATTCGCATTCTTATCGCGGTCTGTCGATTGTTTACGCACTGTGTTTGCGTTCACTTTGATTTATTGCATTTATCGATGGGGACGATAGACGCACTTGATAAATGATAAAAGTTTTTCTCTCCTGCTTTTCGCTTTCTGTTTTTATGGTAATTAAAAAATATAATTTAATAGCTATTTGTACCGTTATTTCATGTGCTGACAGTTTTGCCGATTACGCAACATGGACACGTGCGTTTGTCGTATTGTTGTCGCGCTCCAAGGTTTGAAAAAACTGTTTGCGGCGATACTCAATCAGATTACGAAAATAAATGATATTTATGAAGAGAATATTTGCCGATTTGTCGAAGATGAAGATTACAGTAAGAGATACAAGTACTACAATAAAACCTCTTTAACTTTGAGGATAAGAGCAAACTTAAGAGATCAACTTTATTTATAGTATGTACGTTATCGACAAGTTTCACTTTATTTATTTATGAAATATGAATCTATCATATCGGTCAAGCAAAAATGATTTTAATGAACATATTGCCACATATTTATAAGATATATAAAACAAATTTCAATCTGCCCATGGGGTATCTTCCGGTCGAGTGCACTCAATTATTATTTGTTTGCTTTTGACTTGTCTGATGAACCCAAAGAATAACAAAATTGACGCGCTTAAAATGATTTTATTTTATTTATATCACACTTAATTGAGTAGAGATATATTATACCAATATTGCGCTGACTTTTCAGTTCAGGTAAACAGACAGCGAACTACGTTTTATACGCACTGCAATTTTATAGCTGTTCGTGCGACATTATCACTTAATTCCCGTCACATTGCACACGTTAAATCAATGAAGCGAGAAAGCCATGCACTTTGAAATTGACGGAAAAAGTGGCAGAAGCTAGAGTCGTGCTGGAAAAATATCTACTATCAACACTGTCGTTTTTGTTTTCGATATTTAAAGATACTTTTTCATCGATATTATCGTTAAAATCGGATATCAGAAATTCTATGCAGGAAAATGTTTAAAAACAATGTATCGAAACTAGTCTTGTACGATTTATATTTCAGCACTTCCCTAATCGAATTGGAAATTTAAAAGACGTAACCGAAAATCAATTTAAATCCGAGGTCTACTCTTCTTCACTCTTTCTCTTTCTTCCACTTATGCATCTCGTTCTGCTGCATGGACTAAGCCTTCTTAAGCGATTTGCTAATAATAGCCAAAAGCCCGAAGCTTTCGCCCACAATTTGTAGTCAATATGTTACGATGAGGAGGCAAATCAGCTCTCATTAAATATGCACAAGTGTGTGAGAGCGGGAGGGAGAGGTGGCCAAAGTGCCGCCCACTTCCGCACGTTAACAGCAGGCAATTACAAATGTTGTGCGTAACTGTATCTTCCATGCGGAACCTTTGGCTCTGCTGTGTGTCTGTCTGTGTGGGTGTGCATGTGTGCGTGTCTGCAGATATGTACGTAATCTATTATGCCGCTGAAAGTGGTAATTCCGGTCAGTAAATAACATGCACGCCCAATGCCAGAGACTCGCGCTGCTGCTGCCGTTACCATTGCCATTGCCTTTTGCCAATGCCTTTGAAAGGCGTCGATTTGATTTTAAGCCACGTCGAGTCGAAAGTCAGACGAAATGGCAAATTTCGAATTTTAAGCCTTGAGCCGGAACGAAGTTGGCCGAGAAGGAGGACGAGAGACAACAATAACGGGCCGAGCTCAACCGTCTATAATTCCTGTGTTAAAACCCATAAATCTATTGCGAATACTAACCAAGCCAAATCCCTACGACCGCGCCCTCTGCTTACGTATGCGCCATTTCACACCGTTACCGTTAGACACACACACAGACTGGCACGCACTTGCCGCTAGTGTAGCCTCGCGCCTGCCCCTGTCCCCTAACTTTCGTCGGTTATCGATAAAAACAGCGTGCACCTTTCAACAAAATTGCTTTCCGCTCGATTTTATATACATATATTTCCCCAACAGCAAACACTTTATCAATATTGAATTTTCCGTCGTTTGCCATGGCCAAAATTGCTTTTGTTTTTGTTGTTTTATTCGGTTTCCATTTTGTATTTGCATGAAATGAACATTTTAAAAATGTAATTTATTTATTTAATAACATGTGGAATATTTAAAACTGCAAGTTGATCTCATTAAATCGCAATTTAATTAAGAATTACACTGTCCGCGCGCTTCAAAATGTTTCTAATTGCTGGCATTGATGTGGAAGTGAGAGGGAGAGAGAGGGAGAGAGAGGGAGAGAGAGAGAGAGAGAGAGAGAGAGAGAGAAAGAGAGAGAGAGAGGGAGAGTGAGAGTGAGAGAGACAGCCCACGCTGCAAAGGAAAAGCAAACGCAAGCATTGAACAATTTAAACTTAAATTTGACTGAGTTTGATTGGAAATTCCTTTGACCTTGAACAGCCTGTGGCAGCGGCCACGCAAACTATTAAGGCCTGTGGCCAAGACCCACACACTCATACTCACACCTATGCTGACAAGAGGCCACGTTAACAGTTTTGACAGTTTTCAATTTGGACGTGGAAGACAAATTAAAAACGCTTCACGGCTGTCGTGGACCAAGCGTCGCCAGCTGAGACTTCAAAAGCCTGGCCGCAACACACACACACACACACAAACAGAACACAGACTGATACACACACGAAATGAAAAACAACAATGGCTGCGCAGAGAAAGGAAGCTCAACTCGCCTATGGCCGCCATTGCGGCCGTCTGTGAACGTATGTGCCAAACGGTACAACGAATATTTGTCAATTTTGTCGTTAGCTGTCGCAGTCAGCACAGAAGAAGCGCCCCCCTCTGTGTCTGTATGTCTGCTTGCATGTTTGTTGTTTGTCTGCCATTCGAGTAGTTTTGGCCGCTGATTAGAATCGCACACGCACACAGCAAGAAAGAGCGTGCTGGAGCGAGAGGGAGAGTGAGAGAGGGAGAGAGAGGGAGAGAGCGAGAGAGGGGAACTCACACGAGGTGCACATCATAAACATAAAAGCAAAATGGCAAAAGTAGTGACAGCGTCACATAAATACGTTTGCATATCCACTTTTTATTCTTATTTAATATTTCTGGCGTTTTATGAAACTCAAGTTACACACGCACACACACACACGCACAAAGCAATTGAAGCATTTTCACATACAGCTGCGACGCCTTCGTGTCTCCTCAGTGTCTGCTGCTGCCGTCTCCCATGACATTATCGGCCACGCATGTGTCAACTGACAACGACGGGGGCAGACGAGATGAGAGAGTGAGAGAGAGAGAGCAAAGAGGGGAGAGCAGGTACGGGAGAGCGCGGACACTCACGCGACACACAAAAAGGTACAATAATAAAAACCAATAAAAATGACAAATAAAAAGATTTATGTGATATGTATATTTGTGTGCGCACGTGTGTGTGTGCGAGTGTGAGTGTGTGTGCACACACGTTTTCTTCGCTACTTTAACAAGACTTTTTGTGCCACACTTGAAAAAATACGCAAAACAAGCCATCTATTATGAATATGCAAATGTTTAGTAGGAAATGGATATGTTAGGTTTGTATGAGCTGTATTATCAGATTGAGGTAGATCTAGAATTGAAGAATTTAAAAATATCTTATGTACATCAGATTAATATAAAAAATATATGTGATTGGAGATTGAAGAAAAATAAATGCTTGAAATCGAAAGATTTTATTCAACATCAGTGATTGAGGTAGATTAAGAGATTGAGCAGAAAGCAAATATGAAGAGCTTAAAAAATATCTCTTAAAGATACTGGCTACAATCTTGATTATAATCTTGCCTCATATCTTCACTAATTTCATATTATGCTGAGTACATTTACAATTCAAGTCGCCATCATTAAGGCCAAAAATCAGACTGTAGCGTTGTTTCTTCCAGACAATTTGTTTGTCATCAATTTACATATAAAGCGAATACTTACATACGACATTGTGCCGAAACGAGGCATTTAATCGGCCGTGTGATTTATACTCAATGATGTGAGCCCAACAACAAACGACGATGCTCGCATATGAAATTACGCACATTCCATTTAAAGAGTTGTTCTGCGATGTGTAACAGAGATAAAGCAAACAATGAGAAAATTAAAATGAAATAAAGCAAATGTGGCGCACACAGGGAGAGCATAAGAAAACAACAGACAAATACACACACACACACAAAGAGTGAGAGAATAACAGAAAAACAAAAAACAATATGCAAATGCGATTGTGTAGCATACTTTTTAGCGCAGAGTCGGAGGTGAAGGTAAAGGTGAATGTGCTAATGAGCTTGCAGCTGCAGACAATGTTTGTGATAATTATGCATGCATGCAGTTGGTGAAAACTTGTTATTAGACAAGCCGAACTATAAAACGAGCCCGGGAGCACATATTTCCTTCTTCAATTCAAATGAAAGTGCAATTTCTTAGAAATAATGCACGTTCTTTCGACTAGCTGCCCGTTATCTGCGTTGCTTATCAAGATAATTACTTTTTCCTCAAAATGAAATCGACATTTTTGGAATACCTGCTGCTAACAACACTAGCAGGTGGAATTTTGGTCAATCTTTTGTATAGATTTGCTTACTTCAATTGCAAAATTTCTGGCCAAAACTACAGCTTGCCTTTGAAGCATTTTGTAAAATCATTCTGCAACTTAAAACCCCAAACAATTGACTATTTCGAACGCACAGAGTGCACACAGCTCGACCATTCGCATCATTGCAGCTCCTGCTGGCAGACTTGAGTAGGCAACCCCTGTCACTACTCGCCCTTCTACTCCTGCTTAGGGAGGTTCATTGAGCCGGCCCTACTGACAGCAGCTCTTTTGAACTCGTGCTCCAATACGCATCAATTTCAATTTACTCGCACTTTCTGCTCTGCCCCAACGACAACAACAACAACAAATGTCATGCAGGGTATTGTCATTATGAAATTTGTTTATTTTTCATTTGTGCAGAGGGCGAACATCGAGAGTAAAGTAAAATAAATAGTGTAAACAACGCGACAGACAGAAGCATCGATTTTCATCTGCTTATTGGCAGAGTGCACAAGCAAGTCGGGCAGGTCGTGACAGTTGACATAAATATCTTTAATATTTCTTGCCTGGCAGATGTATCTGTGTATCTCTGGGTATCTCTCTAGCATTGCGTTTGTTTGGCACTCGCAAAATGCACTTAAGCGATTACACTTGCAGTGCGAGTAAACATCGCAGAATTGGCTTATCAACCAACAACAATCGAAATTGACAAACAGAAAAATGTAAATATAAATAAAAAAAAATAAAATACAGCAAAGAGATAATATTTGCAATCGCAAATTACAAAGATCTGTGTATGATATACGCTCAAATAATGCGAAAAATCTGCTGGCTCATTCTGTCGATTTTTAATAAAGTCATAAAATAAGTGTGTGTATTTACCCAATCGAGTCGCGGCTTATGCGATTTATATTATGATATGATTTAAATGCAATAATAGTAACTGCAAAAGTCGGACTGAGAGAGAGAGAGAAATACTATGCCAAAATATTATTAATAAAATCGCAGTAAACGTACTTTAAGCAAATATTTTGCATGCCAACTGGGAACCGAAAGAGCGCAAAAAAATCAAAGCAAATCCAACAAAAGTAAGGAATGCCGAACAATCTAATCTAGCCAACAACATATTCGAACCGACAACAACAGACGCGCTTCCGGCAATAACAAAATCAACACTTGCCGTGCAGATATAGCAGAAAAAAAGATATATGTAAATGATATCCTGTAAATAGATGTGATATATCATAATAGCACATTGTAAAATAATACTTATCATCATTTTGCCAACTTACTTATAAGGATTATGTGCTCTTGACTTACTCTATGTAACTACAGCGCGTATACCCTTGGCCTAGTGCTTAATTCTAGAGGGTATCGAAACAAAACAAACACATAAAATATAAAAATTTTGCAGTAAAATTACTACACTATACTAGCTTAAAAACGTATGGATATTGTTGGTTGGTAGAGGGCCAAAGTATCGACAGGCAGGTCATGCCACGAGTTGTACATAACGAAACCGTTATTGTTTCCCGAACAACAGCAAATACATAGATGCGCCCAGATAGGATAGCGCGTTCGCCATGCAGTCGACTTGCACAGACGAACAAACACACACACAGCCCAGACATACGCCACGGCAAACGGACCACGAAAAGTGAACAGCATCCCCTCTCTCTCTCTCTCTCTCTCTCTATCTCTCTCTCTCTCTCCCTATGAGTGACTCGTGGGGCAAGTGATTGTGACAGGTTGCAAATTTGAGTGGATAAAGTCGCAGTGCTTGAGAATGAAACTTAAGGCGACCGAACCTCAATCGATAATATCGATAGTTTAAAAATATTTTTTATCGATTAATGTTTTGTGCACTATGGTCTTTAAAGATATTTTCAGCACTGCTTAAAAAAGTTTACGCCTGAAACTCTTGGGCTAAGTAACAATTATTTTGCTAAGAATATAATGGATTCATATAATTTCAGGCTCCATATCATAGCAGTCAACTCTTATTTTTTTAAGCTACTCCTTTAGTTCTCACATTGCTTTTGCTCTTCCCATAACTTTCAATTGTATTTATCAGATATTTTCAATGAAATTTTCCCATTCCCATTGCCAGGTAAAGCTTTCCCCCGAGTGAAATTTCTCTCCGCATTGTTTTCCAACGAGCCTCAAACTGCACAACTTGAGAGCATCGTTTAACCTGCCACAGTCATGCCTCCGCCGTGCACGCCCCTCTACCCTTTGCCAGCCTCGCATGCATTCTGTTTTTCAGTTTTCCCAGCGCCCACAGACACGATTCCTATGTTATTTGTTCCTTTCTCCCTCTACCCATGCCTCTGCCTGCGCCCTTTTTAATAATATTTTCTGTGTCTTGTTTGTTTGCTTTGTGTGTGTGCCAGTGTGTGTGGGTGTGTTGTTTGCATTTTTTATATTCTTGTTTTTGTTGCTTCCTCGCGTTTCTTGTTTCTCTTCCTTTCTGCCAGGCGCAAAAGTTAAACTCACAAAAGTTTCAGTTGCATTTCAGCATTGTTTGCCCGGGAATACCCGTGCCTAGTAAAATACATTTATTTTAAATTGTTCGCGTGGTACGTGGCAACGCCAGAGATTCCCGCAGTCGACTTTTAATTCATGCTCTCTCGCTGTGAGTGAGACATTTCCCGGTTAAATTAGCGCAAACTTATCCCCAACCCGAACCGACTCGACCAGGGCCGAGTCGACTCCACTCGACTAGACTGCGATTGAAGCACTGTGATGATGCAACAAACCATGTCAATGGTACTTTAGTGCGTGAGTTGAATCACATTTAAGATTTGGAGGAGGAGCAGAAGCTTAGCACTTGCAGATACCCTGTAGAAGTGCGCAGTATTTAAGAGAAATTTACCTGATTTAATTCGGCAATTAGGTTGAAACAAAATATACTTAAATTGAAGAACTTAATTGTAGTTGAGAAATAAATTGGGTAAGTATACCCAATTCAATTTTTAAATCAATTCAATAAGTATGAGTTATTTTTATAGTTGATATTCTTCTCGAGCAGCGTATCCAAGCTTCGTTGTGCTACGTTTTGTCCATTGTTGCTGAATTCACTTGAAGTTGGCAACAGCTTTGTCGCAGAAAAGTTGGCAGCCCGCGGAGAATTCAGTTGCCAGTTCCGAACACAATCACACGCACACACACACATGGCAGTACAATAGGACATACTTATTTGTTGCCGTCATTAGCCGCGTTTGTCTGAAATTAAGTTGAGTTTATGACACTGCAAACAGCCCATTCCCGGCCTGGCCAGACAGCAAGGCAGTCGAAGTAGCAGATCGACAGAGACAGTGCGCGGCAAAAGTGGCCGTCCACTTGGCGTTGCTCATTTGCGGCATTTCCATTATGGTTTTATTATCATCAATATCGCATGTTAGGCTATCGCATATCCATATAAACTGTATACGCCATGTGGAACAATTAATTCGGTTTGCCTTTTTTATTTGTTCTGTTTTAAGTGCTGCTCTGCCATCTCTGTCTCTCACTCTCACTCTCTCTCTCTCTCTCTCTCTCTGTCCGTTTGTCTGTTTTGCCATCTCTGTCATTGGTTTTGTCTTTGTCAACTTACTTTGCCATCGACGCCGTGTCGTTTTTCATGCTTTTGATTTTATGACAGCGACAGCTTTGGCCAAATAAAAGATATGCTATACTCGCTATATAGTATGTGCCTCTCTGTCTCCGTCTTTAACTGTCTCTATCTCTCTGTCTGCATCTGCGGTTGACATAAAGTTCATTAAGTCCTGAAGTGACGAACGAAGGATGGTTGGATTGAACTCGTTAATACGTCGAAGAGGGGGGGTGTGGGGGCGGTAAACCGCCTGTAAGTACGCTGACGTTAGTCAGCTTTTTGGCCACTTGGTTTGCGGTCGCTTAAGCTTTATGACAAAACGACGCGGTTCACTAAAGTGGCCAACTTGATGTACGATTTAAATTCCCTCTGTGTATTCGGGTAGTACGCAATCTGTAGTTATTGCTTGGCATTAGATTGGATTAGCTTGTTCAGGATTTGTAAAATTGACACAATTTCTATATATTATATGTCAATATGTACTTTATTATATTTTTATAAAACAAGTGCGACTGTTATACTTGTTAGTAAATATAAACAAGAAATCATTAGTTGACTGTGTATTCGGCTGAATCGACTAGTTTGTTTACTTTGTTCAAGAATATATAGTATATACTGTTTACTTTGTCTCTTTCCTACTCCTTCTCTCTTTCTAATCGTAATTCGCCTAATCTTCTTTGTTTGTACTTTTCGTAATTGTCATTATTGACTTTGATTGTTTCACAGATTATCGAGCCGAGCACGCTTATTACGATACTTTCCCTCATCGCTCGACGACAACAAGCTGTCGTCCCCAGCAACAACGACAGCGACAACGACAACGACAACTATTGCCACAGTTTGTGGCAACTTAAAGCCTAAGCCGTCCACAAACGACAGCAATTGCAGGCGAAACACGCGCGTTTTGAAATCATCAGCATTATCATCAGCATTATGGCAGTTATGCGGCGGCGACTCTTGACTCTCTGACTCTCTCTCTCTCTCTCTCTCTGTCTCTCTCACTCTCTGTCTCTCTCTCTGTCTCTCTCTCTCTCTCTCTCTCTCTCTCTCTCTCTGGCGCAAGTATGTGCTATCGTGCACGCCTCGCCCCCTGCTCCAGTTGCTCAAGTCATGCCGTGGGCTGTTGCTGTCATTCATTAGAAGAGGCAAAACGAAGAAGAGCGAGCGAGCGAGAGATAGAGGAACTGAGCCTTGACAAAGGGGCGAAGAAAGAGTGCGACATGAAACACAAAATCAAATTACATGGCAAACGATGGCGGCAACGACAACGACAAAAATGGCAGCATGGCAAATGGGCACAGCATGGAATGGTTTGGTGAGGGGAGGTAAAGTAAGGTGAGGTGCGGCGAGATGAGTTCAGGCTGGTGAGATGGCTCAAACCTTTTTTTCTTGTTTAAGTTCCTGCATGTTGCTCTCTTCGGCACGGCGACAATTCGTCTGACTCGATGAATATCCATATCTGACTGTCTCTCTCTCTCTCTATCTCTCTCTCTCTTTCACTCTCTGGCTGTCCGTCTGTCTGTCTCCATGTCTGTCTGCCTGCCTGCCTGTCTGTCTGTCTGTATGTGTCTGCTGCGGAACTTCAAGCATGTAGCTGCAGCTGCTTCATTTATTTAATTATTTCCGAGCTGGCAGCCCTCGGCACTGTGCCCTGCCCATGTTCCCGCCCGTCTTACGCCCTTTGCGCAGCACATTTTCCCTCTGCAGTAATTTAGTTTATTGTTATTTTTGCTTACACACTCGGCAAATTGCATTGTTTACGGGAAATTGCAGAAATTTGTTTTCGACGACTAACGGCGCATAATTGTATGAAATCTCAGAGGCTCTGATTCCGAGCCCTGATTAAAGTGTCTTAACACACTTTCCCGGTTCCGCTACCTTTGGCTCTCTCTTTCTCTCTCTCTCTTTCCGTACAAGCCACTGTACTTATTTGCCAACTGTAAACAGCAGTCAAGGCACACACACTGCGCAACCATTGAAAAGGCATAAAATGTGTAGAGCTGAGAGAGAGACAGGCAGACTAAGTGAGAGAGAGCGAAAAAATACGCAAGCAAGTCAAACAATTTCCTTTTAGAGCTGATGCTGCCTACTCGCCTGGTATACTTTTTATGACACATTGATTTTAATATTCCTAGCACCCAACGGTGTAAGACTTGACAACAGCAGCGTCCTGAGAGATCTGATGCCGTCAACAAGGCGGTACAGTCGCTGCGACGAGGCTCTTAAGCTGCCGCAAAGATCTCTGCAAGCATAGGCGACATGATAAGCTATGCAGAAATAAATCTATAATGCTGATCTCGCGAACTGCTCGAGAACCTTCTGTTACTTGGACAAATCCGAAATGCGCTCGAAGAGAATCAACGCTGGGCTTTTGATTGTAGTCTTTGTCATTGTTATTTTTTCTTTCTTTTCACAGAATAAAAGACTAAAAAACTTCTATTATTATTCTGGAAATATGTACTCTCCGTTATCCAGAAATAGATCTTTGTACAGAAGTAGGTCGTTGTGCAGCAATAGGTCGTTTTTAAGGAACTTAAGTTAAATATAATATTTGCCTTAGCCTGTAATATCAATCTCACAATCTCTGGTCAATTTCTATACTTTTCCAGGTCTGTCAGTCTCAGCTTCACTTGCCATTTTTATTTCCAGCTCATTAAACCACGCGTCTTAGCCTATAATCTCAGCGTATCCATACAGTCAGCTTAACCCGACTCGCCTCAACTCTGCCTCATCTGCCTGCGAAACGTCACTCAACCAGACCGGCATCGTCGGCATCCTTAGAGCCATCGCACTCTCTGTGGCACTCTCTGGGCGTAAATCTCAAAACACATGCTCCCAAGTTGCGCAACATCATCCATCAAAATCATTTTATATGGAAACGAGACGAGAGAGGGTCGCAATTTTATGGGCGCACTTATTTTTTGCTCCTGTTTTTCAGTTTTTTCCTCGCCATCTTCTTCTTCTTGTCGAGCCTCATGCGGCACATTAACCCTTTGGCGACCCACTGAAGCAAATACTACATAGACCCGTTGTTCGACTCATACCGATTTTTAATGCTTCAACTTTAACACGTACATAATTCGATTCGATTTCAACAATTTGTTTTGATTTTTTTCGACAACGCAGAAAAACAATTTTGTTTTTTAGTTTGTTTTATGACTTGTTTTTGGGTTGTTTTTTTTTCTTTCTTGCTTGCTTTCGCTCTGTTGTCCTGTGTTTTTACGAGCATTTTGGCATTGGCGCAGGAGGTTGTACCTGTCACAAAAATAGGTATAAAAACTTTGCTATAAACTTGGCCAACAGGCCCAAACTGAATGGAAGTGCTCAATTACTTTATACAAGTGGTGAATTTATTATAAGATCATAAAAATCGCGCGCAACTTTACAGAATCATAAAAATCGGGTATTATTTTTTTATCCATATTTGTAAGCACATAAAACCTATTTAATAAATAAAAAAAAAATCGCCTGAACAGGAAACCGTTTGTAGCTATTTAATGAGAAGAGCATAAGAGTTGAAACATCTAGTTTATTTAGTTTTCAAGCAATCGAGGCATGGCATCTGGCAGAGTATGCAATTCCCTCGAAATTGGATTGTTACCCACAAGCATTTACACCATGCACCAACCGCTGATTCGTGAATCACGCACGACAAATTTCTGAATTGCCCGCAAAACATGCCATCTCCCTTGTACTGCAACGGTAATCGGGAATCGGAGCGAATCGGAAAATCATCACGGCAGTAGCCGCATCCGATTGCCAAGTACGCAGCGCAAATATTTTCATAATTTGCTAACAAAGTCAAAAGCCGCAAACTGCATGGCATATCCATCCCTGTTCACCCTCGCCGCTTCTCCCAGTCCCGTTAAATCAATAAGTTGGGCGTACGTGTTATGCTCCATGACTCTAACCGAACGGGAGATGCTGCGGTTGTAGGGAGGTGTTAACCAGATACCAGTTCGAGTACTCTGGATACGGGTAGCGAGTACATTCATTCAGCCTAGGGCGTACGATATTTTTTCTTATTTTGCCCAAAAAAAAAGTTTCGCTCAAGTGGATTTGGGCCAACGCTGTCGATAACTTCATCAACATGAAGGATTTTCCATACGGCTGTGCCATGCCCTATCCGTAAGGTATTCTCATTTCGCTAAGCGATTTGCCATAAATCTAAACAGGAAAAACTGAAATCGAAAGGAAAAAATAAACCTGGTAACGTAGCGGAACAATGTCTGTAACTTAGACAACGATTCCATATTAATATCAAATCTTAAAATGATTTTAGGCAACCGATATATCGTTATGCAATAGTTTGAATGTATTGCACTATAATTGCAGCTTATATATACTATTTAAAAACAATTGTTATTAATCGTTGTATTCGATAATTTAATCGTAAAAATTAATATGCTAAGCAATGTATTCTTGACAACAATAAGTTAATGAACGATCTTCAGAGTATTAAAGAAATCTCGCAAAATATTTGCAATTGTTTTGTTGTTTTTACTTCATCTTGTTTGCCAAAACTTTTTGGGTGTTGGTCGCTGTAGAGCACACGCTGGAGAGTTGATACAAGAACCACAGCAACAGCAACAACAACATCAGGAGCTACAGATACTGAACCGATACTCATAACATGCATACTTATATTTATTAATGGGCACTTCGATAAATCTAAAACGAGCTACGCCCCAGCGGCGGACAGACCATTGGCTCATCAACATCATCATTGGCAAACATCATCATCGTCATTGTCATAACAAAAGCTTAGCGAAGTTGGTAGAACTTTTCCAATAATAAGCTCAAATGAATACAGTGATAGTAGAGCAAGATTGGCGCGGGTGTCGAGAGGCGACAGCTTCAGCCGGAACAAAAGATATTGAGAACTTTTTTGACATGTGGCTCAGATAATTCCTGGGGCGGGCAATTTGATTAAGCGCCCAGTCGGTGAGTGGCACGACAAGGCTTCCTCAAAGTGCGTTTAGACTGCAGGCAATTATCGCTGTACGACAGGGATTTCGTCGTACAATTGACAAGCCCAATCCGCAGTAATCTACAAATAAATTATGCAAATACGAGAAAATACATAAAAATATGCAAAAACAAGCTTAAGTAAACGGAAAAAATCTTCAAAATTTACCAAAACTTTTACTGATTTAGCAAGTGTTTTAGTGTAAAATGAGTTCAATTGCTTTAGAGTTCAATCTGAGATTAACGATTTCGAGCAAGTCTGTTGCGAGTGTTGACAAGAGGCCTCCTGCCCGAGAGTTGTTTGCTCGTCGCGTTAACAAGCCAAGTCAATAGCAAAGCGAAGGCCGAGGCTGAGGTCGAGTTGCCCCTCACCGGGCTAGCACGCTAGCCCAGTAGTCTCATTAGTAAACCGTTGTCGCGTTGCTGCGCAGCCTTGCCCGCTCCACTGCTTCCTGTGTGGGCTCACTCCACGACTCCTACTCCCTCTCGTTCTCACTCAATCTCTCCCCCCCTGCATTTAGGCATTGTCAACATTTCGTCTGGCAGGAAATGAGTTTACTTTGGGCTACCCATGGGAGCAAGTGAGACAGCGACGGAGCGAGCGACTGTTAGAGCGAGAGACAGGCAAAGCACATGCTGTCCAGGAACAGGAAGTTCGCTGTCATAGTTGCTGCCATAATTATCTTGTTTACAAGGTGAAGGTAGCCTGGCCAGGCAACAGACACACAACAACAGCAACAAAAGCAACAACAACAGCCTCAGCTACTCTGCCTGCCTTGAAAATTTATGACTGTGAAACACATTGGGTATATTAATTTGAATATGATTGCCCTTGGGTGCCGGTTTGCCAGTTCATAATATCAAGTCAACACACAAGCACATACCCACGCGACACACACACACATACAGGCATACAACACACACACACACATGCAGCCGACTGCGATTTAGTGTGCAGATTAGCAAAATGGACAATTTTGTTGCTGTTGCTCAGTCATTAATTACAGTTTTCACTCTCGCTTATAGCTTTGCACACCCACTCACCCACATACACAGCTCTGCATCGCCCCGGCGTCCCTCTCCAACAGACACAAAATATTCTCTGACAATTATTAATCGTGTCGCCTGTCGTCGCAGTCAGCTTTTCCTTTCGCTCTTCCTTTGCCTTAGCCATGTCAAAAATTTTCGAAATTTTCCTTATGCCAAATATACCGTTCATTAGCTACGATCACATGCAAAGCCCGTAATTGAGTTCATCGACATTTTTGGGGTCGAATTCAAAATGGCTCTCAGGTCCCAAGTAACATAGAGTATATATCCTTCGTATAGTATGTGGTTTTTGGCACAAACTAAGTGTAATAAATGACCCAAGTTGATTACAGTTATGGCTCACTTAGACGACCTCTACCATGGCAAACGAAAACAAATTGATAAAGATTTTAAATTTGAGAAATAACATACTGTCTAGACCTGCTTTAAATAGCTAGACGGGAAACGTGCTATATAAATTACTTAAGGTATTCTGATTTTGATAAAATTTTACTAATACATTGCTTGCATAATAAACACCAACTTTTTTGAAGCTGCATCATCCTAGCTTTAAACAGGAAAACTATTTAGATAGACGTACATACAGATATACAGGCAGACAAACATGTTAAATATTCTATAAGTCAAAGATGTCACTTGCATATACGGCTTTCGAACTCATCCATTTCAAGTCTAAAATCTTGCTATCTATGCCTGGAAAATTCATAGATGTCAGCTAAGATGTTGCCGCGCCTCAGCTCAACTGTCTTTGCATGCATGATTATCTTGCCTTCCACGGGCTAATTCAACACAAATTTGTTGCCTAATTGTGCCATTCGTCTCTCTTTTTTATAGCCCTTTCTCCCCTTAAGCCTGTGTAAACTTAAGCTACAAATTAATTTATCATTACCTCTCAAAGCGCGAATGCAAAGAGCTCTACTCAAAAACTAAACCAGCCAGATTCGTAAGCGTCTGGCACAAGTCAAGTAAGCGTAGAAGAGAGAAGAAGCCGAGGATAATCAGCATGCTGATGATGATAATGATGATGAGGATGATGACGATAATGGAGGGCTGGTTGGGGTAACTACCCTTCAGTAAGTTCATTAGCCCCCAAATGGGTTGAAATAATGCGGCAGTTTTTGCTAGCAGCCAAAAGCAAAATCAACAAGACCAAAAGCGACTGCAAAGAAAATACAAATTAATGGCAAATTAATGAAATCTATGGGCGGCAGGCAGAAATAGAAATTCGAAAGAAAGTGGAATGGCGGAAAAGGGTGTGGGATGTGGGATGGGAAGAGCAAAGCGCAGTAGAATGAATAAAAAGCCCAAGTGAAGGCACAGAGAGTCAGCCAACCCGAAAATGCCGTCGAAAGCAACAACTGAAAATGTGTCAAACCACCGTTCGTACCACTGGCCCACCGTATCCGTATCCGTCGTTGCACTTGTTTGTGCCACAGCGGCAGCTGGGTAGGGGGGAGGGGAAGCCCACAGCAAAGCGTGCAAAAGCGGCGAGTGAAGGAATTTGCAGTAATTAAACAATTTTGCACTGACGCAACCCTCCAGGGGGGTCTCTCTCGCGTTCATTACGGCAATTTTTCAGCTCAAGTGTTGCATTTTGTTTGCGCTAATATCCGGGACAGAACCGTACTCCGTACTCCCCCTCCTCTTTGCTACTCGGCGAATGCAACTTGAAGTTTTATGAGTGGCTGCAAATTAGCCGGAATTAGAGGCGAGGGCCCAGAAGAGCAACAACAAAGCGTCTAGCTTGCCGGGCCAATTATTAAAGCGTAGCTCTTAAAGCTCGGTTTGTTCATGTGTGCGAGTGTGTGAGGAGAAGAGACAAAGAGAGAGATAGAGAGAGAAAGAGAAGTGGATGAAAACAAATTGTGCGACTGACTTTTGTTGACAGATTTTCGACGAAACTAATTTTTCTTTTGGCCAAATGTGGGCCAAGACAACGACAAAGACAATTGAATTAGAGGAGACTGGCAGGAAGAGGCACAGAGTTGACCATGTGAACATCTCAATTCAAGGATAATACAAATCAAACAAGTCAACAAAATGGGGACAGTCAAGTCGGGCACACACACACAGACATGCTGAAACCTCGAACAGAATCTTGTTGGGTTTACGGCTCAGTTTTCGAGCAAAGGTCACGTGGCGAATGTGAACTTCGAGGGGCCAAATTAGGCTAAGAAAGACGATTAAAGTGCAAAGGCAAAAAGGAAAACAGAAATGAGAAGTAATCAAATACAACAATTCTCAAGTATTTTTTCAAAATTGAACAAAAAAGATGCTTGAACGTAACGCTCGATAAATATCGAAATTTTACACGAGAATAAACTTCAATATGAATTTCAGCAAAAAAAAAACTGCTCAATCATCTCGGCAAGCGGTATTTAAGCTAAGCATACGAAGCAAATAAATATGCTCAGCGACACAGGGGGAGAGGTCCAAAGAGGAAAGAAAGAGAGAGAGAGAGAGTGATGGAAGGCATCTCCAGCTGCTTGCTTATTCACTTACCCATTCGGTTGGCCTCAGGTTTCCGTCCTCTCTGCCCTGCACAATGACAACAATACAATTACATAAATGCGGTTCAGGCCGTGGGGCATAATAAGGCTAACTGTAAGGCAGCGTCAATGAAGCGTCGCAACACACACACACACAGGGACAGCTACATGAGTTGGTTGGAAATAAAAAGACGCAACGAAACAGGCACATAAATGTGCTGGCCATCAATCAAAAGAGCGCATTCGACAGGAAGCGGAAGTATAACGAGCAGCTATAGCCAGCCTACTCCATGCCATACCCATTGCCGGAAAGTAGGCTCGCAAAGGAAATGCCGCGTGTAACGGTAACTAAATGCCGTGCTCGCTTTCAGCTCGACTTACAAGTTTCGGCTGGTGACAAGCGACAAACAAATAGACGGAAAGGCCGGCCAGCAACAACAACAACAACAACAATAGCAAGCTTTGTTTATACAAACATGGCTGGTTGGCAAATGGCGGCGACGCCGCAAAAAAAAAACAACACAAGCAAATGCGCCCTTTGACACATGCGGCGCGCACACAATGTTCGGTGGAGGCGGAGACGAAGGCGGAACAAGCATAGCCAAAGCCCGAACTGTTGTTGCTGTCGTTATTGTTGGTTAAGTATTCACATGGCCCGAACGAAGCGCAGGCAGCCTAAGCGTGGGCAAAAGCACGAGAAGGAGACCACAAATAAGCACACAAATAGCGCGCATTCACACATTGCAAACAGGCAAACACACATTACGTATACGTAACGTATGACGCTCTTAAGACGGCGAGTGACGTTTCAATTATTATAGGATTAAGCAGGCCTGGCAAGAAGTTGATGCAAATAACTATATAAAAATTAGTTTAAATATTTTCAGAGTGTTAAATAAAATATTATAAAAACATATAATGCTATTGAGAAAAGGGCTTCTTTGAAGTTAATGCAAATTTGTTTATATATTTTCAGAGCATTGGAAAAAAATATAACGTATACTTAATTATGCAATCAAATAGCAGAAATAATAGTTGGTTAAAGCGAAGCATCATCTGTAAAACTTTTGCCCAATATATCATAGTAAAATCTCAACACTATTATCATAATAAAATTATACTTTATAAACAATTGAATACAATAATTTTACTACCTCTATGAGACTCAATTTATACATGAGTACATTTTTGTATGCCATGTTTTATACCTACTGCTTTATACTAATACTTTCACGAAATTGTTTACAACTCGATGACCTTTGCATTGCCCAATTTACCGAGCAACCCACGCGTATGCAAATTCCGAATAATCTAATAGCCACAGATCGCACGGGCAATTGCTGCCGCAGGGGCAGCTGCGTGCGCATGTGTGCAAGAGCCGAGCTCAAAGGAATTTATAATACGTAGTTAATTTATCATTCCGTTTGCCAAAACAGCAGACGAAAAGAATGGCAGACAGGAGAACTAAACGCAAGACAAGGGGAAAGCCGAAACCGAAGCTGCACAGAAAGAGCAGCAGAAACGACACTAAAGTGCTCATAATTTGTGTGGCCAGGGAAAGGACAAGTTCGCTGAGTGTTTGCATTGTTTTTTGGCCAGAAACTTGATCTATGCTGAAGGTCACTCATCCATTCATTCATTCCTTCATTCGTTTGTCTCTTGAACATTTTCGCTTTGTTTTTTGTGGCTTTTTTATGGCTCGCAAGTTGCCAACTATAATTTTCTTCTTCTACGGTTATTGCCAAATGCCTTTGTGCATAGCGAAGCGAAACTAACAAAAACGGAATAAACCAAAAGAAGTTTATGTTTCCTGGCAACCAGCTTGGTGGACAACAATAACAACAACAAAAATATCTAATGCTGTAAAACTCATTAAAACGGGATACCACAGTATGAGAAGAAGATGCGGCAAATCATCAGCTTGCTTTATGCCATGCACAATCCCAAAGCGAGTCGAAATATTTTACTCTCTTTCCTGTTGCGGGTGATGGAGTAGAGAAAGGGAAAGGAAGTGGAGAGCGGAACTGGTGGGAGTCGGGAAGATCCGCAAAAATGCAACGCACCGCAAAATACAATAACTCATTCAAAACCCAATTTGTTTCCGGCCTGTTTCCCCGACGAATTAATTATGATATCAGCATAACAATTTGCATAACCTCAAAATGAAAGCCAGACAAACACACACACAGTCACACGCACAAACACACTCACATACACGCACATAAATGCCATATCAGCTCAGCAGATGTATAGGCAAAGATACAATATAACAACCGAACAACGCAGCACCCTCACCAGCTCCCTGCCTGCCTACCTTTCTCTCTTCCGTTCATTCTCTCTATCTCCCAGCCACCCCATCGCCCCCTCGAGCAGCAACAAAACTACATCAGCAACAATATTACAATGTATATAAACTCAAGCGAGTTCAGTCTCATACAAGTTGCCTACACCCTATATATGAGAAGTATGCAAAATACCTTCTCTATGCGACAGAATAATTTGTTGCTGTATTGATTGACTCAAAGATTTCAGAATTTTCATAAATTATTTTCCGTTAAAAATTTATATATATATATCTGTGCAAAATAAAAATATGCATAATTTTTAAAGTAATGAGAAAATTTGGGTAAATTCCAAATTTTGTTTAAGCTGCATTTTGTGGTTTATAAATATCGATCTTATCTTTAAAATGAGTCAAACTCTCCTTACTCCCTACTCATCGAACAGAACTTGAAGAAATTCTTTTTCTTACAAGGAAAAACTGACAGTTAGTGCATAATGAGTGCGGCTTAGGAATGCGTCTTGCGATTCGTGGAGCATTCTGTGTTATGTTTCCACTTTTTTTTAGCCATATCTCACTGAGGCAGCGTGTCTTTTGGTCTGATGAAATTGCATAATCGCTTCCAGTTGTTGCACAATTATTGAAATGTGTCTGTGTTGACCGGGTGGCGCGAGAGGGACGTGAGTGGGGCGTGTGGAGGCGTGTTGGGCGTGTGGGGCGAAATAAGATAAATGGAAGGGGCAGCACTCTAGCGCTGGAGCAACCGCATTGCTATGCCGCGCAGCGAGCTGTAAAATTCAGTTGGCGCACGCTGGCAGTGGGCGCAAAAACGAGAAACGCAAATGAAATGCCATTTTTCAGTACAACGCCAACAACAAAGGCAATCAAAAATTTATAGGCGCCGACAGGCAGACAGACGGACAGACGGACGGACAGACACAGGCATACAATGGGCACGCTGTCTCTCTCCCTCTGTGGATGTTACCATAGTTGTTTTTGTCTCTTAAACATGAAACATTTAATTGCCAAGTTGCAGCAAATTGCTTGCAACATTATCGAGAGAATGCGGGAGAGAGGGAGAGGGAGAGAGAGAGTGTGTTCCGTGGGCAATTGGCAGCCTGTGGCCGACACACTTTGGCCACAAACTAATCTGACAAATGCATTTGCGCCGGGCCAATCAACGTCAATTAAGGTGACCATCGTTCTACGATTGGGCAGCACTTGCCAATGAATGCGTCCCGCTTTGTGGGAAAGCAAATGCGCATACTATGAATGAATGCACAAATAATGGCAGGAATATGGCTGGTATGGCATTATGCAGCCTGTCATAAAACTGAAATTCTCATTTGCAAAAGTCCAGCTCGACTGTTGAAGTGAATGTGGGCGCACTTGGGCTGCAAAAAGTGGACCAGCAGAGCCCCATCCCCATCCCCAGGTCTATCCAGCCGAGGCATATTGACAGTCATCTTGGCACACACAAAAAACCAAAGCGAAAGCCAAAGTCTGTCAGTTTCAGTTAAGTAGAAATCGAAGCGCAACGAATCGACCCAATCGTACTGAGTACCGAGTACCGAGCGAACAATGCAACCGCATAGCACGAGAGCTGCAGACAGCGACAGTGCGGACATTTTGCACATGCAACTTCCGTTTCCGATTTGTGCTTTTGTCTTCTCGTTTCTTATCATTTTTATTTTTCTGCCGTTTAGCCTTTGGGCCCGTTACGGCACATGGCAAGTGATGTTGTTGGCTTCTCTGTTGCTGACACCGTGGAGAATTGCTTGGAGTAAGGCATGAGGAGGGGAATGGAGGGGACTGCTGTGCAGGCGAGGTTGCAGGTAACTACTGCCAGTCATGCTCAGCTAAATTCGATGGCAGTAACTGAAATCATTGATGAATAACAACAAGTTACTGCTCTATGCAGGCAGAACTCTGTATATAACTTTATGTTTAAAGTGTCTTTAATTAATTTGAGCTGTTTGCCTCATCCCCCCTCCCCATCTCACGTATTGCACTCCTCATTGCCCCACCTTGAAATACCAATCACACTTTAGTCATAATTTCAGCTTTGTTTGCGCCGCTGCCCGAGAAGTTTCTTTATGAAAAGCTGCCACGTCATGACTCAACCAGACTTGTTGTGCCAAAGGTATATGCAAGCGTAGCTGCAATTAGATTGCTGACAGCACAACAGTCCCGCGCAACTGACCCCTCTCCCCCCTCTAGACCCCCTTGCTTAGCAGCGTATTCAATTATCTCAATCCTCCCCTGGGCTAAGTTTGCTCGCTGCGTCGTGTCAAATAAAACTCACTTGCACTTTTCATACAAATTACTTTTGGCCACAGCCAAGACAACAACTGCAACAACAACAACTGCAACAACAACAGCAACAAAAACCCAATAAGTCGCAACTTGGTGGTTTGGCTGATTATGAAACTGAAAGCTGGAGGACAGTAGAAAGCATAATAAAACAAAAGGAAATAATCCCAAGGGGGGGCATGGACGAAATTTGAATACTCTACGATATTATCATAAGACTGGAAGCAGTCTAAGTTTCGAAGGGTTATACTATGAGTGATTTATAAAGATACTATACATACTTAGTGAGATATATAATATATAGCACATTGATTGCTGAAACATGCCACGCATAAGCTTCAATGTGCAACTCAAAGATATATATGTATATATATATATATATAGTGGAATATGGTTTTCATAAAGAAACGAAAGAATAAAAACATTACCGGATACATTTGTAACATTTCCTTCTAAAACAAGCCACAGTTGGTATATGGACTTGTACCAGAAATGTTTAGAGTTTCAGCTTTATAAGTGATATTTCTGTATATAATAGAGAATCTAAAGATTACTCACTGCTGGCTTATTTCTCCTCACTCTTTCTCTCTTTCTCTCTCTCTCTCTCTTTGAGTCAAGTTCTATATCCCGCCAGAGTACGCGGATTTACAAACGTAATCGCCGGCAGGGAAGCGACTGATAATAATCAACTTCTTTTAGCTAAAAATAAAGAGCAGAAGTGGGGAGGGAGATTTGCAAGAGAGAGAAAGGTGCCAGCATATTCTTTTTGTTTTCCTTTTTCATTTCCATTCACTTATTTGCAGTTTTTATTAGAGTAGTTCCTTTCTTTTTCTCCATTTCCTGTGCTCTCTCTTTCGTCGTCCCTGGCGAGCTTCATTATGCTGCAAGGAGTGAATAATACAAATGTCAAACGGCGACAAATATGAAGGGATATGCGATACTAATGAACTGTCAACGTGTTCAGGATGTAATGCATAAAGAAAGAAAGCGGAAGGGAGGGGAATGGAAGGCGGGAGCAGCAAGGTAGCGAAAATAGGACGGGAGTAAAAAAAGGGAACGCGAATTGGCAATTCGATTGCTGCTTGGGCCGGAAGTGGAAGTGGCCGCCTCTGACAAGTCGAGAATGGAAATTGGATTTCTTGCGTAAAGTTCGGACAATAGATGGCGCCACAGGCTGCCTGCAGCACTCCAGCAGCGACCTCAACTCCTCGCGCGCGCAGTCGACTTGATTAGTCCGAAGTGCCTGTCTGCAAGGAATACAATTTCTTTAATTAAAATTATGGCAGGATAGCAAGGCAGAGCGAGCGATCGATTAAAAGCGGAAGACTGACTGAGGCTGAGTGTGCGGCAGAGCAAGGGCACGAGGGAACACTGGACAGTGGAGCCACTTGATGGCGGTCATATATATAAAGAAAAAGTGGGCAACTTTTCGAACAGATTCTCGCAGAGTGAAAACTTCTGACGAGTTTTCGCCGTAGTAGCCGGTCGGCATTCGGGAAACGGAATGCAAAAGTTGTTCATGCAATGCGATGCCAGTGAGATGAAGTCGCAGTCGGGCAGCGGCCCAGCTCGCCGGATGTCGACGGGAGATTGGCGCACAAATGAGCAGCCGCAGCCGGCAATCGCAACGGGAACGGAAAATGCACAAAACTAACCTAATGAACATTAAGATAATGCAACAACAAGTGAGCATGACCCGAAGGGGGCAGTGTGGGGGTAAGCCATCCCTTAGCTACATAATTCTGAATTCGACCTCAGCGGGAGCAGCAGCAGCAGCCACAAAAGTTTTGGACGTCGCCGTCTCCAAATGCATTGGGCCACAGTCGCAGTCGCTGTCGGAGTCGGAGACGGAAACTTGCGTTCGCCATTTGCCAGTTGGCCGTTTGCATTCGAGAAGCAACATAAAGTTTTTAGCTTATGTTGTGATTTTTATGGCCAGAGAGAGAGGGAGAGAAAAAGAGACAACGAGCACTGCGAGAACGGGAATGTGAATGGAAAAGGCAAGCAAGCTGACTGGCGCAAAATGAAGATAAGTTTTATGTGGCGCGGAAATTAAGAAGTTTGTTTATAGTGCCAGTGCATAGTAGCTTAAGCAATGCATATGCCCTACCTCCCACTCACCCTGTCCTTCACCCCCCCCCCACACACACACACACATTTCTTTGCTCTGAGTAAACATGGTTTTATTTTTAGGGGTGAAGGAGGTGGCATGTACGATTCGCAAATGACTCGAGCAACGCCTTATTCTTAACGACCAGGGCGAGTCCAGGGTCTTATCCCCCCCCCCCCTACCATCCGTTCTTGCTGTTATTCTTGTTGCCCATTTGAAACCGTTATTAAACGTATTAAGAAATCATTAGCTCAGGCAGCTCGAGGCCCAATGAAAGCGACAACGTTCTGTGCCATCATTAAATATGCATTTGTTTTATTCATATTTCGCATATACTAGAACTCTGTCTGTCTGTCGGCCCCCAACCCACCCCACTCCCACTCCTACCAGCTGGAAGCCAAATTAATGCCCTGTCAAGGCCCTTGTCTCACTGACGCACTGAAAAGACAAAAAAGACTATAAAAGCAATACGAAGGCATAGCGCGGCAGGTGAGTGCAAGGTGTGAGCCATGTCTAATGAAAAAATTCATTAAGTTTCAAACTGAAATTTCAATAATTTGTCAAAGCTGTCAAGTCACATTTTTTTTAGGAGTTACTATATAAATTGATTTGTATTTTGACAGACAGAAGCACGCGTTTTAATTTATTAATTAATTTATTATTGATTTATTGAATTGAATGAAAACTCAATTTGAAATGAATAAATGATAAATGTACGCTGTAATCCATTTCAATTAATTTCAATTTTTTTTTTTTTAATTAAAAATATATATTCTGTAGATTTCTTTAAGCTGCATTAAAGGGTATTTAAAGAAAGTATTAATCTACAAATTCGATCAATCATTTTACATTTTGCAAAAGCTTTAAGTACATTTTTAATGATTTCTTAAAACTTCTTTGAATCAATTAGTTTGCCTTTCTTGAAACAGTTTTATTTTTTAAGTTTTACAAAATCTCTTTAAGCCGCATTTAAATGAAATCTTTTCAAGCTTGAATAAAATTATTATTTTGTTTTTACAGTTAAATTCCAATGTTATCATGCTACTAAAAGCTTAAAGGTGCTTAGCCATGTGCTTAGCCAAGCAAATCAGCTCAGCTCAGCCTTGGCTCGAGACCTCGACTAATGGGTGTTGAACCGCAACCGTTAGTACTGGCTGACAAGTTCGTGCAAGTCGAGTACGTGTGGCAAATGAGCTGAAAGTAAAAACTCAAACACGTTTCGCACAAGCTGCGACAATTGCAGCACAGATTGCTGACTCTGTCTCTTAATTAACTAACACGTGAGGCGACGGTGAAAGGGTGTAGAAGAAGGGGTGAGGCTCCTATCCTTAGCTCTCCGGACCTCCCGGCCACGCCCCCCTATAATCATGCTTAGCAGTTTGGCAAACCTCAGCTGATGCTTTAAAATGTCGTAAGACAACTTGCTGCAATTAATTATCCGCAAAGTTTTCAATTACAAGCCAATTACGGCCAAGCATCATGCCATGACTCACACACGTTGAGAAACACACACACACGCACTCACACACATACGCATTAGCACACACACACACATGGCCATAGACGAAGTCATATATCACGTACTTGCCGCATAGACATACCTGCAGGTGAATCAAATGAAATTTTATTGAGCAGCATCAAATGTCGTTGTACACACACACACGCACACAGGCACACACACACAGATATACATCTACGCCATTTATTCGACGTGCAAAAACGCATACGTTGACGACGAGTCGATGACACGTTTTGCCAACACATCATGCCAAAAGTGAATGCGCACTCGTTCCCGCCATAACGGAAATGCAGCAAGTGCCGGGCAGAGCGATGAGAGAGCGAGATAGCAGGAACGCAAATGGCTGACAAATATGGCGACCGAACAATGGCCGCCTTGCGCCCAGCCAGCAGCAGCTTTCCTCGGTGTTTTTGTGCAAATTTACACGGAACTGCAATCGACTCGCTGTCGAGCAGCGGCGCGGGGAATAAGCGGAATCATCAGCTCCCTTCGAGAGCGGGAGATGGGTAACGCAGCATTGTGACGCTATTAGCAGCGCCAGAGGATATTGGTTTTTCGGCAGCAATTTGTTGACGTACCAAATGCGCACTTAATTAAGCCATAATTTTCAATATTCTACGCGCTGCTCGCTGCAGAGCGCAAGCTACATAGGTCATAGGTCAACGCGGCGATTTTGCACAGTCAACACAGCTCGTTGGCAACGCGTATTGACAGTTAATCGCAATTATTTGGCCAAGCTGAGTAAACTGTGTAGATCGAGGGAAAATATATGTTGAGGCAGAAATTCTCAATTGGATTAAGTAATATTTTCTACTTATATAGAACATTAGCAATTTTATGATAGACTTATCCACTAACTTATGTGAAACTGTTTTATTGACTCACAAAACTATCGAGCAGCGAAATCGATACCAAAAAGCCTAAAAGCTGCAAAATTTTATTGCCAATTTGGAAACTTCATTCATATTTAATAAAATAAATAAAAACCAAAACAATTTTTACAATAAAGTCAAGCAAATCGAAAATAGACTACAATATGATTTCCTCCCACCCCCTCCCCTCTTCAGGACATTATTACATTCACAATAGATTCAATCACTTTATATCAATTTTCATATGTAGTTAAGTCGCAAAAAGGCACTAAGTGACCACTGATCGATAGTATAGCGATAGATATCGCCAACAAATGTATACAAATTGCCACCCACATGTAATGAGTTCTAGTTTATTATTTTTTTTTCGGTCGATTAGGCAACCCTGCATATATCGCTTATACCGCAACTTCGACAAGTTTCGGAAAGTTAAATTAAGTGTAATTATGCCCGTAGTCCGCTACACCAATCAAACAGAAAACCACATGGGTCATTCAATCAATTCCATTCATGAATCATTCATTCTTCAAAAAACCCATTGAGAGCGAGGAAGAATGAATTATACTGGCTGGCAATAATTATTTCCAGCGCAATTTATATGCGTAGTTTTATTATACCCTTGCAGAGGGTATATTAATTTTAGCCAGAAGTTTGCAACGCACCTTAGGAGACATCTCCGACCCTATAAAGTATATATATTCTGAATCAGCATCACCAGAGGAGTCGAAAAATGGATGTCCGTCTGTCCGTCCGTCCGTCCGTCCGTCCGTCTGTTGCAACGCAAACTAGTCTCTCAGTTTTTGAGCTATCTTCATGAAACTTGGCACACAAGCTTATTATTGCTGTAGGCTGTAAATAAGTCGGAACGAGCCAGATCGGACCGATATATCGTATAGCTGTCATAGAAGCTTTCGGCCGATTTTTGTTGTTTTTCAAGATATTGCAACAATATTTGGCAAATCCAATTCTTATTACGTTCTTAATGTGCTGTCAAAATTGTATCAAAATCGGACCATTATAACATATAGCTGCCATAGGAACAATCGGCTGAAAGCAGTGTTTTTGTATGCAAACCTGTTTTGTTTTTGGAAATACCGCACATTATCAATACTTTTTAATGTTATACAGTTACCCGCCCTTAGTTTTTCCATTTAAATATCTTTATATTCTATAGCTGTTATAGGAACAATCAGTCTGTCTGTTGTAACGCAAATTAGTCCCCCAGTTATTGAGCTATCTTCATGAAACTTTGCTCACAAGCTTCTTATTGTTGCCCTCTTTAAATAAGTCGGAACGGGCCAGATCGGACTGATATATCGTATAGCTGTCATGGAGCCTATCGGCCGATTTTCGTTATATTTCAAGATATAGCTATCAGGCTTACCACATCCAAATCTAAGTGTGTCCCTAATAATAAAGTTCGAAATCGAACTTTTATAACTTATAACGATCAACGATCGGCCTAATGAAGGTCCATGTTGCAATTTTATGGAAATCTGAGTACTATTACATATAGCTGTTAAACAAAAAATCATGTAGCTGTTATTCAAACGCATTTTTGAATGAGAACTTTCCAAATTTATTTATATTTTATGATCAACAGATCCTTTACAACACAAAGACATTTCCTCATAACATTTTGTGTTAAGTATATAAGAAATCCAGGTAAATACAAAAGCATTAAAAAGGTAGAATTATTTTTTTTCGAAGCAGGTGTTTGATTTATAGCCTTAATCAGGTAAAAAACTTGACTTCCTGTACTGTTATAATTGTTCAATAAATACCACAGAAACCAGCAGCAATCCAAATATATTTTATATTTTGTATAACTGCAAGGGTATGAAACCTTCGGCAAGCCGAAGGTAGCCTTGCTTTCTTGTTTTTATACCTATTTTTGGATAGAATCGCCGCCATCTAAAACGGTGTCACGATACTATATTTAAGTTGTGCTCTCTCTCTTTGTAGTTTCGATATTTGAATAATTTATTAAAGCCCAACTAACTCGCATGCTACATCAACGTCAGGCCAAGTGACATGCGTCACCTGGCCAGACAATCGAATCGCCAGCGAGAGAGAGAGAGAAAGAGAGATAAAGAGAGTGGGAGTGCAACAAATGGAACTGTAAGCTTAAACTTGATGGATACAAATCGTGCGCATACGCAGCTCGAGCGAGAGATGAACCAACTACTGACTACTGCAACTTTGCAACTCGGAGAAAGCATGAAGCACTTCTTCGCTTTAGCACAATTTGATTTAACTCAAGTTAAAATCAGCTGAGCAACCATTACCTAGCTACGTATGTGTATATGCCCATGTATGTGTATGCACTGACAAGACAAGTAGCATAGCAGAGCCATTCGAGTGAACTAACTGACCGCCTCCACATGCCACTTTATGTTATCCGGAAACATTTATCTCGTACACTGCCAATTGGATTTGTAATGCGAGCCGAGGCCGGGCCAGGCAAAATGACAGGATAACAGTGTAATGAGTGGACACTCAGAACGAACGTGGAATGTGATTCGCATGAAACCAAGTGCACTTCAGCTGGAATGGCTTACATACATACATTGCTTCGTTTATGTCGACGAAAATTGTGGTCAGGAGACGTGTATAAACTGCTAGTCCTATGATTATTTGCAATAGAAACGGATAAGTTATATTATTAGGCATTAAAGAACTGTTTGTGAGTCATGTGCACCATAGTCTATGGTTAAGGAATCTTCGAACTCATTGAATATTCCAGAAAATTACTTTTACAGCAATTTGTATGGCTATTTTAATGTGCTTCATAGATTAAATTTAAAACCTAAAGCTTTCTATTTTTTTTATATGTCTATGGGAAATCTAAAGTCTATGATCTTCAGACTCCATTGATATTCCTGAAAATGTCGCATAAGCTGCATGACTTTCATGAGCTACCTAATCGTGTGACAGAATATATTGGAGCAGTTTATCGCACTCGAGGTGAGGCTGCTCGTCTACTCCACTGTACAACTGTGTCAGCAACTGACACTCCTCATATCCATTACGACAGGTCGGAGGGTGCTTTACACAACACTGTGGCATGTGTGGAGTGCATGCAAAATCCGGACCTGAGTCGAAATGGACGCACAAAGCTCACCGGATGCAGAATGGGCAAACTGAGATGCATCGATGGCGGCGGTGCAAGGACAATTGAAGTGCAGACGACCGACCTGGGTTGGGCACAGAATTGGGAAGCACTCAGTTAAATTGTTCGACTGAAGGAGGCAGAGCGAGAGAGAGCGAGCGCAAAGTGCTTACCATGTACATAGATAACCAACGAGTGCAAGGATAACGACGCGTCAAGACTTGGCGCGGAAGTGTGCGAAAAATGGCGTAAAAGGCGATGGCGAAAGTAAGTGCCAAAGACGAAGTGAAATATTGAAATACAATTGGTTTAGGGCTGCCAATGCCGGGTCAGGGCAAGCACTTTAAGGTAGCCGAAAAGACAGTGTGGTCGGGCGACTTGTCAGCAGCAGCAGCAGCGCTGGCAATGGCGACGGCTCAAGCTCAAGTGAAAATCCTTCTTCGCGCGACTACAAACAAAGCGTGCGCTGAATATTGTTCCCATGTCAATCAACGCGCTGGGTTCGTCATTGAGTGGGACACGTCTCGGTGCGGCAAGTTTGCTGCCAAGCTAAAGTTCACCTACCACAAACAAGGCGACACATGACACGTACTCAACGCGACTTGCTCGACTTGCGGCCCGTTCGGGCTCTCTGCAGGACTGGCTTCAGCCTGGAGTTGGGATTATTTTTAGTTTTCCAGTTGCTCCGCTCCGTTTTCGACAGTGTTTTAAAGTTTAAAGCTCTTTTGTGGCATATTTGCATATTAAGTGGCCTGCGTAGTGTCAGGAATCAACTGCGAGAGGCGGAGAGTTCTCTCTCTCTCTCGCTCTCTCTCTATCAAGGCCGGCGTAGGTGTTGCTGTTGTTAGTTTACGTAGGCTTATTGTTGAGCCCGAAACCGTTGTGCCAACTTGCAAAATGTCAAAAATCACTGCCAGCCCACCGCACTCTCCGTGCACGGATTACTGCTCTCTTTCTCTTTCTCTTTCTCTGCGAGTGTGTGTGTGTGATTTCCTGGGATATTGTGTGCGGCTCCACGCCCACGTCTGTATGCCTGTTAAGACCCTAAAAGCCTCCATGCAAAACAAGTCAACAAGCTGAAAACTCAAACTCAAATTACCATAGATAAAAGGATTTTCGGAATTTAATTTCTAGTGCGAGGAACATCGGCTCAAACGCTTTACACACTACTATATCTATATAATACTCGGTTCGCATAGAAACACATACATTAAACACATTCATATCAACAAATCACTAGATAATGTCCACAAAGTTAAGAATCTCTTGAAAGTATCCTGAGTATTTTGTTTCACAATGTCTGATTATTCCAGTAATCCCCCAGGATATTCATTATTGTCTTCTTTCATACTTCAGTTTCCGTTCATAAAATCTTCCACCTCCTTACTGATCGTTCGCGAGATTATTTCTGAGGGATTGGAACAGCCGTTGACCAAATCATCGACACATGCCCGCACCGATATCCGATAATATTGAGAGGGTTTCAATTGCGTTAGATTATAATAGTGCTGTGTACCAGGTACAGTGATGCCGCTGATTTCCTCCTCAACTACGCATTTCTGCTCCAATTGGTAACCCACCGAGGCATGGGAATCATTGCATTTGGGCGAAGCATGAATAATCCTAAAGTTCTCAATTCCAACATCCTGTAAATTACGCATTCTCTTCTCGCGTTGTTGTCGATAGAACTCATATTGTTGGGCTGCATTGATGTTTCTGGTTGTCATATTCGAAGACGAAGCAGTTTGATTTGAGGCACCTTCTAGCTTCAAGCTGGCAACCGTAGGTGTTGCCACAGTGCTTGTAGTTATTGTAGTCGGTGTTGTTGTTGAACAAGTTTCGTTCAAAGACGGATCATTGAAGAGATCATCGATATCTGAAACTCGCCCAAACTTTTCCTTTTTCACCGGTTGCTTGCGTCTGAAATAATCATAATTTCTAATAAAGAATGCATTTGATTGGCACGAAGATCATCTTACGAAACATATATAAGGTCGGGTAACGCATCCTCATAGGTTATCTGCTCCTTATTATAATAGTTCTCATCCTCTGGCTGCGGTCCCGAATTGTACGGCACTAGATCATTGCAAACACAATCGGATTTGCTCAAATTGAACGAGCCATAATTCTTTTCGCCCTTCTCCGTTTCGGTCAAGTTATACAATTCAAAGTTGATAGTATATTTGCTAATGTTACCATTGGGTCGACGCGGTGGCCACCAGTGTATAGTCTAAAGGGGAAAAACAGCCTGCTTGTCTAATATGTTAAACTATAACAATATCTTCTACTCACGATTTGTGTGCTTTGTTCGGATCCGCCATATAACTTGCTAACGGGACTGGGTTTACTAGGTTCGGTGCGGAAGTAGAGTATTTTTGAGTAGGCATCGATCTGCATGTGATAGTCGGTACGCGTCAGGGTCTTCACGAAATACGCATACTGTGTATAAGGCTTAAGATTGGAGATGACATGACGACGATTTCGTGTGGGAGAGACGTCCATTAGCCAGCTACAAGATGCAGATTGAAACAATAGAATTTGCTCTCCAACTCTCTCGCTTTTTTCCACATACTTATCGTGCCCACAGCCATGGCGTCCATCGTATCGCGTAACATTCTGCTGCGGCGCTTCCATGTAGTGATACGAGTACCCGATAAGCGTTTCCATATCCTCCCCGTTCATATAGTCAACCACAATTCGAACTGCCGTCGAATTAATATCCTCCACCTGAGGATTCAAAGTGCGCACCGAATCGCCACAAATGACACGCTCTCCGTTCGAATTGTGCGACACATCTGCTATGGAAATCTTGCGTACACTCTTCAGACTCGGCTGCAGATTCAGAATCTTCTCGTAGCACAAACGCGGATTCAGATGAAAGAAGATTGTGCCACGCTGAACTGCTACCTGACGATTGGTTGGCCAAATATGCTCCAAGTGATGATTGTTGACAACGTAAAGCGCGTATCTGGGGGAAGGGGGCTATAGAATCTGTCTAGTAGTACAACTACATCGGCATCCTTACTTGTTCTCGATCAGCTCATCACCGCGTATCGTATCCAATTGCTTGAGGAAGGTCAGTGACATTAAAGGTGCCGAATCTATTACTTTCAGATATCCGGTAATCTCTTTCAAGTTATCCAGCGCCTGTTCCAGATCGGTTACAATTTTTTCTGAAAGACAAAGATCGATTTTTTTGAGTTAATCTGTGGTTTATATTTTTCGCTCAGCTCTATCGATAAGTAGCAAATTCGATCGCTATCGATATTATATTATATCACGCACCTTTAATGTCGACTAGCTCGATGATCAGCGATCCATTAATGCTCACACAATCCTGCAACTGCTCCAGATCCGCGGCACGCTTCACATGATAGACACCCTTGCATTCCAGTTGACAGTGCATCATGCCGCTGCTATCGATGACAGGCTTGTGATTATTCGGGCATTGTTCGATGCAGCGAGAGCCACGCATCAGCGGAATCATCTTGAGCTGGCGACATTCCTTAAACGAGATGCACTTCCTCTTATGCAGCTCAAAGCTGGCAATGCAGCGATCCACACAGCGTCCGTTACGTTCGAAATTACCGCAGAGTGTGCAGTTCTGGGCCGAGCATCCTGTCAAGCAGGCGCGCTGACAACAATTACCCGATGCATCGCAACCAAGATGAGCGCAGTAGGTGGGACAATCGTTGATGCGGGGCGGCGTGAATTGTTTCTGGGCCGTATGCATGTTCCAGCATTTTTTAGTAACCTTCGAGCGATAGGAATAATCAGCCTCGAGTCCATCACAGACGGGACAATGATTGGGTGGCTTATTGTACTGGAAAATAAATCAAAAATTTCGATATATCTTATTGTTTGAACTTCGTGCAAATCTCAGAAATATCAAAAAACAAAAAAAAAAAAATTTTTGATTAAATCGAACAATTTGTTTTTGACATTTCTAAGAAATAACAATAAAATCAATATTAAAATTAAATTATCCCTAAATATTGAATATCTCGATAGTTTCAACAATAGCACAACAACTATCGATAGTCTTGCAGCTCTATCTAGCTCACCTTAATGGAAAAGTGCTGCTTGGTGCTATTCCCCAATAAATATATCCAATCAACTGTCTCCGCAAAGCACAACGTGGGATTACTCTCGATCCGAATATATCCATCCTGAACACGTAACAATTCCACAAGTCCCAATTCCTTCAGATTTCGATTCTCATAGACTGTCAGTGCATACTGATCGAATAACAATTCCCGACCCCGTATCAATTTCAGCTTGGGAAAAATCAACTCCAGCGTAAGCAGTCCCGTACAACGATAGATCATCAGATAGTCGGTGATTTCCGTTACCTCGCTGCGTAATAGTGTCAAATTCGCCGTGCTGGCCACATGCAGATTCGCAATTCGTACATGGCCCACGATCAGGCTGCAGTTGCGCAGTTTCTCGAAATCATCAATATGCCGCAATTCCATGGAGCCGCAAATTGTCTCGTTCGCAGCATGCATCTCACTTGCAGCAGCTGCTGCCGTCGACCACCAGCAGCAGCCGCAGCTGAAGAGCTGCAGCAGCATCAACTGCCCGACCAGGCGCCACCACATGTTGCCTCCACTTGGGGACGCCGTCGGACGGCACATTCAATTGAAAGCACTTGACCCTGTAGTGAACTGTTTATCATTCGTGTGCTCCGCGTCGCGCCGCGCTCCTCCTTTTGGACGAGTAATTCTATTGAGACGCAGAAAGTGGTGGACAATTAGCGCCACGCTATAAATTGCCCAATGTCGCGTTTGATGTTCGATACGAGACGACGCAATGCAGTGACTATTTCTGTACCGGCTTCCGAGAAGCACACGCTCCGACGATTCTGTATCAACTGATTTGGCCGTTCCCAGAGCGAACGATTGGGTTCGATCTTTTCAATTAGCTTGAGCCCAGCCTCCATTTTTGCTGATTATTGTTTTCTTTCGTCTTGCGTCGTAGTACACAATACACCAGCTGCAAATGGTGTGTATGCTCGCGTTGCCGAGTAAAGTGTACCAATTTTGCGACGGGTGTACAGCACTTCAGCCGAAAGCGCAGCGCAAAGGGCTAGCTGAGGGTACTGCGAGTTGAACTATTTGAAAAAAATAAACATTAATTTTACCAACTGATTATAGTTTATAAAAATATATATTTTTTTAATCAATTAATTTAATTTTCTTTACTTGTAATCCCTTTTTAACTCTTTACTTACGCGCCGCCTCTGTTTGGCGTTCATCTCACGCCGTTCGTCTCACTCAATTATTTTCGGCAACTGTGCTCTCACGCTCTCACGGTCTCTTTTCCTCTCTTGTCGACTTCGTTGTCTGCTTGCGTGCGCTTCCTTCGGCATCACAGTCAAAACACATGTGGCTCTCACAGCCTGTGCTAAGCTCGAGGCGACCTTGCACATGTGCAAACCTGTTACGCTGTCGCAGCGCAGTCGCAGCCGGCTGCCTTTTTCGACCTCCATCTGATTCTGTCGAGATGCTGTGCAAGCTGATAAGAGAGATGCAGCCACTGCACAGAAATTAAGTTGCGGCGACGAACAGTTCAATTAGAACGAAGCGCACTAGAAAACCAACTGATTGAGAGAGAGCAAGGGGGAGAGATAGAGAGAGAGAGAGCGCAAGACAACTGCGGTGAAGTTGTGCAAATAAAGAGACCAATTGGCGGTCAATTTAAACAAGAAAAGAGTACAAAACGACAGCGCAATGCGAAAATAAAATGTGAAGGCAAACGAAATGCAATTAAAAGTAATTGAAGTGAGAATAGAATACGTGAGTGGAAAAGATAAACCAAAGCAATGAAAATAAAACAAAGCTAAAAAAATTGCCCGATGAAAGTGATCCCAGAGTTATTTAACAATTACTGTTTGCGAAACTTCTTTATAGACTTTGCACCTTAAAAATGTGTATATTTTGTGATTTTACAAACTCTACTACGGCGCATAAAATAGAAAATATATTAAGAGTCTCACTCAACGCAAACACACATACATATGCATAAAATGTACGTGTGAAAAAGCCGAAAGTGATATGACAAATTTGCGGCAAGCGCAGCTCAACCAGCAACGCGCCACAACCCACCACACCACAGCAGGCATATTCACCACTGCCACTCACTCACTTGCACACACACACACACACTCTGAAAATAAGTATGCCGACTTGACTCACTCATTTGCAGCTGGCGCGGCGGTAGCGACTGCGGCGTCCAACTGATGCGCTGAATCAATTTTCATGAACATTTTGTGGGCTGCGCTGATGAGGAGCGCAAATTGAATGCAGCATACTTTCAGGCGGCGTGTCAAACTACAACTTGCTGTAGGTGTAGGTGTGCGAGTGTGTGTAGTGCATGTGCGCCAATTATTGAATATGTCAGCTATAACAACTCGAATGGACGACGTTACATGACCGCACGCGAGGCACGCGGACGCAGGCAGCACCACGAGCACGGGGCATAATCCACTGGCATGCCCAACTGGGAGACACCTCCGGCATCATCAACGTTGTCGTCGTAGTCGGCGCGCTGGCGGCAAACACGTAACGGCATTTTGTGGCGCGTGATTGGAATCTATAGCATTTCGAGCTGCTGTTGCTGCGAAACGTGTGCATATGCCTACACACATACTTATAGCGCGCACACACACACAGACACACACACCGGCACACTTTGCTGCTCCCCAAGGCGCTCCATAAGTCAGCCGATTCCCACGCACGTCGCTGCATTTAAGTGCCAAATTAGAGACGCGAATGCGGCACAACTCGCCAGGCAGCTGCACTTGGCAATCAGCTATAAATCAGGCGTACAGCACATCTCGTGCAATTTATGGCATGACAATTCAAAGAACTCCTGTTCCACATGTGTTGCGCCCATTATTAAGCACTTGCCGCCCAAACACAGGCCAAACTAATTGAGTTTTCCTCAAAAATGTCCACTGATAGACTGCAGCAGCAGCGGCAGCGGCAGCGACGGCTGCAACTCTACCTTATACACATGGTTGAGCGACAGCTGGGAGCAGCAGCCTGTCCATCCTGTGCACTCGTCTATTATGACAGCTCGCAAATTTGACTGATGCGACACCTACCGAGAGCTGACAGCAACAGCCAGAGTTGCCACGCTGCCAGAGTCGCAGACAGTCTGAGTCGGAGTGGGGGCCGAGGCAGCAGCTTGTATAATAAGGCAACAGAACGACGCCAACTAATGCAATGTGACATCGTTTCAAAAACGAACATACTTGCGCTTAGCTTGGAAAATAATGTGATAAAAGTACTTTTATTATTTGGTTAATAAAAGTTAATAACTTATAAAATTAACAAATACCTACCAAATACCGCATTCATACACATTTATGCGGTATTTGAAGGCAAACAACGCAAAAACAAAACGAGTTTACTGCAATTACCCGCACATACTTGAAATGTCTTTAACTTGAAAAAATATGATAAGTACTTTTATTATTTTTTAAATAAAATTTAAAAATTAAAATTAAAAAATAAACGCAAATGAATTCCAACCACCGTAATCACAGACATATTTGCCGGCCATTGATCGCAACCTTTGCTGGTAAAAAAACGAGTTTACCTCAAATATGGTCATTTTTTGATCGGTTCTCTGTTTTAAAGCTTTTTAATCTTATGAATAACTCAAATACGGCCAAATACATGATAATTCGCACATCTGAAAATAATATGATAAATATAAATGAACTTCAAATAACCTTTAATCTCTGTTGTATTGCAATGAAAATTTTGCAATAATATCTATGATAACTTACTCAGTAATACTAAATATTTTATTTCCATCGGAAATAACCAATATATCGTTGTCAGAATGATCAGTATATACAAATTATGACCCAGCCACGGATTCAACATATTTGGCTTGCGCTGTGAAGAAGAAAATTTTCAAATCCGTTTAAAGTGTAAGGGCGGAGAAAGCGATTGCTTACAAAGTATAAAGACTTAAGTAAGTTGTATATTAAATATTTCTTCTCGGTTTTATGACTAATAATATATGTATATTTATTTATTTATATTTATTTATTTATTAAATCCAATGGTACAATATCTATGATTATATACTTTATACCTATACTGTAATATACAAAACAAATATATATATGTAATGATGGTTATCGATATGCGATGATCGATGGTCATCGCAAGGGCGTCGTGAGCGCGGGCAGATGGGGAAGAGTCAGTCGAGAAAGAAAAGAGCGTGTTGAAAGTTGAGCTGTAAGAAAAAGATCGTCAAGCCGAAAAGTCGTTGTGTCCGGAGTAAGGTGAAGTTGTGTAGTCGTCGTATGTCCGGAGATTAAGAAGTGTTGGCAGGAATCATCTTTTTATTAAATACCAAATAAATTAAGCAAACTATTATAACATCAAAATGTTACTAAGATAAACAATTGTGTTAAACAATAAATATCCTTCATATTCTATACCAAAAGTGTGTAAAATACTGGAACACTCTGCTCGGTGCTTTAAGCTGATTTCTCAAGAAACTTGTGTGCGATTTTCATAGCCAATAAAAGTACATTAAGTTTTGTGCTCGATTTATATGGCAGTTTTCCATGTTTGTTGTTGCCGTTGCTTTTCGTTTCGTGCGCTGTCAACGCAACTGACAAAACGCGTTGCATATTTTACGGCTGTGCACGCATTAAGCCATAGTCAGAGAGCTAAAGCCAAGCTGAAGCTGCCTTTGCCAGCCATAACGACCGCTCGCAACTACCCCTTTGCATTACGTATACGCCATGTCGTCGCACACACACAGGCACACACGCACACATAATCGCGCTCTCACACTCTGAAAAATCTTCAAGTTTATGCAAAATGTGCGCAACGCTGCCATTTGCTTATGGTGCTCGGCTCTCTATTTTTATTTCAATATAAATTGTGCCCGCTGCTAGCCAGCTGGCATCCGCTCACCTGCAGGCCCCCAGACTGCCAGTACACCCACCCCACTCTCGATCACCCTACTCATTCCAAGTTTGCTGCTTCTGCTTTCTTTCTTTCATTCTTTCTTTCTTTTCACGTGCATTCTCTGCCATCCCTTTTATCATGCAATGCAAATCGTTTCGGCGTCGGGTTAAGCATTTTTTCTGCATTTTTCTGCCAGTCGCCTTTTGTTGCTTAAGCGTGTAATTTATACGAGTGTATGTGTGTGTGTGTGTGTGGTAAGGGATATACTTCCATTTTAATGCGAGTACGTGGGCTGGGCGCTTTGCATGTCGTGGCACAACAATTTGCATATGCTGCGCCATATGAAAAAGGCAGGTAAAAATTTTCTATTAGCCGCACACACACACACAACCACACACATAAGGCTTAATTTATTAGCCCAGAACATGGACGCAAAGACTGACCCTAACACCCTTAACCCTTAACACTTGACCAAGATTGACCACGCCTCATAGTAGGCGCTCTATGAAGCTTGCAATGAAATTTGATATCAAAGCGAATTAATAATGCAAAAAGGTTTTCGCCAAGTCGCCGGAATTTTCACTTTGCGTGCAATGTTGGAATTCGCTGCCACGCCCCATCCAATCCACCAGCGCCCACAGTGTGCCCCTGTGTAATGAGCGAAAATATTTCAAAAGGCTTAACCAGGCACAAGCGGACTGCCAGACACCCGGCCAGACACTCGGCCAGGCACGATACCAGGGTTGCGATGCAGGGTCTCTGCGCCTGCATGGCCAAAGTTTTTTGCGACTCAATCGAAAAACTGCGGGATCCCAGCCCCAAATACAACAACAACAACAACAGTGCGTAGAAGAAGCAAAAGCCAAGCGAAATATTAAAATCAAATTAAAGTCATTATTAAATCTGCTCGCTGGCTGCAAACAATGCGTGGCACTCGCTCGCTCTTTGCCGCTTTGTGGCGTGTTGATGGCCAAATTAATTGCATATCTGATGCTGCGCTAAGATTCTGCATACGAGACCGAAACATGCCGAGCCGCAGACCGGCTAACTTGGCGAGTAGAAGGGGAGGTGCAGGCAGGCAGGCAGGCAGGCAGGCAGCAGGGTTGCCCATATTTGTTGTGCCTTTGTTGTGAGGGGCAAATTTTCTGCACTTGACTGAGCAGGCGAAGTTTGTTGTCGCTCGAGAGGGTAGGGTGGGTATTGTTAGCCGTTTATACCACACCCCGACTCTAATCTTAATCGCATGGCATGTAGACGCTGCGCGCAGCTTAGTGCCAGGGTTGCCAGCGCGCTTAAAGCAGCAAATTAATAATCATTTTCTATTTGTGTTGTCGGAGCCGGACTTATCTCGTCTGATTTATGCAAAAACTTTACACACGCCGCAGTCTATGAAATAATCCCTTTAAACGAACGGAAATTGTATGAGCGCATATTCAGGGGCGTTTGCATTTGGTTGTTTTAATACTTTATATAAACGATAACATATGTATTTAATTTCCTTGCTTAGGCTGCAAATTAAAGGTCAATCTTGAAGAAAATTCTTCATTATATTTTATTATTTTATTCTATTGAGCCTTCTTTAGTTTAAAAATCACTCAACATTTTTCACGATTTTAGATTCACAATATTTTGATGCAGAATCAATGTAGATGAAGTAAGTGCACTATAGGCATCTTTAAGTCTTGCAAGTTGAGATTCATAATATTATGATGTAGAACTCGCTTTGAAAATCAATTCTATCTTTTTCGAAATGTTTACATTTTCATTGCTCATTTTTAATCCGCAACTTGTGTGGAATTTAAATAATACTGAAAAATTCGATGAGAAATGACAAAGGTCGCACTTCCTAGAACCGACCTCCTTCGGCCACAGTTGCCAGAGCGGGAGCGAACGTGGATGTAGGAAATACGCACAAAAACCGCCCGTAAACAAAAGCACACCTCAAATTTGTTAAGATTAGCACACAATTCGCACACAGTCAACGCCATCGCCGACGCCATCGCCGACGCCATCGCCATCGCCATCGCCATTGACAGCGTGGCCAGGAGGAGTCAGTCGTCTGTTTAATCTAATGGCTGCCGGCTGCTATGGCAGCCTGACAAACATTGACATTTTCTGTTATGTAATCAGACGCCCCAAGGTATGCAACCAACAAAAAAAAAAATAAAACAAAAAAAAAACAAAACCTGAAACAACGCACAAGCAAAGAAACGTGCGTCCAAAACCGGCTACGGCTACGACAAAAGGAACGCAATAAATTGTCGCATAAAAATTGATGTTTTATTTCCAGGTGCGCAGCATGTTGTTATTTTCCTCTTCTTTTGCACTCTTGTTCTTTTCGTTTTGCTTTGTTGTTCTTGTTGCTGTTCGCGCGGCACAAAACGTGCACAGAAAACGCAAATTCCTGCGGTTAGCCGAAAAACCGCCAGACGCTCAAGCAAAAGACCAGAAAACGACTAGAAGCTGACTCGCCTACAGGTTCTTCGAAATGCAAAAGACTTGGATATATTCAGCCGGCAGCTAGTGAGTTTTGCCAGGCCAAAAGAATCTTAAAGAAATTTCCTAACTGTAATAGGGATTGATCGGATACTCTGCAGGCAATATTATAAGTTAAATGAAAAGAAAATGTATTGGTCAGACCAAGACAATAAAACTAAATAAACTAGTGTTTGAAATAATTTCGTTCCCCTGACCTTATTCCTTTAACCTCAAAGCGCAACTTAATATACTATTTATACGGTTACTTCGCAACTCCGAAAGACTGAAGAAAGATGTTTGTCATCGAGCACCTAAGCAGCCTTCTGGGCGATGACATTTCTTTGTCTGCAATCAAGTAATCATCGTCTGCGACTTGGACAGAAATCTAGTCAATGTGCTGCATGATTATTAGACGGGGAGAGAGCGATGGCCTGAAGACAGATGCTTTGACTGAGCATTTAGCCGGACCATTTGTATTGGAGATGGCACGCACACACACACGCACACATACACACAGCAATGAAAGTTTCGTGCCGCAGCTGGCAAATTAATATTTGCCACGTGCAGCGTGGCGTATGCGTAACCTTAGCCGAGGGGCAAATGCCAAATGAAAAATGCCAAATAATCCATTACACACCTCGCTGCGCAGCTTTCTCCACGCGCCACGCCTCCTCCTCGCCCCCGCCCGCGCACTGTTCCCAGCTGCGGGCAGCTTAACTGACAAGTGGCTATTAGCATCAGAATTTGAGGCAACGAAGAGCAAATGGATTTCGGCCTGGTTAGCAAACCTGTTGTTACCCAATTGTTAGGTGTGTGTATCGTTCCTGAATATATATACGACTGCAGAATTATAGCCTGCATACGTGCGTGTATTCCGTCTGGAGAGTTTCGGCCAAAAACAAATGAATTTATAATACTATAATACTTTAAATGTTTTCCTTGAAAAGCTGATGAAAAATTTACTTTAGGTATTCCCAAATCCCTAGAATACCATCATATCTAAAATGATAAAATTGATATGTGAAGATTTGTTTTTATATTATACATGTAACAAAAAGTTATATTAAAAAGTGAAGAAAAGAAATAAAATAAAGAAACATGTTTCCCTGTTGTGCAATTCCAAGTAACATAAATAACTAAAATTGTCTGACATACACGACTAGTATGGTTCTTCAGATATGTGTACTGTATAACAGTTAAGGGTATAACACATTGATTTACATTATATTTACTATATTTGCTTTTTATTTGTATTCTTACAGTTGATTTAACAATTTACTGATTATTTTCCAAGATGATCAAATGTTTTTGCCCCATAGCAGTTAGGTCAATTATATTTTACATTACAACACTTTAGTGTATAACAGATGAGTGTATAACAGTTTTCAATTACTACCCTCGAACAGCAGCCCTGTCCAGATAATGAAGGCAGCCCTAGATATTCTATATATATACAACAACGATGCCTATGCCTGTCTCTCTATGTCTCTGTCTCTGTCTCTGACTGGAGTGTCTGGCATTGTCTCTGTTTTGGTTGCGGTATCTGTCTCAGCTCTGTGGCCTCATCAAGTGTTGCCCGCAGGCGGCTTGAGATTTGCTGAGCAAAGGCAGAGCAACGAGATAGCGCGTCGGAAATTTGAGCAATGCAGCTAAATTGCGTTTAACCAAGCAAACCCCTGCGCAGACATCGAGAAGCCTGAGCAACGAGAACAGAGGTCTGAGGCAGAGGACGCGCTGCCCACCTCAACTGAAGACAAACTGCGCACCGAAAACATAAATTCTTGATTGCAATAGACGACGTCGTTGACGTTGTACTCATCGTTGTCAGCGCCAGCGACGTCGTCATCATTTTGATGTCGCCTCATGAACTTGTGCCATATTTCACTTAAGGGTAGCCAGCCTTTCGAAAGGGCTCAGCCACGCCCCGAAGACATTGCGAACGCGAGACGAACAGACGGACAGACGCGAAGCAGTTAAATTGCGTCCGAAACGTAACAAAAGGAACACGTGACATCTGCGGCACATAAATAAGGCAGCATTGTGAATTATTACGCGTCATCATCAGCGACATCTTCACTGTAAGGTCAGAGAGTCGAGGACAGCGCGACAAGAACGAGAACGAGAACGAGTAGGCCTTCCACCTTCCGATCCCGCCGCGTCGCCTACCTGCTCGTCGCAAATCACAAGGGAAACCCGTAGCGGCGGCTCCATCACTTCATCCCTTCCACTTCTTCCACTGCTTTCACTTCTCGCTCCACGGAGCATGCTCAACGAGGCTTTGCCTACTTGGGGTACTTAAAATTCAATTAAAACTTGTGTCTTTCGATTTCAATTGGCAACTCGCCGCCATTAGGGCTAAATAACTGTAATATTTTAGTATAATTAGCCGCAGTCAAAATTTACTGGACGTGAAACAGTGGGGGAGGGGAGGCGGAATACGGTTATTGCCGCAATTTTTGTGGGGATTAAACGAAAATCCTCAGACTGTTGAGCTGTAGTTTTGAAAATTTTACTGGAAGCCTAACTTTAATTTTTCGCTTCAGTTTCAATAAATCCATTATCTGAATAACTTACATTTTATGGGTGTGTATCTGAATAATAAAAACCAATGCTACGTGCTTCAGTTGGAAACCTGTAACACCTTAGTTTCAGTTAGTATATGAGAACATTAATTTGTTTAAAATAAATATGCTAGAAAAAGATTGACAAATTCTTCAATATTTCTGAAAGATTTTTCTTCAACAACTAACATATTGTTTAAGCAACACATACATGACATGCAATATTTGAAATTTGCCAAATTTAAGTCTTGCAAGTAAGAGTGATTAGATTCTGCTAACAAATACTCTGCAAAAAGTTATTAATTATTCCCTACGTCAAAAACAGACATAAGTTTCTGACAGGTTTCAAGACCTTTATTCCATCAAAGATTTCCATATTTTCAAATTCACATTACAGGGTATTTGCACGCGTATACTGCTTGTACGTATTTCATATACGGTTTCGCCATTATTGTAAATGTCTGGCAGCAATTGAAGAGGCAGAAATTTTGTATTCGTTGAGCTCACAATACATTTGACTGCCGATTTCTGTCTTTGATTGCTGCTGACCTACTTGCCGCCTGATTACCTAACCACACACACACACACACACAGTCGCATAGGGATAGAGCCTGACAGCGAAACATAGAGAGCGGGGGGAGAAAGAGCGCGAGAGAGTGAGAGGGAGCTCTCTGCAGCGTTTTTTGCATAACTTGAAGCACATTCCGCATTCTTCGCCTGCAAATAACTTTGCATATTTTGTGGCGCCTTTGCCGCGTGTCTTGATTTATGCAAAGTTTCCCGTAGCTTTTGGCGCCGCCGCCACCGCAGCTACTTCGATTAATTACCAAAAGTGCTTTCACATACGACTACTCAGTCCCATCGCCCTTCTCGCCCTATGCAATTTTCAGGGGATTTTCCCCGCAGCTAAACTCAAAGTATCACATTAATTTGTTGCGCGCTCTTTAAAAGTTTTGTTTGCCTTGCGAGTTTAGTTTTAATCGCATTACTTGTCGCGTCTTTGCCATTTTCCCTCTACGCTCCACTCTCCTCCAAGCTTCCCTCAGTCCACCCCTCTAATCTGTTTCATGTGTGGCAGCTTTGCAATGCAAATTTTGTCACTTCCACAGATATGATAAGCATAATAAAATGGCACACATTTCATTAGATCGCGACTGTCTCAGTGTCTGCTACAGTCTAATGGCATATGGCGCATGCATATAAGAAAAGAAAAGAAGTAGCTGCGCCACAGCAGAGCTCTGACTTTATTAGACGTTTATAAGACAGTTTATTAAATTTGAGTTCACAATTTTCGTTTGCTTTTTTCCTTGGCATATTAAAGTGAAATTTATAAAAGAAAAAAATGTAACGCAGGCTTCTGGTGAGTTCGTCCGACAGTAGGACACCCTTTGCCCATAGTCGGCTTGCGCAACACAAATTTGCGGTTTGCGTGGACAGCAGGCGTGGCATTTAAATTTAATAATAAAGTTAAAATGTGTATGGCTTAGAGGAACCAAAGAGAAGCCAAATTTGCTGTCTGCAGCTCTTAAAGAGGCTGAGATTACGACGTTCATGCAGACGAGCACGATTTAACCGACTACGCTATTGATGTTGAAGAAGGAAATTTGGGGCGGTACTAAGTAGGGATACTATGTGCAGTTTTTTACGCTTTAAATTACGTATTTTATTGGCTAAGCAAAAAAAGCTATGTAATACTTTTCTTTCCCTACAAAATAAATGACTCTTTGAGAGAACAACAACATCAAGTTGATATTTTATATACATTTTCACATAATATGCTTTGTAATTCTTTCCAAAATGTAACTGACTAAACCATCTCTCTCGCTCTTCCCTATTGCCCTCTCTTAGATATGCGCAAACATTACATACCATTCCATTTTGTGATTTTCCCCGGATACTACTTTATTTATTTTCCTCCTTTTTCCTGTCTGCCTCTCTCTCTCTCTCTCTCTCTCCCGCCTTCCCTTCCCTGCCCTCTCTTTTCTGTGTGCTGCATTTTTACTTACCTGTACTTTTGGCTAGCGTAAGCAGATCTCAAAATCAAGTCAAGCGCGCAGCGAAGCTGTCAACCGCACGAATACGCCAGGGAGGCGGCACCGAGCGAGGGGCCTGTTGAAGTTGGGATTGGAAATGCAACCGGGGAGGGGGGGAGGTGTTGGCTGGGGTTGGATTGGTATGGTTGGAGTTACCAGTTACCAGTTAGCAGTTACCATTCAACAGACATGGCTAAGTATATGGAGCGCATCCTAACTGCACCTGACGCATGGGCAAATACACTCGCACACATACATTCGCACACACACGCTCAGAGGCAGCGACAGAGGCGCACACACACACCCGCAGTAAGGGTACTCCCCCCTCGTGCATGGCGGTTGGCAGGGGGCGAGGTTGCCTGTAGCTAATGCAGTTTACTTACGCTGAAATATTTGCTTTGCTGCATTTCTATTTTGCAGAGTGAGTGAGAGAGATGGGAGAGTGGGAGAGAGCAAGACAGGTAGTCAATTTTTATCAGCGCTGTTAAATTTGCATACAACATGACAGTTGACTTTTTAGCGTGACTGTTGGCCAAGAATATTTACCAAACTGCAGTTTGCAAATGACATTTCCACAGATATTTCGCATTTTCCCATTTCAATTAGCATCGTTAGCAGCATCGGCGCGTGCCTGGAACAGCATTTTGAGCTTCAGCTTGATACGTACGCAAACTGTCGCACAGCACTGTCTGTCGGCAAATGGGACCGACTATTCCATTGCTAAAAATTAAGATAATTACGCAGCGAGTTGCTACTGCTGCTGCTGTCAGGATCAGCCGCAAATTGCCGTCATCATTCTTGGAATACCTTTTGTTGTGCCAGGACTTATGAGAAAGGCCGAAATGTCTTGTACAAAAGATAAAAAGGACACGGCGGCTAATGAAACGGCAGCAAAGCGTAATAAAAAATTTTGTCCAAAGCAACGGCCCCAAAAAGGATTGCAAAGCACATTTCCATTTTCATTCCCCCTCTCCCCCTCCACAACCATCACGCCAACGCATTGCACACCCTATTGTTCTGGTACAGTTGCCTTTTGTTGAATTGAAACAATTTGTCACTTTTGCCCAAGTTGCCGGCAGGCTTTGTCTCTTACAGCAGGGTTGCGCAGCTGGCGTGACAGTGGTGGGGGGGGGGGTCGAAGGGGGCACATTTGATAATGAAATAAATGAAGAGTAAAGTTACCATGGGCGTAAATATGTAAAAATATATGGACATAATTGTATTGTTGCTTCGCCACGAACAAAGCGAACAAGTGTCGCACATTATTTATACATTTTGCGCAGAGTGCGTGAGTAAATCGGAAAGCTTGATATTCGAAATGAACGCAATCACAATAACGATTATTCACGCACAATTATTTTATTACAACCTCTGATTGTCACATCACTTGCCTGCGCTTTGTCATCGCTAGAAAGATCACTGCTACGAACTAGCTAGCTATCTCGTTCTGCCGCAATTAGAATCAAGCTTAGCTGACACACAATAGCTCATTGCTATCAGTTTAAATTTACACTTGCTCAGCAATCACAATAACGATTATTCACGCACAATTATTTTATTACAACCTCTGATTGTCACAGGACTTGCCTGCGCTTTGTCATCGCCAGAAAGATCACTGCTACGAACTAGCTAGCTATCTCGTTCTGTCGCAATTAGCATAAAGCTTAGCTGAGTTTAGGCTCACAAAAGCTTATTGCTATCCGTTTTAATTGACACGTGTTTCAGCCATTCACAATGGCTGCTGGAAACTTTGAATGCCTTAACAATTTTTGAGGTTATAAACATTATTTAAATTGTGCGAAAATCAACGCACGTTAAATTTGATTTAAATGCCAATTTCATTTGCATAAGTTACGTGTGGGCACCACATTACGAGGCATTACAACACATAACATTAATGCCAGATGGCCACTTGCCGCAAATTAAATCAATTTAAATCGCCTCGCCTCGACCCATTCAGGTAATCAAAATGCGAAAAACCAATTCATTTTGCAAGCGACACGCCGAATCTTTTCCTCCAAGGCAATCGTCATGGCGGCTTCAAACAACTTTGGCAAATGAAAGGCAAAACGTTCCCTGCACACACACACACTCACACATGTTGGCAGGCTGCTGACGCACTTAACCCCGCCGGTTAGCTGCTTTAGGATAAGCCGAAGGATTCGAGGGTCAAGTGGCAGCTTGATCTGTTTGCCCCATTGCGATTGGGACAGTCGTTGGGCAAATCGTACCAAATATCTAAACGAACCGGAAATAAATTCTCAACAGCGCTTTGTGCTCGACACTCGCCAAGGCTTGACCATCACCTGCCACGCCCACTACAGTATATACTTGTATGTATGTATGTTTATGTATTTAGTGAACTTGTGCCTGGCCAAAGACTGGCAAAATGTTTGCTTAAATGCGGTCACCTGGCCAGGCTTATTGCAATTTTCCTTTGTCTGGTCATAAATTATGCACTGTACAGGGTATATCTGAGTTGGGTGCCTTCATTTGTCATCATTGAATGACAGGGAGATTGAGAGAGAGAGAGAGAAAGGCTTAACTTTCAGTTTGAGTAACATAAATGCTAATAAATAAAATAAATTCAATACATTTTTTTACGTTTTCAAATGTTTTTTTATTTATATACCTTCCCTAGAGTATTTGTGCATCGTATAGGCCGCACTTTTCGTTGCACACACACACTTTCGGTGCAGTTTATTTTCATGAAATTCAAGTACGAAGCAGAAGTTGCTTTTGTTATTGTGCATTGTAGTGTTCATGTCTGAGGAAACTCTTTCTCAGCGTCTGCTACTCGCTGCCGTCTCCCGTCTCCCTTTTCTTTCTTTCTCCTTCCCTTTATTTCTGTCTTTCTCCTCTTTCTTCACTTCAAATGCAACATTTCACCGGAAAGCAGCGGAAGGGCTTTTATATGCCGGGCTACTTCCGGTCTATAGAAATCTAAAGCAGTTACTAGAGTTCTTGTTGTTGTTATTTTTGTTGGCCCAAGTGGCTGCATGGATGGATAGCTAACTGGCTGGCTGGCTGCCTGCCGGAGCAGGAGGTACACAATGGCTGCGCCTATGCATATGCAGCATATTTTTGCGAGCTCAGTCAAGCGCCAACAAAGTGTTGCATACTTTCGAGCGGCGCCCTTAAACTTACCAAGTTCACTGGGAAGAAAAAGAAAACAGTCATCGAGCTACTGCGAATGTCAAGTTAATCAAAGCACGCTCATTTGCAGGGTATGCACTGAGCTCAAAAAAAGTACCAACTCTCCTTAAAAATGAAAGGCAAAACCAAAGTGTGCACTGAGTTTCTTTTTAACGCACTTGTTTCGGTATATTCTCCAATCCAACGAAAATGCCACGCAAGGTGGTATACGAGCTTATTAATGAGAAGAAGCTACGAGAAATAATTTACGAAATATTCATTTACGTTGTACTGCACATTTGCGCAAATATACGTACGTATAATCATCATATATGGGTTCGTATATATTAATTCCAGCGACGATCTCTGCAGTCGCACAAACTCGCACAACGCAAGCGTACTACAACAACAAGAACGTCGAAAACCTTTTCGTAAATCAATCTGGAAAGAGAGTCGATAGCGTAGTGATTATCGATGATATCTATAGTTATATTATCGATAGCTATTTACCTTTATTGACCCAAATACAGAACTACGAGAATGTGGAAAAGTCTCATGTTCATCTCAAGAACTATGCTCTCTTTGTAGGCCCAATGAGAGTGCGACAGATTCGTGTCAGACCTCTGTCGGAATGTCCTGGTGGGAAACTGGCCAATCTTATGGGTTTCTTGTGTTATCCAAAATATATATCTTCAGCTTCCTATCATGACACATATCAGGGGTAACAAGAAATTAAAAGTTTCATTCAAATCTTGAATTCCACTTTGATTACAGCACCGCATATGATCAGGATTCGACAACTCTTCGTGCAACTGCGGGAATTTACAAAGTTGGTGGATTTTGGTTTAAAATTCCTTTAAACTACAACGATAGCGTGAAGATATTTCGAGATCTTTACGACGCCAACTGGATCGATCGTGCTTCCCGGCTTGTGGTAATTGAATCGAATTTCTACTTTGAATCTGATCAATCCTTTGAAGCCTTAAAGTGAGTAACCAGCAAGGACTATGATAGTTCCAAAACCTTTCAATCTACCTGATCATTCCAGAATTGTCTTTGAAATTCTGCCAACTGGCATTGTCTTGCCGTCAATAGCCTCTCATAAATTCAATATGGAAGCCTTTATGTATCCGTTCTGTATTAAGTTCCTATTGAGCCTTGTCTTCTATGCTATTGTAGTCTACTATACGTATCAGGAAATACTGGAATATCGAAGCAACGGACTTGGCAATTATTTGAAGCTGACATTCAACTATCCGGATTTGATCTTTCTTATAGTATGATCTTTAATTATATATATAATCATATAGTGGTCTTAACTATCGATTGCCTTTCAGAGTGCTTATATCGTATTGATCCATAGCCTATGGCACTTCGTCGAGATAAAACGTATGTCTAAAGAGTTTGCAAGAAATCCGCATGAATATATTTGCATTGATTCATTGGCATACGGCTGGCGTGTCTATGAGATAACCCTTGCAATTCTTCTGTACAGCCTTTGGATCAAAGGAATCCGTTTCTTTTCTTTTCACAGAACAATTCAGCAACTTGCTTACACAATGCGAAGGGTAAGTTCGAGCTTTATATCATGCTAATTGCGTCATCTCGATCTTCTCATTTATCTTTTCTGTAGTCGGCGAAAAACTTAGTCGGGTTCTTTATTATTTTTATTGTGATGATAATGGCCTTCGGCCAAATGGGTCAGGTATTGTATGGCGAGGCAATAACTAGCTTTAGCAACGTCCTGTCGTCCATGATCAGTGTGCTGCATCTACTTATGGGCAACTTGGAATACGAGACATTGCATCGTATACATCCAAAAATTGCTCCGTTATATTTAATCGCAATTATCATTGGTATTTTTGGAATTTTACTGGCAAGCGTAGCATAGGCAGCATGTGCAGTTGTTATTAACCATCTTTATTAACAGAATTTATTTATGGCTATCTTTTTGACTGACTACTCCGAGACGGAGCGCAGTTTGATTATCAGGGACACGGAGGTATTCAAACTGCTCTATCAGAATATTATAACAATGATTTGCTTAGGATCCAAGAATGAACCAGTAATTATCGATCAGGTGATCGAGTTAATTGAAACAGAAAAACCCATTATTACCAAAGAGACTCGTATGGGTGTAAAACCAATGAGGGATCTGCGCGAGGAGTTGGCTCGGTTAGTATTGGGGGATTTAATCATATCGATCTTTTTGTTCAGTTTCTGAACTTTTTAAATCAGCATTATGGAGAGCACGCTTCAAGTTGAAACAACGCTAGAAAACCTTGTCGAGATAATGAACAAGATTGCCGAAATACAGAAAACAAAAGAAAAAATCAGGAAATATATTTAAAATTAAAAGAAATTACAGATTCTCTTAGAAGATAAACAAATATTTGCAGGCATTGAAACCTAAACCAAAACTACAACCGAATTTTCCTATAATTTTTTATTTATTTGATTGTATTGTGCTTTAATAGAAAACCAACTCGTGCGGAGTCTCCTACCTAGGTGGGTGCTGCGGGGTGTGGCCTACGGACGCCTTATTCTTAGATGTCTACGGACAGAGATAAAGCGTAAAGCGGAATTAGTCAAGGGGAAAAAACGCAGGTTAATGGATTTCTCTTGTGATATTCGCCTCGGCACACAGCACGCTGACCCAACCTCACTTTCTGTATACACCTCCTCCTCATATATTTATGTACATACAAACAGATATACTAAGTATACATATATTTAGCCTTTATACGACTCTTATTTTATTCGACTCTTTATGCCGTTCTGGATTTTTCAAGTGAAAAACTTGACATTTATTATAGACGTGCGGGGGTAGGGGAGAGAAAGAGGGAATCGGTCGTATGGTAGGGAGTCCCTTTCTCGGAGGGACAACAAACAACACATTACGTTTAATTGAATGTTGCGGTTGTCGCTTGTCGCTTGTCGACACAAAAACGACAACAAAAACAGCAAGAGTAACAGCGGGAGGACATTTCTTGGCCAAGGCTTTTGGCGGCGGAGGCTTTTGTGTTTGCCGGGCACGCTCCCAAGAAGAGTACGGAACGGAACAGAAATTATAATGTAGTGTAAATATTTAATGATGATGTGACTTTAGATTATGTCGCCGTCACGTGGTCGCTGTTAAACGTGCTCTTGCCGCTCTCGACTGCTGAGGCCGCAACTTGGCCAATTCAATGAACTGTAAATGCTGCTTGTCCCGTTTCGCGCATCTTCTCTTTCTCTCTCTGCTTTGTTTCGTTGTCCTTTCGTTCACGTGTCGCATGTAAAACAAACGCGTTGACGTAATAACCTTGTTGGGTGTATGTATGTTTGTGTGTGTATGTGCTCATAAGAAATCATTGAGCTGCAGACAGCGATAATAAAAACGTAATTTTCACTTGTCTTCGCATTTACTGCGCATAAGACTTCCAGAAGTATATATGCATCTTGTTTTACTTGAACATTGTCATAAATAAATAATTCGTAAAGTAATTTATGTGTATTTTGTTTTCAAATTGTGACGCACACGCGCGCATTGCACACTGGCGCCATCCGTCGGCTACGTTGCGTACGCATTAGGTTCAGTTAAATAGCGTAGCAATCAGCTTTCAGTAACCGACAACAACGACTAATTGTATTCGGCTTTTGACATTTCCACACATATCGAGTATATATCGATTGACGTGATTCACTCGATACCATATGATAGAGAAAATGTACGTCATGTGATTGTGGATTCTTTTTTTCGCACGAAGCAGTCACCTGTCGGCCGAGAAAAATACAATTACGCCTGCAATTTGGTAAATAGTTATTACAATTTTATAACAAATTCCACATTTTTCACAGTGCTTTCAACATTAGACAGAGAAAAAAACGTGCAAGATGGCGCCTCAAATACGCACAGTGGTAGTCCAAACATTTTTGGGGCTCTTCACCGCCGCAGCCACCATTCTGATCCTGTACTTTGTTATGACTGGCAAGGGCGAGCGCGTAAGCGTTGGCTGGTTCCTCTCCACCTCGAGTCCGTACATGTGGGCTTGCCTGGGCATTGGATTGTCCGTTTCCCTGTCTGTTGTGGGCGCTGCCCTTGGCATACACACCACTGGCACCAGCATTGTGGGCGGTGGTGTTAAAGCGCCACGCATTAAGACCAAGAATTTGATTTCGGTCATTTTCTGTGAAGCCGTCGCCATCTATGGCCTCATCACCGCCATTGTGCTTTCCGGCCAGCTTGAGCAGTTCAAAATGGAATCGGCCCTGTCCAACGAAAATGTACTCAATCAGAATTGGTTCTCTGGCTATCTGATTTTCGGTGCTGGCCTCGCTGTCGGTCTCGTTAACTTGTTCTGCGGTATTGCTGTGGGTATTGTCGGCTCCGGAGCTGCCCTCTCGGATGCTGCCAACGCCGCACTCTTCGTCAAGATTCTGATTGTCGAGATTTTCGGTTCGGCCATCGGTCTCTTCGGTCTTATTGTGGGCATCTACATGACGTCCAAGGCCAAGATGGGAGATAAGGATTAAGTAGAATTCGCTGCAGTTCGTTCGCAATGTAAGTATTGAATAATTGTTAATCTATCGCATCTATAAGTAACATTCAATTGACCAATAGACATTGCAGTATTTGTGTCACGCGCCCCATTCATAAACAGCAAGCAGAACAAGAAGAAGAAGCTGAAGTGGAGATCAAGAGCAACAACAACAACAATAATCAGTCATCATCAAGTCATTCCGACAATTTGAGCACAATAATAACGTGTGTTCGTTTTTTTGGAAATTAGAATTCGCTACAATTAGAACAGTTACACAGTTGCGAAACGGGTAGGAGTGCCCCGCCCCACCCGCTTCGCGTCACGACTCAACATGGGACTTTAGTTACTTATTAAGTTAAAAGTTTCTATTCGATTCAGAATTTTCACGCTGCGCGCGTTACGCCGTGTTTTCAGCATCAAAAAGAAACAACAACAACAATTGTGCGTTGAATGCGCGTCGTGTGAAAATTGCATACGATTTATTTAATTTAGTTATCCGTTTTTGTATGTGCAAAATGGGAAAGACAAGTGTGTGTGTTAAGAATATATAGATATATTATTATATGATAAACGATGTATGTAGAATGTGTAGTTGTTTTATTTTTTATATTGTTTGTTAATTTTTGGCACTTGTATTTCGAAAGAATGTATTATATTAACTACAACTACAAATAATAAACCATTAACTGTATATTTTATGCTTTCTGTTAATGCAGACAAGTTATAAAAAGTACACAAAAGAACGCTATTATTACATACATATTATAGAAAGTATTCCATATTGAAAGTAAATAATAAATACATGTTTTGTTTAACAAACCCCCCTTATCCAAATGACTTACTCTCTGCCTATATCAGCCAATCAGCTGACCACGCTTCCAGTCTTATCACATACCGCGAGCGTGTATACCCTGTAAAAGAACGCAAACGCGCCTTAGGTTATGAAGTAGTATTTGATAAGAGGAATGTCGATAATGCGTACTTGCAGTTAAAGTGATAGATAATAAACAAGTCAAATGATGTTGCAAGTACGATTATGAGACTAAAACTAATGAAGGTCTGCTAATATAAATATTTCATTTTCGCCAACGAATTTTTTGTTTCCCCAAATGCTGCGGGACATCAAGTACATACTGCGCCAGACCCCAGGTTAACCCGATCCCGATCGCTTTGGCTATCAACCCATTCGAATCTCCAGAGCTGCGTAAGTCAAATTTCAGAAAGAGAAGAGTTCACAATTTGCAACTAGATTAAGGAGAAATAAAACTTGTATGCGACCCAGTGTCATATACCATATGTCTGTTGGACTTCAAAAATCGTCTGTAGATCACAGTAAATGTCACAGTGGCGACCTATGGCTAGTCAGTCTGTGAAAACATCTTCTAAAATAACATTTGATATAAAGAAATCCTAGGAGCTGACATACAAAGTTTGAGTCGCTTGCATTGTCATCGGAAAACGTTTTCGTTTAACAAATCATAAATCTTTTTCAAAAATGGGTCTGATGACGCTAATACAAATTGTTCTGTCGGTATGGCTATTTGCAGGCATTGTGCATATTTTCTCGTTGGTCATGACAGATAAGGGCGAACGGGCAGGGTTCGGCTGGTTCCTGTACACGACCAGTCCACAAATGTGGGCTGGCCTAGGCGTCGGATTGGCTGTCTCGCTGTCGGTTGCAGGCTCAGCCATGGGCATCTATACAACGGGCACTAGCATTGTGGGCGGAGGCGTACGATCACCTCGCATTCGAACCAAGAACCTGATATCCGTTATATTCTGCGAGGCGGTCGCCATATACGGTCTTATCAGCTCGATTGTATTCTCGGGCACTATAAAGCCCTATATATTACATTCAATCATTCACCATAGAAATGTCTTATCGAGGAATTTTTTCACCGGATTTGCTGTCTTTGGAGCCGGTCTCAGCGTCGGTCTCGTCAATCTTTGTTGTGGCATTTGCGTTGGCATTGTCGGATCCGGTGCGGCACTAGCGGATGCCGCCAACTCGGCCCTCTTTGTCAAGATTCTGATTGTGGAGATCTTCGGTTCGGCCATTGCACTGTTTGGATTGATTGTGGGCATTTATATGACTGCAAGTGCGGAAATAATAGAGTGATTATCAAGGCATCAAAGAAAACTAACTTTAATTGCAACTACATTTAATATAAAACTCTTAATTAATCATCTTCACTATCATCTGCATTGCTATCCTCCTGCTCTCCCTGGGCGTCCTGATCGTCGTCCTCCTCGTCCCAATGCTTAATTTTTTTATTGGTCATGAAATCCTCGCGCAACACATTCCATTCGGATTTCTTTTTGCTGCCGCTTGCCAAACTGGGCTCATCTTCCGAGCCATCGTCGCCGTCGTCATCCTCGTCGGAGTCTGTATGAGGTTCCTCTTTCTTGACCGCATTGTCAATGACCGCCGACTTGGCTCGCTTGCCACTCATCAGCACATCGAGGAACTTGCGTTTGTCAATGTTATTGAGCACCGCATCCTGGCGACTGTCGAGAGGACCAGCTTCAGCAAGCTGGTGCTGCAGTTCCTTCTGTTGGATACGCACCGCGTTGAAGAACTGTACGGTGCCGCGCGTTGCAACCTTACGCAGGCTGTGCTCGCGTTCCATGTCCTTATAGCTGGGCTTTACGCGTAGCTGGAGCGGCACATTCTTTCGCTGTTGTCGCGTCAACTGTGCGTCAAGTGCGGACGCCTGTGGCTTCACCTCATTCTCCTCTTGCTTTATTTCGGTGCCTTCGATCTCGAAGTCATAGTCTGGTTTCTTGGACTTTTTGCTACCCTCTGTGTTATTAGATTTGATCTTTTTTGCGCGGGATAGAACCGTCTTGTTTTGTGTCTTCGGTTTTGTTGTCTGTAGTACTTTGAGAATCGAGTTCGCCCAACCGGAGTTGCCTTCGTTGTCGCTGCCAGCGCTTTGTTGATCTTCTGAACTTTCTTCGCTGTCCGCTGGCGGTGCCTTCTTCGCCCTCTTGGCGGTCAATAAAGCCATTGTTAATTAAAGTTCTTATAAAAACTCTTTATAAACAAGTTAAATGTCGTTTAAACACGTGTGCGCAACAACGCTTCTCGGCTGTTTTGGCAGTGTTGAAAAATGTCAAAAAGTAAACATTCTTTCACATTTGGTGTTCAACCCATTGCAAAACATGGTTACACTGGCGACTGCAGTGCTGCCCACTTCTGTGAACAAAAAAAAAGCTGTTGCCATGGAAAAAACGTTGACCTGGTAACACTGGCTTCGATTGAACTGCGGTTTATCAATGATCGTTCTCTATCAGTCGTTTTCCGGGTGCCGCGTAGCCAATAGCTAGATTTATTATAACATTGTACATTTAGATTTAAAATCCAAAAATGTGATAGATTAACAAATTCTCGATGACGTGTTATTCTCAATTTTGCAAAAAAAAACCTATGACTGCATTTGTACGATGGGCTTTTGTTTAATTAATACTTTTGGGCGAAAGTTCCTCGTGCAAATGCAGTCCAAACTGGTTAACATTTATAAATTATAAGTAATATTAAAATACTTTATTGTTTCTTGAGATCTATTGTTTTATCAAATTAGGTGTTTGAAAATCTCTTCAATCTCCTGATTCGCACATTTCGCATGGAGTTTTAAGTTAACCCAGTTAGTCGCGCACTATGTGCGGTACTTGGAATCTTTCCTTTTTAAATAAACCATTTTAAATTCCTCAACTTATGTTATATTCAAAAGCCCTTTGGACGAATCAGCATTCTTGTTTGTTTTAAGGATATCTGCTTATACATAACTGCGTGTCTCGCTATCGAATGTGGAGAATTTTATACTTTCGCAGTTAGTTGCACCTTGTTTAATGATTCTTTGTTGTATTAATGTCCGATCAATAAGATGATTGTTTTCTTACCGGGAATAAATTGGCGAAGAATGTGTTAACTTTCTTACAGATCCCCACAATCATAAATAAGGATTAGATATTTTTACTATTTTTGAAAATCTGTTTCTGTTTCGTTATTAGAACTGACTTCTGCATTCTTAACTTGATATTACAAGATGACGAAGAATCTATATATTCGTCTTCATACAAGCAAATAAAGCTGATAGATAGATGATGATTTAAACTTGAAAAACAAGCTTTATAGGAAAAATTGGAACTTACCCCAGCTAATCAACTAGATAACTTAAAAAATGTCAACTAAAATTCTAGTTACTATATTAAAACTTATATTAAAAACTTGTTAAATTTGTAATGAAAACGATATTGCAATTATGTTTACATATACAATCAATATTGTAAGAATAGTTTAAAATAACAAATCTATTCGGGATTTCAATTTCATAACATACTATTTAAGTAATATATGTGATTACATATGAACTATAAGACACTCTTAATCTTTTCCAATCAAACCACATACATATATGTACGTACGAGCTTCAACAGTGAGGAGCCTTGACTTATGGGCCAATCGCGTGTTTAGAAAAAAACATTGTAATAAAAGACAGATTACAAAGCTGACACGTAATTTCGACACAATTCCACACATGCAGATAGAAAAATATAAGCATACAAAATCTAAAATAGAGAAGAAATCGAAATTTCTAGATGATGGAAATAATTTCTGGAAATCGGACCTTCTATTCACATCCGTCATCCATGATGACACAAGTCAGATATGATGATATCAACAAAAATTAAGCAATCCAACAATATGAACTTATATTTGATATTGTGGCTTAAAAACATATCCTACAAATCTGAATCAAAAATAAGAAAACATATTTTGCATGAAACGGGAATCTGATTTTAATGCGCAGCTTCTGTCCCACCCACTGGAAACTAAACCGAACCGGAGAAGAGCTACGAGTATCGGGAAATGCATATTAACGTTTAGATGTAAAATAGGTTAAGTAAAATTTGGAATTCCTTTAAGCCGGCTATCTGTTTGTACAATAGAAATAAACAATTATAGTTGAAAAACAATGCTTTATATTTTTGTAACAAGAAATTGTTTTAAGCTCTCCAACGCAATTTCAAACTTCTTTAGGCTAGTGGAAACCTGGCAATCCGGTGAATAATTTTTTAGTTGGTATATAAAAGTATCAATAAATTGCTGCGTCAGCTATAAGAAAAGTAAAATATAAATACAGGAAGTAATAGACTAGTTAATCCAGCTGTACACACCTTCAGAATTTGCTCGGCTTTCTCATGTTCAGCAAGACTCTGCAAAAGGATGGCAACAAACTTGGGCAAAAACTCCTGCAAATGGATATTCAGCGCGGGCAGAGGTATTGGTAGAATGCATACCAAGTAACAACGCAGCATCGCATTTAATAGTTCAGCACAGACTTTAGGACCTTGCAAGAGCTTTTCCGATTCCATAACAAGCATTTGGAGTATATTCTTTGCCCAGCGATAATTGGTGCACACATTCAGTGAACTACATATTTCCTGGCAGACTTCCAACTGACTGGGTTGGGTCATGTCACTTGCCAAGGCATCGCAAACTTCATTGTTACTCAAAGTGAAGTAATAGCCCAATTTTGTGATGAACTGCAGCAGACAAATGGACATTTGGGCATCGGAAGACAAGGTCACATTCTGTATAAGCCGCTCCAGCAAATCGTCGCATTTATTCCACTGCATTGGAAAAGATGGGTTAATTAGACAAATTGACATTTAAATTCGGGGGTTAATTACAGCATAGGCATCAAGATCTGTGAAGTGATCCAGGCATAGACATAGACAATTCCAAATGCAAGCTGTCGCCTCAACAGTCTCCATAGTGTACGCGGTCTGGAAAACATTGTCGTAGATGACACTATGTATATTTAGGTGCTGTGAGTCTTCTGGGTTCTGCAAGTAAAAAAAGTTAAAACTGAATTTACATTAACCCTCGACATTGGTATATCTTACAGCATGGCTGAGAATACTTGTGAAGACGCGCAAACCGAGCTGCTTATACTCCGCCTGATAACATTCGCGCACGTTTAGGCCCACCGCTAAGCTGAATGTTAGCAATTTAGTTGGAATTTGGTTCTGCTTTGAATAACATTGCTAAAAAGACAAAATATTAGTAAGCCCCGATGGAACAATTCATACTTTTAACTAACCTCTACAAATCTAACGTAGCCATGTACTGCGCCCAGCTCACGCTTCCAACAATCCTTGTGCAGCTTTCGCTCATAATAACTAAAAATATGTGTCCACTCATCAGCTCCACAAACTGAACACAATTTCTTCAGTAGCTCGCTGGCATTCTTCAGAAAATGTTCTGCGCTACTGTCCAGTTGGTATATTGTTGGCGAGGCCGTTAGTTCGCAAAGCAGTAACACGAGTTGTGCGCGCAGCTAAAAGTAATGGTAAAGTTAGCAAAATGTTTTAAAAATAAGATTTCACACACCTCTTGGTACGAGCTGTCATTGAAGAGAATTTCCTCATTGCGCTGTAAAACATCGTACAACTTGGGCAGTTCTTGTCGCAACAAATTGTGATAACTTTCGAAATGTGCCGGCAAGATTTGCACATCGTCTAAATCTTTATTCAAGGCCGGCAACATGCATAACTGCACTTGTTCACAAAGAAAAGTAAAATGTCGTTCCTTTGAATCGATGGTCATCGCTTTCAATTTAAAATTTTAACAATTTCAAATCAGATTTAGCTAAACAAACCTAATGCAATTTGTATCGATGCTTAAGGTACTATTTGCAATAGCTTCGTATCGATACTGTAAACACTTTTCTGTACTCATATAAGTATCGATCAAAGTCAGCTGTTTGCTAGAGTGACCTTTTGTGCCGCAGAAAATATTTTGGTCCCTCTTATTTATTGTCTGCACCAAGTTTTTCTTTTAGCTGAAAACATTGACATAAATCCTTATAATTGTGTATTAAAAGTAGCCGAAACTGAACAATGCTCAAGCTTAAGCTCGCAGCCTTAGGACACCCAACTCCTAGCGATGTGGCATTGACCAGTAAGTTCTATGTGCGATTTCCAAATCTGTCGCAAAATACAATTGCATTTTTATTTTACTCGAATATAGATCGAAAAGAGTTTGCAAGTACCGTACTTTGGCTGGAAGATCAAAAAATTCGCCACTATGTTATAGAGGACCGTGATAAGTTGAGACTGTTAGATAATATGCAGGAATGGGAAGTGGCCTACAAGCAATATTGCACAGACCTGCGTATGCCACCCTTGGAAATGCAATCGGAACAATTAAATTGGTTGCTGGGTTATGCGATTCGCCTCGAGTTTCTTGACGACCCTATGCAATATCAGTCGATTAATGGGCAAGAGGCGGGAGAGCCAAAGAACAATGGAATACACACAGGGAGCCAAAAGATACAAACTATTTTTGACGGCAAAATAAATGGTGAGCTGGCGAATAAGAAACCATTCTATTGCACGTAATAATATTGTAATTATTTGAGCAGTTCAAGATAAGGAATTCATTGCGGGCATACGAACGTTGGCTGCAAAGCTAAATGTACCTCATCATCCCAATCATTTATTTCAACTGGAAGCCATAGCCCGTATTGTTCACGAACGCGTTGGGCCGGCATCCAAGAACCGCAAGCCAATCGACGGAAAACCATTTCCCTTCGACAAGGGCAACGATGTCGTTTCAGCCGATGATCCGAACCTAGATTATCCCATGCGTATCCTTCGACTGCTGCAAATACAAAGCCTTCGCCAGCTGCAGACACATATTAATGAAACGATTGTTGCCGTCCAGAATCTAACGGCCAATCCAAAGACTGACACCAAACTGGGGAAAGTGGGACGCTGAACGGGATGCCGAATACGAACATACATACTGTTTTTTTATAATTGTAAATGAACAATCTTAATTAACTTATACATGTTTATGAAATCAATTGATTCAGCGCTTAAAGAAAACATGATCTCGTGTGGGTTTCGTCTCTTTGATTGGTTCTGCCTTCGCCTTTAGAAAATTCGCATCTACCATGCGTGCAATGCCCAAAAAACCGGCAACTGTTTGGGAACAAGTTAAATAAAAAGATCCGAATTTGGTTTTCGCAGTTTACCAACCTGCTGCAATGCTTTGCATTGTGTATTTCTCGAGTGGTGATTTTCGACGCTTGGCTTGCGCCAGCACAAAAGCCCCTATTCCCATCATACCAAATCCGCTTATTAGCCGACAGGCAATGCAGTCAGCTGACTCGGATACATTTTCTCGGTACCATGCGGCAAGTCTGCCAATCATTTTTCCTAGTGTTATAATTTTGTTAATATAGAACAATATTTTCAAGTTTTTTTCTGTATATTGTAAAATATTGAAACGTTCTGAATTTGTTTGTTCAGTTGTTTCGATTAACGTTATTTACTGAGACTTAGAGATGAGCAACTTTTATTATACTGTGATATCGCAGCAATTTCAAAATCACGTCTGACTGCTTTGTCTGTTAGGAAAGCAACAGGTAATTTAAAACGTAGTAGTTAAAAATATTTTTTTGCGCAATAGCAAAACTATCACCGATAAAGAGAAACACTTAGTTTAGTAGATGATCTCAAAAAATCGACACCCTGTGAAAAGAAATTACAACTTTATAATTATCGACAAATTTACTGTCGATGTTGTTGTTCTTTCTTGTTTAAGGTTGTAATAGCAAATTATCGTCAAACCACCACTTCTATGGACCATAATTGCCGACCGCCACACTCTGCAGTGAAGCAAACGCAGAGCAAAAATACAAACACGAGTGGAAAAAATCTGTAATTTAAATGTTTCAAGTTGCCAATTAACACTTACTCTAATTGAAAAAGTGTAAGTTATGCCAATTAAACTAAGCTAAGTTTTAAGCATAAGCATTATGTAAAAGCAAAGGTAAAAACATCTGAAAATTGATGCCGAAAATGAAAGAAAAATTGCCGACGCGACAACGCTACACACACATGCAGACGGTCACACAAGAGACACACACGTATATAATACTAGCTTGCAAATGGCGGATGGTCCCAACAGCGAAAACTGCATACATGAACATAAAGTGTGTTCGTGTGTGAGTGTAGTTAAAGGCAGAAATACTGCTCTGTGATTTCGATGTGAAAATGTTGTAAAATTGTTGACGTTGCATGAAGTTGGAAGTGTGGTAGAAAAAAAGCAACGGTAATTGCATAAAGTAAAATCAGGTCTCTCAGGTGCGTTCGTATGTGTTTGCAGTGGTAATGCATTTGGTGTTTTTTGCGCGACAGCAAGAACAATAGCAGCACTGGACGACGGCGGCAGCGACGCCCTTTTGTCTTAAGCTTTGCGTACGTCGCCCTTTTGCATGGATCGCTCACTCCCGATACTGATGAAACCATCACTTATGTTTGTATGTGTGAGTGTGTGCGTATGTATGTGTTAATATGTATTTATGTATGCGTATGCATGTGTTGGTGGTGGTTGGCTGTGCTCCACATCCATCAGACGAAAGACGAAGACGAAGACAAACAGCCGCACACAGAAAATCGGGTTTAGGTCACTTGGCAGGCATGTATTCCTCGCACACATTTTCAAAATGTTTTTTGTGCCAGTCTCGCCAATTAGGTGCTTAATAAGCCACGTATAGCATATTTCTTATAATACTTTCACTGGTTCTTAATGAATTAAATGCCATTAAACAGCAAAATAATAGTGAAACCCAAATAAAAATGTTTTTTTTTTATTGCGGTCCAATTATTTGATTTGCCAAGAACTTGTGTGGCGCTGTCTGTCCGATTGCCCCCCGGTCATATGTATGTACTATGTATATATTTATCATTGTGTTCTAGCTTGTGCCCTGCCTTTGTTGCGATTTTATCAAACAAGAAATAAACATAATTGGTGTGCTGGCCTCTATTTGTTGCGCTCGCTCTGAGAATGTTTGTATTTATGTGTGTGTGTGTGCTTTTGTTTCGGGACTTTCTTTTGACATTTACACATTGCTGGCGGCGGCAGACACGCGTCCTCTCCCTCTTTCCTTCCGCTTATAATGTAGCCTTGCAGCTCTCACTTGAGCGCTTATCAAACACATACGCGCACACATACATGTACATATGTATGTAGAGCAGATAGAGTGCATTCTATGTGAGAAGTCAAACAAAAGCTTTGAAACAATGAATGTAGTCTTCATTCATGTGATAAGTTTTAAAGTCGATTCTCGCTAATAATTCTATTGATAAGAACAACAGCGGCTCGTGCACGTCAGCAATCAATAATCATTAAAAGACGTCAATATTGTAGTTTGTATTTTTACAGTGAAATACTCAGTGAGTCATTGCTAAAGATGAGATTACGTACTGATTTCGAGTGACCCATCAAAACGAAAACCTAGAAAACAATCAAGCAGCCAGTGCCGCTGACTTAGTGGCGAACTTGATGCTCCCACGCAACACTCTTTAAATCGCACGCTCTCTTTATTTGCGGCACACTCAAAAAAAAAATACATTGCATGTTGCATAAACATAAATAAAAAAGTATCTCAGAGAACTTTCTAAAATTAACACTTGCCTGCTGCGGCCTGACTATCAAAAATAGCAGGAGCAAAATTGCATTTATGAATAACATAAAACAAAGACATGTAAAAGCAAGAGACAGAAAAACATTGAATGTTTTTGTGTGCCACTCTAGTTTGAGAGAAAAGGGGGGAGAGAGAGAGAGAGAGAGTAGTGAGCACTTGCACCGTTACCGTTACAGCAATTTAGTGTGAGTGAGAAATTCCATATGGGCAGCAGCGGTTGAGGCAGCTTTTCCAACTAAATGAACAACAACAATAAGAAAATTGGGGCAAATTTGCAGTTGACGCAGCATGTAACCAGGGCAGCAGTAAATTTAGCGAACGACTCAGCCATAAACATAATTGTTTGTGCACACACACTCACACTGACGAAGATGCTACAGTTGTAGATATTGGTATAGTCTGGCCGATAATCATAATTGCTTTAATTGTGCCAGCAGCCGTGGCCGCAACTACTTTTTGACTTTTACACATACGTTCACATACGTAGACACATCCATAAAACCGATTACATACACACACACTCACACACAATTAAGCACATTCCGAAGCGGCGTTCTTCCGGTTGATGACCTTTACCGGCTTTTATTTGTAGTTTTCTTCTTAACTGCCGCTGTCGGACGTTCGCTAAGATGCCGCTATTGAAGTGAAGTGTAGTAGCTAAAAAGAGGAGCCCACATCTAGCGCTGTCTGGCTGAGTGTTTTATGTTATATTTAGCACAGCGCCGTTAAATATTTACGCCCGAAAAATTCATTAATTCGAGCTTCGTCATGTCGACGTCACCGTTGCCACCAGCTTGTGCTTTTGCCATCTATATTTCTGAGAAAAAATCTTTATCTGGTCACACAATCGATAGGGTAGTATTGTGTCATAAAATTACCGAGAATTTATATTGATACAGCAAATGACTTTGTTAGAAATAAAATAAAAAGTGAAGAAAATGCGGGACACATGTTAATAATTTTTAGATGTTTATTAAATTAAATAGGCACGTATATACATGCATATTTACTTATGCACAGAAATATATCGTTAAATTTTGTAAATATATCGTTAAAGAAGAGAAAACATACCAGCACGAAAAAAAAATGTCATTTATTCAAGCCAGTTGTCGTACTGGTGCGCGAGTGACTGAGAGCATTAACCTTGAATTGAATTCGCAATTTGTGAATTCTTCGACGAGCGCCAACAAAAAGCAGCACCAGCAACAGCAGATATAACAACAGCAAACAGCTCGCAGAGCCCACTTCACTTGAAATTTCAAGTTCTAACTGTATGCGGCAGTGTGTTGCTGGTGTTAGTGAGAGAGACGAGAGTGAGAGCCGGTGCAAAAGAGAGCAACAAACTGAGTTGAGTTACTTTGAGCTGAGCTGAGCTTTAGCGTTTTCGTCGTTGCCAGCCGCTACCTTGTGTCATTCGCTTTGTGTCCGGTTAGCGCTCTGTACAAGAATCGACACGTTCAACTGCTGTCTCGTAAAGGAAAAAAACATAAAAGAAGATCCCACAAGTTCTGCGTTAGTGAGTGCCATAAAATATTTGCATACGTGTTCGTCAGAAAGTGATGTTCTACGAGTATTTTTGTATATCCGTATATGGGAATTTCCTTTTACACTTTAATTGGATTTTTACCTATGTTGGCAAATAAAAGCATTAATAAACTAAAACTTTCTACATATTGCCATAAAAGTTAATAGTTTTTGTTAATTCGTTTTGAAGCTAGGCTTAGGCAATCGATAGAATAAACAGATGAAAACTTATCGATGCCTGTAATCGATCCTTGCAACTCTGTTTACATTACACACACATACATTAACAAGCACAGTTGAAAAGCAGTTGTGGCTTAAGTTGTTATCTGACTTACGAAACGAAAGTGTAATAAACAAGACGACAATAAACAAGACGATACCAACAAGTTCATTTATATTTACAACACGTCAAACAACAATAACGATAATCATTGTATTTTTAGTACCATTCACCGGCCGGCAACTGATAAGCACGTATCGCCATGCTCTCTTTCTCTCTCACTCATGCGCACGCATGTGCACTACATTAACGTTTCAAGTGAATAACAATTATAATTGATTTGATTGTTGTGTCGTTGATCTCGCTTTATGTTTAATATGAAATGTGAAATATTTCCAAAGAGGAAAACAGAATGAACGGTCACTAATTGCAAAGTTACACGTCATCGGTAATTCCAAAAAGAACAAAGAACACAACTTGTTGAGAGAGCTGCCGGAGCTGATAAAGTGCACCGCAAAAAAACCGAAACTGAGCACAAAATTTGTATAAACTGTTGCCGTGTGGGCAGATTTTTTGGCTTCACAATTAGCTGATAGACGTGAGCTGAGAGACATCGGAGACGACCGACTTGATGTCGATTTGGTTGAGTCACCTTTGATAATTTATTTAGGTGTTCACGGTAGTCAATTTGACAAGATACTATTTATTGTATTGTTATATATTTGTTTACTGCAAGCGCATTTATGTATGCAGTTTATGCCCTCTTCGAATTAACATACAACGAAGAATATAAATAATTTTCCATTATCTGCAATACATGATGTATGCACAACTAACTCTTCTGATATTAACCTATTCAAATTTTTCTATTTCAGTAGCCCAGATAAAGAGAAGGATTAATATCGAGTGCCGTCGGCAAAGTATGCAAATATGGACTTCCACATACTGATTGTTATTGGTTGTGTGTTCAGCGCGTCGCTGTTGTCTTTCCTGTTCATCAACAAGATCTTTAGACGCAAGACTTTCGAGGAGGTGGTGGCAGAGAAACGGGCACTCACTGCCAATTTGTATGCTCAAAACAAAAGTGGGGGAAATGCGGCACAGCGTAAGCCTAAAAAGAAGGAGCTGAAGCGCGAAAAGAAGCAGCGTCAGCGAGAACAGCAGAAGGACATTGCAAGCAACAATGAACAAGATGAACAAGAGGACTTTTCAGATGGTCATTCTGAGGAGCAAGGGTCTGTTGGTCAAGAGGAAGAAACAGTGCAGCCTGGCTTATCGAAACAGCATGTGGAATTCGATCCAGATCCAGAGGTTTTGCAAGAGCCCCCGCAGCAGCAGCGTAGATCAAGTAACTCTGAAAAGGAGAACCAATCTAATAATAACAATATCAACAACAATGGCAAGAAAGGCAAAAAGGATAAACGCAATGGATCTGGCCCCAAGGCAGCTGCCGGAATCCTTGTTAACAAGAACGAGCCTGTTGCCGTTAGACAAACTCCCGTGGAGGAGACTCCATCATTGAACAATTTCGAATTTCGTGCTCCCAAGGATGTGGTTGAGCTAAAGAAACAGGAGCAGAAGGAGCGCAAAGAGGACAGCAGCAGCAACAGCAAGCAGCAGTCGCAGAAGAAGAATAGTGGCGGTGCTAAAAAGGAGAAACCCGCTGCTACCGTTGCTCTTATCAGTGCAGCAATGGAACAGCCTGTTGAAGTGCCTCATGTCCCGCTAAAGCAACAGATTATCAAGCAACAACCGAGCGGCTCACCCAAGTTGCAAAACAACAAGACCAAACAACAGCAGCAACTGAATAAGAAACAGAAGGAGACAACTCTAGTCGCCAAGGATCTCATCCAGGCACTCGACAAGCTTGCCGAGCATCAGACCATCGGTGTTTCGGCATTGATGAATGTCTTCTCTCGTGCCGAACTGAATCGTTCTGAGATACAAATACTCATTGATTACCTGTTGAATAAGCAGCAAGATATGCCAGCCAATCATGGTGATTGGTCGGATGATATTTGCCAGAAACTGAAGCGTCAACTGGAGGAGAAGGAAAAACTGCTGGCCGAAGAGCAGGAAGCATCGAGTGGCATTCAAGCTAAATTGCGTGAATTACGTCATGAGATTAATACAGAACGCGCCCAGATACAAAGTCGCAGTCAGGCTTTTAATGAGAAGCTCCAGGGCAAGGATCAAGAGTTGGCTGCACTTAATCAGGAATTGGCTAATGCCAATGACAAGCTGGCACTGGAGCGTCAGCAGTTCCAGGCGAAACTTCAGCGCGAGAAGCAAGCCAGCTCCCAGGACTTGCTGGGCCAACTGCAACGTTTGCAGCAGGATCTTGCACACAAGGACAAGGTCATCGCTGATATGAACGGTTTTGTGAATGCTGAGGCTCAGCAAAAGAATGACCTTATGCAGCAATTGCTTGCATTAGAGCAGCAGCGCGATGAGCTTGAGCAGCGCCTTAATAACAGTGTTTTCGAGTTGGAGCAGCGCAAGCAACTAGAAACAGAAAACGCTGAATTGCAAGCGGAGCTGCGTAATCTAAATAATGCTCTAGAATCGGCGAAGTCCGATCTGACCAAGTCAGAGGCTGATCTGACGCGCGTCCTTAACACAGAATTGCAAGAACTGCGTCAAAAGACGATCGCTCTGGAAGCCAGCAATGCTTCCCTGAGCCAGCAGCTCAACGAGGCCAACAATCAGATTTTGGTCGCTGGCACGCAGCAAGCAGAGCAGGCACAGGCTCAGTCGGAGACGCTGACTGCTCTCCAAGCAGAGCTGCGCACACTCAACGATGCCCAGGCTACGCAACAGCAGCAAAATAATACCCTGCAGTCGCAGTTAAAGGAAGTGCAACAAAATGCCGAGCAGTTGCAAAACAAGGAGAAACAGCTGCAGCAGGAGTTGCAGGAGCAGCGCGAGAAGAATAATGTAAGTAGCTCGAATAGAAGCAGCGAGGTGATTGCTCATACTGAGGGGATATTGGTAAATTAGCGATACTGCAAAGAAACCCAGACACATTCTAATATACGTCCATCCCAAGTCATTGTACTATATATATTTGTTCATTAATGTGCGTGTTTCATCTTTATTTGTTATTGGTTTGCAACTTTAGTTATAATTAGTAATCTTGTTATATGTTTGTAACATGTTCGTTAATAATGTTTTCCCCTTTTCCGCGTAACTTGCAAATTACTAATTGGCTGCGTATTTGTGTTTCGTCAGGACGTTCGTATGAAAAATTGGAAGTTGATTGAAGCGTTGCAAAATGCCGAAGCAACCGCTAGAATAACAACAACAACCACAACATCAAAAGCAAAGACGAAAACAAATATGTCGCAAAGCTTAGGCGTAAGTGCTTGCTCCTTAAACTTCCTCATAATTTATTATTATCCTGCATTATTTCGAAATATCATCGTATTCAGCCGTAGCGACTCGCAGTAACTATTAGCTTGCCAAGATAGAATACACGAATGTATCCAATCCTCAACTGAAATATTGTTTTTATTCTTCAGGAGCAACACAAACAGCTGGAGGAGCAACAGAAGCAGCATAAGGCCGCCACCGAAGCCGCTGCAAATGGCGCCGGAGCCGCAGCATCCAGCTCGATAAAGGCCGAACAGCAGCGTATACGAGAACTATACCAGCGTTTATATCCGGCTGCTGTGAAGGCGCACGCGGCAACCGCACTGAACGCCTCCTTTGATGAGTGGCTAGAGCAGGTGCTTGCCACGCACATCAAGCAACAGCAGCAGCAGGCAACGCAGAACAGCAGTAATCATAAGTCCACACAATCAAACAACAGCAGCAGCGACAGCAGTAGCAGTTCAGGCAGCGGCGATCACAACAACACCCATAACAATATTAGTAGCAATAGTAGTAATTCGAATAGCAAATCCTCCTTCGCAAGTGCTGCCGAGCAGCAGGAGCTGCACACACAGAACCTACAGCTGCGCAAACGCAATGATGAGCTCACGCAGCTTGTCACAAAGACGGTAAGCTGGAAAAAACATAAAGAGAAGGCGGAGAATACTCATTATTAAATGTTTGTTTATTTCTGTGTCTGCAGAGCAACACTCTGGTTGACTTAGAGCAGCGAGCCCGTGAACAGGACGAGCATTGGCGCGGCATTGTTAGCCAAAAAGAGGAGCTCATAAGCAAGCTGCAGCAGCATGCCTCGAATGGTGAACAGGTGAGTGCGATGAACAAAGCACTCTGCAATAGTAGAAAATCTTAATATAATAATTTTTGATTTTTTTTAGGACATTTAATGTCGCCGGGACACACTCGTTGCCCCCAATAAACAGTAGAACCACAACGATAATTGACAACCATCTGAGCGTTTGTCGAACTTCCACAAAAACCGCAACAACCACAACTGCAACAAGAATTCTAACAATCTATTAAGTTTAAAGTTTAATATTAAAAATATTTGAGATGGAAAGGAGTAAAACAAAAACGCAAAAAAAAAAACAAAATTAAACAAAAAACGAGCCCAACAACAGCAACATTTAACATTTTAAAGTAGAAAACAAGAAAAACCGGAGAAAAATAAGTAATGCTTTAAAAAATAATTATATATACATAACTAAAAAGAAAAGAAAAAAAAAAAAAAAAAAAAAACAACTACAATAAAAAGAAAAACGCAAATAAAACTTGTGCAATGTTGAACATTTAAATGTGAAGCGAAAGTAAAGTAAAATAAACTATTCTAAATGAGCATGGCCAGCGGCTATAACCACGCCCACAACCGTACATACACACAGCACACACATACATGGCTGCTGTTGCAAATACATATACACACACATACATAAATAATTTGTTTGTAATTTTGATTATTTATATACATACTTATATACAATATTATGCTATATTATTTGTGTTTAACCTGCATTTAACCACTCAAAAAGTGCGCGCTTCTAATTTTTTGTATATGTTTTATTATGTTAAATACTGAATTAAAACAAAAAGAGAAAGAGCATACTTTGAAAGCACAATCGTCAAATAAAAGATCGTAAACTAATACAACAATAAATGGTTGTTTTGACGACAGTCGGTCAATTTGAAGATCGGTAATCAAGCGTAATTTCCGTTCCATTCAGTTCGTTTTCGTCGACTTTGTTTTTCCGTTCGTTAGCAAAATGTGTTTGTGCACCGTGTTCCGTTAGTTTGATTTCTTTTGAGTTTGTAATGAAAGCGCAAAGTATGGCAAATAATGCTGCAGCAGTTAATATGTTAGTAGAGCAAATGGTTAGCCCACAACAGCAACATTTAATTAAGCGTATGATAAATAAATACAAATTAAACAAAACCAACTATTTTTATATACATATAAAGAGAAACTGAAGAAAGAAAGAAGAGAAATGTAATCGAGAGGAAACAAAACCACTACATTTATCTCATAAGAAAGGCAAATATAACAAACATTGCAATTGTTGTGCGAATTAGAAACTGAAGATGGAGCATGTGAAGGGAGGAGATGAAAGCGCAGTAGTAATTAATGTCAATACTTGTTGCATTGATGAATAATGAAACCATGAAAGTTAAATTAGGCAAAAACAAATTGAATATACACAAAACAAAACCAGAATAGAAGAGATAAAAAACAAACCGAAACAGGTCGCAAAGACAGCGTTGTTACCGATTAACACTACACGCTAGCGTATCGCATTATAACAATTTATGATGTATAAATTATGCTAAACGAGAATTAAATACACACACACATATAAGAAAAAGATTGACGGCATTTTGTATTTCTATTTGGATTTTTACTTATTGAATTCGTATAAATACTGGTACATATAATCAACACACACGTCTATATCTAATCTGATCTCTAACTGACATTATGAAAACTGTTTGTACTCAGCGCTTGGGCGCTATTTGTAAATTCTGTAGAGGTATAACCATATGAAAGGGATACTGCAGGAGCTCAACACACGACGGACGCTTTTTCGGATTCAGTTGTAGGCAATTCTTGACCATCTGCATGGGATGAAGAGAATTTTTTACATAGTCACAGCGGTTTAATGTATTGTTGACATAGATACTTACATGGGCAAGCATCAGGGGATAGTAAATTGGTAACGCTGGATACTCAATACTTGAGCCGGGATTAGCAATCGCATTCATCTTGGCATTGATATTGCGAATGTGTCCAAATGGCGTCTTTTGATACAGCAATAAGTATAGAATGCAGCCCAATGACCAAACATCTGATTTTGTCGATATCTTTATTTTGGGCTGATTTCCGCCACGCATTGGACTTGATCCGGTTGAGATATCCGTAAGTGCCTCCGGACTGATATAGTTGAATGTGCCTGCCTGCGAGAATTTGATGATGCTCGTCGAGTCCACAGCCATGTTGCTGGCAATGCCGAAATCGATCAGTTTAAGTCGGCCATTGACCATCAGGAAGTTTGCCGGCTTTAGGTCGGAGTGTATGACATTGTTCTGATGTATATAATTGACTGCCTGCAGCATTTGGTAGAGTATGTTCATCAGGTTATAGAGCGGCAGATTTGTGGTAAAGCCCTGCAGGATCTTGTTCAGATCACAGTCACCCTTTTCCATGACCATGTACAGCTTGGACTCCTCCCGCAGCAGTTGACTGTGTGCAAAATAAAAATTATAAGTATGTTATACAATATCTTGGTGAATGGGCAAAGGTTCACATTTATAGATAAACTTATACTTACTAGTCGAATAGGGATACAACACAGATATTGCCTTGGAGCTTCTCAAGCAGCTTAGTCTCGTTTAGGTAACCCTGAACCACAAGTGGGTCGGCCTGAAGATCGACAACTTTGAGTGCAAATTCCTGGCCCGTATCTTTGCGGCGTGCCAAATAGACCGAACTAGAGCCACCGCAACCAAGCTTCTTAACCATGACATACTCGTAATTCTTGATTTTCAGCACATTGGAATTTGATTTGGTAGCGATTGTGTCAGGCTTTTCGGGAGCAGGCTTAGCCACTAATACGGGTATCTCAGGTATGACTGGAGGCTCCGTTTGTTCGGCATGAGAGAAAGCACCTTCTAGGGATTTTTTGGATTTGCCACATGATGATTTTTCTTTCGAATGTGACGGTGGAGCTGGTGTATCAGGACTTTCACTTATAGTGTCGCATAGTGAAAATGTGAGACTGTCACTGGTGAAAGGTGCAGCACGGCTTACGGTCATGGGCGTTTGAAATAGCACCTTTTGGGAGCGAAATTCGTTGTCCACTTCAGATCGAGTCTTTTGTGTAGTTTGTGTGCGTGCACCATGCTTGATTCCAATGCTACGCACCTGTGGCGTCACGAATTCCGCGTCGGGCTTAGCATGGGATTTGGCAGTAGCTGCTGGTGCTGTTCGCATTGGAGTTTGGTTATCCACTGCCATACGTTGCTCAGCAATCGTTTGCAGAGTCGATGGCGGAGCCTTTTTTGCCGGTGCCACTTGTTGCTGCTCCACTTGCAAATGCGTTGAGATATTGTTGCTGCTACAGTTGATGCCCATATTACCAAAGCGACCCAGAAACGATAAGTTCGAGTCATTGGCCCTTAGTGGGGCAGCCCCTCGGAAGTGCTCACTGGTGGTGCTGCCTGTCAGCTCGTGCAGAGGACTCATTACAAAGGAATCGTTTAAAATTGCGCAGTTCAAATTAAGGTTACTTCTGTTATCCTCATCTTCGCTATCCGAATCCAGCATGGTCATCTCTGAGCGCCGTCTGGGCCTGCAGATAGCAATAATATGAGCTGCGACGAAACCGCACCAAGGCAGCACACTTACAGCATAGTGTAGGCGGGTCCAGGCGAGTATCCGTTTTCATTCTTCTTCTGAGTCTGTTGGCCCACATTCTCCTTATTTGCATTTTCACTGTAATTAGGAATCGAGCTATCGATCGAAAATATACGCTCTGATCAAAAGCAAACTTACGTTGTTATTTCCAATTTTTTAGCTCCGTTTCTAATCGCGTTCTTCGCTTTCTGCGGCTTACAGGGTGTAATGCTGTATTCATCATCCGAGTCTGTGCCAAATGCTAACAAATCTTTGACTCGGCGCGGCGCAGGCGTAGTCATTTAGTCCGTGATATTTTTTTTACTTTGGTTTTGTATTGTTTATATATTTTTTAGTTTAAGAATACTGTACTGCAATTCAAATTGAAAAAGCGCAAAAACCAATTGTTTTTTATTTTTCGAGCAGGGCAGCATTCCACTTATCGATAAACTAAACCCTTATTTTATAAATTCGATAACAAAAATTGCATATATTTATCGAGTAAACATACTCGTGCCATGAGTCTGGCAACGCTGCGCCCGTGTCATTCCTAAGCGCACCGACAACAAACAACAAACAAAGCAAGTTTTTTTTTGGATGCAGAGGTGTTGCGCATTTCAAATCAAAAAGATAGACATACGAAATATATAAAATTATAGAAAATGGACACCGAGGCAGCAAGCGCAGCTGTACACCCTGGTGGAACACCAAATCGCGACACAGATGAATTACTCGATCCAGTGCTTTTCTCGGACAACAACGACTCATTCAAGTTGAAAACTGTGCCTGCATTTAGGTGCGTATAAGTGTATATGTTGGCTACATACTCTGCTGATTCTATCAGCAGCACAACGCAATTACCAGCAAATAATATTCGCTTATTTGTTTCGATTCTAGTATACATTTGCTTATCTCGACAATTATTTCGCTTGTGGGCATTATTCTCGCCGCGTCCTGGCCGCAAAATAAGCATTGCGATGCCTACTTCATAATGCTCTACTTACGCGCCACTTTTTGGGTCATCACCTTTGTGAGTATATGAGGCGATTGTCATGATTCATTCATTAATTACTGACCTATGCCAAATGGCTGGACAGATCTTCGACCACTTTGTGAAGAAGCAGCACGATAATTTACGCATGAATGGCTATCACGAGTTCCATCGGGAGACGAACATGCAAAAGGGCATTCCCCTACAGATTGTCTCGCTGTGGAACTCAACGCTGCTGGCCGTCCAGGCGCTGATTCAGCATTACTATGGCGATCAGTTCCTGGCACATTGCCTTGCAACCGGCTGGCTAACGCCCATTAGCTATGTGACCACATTCAATGTTGCCGAGAGCCTGGTACTCGTTGTTACTCATGGGTGTTACATTGGTAAGTTCATTCTCAGAGATTTTATCAAAACAGTTGTAATTTATTTATTGTGCAGATAAGGTACGTAAATTCAATAAGGCTAAGCTGGCACCCGATGTCTTGCGTGGTGACGATCGTGCTGGCGGCTCGCTGGGCCTCATGCAACCTGGTGGGGACACAGCCGAGCTGCTCGAGAAACAGGCTGATCTGATTGCCTATCTGCGAGATCACACGCAAAAGCTTAACCAGAAGCTGCACCAAATGCAGACGAATGTTCGTCCAGTGAGTGTGCCACGAATTCCTTAAGTGCAACGAATTAATTGGTTATTTGACAAGCAATACGTATTACGTCAATGCCCGCACCGAAAACAAACACTATAAATTGTATATACTTATATAACATGATTTCTTTAATTCACGTATTATTTTGTTTTTGCTGTGCGGCGAAGAAATATTCTTCATTCATTATAATCGTTGATACACCATCGCATGGTTGTAAGATTATAAATTATCAACTGTAAATAGAGCATAAAACGATGTAGACTTCTTACAGAAACCCTGTATAAAACGAAATTATAAATACAAGGGAACATTATTAAAAAAAAGACTTAAGAACTAAGTCAACTTCAATTTGCAAATGTACAATATGTTTTGACTGATCATATGGCTGTGAAGGAATAAGTCCTAATGCTTAATTATCAAGACTCAATATTTCTAGCGGTATTTCAAGTACTTCCATCGAGTTATCTTTTGACGACGTTACAATCTGTAAGTATAGAAAATGTTATGATCATATTATCGTAGCATATATCTGTACTGCTTTTAACTCTCACCTTATCGCCAACGATAGCCAAGGCCAGCACCAGACGACCGGGTCCACTAAAACGTCCCAATCGTGTTCCATTTTCCTTGTTTAGCACATAGATGAAGCCATCGTAGCAGCCAATCAGCAAATATCTGTCCCGATATGTGGCCATTGCGACAGCTCCATTGCCGCAGCTCAACGTGTTGATCAATGCACCACTCTAAAGAAAAATCAACAGGGTATTCTAAAGGAGAAGCCTTGCATAGTGTGTGATATAACCGACTTACTGAAAACTCAAATTTGAACACCTCGTTCTTTTGCGTGCCACAAAAGACATGACCATCGTCCAGTAGTAGACTGTACACGTTCAGACCCTCCGGCACACTCAGGCGACGTAATAGCAGTCCGGTGGCCGCATCGTGCAGTAACACAAAGTTTCCCTTGCAGCCCAACATAATGATCTTGCGGGCACCCTCCTTGGTCGCTTTGATAGCGATAATTGACTGTCCTGTCTTTAGCAGCGGCATGTCCATCACTTTGTTGGCCTGCAATAGAAGAAGGGAAAATTTCAGTTAGTTGCCGATTGACATGGTTTTTTCACGATTTCTAGATCTCTCTTTAGATTGTTAGTTTTTTTTTTGGGATTAAGTGCTTTATAGGTAAGTTCTGCACCAATATTTATTATGGAAATACGAACATTTAATTATTGTTCTTCAAAAATAAATTTCTTCTGATGCTTGATATTTAAATAAAAAAAAAACTGTATAAGCAAGCAGCAAAAAAAGGACTTCACAATTATCCTTGTTCCTTGGAGATGCGGGGCATCGATCCCCGTACCTCTCACATGCTAAGCGAGCGCTCTACCATCTGAGCTACATCCCCGTGGTGAATACCCTGCACTTTTTGGCCTTCTTAGGTATGCGTTTTACCTGACAATACGAAAAGGTACTGTGAGAAGTGTGAGTAGCATAGTAATTGGCTTTATTGTCATTTTCAATGTGCATTGTCATCAAAATCAAAGTAAATCGAAAGCGTCTGTACATTTACTTATAAATGAAAATAAATGTATAGGTAGGCTGAATGCCAGAGAGCTTTAAAGTCGATTATAAATAGATTGGTTGCTGAAAACTATTTATATACTATACAATAAATATATATGTATGTATGCGCTTGTTAGTGTACGTTTCATGCGAGCTTGTTATCTACAATAATTTATTGATAAGACAATGGCTAATACTTTGAATATACTCGTACATATATATTATTTATAAAGACTACTTCACTTATAAAAGTGATATAAAATATCATATTAAGTACCAAAAAGCATGGAAATCATGGCGTATAAACAAAGTAATTATTTCTTTTCGAATATTTATATTAATTTTTAAAATACTCATTACACGTATTACTATAAAAGGTATTTCAACCACTAGTTCCATCAATATTCTTAGTTTTCTGCATTATTATTATTATTTTGAGCAATATTTGGGAAGTTCAATAAGAAAATATATATTAAATTTCGAAAATCTAACAAATGAGAGCATGTTTGCCGGTTTGATTCCCTTTCGGTTCGGTGTCTGATGATATGTACTACATTTTGGAAGTATAATTAAAACAAAGATAAGCCAAATAAGCCTACCTGACATGGAGTAATAAATAATAAAAAAATCAGTTAACTTTCCATATAAATTCGCTGCATATTAAAGATAACTGCTGAAAGGTTATGTTCATAAATAAACGTGTAATCGTTAAATTTCGAGTTGGTGGATAAATAAGAAAATCGTTGAAAAAGCCACAAGGAAAAACTAGCCACTCCCTTGTGGAAAAATTGCAGAAAATGCTAGAAATCTGTATGGCACAGAAGTGCAACTAAATACGGGAGAAGTGAACGTTTCTCTGTCCATATCCCTATCTGCCGAAAACCTCTTTCCGCACTTCAAACAAAAAGACCATGGAATGAAGTAAAACTATAAAAATTAAAAAACAAAAAGGAAGACTGCAATTTGCATATACATTCACTATGTACGAGTGTGGGTGCATGTATGTACCGTTATGACTCGAGCCATTAGCAAGATGGCGTCGCATGCAATGGGCAAGTTAAAAGCACAAATAAATACGAGGCAACTTCCCTGCTCCCATGTCGCCCCCCAACTTGTGCTCGTCGTTGGCTTTGTTTATTTAGTGGTTGCAAGTTGCGCCTGCCACACCCACACGGCGCACGAGGACGTATGCAATTTGCTGCTGCGTCGGATGATGCTGCTACAACACAACAGCAGCAACAGTAACAACACAAAAAGCGTAACAGTTACATGTGCGTGTGGGTGTGTGTGTGTCTGTGGCACATAAATGTATACAGGCATCGGGGCCGGCAAATAACCAACCCGATTCGTTAGACTCGGCCAATGAGAAGACGTTGCGACGTTGCCATACAAACACACACATACGCACACAGGCAGGCGGCGTCATATTCCAGAGACACAACACAACAAAACAGGAGCCAACCAGCAAGAAAGCAGCGGCAGCGGCAGCAGCAGCAGCAGCCACCCACAATAACAACAACAGCTGAGTAGCAGCAGCAGGAGGACGACGACCGAGAACAACAAAAACAGCAACAGGCACGAAGACGCATTCCAATTGCAACGCCTTGGAAAGCTGCCTGCAATAAGCGAATGCCGAGAGAGCAAGAGCTAAAGAGAGAGAGAGAGAGCGCGCACGGCTGAGCCAGTGAGAGTGTGGGAGAGCGTACGAGCGAGCGAGCGAGTGAGTGAAGTTACTACATGCACATAGTTTGTATTTTATTTAAAATTGTTTTGAGTAAATAGCATATAAACATTTTATTTGCCACTGCCAAATTACCGAAGCCGACGCCGACGCCGGCGCGTCGTAACGAATGAGCGCAAGAAACAGCGCAGGCTGCAGCAGCGACAGAAACTGCAGCAGAGCCGAGACATGCGCAGCGAGGAAGTGTGAGCGAAGCGAGAGAGAGAGAGAGAGAGAGAGAGTGACGAACGTGTAATGGCCTCGTGTGTCGGTTTAGCCAGGAAGCGTAAGAGAGTAACTCTCAGTGTTAGTGTGTGGGTATGTGTGTGTGGGAGAGAGAGTTATCGAAGAGGAGAGCGCGGGCAATGAACGATACGACGATGCAGTACGAGAAAGTGTGAGTCAGCAAAATATACAGTTAACTAAACATGAACACATAAAAACTTAAATAAACAACAATAGTGAGCGAGTGAGCGCGAGCGAAAGTGGGAGAGCGAGTGAAAGAGAGAGCGTGTATGAGAGAGAGAGAGAGAGTGGTGCTGCATGCGCTGCAGTTTGCTGTTGTTTGTTGCAACTAACCCCCAGACCTGGCTATGTACGACTATGTATTAGTTTTTCGGCCAAACAACGTGCAGCAAGGCACAACACACTCACACACACACACACTTGCACATGCACAGGCACACAAAATAAAGCACAAAACAAGAACAAAGCAAAATATCAAGCAATAGCAGCAAAGCAAACTGCAACAAGCAACGCCTTCTGCCCCGACACACGTGTCCCTATATACACGGCACATGAGTCTATAGCCCAATATAATGCTTGTTGGGGCGTGGCTGTTGCTTAGGTATAGCTAAATATTTAGTAAATAACTAAAGGCACTCTTCGGCACTCAGACAGACGATGCACCCAAGTACAGTCTCGCAATTGCATGAACAAGTACAGTTGCCTACGTTGGAGTATAGCATAATTTCAGGCATTTCTGCTCAGAATTATCCGCACGTCGCAGCCATAAATCGAATCGCTGCCAAAAATTAAGACTTATTGCCAAGGGCGTGCGTAGCACCGCCCCTGCCTTCATCCCTCCCGCTCCTCTCTTCTTCGATCTCCTTCTGTCCCCCGTGTGCAATTGTAATGAAGTGGCAACTTTACAGTCTCCGCTAAAACTCCTCGTCCTTTCACCTCTCACGCCACATCGCATTTGCGTATTTCTCCGGCGATTGAAAAAAAAAAATAAATTCGATTTGATTTCCATTGTCTAGACGTTGGGTTCGTTTCGCAGGCTGCTTAATGCCAATTCGCTGTTTTCCCCACTGTCTTTGGGCAAGGTGTGGACACAGCCAAAATGTCGATGAGCTGCCGTGCGCGTACGTGTGTGTGTGTGAGTGTGTGTGTGCACACTTGGCAACTCGCGCTCTTCACTTTTTAATTGAATATTTTCGAGTGTTTACTTGACAGCTAAATATTTAATGAACCACACATTAATTAAATTCCCTTGCCCAATCGAAAGGTAAAGAAGCTAGAAACATATTTTCCTATACAGAGGATGTGTGTGCAAACCCATGGATGACATTCTTAAAATGTTCTTATAAATTGCATTCAATTTTTTAGATATAGTGCTACTATTCAGTCTCCAATTGAAGTCGAGAGAAAATAAATTTCTATGAGAATAAAGCAAAGTATTTTTATAAATAGTTTAAAGAATTTTCGTAGAGTTATAGTGAAAAATATAGCATGCTTTTTGGCAATCTTATAAAATTATTTACACTAGGAAAAAAAGAACAATTTAAATCGATTGAATTGACTATTATTGTTATAGAAAACAATATTTTGATTAAGATTGCTCTGATAGGAATATATCATAATATTATTGAAAGGACAAGGGATTTTATCTGCTTCGAATGCTTTCTCACATTTTTCTGGTTTGCATCGGGTAAAACGTAGCTATCCAGTTTGCTTTATATCTATAGAACTCTCATAATTGCATTACGCTAAAATCCCATAAAAAACTACCCAACACTTCGGGCTTAAATCGAATAACTCACCGCTATATTATAGGTGAAGACATTGCCCCAACGACTGCCGATAAATGCAATACTCCAGGCGATATCGATGGATTGCAGTGGTTCCTTTAGGTAAACGGTCTGCATGACGCGCTCCAGGTTCTGCGAAAAAAATTGAAATATGATCGAGAGGTTGAGAAACTGCACAAAAAAAGGAAAGCGGGGGACTTAAGCTACCCACCTCCAGAGATGACTTCTTGAGAAAACCATCTAGCGATGTGGTGTACAAAAACGAATCCCTATCGCAGAGATACATGTTAGTTATGGCCTCACTGTGCTTGGCGATCTGCAGTTCCAGCTTGTGGTTGCCGATGTTGAAGACGTAGATGTCGCCATTCTCAGAGGCGGCAATAATCGAGACCTTATGGACGCGTATCTGCGTGATGGGACTGGTGATGCTGTGCAATCGTCCGCTGGGTATGAAACCGTAATCGGAGCACTCCGTACTCGCTTGAGTGGCCACGGGTTGTGGCGTTGCTGACGGTAACTCACACAACGACATGTTGGCAAATGGTTCCGGTGGTGGTGGCGGTGGCGGTAGCGGTGGTATCACGGCCAATGGTTGTTGGATTGCTGCGTTAGCGGTTGCACATTTGGTCAAGCGGAGTCGCTTGCCGCATGTAGATGCAACTGAATCCGTTGCTGCATTTGCAGTACGTTTGTTTATGTCAACATTCTCCACTGCAGATGGCTCCGGTGGTTCCTCCTTGATGAGATGCGGAATGCTAGTGGACGAGGATCCGGACAAGACCAATGTTTCATCAGTTTGACTGCTTTTGGACTCAGCCGTGTCGGCCGGTTGCACGAATGGTGGGTTACGTGGTTTACGTGTTTTTGGCGGTTTGCGCCGCGGCAGAATCCGTTTGCGACGCAGTTTTCGTTTGGGCGGCCTTGACGGAACCTCAGCGACCTCGGCGACCTTAGGAGATGGTGCCGCCGGTGGAGGCGAATTGGTAGGCGTATTGACCACGGGCGATGTTGTTGACGCTGCTGCAGTCGCTTGATTTCGGCCAATTACCGCATTCAGCAGCAAAAACTTCATATTCTGCAACTCCAGACTGAGCATCTCCATGTCGGATTTCTCTTTCTGAAACTTCATGATCATTTCCTCGAGAAATTTGCGACGATTTTGATTCTCCAAGAGGCGACGATCGATCTCATGCAGATTATGCGCTACGGAGTGACCGGAAACGAGCAACGATTCAACGCTGTCGGGCGACAGATGTGGCAAGGCGGCTGCATCCAGTGGCAGATAGGGTATGCCCAGGGAGAGTGTTGGCAGACTCGCTCCAGTGGCACTATTCCTTATATTGATGGGCGTGTCATTGCGTGGTGGCGTGGGCGGTAGCGAAGCACGCGCCGATTTACCTACCTGTTCAGCAGATGAAATCTCACTTTGATGTGGCTCCACAGATTCAGCTAGCTCAGCGCTTTGGGCCAAGTTAAGCTCATTAGGCTCGTCGACAGCCGCCGCCGTGTACGGTGCCTTCTTCTGCATCCGCTCCGCCTGCTGCTTCTGTCGCGCCGCCTGCTTGAAATGATTCACCACATTGACAATCTGACGCAGCAGGAACTCGATGCCCAAACGATTGTCCGATGATTTCAGATTCTGCTGCATTTTGGCCACTTCGGTCTTGCTGAATGTCTGCTGCGTATTGTGCTCACTGGTGACGACGCACGAGATGAAGAGCAGACGACTCTGCAGGCTGGAGCAGTGACTGCTGCGATAGCTTTCGGCCAGCGATTCCTTGAGCTGCGGCAGTATAAGCTTCTCAAAGCTGTCGACCACGTTGTTCGCATTCGCTTGAAGGCGCAGCTGGTAGCGACGTTTCGAGGAGGATGCATTGCTGACTTGGGAGCAGTTCGAGTCATCGCTGACCGCGATAGCATCTCGCTCTAGAGCCTTCTTCTCAAGCTGCTGCTCCGCGGGCACCTGCTTCTTCTTTCCCCTCTGTTTCTGCCCCTGCACTTCTATCACGTCATCCTCATCCTCCGATGAGCTGAGCACTATGTAAGTGATGGGTGAATCATCTTTAATGATTTCCTTCTTAATGCACATCAGTGCGGTTTCATCCTTGACAGCGACTTGCTCCACGTTCTTCTCCTGAAGATTTCTTTTTCTCGTCTCCACATTTTGCTTCTGTGTTGAGGGAGTCAACGTTCCATTCTTGGAGGATTCTTCGCCCGCCATCGCTTTGTTCTGCTCGACCAACTTGAAGCGTGTCATCAAGCCCGTCGAGCTCTTCTTGGGCATGGGAGCCTCCTCGACAGAGCTGTTTGGAATCAACTGCAGCTCTACCTGCTGATGTTCCTTTTCCTGTTGCTGCTCCTGATTTGATTGCAGTTGGTTCAACGAGCTCGGCAGCAGCTGTTCCACCAACTCCTGCTTCACCTGCAGCAACACACCCAGTTCCTCCTGCTGCTGCTCAACTGGCTGCTCCGGCTGCTTCTCCTGCTCTTGCTGCAGCTCCTCCTGCTGATCCTGCTGCTCCTCTTGCTGCTCTTGCTTCACCTGTAGTCCCTGCCCCTCTACGTTTTCACTTAGTTCAAGTCCAAAGCACTTTTCAATCTCTTGCAAAAGAATCTGTGGCAACTTGATAGAATCAACGATTTCGTCCTCGACTAGATCCGTTGCAGGTTTATCCTTCGGCTGTTCCAATTCGATTTCCCTTAACTGACGTCGTATCTCTTCGCGTAAGCGTCGTCGCGCCTGCTGCTTCAGGTGATCGTTGTAGATGGTGTCGCTGTTGTTGATTATATACTTGAGACTCTCCTTGTCCATGCTGGCCAGACGCTCCGTGATGCTTGTTTCGTTGCCATGGCTACTGCTAACGGTGCTGCGACGCAATCGTGTAGCAGAGCGTGTATCGAGCTTTGCAATACCGTTGAACGAGGGTGCAGCTGCTTCTGCGGCACGTTGCTCCTGGGTCACTGCAATTATTTCCTGCTTCAGCAACTCCGTAAACGGTCGCACCTTTATTTGGGGATTGCCGGGCGGGAGACTTATGTCAGCTTCTGTTTCCTTCACTTCACTTGGTCGCACTGGGAGTTTTCCTTTCTCTCCTTCAAGGGATTTCGGGGGTGTGGAAAGTGTTGTTGATCTGCGGTCGGCGCTTGTACAAGATGTGGGTCTTTTCTTCGGAATTACTTCATCGACCACTTGATCCGCTGCTTTAATCTTTGTTCTATTCTCTCCTTCTACTTTAACTTCCTTTGGATTTGTTGTCGGGTTTTTACATTTTGGCTTTTCTTTTTCCTCACGGTATTCTTTGTCTCCACGCTCGTTTTCGGCGCCTTTTCTTTGTGTTTTTGTACCGTCTCTTCTCGGCTCCGCTCTGGACGTACTCAATCTACTGGAAGATCGCTTATTTCTATCCTGATAATCTCGTTTCGACCAACGTTGTTCTTGTTGGTACGTATACGAGGAAGGATTCAGTCGAGCTATTCTTTCGATAAAAAACTCCGAATTGTTCCGATGGCTGTGGCCAAATTGCCAGTTATTATTATTATTATTACTATTATTTGTATAATTGAAATTCGGTTTGCAGTTGTTCCACTGTGCAGAGAGAGTGAGAGAAGGATCCAACAAAATTAAGTGTGCTCTATAGAAAACTAAAATATTATACTTACACTATTCTGAAATGAATTTGGCCTGCAAGAGTAAAAAAAAAGAAAATACAACAAATTAGCCAAGTGATTACGAAAACATAACCTACAATGAATTAAGTTTTCTACCAACAATAAAGGAATAATTAATGTAATCAAGCGACGTGCTCAACTCGACTTGACTTGACTCGCCAAATTTCGTGGCAACTTTGGAGTCACGTTGTGAATGAAAGAAAGCAACGGCATTAATTTAACAGATTTAAAATTTATAACCACACAAGTCCCGACAAACTCCATCAGACCCGACTACTTGCCACTGCCTGCCCTTCCTGTACTACCTATTTGTGTATGCAAAGGTGCGAATTCCTTTGGCATTTTTCTACTTTACAGAATGTCCGCCTTTTGTTTTTGCCTCGAATCTTGGGCGAAATCTCGTTAAGAGATGCTAAAATATACGACCACAATGTCTTTTTGTATTTGGGCTCTCTCTCTCTCTTGCTTTTGTTAATGTAATTTGTAACTGGAACTAATTAAAAATGGAAAATGTTGCCTTGTCAATGCAAAACTCCAATCAAAAGAGACTTAACATTTTTCATGGATTTTTGTACGTGGGTTTCGTAGATTTATAAAAAAAATTAATGGTGATTGTTTAAAAACAGAAATTTGAACTTTAAACTTTTTTTGATTCATGAAAACACGCAAAATGTATAATTTTTGTAGATGCTTTGAACTAGTCAAGCAATTTAATTTCGAGCTGCGCCTGAAACTATGCTACAAATTAAAAAAAAAAAAAAACATGCAACTCTTAATCTGCCTGTTTGTCTGTATCTTCGTCTGCCTGTTTGTCTAGTTATATTTGCAAATAGATCCCAAGGTATATAAGAGCTAGAGCTATCAGATTTTAAGACCATGCTCATCTGAATTCTCAGAATTTATCCGCATTCTCGAATAACGAAAGAAATCAAATTGAAAGTGTATATTTCGGGCTAGAATCTTTTTTTAATGATGTGTAAAATCATTATTAAAGGATTCGTGATACCTGAATTCCATTGCGATCGTAAAATATGCTCCATAACCTTATAAATGCAATCAAAAACTGACTGTTGTTCTTATTATTTTATTTAAGAATTTAAAATTTCTGTTAGGTATTCCAATCCTTAAGTAATACAAAAAACTCTAATTTGAGCTCAAACTTTTTGAAAACATTTTGTTAGCTACCTTTTTGGACGAAAAAATCAAGGCACAGTGCAAATATGCTTCGAGCCGAGAGCAAATTAATATGCATAACGCATAACGGAAAGAAAAAACTTAAGAAAATTTATGCAGTGATGAGTGAAAAAGGATGCTCAAAAAATAGCAACAACAAGACGACGAAGAAAAAGAAAAGAGCAGGCACAACACGCTCGCCGGAAATGGCAACGTGCAAAGTCAAATGTCACGGGGCGTATGTGACAAGTGCTCTAATGAGCAGAGTGCTCTCCGAAAATCTGAGTGAACCTATTTCTCAAATCAGGCCACACCCAAAAGGTATACCCCTCTCTACAAAAATAAAAAGAAAAACTAATGAACCCGAAGAGGCGCAGGCAAGTCAATTAAAAAAGTCACAAGAGCAAAAAGTATGTACGTGACGCTACACCCAAAGGCAGAGTAAGGGAAGGGAAGATACGAGCAGGAGGGATAAGCAAATATTTGCGAGACATCCAGTAGCGGCAACTAAAAGTCGCAGACTCTCTGGGAAATTAAAATTACAAGACGCCTGAATGCTGACAAAAGTTTTGAGGTAACATTTCTTTTACGATTCGCTTCGCTTCTTCGCTTCACGTTAACTTCTTTGTCTTACCTGCAGAAAAGTAAGCAGAAAGTGAGCAGAAAGTTGCCAGTGGAAGTGGCACTCGTGCAGCGTCTTTGTCATTAATTTTGTATATCATTGAGTTTAACGATGCTCATAAATATGAAAACGTTTAACTCTTGCCAGCAGACAGAAGCAGAACAGAGCACCCATCCTAGGTACCTCCTCACCTATCCTTACTCTTTGTCGATGTATGCGACAAACTAATTGTTGTCGTGCTTACGCGTTGTGTTTGTAATGTTGTAATGTATTTTTAAGCGGAGACACGTTCCTTTACCCTTTCTAACATGTTTTCACAATGTTTTGCCTGATAAACAACAACAACAACAATTAGTGGATTGGAGCAGGGGATACAATTTCATTTCTAAAGTATGGTACGTTCTTGGGTTGGGCTTGATGTGCAACAGCTTGAGGTAATTTTCAACTTTCCTCTGACTCGTTGACAGGCGTTTTGTTGGTTTGTTTGGTTTTAATTAAAGCTCAAAACATACACATACTAGCACATGTACACACGCATACACACGTTTACAAAGCTTCTACAGCAGCTCAAGGAATACACTCTTGTGGCAATTGTTGTTTAATTGCGGCTTTCTCCAAGTCATAAGCCAGTCATATTCCAGCTAAATTGATATATATCGCATGGTTAAAATTGATCTTTAGGTAGTTGTTATCTATATTTACCTCTGCTTTTATTCTGTTTCATGTAACCCATAAAGAACTTGTAAGAAACAGGATTGTGAAGTCATATAGTCTTCATATCTGACCTAAACAAATATGGATATTTATAGCACAGCTATATTTTTGATCATCAAATGGATGAAACCTATATTTATCTCAATTGTATTTCTGTTTCATATAGCACATAACTCATAGTTACTATTGTAATTAAATTTTAGTTGAATAAACACGTAATTGTATTATATCATTATTGAAATCGTAACTTCTAAAACCGTATTGATTATTTGAGAAGATTAAAGTTTCGCGTGCTACTGTAAACACTTTTTAGAATGTTTACATTAGCACACATATATCATGGTTAGAAAGATATCAGATTCGTATAATGGTTTCTTGATCCATATCTTTCTTGTTGTTGTTTTGTCTATTAAAAATATTTATTGAATTCTAAATATTACAAACAATTAAGAACGTAAAAAATATCTAAAGTTCTATATTGATAAATCGAAAATCAGTAATGCCCGAAAATGTAATTGCCAGATACATTTTTTCGATTTCTAGCTATGGCTAAATTATACATACAAATGCATATATTTTTCTTATTTTACTTTAGATTAGTGTGCAAATGTATTATAAAAATAGCTCTTTTTGTATTTTATCTAGAGTGCCCAATCAATCTAATTTTTGAGCCACACCCAGAGCAATAGACCCAGTTCCAGTTTACTCTAAGCCGCAAACCAGTTCGGGCCGACCTTACAGTCGAAACTGGGCTAAGCTTGCGACTTGCATTTCAATTGAATCGACAATGCTTTTGTAATTGGCCCACAGTGGACATGGCTAGTGGACATGGTATGGTATCGTATAAACTAGCGTTATGTGCCTCGATATCACAACGGGGATGTAGCTCAGATGGTAGAGCGCTCGCTTAGCATGTGAGAGGTACGGGGATCGATGCCCCGCATCTCCAAGGATAAAACAAATTTTTTTTTCAATGAGAGAAAAATGAAAAACAAACAGAAACATAACAAAACACTTAAAACAATTAAAAATAGCAAAACACATAAATTTCGCATGCACAAGCAAAGGGGGAAGGCAGAGTGTGTGTGTGTAGGGGAGGGGGTGGTGAAGTGACAGTAGCTTAACTAGCTTAGCACTGCGCGCCGGAGGAAAACTTTGTGCTGTATACGGTGGAAAAATTAAAACAAAGGCTTCTTTCTCCTCATAAATAGCACATCATGTATCATTTACAATACCCAAACCGCACAGCATCTCCCCAGAGTCACCCACTCTCTCTCTCTCACACTCTTCCTGTTTGTTGCCCGCGGCGGCTGTGGCAGCAACTCGACGAGTCGACGCGACTCGCCTGGGCTGAGCTGCCTTCGCTCACAGTTCTCGTCCTGGGACCGTGTGTTCCTTCTCCTTGCTTTGACTGCCTGTTTAATTGCTGGCAAAGTTGTGCGAATGCAGGCAGAGCCAGAGCCAGAGCCAGAGCCGGAGCCGGCGCAAGTAAACAAACATTGGCATATTGTGCTGATTTATGTGCGACAATGTGTTTTCCGTGTGATTCGGGGCAAGGGCTGTGCATCAAATCAAATTACGCGACTTGATTGTCGACATGGGGGCGAGGCCAGGGCCAGGCAGTGCAAGAGGGGAGTGAGAGGGAGAGAGGGTGTAAGGCACATAATGCCTAAGTCGTTTGGCAGCTACAAAGAGGCCTTTGAATATTCATTAGTGCGCCTTCTTCTTCTTTCTCTTGGGTCTTATCAAAAAATGCAGACGTCTGCATATTTGTTCGTCTATCGGCAGCAGCAGCAGCAGCGGCAAAAAAAAGTACCAGATATATATATTTGAGAGACTATATCCCGGTACACTTACTCATTGGAGATGCGGGGCATCGATCCCCGTACCTCTCACATGCTAAGCGAGCGCTCTACCATCTGAGCTACATCCCCGTGTGTTTAGTTGGCCAAGTTGGCTCCACCTTAAGTTGACAAACTGCAGCGACAGCTAAAAAAGCCCCCACCAAAAAGTAAAAGTGAAGGGCAAATGGCAGCTAAAGCTCTGCACAATTCGTTGGGCTACTTTACCTCTTTTTCACTGCGAATCGTATCGAAAAGCGTAAGTAAAGCATAGGTTATAATAATCATATACACATAGTAAATACAGTAGCAGTTTCTTATAACCCATACTCATAGTCATGTCTGTATGATAAGCAATTATAATCAGCTCTTAGATAGGCCTACCAAATCTGATGACAATATGTTTTAGAGAGAGCAGAGCATGATTTTTTTTTAATTTGGTCACGCCCTCAACCGCATACGTAAATACAAAAAAGGTCGATTTGCAAGCGTACTATCAGGGCCAAAGTATTGATTTTTTGTATCACGAATCCAGTGATTTCAGTGAAGTTATTTAATATATACTGTTATTGGGTTTTAATTGATCCCTGAAAGTATGCAATGTAAATTACTTTACACAGAACTTATTTGAATGCATACAATCATTCCTCACTTAATATATAGCCTACACGGGACATCTATGTTGGCCACATTTGCCGATGATGTGTGCGTCACCTACAGGTCCCGATGCGAGCACGACGCAGCCGATGGTGTCCAGAACTTTGCAGATCGGTTCTCGGAATGGGCAAGGCGCTGGAACATTGGCATCAATAGCAGTAAATCCACCAACGTCTGCTATACTCTAATGCGGAGAACGCCACGAGCCGTCTATATAGAGGAAGCCCCCGTACCACAGCCGAATGCAGCAAAGTACCTTGGAGTGATTCTGGATCGCAGACTCACATTTGCCAAGCATGTGACTGCCATAAGTACGCGTCTACGTGCAAAGGTGGCCAAGCACTACTGGCTACTCGGTTCGCGCAGTAAATTGTCACTCTCCAACAAGCTGACAATTTACAAGCAGATTATAGCACCAAACTGGAAGTACGGGTGCCAAATCTGGGGCTTGGCATGCGACAGCCAAATCAAAAGGATCCAGGTTATCCAGAACAAGGTCGCAAGACTCATCACCGGCTGCGAGTGGTTCGTGCGAAATACCACCCTGCACAGGGACTTGAAACTCGCTACAGTATTCGACGAAATAAACCAGCATTCGAGTCGATACCATGACAGGCTTGAGCGCCATAGAAATCGACTGGCCAGCGCTCTAACCAGATCTCGCCCACCAAGGAGGCTCAATAGAAGGCAACCGAGGGATCTCATTTCCCGATCTCCTCCAATAAGAGTCAGCTGATGCTGACGCTTATATTGTATTATATTTGTACTATATTTGTTATCTGTGATTGTAATTGTTAGCTAAAATTGTACTAAATTGATATATCTAACTATGCTATAGTTAGCCGGCGCGCCCAAATGGGCTGTATGAATAGATACGAAGGTCACAAAGGGGTTGACAGAGTTCCCCGTATACCTTAATAAAACAAAATTAAAAAAAAAAAAAAAAAAAAAAAACTTAATATATCTCCGCCCGATTGCCACGCCAAAACTTGTAATCCTACGTAGTATTTCTTACTTCTCTCTTGCATTATCGAAAACCATTTAGAGAAACTTGAATAAAATGCAAAGCTGCCCGCATAATCAACTGCCTGGCATTTTTGTCGCTCTTAGCCAAAATTTGCTACGCTGTTTGTCGTTTGTTGTCGCCCTGTTCGGTTCGGTTCTGTTCCGTTTGGGGTCCTGGTCGCAAGAGAAACAAACAAACAATAAAATATTGAGCACATTAATGTTTAGTCAGACGTAAAATTACTTTTAAGTCTACTTTTCTGGGTAAGGAACGCGCGGCAGACTCTTAAACAATGTGAACGAGAAACAGTGACAGAAAGTACGAAAGAAAGTGGAAGGAGACTAGCTATAAAGACGTTAGATAAACCTTAGATGCATATTTATGATTAAGCACTTCGAGAAGTGGCAGAGAATGGCATGAGATACGTGGCCAATGCTGAGGAAACACTCCTGACTCTCTCGACAGACACTTCTGGCTGACTGTCATTTTTGGCCCGAGCTCGAAGCTTACCATAATGCTCGATAATGAAAAATGAAAAATTTTTCACTTTTGCCACATTGACAAATGCGCATTGGAGCAGGGAACAGGGCAGCAGGGTACAGGGAACAGGACAGCAGGGCATCTGTCTGCCCTGAGCCATAATAAAAGTTTATGCAAGTGTTTTGGATTTAATTAAGAATAAGAAAAATGAAATTTTCAAACTTTTCGATTGCCAGATGCGCGTGTCGCGTATAAGCGGATTTACTCAAGATATTTATTGTTATTTCTGCTTCCAATTTGTTTACGTTAATTAGAAGAGAGGACAGTGGGAGGATTCGCTCTTCGACTGAGGAGATCTGATTATTAAAAAAGACGGTTTAATTTAAACACAGAGAGAATCCTTTTGAAATGTGACTTTAGTTGATCGAAATAGTTATAAAGATTGTCATGGCTTGAAATATATGATTTTAACTTGATATAAAAGGTATGATTAGCGCTTGAAAATATTCGATTTTTCAACATTATGTACTGCTAAGCTTTTAAAATCGCCTAGATAAAATATCATACCAAAACCAAGTCGGGTTTTCAACAGAGTTATATGGAAAAAATATAAAATAAGTATTAAAGACTATATAAAATACGATATATCAAACGAAATTCTAAGAACTTTTTAGCCGGTTGCATAGAAATGTTGAAAGATCATAATTATACTCTTAAAATATAACGAAAAACTTATATTTTCGTGAATAATAATAATAATATTATAAAAGTTTCAAAAACACTACAAATATTTTATATACGTTATTTTTTGCTCACCTTTCCCAATTGAAGAACTCTTCTGAATCTGTCTGATACTTTTCTAAAGACATAGGCACTCGAAAACGAAATACTTAAGAAATAATCACAGCAACGGGTCGCGGCTTAATCGACAACTTAGTTGACATCTCCACTAAAAACTCTAAATCAGTCTAAGTTATCGAAACTAAGTATCTTAAATATCCGATAAACGATTAACTTAATCACAATTTGTCACTTGGCATCAAATGGCCCGAAGTAAATATTAAATACACCTCACGTTTTGCCACTTCAAGTGTTACCTAATTGTTTATGAATTGGACTCGTTTACGCTCTCGCTTCTCTTTATTCTGAGTATCCCTATGCGTGTGTGTGTGCGTGTATGTGTTGCGTGGGAAAAATAAATCAGCCTGCGTGTTAGGCTACGAAAAATACGATTTTCTTGTTTGTCAACATGTTGCTGCGTGACAGACCGGAAACGGAAGTTTGCTTGCAGAGTGATACGTGTGATGTTGGGTATATCTTGATTTTTACTAAACAGTTATTTTTTTTTAAGATATTGTGATAGATTTTTATTCTTAATTTTTTTATTTATGGCAAATATTGTTGGAGTTTTTTTTGGCTAATTAAATATTATATTTTTATTAACTTTGTAAATTGAAATACAATGAAAAATCACTTCTATTATTTTGGTAATTATTATAGGTCTGCAGTTTTTTTCAGTGTATATCTAAATTTTTCGTATACTTTAAGATCATTCGAAGTGTTGCTCCCAATCGGGCTCTGAACACGTTGTTGATGTGCACAGCAACAACACGCTACACAACAATGTACAACACTGAGTACGAGAACTTGCTGCACGACTGTCGTGTTGCCAAATGCCGTTAACCGACGGGCAATGCTCTGCTGTAGTTGGGCGTGTAGTTTAGAGAGCAAAATAGCAACAGCAACAACATGGCCTCCTGGTACATGGTGCTCTATACAAGAGACAACAACAGTTGCAATAACACACATACACACATAACAAGTGCAACACACACACACACCGATGCTCCTGCAGGCTGACGCGTATATAGTGCGAAGAGCAGCGCACGAGGAGCCGAGGATCATAAAGAGTGGTACATAACACGAAGTCGCACGGCCCGAGAGGCGAACGCAAAACAAAACACAGCACAAAACAATGCAAAATACAACAGCAACAACAACAGCAGCAGCAGTGGCAGCAGCAGCAAACCCAGCATCAGCAACAGCAATGGCAGCAACCGCAGAAGCAGCAGCAGCAGCAGCTGCAGCGGGAGAGGCAGCAGTAATGTGTAACTAAATAAGATGCAACGGTACTTTGAGGAAGGAAGGGAGGGGTGGGCAGCCAGCGTCATCGTCATCACCCACGCCGCCGCCGCCCGTTGCGGGCGCAGCGCACGACGAACGAGCGAGCTGAGAAGACCGAGCGAGACTAACGGGACAGCCAAGGAGCAGCGCAATCAGCGAGCAGTTCGTTCCATTTACGAAGCATGCCGGCACGATGCGAGCCGAAGCACACACATACAGAGAAAGAGAGAGAGAGAGCGCGAGAGTGCGAGTGAGAGCGAATGCGCATGAGAAAAGAAAGCGAAAAAAATGCATTGAGAAATATAATATAAAATACAAGCAAAATAACATAAACAACAACAACAGCAGCAACAACGGCAACTGCAATGTGCAATTAATGTCAGGCAAAAGGATACAGCGTGCGCGAGAGAGAGGGAAAGAGATAGAGAGAGCGAGCGTGAGTCAGTCCGTAGCAAGAGAGGGAGCGAGCGAGCGTAAGCAAGGCAAAGAGAGTGTGAGAGAGCAAGGCTGCGCTAGCCGACTGCAAGTGCTGCCTGGTTGGCTGTTGCATACTTCTAGGCTGGCCTGGTGTGAGTGTTGGCATTTTTGTTTGTAAACTACATACAACAATACAATAAGCAAGACATGGTGCAACGAGTCGGGGGATCTACCTCGTTTACTACACTTGCCCGCAATACATACAATTTTCGGCGCATGCCATTTGATTGTGCTGCCTATAAAAGTCAGTTAGACTATGTGCTTCAGCTCAGTTGAGATTCAACTATCAACGTTTCGGGACTTCGAGTTTGGACTCCACTTCCCTCGTCTCTCTCTCACTCCCTCTCGCAAAACAAGAATAATAGACAACAGCAGTGACAACAGAAGCAACACCAACAACAAGAACAGCATATATACAGAAGTAAACTGCCCCAAGGTAGAGTTGTCGAGTTTCTTGCCAAAAGACGGCATAACTCTTGGATCCCCGCAATAGCCTGCGGCTTATCAAGGTGCGTATACGCGATGGGGGAGTGTGTGTATGTGAAAAAGTGAAGTTCAAGTTGATGTAGAACTGTGTGTATGTATATGCACATATCTCATTTCATTTAATATCTTTAAACAGATATCTATGATATCTGTATGGTTTACAGATTGTGTTCATTATAAATGCTTAAATCCAAAAAGTGTTTAGTGATCTTTTTCGAAACAGTCCTGGGCTTTAAGAAATATCAATTTAGATATTTTATCATTAGAAATTAGAAATTTGTACACTTAGAATTATTTTAACAGTCAAAATTCAATATATATAAGCTATATAATTTTTTTAAATTCAAGAAAACTTTATTAAGATTTCTAATATCATGTCTTTTCTTATCTTTGCAAAGTTTAACAACATCAATCGTGAGATCAAGAACTGCTTGACTAAAGCACTCAACTCGACAACGAAGCCCACTTCGATTCTTCACCAGTTCGCATTTAAGTGAGGCCTACTGTAAGTAGAATCCCGTTACGATGGCAACGAAGCAGTTAAGCGTGGTTCTTAAGTCAAAATGGAACTATCACAAATGCTTTACAGCGTCAAAAAAAAGAACCAAAGTCATCGATAAGTAATATATATTTAAAAAACAAAAACGGAAACGTAAAGAAATTAATCATAAACCAAAATTTGAAAAACATATACATATGTAATCGAAAAAGTAGGGCAATTATGTAGCCAACGAATTATGTAATCAAGCAAGTATGTAATCAAGTCAATCAATAGGAACTTGAGCACTCACCACATAAACAGCAATACATTAGGTAGGCGACTAATGGTATTATATTTAAGTTTAGAGAAAATCCCCATCTATATATATATATCTAATAATGCACATGTACAGTGTGGCAAATCCATATTAAGTATTTTCAAACAAGAACTCGCAACGTACGGCTTAAAATCATTGATAATTCAGTTCCCCCAACGATAGCCCAATATTGGTACAGTCTGATCTATCCGGGGCATGTGTTCTGTGTATACAATATTCTGCCGCCAACAAAATTATCCGTGGTCAAACGTAAAAAGGGTGTCCGCATTTCAGAATACGCGTGCGCGTCGGTCTATCGAGAAACGACAAAAATGCAAACAGAGAATTATTCGAGGCCAGGGTCCGGACCTTTGCCGTATCCGCGATCTACGCGCCGTACGTCATGCGGCAGTCGCCCCACGCGTCGGTTGGGCGGGTGGTGGGTAACATTGATGTTACACGTTGGGATTACGTTCGCAAAAACACACACGATGTGATCGATTAGTGTATATAGTAATTAGTATTTGCATGGTATTCCTAGCTATTTCAACTAAATCTCTGATCTTAAGCCACATCTCTTATATTATTAGCAATTCTTTTGGTTCAAGTGTGTGGCAGCACTTTCAAATGGTGAAGTTATATTTTATACCTCTTTCTGTAATCTCAACAAACGTTACTCATTTCATATTCTTAAAGATAAAAATAATCATTTAGGGTTTTATGGGCAGTTAAAATAAGGATAGTATTTTACATTTCCATGATATCATCCATCTTTTTTTTTATCTTTTTTGAATTGAATGCAATTCCTTAATATTGCATGTATACTTAATATGTTTATAGTTTTGCAAATTGGAGGTTTTTTTTAATGTTAAGGATTTTTTTCAAATCAATTCTTATCCACAAATGTTTTAGAATTTGCTATATTAACTCTTGCCTAATAGAACCTTTTTTAAGCACTGTGCAGTAGTGTTTTATAATCCACACCTCCTCTCGACCTGGCTTTGTTTTGAAACCCTTAACGCAAACCTTGTTAACGCTTCTTTCTGTCAACTGCGTCCACCAAGAAATGCATATTTAGTCAAGTGTTAATAATGTGGTTGCCCTCCCTCGGGGCAATGCGATCCCAACTCAACCCAAACCTAGCCCAACCCACCCACAAGTTGCCCACAGTCACATCGGTTAGGCAGAGGTGCAAGCGTGCGTTAAGGCAAAAGAAAGCAAAGAAATGAAGGAATGAACGGAAGAAGGAGTGAAGGAAAGGAAACGGCACAGGCGGCACACACCGAAAACAAACAAACAAAACTCGAGAGAGACAAACAAAAATGAGGGGACGAGCTAGAACGACTGACACGAAGGATTTGGCTATGTGTGAGGGGAGATAAATAATAAAAAATATATAGGAAAACTTGCCTGCGTCCGTATTGCCAGGTCTTGGCGTTATATTTCGTCGACATCGTCGGCCGCCTGCAAGTGTGAGAAAAATAAATATAAAAAAAAATTAAAATAAAAAAAGGATGGGAAAAGAAAGAAAACAAGAGCTGAAGATGGAAGTGATGGAGAAACAAAGTAAGAAAATGCATAACTAAACAGAAAATATATGTATATGGTATATTACGGGGGCAGTTGCAGCTAGATGGAGCAAGGGGCAGGACTTGGGACTGACTTGCTGTTAATTTTGTTATTCAAAACGTTGTCTGAGATTCGCGACGTTTATTTATTTCCACATTTCTGCGGCCTTTTGGCTTCTACTTCTCCCACCCCCCAAAAATTATTTTCAGATTTTCTTAGCTTTCATTGTTATACTATCAAGGAGTAGACAAACGGGGGGTACGGGGTAGGAGATGTTTAAGGGCCTGCATAGAGCTGATAATCAAGTTGCAGGGTAGAAATTTTGCACAGATTTTTAATTTAGTGGCCTAGCATAATTAAAATCTCTCAGCGGAAGTTGGAAAATGTCGCCCAACTGTCGATTGGAAAATGTTGTGAAACTGGCAAATTCGTGTATCTAGCAGATACATTTTATCGTAGCGCACGTCGCACGTAGCCCGTCAACGTCAATTGGCCAAAAGGTTATTGCCTAGGTGAGCACGGGACAGGACAGTGCTGGGGATGGGACCAGGGAGGACGCGGTGACTGCGTGCACTCGCACGGAAATTTCAATGACAATGCCCAGAACCGACCCTCTGCGGGCTCTCGGCCAGTCGAGCGTGTACCAAGCGAAAGTATCTCATGGATAGCCGCAAGGCCATTCTCCTTACCGCACCTGCTTGCCACCCACATAATATTTATGTGTTAATTTCAAGACGCGCGAGCTCCGCATCCTGTGAACCATTGCTGGTTGGTTTTTTCTTTACGATTTTTTATTGCATCCAAGCCAGGGCAAGCATTTTTCAGACTTTTTTTTTTTATTTTTTGGGTTGCTGGCGTCTCCACTCCAGGTGCTGCCAGGGTCAGCACTTGGTGGTAATAAATGAGCTAATAATAAGCGAAATGTGCTTTTGAGTGACCCTAAACAATGCTCCGGTTGCTTTGGTTGCTTCTTCTCTCTGGAGGAAATTTACACTGAGAAATTGAGTTAAAAAACTTTTGAAAAATGCGCAAAAGTGTCGAAAATTCCGTTGTTGACATGAAAAGATTTGTTTATAATTAATTTGCCAGTGTTTTTTATGTTTTTTCTTTTGTTTTTTTTTTTACCGGTCTGCACAACATGTGACGTGCTGTGAAATTAATTACGTTAATACCTATGGTCAGCAGATTTTTTCGTTTTTTTGAGAGAGTAGGAAAAGGGCAAGCAGCAATTTTCAGAGCGCTTAAACGGAATTTGCAGGGAATATTTGTACTTTTCCGGTGCAACACTGCACCTTGTATACCCTTAACAAAAAGTTTAACTATTTTTGTATTAATATTTGTATGATTATGTTAGATTGACATATTTCTGGTTCATTTATCATCAGTATCATTTTATTAAGAAAAAAGAAACAGATTCTAATTTTAAAATTTCCTTACCAAACATGCTGAAACCTTCAATATACACAGTCATCGGCAGTGGGTAAAAAACAATGTAGATATTTATGACTAGTCGACAGGTTCAGGGTCGAAAGCAGAAGGCGAAGTGAAAGCCACAAAAAGGTACAAGTGTTGACGTGTTACGAGTTCTGGTTAGCAGGGGACGGAGAAAGCAAAAAAGTGTATCCGCTTGCTGTAAATTCCAATCAATTTCTACAGCTGCTTGCTTGTGGGGCAAAGATGTTGGGGGTGCTGCTGCTCAGTCATTTGCCGGAAAATTGAGTAGACATGCATATCCGTTAACGGAAATGGTCAAGATGCACAGCAGCAGTGGCAGTCGCGTTCGGCATCAATTAGACCGCCGTTTATGTTGTTTTTTTCGAAACTACTCTTTGTGGCTTTGTCTTAGCAGAGTCTGCTGTATGTTTGCTTAACAAGATGAAGCCGGACGAGCTGCAGGCTATGGCTAAGGACGACGTCATTGAGACAGAAACAAAACAGGGCAACGACAACAATAGCAACAGCAACAAGATTGTTGTCTATGACGTCGCTTACGTTTCTGTTTTCTGGCAACATTTGCGGCCTAATGGAATTTGCTGCCTGGTATAACGAACAAAAAATAGCTCAAGAGTGCGGGTCCCTGACCTGCTTCCCTCTATAAAAGATGCGGCGGCTGCTGCTGCTGCTGTTCAGAATTGAAAATCGAAGTTAATATGCGCTGCAGACTGTGAAACAAATCATTTTCAAGTTGTTATGCGAAATCGACACGTTTTCGCCATTTTATATTTATTATGAGCATTTACGTTGTTCTTCCCATTGTTTTCCTTATTTTTTTCGCAAGCAGCTGTTGCAGATGTGGGCAGGACATGGTGAACGGAAGAATGGGAGCCAATAATTTGAAGATATTTCACATGTATGTATGGTTGGGGTGTGTGTGTGTGTGTGTGCAGGAAATGATGTGTCGACTTTTGGGAGAGAAAACTTTTGTGGCTCATAGTAGGCATTATTCAAAATTCTCATAGACAAGAAATTTTCCTTGCCTTCTGAGGCTGTCGAGGGTCGCTGCTTATTGGCAAATTAAACTCAATTTGAAATCTTGTTTACGTAGCAATTTTATGCCAGTCATCAAATAGCTCACACAGCAGGCGGCGACAGGGAGCAGGAGCAAAGCTAAAGAGCAGCGGCAACGCCGACAAGGCACTCGCTCGAGTATTATGCAAAGCAGACATGGTAAGGCAAAAAAAAAGCCATTTTCGCAGGACGTGGGCAACTTAGCGGCATATAGCATATACAACACATTATGCTTATGCGACAAGAAGTCAGCATGATGAGCACACTCTGCCTCACCCCTCCCCCACCCTCCGGCCGCAGTAGCACCTGCAGCACATAAAATTAGTTAGGACGTGAGAAAGAGCAGCTCTGTGTTTGATAGCCTCCCACATCTTTACCCCGCCTCATTATCATAACGTTTTGTGCGAACGTTGGCGGTTTTTTTTTTTAATATTATTTTCCTTTTGGACACCCTGTATTATAATGCATGACAGTGCCTGTGCATAAGTGTGTCTAATGTGACTTAAATTGGAAATTGCAGCTTACCAACTGTTCCCTGGACCATTTGTGTTGTTGTTTCGCTGACCACCTGTATGGTATCTCTTGTGCTCGGCTACGGCGGTATCCCTGCACGAACCCGAAGCCGAGACGTCAACTTCGGCGCCGGCAATTCTTGTTGTTGTTGTTGTTGTTGCTGGCTCTGCTTCTTGCGTCGCAGCTGTTGCTGTTGTCTCCTTCGAAGCATTTCGATTAGCATTCATGGTGAACAAACTTAACAATAGTTAAAACGTGTTCAGTTAATATTAACTTATTTTCATTATTAAGGCAACGTCTAGCACGTTTGTGGTCCGCAGTTGAAAGATTAGTGCACTTAGCATGATATACAATTTTGAACTGTGTTATTGTTGTGGTTGTATGTGTGAAACCGATACTGCATCACGGTCTCCAATGTTGTTGCGACATTCTCAACGATATTTTTACATTCAATCCATTTGTTATTGTTTTTCCCACTTTGTTTTTATCACAATTAAGCAAAAAATACGCATGAACAAACTTTAACTTTTGTTTGCGGCGTGAGAACACTAGCCGAAGAACAGCTGAGCGCAAGGTTGTATTGCGAGTAGTGATGCCACCCGATGGCAGACAAAAGTAGCGCGCATTTCAAATGTCAAACGGAAGTACATATTCTTTTTTTAATTTTTTATTTTTTTTTTGTCATATTCACTATGACGTAGTGGTTGTTGCTTGTCACTTGCTTTTGTTTCTGTCGCCTTACATTTATCATTTGCTTGTGGCGCAACTTTTATTTGGTCTGACAAAATCTTTACGGCAGGCTGCTGGCGTTTATTTTTCATTTGCTACTGTGTGTACTGGGTGCGAGGGTGGTCGCATGAAATTTCCATAATTATATGCATCAGTTGGCAGGTGACTTGGAGATGGATGCTGTTGCCAAAGACGTTGTGCACAATAAAAGCCCAAAACAATAAAGCAAAGAAAACAATGAACAAGTTGAAGATAAAGCGGTAAATGCGGGAGTGTGTATTTATTCGCACTGATTGCAGACTAAGCCTGCGAAAAAGTGTAAATATTGACAGTTTTCTTTCTTTTCGAATAAAGAGAATAAATAATAAAGCGTAAATGCAATGAAAAAGAAAACACAAAGTATAAATTAATTTTTTCAATTGGGTGGATTTCAGCTGGCGTTTTGTGGATGGTTTCATTTCAGCTCGTTCCACTGCCTCGATCACAGTGACTACCCTGTGAAACGTAATTGGTTTTGGGAATGCGGCGATCACAAGGGGATGTAGCTCAGATGGTAGAGCGCTCGCTTAGCATGTGAGAGGTACGGGGATCGATGCCCCGCATCTCCAACTAACTTGGTTCATAATTTTTTTTAGTTTCGAAAATTTTCATTAGTTATATAATGTTGCCTATTTTTTTTTTAAATAATAAAAATTGCAATAAAATTGCGCCAGTAATTGCTGCAATTGATTTCAAATGAGAAATTTAAGTTACATCAGCTTCGCGTGTTCAGAAAAACTACTAAAGGGATTCGAGATCGAAACAAATTTTGCAATGGCGTCGCGTTCTCTTATTTGGCGGGCATTGTCGGAGAACCTTTTTTATCTTATTGTCAGCTGGAATGGTAAAAAAATATGAAGGTAATGTTTTTTAGGCAATTTATCAAACATTCCCAAAATTAAGGGAAAACGTGTGTCACCCTTTCCCCAGGGCAACTTCTATGTTGATCACTGTGTTATTTGCACTAACAGATTTACAGATATTTTACCGCTTGGATACTATAAAATTGTATTCAACGCTACAGGTGAAATCCAGGCATCGGCTATGCTGATTGTGAAGCTGAAGAAGAATGTAAATCCATTTTTCATATAGAGATAGTAAATAATTTTGCAGTATACAAAATATGTCTCACTATATTTAAAGTCATTGTATGCAAATTGGGAATCTAGTTGGTGGATTATACTGAAATCAAAAGCGGGAAATCTGTCATGACATTCTGAAAAAACTAAGAAAAATTGTGGATTTGTGTAAGTGGAAAATTGCCAATTTGGCGACGAGCAGACATAGAGTATTTCAAAGATGCCCGATCTGCGTATAGAGCCTTTTACCCAAATAACTGAGATCAGTGTCATCAATCTGAGGCAAACGACTAAATTGACTCCGCCATTGATGCTGACTAATAGTATATATTTTCGCGAACTGTTAGACCTTTTTCCACCTGTTACAAATCTAGAAATCATCACAAATAATAAATCTAACAACAATATCAATTAAATCAACAATCAGATAAATTAAACAATAGCATTTGGTTTTAGCGTGTGAAATTCCACTTGAAAAATCACTATATAAACATGTTGACTCTCTGGATATTACATAAAACAACAGAGATTAATACAATGGCATCGCAGCGCTCTCTATTCTTTTTTGGGTCCGTAATCATATTAAAGCTTTCTTTCATCTGCGTTGGTAAGGTAAGAAATAGAAAAAAAGTACTTTGTCAAGACTACCAGCATATATGTAACTATTTTCGATATAGAGCGAACTTGGGAGTACGAAATCCTCTCGTTAACCTTTATCTGTCCACAAGAGCAACTCATTAATGCGTCTTTCAGAGTCAATCGTATAGCACGTGGAAAATCGGAAAATCTCCGGAGTAGTTGATTGGAAAATCAAAGCAGATGATAGTTTAATGGTGAGAAAATTGTAAATGGGTGTTTTTAAATATTGTATGTTTCTGCGTAATTAAAATTGTAAATTTAAAGCTGTCAAAGCGGAAGGGACGATGACTACAGTTCTTTACCCTATACAATTCCAGATACAGCCTTTAACGTTTATATGAGCAAATATTACGACGAATTACTTTACAAAAATGTTGTCAACTGTTCCAACCTACCAGAGATTGAAGGTGGATTTACTCCACCTTTCCAACGGGGCGTGTTCATCCTCGATCGCTGTGAGATGGATGGCAATGGATTTCCGAATATTTTACCCGATGGGTACTACAAGCTTTTGTTCTCGCTAACTGGACAGGCTCAATTTTCTTTTGTTATTATTGTTAAGTTGACCACGAAATTGTTTTAAAATAAATAAACTAAAAAATCATATATTATTCTCGTTTTCTTTCTGGTGTTAATAATTATTGCATGCACCATTTAAGCCTTAAACTTACACTTAAAATTTGATCTTTTTTACGGAGGCGAAATGCCAAAATAAAATTTATCTGCGTGTAATACTGATATAAATTGTCCAGCTAATTTTTTCATATCCTATATCCTGTTGCTTCTTGACTCAGAGTAAACATTATCATGAATTAAAATTTTTTAAACAACTACAGATAAAATTATGATATTTTTCCACCAATTATCTAAACAAGCAAGGTTATTTAGTCATGCAATTCACATGTCGGATATTTATAGTACGCTTGCTATATAAACTCGTCGATTTTCCGTACCCGAGAAGTGTTCTGTATCCGATAAGCTTGCTAGAATGTCGGCACATTTTTCCATTTTTTTATGTGTATTGGGAATATTTTTACATGTTTGCATCATCTGCAGTGGATTGGTAAGGAGATGGTCAACACAAATTAGGTATTACAATATTAATCTATCTTTAATATAGCGCACATGGGACTTTGAACTCCTAGAAATTTTCACCATATCTTCGGATCCATATAAAGCAAATATAAGTTCGGGAATTGAGCGCGTGGCACGCGGCCAATCGGTCATTTCTTTAACTCTGGATTGGAAATTCGATGCTGACGATACAAACAAAGTGAGCAGAATGTGTGACACATGTTAGCTAGTATTTTTAGAAACATTATTGTTTATTAGATAAAACTGGAAATATTCAGAAGCCAGAGTGGTAGAAAGGATGATTATTATTTGACGCCTTATCGAATACCGCCGACTCCAATTAATACTGCAATCGATCAATACTATAATGACTTTATCTACAAGAATGCAGCACACTGCTCGAATTTTCCCGAAATTAAAGGAAAATTCGTTCCACCCTTTCCACAAAACACCTATAAGGTAAGGCACTGTGAGGCTAACACCAATGGATTTCCGGATATTTTACCAATAGGATACTATAAACTGATGCTTGTAAATAAAGGTCAACTTAACATGACCATTAGTTTAATTGTCAAATTGACCTCAAAGATGTAAAAGCTTAAAGTATAAATATCTAGAATTTCAATATTGCAGGTAATTGAAATACAAAAATATATATTTGAGAGACATTAAGTCCAGGTTTTCATAATATATTCGTACGCTATTTTAACAGATCAAATGACAACACTATAGAGCTTCAATTTGACAGCAGATAGAATAACATCCATTAAACAGCTTTTTACATCATGCCAATATCTTTGATCTTGATCATTTAGAACTTCAGAGTTATCAACATAATTGCGATTTTTTCGACATTACAAGTGATTAATATTGCAATTGGATAACGTCGTTGTAGATTTGAAGATAGGATATTTCTTGGATATAACGTGAATTCTGAATTCATTTAATTTATTGATAGAAGGTTGTTCTCTGAAACTCAATTTATACTGTATTTTAGAAGTAATTTATTAATAATAAAATAAAAAACAAGAGAATAAAAATAATTGTTTCAAAAATACATTTAAAAAAAAATGAACCCTCCGCGAGTCCTGGAATTTTGGAGATGCGGGGCATCGATCCCCGTACCTCTCACATGCTAAGCGAGCGCTCTACCATCTGAGCTACATCCCCGTTGTGATTTCCCGTTATCTAGTAGTCAATAAGCCTTAAAACCGCCACTGACAATAAATTAAAAATAGGTATAAAAAAAAACGTATGTATGTAAATGCAGCTGATGCCCATGGCATGACAATTGTTTACCTGAGTGGAATTGTATGGTCTTTAATTGATTGCAAGAGTAAACCTAAGCGTGAAGGAAACACAATGGTCACGTATTTAGCCAGCAAGTTTTTGAAAGTTGCCTACTTAAATATGCATGATCAGACAAATTGATTATGCAAGCAGTAGCCTGCTAGCGGTTTTTGACCAGTTTTCAATGGAACAACATAATGGAATAACAATAATCTGGTTTGAATCTTGAAGCAAGAAATATTAAAAATATAATTTAAGCAATATCTTATCTTATTAAAATAAACTTTTTAGAGATACAGTTAATTTAAAAACAAATATAAGATAAAAATGTACGTATTGCAAAAAAAAAATAGTAGAACGGGCTCAACCGGGATTTGAACCCGGGACCTCTCGCACCCAAAGCGAGAATCATACCCCTAGACCATTGAGCCACATGCATTGACGGTCGCGAACGACAAAATGTAAGTTAAAGTTTATTGAATACTAAGAAGGTATCGCAAAGAAGATCTCTATCCAATGTATTGTCATCTAAATTCGATGTTTTAAATGCTGAAATAATATTTGATAATTCTGAAATAATAAAAGAGAATGCAAATGCACTTTTTATTTATGGTTTGTTTTTATGCATGTTTAGAAACTTTATAAACTAAATGTACATATAAATATATTTATATATAAATTGTATTTATTTTGATAGCTTATAAATCAGTGCACTGCAGTTGGCTAGTTTTAAAGATAAGTCAAAATATTGGCTTATCACACGGGGATGTAGCTCAGATGGTAGAGCGCTCGCTTAGCATGTGAGAGGTACGGGGATCGATGCCCCGCATCTCCAAGTGGTATGTGTCACACTTTAGACTCTTTGAGTTCTGGGGTCTTTTTTTTTTTTTTTTTTTTCGAATGAATTATTTTCCCTTTTGCTGTAATTAACTGCGGCTGTGCGCATAATTTCCACTTTAATGAACGTCAAATGGACGGCAATTATTTGCATAGATATTCTGCGGCCACAGCAGAAGAGATAAGTGGAGTTGGATAGAATATAAAATAGAAGACAGCGTTGTGAATTCTGAATAGAAAGAAGTAAGTATGCTGGCAAACTAGTTCAGATTGCGCATATAACTCGTGCCCATCAGGGAACAATCCAATCCAATTCCAGACACAGGCCGCCTGCAAGTCGGCAACCTGCTCAAATATTTAATTATTCATAACTTTAAACAATCACGGCAGCGGCGACGTCAGCGTCAAGCCCTGTAACCCTGGGGCTATCCGAGATTTCTGCATCCTTTCCCCCCCAATCCGTGAGGCATTTACGTCTGAACAAACACAACAACAAGAACAACAAGGAACAGCATGGGCATACAAGGGATTCATTCGGCAGCAGCAGGTCCTCCCTCTCTATCCCACATCATCCCCCGCCATCATTCCCTGCCATTCTACGTAATAACATTGTCGTAAAATCATGTTTGGCTTATCGTTATCCCAGTCGGGGAGCTGCCAACGTCGTCGTCGTCGTCCTCATCGTGTCCTGTACGAGTTCAGGATGCGAGTCGAGGCGCGTCGCGCATAGCGCTGCATTTAAATGGCGCACTGAAAATGGCGTGAATTATAGTGGCCTAGGTTAAATGCCGTTAGACAGCCACATAAACAAGAACAACAGCGTAGAGCGGGATGGGGTACAACCCCTTCGCTTTTGACATGACTCAAGCTTGCGGATAGATTTCAAAAATGTTCACAACTAGGCAAAAGTTTTACTTGTTTCGTCTGCTTTTAATTTTTGTAGAATTATTTGCATTCGCATGCGAAACTGACAAACAAAGTTTGCCTCACCTCACATCACCCCCACCCCTCTCTATCTTTTTACTTTTCTCTATCTCTATCTATCTCTGCTTGTTTTCTTGTAATTATCGCTTTTATTTGTTAGCTGGAACTTTCGCCAGGTCCGCCCGGCGGCTAAGAACGCACGCGAAATTATTAAACAATATTTTTGGCAGGACTTTTGTGTTGTCCCCTCAAGACGCCGGCAACATATTGTCCTTTGCCGCAGTCGTAATTTTCTAATTGGCCAAAAGTTAGTGCCAAGTTTGTGCCTAGTTTTCGGTTAGCTAATTCAATTTTAATGCTTGATTTCATATTAATTGAAAAATAAATTTGCCTGCTTTCTTGACTGCCCGAACAAAAGGGTTGCATGCAGGGCCCAATCAGACGTAGCATATTCGTGGGGACTGTAAGAAAAGTTGCCAAGACAAATGTCTAACTGATTCTGTAGTATGTGCATGTTCTCTAATATTTAAATGATTGCTTGGAAGACGTTGCTGGATGATATATGGTAAAAGTAGGTTTTTGAAAAGGTATCCTACTAAGTGTATATATTCTTGATAGTAAACCCTAGAAAAGTCGATTAAGCTATGAGAGTTTTCTGTATGTTTGAACACGTTGATCTCTGTAATTTTACTGATTTACAAATACTAAATTTGTCATTAAGTTCCCTCTATATCATAGGCAGATACTGATTATTTTAAATATAAGGCGTGACGTCAACTGCCTTTGTATTATAGCGATAATTTTAAGACAAGATAATTTAAGACAAATATCTTTTCTAAGATCTTGCATTATTTTCGAAATAAACTCATTAAAACTGGCCAAAAACGTTTAACTCGTAAGGCAATTACTTTTTCCAAGTCTGACTCATTGCAGATTTTGTCTCTAGGGACAGTTATTTGTTATGTGCCCAACGTTTATTAAACTAATAATTTACATGGACACACATTGTCGTTAAAAACAATTTTGTCTGCCCACACACACACAAACGCACACAAGCACACAGGAAAAACCTCAGAGATTTATAAGCTGCCCATGGTGACCCGGCGGCACATGAGAAAGTCATAAACATATTTCGAGCGATAAAAAGGTCACCCCCCTCCCCACAAATCTAGACTCTGTGCCTGGTCTTAAGCTGCGCGCAAACTTATCGAATGTCTTAAGTTTTTTACATCCCTCTCCCCACCCCGCACCTTTTGCCATTTGTTTTCATTTCATTTTTATGACAACGTTTAGAAATCGCTGTTTATATTTTGCTGCTGTTTGCCTTTGCTTCTGGCGTTTGCCTCAGCTTTTGGCCACATTTAGCGCGCAGCTCCCCTTGCGTATTGACATTTGATCTTTATTTGGCCATGGTCTATATAGTCCCTATAACGTGTGTTGACTGTGTCGCTTTGTTTGTCTGCAGGCATCTTTTTATGACTCGAGTGTGTTTGCCTTTTGGCTTTGTTCGTGCCGTAAAAAGAGCGTAGCACAAAAAAAGGAAGAACAGAAAAACACATACAAGTCTTGGAAATCAAACTTCTGCGCGGTCACAAATATGAGGTCATCCGTTATGAACGCATTGTGGAAATGCTCTGCGTAGCCTTTAAGTCAATAGAAGCTGACGCTTCCCAAGCGAGAATCTCGATGTTTCAAGGAAAGTAAAGATGAATAGAAAGTTGAAGAAGAGTCAAGTTGAAAAAGAGAGAAAAGCTGTATGGCAAATGCAGTGATAAGTAGTTTAAAGACTTTTCTTACATTCCTTAAGTTCTTTCGCAACAGCAAAGGTCGGCAAACATATTTGTTAGCCCATAGCAAAAGTGAACCCTTGCCAGAGCGGCGTCTTAATCAAATCACAGCAACTAACTGGCAACCCTAATAAAGATGTCAATTAATGGTGCGCCCCACACAAACTGCGGGTCTTCTGCTCTTATCGCAATGAAGACATAAACGCCGTGATATCAATTTATGTCAACGTAAATGGCACTAAAGTGTGTGTGTGTATGCGGGTGTACGAGTATGGGTTAATATATGCGGAACCACTTGACTGGCCCGGAACATGTGTCAGCGGATCTTAAGTGAAGCTTATGAAACTATTAAAAGGCGCAGACAACAGACTCTCGTATCCCTTGCACAGGACAAACAAACAAATATACAAGAGTGTCCTGTGTGCTGTGTCCTGTACAACGTTGCCCATGCCCTGTGCCACACATGCCGCAGCAGCTGGGGTAATTAGTTTACTACACGCCTGAGGCGTGGCCTCAGTGAGCTGCCTCTCCTCCCTGCCTACCACATGCCTGCTGTGGTGCTATGAATAATTCAGTCTTTGACCAGTCGAGTAAACTTCGAAAAAGCCACAAGGAGGCGGAAAGAGTTGGGAATTTCTTTGCCATAATCATCAACATCAACATCATCATCGTCGTCATCGTCTTCGTTGCGTAGCAGTTCTTAAACGCAGATTACTCATACGCACGGTTGCCGTCGTGTAGCATTAATTATTTAGCCACATTGCCGGCATTGCCAATGTTGCTAACGTTAATTGCCTTTGTCTCCGACACATTTGCATAATTTTCCTTGAACAATAAAAATCTAATTTGCCGCCCGTCCGCTCTTGTCCTTCATTCTCCTCATCGTAACTTCTTGTTAAACTCATAATTGTTAATTTTGTTGTGGCCATTTTTGACTTGAGTTTCTTTTGTGGGGGATTTACTTTAATTAAGAGACAAGTCTCTGCTTTCCTGCTAGGGTTGCCGGACACTTGTTATAGGGGTGAAAAGATGGCGAACAAGATGGTCACGCAGTAGAAACAAGAGATTAAAAATAATGAGGAAGAAAAACAAATTTGAAGATGTAAAAAGGTGTGTAGCGCCTGCAAGCATATACGATTAAATAACTTTAGATTCCCTACAGGTATAGAATACACGTGGAGTGCTATTATATCTTAAAGACCTGATACATTTCAAAATTCAAACCATCTTTCTCTGGCCAACACTTAAAATTAATGGCTTACTATTTGCACAACAGCTGCGCGACATTTGGTTTTGCAAAAGAAAGCAAAGCATACACGACTCTTAGACACTCTGCGTTGATGTATTGCCTGTATGACAGTACACTCTGTTTTAAACTCTATATACCCCACTTTAAGCACAGCGAGTAAAAGGCCAAAAATAAAAGGTAAAACATCCTTTTGGTAACTCATGATGCCGCCTCCCCCTCCTACTCCAGCCCACACAGCAAAACATCCGCATTGCGAATGTTGGTAAACAGACACCGTTGACTCAACTCACTCGCGACAGTTTTGAGTTGTGTGTGATGCGTCCATCCATTGTCGCAGTCCTGGGAACCGCATTGTGACGAGCGGGTCGAATATGTTGCAATTTCAATATTTGCCCACAATTTTGTAGCATTTCTTTTGCTTCGTAGTACCATTTTTTTTGTATTTGTCGTAACACATGCCCGAAACGACAGTTGTTGCAAGTAAACAAAAACAACAATAATAGAAACAATAGAAGTAGCATGCTACATGGCAGCAAATTTGCTAAGCAAATAGAGGTAAAAAGGCATTTGATGCAGCTCACAGATGAGAGATAAATGGCACATACATATGTAATATGTTGATGGTTCGCTTTAGGTTCTATAGAGAAGATCGTATGCCCTTCTATCTTCGATGTTTTCATTTTGACCTGTCTGAAGTAAACTAAACTTAATATGTACTGCCCTGTGCAAGCAATAGCTTGCGAATAAACGACCTATTTCAGATCAACGATCATTTTCTGCTTATTGTAAGTAAGTCAAAAGGAACTCAACAAAGTTTATAGAAACTATATATACCTAAATCAAATATAACGAGAGTTTATTAAATAAACTTAATATGTATTTTACTGTGCATTGCGAAAAAGGTTGCGAAAAACGATTTATTTCTGGTAAAAGTGAGTACAGCTTCCAATAAAATACTATAAATAGTATATATTACAGCTGTGTGGCAACAAAGTTGATGAGCCCCACTTATGAATCATATTACTCATGCCTTCACACGGCTTATAAGCAAATGTGTTGCCGGATATTGTGTGCAGAGGATGGCTAAGAGGCGGGCTCCGTTTCTGGCCTCAGGGCAGTAACATAACTCTGCAACTGACCGTTTCATGTTGGCCGTCCGTTCCTTCTCATCACATGTATGGTAGAAACGTGTGCTTTGGTTAACGAATCGTGCAAATGCGGGCGCAACTCAAAATGTTTTCAGTTTATTTTTTACGTATTTTTTTTTGTTTTTTTTGCATTTATTTGATTACGTGAAGTGTTTTATTTTTCAATAACGGCACAGTATGAAAAGCATGAGAAAAACGTAAAAAGGAAACTGGCGCCGCTCATTAAATTCGAATTGTTTCTTGGTCATAAAAATCACAGCAAAAGTTTTAACACTCCAAGGCAAATCACACACAAGTCGCGACGAACTAAAGCAACAAGAGAGAGAGGGAGAGAGAGAGAGAGAAAACAACAACAAATTATGTTGATGGCCACATAATAGTCCTAGGGCCACTCCACCCACTCTGGTAACAACTTTGAGACGTAGAACTTGATTGCAAGCTCGGACTGGGCTGAAATCGCTTTAGGCGCTCGCCAAAAATGATGATAATTAGCCGAAAAACCGCCAGGCAGCCAAGCAGCCAGGCACAAAAAGTAAAAGTCAAATCAAAAACTAAACAAAAGTGCCAAGGAAATTGCCAAAACGTTCTGGGGGAGGGCAAGGGAACAAAGCGGAGAGACAGAGTGGGTGTCAGTCATGTCCCAATGTGAAAATTAACTTGTAAACGCTTATAGCACTGCCCGCCACAGGACAGAGAGGGGGAAAAGGAAGGAGGGAGAACGAGATACCGACACCAACATGCCTGGCGTGACCAGGGACGCGTCTCCCGGGACTGAGACTCCCACTCGGGATCGAGCCCAACGATTTACAATCAAGCCAAGCAGCGCCAGCGTCAAAATAAAAACTTTTGCATTTCATTTCGTCTTTTGATATTTGTGCAGATTTCTTGCGTTGCTCCTTCGACTTTCGAGTGCGATTAAATTGTTTTAATGGTTTTTGTTCTCAGGCTTCTGTATAATTTGGCAAGCCCAAAGAGGGAAGGGGGAGAGGTAGTGTCGAGGGCGCAACGCTTAAAGTTTGTTTTTTAATGGCCGCGAGTTGCTGGAGGAGTTCTGCGGTCTGCGGTCGGCTGTGGCTTCCTAATTGCCGCCACAATAACAAACCGTTTAAAGGTGTTAAAGTCTTTGGGGATTTTTGTGCGGGCAAAAACATAACAGAACGTGTTACTAAACAAAATAATTAGGGGTGTGCATTGATGTAGGTGGAATAACAATAATAAAAATTTTATACTTATATCTTTTCATTTCTCTGAATGAATCCAAAACTGTCCCGCTTATTCGATATACATTTTATTACGCCAACATTATATACTAGTCGAGTGTTAATTTATCACTGAGTTACATATGTAAAAATAAATGAAATTATCAATTTGTCATGTAAGTGTTTTCAATGATTTGTAAGGTAATATTATTCTCGATGTGAACTTAGTTTTTGTAGATGTCTTTCAGTGGAAAAGGTAGAAAATTTTGTAGCATCAAAGGAACTTTCATTAACCCTCTTCGACCTTGTTGACTTAGTCCAACAAAAACAATGGCAATGGCAATCCCGAACCTGAACCCAAGACCCAAATACATTTAACACTCAAGCAGCCTTTTTCTAATGGCTTTGGCCAAAAACAACACGTACAACAACAATAGCAACAAGCTAAGTGCCACTCGGCAAAACACTTTACGAAAATGAGTTAGTGGTGGAAAGCGCAAAAAGTTCTTAAAAAAATAAATAAAGCAACTTTTATTTGTTGTTATAATGGTTGTAGTTGTTGTTGTTGATTGCCATTTTACGTTTAGTTTGTTGTTGCTTTTACTTTTGACACGTTAAGTGTGGAAATTGTTTGTACTTTCCCAAAAGGTAAATGGACTCTTTGTGGTAGGGTATACTCTGCTGGAGGCACCCTGCGCAATAATTTAGAAAAATTTGAAATTGAACTGAGTAATACAATTTGTGAACTTAATGTGTATAAAAATGTGTGTGTGCGAGATAATCACTCTGTATCATCTCATACTAGTAGAACTGTTTTGCAACGAATTTTTTGCTGTTTTTCAATTAAACTCAACTCATGTTTTTGTCTGCGGCAACGTTTTATTAATTTCTTTTTTTTTTTTTTTGGAGCTTTTCCTCGTCCATTTTCTGTTTACTTAGGACCGTGCTCTGTTTATCTACGCAAATGAAAACCAACAGCGACAAGACAAAGCAAGTATGCGCTCTACATAATGCGAGTACGTATACCTATGCACTTTATATTGCGATGCGATGCGATATGTACATTTATGATAATTGTGTTTTAAATTTGGATATGTTCAGAAAGTTTGCACTTCGCGTCGCTCGACAGTTTTCTGTTTTCCCCCACAAAGCTACACACTCTACTCTAGGCCTTTGCCTGCGCAGAGCATATTTAGCAGCTCGTAAATCGTCAATGGATTCAAACTTCTGATTTATAACCAGACAAAACTTAAGCCACCAAATAAAGAAACAAGAGGGTAGAAAATAGAAAAAACTTGAGAACAATTTTAAAGAAAAAAGAAAGGATATTCAAGGAACTGGAACTATGTGCATACGTTGTATTTCCCTTCTTAACAAGCCTCATCTTTTGAGTTTTAAAAGCTTTAAATATTCATATGTATTGGGTTAGTGAAGATCAATTTTTATTTAGTATATTCAAACCCTTTTTTTTTGTTTTAGGAATAACTTTCTAATCTTTGAATTGATAATTATAAAAAGTTCAATTTGTCATCGCCAAGTTCCAGCTTGTACAATTAGGGGCGTGGCAATTTAGACCGTGCCCAAAGCGCAGCAGAACATTCTGACAGCTATCATAATTATTTATTTTGCTTATTCTTTTTTTTCTGGGCAGAGGTTTTTGAAAATATGTTTTAGCCGGCGGAGGTCAAGGGACTTAATGCGCCAAATGGGCAGGCAAAACTTTTCAAATTAAATTAAAAGCAAGCCAAAAGGGGAAAGACAAAACAAATTTGATGAGTCAGCTGCGTGCTGAAAGACTGCAGCGTTTAAAAGTCAATAAATCAGCGGACAAATGATAAGGGTAAAAGCAAAAAATCAGAAAGCCCTATAATTAATGTACGAAAAGAAAAAAGTGTAAGATATTTGGATATTAAGTGAAAGAATTAAGTATTGCTTTCGACTTGGAGCTTGCCTATCTTTTATTTATTTTAAAACGTTTGATACAATTTAATTATTATAAAATACATGTAAATTTGTAAATAGACTAATTTGGTTAATTATTAAAATAGATTACAAAACGAATATTTACTTTGTAATGCTATAAATAGTTTGAAACAATACGCCCGTTTCGTTTATTTGATACGAGGTATTATAAGTGAAAGGGTCGCTATGGTCGAACTGGTTTGAGATGCACATACATAGTTTACGTATTCTTCTGTTTGAAGCGTCTTTAATTAATTATGCATGCTACATCTGCAAGATTTGCTGTTTATTTGAAGATTTAAGAAGTTTAATATTCACTCGAAAATCACTCCAAATATCTGAGGCTCAATGGTCTAGGGGTATGATTCTCGCTTTGGGTGCGAGAGGTCCCGGGTTCAAATCCCGGTTGAGCCCGTGTCTTCACTTTTTGCTGTGTCACACATAGAACACAGATGTTTGCACTTGAAGGAGGAGAGAGGAGAGTATATGTTCTTACCACCTACACCTACCCTACCTACCTACACGCATCTATATTTTGCGTACACTCACAAAGCTCTGACAATGTGACTTTATTGCTCGTACAATAGATAAAAATTCAATTCAGGATTGTATCGCCTCCGCCTGCCGTAGTTAGCACATGCCTCATGTGTCTGACTTGACATTTTTATGATTATTTCACTCCTTTTTGTTTGTTCACTGACAAATTTACATACATATCCCCAGAGTGGTTGTGTGTGTGTGTCTTTCTGCTTACATATGACAGCCTTGGGAATATCCAATGCCAAAGACGCAATCTCAATGCCAATCGTATGATGTGAGAATTGCCACAGTTTCTTCTTTCTCTCCCCTATGTTGTTGCTGTTGTTGCCATTGTCTAAACAATAAAGAATAATCGGTTTGGCTTATAGGCGTTTGTGTGTTCGGAGAGAGCCTTCTCCTATCTCCCATGCCGCCTTCAAAGTTTGCTTTAGCTGCTTCGACGTGCCTCGTTTTATTGCCTGTAATTTGCATGCAAGTTGCGACATGACCAACTTTTTTTATCGACGACTTTAAGGCACTCAAATGGAGCATACGATTACGGATGAGTTGCGGCAGCAGAACGAAATGTTTGAAAAAATCTATAGCTATATGGGGAGATGAGTAAACTAAATAAAACTATAGATACAACTGTGCTTAAGTCGTTGTAAATTTAATTCTAATATAGACTGTATTTAACTGTACATACCCACGCCCCACAGAGCTCCCAAATTTTAATAAGAAGAGTCCTCTGTCTGACTTGCTGTCGCCGGGCATTAATCAGAGTAAACCTTTCGCCTTTCGCCTGTCGGCCCAGATGGCCGGACAATATTTGCCAATCAATTGCCACAAACACAAATTGTCCATTTTCCTGTCGCCCGATGTCGCCGGTGCGGAAGGAATTTTAAAATTCAAATATAAAATAAAATGCCCAATTGAAATCGCTTACAATGAACAATCCTCGACAGACTCTGTTTTCCATTTGTGACAATGGCACGCTGCGGACCCAACCAAGACAGCTTGAGGACGGCCCGAGAAAAGAGAGTGACAGGGAGAGCAAGAGAGATGGAGGGAATGGGACCGCAGCAAATAATATTGGAAAAGCGTAGAGAATTGTGTACACTTTTGTGGTAGCCGCTGCTCGACTTGGCTGCTAATGAAAATGAACTCGATTCGCTTAGTGAATTTTTCGCATACCAAAATGCAAATTCTTGCCTTTTTTATTAAAAAAGTTAGCACCGTCTCTTGGCCAAAAGAGAAATGCCAATTAAATGCAAAGCCACAACAATGGAAATTCGACTCTATGGCCTGCTCATTAGCACAGCAAATCAGAGAATGGAAATGAACATACTACAAGGAAACATGATATATCAGTTGGTGCAAAATTATGCAGGCAGTAGAAATTATTCGAGGGAGTGGGGGGCTGTGCGAAGAGGATCTACTGCTACGGCCTACATAATCCACTGCAAAATGCGAACAAATGATTCGCCCACAACACCCGACGGCGTGCAAATTGCAGAGGCATCAAAAAGCGAAACCGCCTCCGCCGCGTCTCTCGACGAGATTCTGTGGTCATGCTGCTAAGTGGACAAATCTACCACAAATACAAAAATCACCCTCATTATGGCCGGCTACGTAAATTGCATGCCGCGTCTGCCCAGCTGGCAATAGATGCCCTCCCTTTCCCCCTCACACTCTCTCTCTCTCTCTTTCTCGCTGTCTGTCTGTCTGCCGGGCGTGTGTGTGTGTGTTTTTTTTATCGCAGTGTCGACAAGACCACTGGCCATGTTAACAGACAACATGCTCCGTCTGCGACAGCCACTCCGTGAAATGGTCAGCCCAAAACAGCAACAGCAACAGCAACAACAACAGCAGCAGAAAAATAAAAAAAAAACAACAAAAAAAGTCGACAATATTCACAGTTAGTCCGCTATCCACCGGACCGACCGCTGTCATCATGGCTGACACTAAAGTGGTTTAAGGCGATAAGATGCTCGAGGTATGTGTGTGCTATGGTCTCCCTAACTGTGGGAATGGGCAGACCATGCCACGCGTTCTTGCATGACACATTCGGGTAATGAATGAAACGGCAAGAGGTTGAGGAATTCCTGAGCTGTAGGGTGGGTGGGGGGGGGGGTTTATTCGACTATATCGAATGAAAGTAACTCGGTTGAGCTGTAATTAAATGTGCCCGAGCAGCTTGAGTAGCTAGTTGAGTGTGTTGCCCAGTAACTAACTGTTAGTTTAATGTGCTCGACTAGGGAATACCCATTTATAATATGAATTTCCCTAATAACTTTTTAAAGTTTAAAGTCGATTGAAATTTTGTGTATAGTTTGATATAGTATTCATTTACGTGTATGTTCAAGTTGAAAATTAAGACTACAATAATTTTCTTAATAATCACAAATGCTCGATATACGTAGGCATTGTTCTTTGTAACTGATATTTGATATGCATTCTAGCTGTGTATGGTATAAACAATTATCGTGCAATATTTTAGAACTCTAGCTTATATAATAGCTGAGATCTGTGTGTTCACACAGTCAAAAGTGTAAAATACCCATCTTAATCGAACTGAATCCAGCCTTACATTTTGCTCACTGTTGTTTCCAGCTATATTTGCTCTTATTTGAAGTTATTACCCTTTGCAGTTGAGGCAAAACTAACTGTAAATTACTTGCTATACCATTATCCGCATTCCGATCGCAAACTGCTTAAGCAAGCAGAAATCAATCGATTTGTTGGTTTGCTTTCGGCTAGAGGTTGGTAAGTTGCTCTCTAACTTTCTTTCCTTCACACTACCAATCTTCCTCTCTATCTCTCTCTCTCTCTCTCTCTCTCTCTCTCTCTCTCTCTTTTGACTATATGCTGGATTACTCCCTCTTTCTTAATCGCTGCGGCTAAAATCGAATTGCTCGAGTATTGCTGCCCGACACTCACAGAAATTATATGCAGCGTATTGTGGGGGCCGTTGCTCGTGCTGTTGTTAGACTCGACGGTTTTCCATTTATTACAACTAAGTAGACACAGCGACAACAAGAGAGAGGACGGAATGGAGTCAGGTCTCGGCTACTTGGAAGGACTTGCCCTGTTTCCTTTTTTTATGCTCTTCGGGCAGAAGCAGTAGTAGTTGCAGCGACTAAATGGTTTGAGCGATAAATAATGTCCGTTTGTACTTTTAAACGACTTCCTTTCATTTGTTTTGGCGACGAGAATGACGGGACGCTGGATCCAGGATGGAACCAAGGAGGCAAGAAGGGAAACATCGCCGGCAATGGCTGTTCAAATTGTTTCAACGCCAATACATAATGGCTGCTCCGCCCTGGCGAGTGCAGGAGGCAGGCGAACAAGCCGTCAAAGATAGCAATCTTCGATTTGGTTTCGTTCTTTTTACTTTTTCCTTTTTGTTTTTTTTTTTTTTTTTGCTTTCTTTCTCCACGTTCCATGGGGTTTCATTTACTTCGTGTTGTGCTCTGCTGTGGCTGTTCAATTGATGCGTCCTGGGGATAAGCATGGGACCAGGAAAGCCGAAATCGAAATGCGGTGAAATTTCATGTAGTTGTTGTTATTGTTGTTGTTGCTTTGCGTGGTATTGCGGCATATAAATCGTTTTATTTCCCGAGCAGCATTATTGGCGTCTGCCCGGATTGAATGACGCGTATAGGAAATGCGATTGTTGTTGCTGTTTCGACTGTTGTTGTTGTGTCGCGCTTGAGGTTCCTGGCAAGATAAATGGCTCACTTAGCAAGCGCCCATGCTGCGTGCCGCGTGCCACATGCCGCCTGCCGCATGCCGCATGCCGCCTGTCGTCCTTCAGAAACTGTTGGGGTTACCTTGGGCTTTGAATGTGCGGATCGTTGGACGGATGTTAGAGGTGACGCCGAAACAACAATAACAACAAGTAGAGGAGGCACATCATGATAGGTGTGTGCGGTTTAACGCTTCGCATTTAGGTTGGACACTGCCTGGGGGGCGTGGCTGTTACGTGCCGCCATCGCTTGGAGAACTGACAGCCCGCTGGGCTAAGACTGACAAATAAAGGTGACTTTATCAGCGACAGTAGAAGAAACTGATGAGAGGGCTTAGCTTGAGGGAGCTCCGAGAAGTAGAGTCGGAGAAAGAGAACGATGGACAGCGAGAGAGAGAGAGAGATAGCAGAGGGTATTAGAATAATAAGCTAAGCTAGAAGATATTCGAGTAAACAATGTTTAAAATACTGCTAATAAAGTTAAACAAGGGACACATACAGCTGCGAAGGTGTATATCCCTAAGGTTTAGAAACTGTTGAATTATTTGATATGTGCAGTTAACATAAAAAATGTTTGGTTTCATTGATTGAGAGACTAAGGCGATAAAATCTGAGTATACTACTCTATATTTCAATTGAAATAATTACAGAAATTAGCAAATTTTCGGATCGTTAAATGTTCGATTCTCCGTATACTATTATTTGCGTTAAATATATTCTAGGTTCACTGAAAAGATCAGGAGCGAATGTAAAGAATTTATTGTGGAGTAGAAATTAACGTTTCCATAGCAATATCGCAGTTCTGCATATAGATCTCTGATTTTTCTAAAGATTTGTAATGTTCCACTAAAATAATGCGACAACCTGTGCCAATGTAGATAAATTTGCCGAACAAGCTGATATCGCAAATACATTTACAATTCGATCATGAAATTCCCATAATAATCCCATCAACGTGAGACTTAATTATTATGGCGCATACTTGTTAAGCAATGAAATCACTTATGCGCCAAGCTAGTAAAACCATAACCATTCTGGCCACACGAGAGAAGCTTCTCTCTTCTTTCATTTCCCCATCTCTGGGCTTGCATTGTGCACACACAGACACATAAATCAAACAATAAGTACTCTTTATTATTATTATTTGCACTTTTTGCATACACTTACGTACGAAGCACACGGTATTTACTTAAGCAGCAGCAACACGAACAGCAACAACAACAACCAGAGAGAGAACCAGCCACGCGGCATACTTCAAGTTGGCTTATTGAATAAGTCAGCAGTCGAAAGAAGGATGGCGAGAGGGATTCGGAGAGGAAGGGACAGTGGCGGAGAGCCGCCCAAAAACTTCAATAACAACAGGCCGCACCACCGCATTCGAGGCAAAGTTTACAGCGACGCCCCGTAGCTCTATATATACCATACCAGCCACGCCTTCACCGCCTTCCATCGTTGAACTTCTTTCTTCGGGCACAAATCTAGCGGCAGCCACAAGAGCACAAATAACACAATTTGCATAAAATCGACGTTAAAGGTTAAGCGCAACATTATGAAATTCTAGCAAACATTTACATAGGCGGCGGCTGGCAGCCGCACCCTGCATAGTACTCGCATTAATAACCCTAAATCAATTTCATTATACGAGCAAAAACATGCGTAAAATTAATTTTTTATTTGCAGGAACGTGGCAAGCGAAAAAAAGGGCTACAATTTCCAGGAAATTACATGTGTGTAAAAAACGTGCGCGTTTTTGCCGCCCCAAATCTCTTTTGGCGAATATGTCCTGCACATTCTTATAAACACATTAAGCGAGTTCCTTTCTGCATGCTTTATTTTGTGATAGTAATGTTTTAAAATAAATAAAACCATATTAAATAAACAAAAACTGCGCAGCAGACACTACTCTCTCTCTTCGTCTTTCTGTCTGTCTCTTTTTTCCTCTCTACCTTGCGCATTTAAACTAATTAATTAGCAAATTTCCAGGCGTTAAAATGTTCAACGCCAGAAAAAGAAAACACACATAAATCTTGTCGCACACCACGATGCCAGAGGCACTCTCACTTATTCGCAAACGGGTCGTATGTGTAACTTATGAATATGCAAGGGGCGCGCAGAGATTGCGCATACGCCAAGTGGGCGGCAATTTCCTTTTAGGCTGCAGAAAGCAGACGTCGCGTCAGCAGCTAAACGACTAATGATGCCAATTCAACCAGCCGCATTTCTGCACAGTGTGGCAAAGTGTACCCTTTTCTACACACACACACACGAGCATACGCAACCCTTAACTAATTTAATGCTGTGCCAAGTATCATTTCATCCGGTTTGATTTCATTTGTTATGGGCAAAACAAATCCTTAAACAGCCAAAAAAAAAAAAAAAAACCGCAGCTAATTTGGCTTGAAGTCAAGCGTGTAAATGCGATTACGAAGACGCTTTTCTGCGAGCGTGGCAGAAACAGCTTTTGCAACAGCAACAATAACAACAACAACAACAACTGAACCAGCGAACATCAGCAACATTTAGAGAAACAGATAAGCCAGCATAGAATAAAATAAAACGATATAAAAGCGCAAATAATAAACCCGCTGACCGCAAAGCCTTGCGCGTCCGGTCAAAAGCCGAAAGCGCTCAAGAGTGAAAAAAGAATGTGATGATAACGCGCTGATAATGTGAAAGGGATTGCGTACGAAAGGAACACGGTCAGCCTGTTCAGGGAGTACGGCTCCCTCGGGTGCCATTGCAGCCAATTAGGTGCGTCTGTTATGCTTCCAACCGGGCCCAACCCTCCCCCCCGCGGGCCCTATGCAAATGTTTTCGGATTCGGTTCCCGCCCCGCACAACCCTTGTGCGTGTGCAGATTATCAAATTAGCGTAAATGTTATTGGCCCTTGGGTTCGCTTTTGGTTGGAATCGCTGACATGCCACACATGCCCCTCTCTCACTATATTTTTCACCCTCCCTCTTAACCGACTGGTGTGTGGAAATTTTCAATTTCCTGTCGCCAAAGGTGCCCGTGAAAGGACATGTATACGCCGCGTCGTCTGTCTCGACTGGCTCGTGATAAACGCAAATCCTTAGTTGATTTAGTCGACTGCCAGTGAACCTTGTTAGTTGGCCGCCATAAAAAGAAAAAGGGTTATTCCCGTTGCACAAACAACAATTCATTTGTGCAGTATATGAAAATACATTTATATATGGTAAAATTCATTTGCACACTCGACTATCAAATGCGCCACAACTGTGCCCAAAAAGCAGCTTAAGTGTTATAGTTACCCGACGACCGGCACAAAGGTGCTCGGTTTGGGCAGTAGACACGTCCTTAAGCCGCTCTAACTGGACAACGTTGATAGCAGAAATTATTTAACTACATATATTCAGTTTTATTGTTTGCCAAACGGCAAAAGTAAAACCATTTGAGTCAACATGGTCGAGGGTTAATACAATGTCTTTAATGGTTCGCAATTTGTTAGCTTAAGAAATTATTCATGAATATCTGCAAAAAACTATGTTTGATTCAAGAATGAAACGTTGAAAAACCGAACTGAAGATATACTATATATCATACTATATTTATTTCAACTTATTGAGTTTCCCAGTTCGAATCTAAACTATGAACATAATCGACCAGACAGTATGCTTATTTCATTACTTATCTATACCATTGCTAAATTTTAGCGATTGCCTTGAACTTATCCCGCTGTTGTTGCTTGTAGGCCTCGCATTTCTTGCGCTCTATATTCTTCATTACAAATTCCCGGAATTTGCCGCGTATTCTCAGCGAAAGGCCCGTATTGCGTAGATCTAATTCTTCCAGCGTCTTATTACAACCGATAACCTTTAGCAAGTGCTTGCCAAAGTCCTGAAAATATACGCAGATTTGTGCAGGCTTAAATAAAATTTCGCTCGCTTAACTCACTTCGCCAACATAGTTATTGGATAAATCAATACGAATCAGGGTCGTCTGTTGGCAGATCAATTTCATGAATAATCTGGTGATGCTCTCGCTTATGCTGCAGCTGCCCAGATCGAGCTTTTGGATGGGCATCACTTGCAACGTATTGAAAATTGCTGCCGCACCATCGCTTTGTATAGGATTCAGTCGCAGCACAAGCTGCAGCAGTGGCACTCGGGTCAGGGTGCGGCTCAGTACATAAGCACCTTCTTCCGCTGAAAAAATTGAGCAAAAATTCCAATTCAAACTGAAAATCTATAATCATTTACCAAGCAACTAATTAGCATGAGTTACTTACTAATATTATTGTTAGTTAAATTAAGCACTGTTAGCGTGGAAAACGATTCTCTGCCACAAGTCTCCAGAAAGCTGCGTATTCCTCCGTCGGCCACAGCGCAATGCAACAGGGATAACTCACGTAGATGATGGCAACCCTTATCCAGGCTGTGGGCCAAAAATCGCAACTGATAGGCAACCAGCTTTGTGTTGTGCAGGCTACAACGAAACGGGTAGCAAACACTTCTGAAAATGGTGGCCAAAGAGGGCCCAACAGGACATCGTCATCTTACCAAAACTTTCGCAGCTCATGGCATTGGCTGAGTCCCTTGGCCAGCAGTATTGTGTCCCGGGGCGTTAGTTGATTGCAGCCAATTCGGTAATGAATGCCGGCCGTCTTTGTATTGTAACTGAGCCGCAATCGCCGTAAGTCCGGTAGATTGGCCAATAGGTAATCAAGCGGAATATGATCTGGATGGATGGATTGGGTCAAAGCGTTGAAGAATATTATGTGTTTGTGTGTAATAGGCATATTCTCGAAAATAATTAGCAATTCTTCGATTTAAATGAATAGTTTCATTCGCAAGGGTATCCGTGCTGTGGGTTTCTGTTCCACTACATGTGTTACTTACCATTGCTGTCACTGCCTGGGCATGCGGGCTGTAGTAGATTTATTTCCAATTGATTTATATATGCCGCACAGATGTCCAAGATGGCCTGCGCATTCCCGTCCTGCTCGTAGTCGCCGGTTTGCATATTTTCAATAAACTCCTGCACATGTCGCTCCATGTATATGTTAATCCAACGTCGCTGCCTCCTGCCGTTGCCGTTGCCGATGCCGTTGGGCGCCTGCTGTGTCGAGGGCAAGCGCCAACGAAGCTTGTAGCAACGTTGCCAGAAGTAGTCATCGCGAATATGCGAGCTGAGTAACTGCAGCGGTAGCTGCGTATCCAGTTGACTGAGTAGGTAGTTTCTGTCTTGACGTCGAGGCAGCTGACGATAGAGTGGCAACTCTGTGAACAACAACCCAGTAATCTCTCTCTCTCTCTCTCTCTCTCTCTCTCTCTCTCTCTCTTTGTTACTCTCACACACACGCACTGCTTACCAGTCCAATTGCTGATGATGGCATCGAGCACAAGATGTCGCAAGCTTTTCATTTGTTTTGCCTTGTTCTCGTCAGGAGCTTCGCTCGCTATGTGCTCCAATGATTTACTGTTGATTTTTGGAAGCTTGACATTGCTGAGATTGAAGTAGGCCTTAAAGGTGTCAATGGAAATGGTGCTGGGGAATTCGCAATATGTGAAATCCATCGGAAAGTCCTTTCTCGTTGTTTCTTAGCCGACAAAAGCGTTAGTTTAGGATTGTCAAGTGTTTATAGCTGAATGTGGTTGCCAAGCGCCAGCATTGTTTATAGTAGATACATAGCAATACAATACAATTCATAATATTTTGTATAATTATTAAAAGAAGAGAAATGGATAATAGGGAAGGTTAAACTCCATTCGCTGGTTACGTCGTATTGCACAATGCAGATAATCGTAAAATTTGATCATTTTTGTTGAGTGACACTCTGTGGGATTAGCCTTTTTCCAGAGCAAGTGGCGCAGTGGCAAGTGAGGTGCCCACCACGTGTAAGGTTCAATTATTTCTCTATGAGGATACCATTTTTTATTTGTTGGATAACCATATTCCGTAGACTGTTGGCACACACTTAATCTCGAACGATCTTCACTGTTTGGACGATGATCGGAAGGAATTGGGGAGTAAAACAAAAACAAAGTGCTTAATTTTGCATACCTACTTATATGGATAATAATTTCTAAATCTTGTCGAAAAAAATTGCATAGAGGCATGCCAATCAAACTTTTCAAAGTATTTATACCGAGTGTCACGATACGCATTACCTACGGTGAGGGAAAACGGATTTTCAACCCAATCGCCCTTTTCGTTTATCCGGAATTTTGGCCATGTTACAGTTAGTTCTCCCCACTTATTTACTATATAAAATACGTATATGCATACATATTGTCATTGTTAACTACTATCATATATTGTTTATTACCTCCAGTGGCTTCGACTTTGCGTCCTCCCGACTTCTGTCTCTCTTTGTCTTTGCCACCTTCCGGTTCATTTTCGGAGGGAGCCTTATCTCGCGCATCGATCTTGAAATCAGAGCTTGTAGCGATAGCACCTAACGTAACAGGATGCCTTCTCGGAAACATTTTCATAACTTGCGAGTTTGCGCGATTTTCTTGTGCAATTTTTTCTTTAAGTTCATACGTTGTTTGTACTGCAAGATCTAGGGGCCTCTCCACTTTCATTGTAGGAGCCATAAGTTTTACTTCAGTTGGCTGGTTCAAAATTGATTTGTATGTTGGTGCCGCATCCACATTGATAATGAAAAAAATCTATGGGACAGTCGCACTTGGAAGGTCACAGATCTTCAAAAAATTGTAGACTTACAATTGCAAGCAAACTAAATGCAAACCCAAATGGCAAATATTCAGCCATTTGAAATATTTTCTATAACTAAAATAAGTAAATATTAGTGTTTGTTAGTTGAAATATGTTTGAAAACTTAATATACAACTGAAAATAATTTAACAAAAAAACATTTCCAAGCCGACTTCGTCGTTATGATTTCATTTGTTTTACGTATGTATTACGTAGATAACGAGAGAGGTTTGGTTAGCGAATTTCAAATGTTTCGGGTAACGATGGCTTTCACGACGTTAAGTGCCATACAAGTAACTTAAAATATATATGCATATGCATATTTGGGGAAACCAAACACACACACATTTTATTTGGCCCACAGTCGGCTTCCTAATTCCTAATTCATTTCGTTATCGAAATCTTCAAACATGCCGATAATTCTGAATAATTTTAATTTTAATTCACTTTAAAGATAATTAAAGATAAATTAAAGTAAAACCCAAACCAAAACGTCTTGAAAAAGGAGAGTATATTCGCAATTCTTTTTATACTCGGCATAAATAATACATTGAACAAATTTGAAAAAATGTGCTTTTGTTTGAATTTTGTTGCCCAACATTTAAATTGGTGGTTCTCGTCGAACGTTTAAAAACCGATATGCATTTGGGTCCTTCCTGTATACAAAGATGATTAGTTAACGTTGATGTCGCAAGGTGGCGCTTAATTTTATTTTGTTTTCGTGTGTCCGTTTGTGTGAGTGAGAACGAGTAAGCAATAGGTGGCTGAACAATTTGTGTAGAATCTATTTGAAATTATAAGTGTGGTTACAAGCTTATAACGGAATTTCAAAACTGGGCGAAGGGTATCTTACAGTCTGGAGAGCTCGACTGTAGCCTTACCCAATGATTGTAGTCGCACAGCAAAAACGAAGATCAGCAGCGGCGTCCGCAAAGTTGACGTTTACACGGAAAAAAAGAAAAACAATCGGCAATATACAATTATACTCTAATTCCATTAAATAATTCAATATTTAATACATTTAATTTCAAATGGTTTGCAGACGTGTGCTCCGTCGTTTTGTAATATAAAAAGAGAATCAACAACGAAAACATCAAATTACACTTTAATGATTAAACTCGAACAGTTGAAAAAATAAGAGATTCATAGAAAACGTCATATCTCCGCGAGGAATAATGTCTTTACAAAGTGACTTAATTCCGCGCGGAGATATGTCGTTTTATGTTTGGCGGAGATATGTCGTTTTGAAAACGTCATAACTCTCCTCGAATATATGACGATTGCAAAACGACATAGTTCCATCAGAGGGCGCAGATAACGTCGGAAATATATGGCTATGCCGTTTTTTTGGATAATTATCTGATGTAATGTGCTGGATAATAGGGAAGGTTAAACTCCATTCGCTGCTGACGTCGCAATGAACAATGCTGATAATCGTAAAATTTCGTCATATCTATTCTGTGACACTCTGTGGGATTAGCGTCGTTCCAGAGTCTCCTGCGCAGTCGCATTTGTAGTGCCCACCACCGGTTAACTGCCTCAAACCGTCGATAATGTCGAAGCCAGTTTCTAACTTTTGGAAAATCATATTCCCTAGATGCATTTTCGCACACCCTTGGTCTGTTAACTTTTGGACTGTTTGGTCGGGGATCGGAAGGCAATGGGAAATGAAAAATCATAATGCTTCAATTTGTATACTTACTCATATGGATAATAATGTCTTTGTATTGTATAAAAATAATGATCTACAAAGACATGCCAATCACGTTGGCGGCTAAGCCGAGTGTCATAGAACTCATCACCCCAGGTGGCAGAAAACGGATTTTCAACCCATTCGCCCTTTGCATCTGTTCGGAATCTTGGCCACTTTACAGTTAGTTCTCCGTGCTTGTTTACTATATAAAATACGTAATATACGCATGCATTTCATCGTTGTTAGCTATTATCATATAAGAATATCGTTTATTACCTCCAGTAGCTGGGATTCCGGTTTCTCTTTGTTGGTTTTGGTTGTCTTGCGGATAATTTTGGAGAGGAGCTGTAGGTCGCTCCCCGATCTTGAATTCAGAGCTAGTAGGCATAGTATTTGTCGTTACGGGATGCCTTTTCCGAAACATTTCCATAACTTGCGAGTTGGCGCGATTCTCTTGTGCAATTTTTTCTTCAAATTCATACGTTGTTTGTACTGCAAGATCTAGGGGGCTCTCCACTTTCATTGTAGGAGCAATACGGTTTACTTCAGTTGGCTGGTTCAAATTTGATCTGTATGTTGGAGCCGCATCCACATTGATAATGAACAGAATCTATGGGACAGTCGCATACACGAGATCTTCAGAAAATACATATATTCTTGGTTGTAGACTTACATTTGCAAGCAAACTGATGATAATAGAGAAAAACAAAATGGGTTGCATCTTAAATGAAGTGTATCAGTGTGTGCTAGTTAAAATATGTCTGAAAACTGAATATACAACTGGAAATAATTAAAAAAAAACACTTCCATGCCGACTTGGTCGTTATGATGATTTCATTTGTTTTACGTATGCATTACGTAGATAACGAGAGAGGTTTGGTTAGCGAACTCAAAATGTTTAGGGTAACGATGGCTTTCACGACATTAAGTGCCATACAAATAACTCTAAATAAATTGCTGAACATAACAATTGGGTTGCATTCGTGCATATTTGGGGAAACCAAACACACACACACACGCACATATATTTTTTGCCCTCGGATGTTGCAAGCTAAATAACACGTTAATACGAAATACTTTGCATACTTACAGTCGCCGCCTGCTCGGCTAAGATAAAGTCAAGTTTACCTTTAGGTGAATTTGCTGTCATAATATGTTATTTGGCCCACAATCGGCTTCCCAATTCCTAATTCATTTCGTCATCGAAATCGTCAAACTTGCCGATGATTCTGTATAATTTTATTTCACTTTAAAGATAGTTAAAGATAAATTTAATTTAATTTGCAATGTCTATTTATAGATTGGATTATAATGTATGTATACTGAATATAATGTATACTGTAAAACTGATAAATCTCTTTCAAAGGTAATGGTGGTTATTATTTGAACATCATTTTCATATTAACTCCACCTCCAAAGTCAGATTTGCCCCGGAACGGTCCGCTCAGGTGTCGTGTTGCATTTGCCGTGGCATCCACCCGGAAATTGCCACTGGGCGAAGTGTGTAGATTGGCCACACCACTGGCTTGTGCGGTGGTCATATTGAACTGCGGCACATGGCTGACACCCAAAGCGGCCGAATGGCCTGCAGCGTGTTGCACATTTACACCGCCTCCGAACTGATCGTGAGTGCGATTGTGAATGTGGAATGCGGTAGCATTCATTGCCGCCCGATCGGTCTGCATGAGGTTCGCCTGGCCAGCAACTGTTGTGCTGCTGCCAAAGCCCTGTGTGTGTCCATGGTGCACCGACAGACTGTGTCCATTGCTGTGCAGGGTTAATTAAATTTGTTACTGTTCTGTCGTGTTATATGAGAACACTTACGCATTCAATGCTCCATATACGCCCTTTGTGACGGGACTGGCACTGCTATTGGTCTCGGCGAATACCCCGGCACGAGCATTTACGTTGTCGTCTCCTTTCACAACGCCGCATCGAACCGAAGCTGCTCCTGTCTTTGGATCTCCTCCTGACTGACACTCCATTGTTATTAGTTGGGTTCTCTGTGAATTGAATTGAGTCTCTTTGTTGATGCTTAAGCAACTTTTTCCAATGTGATCATCCTCAACGATCTGCGAGCTGCTTTTATACTTAATGCGTGTGTCGTGAACCGATCTCGTAAACTTCCCCTCAATCTGTACATACTCTGAGTAATTCTTTAGATACACAATGCATGTGCTTTCCCCTAGCAATATAATCATTCGTATGACATCCATAAAGAATATCTAATATACGATATATGTATGTTGGTATACTCATAAAAATACGCAGAAAAAGTCCCCTGAACATTGTTTTTTACATCATTGATTTCTTTAATAGGTCTGCAAAACTCCCCTAAATCTTTACTATACTTTATGTTCTAATATTTATAAAAACACTCATTCTATAAATGCATATGTAGTCGACTTAGAGTCTAATAATTACTTTATTTATCTCAAGTTCTAAATTTCGAATGTTTTATCCAACATTTAAAATTATATGTGGATTTTTCGTCGCGTTGAAAAATATTCTTGGTAAACTTTTGTATGTATTTTTAGCTTATCTTATCTTTAAACCCGTATGTAGTTATGTGTGTGCCTCATTTGTTTCTTATTTCGTTCTCGTTTTTTTCTGTTTTTGCACGTTTCCGACAACATGGCGCCGTGGCTTAGTTGGTTAAAGCGCCTGTCTAGTAAACAGGAGATCGTGAGTTCGAATCTCGCCGGGGCCTACTACGTGCATAAAAAAAAATGTGTGTGGAATAATACATTTTTGTTTTTTTTTTGCTTATATATAATTTGATAATTTTATTAATTTGAAAGATAAGATAAAAAATCGTCGCATCTTGCTTTCTTTAAAATAAATTAAATGTATAAATACACTATTTCGAAGAAATTACTTAACTCTAGCATGAGACTAAAAAAAAATATTCCTATATTTTGAGACTTTTCAATCGGCGCCGTGGCTTAGTTGGTTAAAGCGCCTGTCTAGTAAACAGGAGATCGTGAGTTCGAATCTCGCCGGGGCCTATCGTCTTCACATTATGTTGTCGTGGTGTGCGTTTAGGGTACGATATATTTTGTTTTTATTTAAAGCTATGAAAATTACTTTTTTTCAACATAGAAACAAATATGAATTGTGTGACCCAAACTTCTATGTATAAGGGTAGTGTAGCGTCAGCCTCATATGCAAAAGGAAGTGAGATACATCGATTTGCTCTTGTGCGTCTGTAACGATGGCAGCTGACAGAAAGTTTGCATACCGTAAACAGCGGCAACGGATTTGGCTTTATGAATCAAGAAGCGCAGTAGGCATGTCATGGCAGCGCACCCTCTCAACCCATACAGGCATACTCCCACCGCCAGACATCGCCTCACACAACTCCAGGCGCGCTTGCCACCTGTTGTCCTTGCATTGCATTGCGGCGGAAGCTGATGGCCCTTTGCGACGGATATGTTCGACAGCATGTTGCGTGCATGTCGAGCAGCCCAGTTGGCCATTTCCGTGGGACAGACTGTCGCGAAGAGTACGGGCAGAAGGAGTGGAGATGCGACTGCTCTTTGCAATTAGCCATCAGCAACGTTATTTATTTCAATTTATTTGCACTCCCCGCTCGCTTATCGCTCCCTTTATACTCAAACGCACAAGGCAGATAAATTTTACGGTGTGCGGGGGGACGTAGGGGAAATTACCCACATTATAATCCATATGTATGTACAAATATATCACGACATTGTGTTGTACAACAGCTTCATGTGTGCCATAATCATTTTTATGAATTTAATTTCCAATGTCCTTCCTTGTGTGGTTTGCTTTATTTGTGTCCTTTGTTCGACAAATGAACGAACCGAGAACCGACAGCAATGTCCTCTTCAAATTTCCTTGAGTGTGTGAGACCGAGAGAGGGAGTAACTGAGAGACGTGGCTAGGCTTAGCTACTTATTTACTTTGTGTGCGTGCTTAAAGTTTTCGATAACAATTTGGACAATACAATTAATGATTGAAGTTATTATATAAAAATAAAAACGTTGGTAATTTATTTATTGAAAATTTTAAATAAAAAGTATGAAAAGAAATAAATAAATAATATAATCTTCATAATGAAGATAATAGACATGTAGAAAGGTTAAAGCGAATTCTCCTTGGTTTCTCAACAGTGCATACAACAATTTTATAATGGCAGAAATATCAAATATCAAATCTAGAATGCATGCTACTACTCGATTACTTGATTCATCAATCTCTTCATTATCATTTACAGCACGCCGCGATGCATACATACAAATGTTGTACCACTGTACATGTAATTGCCACAGCAACGACCGTATCCACGATACCCCCTGTTATAGTATATACATATATATTTCCCCTCATCTGAATTGTTTTTTTGGCAATTGTCAGCAATTTTCGCAATGGACAACGAAAAACTATCGGACAGAACGTGGACAGAAACGCCCGACTAAACAAATGTCATTTCGGCACACACGTCGACCCACTGTGTTTGGTTGTGCGCGTGTGTGTGTATCTTTGTGATTATCCCGGTACAGGATTTGGGTGGCCCGCAGTTGTACAGTGACAGTGGCAGACGCCCACATGGTGGGCGTGTACATACCATAAGCATTAACATAATTTATGTGGTTCCGCCGGATTTAGCTTTTGTCGTAAAAAAGGGCGCTCGCTCGACCATTGTCCATTTCGAGTTCTGCTGCTTATTTCGATAACAATGCCCCAGCCGGGGAGGATTGCGGTTTTTATTGTTTTTATGGCAACAAAGTTTATGAAAAGTTCTTTCTCGCTCTCTCCCTCTCTCTCTCTCTCTTTTGCTTTTCGCTCTTTTTGTAATTTTGTTTTAGTTTTCTGTTGATTTTGCATTTTTTTTTAATTAAATAAAACTTGCTGTACAAATCAAAGTTCTTTCATTTTGGGTCGAAGCTAATCTATGGCAGAACTTCTCATTTCATTTCATTTTCCCCCAACAGTGCGCTATGGGCGGAGACTGGTAATTCGCGTAATGTGCGAAATTTCTACGGAACCGTGTGAAATTTTACAGCTTTTGGTTTTGTTTTTTATTTTGTTTTGCCATACATGGATGGGAAACAGTTCACTGTTTATTGTCACGTACATATCGCAAATACCCTACAGACAGTATTTTTTTTTATTTATTATTTTATATTAAAATCAAAAACAAATTTATTTAAATTTTTACATTTTCGATATTTTACAACGTTTTCAAGTTTAATTGAAGTCATCTTTGAAAATGTTTATTAGTGCATTCAAAGGTCGTGAAGACTCTCATGAAATACCTTTTTACGGCTTTTAGTACACCTGGCACGCAGTGCGCATAACTCATAACGTTGTTGCTGTAGCCCACTTTTTGGCGCACCGGCAGCAGAAAAACAAGCAACAAAAGTCAAAAATCCGACAAGTTTTTTGCCTCTATTTAATAATGAAGAATCGCTGGCACGTGCCGGCACCGAATACTGAGAAGAACCACCGAAGTCGACGAATCAACGCAAACTCCGACTTTAAATTAACCTTTGTTGAAAAATTTTTAGTTTTTTTTTGCAATTGATTTGAAAAAAATGGCCACAACTTGAGATAAGTGAATGGACAGACGTAAATTGGTATGAAGATTCCCCAGAACTTATCGATTATACTGCTACTCAAAAGCTTATAAATGTACATTTACACTAGATATCAGTCTGCCAACTCTGTACAAGGTAATGATATTATAAAATTAAAACGAGAAAAAAACCAACTTGTGAAACAAAAAACACCAAAAACGTGTGTACCCCTGGCCGATTACCGTGACCATCGCTAGTTGAGATTGTTAGTGCGAGCCTTGAGACTGACACACAAGAGTATTACAATGTCTAAACAAATTGAATTATTACAACTTAAGGTGTCTTACGACGCACATGAGACATGACACGTGACACGCTTGGCTGCTGCAACAATTGCAGCCTACGATCGCAAGCAGTGACTTCTCGGGGGGGGAATCCGATCAAAAGCCTCATTAAGCATTAGGCAGCTCTACCTCTGAGCAGCAACATTGGGCGCAATGTGCCACAGTTCAGTCACAGACTTCAATGCGATCAGTTGGCAACATGTCTTCCCGGGTAGGTGAGCGTTTTTTTGGCCAATTTCCAAAAATGTTAATCCGGGTTTTACCTCAATTCCAGTGCATTCTACTGTTTCTTTTACTGTGCACAGCTGCTAGTTACGCTGAGCTACAATCGAAGAACGGACAAGAGGACTACCAACCAATTGAGCCCCAGCCGGAGCACATAGACGGACGATCGTTTTTCTTTCTGGGCACTCTGTTTCGACGTTGGCGCAATCGTTGGATCGCCTTCCATAATCCAGCGCCACTCTTCGCTGGCCCCGCCTATCCCATCAATGGATACTACAATTGTCCATCGTATGGCTGCAATCCTGCTGCCATTGCACCCCAACCGGGCTTCTATAGTCCTGCCTATTATGCGGCGCCGATGCCGCAGCAGCCGCCACAACAGCAACAAGCGGCACAGGGCAACAGCAACGTTTACATCTATCAGGCGGATCAGAATAATGCAGCCGGCACTGCAGGCATGAGCCCGCCTGCCTATGGCCCTGGCTACTTCGGTCCGGCTAGGCAACCCTTGCCTCAAGGTCCACCTTTTCCAATGCCACCGGCTTCTTCGTCTCCGTCATTCGCGTTGCCAGCTTTGCCTCCGGCGCCGCCTGTGCTGCCACCGGCATCGAGTCCGCCTCAAGCAAGCGCCAGCAGCTTTGGCTTCGCATCCGGACCACTTCTTCCTGCAAGCGGCTGTGGTGGTCCAAACCTAATGTCCTGCGGCCTTGGCTAAGCAGTCTAGTCCAGTTCAGTCGGGAGATACCTAAGTAAACAGCGCAGACAAAGTGAAAGAAAACAATAGAATTTTAATTGAAAAGCGTGCAACAAAAAAGGGAATTGCAAAAATCACAAGAAAATACAAAGTGATTTCATCGAATTCGTAATGAAGTTTGAATACCCTCCCTGAAATTGTGTTTCCTTATTCCTGTATTATTATACCATATGAATATATATCATTGATATTTTTGTTGCAGTTTATTTATGTGTAAATCTTCATTCGACTATCGAACGAAGGCTCTAGTTACCTCATCAAATCAATGACTCTTCAATAAAATCATATATAGATTACAATAATAATTGATCTCCTTAAGCATATGTTACAATCCATGTTCTGCAAATTTGTATAGTCCATTTGTGTGCATCATTAAAATGGATTACATGGCAAAAATGTGTATTGAAATGAGGGCACAACACAGACACACAAGTGCGCAAATGGGTGTGCCTAAGTTTGAGTGTGCGTGTGTGTTTACACACATGGACATTTATCCATTAACGCCGAATAACTTCAAACTCCAAACCGAAGCAATCTGCATAAACAAACTCATCAGGATGCCCAATGAGAAGATGCTGGCGCGCATTTGTTTTGATTCCATCATAAGCCATAAGGCAGCTCCAGACATGCCGATGCTAGTAGAGCTGCTATCTATCTATCCGAACTGGCCAAACTGCCCAAGCTGGGCTCGCTGCTGATGAAGTGGTTGAATCGGGTGCCCAAGAAGCCGTCGCACAGTAGAGCCAGCGCCTCGTTGAATTGTTTGGCAAATAAATGCCCGCCAGCATAATGGATGGCCCTGGCCATGGCGCTCAGCTCGTTCCAGCTTCACAACCGTGTGATTGCTCGCCCGCCTCTGCCCGGTCAGTTCTCGGTGCGATTCTGTTATTATTTTTATATAACTTGCGAAAATAATAATAGAGCTGAGGGATGTGTGGAGATGTGGAACGGACAAATAAACACGCCGGCGAGCGACAGTTGGATAAACACAAGTGTGAAAGTGCAGATTGTGAGGGCGTCCTCTGCGGCATGATGATGGGCAGTGGGAGGAAGAAGAAGTGGACGACAACAACATCGCGCATCCTCGCACATGTCTCCAGTACTCTCTCTCGCTCTATCTCATTCTTCCCGCATCACCTTCTTTCGGCTTTTCCGCTTGCCACCTCTTCATATGCAATTGCCCGCGCGTTTATTTGTGTTTGTGCTGGGAAAACAATGAAACAGGCAGCTGGGAACATGGTTCGTGTGTCCAGGTTCGGGTCCGAGTTTCATGTGCTGGCAGGTGCTTGTTGCTGTTCTGTTGCTTTCTTTCGGGTAACTTTCACTGACCGGAAACGGAAATTAAATGCATAAGTTTACGCAAGTTGTCTCCCTTTCACTTCTTATCAGCATGGAAGCAGACGGTTAGATGAATGGCTAACAAATGTGAAGCATGTATCTGACGGCAAATCTGATGGATTCGTAAATAAGATAATTCATTTATCGGAGTTTAATAACTATCTTACGTATAAATTCACAAAACTTCATAAGAATTCAATAATTTAGCTCTAATTTAAAACCATTTTCGAACGCCCAAATGGCATAAAACTTGTTTGTTTTGACAAAAATGCGAAGCTGTCTACTACGCAGCTGTATTGAGTCTGATACGCACTGTCAAAAGTCTCATTGGCCGCTGTTGGTCACAACGGGGATGTAGCTCAGATGGTAGAGCGCTCGCTTAGCATGTGAGAGGTACGGGGATCGATGCCCCGCATCTCCAATTCGTTGTAATTTATATTTTAATGTTGGTACAAAAGGTTTTTGTTTTTGTTTTTTTTTTTCATTTTTTACTAAAAGCTATTTTTTTCTTTAGCAGTTAGAAACATTTAAAAAACTATTATTTATCCCATGGCTCGGAAGATGTGAGCACAAAACCAAAATCGGAAAACCAACCGGCATGCGGCTCAATGGTCTAGGGGTATGATTCTCGCTTTGGGTGCGAGAGGTCCCGGGTTCAAATCCCGGTTGAGCCCATTGGTTTTTTTTTGTTTGGCAAGTAAAAAATTATAATTGTTTCAACTATTTGTGTGAAAATTTGTACATATATATTTTTTCAAAAACAAAAATTGAGCCTATCAAAAAAAAAAGAGAATATTCCAACAATTCGGAGTTGGAGATGCGGGGCATCGATCCCCGTACCTCTCACATGCTAAGCGAGCGCTCTACCATCTGAGCTACATCCCCATGTCTGCATGCGCTCGCAATTACCATCAAAACGAAAAGGTTTGAATTTATAAATATCTTAGAGATTTATTGGTCAACAATGCCTACAGCTATAACACGCACATTTACATAATACTTGAGTAGCTCACAATTAAAATGGGGAACACAAAGTTTAAACATAGTATCCACCGTAGCCGGCACCGTAGCCACCTCCAAAATAGTTTCCTGGGAAACCACCAGGATAACCAAGACCACCAGCATAGCCAGGTCCGTAACCGCCACCATAGCCTGGATATCGGCCACCATATGACGGGATAGGCAGTGGAGACGGATAAGCTGGACGTGCTGCATTGTTGCCACCGCCGAGGAAGCCGCCAAAGATATTGCTAAACAAGTTACCAATGCCGCCGCCACCGCCTCCTAGTCCGCCGCCCAATCCACCGCCTCCTAATAGTCCAGATCCAAGACCGAAGATGCGGTTATTAACCCCGCCCGCTGGCGTGGCAACAGAGGTGGGACTGGCGCCAACTGCACCTGTCGCAGGACCCTGCTGCGGGTACTGATATTGCGCATAGCAACTGCTGAGCAAGCCCAGCACAAGAAGCTGTACAAAACAAGGAAGCTGGATTGAATAATCTCGAAATCAGGCCAAGATTGAGTTACTCACTGTGCAGTAGGTTATCTTCTTAGCCATGTTTTGATTGTGTCTTGTTGAAATTAACTGTTTGCTGGCTAGAAAGATGCTTGTGCTTTATATAAGCAGTAGTTCTCCAGTCTAGAACACCCACACTACGTCAGTGGGCCCCCGGAACTGACCGCATGACCTTAAACCCGTTAGATGAACGCTTTCAATGTTCTTCACACGATGTGAGCCATAGTTTTTGCATTAGTTGCTGCGACTAAATAAGTCAATACAGATATGAATGAATGAGGCTTGTCAGGCCTTAACTGGTTTCACCAGTATCATCAACGTGTTGCTTTCAAAGTTCTTTGAACTGTCCGGACTAAGGAGGTGTTACCGGAAGCGCAGATGATTGCTATAAAAGTGACAATTCGCTGATCTCAAAACTTAGAAGTTTCCCACAGCATGGAGGTAAACAAGGTGAGTGCGGCAACTCCATATTTCACTTGTTCCACGTACAAACGTCGGTATTTTACAGTTTCAGGCCACTCTGGGAGCATTGATGCTGCTCCTACTTTGCGAGGGCGAGGCACATGGCTTCGGAGGCGGCAAGAAGTTTGGCGGTGGCTATCCTGTAGCATATCCCATTGCTCAGCCCATTCCCGTGGTTCAACCAATTCCTGTGCCACAACCAATACCAGTGCCACAACCAGTACCAGTTCCAGTCGCAGTGCCTCAGCCTGTTCCGGTGCCAGTTCCATTTGCCAGGCCCTTCAAGCATGGCTGGAAGGGTGGCCTAGGCGGCGGTGGTCTTGGAGGGCTTGGATACGGAGGCTATGGTGGATACGGTGGATATGGGGGTGGCTATGATAGCTATTCGTATGGTGGCGGCTTTGGATATGGAGGAGGTTATGGCGTTGGTTTTGGTGGATTTAGAAGGCGTTAAAATAAATAAGCTTATTTATTGTTGATTATTTAGGTCATTAAAAATAAATTTAAAAGAAAAAAGTTATTTTAAAACTGGAAAAAAAAAGAATGTTCCCGCCCGGGTTCGAACCGGGGACCTTGTGCGTGTGAAGCACACGTGATAACCACTACACTACGGAAACCTACAAAATCGGTGTACATTTTCTGCCATAAACTCTTACAGCAAGGCAGCGCCACCTATATGTTATAAATCCACTTTTGAGTTGTTCATTTTTGACGAACGACCTCGTCGGAACTAACAGAGCTCAATTTGAGTCGGTGCAAGCAGTGCGAATATATACCTGCGTTATCTACATGTGTGAATGCATAGTCTGTTTATAAAAAAAAAACAAATAAGCAGTGCATCAATACGGGTAACGGCTTTTTATCAAATTTAATTTTCAAATTTATTTTTATTTTTATTATTGTATGTTTCTTCAGTCTGTGTGTTGCGCACTAATAGAAGGACAAAGGCTACTGAGTTAAATTCGGGATGAGGGAATCCTTCATTTTTTTATTGCTTAATAAAACTAATTAATAAAATATTAATATTTTTTCTACATATATCTTTTCCGATTGGTTTATTTTTATAAAAATGAAAAAGAAAAAAATTAAATAACAACAAAATGATTCTAATAGCGAGGTCTATGACTAAATCTATGGCAGGCTAGACTTTCTCTTATTTTCCCCACGGAGCGCCTTCAAATCCACCCCCGCTGCTGTAGTGGCTCTCATGGTGAGACTCGTGGTGAGACTCATGGTGCTCATACCCGCTGCTTCTGCCGTAGCCTCCACCGTAGCCTCCACCGTAGCCACCTCCGAATCCACCGCCGAAACCACCGCCATAGCCGCCACCGTAGCCACCGCCATAGCCGCCCACATGTGCAGCAGCCAAGCCTCCAATTGCTCCTCCCACTTTAGAAGCGAGTGCACTGCCAATTCCAGCTCCAATTGCTCCACCAACTAGCCCGCTCTTTAGGCCCAACAGTGCGGGGGCTCGTGCTTTCACCTTGACGAAACCACCGAATGGACCTTTGTGGGCAATCAGCTTAATTTTACCCGCTGACGCATGTTGCAGCAGGAACACCAGACAGATACCCAGCAGTAGCAGCAGCCTATGGGGATGACGCTAAAAGAAAGTTTAGTTATTGTTAATACGCCTGTAGTGGATAATTTAATAGATATTGCATGAAATTTATGTGCTTGATCATTCATTCCTAATTAAAATACTTAGTTTTATAAACTAAGGGTTCTTTTAATATCCATATATCACTAATTGCGAAATATTTCATACACACTAACTGAAATGTCATTTACTATTTAAAACTCTTACAACTTCCTCCACATTATAATCAGATAATCACATCACTACAGCATTTTTACTCACAATGATTTGCATTTTACACACAGTTTATAAAGTTTAACGTATTTTCGCTTAATTGGTTTGGCTAGATTCGAATTTATGGTCTCGTATGGCTCGACTTTGTTATTGTTTTAGTGTTTTAAGTCGCCAAGTTCAAATCTTTCTATGGTCACTGTGTCTCTTGGCTTGGCATGGACCACGACGTGTGTGCAATTGAAGCGGTTGTGCGGTAGACGATGAGTTTTTATGAGTGACTGAGTGGACGCATTTTCTGCGCGTTTCTTATTCAGCGCCCTTATGCAATCGCATGCCTCTCGTTGAGATCTTGTTTGCCTTTATTGAAGCTGAGTTTGATTTTTTTCTCTTTCTCTCTCCCTGTGTTTGTTGGCATCTTTGTCTTACACGTATGCACATGAATTGACCCTGAAAATTTCTGGTTTTCGAGATGAATGAGGAGCAAAACACAAGCGAAACAAAAAAAAAATGGTACAAAATTATATATATGTATATATGTAGGTATAGCTGCCATCGGTGTAAAGTCAACTGATGTGAACGTTTAAGGGCGATGAATGGACTTAAAGAAACCAAATCAATTTGGGGTATTTCCAACTACGGATCTAAATGTTTTCAATACATTTTGGGAAGTTCACACTTTGTCAAATAATGAATTGGAATAACGGAAGCAAATGTTTTCAATTAAATGCAGATATAGATATTAAACTAAATACGGTCATATCTTGGGAAATCTCTAAAAACTCTTTAGCTTAGTGTTCGCCTATATAAATTCAAAATTGCAGCTAGCAAATGAATCATCATAGCACGTCGTTTTTGGGTATTTTCGTTTTATTGACCTCCAAAACAAAGCAAAGTCCAACAAATGGAAATCAAATATCATAAAAACAGAAATTTCCAGTAATCAGCTAGAGACATATGCATACACTTATTATAAATAGTTTAATTATGCAAAGTTATCTCTGTGGGGCTTATCTTCTATTTGCCATAGCCAAATGGATATCCAGATCCCTGTAAAAATCCATACCCGTTGTTGTAGCGATTGTAAGCAAATTGATTATACTGCTGCTGGTAGCCTCCTTGATAGTTTCCATAATTTCCATATCCATATGCTGGTTGACCATAACCAAATCCTGGTAAACCGTAGTTCTGATAGCCTCCACTGCTGCTACTCGCAGCTGCGCTGGCACTAGATGAACCGTAATTTCCATATCCTCCCCAGGGTGCAAATCCATATCCTGTAGATCCAAGTCCTGGCCATTGTGGTGCACTCAGCGTGCGGGCAGCTAGCAAGCACAGTATGCAGATAAGTAAAACTGTCTGAGGATATCAAAGCGTATTGTTGTAAATAATAATTTAAGAACAACAATCCAATTCGTACCTTCATTGCTCGAGATCAAATTCTAATTGACAATTTCTGTAGAAATCGGTCTTTTATTATACTGAAACTAAACGGAAATACTAGATCTAAGATAATTACAAATAAATTACCTATGCTAAGACATATAATTAATAAAACCAACAAAAATGTTTGCTATGGTCTTGAAATTGCGTTGAGTGGAAAACGTGTAGGGAAAATTTTATTTTATTTATCATTGCTATTAGGTCTGTATATCTCAAAATCTAGAGATAGATTATTTTTCTATGTGTACCATAACAAAACACAATTTGCATCCTCAGTTGACACGTTAGCAAATCCATCATATACATCTAAGATACATTATTCTTTTGGCAACCAAACAACAATAGTAACTTCCTATATGATGATAATGTGGGCGGTTTCGGTAACTTCCCCTGACGTCGGCAGAGTTGAATAAACTTACAAACGAAAGTGAAGGCATAAAATAATTTTTTTTTCGAGCGAACGGACAACGAGCACAAATGGATGATACGACTAGTACCCCTAGTACTGTTTCAATGAATATTAGATCTGAAAGACAACATAAAAAAACATGATGCGGCCGGCAAGTGCTAATGAGCCAAGCGATGACTGGTAGCGATGAGAGCTCCGACAGAGAGCTACGCCCATGCTTGGCTGCACGTTCTGTCTAAAGTTTGTTGCCTAAGTCTTTTGTCTCTGAGCCCATTTGGTTTTTTATTGCGGCGGGAATGTTGGCTATGCTCTAACTTAAGAAGGCATGTTAGTTGCAGGGCTATGATGAAAGATAGAATATGAATCTATAACAAATGTGCTGAAAAATAATTTTAATTTAAATTTAATTTTTTAAATTTTAATTTTATTTAAATTGTATGCATAATTTGTTATGATGCATTTTTAGGGTATAATACCGTCGGTGTCGTGATACGATCGCTAAAAAAAATATTTTTTTTTGGTTTTTTTAAATTTTTTTTTTCCTCCGGGGGGGGAGGGAAAATTTTAAAAACCCAAAAAAATACACATCGATATAAAAATTAACGTATTCTGGAGGCCCCTATCAGCAGTCAGCAGAGGGGTATTCCGTGATTTCGTCACTAACTGGTTCTGTTTCGGCTCCTCTGTTTGTTCTGCAATTTGCGTAGAATTGCTTGGCAATGCGTGGCGCGTAGTTCATTTCTTATACACAGAGCAGGTATAAAAGCGTCAAGCACTTTACAATTGCAATTTAGTTTCGTTACCGAATCGGAGCCCGACACGTCCACAAGCACACACAAACTCGGGAAATGGCGCGCTTCTCTTGTGTATGTCTTATAAACTTTCCGTTTCTTTCCGTCCAGATCCCTGTAAAAATCCATACCCGTTGTTGTAGCGATTGTAAGCAAATTGATTATACTGCTGCTGGTAGCCTCCTTGATAGTTTCCATAATTTCCATATCCATATGCTGGTTGACCATAACCAAATCCTGGTAAACCGTAGTTCTGATAGCCTCCACTGCTGCTACTCGCAGCTGCGCTGGCAGTAGATGAACCGTAATTCCCATATCCTCCCCAGGGTGCAAATCCAAATCCTGTAGATCCAAGTCCTGGCCATTGTGGTGCACTCAGCGTGCGGGCAGCCAGCAAGCACAGTATGCAGATAAGTAAAACTGTCTGAGGATATCAAAGCGTATTGTTGTACAAAATACTTTAAGAACAACAATCCAATTCGTACCTTCATTGCTCGAGATCAAATTCTAATTGACAACTTCTGTAGAAATCGGTCTTTTATTATACTGAAACTAAACGGAAATACTAGATCTAAGATAATTACAAATAAATTACCTATGCTAAGACATATAATTAATAAAACCAACAAAAATGTTTGCTATGGTCTTGAAATTGCGTTGAGTGGAAAACGTGTAGGGAAAATTTTATTTTATTTACCATTGCTATTAGGTCTGAATATCTCAAAATCTAGAGATAGATTATTTTTCTATGTGTACCATAACAAAACACAATTTGCATCCTCAGTTGACACGTTAGCAAATCCATCATATACATCTAAGATACATTATTCTTTTGGCAACCAAACAACAATAGTAACTTCCTATATGATGATAATGTGGGCGGTTTCGGTAACTTCCCCTGACGTCGGCAGAGTTGAATAAACTTACAAACGAAAGTGAAGGCATAAAATTATTTTTTTTTTCGAGCGAACGGACAACGAGCACAAATGGATGATACGACTAGTACCCCTAGTACTGTTTCAATGAATATTAGATCTGAAAGACAACATAAAAAAACATGATGCGGCCGGCAAGTGCTAATGAGCCAAGCGATGAGAGCTCCGACAGAGAGCTACGCCCATGCTTGGCTGCACGTTCTGTCTAAAGTTTGTTGCCTAAGTCTTTTGTCTCTGAGCACATTTGGTTTTTTATTGCGGCCGGAATGTTGGCTATGATCTAACTTAAGAAGGCATGTTAGTTGCAGGGCTATGATGAAAGGTAGAATATGAATCCATAACAAATGTGCTGAAAAATAATTTTAATTTAAATTTAATTTTAATCAACATTTCTAATTTTATTTAAATTGACAACATTTGTTATGATGCATTTCTTAGGGTATAATACCGTCGGTGCCGTGCTACGAGTGCTAAAGTGATTATTTTTATTGGGTTTTTCATGATCTTGATCTTCCGCTGCGGCGGGACGGCAATTGCCTTAACCCTCAACCGATTCTGCACACACACATATGCATATACATATAGTATATAGTATCTACATGATTGTATGCATAATTTGACAATCGAAAAATTAACGTATTCTGGAGGCCCCTATCAGCAGTCAGCAGAGGGGTATTCCGTGATTTCGTCACTAACTGGTTCTGTTTCGGCTCCTCTGTTTGTTCTGCAATTTGCGTAGAATTGCTTGGCAATGCGTGGCGCGTAGTTCATTTCTTATACACAGAGCAGGTATAAAAGCGTCAAGCACTTTACAATTGCAATTTAGTTTCGTTACCGAATCGGAGCCCGACACGTCCACAAGCACACACAAACTCGGGAAATGGCGCGCTTCTCTTGTGTATGTCTTATAAACTTTCCGTTTCTTTCCGTCGATGATGCACTTGCTCATTGATATGTGTGGTTCACTTGCAGCTTATCGTTTTGCTGGCACTGGCCGCATATGGAGCTGCTGCACCGGCACCTGGCAAGGCAGAGGGACGCACTTTTGGTCTACTCGGCGGCGGATTCGGTGGTGGAGTCGGCCTGAGCGCCGGCGTTGGATTGAATGCTGGACTTTATAGCGGATTCGGTGGCCATGGTGGTGGCTATTATCCCGGTGGTGGCTACTATCCCGGAGGTGGTGGCTACGGCGGTGGTTATGGTGGTTACGGCGGTCATGGCTTTGGCAATGGTGGTGGTTATTATCCCGGCGGCGGTTTTGGTGGCTACGGACACAGGCCTCACTATGGTGGCGGCGGCGGTGGCTTCTATCCCGGCGGCTACAATAATTACGGTGGCTCCTATGGCGGCCATTACAGCCAATCGCAGTCGCAGTACTCTAACAACTACCACAACGGCGGCTATGGCGGAGGCTTCTTTGGCTAATAAACCTACGCGCAACAGTGTCATGATCTTTAAGTGTTTTAGTTAGGTTTTTTATGTTTGTACACGATAAATAAAAACAGAAAAATACCCAACACGACTTGTGAGGCCTCTGTAGAAAATCCCCCCATATAGAATCCGGTTTCTTTTCTCGGTTGTCCTTGCTGAGGTTGAAGTCGTCGTCTTCTTGTTTTTAACGAGCTCGACGCGACGTGCATAAATTGAATGGCCCAAGATGAAAGATTCATCAAGTGCGCGCATGACTAACACATCTCGGCCAGCAATCTGTCAGATTATTCATGTCTAAAATCAAGAAAAACGGGATAATGCTAATTTATATCGGCACTTAATCTAAGCACAGTCAAGTCTGGAGAAAATGTCGTTCTTTATGTATTTTCCAATTCATAATATTTATTTTTTAAATGTAAACACCATGAATTAAATTTTTCTAGGAGTCTGTTGAGCCCGGCTCAAACCTTTTATCGTCCAAAAATTTACCAAAAATTACATAGACCTCATCTAAAATATTCGATTATCGTATTTTTCATATCCGTACACATTCTAAAACAAGTAATATATATATTTTATCACTTATGTATTCGTTCTTATAGATAATAAGAATAATCGTTTAACTTATGCTAGTAAATCGTTCTTTCGTCTCTCTGTTTATCCGTAACTGCTGCGCAGGTTGTTCCTGGAGCGATAGGTACCTGTTTGGTAGACAGGCTGCACTTGACCGGTCAACTGCTGTATAAGGCCGTTTACCGTTGAGGAGACTCCACCCACAAGTTGTGCTGGCGTTACGGGAGGCTGCAGTAGAAAGAATATTACAAATAAAGACGAAGCTTGTTTAATTTTCGGGTTTGTGCAGAACTTACCGCTCCGACTGAATCGTAGTAGACGCGATTGGGTGCAGGCCGACGCACTGGTGGCGGATTATAGCTGGGATCCACGGCGGGATCACTCTGCAGATCATTTGCAGCAGAGGCAGGGCGCACAGGCAGTGGGTCAGCGAGCGCTACCGGAGGCGGTGCCAGACTGTTTTGCAATATGCCCGGTGCAAAGAGCGAGAGCCAGGTGGCAAAGGGTGCATACGGACGCACAGGTACTGGAACCGGTACTGGAGCAATTGGATCTGAAAGTAGGCCACCTCCCAGACCACCTAAGCCACCCAGTCCACCCAAGCCGCCACCGTAGCCGCGACAACCGCCGCCGCCTCCCGGGTACACATTGTAGACATTCAGATCGAATAGGAAGCGTCCCTGTTCGGCGGGATCTTTCTGGCCGGCGGCATCACGCCCAAAGGGAATGCACGGTCGTCCATAGCCCCCATAGCCCCCATAGCCGCCGGCAAGAGCTGACGCATAGGGACGATACAGTTTCTTCAGTTTCTTCTTGAGCAGCAACGTACGCTCGTCGCCAGCATCAGAGTTGAGATCATCCAGCTCCTGGTTGGCAGCTCCAGCAAATTTGGCATTCTCGTTGTCCGACTTGTTGTTGTTGCCCTGGCGACTATAGTCAGCGCTCTGTGGCGTGCTACGCTTGTAGCCCCTCGTGGGCGGTGCACGTTGCCACGTCGAGGAGTAATTGCCACCGAAGAAGTAGTCCCATGGTGCGGCCAAACAGGAGTCGAGTGCGACAAGCAGCAGCAGCAGCAGCCAAATTAACTGCATGATAATACGGTTTTTCGAATTCGTAAGGACACTATTCGCGGAATGTGCTCGCCAACAAAGTCTAACTCCGCGTCGAGGTGGCAACGAACTATGCCACCAGCAAAGAGTACGCCCCAATTTATCACCTCTGCTGCAGATGAGCAAAAGCAAAACTAACGCAAATTGTAAAGAAAAAAATAGTGGCAAATTTGCCGTTTTCCCTTAGAAGGCAACGCGATTGCATAACGCCCTTTTTTATTGGCTCGCATTTTTCCAGCGCATTCGCATTCGCATTCGCATTGTATAGTTTTGATACGAATGCTAATTTGGACCGGCAATCGCCCACTCCGCCAACATTAACCACATGATCATCATCATCATCATCGCGGCACCGGCGGCTTCGCCTCGCCCACATGCCCCATAAACACAGACGCAAAACATGCCACAGGCGACGAGGCTTGTGCATTGACCTGTGTCTAATAATGCCACCAGCGTGAGGCGAGCAAGCAGCCAGCCGTAGGGAGAGCTCCAAACAAGCCCGTGCCGAAAGCAGCAGCTACACGCTGTTGCCAAAAAAAAAATAATAGCAACCGACTTAGTGGGTCAATGTCACGTCGACGGCGCTGGGAATGAACTCAACTCGCCAGACAAGTGCAGAAAAAAGCAAAGCTCAAACGTGACTCAGGCTTATCGCGAGCGAGAGGGACAATTTTCTAATTTATAGAGATTTGTAGATTACACAATTTAACAAAACTAATTATACATTTCATTAGGGAATGCTTGACTGGAAACCGCGATAGGATAACAAAAGAAACCATAGCGAGTTTCAAAAGTTCACAAGCTTAATTAATACAATGATTTTTTTACAAGACGAACCATTAATCAAGCAAAAGCTGCAAAAATTCTCTGCAGTTAAATTAGCTAATACTACACAAGCCTCTCATTGAAGTTGCACTCATAATACCCTGTGAGATCGACGAAAGCAAAATCAGTTATAAAACTATGTATGTGCGTATATAAATTATTTATAAATATTATTACACTGATATATGTTTTAGTCTTATGCATGTTATCGTATTTATAGTATTGGCATATTGCCGATATGTAGTTATTATAATAACTATCTATGCATATAGTATAAGCACACATACAAAATTATTGTTAAGCCTCGGGACTTTCACTTAAAACTACAAAACAAAATCTTCTGTACAAATAGCTACAGACGAATCCAATGCCGAATTTGAACCTGACTGTGCGTCATAGTTTTGAGCTTAAATAGATCTACCTATCATTTTAGTATACATAACTATACCGCAATCTTGGGTTTATTCACTTCGGCCCGTCTGCGTTTCGCCCTCATGCGTTGATTGCAAAATACACGTAGAAATATGGCGAGAAAAACGATGAGTACACCAAATATGCCCAGCACTGAAATACTGTGTTGGTAGATGAAACACGACAGCATAATGGCAGCAGCCTAAGAGAGAATACATCAAACAAAAATAATTATACAATAAAGTATAAACAGACGGAAATAGAGCGAGGTAGACTCACTTGACGCAGCGTCATTATAATGGTAAACACAACCGGGCCGAACACGTCGATTGTGTGATAGATAAACAATTGACCCACTGCAGAACATATGGAAAGTACAACCATGTCGAAGACAAACTTTGGATGCTATAAATTAAAAATAACATTGGATGAGCTGCGTTTTAAGTAAACAAAGTGTAGTACAAGTTCTTCACAAAGATCTGAGCTATATAAACAATACATTAAGATAACGGTTTACAAAGAAACTAAATGCATAGTTTTCCCATGTGACTCACCTCCGTGGCAAAAGCCAACGAGTCCATGAAGCCACCCTGCATGGATAGGGAAGCGCCAGTAAAGATGGAAGAGAACAAGTTGACGCCGCACATCATTTGTAGCGAGCTCATGCCGTAGCTCTTAAATAGCGAGCCTTGCCAGTTGGCCGTAAAGCTGTCAAAGACCATGTACATGGACAGCAGAAAGATGCCCGTCAGTGTGGTGACACCACTGGCCTTACTGTTATCGGAGGAACCACTTAAGAAAAGTATCATGCCCAGCGAAATGAGCAGAGCTGTGAGATACTCGTATGATTCGTATTTGGCTTTAGACATTATTTTTCCCATTAACATGACCGGAATAATCTTGAACGATTTGGCCAGCACCTGCGTCGGAAAGTTCACAAACTTGAGGGCCTCGTATTGGAACCAGGCACTCATAATGTTCGAGAATGAGGCATATGAGTACTTGTACAGCGGTGCGCGATGACGTGTTGGGGCTGGCTGCCATTGGAGATAAGTGAGCGCCACAAAGAATGCAAGTAGACGATTGGCAAAGACCAAGAACTGCGAATCCTTAAACTTGGAACTTTGACCAGCAAAATTGAAATAACTTTGCGTCATTATCTTCTCCTGCAGCACGCCCCACGTTAGGTAGGATACCATCAGTCCGCCAAAGCACCAAAACAGCTGCACTGCCTCTTGCGAACTAGTGCGCTTACTGCGTTCCCCACGTTCCGTAGCTGCACCGCTGCTACCACCGATGTGTATTACATCCACTGCGTCATAGCTCGAGTTTCCTGTTATGCACATGTTGACGGCCGTGTGCAGAAACGATTTGTTGCCGCGCTCGAGGTAGCCAGTGCGCTGCACATACTTGTATATTAGGTAGCCGGGCACAAACACACAGCTATAACCAAAGCAGTTTACCAAAAGCTTAAGAAGCCACGCATAATCCTTAGACTGTGCCTCAACCAATTGCGACAACGTCATGTCGGACAAGTAGTTGCCACCGAGGGATACGCGCAACAAGTCGGAGAAGAAATGTATCACCAGCAAGCTGATGACTATGAAGGAGCTAAGCGACAAGAAAGTATTAGAAAACCTGGATACGAGTTATGTTATATTTAGATTACCAGATAATTAGCTCAGGCGCACGGTTTCCCATATTGTAAACGAACATGTGTTGCGCGTTTCGTTAGATTTAATTTTGGATTGGTGATGTAGACTTCTCCTTGACCACTGTGTGCTCTGTACTGGTTTCTTGGGCTAGTTAGCTTCGAACTTCGAAGCAAATTTGCTGACACGTCCAAATTCGAATGCCGCAAGCGTTCTAGCCGGGAAAGTCAAGTGTCAAGAGTTCAATAACCGCACAAACTTGTTTTTGCATAAGCAATAAGCGACGATAACAGCAGCACAGTAACAACAAATGCGGCGGACAGCTTTTGTTTTATGTGGTAATAAGTTAATAACCATATGTGTGAAGCTGCTGTTTATTTGCATTGCCGAGCGTCGTTTACCATCTTAGTATATTCTCTTGAATGAACTTCGAAAAAGATGCTCTGATGGCACGGTCTGGCTCGTGCCGGCTGTGTAAATATTATACGCATATCATTTTGATGACGACAAAATAAAATAGTTTGAAACTGTGGAGGAACAATTCGACTATTTGTCGACCAGTGTGGCTGTGTTTTGTTTGGTGAAAGTTACCAAATGCAGCGTTGCCACCTCATTGAATCAAGGTGATTGAAATCACAGTAGTCATAAGTCACTATTTATTTGTAAGAAACTGTGACATTTAACTCATTATTGCGAATCCCAAAAATAATTTTGGCAATCGATGCAAACAAATATATTATATGAAACTAAGAAACAGTATGTTTCAACAAGTAAACTGGGTCACAACTCTAAAATATCTGTCACTAAGTCTGGTATTTTATTTTTTTGAAACGCTCACCTCTGTTTTTATCGCTATCGATACATTGCTTAATCACATCTCTCGAAAAGCTGTACCTCTTGCGTTTGCATTCTTCGTCAAACTGTAAGAAAAATAGCGTTTCGACTCGGAAACACATATTATAGCAGTGCAATTATAGTCGAAAAGCATTATTTGGCTTACAAATAGTAATTTGTGAGAATACTAAACTATCGGCAAGGCATAAAAACTTTGAAGCGTTTATCCTGATAATTGTGAAATTGGCAGCATCAGCATTTGCGTTTTGCATCGAAAGTACAATAAAACAAAGAAAGTTCGAGATTAAGGTAAGATGAAGTGTGTGGAATATGAATTTATATAAGTTTTAAGAATGATTATGACATTAAAAATGCATATGGTCATGTATGTATCCGTGTGAGTCAACGAACATTGTTGTTCTTGTTGTTGTGGCAACTGAGAGTGTGTGTATAAATAGAATCGAATTTCCCGACATGTGTACATGAACTCATTTCTAAATTCGTTCAAAAATCTGTATATATGAATTTTATTGCCACGCTAAGCCTGTGACAGCTGTCGCCGGGGATGGCATATTAATCTACTTTTTATGGCGCGATTATTTTCCGCCAGCTGCGAATTTTCTACCTGATTTTTGGCGTACCTGGAAACGCACCCATTTTCCAGTATATAACTAACTGACATTTCTACAATTGCTTACAGTTACACATCAAGTGTCAACGCACGCAGTTCAACTGTTCCGTCAAATCCTGAAGAAAGTGAATTCAAGCAATATATAACTGAAGACAAGAAAATCAATAAACAATTTATCATCAAGTGAAAAATCTGCTTCGATAATCATCTTCAATATGGTTCAAACTGGAATATCGCTTAATGAGCGTTTCACTCAAATGCAATCTCGTCAACAACAGCCATCGGAGGCACAACGCGGGCGTCGCAGTCGCTCTCAGAGCCGGAGCCGGCGTATTGTGGACGCAGCAGCATCGGTAGCCAATACAAGGCTCTTGCAGGAGTTCAAACGGAAGCACACCGTACAGACGGCCCTCAAACTGAAGCGCGTATGTGTCCATAAAACCAACAACCAACTACTGAACTACTACTGTAATTAATCTGGGATTGAGGCCATGAACTGACAGACTGATATATGTATAGCCTGCGTAGCGGGTGACTGAGCATGCTCAGAATGGCACAGTGTGGCAAAGAGCAAAAGCAAAGGATTAGCATGATCAGCGTTTAACGACACTAGATACAGGCAGCCTGTTCTCATATCTATAGCCCAGGGCTCAGCCGCAATTGCCGCAGTTGCATTTGCTGGCATAGCTCTGCCCATGCCAGACCCCACATATATATCTATAAATCAAATTTGTAGTAGACTTGTTCTATTGTTCATACACACACTGAACCGTTGAGCGCTTGAGAAGCGTAGGATTCAGTTTGTAAACGCAAAACAAACAAAAACCCATCACAAACCTTATGCATCTTACAGAGAAGCTTGCGGACAAGTGCCACCGGCGCCGGAGCTGGCGTACGCGTTGGCGGAATCAAATCGCTCCGGATGGGGCCCAATGGAAAGCCTTTGCGCTCAAACAACGTCACCCGCCTGGCAACGTAAGCATCCAACCATATAAAAACACACATTTGTAGCTGTTGTTGTTAACCCAGTCGATGGTCGAAGATTGCTTGCAGCACGCAGCAGCAGCAGCAAAAATTAACAAAAAACAGAAACAAAAACCAATAGAAAATGGCAAATGCAACTACAACATAAAACACATTCGATTTCTTCTGCTTATTCCGCCTCTACAACTTCAATCACATAAATAGCATGCGCGCCGATCTGATTGCCAATAATAATGGACGCGCACGTCGAAGCAGCAGCAGCGGCGGAGTCGGCGGCGGTGTAGCCCGACGAAACAATGCGGCGGTAACTGGACTGCGCCAGCGTCTGGGCCTGCGCCGCCCCACCATGGGAGGAGCAGCCGAGCGTGTGGCACAACGTCGACGTGGCTTGACACGGCAGCAGCAGCAGACTCAGTCGCAAATCCCGGCACGTGGCCGATCGCGTAGTCGTGGACGCGCTCGTTCGGTCAGCCGTGGACGCGATATGAGTCGCGGACGTGATCAAAGCAGGGGACGCTCCCAAAGCCGGAGCCGTTCACAGAGTCGGGGTCGCCGTCAGCCGACGGTTAATGGGGGCAGAGGTGCTGGCGGACGCGTACAAGCTCGTGTTTCGGTAAAGCAACGCTTGGGTGTGCGTCCTGGTGTGGCAGCAGTAGCTGGAAAAGGAGCAGCTGGCAACAAGCGTGGTGCCAATCGACGCAGCAACAGTCAAGTGCGTGGCGTAGCTGCCGGACGTATTGGTAAGCGTCGCAACTCGAATACGGCACAGAAGGCAGTGGCAACTGCTGCCGGAGCTGGTGGACGCGGACGGAAAGGACGTGCTCGTGGCAGGTAAGTGTGTCTTGTAAATCAGTACTCATTTGTTCATGTATATTAATGGTCTTCTTTGATGCTTTACAGATCTGCTGTACGTGCCGCTGCTGCTGCTGCTGCCAGTGCTGCTTCTGCTGCTCCTCAGCGCTCACGCTCTCGCTCCCGATCTCGTGCCCGTCAGGGTAAGGCTGCAACTGCTGGTGGTGCCGCTGCTGCTTCAGGAAATATCAAACAAATGGGTGCAGGTCGTCGTGGACGCAGTGCACAGCGCAAAGGTGTTAAGGCCGGTAATAATAAAAATGGTAACACCAACAACAAGAAGACGGCCAACAAGAGCAACGCAGGAGCTGCAAAGGCGGCAGGCCAACAGCAAGGTCGTCGTGGACGTAGTCGTGTTCGTGGTGGTGGCACGGTTGCAGGTAAAAGCGTTACAAGAGTACCTCATAGGACAGCCAACGGGACTGGAGTCGCCTCGAGCTCGACATGGAAATTTCTATAATGAATTTTCCCAATCCCTCCCCATTTTGGAGCGCTAGCTAATCTTTGCTTTTTGCTTCATAATATAGGTAAACCCAAGCGACCAGAGGTCAAGCGTGAGGACCTGGATAAGGAATTGGATCAATACATGTCAACCACAAAATCGGAGATGGACTTTCTGCTCAAGTAAAGCGGACACGATGAGATGACCAAAGAGTTGTTGGGCGAGATACCACCGCCGCAAGGCCGTTTTATACTAATTACTAGTTTATCTATTAGTTTATAATAATTTAGCTTTAAGCGTCCTCGAGGAAGGAAACACGACTCAGAAGAAATGTGCTTATATTCCTCAACTAATGCTGATGATGCTGTATCATGCATTATGTAAATAGCATAACGTATAAGTAAATGAAACTCAGTTTGTTTAATAACAGCTGCAAAATACTACGTATAAAACTATATACTATATTATATTATATGTATGTATGTGTGGATGATATACAAAATACAATTTGCCCTTGTTCAACTGACATCCTGTACTTTCACTTCTACCTGATGCGATGAGTGTGTGTGTGTGTGTGCATTCTGTACACTACTTGTGTTTGTGTGTGAGTTGCATTTAAGTGCGTCCTCGCAAAGTGCCGGAAATTGACTTTTGTGCGAGCGAGTGTGTATCTGTCTGATAAACCTGACAAAGCAAACAACACTATGCGGCCAGGAGAGAAAAAAAAACGAATCCATGCGATATTCCCTGCGATTCCCCCTGTGGGCCGATTGAAGATAAATGTATTTGTCTGCAGACGCTTTCTTTTTTGTTATTTCTACCCTAGAGCGCACAGCCTGACAGGGTATAACTGACTATATGTTGTACATTTAGGAAAATATTTTGTAATACATGTATAAAATCATACTAGCATTATTCAACAGATATGCCTCAAAGTGGGTATTTATTTCTGAATACCAATCTAACATGTAGGGTATTTCTCAGGCATTCGTACATTTAAACTTGTTTTGTTTATTTCTTGTTTCTTTCGCCATTCTCTGCTAAGCCCTAAGCTAAGCTAAGCCCTAAGCTAAGCCCTCGTTTTAATTAAATTCTATATATGTGTATGTATGTGTGTTGCTCGAATCGGCTTGGGACAACATTGTGTCTCTCCCCTTCTCACTCATCTGTCAATTCATTTGGCTGCAGCACTCGCCCAATTCTGTTGCCTGCAAGCCACGTGAGTAGCAAGAGGTGATTAGCTGGCAACACAATATGCCGTGCCGTCTCTAATCACTCTAATCACCCTCCCATGCAAGAACAGGCCAAGGCAGGGCAGGCAGGTTACATAAGCAGCCGCTGGATGGAAGCCGGCTAATTAACACAAAATGCCCATTTGTTGCGCTTGTTAATTGCCCGGACTGGCGCCGATGAATCCTTTTGCCAGGCTCCGAGTTCGTATCGTAGTTCAAGTTATCGTTCTCGTGGGACGTGAGTCGCGGGACGCACGCTCATTAACCCTTTTTCGCCAGTCAGCTGCTAAAAACATTAAACAATTCAACAATTTATATGCAATTAGCAACTGTTGGCGCGCTCCCTACGAGCTTCTGCATAATTAGAGAATTCAATTTATACGGTTCCCAAAAGGGTTTTCAAAAGAAAACAAAGCAAGATTTAACCAGAAAAGAAATTGTTTTCTTTCGATTTAGGATTTCTTTAATTATTTCCTGATTGTAGCAGATATCCTGTAAATTTCTCTCAAGCTCGTGTATGTATTTTGATTCCATATACTACAAAAGTGCACCCCTTAAGTCTTCAATCTTTCAGTTTGGCAAAGAAAACGCGAATTAGCCGGCGGCTTAAGGTGGCGACTTGGCCATCACGTGCACGCAAAAACCAATTTGACTAATCTGCACGAGCAGGAGGAGACCAAGAGAGATTGACGCGAAACCACCTGCCAGACGAAAGGTGCAAAAAGGCCTGTGCCTCAGTTAATTTCGAGTCCATTTCGCGTTTTGCGGCTTACAAGCCCAAGGTATAATCAAGAACGAAGACACGGTGTGCTCTCATCTGCTTGTTCACTTTAAGCGCAGAGTTTATGCCTCGACCCGAGTGGAAATTGTGAATCTTTTGGGCTTTCTTCGTGGTTAATTACTGAAAAGGTTAAGGGTGTGTGTGTGTGTGTGTGGTTAACACAGAAAGTTGCCTTTATCAATTACTTGCATGAAAGAAGTGGGTCGGTTGTCGTTCTGCTTCTCTTCCTCAGGCCCAGCTGCAGCTTAGTGGCACGGCAAACATAAACAACGAGTGCAGAAACAACAAAAACCCAGTGACAAAATCAACAGTCACCACCAGCACCAGCACCATCACTGGAGCAGCAGCAGTATCCAATGCCAATGTCAGTCCAGGCGGCCAACTATCTGGCCCTCATGTCGCAGCGCAGCGCGTCACATCGCATCGCATCACATCACGTCGTATAACATCACACATACGCACTGTTGGACGAGGCAAAAACAAAATTTCCGACACGCGCGAACTCAAGTGGCATAGAAAAAAACGAAACTAACGTAGTTTTTTTTTCATGCGGTTTACCAACCAGAAAACTTTTATGAAGCTTTTGAAAATATTTTAAATTTTCGTGAGAGATGGAAAATATAATTAAACGATTTAATTTAATAAATATAAAATATATATGTATATTCCCTGTAAAATCAGATTACATATGAATTTATAAATTCTTTCATCGGTAATTAGTTCGCTTTTAAAGAGTGTAAATGGCTTGTTTCTTAGTAAATAATGTATATGCAATTTTTGTGTGATTTCAAACATATTAATAAAGAAATTGCCAGGCATCAAAGCTGTTTGAAATCAAGGCGAAAACAATTTCAGAATTCCGTGAAGAAGCTGCTTATATGGCTTTTGTATTGTAATCAGATGTGGCACTTGAACTTGCTGCTACACACCGTCGGCGTTTGGCTAATGAAGCGTCAAAGTGTTGAATGCCAAACTCGATGTGTGTGCGAATAAGCGGGTGTGTGCCGCATAATAAATAAGCCAAATCCGGCAGGCAGCAGCATTGGCGGCTCCTCCTCCTCTTCAGCTGTGTGAGTGTGAACAATTGAGCGATCAGAGCTTGTTTCCGCTGTGATTTCTTGCTCGCATGTGTGTTTATTTACGCACCATTGTTTTCGAATGCAAATTCCCGGGAATTTCTCTTTGAAAATGCCGACCTCAAGGTGTTGTTGTGCATGGCGAGGAGCTAAGCCATATTCCCGGCGTGGCCATTAGCGCAGGCCAAAACAAATAAACTGCACTGTGGGACTTAAAAGCAGAAAAAGAACGAGAAGAAGTAGTCTAAGGCGAACTCAAAGCGAATGCCAGCGGGGCAATCAATTTCACGCTTTCGCGCACTTACCACCCTCACACACTCCCTCTCCCGCTCTCTCTCTCTCTCTCTCTCTCTCTCTCTCTCTCTCTCTCTTTCACTCTTCTATTTGCCACTCGTGCTATTTAATTGTCTCTATCAACTTTGTTGTTGCAGCCCGACGCCAGAATGTCGTGCACTTTGCGGCTGCCGTCGTGCCGCCTTCGTTCTGCGCCCCAAGCAGTATGCAACACAAATTTTTCATTGCTGCAACTGTCGACACCTTGCCGCAAGCAGATACGCATTGTATGCCGTCGTTATTTTCGATTTCTGCCACATTGCGCTTTGCGCTTCGCGTAGAATGACACGAGCGTTTTCGCTTTTTATAATTATAAAAGCATTTGAATTGCATTAAGCTCGTGACTATAATGCAATTTTCATGGCATTTAACAGTAGCGAACACACACACACACACACACCCACTCGCACACACTCGTCCACACGCACCCACTTGTCAAATACGACTTGCAGTTGCCTCCTTCCCACCTCTGCTCTCCTTCTCTCTACACGAGTGATTATTGACGCTGTCTTTGGCGTGGACTGCGCTGTCATCGTCTGCCGGAAACTGTTTACTTTCGCGCACACTGCAAAGTAAATGTCAGCGATGGCAGCACTCAGCGTGCGTGTGTGGGTGTGCCTGACACAGAGCACTTAAGTCTGCATAACACTCGCAGATCTTGATTAGATGTGCCTCGAGCGTGACACATCGCGTGTGCCTGGCTTGGCGCTGCAGTTTCACAATCATTGTCTCTGTCGCTGCCAATCGTCAGCTGATCCATCAAATCAGAAACGCTTAAGTCGTGTGTCACGTGTGTCAAAGTGCAAACAGTGGGCGTGGCACACTGAATTCATTGCAGAAAATCAAGCTACTGCGGGTAATACGTATTTTGAAAATTAATTTTTGATGTGCCTTGTCGATAGACATGAGTTTTCTACGTATGTAGAGTATGTTTTTATATAGATTAAAATTGTATAAAGTCGGCATATATATAAACATGGCACTTTCAAGCGTAATAATACGTTTCAGTCCATTCGAAAACGACTTCAGTTCGTAACGTGCTATAAAACTGTTGCATAATTTACGAAAAGTCCTCAGTCAGTCGTTCTCAGCTGACAAGATTTTCCACTCAAATAAGTATTTCTTATGTTTTCAAATGAAACTACATTTCCATTATAGAATATAGCGCGACATGACGGGGCCCCCGGCCCCGTCCTGCGTAAAGTGTAGTTTATTAGCAAATTTCATAGACCAGCATGACAAAATATTTCCGAGTCCTCGCTTACAGTCTAAGCACAAAAGAAAATTAGAGAGTGAGTGAGTGCCCCATTTGTTAGTCGGGTATACTCTTCGGTAGTTGTTTTTGCTGTTGTTGTAGTAGTAAATTCCAGTTGGAAGCGTATAACTAACACTTAATTAACTACAACTAATTGAAGTGACTAACAAACACAGCTACAAGTTATTAACAAACACTTAAACAACATTGTTTCGGGAGCTCAAATTCCTCACTAACTTCACAAATAGTTCATATAGTTTTCAAAATATATATATTTTATACTAAATTTCGATTCGAATTCGATTGCAGATTAGCTTAGATCTATAGTACAGTTGACTTAGGCTAAGAACTAATAGAGATGGAGGTGTGGAAAATGACAGGTACAGTCATGCTTAGATAAGTACGCACACGATGCTGATGATATGAGAGAGTTTTAACTATAGTATTATTCTACTGAATACAAATATAAGTAGTTTTGGTATTTAGTTAGTATTTCGCTCATTGATTATTATTCGACATGAATCACCCTGTAGTTTGCATTTGATTACACACTTAATTTGCTTTTAAAAGTTTTATTTTCTTTTTTGATTCTCGACTTGTCCGATTCGAATTTTGATTTAGTTATTTATTTATTTTTTGCAGTTTTATGCCAAAATGGGCCATAAATTCGATATCGTTAGAGTTCTCTCGTTTTTAGCACTCATCGTCGGTGATTGTGTAGCTGCCGCGGAACTCGCTCAGCGGCGTCGCATTCGTCGTGGATGGCGTCATTAGCGGAGCACCCTGGAAGGAGATGGCAAGCGGCAGCGCGGAGGGTGCGCACAGGCTCAGAGCGCTGCGTCCCTCGGTCACCGACCGATAGCGCAGCGGACGACCCGAGCTGCAACGAATCGAGAGAGGGAGAGCGTATAGTGCGATACCGATTGCGGATTTATTGGTAAAATCAAATGAAACATAAACGGTAGGAAGCGCAGAATGAAGCAAATGCTTATAGTAGCAGCGGGGTACACGTAGAATTGATGTACTATTTAATACCCTTTGGCCAAATATTCCAAAATTATGAAACATGCTGACACACATGCGTATCCCATGTAGCTTGCCTTTCGCCTACATCTTCTTCTGCTTGAAGCAAACGGGGGAAAACAACTAGGGAAAGTGCAGGACTTAATAATGGGTAGAAGAATTACATTTATCTTTTGAATTCAGTTTCACATACATTAATCATTGCAAAACACATACATACATACATATATTGTAGTACATACTGCTCTATGTGCTTGTTGATCGATGTCGACTTTCCAGAGCTTACCATCCAAGCGAGAACTTTCGTAACAAACCAAAAAAACAGAACTTATAATATCGTACCATAGAACTATTTTGTTATGCAGATAGGAAGTTGAATTTTACTCGATGGAAATCTTTTTTAATTGCATTATTTTATTTTATAAAATTTCCGAAGCCCATAAAGCTATTCGATGCATTTTGTGGCATAATCGATCAAAATTAAAATATTTATTTTACTCTATCAAAACCGTTAACGATTTCATGTTTTTCATCTACCAAATCCCAGTTTAATATTTGATTTATCGCGCTACTCTTTTCTTCTCGCTTCCACGGCGAGTGCTAATCGCTGGGCATTTGCCAGCTGCTGCAGTCTGTCTCGGTGCACATAAACTGCAATAAATCGCATTGATTTCGTTGCCAAAATACAAATACTCGAAAATCAATCATACGTCACGTTGCACATCAATCTCCTACACAGTGCAATGTGGGGGCTAGTTAACCGCAATAAAATAAATTACCCACGGCAACAACAAATTGCTGCTGATTCCTCTTACACCCCTCCCCCCTCCTCCTGCTACTCTTTCCCTCTCTGTCCCCTTTCTACTTACCGTTCGCAGTTGCATTTCAGCAGGCGTATGAAAGCCGCTCGAAATGTGCGATTGAAGATTGTGTAAATGATCGGATTGATCGTGGAGGAGACATAGCCCAGCCAGAGGCAAGTGTTCACCACATGCTCGGGCACCTGGCACTCGGGGCAAGCGGCAAAGATGATGTTCAGTATGAAGAACGGCGACCAGCAGAGCACAAACGTAAAGAAGACCAGACCCAGCACCTTGGTGGCCTTCTGTTCCGTGGCAACGGCATTGGCCGACAAACTGTTGCGCTTGGAGCGATTGTTGAGGAAACTGAACCGAGGCAATTTGGAGAATATAAGGAATATATGAAGGTAAATGTATGTGTAGGAAGTCCCCCTGCTCCGCCACTTTACTTCCACTTACCGCAAATTGAGCGTAGGCGTGGCAACACGATTAAGCGCAATCTTAAAGGGACGCAGCTTGGCGTGGCGTCGCTCCTCGTTTGCCGTTTGTCCCGGCGTCGATGTAAGCGTCGTTGTCACTTGCTCCAGCGGTTGATTGCCTCCGCCACCAGCTCCTGTCGCTGTCCCCGTGCCATGATGGCTATGTATGGTGGCAATGCTGATGCGGCTGGAGCTGGCGCTGGCGCTCGAGTTGCCCACAGCATTTGTGCAGCTCGTTGCCGCAGCTGTTGAGCCTCCCCCGACGCCTCCAGCTCCGTTTCCATTTCCATTTGTTGCATAACCCAATTGTGGCTGCGAAACGCTGACGCGTACCGAGGCGCGTCGATTTGGATGGCTGTAAAGGGCGCGAAAAGGCAGAGCAGAGTAAGTTGGGAGTAGCTTGGCATATTTAGATTGTATTTTGTAGCAACGCGTATTTGATATTAGATTTAAGTCATTTGATTGCATATCTTCGTGCGCCGCACGGAGGGCGCAACAGTTTATAAAATTTACTTTTAATGTGGATGGAACTGGCGAAGTAGAAGCTGCCAGAACTAATGAAAATCGCTTCGAATTGCTGCCAAAAAGGTAGCAAGATCTTTGACGTGCCACAAGTTGAAGAAGTTGGAAAAGTTTCTTCGTGGCGTTGCCCATACTTCTGTGAAATCAACAGCTGCGAAAGCCATGTGGTTTTTTGATGGATTGCTTTAACTTGGCAGAGAAATACAACGAAATCGCACGAAACTTTGTGAATCCCTGAATAACCTGCAGTTCCATCTGGCCAGGAATAGTAGCTGGCTGCACGTGCAGCCGTCCGAGCGGGAAAATAGTCTGGGGACAGTTGCAAACGGACACCAACACAATTTTACGACTGATGCATAACGCAAAATAAAAGAAAAACTTTTTCAATTTTGGACCACAGAGAGAGAAGGCAGGTAACAGGCCACGGGTTGGAACATTTAAATAAACACCCCAAGTGGCGTTAAATGTTCAACTAATAATTTGCAAGTGAAAGCAAAGTGGGAAAGTTTTTGCGTTTTTCCACGTACCTGGGGGCGTAACTTTTCGGGCCTGTCTCTCATTAGGAATTCATGTATTTATGCGACAACTGCGCGAGAACGCGACACGAACGTGACAAACAGTTGAGCTGAGCATTCTTTGCTTTTGGCGACGTGCTCAAGTTGTGGCCTGACTTTGACTCGGAGCAGCAGCAGCAGCAGAGATAGCGGGACGAAACTTTTTACTGCCTGGTTATGCTAAAATTTTGCAGGGTTGCATTATGCAGGCAGCAGCAAAAGCAGCGGCATCGGCAGCAACAAAAGGAACAACAACAGAGCGACAACAACAGCGCAATGTCATTTGCAAATTCCAGTAGCATTTTGGACCTTTTCCTACTTTTTGTCCTTCTCTTGTTTTTGGCCAACATTGTTGCCGTGTGACGTTTGAGCAGTTGCTGCTGCAACTCTGGCGCCAGTTTCGGCTTCGTGTTTGCCCCATGCTGTGCTTTGCGGTTTCCTTTTGCATTTTATGCGCTATTTATTGTCGCAGCCAGCAGTCCCACCCCCCTTCACACTACTGCCACGCCCCTTCCCGCTGCGCTGCACAACGATGTGGTGCTTGTCCGACAAGCAGATTCGTGTCGCTGCTGCACCACGTGACGTATGAGTGATTTATGTTTATGGCGCACTGGCAAGCACTAAGAAATTATGTATACGCCATGTTGCAAGACATCTGAATGTGCATTTAATTGCATAAAGATGCGTAATTGATTGTTCTCGAGATTTGGTAATGAAACCATCAACAAAAACCACAAACAACTGTTACACGCATCTCTCATCAATTTGGACTGCATAGAAGAAGTTGAAGAAAATGTGCAAGCTGGGTCTGATCAAGTTCTTACGGTTTATTGATATTAATGCTTATGATCCAGTCGGACCAGTCGCTTCTCATTCCTTTCCATGTTTACGTTCTTTGAAATGAAAATCATTTGCCATGCGCCGAAATCAAACGAAAAGTGAAAGAAAAACAAGAAAATAACAGCAGGGAAAATCAAGTATAAAGTGTGAGCGTCCAAAGAAAACTCAATTTGTTTGCGTTACTCGTCTCGGCCTCAGAAACCCAAAGCGAAAGCCGTAACGAAACGAGGGAAACCCTCACCACTTTGCACTTACAATGTAAATTATGCAAATTTTCCCCAGAAGAAGTAGTTGGGAAAACTTATTTGCTGCCATTGTGTGGTCCCGTGTAAAACAAATGTAATAAATTTGAAAGCTTGTGTGCTCAGCTAATACTGAATCTGCCAAGTTCAGACTGTACACACTCACATAGGCATTCATTTTGGCCAGGAGTGAGTCGAAAGATCATGTGACCGCTAGACCATTTTACACTGATTTGTCATTGGGCAAATAAATGAACTGATTGCCATCTTCGGGTTTAATGAGTACCCGAAACCGGAGTAGCCCAAACCACTGTGCAGCATCAATTGCAGACAGCCTACGCCCACTGCGGTCCTGAAGCTTAGTGCTTCGTCACATTACGCAGGTGACTGGCACTTTCACCTGGCTTTATGTCATATAATTAATACGCACAACTCTGTCAGCTTAATCAATGCGAGAATGTGACTCCTTCAGGCCCGAAGCCGCCGCAGCGTAATCTGCACACATTTGTCAGCTGGCAAAGGATTTGGGCATGAGAAAGCGTATTCGCATGGAGGAGCTATGCTAATGCTGTGCAGGGGGAGAGGGCGTGGGGAGTGGGTATATATAACACAAAACCGATAAGTCATTTTGCCTTGAGGTGCTTCATAAATGATTCTGGGGGCACAATTTAATTTGCCTTCGTCATTTGCAGTCAGATTGGGCGGCAAAGTGTAGCGCAAACAGCCAAGGCAATTAAAATTTAGAAAGAGAAAACCAAGAGAGAGAGAAATAGAGAGAGAGAGGAGGTAACAGTGACTTACCTGTCCATCAGATTTGGATTGCCACCGTGCCTGCGCCAGAAGCTGCTCTGCTGCTGCTGCTGCTGCGTCTTGCCACGCTGCGTGGAGAATGAAGTGCAGGTGGATGAGCTGCTCGCCGGCGTTGAAGATTGTCGCAAGATGCCGCCGCCAGCCAGGCGGAAGCTGTTTCGTCCAATATTAGTCACATTTCCGCTGCCCGCACTGCGCCCGTTGCCCACATTGCGAAAACTGATGCTGCGACTGTTCGCACTGCGTTGCTGCATCGCGGCTCGCTCCGAGGGCTCATCGGCAGCAACTGGGCCCGCACCGGCAGCATACCTGGCTCTGGACCCTGTTCCGGCGTTGTTGGCATTGTTCAAGTTGCGATTGCTGCCCCCTATTGCCAGCGATTTGTTGTTGCTGTTGTTGTAATTATTGCTGCTGAAACTACTGTGCAACTGCAACTGTTGCTGGCTGTGCTGTGGGCGAATTGTGAAGCGACCTCCCAGCCTAGACCAACAGACAGAAACAGAGAGAGAATGAGTTCCAGGCGTAGCCAATGAAAGATCGATGGGTTGATTGGGCGTTGCATATTCTGATTGAGTTAAGGCCAATTTGCTGCGCATGACGAGACTCTGATTGCCCTCACTCACTCAGTCAGCCAGTCTCAGTCATTCAGTCAATCGGCAGACTAAGTAGTTTGATTACCTTTGCTTGAAAACTTTCAGCCATGCCAACAACTACTATCTTGCATCTTGGCAGTTTGTGCGCACAGTGGGCGATTCTGTTTGCTGAATTTGTAAGATTCCGCGATATCTGAGTTTATAGTTTGTAACTTTCACAATTTGTTCGTTTTGTTGATAGCAATTTAGCTAATTGGTGGCTTGGGTTTCGTAAGTTAGTCAAGCACAACAAATGATTAAATGCTCAGGCTTTTCTAGCCGGGCAATCCTGAAAAATCGCTTAAATATCGTTATTTTTTCACAATTCAACTCGAAATTGATTTCGGATAAGATTTTTATGCTTATTTGAAGTAGCCTAATCGATTTTAAGCAAAAACTTAAAATATTTTTTTTCCAAAAAATTTTGAAATTTTTGTAAGGGGGTAGCATGGAAAAAATTTGAAAAATGTTGAATTTCTCAAATCGATAAAATTTAAATGCAGAATCAATTAAGGTACAATACAATGATTGAAAAGTCATCTCCGAGGTGAATCGAATGATTTCTGTCACAGTTATGCGTGTTTAAAGCCAAGAAAGCGATGTGAAATTAAAGAAACTTATGTTTTTGTGGCGCAGCCTGAAAGTATGCAACACAAAATACTTAGCATGCCAATAGAAGTCGGAAAAACTCGTCTGCAGCTTATCCATTTGTTTTAGCTAATACCTGAGTGAGAAAAGACTGTGTGAAGATGTAACTAGAATCTATTGCACTTCTCATTTATCTATGTCAACTACCCACACTCATTTCCCATTCTTGCATTAACTGTTTGCCAAACTCTCAACTAGAGTTGCTGCTGTTGCTACGATTTGATTAATTCCAAAGCTCATTAAAGGCAGCTCAACTCGCTCTTTGCCCACTCGTAAATCCCTTTTGGGAGTGCCAGCTGCATTGAAAACCAAAGCACAACTCTTTCGCATCTGCAATGCTAACTACTTTATTCAATTAGTCATGCGTCCCACTGCCCAAGCTGCGACAGTTGCATGGCGATGTCTTGTTTGATCCCCATTTTCATTTGCGCTTAATTTATTGGCATCGACTCGCCTGGAATCGAAATCCAATGGACCCGTCGACCTCCTGCACATTCAAAGGTGACACAAATCTCCGCACCTGGCAATGGTGCAACTAATTGCATTTGCCCATGCGATGGGCAGCGATGCAATTGGATCAATCCACTTACCGTCGAAAGAGCTCGCTCTCGGGGTGCTCGGCTGCGAAGCGGGCCTTCTTGCGCAGCAGCGGTATGGTTAACGCGTAGGTGGAGACCATCATCAGCATGGGAATGTAGAAGGCCACCAGTGAGCCGAAGACAAAGAACGCGCGATTGTTGATGACGCACACATTCGGATGCGGCATAATATTCTTCTCGTTCACCAGACCTGCAAAGGGAACCGAATGAATTGGCGGAGGGGTGCACTGTGGTCTTGCATTCCCATGCTTACCCAGCACCGTGATTGAACTGGACACGAGCATGGCCATGGCCCAGACAATGGCTATTTTGATGCCGGCCAGCCGCTTGGTGGAACGATGCCGTGAGCCCAACGGATTCCGTATGCCCATGTAGCGTCCCAGGCTGATGAAGCACATGTGGAGGATGCTCGACGAGCAGGCGAGCACGTCGCAGGTGACATAAACGTTGCACCACGTGAACCCAAGTGGCCAATATCCTGCAAGGAATAATGCTGGATTAAAAGCGCTTGAGAGGTGAGAAGAGAGGAGGAGAGCCGAGGAGTGTGTGTGTGCTGACTTGAATTTTCCATCGCCGTCGTCTGCTTTTAATGAAAAGCGCATGGAAATCAAAGTTAATTGAAATGACGAGGGGAAAAGAAGCGAAGAAAACGAAAACAAAAAAGGGAAAAATTAAAAACACAAGCCAAAAGGAAACCTAACGAAAATAAGCACTAAAGCAAGTTGCGCAAGAGAACATAACAGGAAATAAAGCATGGAAAAAGGGAATAGTTTAGCAGGGTCTTAAAGTGACAGGAGCGGGAGAGCGAGAGAAGCAAGCCTTGCATCAAGATTGCAGATTGGATTGCGTCTGTGGCGGATGAACTGATTTCGGGGCGAAATGCAAGCTAAATGCGATGAAAGCCACTGTGTGCCAGAACACAGTTTTGCTTTATCCGTTTTTTGGCAAATATCACGCAGAAGCTGCCGATGATAGTACCTTGGCATATTTAGCATTAATTAGTACAAATTGCGCTGTAATTCCTCTCATGTGTGGTTGTGCTGTTGTTGCTCGCCCTTACACGCCATTAGGCACACTGCGTGGGTTTTTGTTAGCTAATTGTAGGAGACAGATAAGGAAACAGACAGGCACAGACACGTCCACTCAAAGCACTTGACACACACTCGAAAGCGACAGAGAAAAGCGTTGAGAGACAGACTGAGAAAGGGAGGAAGGGAAGGTAGAGAGAGAGAGAGTGAGAGAGTCCGAACTCTCATGTCGTATTTAGTTGTATATGCTTGTCACTTACACACTCACTCACACTTACACACACACCGTTAAATAGACAAAGGGCATCAAAAGCTAAAAATGTATTTATTACGTATGCGACATGTTGTTCGGAGCTTGGCCTCAAGTGTGCGCTGGGCTCAAAAAGAAACGCAGACGAAACGTACAATTTGTCGTCTGGCATGGCTTATACCCTACAAATGAACGAGCAGTTGGGTATACACTACTGCTTCATATCTTTGAAGATACCATATTCACTTTTAGTTTAAATAAAGTAACTGATTATGAAAAATGGCAAAGATACTTGTGATGTCTTGTATTTTACAGCGTATCTGCCAGTCATGCTTTATTCAGGTTTCTCGGCAAATTTGCCTGCTTTGCGGCTTAATGTGTGCAATGAAGGCAATCGATGGAAATGCCTGTGAAAATGGGCGCCCTCGGGCGGCGATAAGCAATGACAGTTGATTGTAATGGAATGGGCGGGGCTGCAGCCAGTAAAGAGGCGAGGCGGTTTAGGGATGAGTTTACGAGTATTTCCTTTTAATGCGCGAATTTATTTAAAATGCAACGCTCGCTTATTAACTTTATGGCCAGCCAGCTGCACTTTATTGCAAAATCAACAACTTTTTTTGGAAGGCGATGCCTGCAGAGGCCAGGACGGGCGTGCGAAGCGGGGTCAGGCCAAGCCGAGCGTAAGCCAAGTTAATGTCGGGCAAAAGCAAAGCAGAAAATGAAGGAAACAAACTACAAAACACACTCACACATACATACACACGCACACAGCGCAATGTTTACTGTTGGCCAATTGTTGTTGTTGTTGCGGCTAAAACTACACTTAAGGCTTTTAGTTACATTTAGTTTGGCTGTCGTCGTCGTAGTCGGGCAACTTGAGCGTAAAAACAAAGACCTTGCCCTCCCGACAGCGTTACAATGCGAAAGTTTTCCCGCGCTGCAGTTGTGGAAAACTGTTGCATAAGACGCGGCGCGAGGCGCGCGTAAGCCGCAAATAAAACAAGAACAACTACAAGCAGCAGCATGCCAGGGAAATTAAAGCGTCAAACGCACAGGCCAAGCCGCACACACACCCATACATACACACATACACTCGCGCATACACACACACACGCACATACAAACCGACAGCGACAGGAAGATGCAAAGGAATCAACTTGTCTGTGGCAAGGACACTGTAATTGAGTTCAAAGCGAAAGCCGCCTGCAACTCACTAATGCACATGCTGCAGTCCACACGCTTAAGGGTATTTCCGGTTACTGCATACCCTATAGTTTATTGACTGGGCACGTTATCAATGTCCGCTTTTGGCTGAACAACTAATGCGTTTATAATCAAATTTAATTCGCTAATAATGTTCATGTGCACACACAGAGAGCACACACACACACAAACACACACTGCTGCTATTTAAGCCTGGCTCTGGGTTGAGGTTTTTCGGCTTTTCAGGCTTTTAGGGCACAGCCTCAGCAATATAATGTGAGCCCAATTTATGTGTTTGATCTATTCATGCTACGTTGAGCTCTGCTGCACAGCAGGACGGACGAACGGACGAACGGACGAACTGACGATGCGACGAAAGGACGGACGCAAGCCTTATCTGTGGCACATGCAAATTAGACAAGCACAAACATGTTCATAATACTGTTTAGATATTTAACTGACAATGTGTCAGGTTTTATCGCACAGCCGCAAATTTAAGCTAGTTCCGACGAGTACAGTCAATTTGCATATGTTTTAGAGCATTTAATGAAAAGTAAAATGTATTTTACATTTTTAAACATTAGGGGAACTAGGGAACTAGGGAATTAGGATTTTTCTAGTAACTTCCTTAATTTTCACTAAGAGTATTTAAATGAGAGTATTTCAAATGAAGCCGGAACTTATTAAGTATTATATCAATTAAAAAAAAAAAGAAACAATAGACAATAGATTTAGCTATTCAAAATATATTATAGTTTATACAATACAATAATAAGAATCAAAAGAAATTTATTGTTTTCAATTGGCAAACAGATAAGTGAATACTTTACCTGAAATGAAAAACTATTTTAATAAATTTCAACAAAAAATGCAATTCAATTGCCCAAATTTTGATCAACGTGACACAATATTTTATATCCTGTCAGAAACTTATTAATTGAATTTTTTATGGCTGCAGAAGAAAATAACATCAAGAAAAAACCATAATATATCGAGGTAAAAAGCAGGCAGTTAATTAAAATGAATAAATAAAGCAACAGAAGCAGATCCGTTTGACATGCCGCAGACTTAAGATGGCGGAAAGTGGCGATGCAAAGTCAAAGCAGCTTAACGGTAATTTTTGAAGTGCAGCGTGTGTTGTTTGTGCATCCCGAGCAAGCAGCGTGTCGGAATAATTCATGTGCAACGAGGCCGGAGGAGAAGCACCATACGCCACTCTGCCTAACTACTTACCCAGAAACGCTGGAATCGCTCCCATGGGCATGACAAAGAGGCTGACTAGCAGGTCGGCTATGGCCAGCGAGAAGAGGAAATAGTTGGTCACATTCTGCAGCTTGCGGTCCAGTGCGACGGCCAGGCATACGAGTATGTTGCCCAGGCCACCGGCAAAGATGAAGAACACGACGAACAGAAAGAGCCAGTCATAGCCGTGGGGTGTGTAGTCAAGAAAACTGCGCGATATGACAATGTCCGATGCCGATGCCATCGTGGTCGTGGTCAGCGTCGTGTCGGAGAGCGTGTAGTTGGACAATATCATGTCCAGGCTGCCGCTGCCGCTGCTGCTGCTGGTGGCAATGGCGGTCGCGTTGCTGACACTTTCATTGCCCATGACAGTGACAGTGTCGACTAGTTCGGTTAGGTTCAGCCACGACCACAGGCTGCCGCTGTCCGCCAATTCAATGCGATAGTCAAGCAATGTGTTGGTGCCGTCGCCGGGAGCTGCTCCTGCTCCTGCTGCTGCTGCTGTAGCTGGAGCTGGCAGAGCAGTGCTGTCTCTTGCTCTGCTTGCTTGCAGAGCAGCATTTGGCCAGCATTGCATCGATTGGCACTAAAACTAAGCGTATCACTCACATTATCACTAACGGCCAGTTGAAATTGCGCATACGCCTCGTGTGGCGGCCTCAGTATATGAATCTCTAGCGGGCAGGATGTGAACGAGGAGGAGTTACTGGCGGCAGAGGCGGAGGCCAGCTCCTCCAGCTCAGTGTCGTTACAGGCATAAAGTGCCTTCTGCTCGTGTCTATCGAAAGTCTGCAAAGTGCATTGGAATGTTGTTGTGAGCGTGTTTTTGTTGTTGTAGCCATTACTGTTGCTGTTGTAACCCAGTGTCGCCTCGCAGTTAATAAAAGGCTGCCAGAGTTCATGTTGGGGCGCAGTCTCTGCCACACGACAATGAAAGTCGCGTGCCGTAAGTGTGAATGTTGCACTTTCTGTTGCAGCTGCCGTTTCAGTTGACTCTGAGGCAAATGTTGTTGCTGTTTCTGCTGATGCTGCTGTTGTTGTTGTTGGTCCATGACCAGCCTCACTTTGCATCTCCATTTCATTCTAAAGCTGTGTGGCGCGCTTAATGACAACAACAACTTGTGCTGCAGCAATAGTTGTTGTTGTTTTGCTTGCTTAAAGCCGTCGCTTTTGTTTGTGCTATTATTGTCGGTACTTGTTGTTGTTCAAAGTGTTTGATTAAGTGTTTGCAGAAGAGCAACTGGAAAGGGACAGAGAAAAACATTTCTTAGTAAATTTCTTAGTTCTTAGTAAAATCATGGAATTATTTGCCAAAAACTGTGCAAAATAAATTATGTAGTTAATGCAATTTAAAATTTTATTCTCAATAGAAAAGGGTGCAAGAAGAAGAGGGACTGATTTTAATTAGTTCTTTAATAATTTTGAAAGAAAGTCACCAATTTCCTAAACATCCACCTTTTTACTGTTCTCTTCTGGCATATACACATATTTCAAATATATATTTATAGAACTTGAATTTTCATACAAAATAATGTTAGTTTCTAGTTTCTAGCGTCATATATATTGACGCATTAGATAACGCTACCCTGGTTTATCGCTGCATCAATTTCCATCATTTTCTAATTAGCGACAAATCGACATTTTGCAAATTGCCTGGGGCATGTTTTGTGGTCAGCGAAATCCGCAAGAACGCGGCTTAATTAGCAGGCGTGAATGCGATGCCACAACAAAAAATGTCGCTGTCATGTTTTATCGTTTGAAATACTACTACTCGCGTCGATGTGAATGTGCTGTTTACACTGCAGGCCTGTCAATACACGCAGCTGAATGTAGAATGGCAACTCTGGCAGCTGGCCGCAGATCGCGCCTAATGGACTTCGGCAGCAAGAGAAATAAAGAGAAATGCAACAAAAGGGTTGCTCTGGCTGGCTGATTCTGCCGGCCATGCTATGACGCCTACAACAGAAGCTGCCTTTTGTTTACCGTTAGCTTCGACTGACAGCCATTACCAGTTAACAGTCGCCAGTTGCCAGACTGCGCCATATGCAATGCGCCCCCGCGTCGTACAACTTGAACATTTTTTGTTTGCTTACAAACTTGCGGCCTGAATACGAGCACCCTCTGCGTACACTGATAATGAGCTCGCACGCCCACGCACACACACACACAGACACACACACACACACATACACACATAAACACACACACACTCACACTCGTACTCATACACCCTGGAAATACACTTTTCAAGACTGACAGTGTAAAGGGCTAATTAAAAATGCACCACGCCGCACGAAGATTTATGTAAATTTTGCGGCCCCAGCTGTGTCTCATATTTCACTACCGTTGCCCCTCGCCCTTTCAGTTGCCCCCTTTGCACTTTCAAAATTATGTTTAAAGTTCGCCTACAAATTATGTCAAATTCTGTCGCAGCGCACTCGAGCCCGTTGGGCGTCGTAAGACCGTGTCGAAATATTGTTGCCAAATTTTTTGATCGCAAAATATGTTGACAAACTATTTTTGCCAGTGCTCGTGCACAGTGGATGCGCAGTATGAGCACAGTGGGTGGCATCGGCTGGCGAACCGCAAGCAAAAAATGCATGCAGTATGCAAGTGATTTGGCCAATCAACCGCAAAAAAGGCTGCGTTAGAGCGCAGGGAGGTCGTTAGGGGGTACGCCGCAGCACGCAACCAACACACTCACACATTTACATACACACACACTGACACTCACCCCGACCGCCATTTGCAATTTGGTGTTTGGTAAAATGAAAAATTTTTGCTTTGTCAAAAATGAAAATAAATGGAACGCACTTTGTACGCGTTACATGCATCCCCGGCCGAGAGTGTGTGAAGTGTGCTAAAGATTGAATCGTCCTGAAGATTGCAACATGAGCAACGGTCTGACGGACTTGCATATTTCTTGTTGTTGTTGTTGTTGACAAGAGTTTTTTGTTCGTTCGAGTTGAATATACTGCAGGGGAAACATTGAATAGTTTGTTAGAAAAATGAAAAAATATATATATTTAAATTTAGAAATTTATGATTTAAAGAGCAACCGAAAAATATTCGAATAAAAAATAATGTTCTATTATTTTCACTGCAAACTTATGTGGGCTGCGAGAGGATTTCAATTTATAAAACAACAACGTAATTAAATTATGGTAGTATAATTAGCTTTTACAGCTTAAGGGATTTTAAGGGATTATGTTCAGAGCAATAATGAATTTTTTTAACAAAATTGTAAATTCAATTTATTTATTTTTGCTAATTTTAATTGCTACAAAGCTGATTTATTTGTTTTATGCTTTTTTTATTTACTTCAATGCAGAACTTCAGCTTATATGAATACCATATGACAATACAATTATTCACGTATCTTCAATGAGATAAATCAATTAAATGGATAATTTCTTTAAGCTGAATTAATTTAGTTTCTAAAAAAGTGTGTAATTCATGACAACATTTATTTTTTTGCCTTGTTTTGGCCTTCAAATCCCTTTGACTAGTGCATGGCAACTTCGGTGTGCTAATGGCTTCTATTTACCGTTATTTTTGTTAGCCTCGACGAAGCCGTAATTCGCAATTTCAGTCAGCTGCTGCGGTTGCGTAGCCGGTGAATATTCTTTTTGATTGGATTTGTCGCAAGTGCAAACCCCTGAACAAGGACTGGGCCTAAGTGAAGTGGGCGATGGGGAATGGGTTACTTCGCAGGTAATCTGACAGCAGCCGCTACAAGTGGACCGAGTGACGGTACTTGACTCGCCTCGCCGCAGTTGAATGCCCGCGGGCACTCTCCTAAACATAAGTTGATGTCGGGGTCGCTCCTCATATGCATTTATAATGCGATTGCTTTGACAGCCTCCTCAGCCGACTTAATTTGAGTGCCAGCCAAAGCCAGCAGGTGGGGAGTGGGGGCGAGTGGTGAAGGCGTGTTTCACCCTTTAACGACGTCTCTGCAATTTAAAGTTCGCCCTGGCAACTACTTGGCCTGCCCTGGTTTTACTCAGCTCTGCAGCTCTAGTCTGCATATGCACACACACACACACACTTGCTGACTATCACTATGTTTGGTTGTCTGTGTGTGTATGTATGTTTGGGAGTGTGTGTGTTTTGGTGTTTTAATGAGTCACCGTCAGGCTTTGCGGCGCGGCTACCTTTTGTTTGATTGTTGCAAAATGGCTGCCGTGCCGCAGGACAAAGTGTGAAAGGGTGAATAGCTGGCGACCTGGCGACCTGGAATAAAACGTCAGTCAGTAGTCTGTTTCAGTATGCGTGGCATAGCAGCATGATGGACTAGTTTTTGCGTATGTATATGGGCAGTTTTAGCAAGCAAATCAACCGCTTAAATATTAAAGCCCTGAAGTAGGGAACTGAAATTAAATAACTTTGTTAATGCAACGATGCGTATACACAATTTTTGCATTAACCCTTTGAAGTTATGAATTATAGATCGAAATGAAGTTTATAAAACATTGCTTTGTAAAATATTAGTTACGCATTAAGGTGTGTTCATTTGTTGCTGCAACGATGGGTATACACAATATTTGCATGCACCTTTTCTTAAACTTTTCAGCTTATGCAAATGGCAAGCTGCGAAACTCTTTTCAGGCCAAACTGCATGGCGATATGCAAACAACAGTCCGTGACAGCAATGCAAGCGAATAAACACGAAGAAGAGCAGTGGAAAAGACTACAAAAATAAAAGGGGGAAAATAATATTTGTTGCAACACAATATTTATTTGCCGATCGCTTGCAGTACACTGGCTATTTATAGCCGTTCTATCGATCGGCCAAGCAGCCTTATCACATAGCCAGATCATGATCAGTTTCAGACGACACGCAGATGCTGCCTATATGTAGATATATATATATTCCTATATCGATTTAGCGAGCTGCTTGTTCCGTTCGATTGCATTGTACTGCGATATCTGGAACTGTCGGCCAACTGTGTTGACATTGTATTCGTGTTGTTGTTGTACTTGTTGTTGCTGCTGCCGGTGCTGCTGTTGTTGTTGTCGCCAGTCGTGTGTGCTTTAATTTGCGGTTAATTATGTAATTAATTATTAACGGTGCGCTGCATCTGCTGCGTTGCGCTTGACTTGAATTTCAACAGCTTTAGCTGTCGACACTTTATGGTCATGTTCGGCTAGGTGCACAAGCAGCTGCCACACCCACAATGTCAACAGAAACAACAACAAGGCTTTGGCTTCAATTACAGCTACAAATTAGCCACGACAAAGTCCACATTAATACTTTGCTGGGCCCAAAAACTGATGGCAATAAGAGACACGCTGCAAAGAAGACGGTGGGGGAAATGGAGGCTCTCCCTCTTCAAGACCTAATTGCAGCTTGTCCGAGCGTTGTGATTTGTCAAAAATGTCACCACGTCTCCGACGCGTTGCTGCTCATCAATTATGCAAAAGTCCGACAGTTAAATTGCCGAGAAATTTGTGCGAAAACTTCATTAGGCAACGGTCGATGCGGCACGAAGACGCTGCAGGCTGATGTTGAAGTGTGGCAGCAGCACGCACACTTACGACGAAGGATGGATGGATATGAGCACTTCGTAGAAACGGGGCTGGAGCTGGTCTGCTTCAGCCTGCTTCCGTCTGGCATACAGTTAATGAAGAGAAATGGCCGAAAGTGTTTTATAAATGTTTCGCCCTTCGATCGTTTTGCTTTGCAGTGTGGTCTGTCCGCTTTGCCGTTGACTTGGCAACACCTGAGCGCAGGAAATATATTTGCCATAAAAGAGGTTTCCCTCTTGCCACATAAAGCTGTCCATAACACAAACACCAACGATTTTAAATTGAGTACAATAAAATGCGGAATGCTCTAACAATACGAATTTATCTATACAGATTAAGATACGGAAATAAAAGTGTAAACAAGATTCAGAAGAGCGAATAAGTTTTTGTGGGGACTTTATTTCTCTTACTTTTGAAAATCTGTTTATAATTTGCGAATATTTTTACATATAATGTCTGATATATAATATATAATTTGAAAGGTTTTTTCGTTTAAAAAATAATCTATTTTTGTACAAATTGAGTCGAAGATATTTTTCTTTTTTTAAAAACATTTTATAAAATTTCCTTGTCGGTGCACTTGCAAAGCGTGTACACAAGTCGCTAACAATGGACAATTTTCCTGCTTTTTGAATGTTTTTCTTTGCCATTGCCTAAGCACATTATTTCCTGTTGTTGTTGGTCGTGTTGTTATTGTTGCGGTTGCTTGCGGAAGTAAGCATCGATAAATTTTCGTTTTTTACTCACTGTATTTTGGTAATTTCTCGTTACTTTTGTTGCCTCGCACGAATTTTCCTAATAACTCGTGTGCTTTAATATTGATGCCCTGGCATATCATACAGTCTGATTATATACTACATGTGCTTTATATACATATGTTGCTAGATAGCCCCACCATACAGAGATATATGCTGGGCTATTAATTTGGCTAGCCATCATTTGTACGCCTGGGAATTTTGAGCCAAAATACCAATCGCAAGTGTAGTCGAAAAAGTGCCTGTTGTCGCTGTGTTTCTTACGTATGCCAGGCACGTTAGATGAGGGTAGACAGACACCAAAAAGGACTGATATAAAGGCGAGCTGTCAACTGTAAAATATCTCCATTTATTTTAGTAGCAGCCATAAAAAATAGATAGCAGTGCAACGTGCAATGAACCGAACTTGCAACAAAGCACGGGAGCATGTTATTGCGTTTGACCTCCCGGCCCACTCTTTTTCTCATTTTTCTATTCGATGGAAAACATTTTGAAAAATATTCTGTTTGCATATCAATTGCAAAATGTCATGAGCTTGACAATTTTTATTAGAAATAAAAAAAAGTGAACTGGGGGAGAGAGAGAGAGAAGTGCAAAATTGTCACAGTAAAGTTATCATTCTAATTGGAGCAAACTGCAATGAATTCATTTGTAGTCGACCGCATTTTAAAGTACAATAACTTTTATTGCGAATTTCAATTCATCTCGGCTTTGCAATAACTTTGGCTTGAGATAGATAGAGTGAGAGAGAAAGAGAGAGAGAGACAAAAGGGAGCTGCGATATTATTCGACTGTGAGATATTTCGATTTGGAGCAAAGTTGATGGGTCTACAAAACATAATAACTTATTTTTAACTTTTCCAATTTCTTTATGACTTTTATTTGAGCAAGCCTCATCGTCCCAAGAGTACAGGGTATATATATTGAATTTCAAATGCCAAACAAAACCTCAAGTCGCAGTTGGAACGGATTTTTGAGCGCAGCATATAGACTCACTATTTAGCCTGCTGAACTTGACATTGATTGGCATTTTGCAAACCATCTAAAAAGCAAGCGACTTTGTAGGCCAACAGGCCGAGTCGGAACTGGAATCGGAATCGAATAATTGATGCATTTCAAATTGCGTGATTATTAACAAGTTTGCATCGCTTTTGATAGCTGCGTGCCAAGTGGCAAGTGGCAGCCAATTGTGGCCGGCATTCAATCTGGCTCCAACTGGGCCAAATGATTTCCCTTGGCAACGTTGCAGTTGGCAACTTCTTAAGATTGCAGCACATTTGTTATTTGTGTGGAGAGTGTGGAGCGACTAGAGTACGGTCTGCGCCAATTTATGACCGACAGTTTAAAATCGCTTTACACAGACTGCCAAAAGGCAGCAAGAAGAAGAATACAAACTTGATTTACAACCAGTTGTAAATGAGAACAAGAGTTCTCCGAAGAAGGCAGACCATGTACTGCAATACCTTAACTGGAATTCATAATTGACTTTGTAACCTTATGAACTTGAAAAATGTTTATGGTATTTTCGGGTAGAATTCAGTGCCAACAGCAAAGGTTAAAAATCAACTTGAAATCTTCAATTAACTAACGAATATTTGCAATTCATGCAGAGCGAATGAAAAATGAGTTGTCTGCTTGTGCGTATGTGTGACGTTGCGCATACGCCACGTGTTACAAACAAAAATTAGCCCATCCCGACGCATGTTTGCTTTTCCCCATTGTCATACTTGCTGTTTCATCAGTGCTTCTCACTTGATTCCACTTATTGTTTACTGGCAATTAGCCAATTTGAAAATGAAAAAAAAACAAAAACGGAACCGGAGGCAAGTGGAAAATATGTAGCCTAGTTTCCACCCTTTCAGCATTCTGTTTGTGTCTCTAACGACTAAAATACGCAACAACAAAGTCAAGCAATAAATTTAAATAAATTTGATTTATAGATCAAGCATTAAAAATTGCCAGCACATGCATTAAGTACGCGAAATCATAAGCAATTATATTACCATTAAATGGATAATGCGAGCATGCGAATCAATTAGTCTATCGCATTTCAATCGTTGCATTCATCAATCTTCCATTAGTTGCAACTTCAGTTCAGCAGCTCCAAAGCCTGCTGTAGATCTATTCATTTTATATATATGTATTCTATACAAGTCTCATTCTACTTAAGTAATTTGTTAGCTCTCGATTAAACTAACAAATGTTTTTTCTACAACGTTAGCACCCTGAGCCGCCACAATATTCGAGCATTGTTCATGCATGCATATATACTATATATGCCATATGTTAATACTAGCATGTGTGTGTGTGTGCCCACATGCATCAGTTGGCTTTGTCTATTGTTACACATGTACTGCGTAGCGGTAGAAATTTGATGCCATATAAGGCTGCAGTTGGCACGTGTGGTCTCTACCCCACACCCTCCTGCTCTATCACGGGTTCCCTTGCCGCTTTGTGCACATTTTGCATTAACTGAGCTACCTGAGTGAGCGCGAGCGAGCAAGCGCCGTGCGGGCTTCTTAATTGTGCTGTCAATCATTTTGCATATTTGCACGGGCAAAAACAAATTCAAACCAAATGTTTGATGGCCATCGCGATGGTCAGCACATACGCACAGTCAACAACAACAACAACAGCAACAACAACAGCAACAACAACTGCAACAACAATTGCGACAACAAAGACAAATTTAAATAAATACAAGTTTATAATAGAATGTGCATAGAGTGGACAGACACGCCAAGATGTCTGTCAAGTGGTTCGACTGAATGAGTGCCGGAACAGGAGGCAGGGGTTATGACTACGGAAAATCCTCAATAAAAATGTTCAATGTTTGTTGGATTCGATTATGCGGCTTGTGCACAATGAAACTAATTTTCGTTGCAGCCAATTAAAAGATAAATCATCAATTATAGCCGACGATCGACAGTGAGATCTCAATTCCAGAAGAATTCGCACAATTGCTCAAAGTCAACGTTCTTCAGCGCGATTGATGGCCAGCATCACTTGACGCACTGACAGACGCCAACAAGTTTTTGCTGCTGCTGCTCATTTTTAGCATTCTTATAGAGTATGTTATTCTATCGTATCTTTTGGCTCTATTTTTGTTGTATGAAATGGCAACACATTTGTTTCAGATTCAAAGTATTCTGTTGTGCTGGAAACTTGATTAAATGATTTATCCCAAGTCACAAATGTTATATGGTTCCTCTTAATATTAATATTACTGTAGTTCAGCAAAACTCATTTAAAATATGATTCAATATAAAGTGAAAGAGTATTTGAGAAGTCCACATATATGTGGCAACACTATTGATTATTTTACTCTATTTGCTTCTGTTTGGTTTCGTGTTGTTTACGCGTCACTTCTGATTGGCTCGACTTGAGTGTATGTTGGCATTATAGTGGACCAAACTACTACAAAAAAATCCATCAATGTTGCCAGATTTTACTATTCACGCTGCTCTGATTGCGATAAGGAATTCGATCGGATGGTCTGCTGGCAGACGAACATCTTGAATGAACTAAACCGAATTGAATCGAATTGAATTAAATTAAATTTAATGCAATGTGCACGCTGGCGCCCCCATAATTGTTCTTGTTAGCCGCTCAACCCATGTGTATCTGTGTGTGGGACTGATACAATGTAGTAGTAAGTTCATAAATCTACATGTGTAGTGTATAAATTGAAAATTGAAATATGCCAATGATAAATGCCGAGGCTTATAGTATTTATTATTCAGCTTATTGCAGGCAACACTTAGCACAACGATGATTGGATGCTCAAAATGTTTACAGACATTTTATTGCCTTCAAAGGGAATAAAATATTAAGTGGGCGCGTTGAAATTAATTAATTGTATACGAAGCGAACAACACAACACAATGTCAAAGCGGAAGAGGCCTACAAAAATGTGCACTCATATCGTTATTGTAGTAAATATTATTAACACATTGCATTTCGCAAAACAAATTTTACAAATTTATATTGAAAAGTCTACACTGAAAGAGCTTAGGTTGAAAGGGAGAGCAAATATTTATTGCAGACCCCTCGATAAATAAATCAGAAAATGCAATTAATTTCACGATAAATTAAAGTTTGCCAAACTGATGTCATTGGCAACTTAGAACGTGCTTAGCACTCGCCGAAGTTTGTCCTTATTTTTCCTATTTTGGACAAGCTACAACTGCCCTGATGCAGCATCTGCTTGTGGCAACACTTGTGGCCCAAAGCGAACTTCTGTGCCTGTTGCTGACAACACGTTAACAGCTCAGCTCAGCTTGGCTCGGCTCTGCTCAAATACCTGAGGTAATCAGCATTATTTTATGTTGATTTGCCACTAAAGTTTTACCGACTTCACTTATCTCCTACAGGAATCGCCTATTATGGCTGGCTGCTTGGCAAACGGTTTGTCTCAGTCTAATGACAGGCACAGGAGCAGGCACACGTACATAATTTCCCCGGGATGACACCTTTTCGGATGTCATTAAAAGTTTACGTTATGTGCAAAAGAAAAACAAGTTAATAGTTTAATTTCCTGACTGAGAGCTTTCAAGAAAATGCGAGAAACAGTGAGGGAAATCCAAAGAAAAGCCACAAGTCCAACAAAAAGGTACAAGGGCCAGCCGGAAAAAAAGGAGAAACCATTTGGTTTTGGTTTTTGGGTTTTTTGGGATAATAAATCTCTGTCTTGTCCTGCGAAGTGTGAGTTGTTGTTGCGTTCTGCGAAGTTGACTGCTTTTACATACAGACCGCCGGGAAAGCGGGGGCCAGACGTATCACGTCTCTACCGACAAGGACAATACCGTATTTCACGGCGACACACCTGCTGATAGTTTGGTATTGCATGCTTTGGGGCTCGTATCATTTCCTGTCACATTCAAAACCAGACTTCCTACATTATTTCGCGTGCGCGTGCTATTTGCCATTTCTTAATTGCTCGTGACTTTGCAGCTCCATCTCCCTGCGTTCCTTCCTTCTCTGCCTGCTGCCTAGCAAAACAATGCGAGCGCACAGAAACAAATTTACATTCACATAATTACGTAATCAGTTTCAGGAGAGGGAGCAGCAGTAGGAGAAGGAGCAGCGGTAGGAGTAGCGGTAGCGTGTGTGCGCTGAGTGAAGGACACCGCGAAGTTGACTATATGCAGGCGTTGCTTTGATTTCCGCCGGCTTCCTTCCGTTACACCTTATTTACAGCGCCATGATTCTTTGCTTTCTCCGCCATTTGCTTTTAATGTGTGCAAACACACTGACATGCACGCACACACGTTCAAGTTAAATTTTAATTAATTTACATTTGAAATTGTTGCGTGTTCTCTAGCTTGTTTCTTAGCTATTGCTCTGCACGCTCTTGATTAACAACCCAGCCCCGTGTCGTCCGTTTCCATTGAAGCGAACACTTGCCGGAACGTAAAAATATTACAGTTAATTATGTGTGTACTTGCCGCTCCCACACAGCCAAGCATTGCACCCACTGTACCTGAGTGGAGCGCGTGCAACTGACTTTTTGTGGAGCGTGGTAACAGCCCACATACATATTTTTCCTTGGAATGAAAGATAGTAATGCGCATCCGTTTTCTTAGACTTTGTATTTCCCACTTCGGTATGATGAAAATTCTTTGGAATATTGATAACAATAAAATGCAAACTGATCGTAATTGCATTTAAATTTGGAATTTGTTGCAATGCAACTGACAGTTTTGTAATGTTTAAAATTTACTTAAAAACTTACACAAATACGCCAAAAGATTTCAATTGTTTTCAGTAGTTTTACATAAATTTTTTTAAAGTTATTTTCTATTCTAGTTATTCGATGATCAATGAAGCTTAAGCTTGTCTATTGATCCGCCTTTTTTCACAGACTAAACCGTTTGATTGCTTTAAATTTTTTTTTACTATTTTCAAGTACACTGCACATTTCGGGAAGTTGGCAAAAACAAGATTCCCATACACATTCGAGGATGCAGTCAGCTTGGCGGCACTTTTATTGCTCCATATCCATAACTAGCTCATTATTATAATGCCCTACTTTTTCTTATCGCTTTCAGTTTTCATCTGACGGGTTGCCATTATGACACACTATTACTATTATTTATTTTTTTTACAATTCTGCAAAGCGAGGAATTCCCAGCGCAAATGCTTGCGATTTTATGTTGTTTTAAATAAGCACGATAAAATGCATTTTGTTTTTCTATTTACACTTTTGCCAATTTCAATATTATTATTTATTTATGCACTTAATTTCACGCAATAGTTTTCTTTTGGCGGGATAATATTTTTTATACCCGCTACTCGAAGAGTATAAGGGTATTATAACTTTGTGCCAACCGAAAATGTTTGTAACAGGCAGAAGGAGACATCTCCGACCCCATAAAGTATATATATTCTGAATCAGCATGAACAGCCGAGTCGATATAGCCATGTCCGTCTGTCCGTCTGTCCGTCTGTCCGTCTGTCCGTCTGTCCGTCTGTCTGTCCGTATGAAAACCTAGATCTCAGCTATTATAAGAGCTAGAGCTACCAAATTTGGAGACAATATGTGTTAATTATGCCCGCAGATCAAGTTTATTTTGGATTTTTGCCACGCCTCCATCCGCCCCCAAAAATCGATAATAAATCGATAATAGCTGCAAATATAGCTCTACAGCATTCATTTTTTATCCATGTGATAAAAACCACCATCCGGGCGTGTTGCGAAAGTTTCAATAAGATCGGCCGATAAATAAGGAAGATATTCAAGAAATAGTATTGCCTTGTGGCCATGTGCCTGTGTCGGTTTTTCCTAATGTTAGTACCCGAGTTCAACACCAGCAGCAGACAACTTTTTTTAATTATGTGGCAACTTTTTTTTAAATTATGTGGCAACTTTTTTTTTAATGATGTGCACCGAAAATATTCATAGTGCAATTTTATTGGCCATTGCGTTAGAAATGCAGTGGTCAGTGGTGATGGTAGTTGACTGTTAAGCGAGAGGTCCGGAGTTCAACTCCTGGGTGCCGCGGCGAATTATATTTATTTTTTTGTATCTTATATTTTTTTTATTTTATGGTGTGTTACAAAATTCAAAATACATTTTTAGTATATTTAAAGCCACTTAGAATCGAAAGAGACATTGAGCAGCAACATATATAATTTATAACTGCAAAGTAATAAAAGCAATGGGCAACATCCAATAAGAATCGAGTGGAACTTGCATAGGCAAAACAAATTAGAGACAGAAAGAAATAAAAAGCAAGAACGCATTGTTCACATTTGGCACGTGTTTTTCCGAAGAATTGTAGCGGGTATATCACAGTCGAGTCAGCTCGACTGTAGCCTTTCCGACTTGTTTTAAACTATTTTCTTAGTATTATTAAATGTGTTTAGCGCGAGCACTCTTTGCTGGCGAACGCATCGCGGCAAAATTTTAAAACAAACTGACAGTGCAAATTTTCCAAACTGGTCCATTGAGTCTGAAAAGCCAGTGAAAGGCAACTGCTGCCAGTGGCGCTGCCGCTGATGCCGCAGTCGCAGTCGACGCAGGCGGCATTGCGTGCTCTCTTGCGCTCTCTTGCGTTTGCTCTCATTTGGCCAACAAACAGTGGGAAATTTTATGTGGCTTTGTTTGGGAAATTTTCTTGGCGCGCATTCGCTGCGAGTAATTTGGCCTGGCAGCAGGCAATTGTGGGGAATGTTTGCGGAGGTGGGAGGCATGGTGCGGGACTGCTACCAGGGGTGCCACGTGCGCGCCGCCTTGCTGTCAACATGCTACGTGCCAGTGGGTCTCTTTGGGCCCTCTGGCCGCTCTTTCTGTGGGTTTTATGAATGAATTATATACGGAACGAGCGAAATAATCATTGGTTATTAATGGGGGGCAGCAGGCAAGCGGGAAAAGGGTCGCGTAAGACTCTTAGAATGGCAGTAACAATTCCGCTGCTCTGAGCGCATTCGGTGCAAGCTCAAGTGGCTGCAACTGGAAATACTGAAATAGTTGTAATACTTAAGAAAGCTCAGCAAAATTACTTTAACAGTTTATTGACATCATCAATTCTAGTCGAAATTTGAAAGTCTATTAAATTGTTTTTTATGGAATTTTAAAGAAGGCCAGCTGCTTCCCTGTGTGCTTTTCTAATGTAATTTACTAGAACGTGCATTGGCTGAGCTTCTCATATTGAAAAACTTGTGCGTGTCAACCCAAAATATATACCTTTCTGGCTGTGTGTGTGTTTTATGAACGTGTTTGGAATTTCATTTGGTGATTTCTTAAAGCTTATGGCACAGATAGATGAACATATTTTTGCCCATTGTAGCTGTGTTTAATGGCGTACACAGAGAAGGCGCCTGTGCCAGATAAAACGTAGCATTTGTACTCTCACAATGAACCTGCACATAGTAGAGTCCATTCAGCAGTCAAGAGCAAAAGGATTTGTTCTGCTCGTTTCTCTTTGCAAGGCAAAAATGGTCCATAACTTGTATTTACCCAGGCCCAGTTTTTATTACACGCCGAATTGAATTGAATGTCGAGATGAATGCACGAAACTTATCGCATCATGTGCGTCCGTTTTACGGGCCTCAAATATATTTATTTACTTTTTCGGTAGGCGAGGGCGCAGAGTAAACAGTAAACAGTTCGCAGGCCACTTGAACGCCGATCAGCCTTGCCCCAAAGCCTGAAAACTGTTGCGCCCCGCAAAGGGGAGCTGGAGAGCCATGTTGCATTTCAGTGCAAGTATTTGTTCAGGGCACGTGCCAGATCGCCTGGTTTATGGTCCGGGGAAACAAAGTCTGAGCGTAGTTTGCGTAATGCGCCCGCTGGCGTATGCGTTATGCGAGGAGCCGCAGTGTGGTAACCGAGTGTGGGCCATTTAAGCCACTCAAAGACTCACACAAGCTGAGTGCAGTGGCCGGCGCAATGGCAATTCGGTTTGGTTAAGCGTCGGTTTTATTTAATGGGTTTCGCCCTGCCTGAATCGCCATTGACACCTGATAACTGTAAACAGACCCACACACACATACACAGAGACCTTTACTGAATATAAGTTTCCGCTTCATTTGCCTATTTATTTACTGTGCTGAGTCCTCTTTTTGGCTCTCAAAAAGATACCATTATGAAATTTGAGAGTTCCCATTTCAAATCATTTTGGTCCTTTGTTGACCCCGAACACTTGAGTCATGCCCGGGTCCGGCAAGGCTTATGGGATCTCTTGGTAAATATCAAATTTGACAACAATTTTAATGCGACGCAAAGAGGGCAATTTTTAATGCATAATTAACGATTTATTGAGAAGTTTTTCTTTTGTACTCGAAATTTTGTATCCAGCTTAAGTTTCTCATTAGCTTTGAAGTGGGTTAGGAGTTAGGAGGGCAGGCAAAGCATTTGGACGGCCCGTTGTTAAATGAACAGCTTTTTTTAATGCACTTTTGCATTTTTATCTGGGTCATTAAATTATTATGTTCCCGAAGACTTACGCTTATTCTGTATCTATTTTCTTGGTGCGACTTGCACCTTTTGTGCGGCCATTCAAAGCGGCAAGCCGAAAAGTTGTTTCAAATATTTATTTAATAAACAAAGCAGCATTAAGAGAGCCACGAAGAAAAGCGGCAACAAAAGTTGGCCAACTTTGGTGCGCAAATTTAATAAAAAAAGTTGAAATACTAAACAAAATACGGTTGCGATGTCCACAGAGCATTGGCGGGCAGAAACTTTGCGCTTCCTTGTTGCCAAAGGAGAGGCGCAAAGAAATACATCATGAATGGCTAATAATAGCAGGGAAATAAGGAGAGAAGGATAGAGTGAGAGAGCGATGGAAAGAAAGTATACTTGGGCATTAATTTGGTAATTCTAAGCGCTTCACGTTACTCATACGCCCCATTTAACAATCGCTCTGCGCCGTGCAAACTCTTTTCAAACTGTCGGCTGTTGGTTAAATGGCCTAAAAGTAGACAACAGAACAAGGCATAAGCTGCATTTAAGTGGCTTGGTTTAAGCGTTTAATCATCGACATTAAAAGCAATTGCTTGTCTCCTTGTCTGCTTTTCTGCCTGCTGCCTTTTGCTGTGTCGTTGCTCACATTGTATGGCGCCTTTTACAATGTTTTCACTGTTATTCGGAAAAAAACCCTGGCGGCAATTTGTTGTTACGTTTTTCTTGTCGCTGCAAGAATTTAGTGTATTTTATCTCCTAACCTGCAGCAATTCTCCCGTTTAATCGTGAATATTTAGTGCGAGAACAAATATTTGCATATCTATAGTCATTGTGCTTATTAGCTGTATAGACCTCGATATTGTATTAAGATTAGTTTCAAATTTATACCTTCCCGAGGTGCTTTCCATTAACTGATAATTGCATCACGTTTGCAATAATCTATTAAGGGTATTTCTTATATATTTCAATAGCTATTTATACTCGCATTTCCTCAACTGACAACTTATTTTCGCAAGAAAAAGTAATATAAATCACTTTGTTGTGGTCCATAAAGCGTCTGGTCGATGTTTATGATTTATGCTCTTTTTGATAGTTATTGCCTAAGATAGTCAAGGTCTTGAAACTTTTATAGAAATATTTTGTGTAAAAACTCTGGTAGAAGTGACAGCAGAGTAGACATCAGTGAAGTGTCTATATAGAAACGTAGACTTACTCGTAATAATTATTAATAATTTTAAAAATTAAAGCTGACTTATATTTTTAGCTACCTGAGCTTCCCTGAAACTTATTCAATCTTATTTTAGAAATTGAATCTTACAAGCAGTTTATATCTAAATGGTCTTAAAACTGTGTCATTAAAAGTAAGATTACATCGAAATAATGATGATGCTTGCAAGCTTCTGCTGATTAAGTTGCATAATTATGTTAGTTTTCATTAAATTTGCGAAGTTCACACAAAACTTTTCCTTAGTCTTTTCCAACTGTTATGTATTGCAAGCAAAAAAGCGTTGAGTGAAAAGTCTCTGGAAAACTTTTCTGTGTGCTTTGTTAATTGAAGTTTTCCTTGAGTAATTTCCAATTCCGACGACAAAATTAAACCAATATTACAATCGGCAATTTTAATTATATATGTGTATACGATACGTACGAAAGCCGAGGGGAATTCAAGATAAAAGCAGAGCAAATTGATTTTCGAAATGTTTTAAATTTCAATAACAGAAAGCCAGACAATATAAAAGGGAAACCGCACTGAAAACAATGGAAGTCGATACGTTTTGTTTCGCCCTTCATTTGCATGACACACACAGAAAGCTGAGGCGGCAGAGAGAGAGAAAGAGACAGTGCTATTTGCGTGTAAGCCAAGTGAAGCAGGCAAATCCCTAAGCGCGCAACAGGCCCCAACAGAAAGAGAGGAAAGGGACATGCGAGCTAGACACAAAAAGAGCTAAAACAAGTCGGAAAGGCTACAGTCGAGCGTACTCGACTGTGGTATACCCGCTACAACTCTTCGGAAAAACACGTGCCAAATGTGAACAATGTGTTCTTGCTTTTTATTTCTTTCCGTCTCTAATTAGTTCTGCCTATGCAACGTCCACTTGGTTCTTATTGGCTGTTGCCCTTTGATTTTATTGCTTTGCAGTTATAACTCAGCAGAACGCTTTAAATTATGCATCTGTGAAAGAGATGCCTATACATACATACAAATTGTGAATATTTTCGGTGCACATAATTAAAAAAAATGTTGCCTGCTGCTGGAGTTGAACTCAGGTCTCGATTGATGAACCAATATTAGAAAAAACCGACATAAACACCGAATCTGGTAGCTGTAGCTCTTATAAAGCTGAGACCTAGGGTTTCATACGGACGGACAGACAGACAGACGGACATGGCTATATTGACTCAACTAATCATGCTGATTCAGAATATATATACTTTATGGGGTCGGAGATGTCTCCTTCTGCCTGTTACAAACATTTTCGGTTGGCACAAAGCTATAATACCCTTCTACTCTACGAGTAGCGGGTATAAAAATTAGGCATAATGGAATATGTATTAAATTGAATTGTTTTATGCAATATGTATGACAAAAGAATGGCGCATTGTGCCGCAGAAAGAGGGAGAGAGAGAGAGAGAGAGAGAGAGAGAGAGAGAGAGAGAGAGAGAGAGAGAGAGAGTGAGAGAGAGAGTGAGAGAGATAGCAAAAGTCGATACAATTGTGGAAATTCAAAAGAATTGGATTTGGTTTGGAATTTAAAGGTGCATTGAGCAGAGCAATAAACCAAATGATTGCTTTTTGGCCAAAGAAAGCCATAAAAAATATCCATGTATGGGAAAATACTCTACATGGAGTTCAAATGAAATTTCGAAAGTCCATTTAAGATGATAACTTCTTTGCCTCAATATTGGTTAACAAATTCTGATAAAAGTGTGAATCTTTAAACTTGTTGATGCTATAATTAAAGCAAAAAAAAGTTCTATTCTAGCAAATTGTGGACCCCATCGATGCTCTTCCTAGCAATAGTGCCCGCACGTTATGATTCTTTTGCCTTGTCGCACACACACAATAATTTCCGGACGGCAATTTCCGTTGGCAAGTGGGAAATTTACTTGGCAATGGCCTATAAAAAACGCTGGCCCCGAAATGAGCAGCGCGAACTGTCGAACCGGCGAACGGCGTAGAATGGAGGGTGGATAAAATTGGAGTTCATGAATCGGTCCAGAATTTTTATTAGACTAAAATAAAACTAAAAAAATTGTGGCAACTATCGACGGTTTAAGACTCTAGTAAGTATTTTATTTAAATACCATATTCAGAAATATTTTCTTATAAGATATTTGCTTCAAATTTACTTAAATTTTATTAAAATTCCTCACTTTGATTTTACCCCACCAAATGTGTTACAAATTTTGTGATAAGTTCACAGCACTTGTGGTCGAAATGTTTAAGAGAAAGAGTATTTTTATATTTGTATGCGTAAATATGTGCGTTATGTAAAATATAAAAAGATTGCAAGCGAACTTGTCGGAATTTCTTGCACAACTATAAACGCTCCTATAAAGGTTGACAATATCGTACAAGTCTGGGGCGAATTGAAGTGATTTCATTTTTATCATTTTGTCCATTCAGCTGACATAGACCCAAATAAAAGCATATAATATATGTATAAAAATGACAAACATGAGTAAAACACAAAAAAATTAAAGCGGCAAAGTGTGAAGTGATGAGAATCTTTAAAACCAGCTGCGTGTAGTGCACTCTGTTTGTCCCCTGGTTATATTGCATAATTTGCTCAAAGGTGAGAGAAAACCAAGCAAACAGTATAAACAGTATACACGAGTATATAAAGCATAGCCAGCGGCACCAATTAGCAGCTCGGATTCGCCGTGCGGGCCCAAGATAAGCCAGAGAAACAGAGTCACAGTTACCGAGTCGCAGTCGCAGCCAAAGTTGGTCGCATTAAAAACTTGTCGTGATTTGTGTGTGTGCAGGAAAAATGCGAAAAGTTTAATGAATACGAGGGTGAAGGGGAAAAGGGCGGCTAAGCAGGGAAGAGAGAGCAGCAGCAGAGAATACAGCAGTTATTTAAGAGTGATTACAAGTTGTGGGAGATGTTGCTCGATTGTCGAGTTCCTTAAAGCTGAAGATAAACGCCAGATCAGTTCAGTTGATTTAGGTGGCAAAAAGTTGAGGCAAAACTTCAAACTTCAAAGTACACAAATTTCAAGCTTCTTAAGCTCGCAAAAAGAGGAGACCGAAAATAAAACCGTAAACTTAAATTTCTATCCATTTTAAGAGCCAATATGTAATATGAAGCGACCGGCCAGCTCCGTTTCTTTTCTTGCTATTGCTGTTGTTGTTCTGACAGAATTTATGATGCTCGTTAATATGGGCAAATTTCGGCTACTGGTCTGGTTTTTGTCATGTGGGAGATACAAAATTTTACAGCCGAGCCTATATAGCTGGGCTATAAATTTTAAAGCCTCACATTTCATTTACCAAACAAATTTTTCAGCTGCAGGAAAAGTTTTCATTCCTTTCCATAATCATTGAGAAGAATAACAAAACGAAACGAATGAAAACACAGTGTTTGAGTAAAAGGTTTGAGGTCTGCATCAATGTCAAGGCTGTTTAAATAAAATAACAATAATTCACAATTGATAAGCTGAGGAACCTGAGGGAAAATCTCCGAAGAAAATGTGTAAAAACAAATGTCGATGACAAGCTTCAATTCCGGAGCTGTGCTCGAGATAGACGAAGCTGTTTAAAGAAAACAACTCGCCCAGAATGGCAATAAATAATAATGGCTCCTTTACTTGCCGGGACTCTTATATATACCATAAGATGTCAGGCTTAAAGCGATTCACTTAACTGGAAAACTGCATAAATTAACTGTGATTTATTGTCGTGCTAAATACTTTTTACTTTTATTTAAGAAGTTTTCTTTTACTTATATGGTACAATAAACTTTTTCGCTTATTTGTATACTTAACTTGTATTTATGCACTTAATGTCCTGTCAATGTTTAATGCATTTAATTAATTAAGTTTTTTTTCACAAACACACACGCACTTAATATTAACCTCATTTATGTTAATGATATTCCATCTCTTATTGTTGTTATTGTCAGTGCAATTTAAATTTCGTAATTGAAAATTAACATGGCAGCAAACAAAGGCGAAATGGAAGCTGAAAGAGCAAAAGGAAGTGACAAGCGTGCGAGAGAGAGAGAAAGAGAGAGAGAGAGAGAGAAAGAGAGAAGAAGAGAGAGAGAGAGAGAAAGAGAGAGAGAGAGAGAGAAAGAGAGAAGAAGAGAGAGAGAGAGAGAAGAGAGAGAGAGAGAGAGAGAGAGAGTTAAAGCGAGAGTGAGAGACAGAGAGAGTTAAAGCGAGAGTGAGAGCAAGAGAGAAAATCAGCGACAGTAAGCAATGACTTCACATTGCTGCGGCTGCTGCTGTAAACATTGCATCCGCTTTTCATTAAGCGGTTCAGCGGAAGTGTGCTTAAAAGCCGCCATGAGCGAACACACGCATACATTAAACTGATTTTAATAACTTCATACACAGACACAAACACACACGCATTCACACATTCCCACATAAAAATGATCGTTGTTAATTTGAACTTGGCTGGGGTAGAGTAAAAGTTAAAATGACGCAAATTAAATCTGTGGTACGTTGCGCGCGGTTTTAATGTCGTCAGTTACCTTGTGGTTGTGTATGTGTGTGTTTTTGTGTGCGTAAATTGTTGTATGGCAATTGCTATTGTTATACTTATTATTATCCGTGCGCTTGTGGGTTGGCTAATATAAATTCAGATTTTAGAGATTTAGGGCGCAGTTCATTTCGGATTTAATTTACGTTCATTCTGCGGCAGGATTTGCATTTAGCGACAGCTACAGAGACCTACACTGCTACAGTTACACATTCTTTATATGCAAATGCAGCAAAATACTTAAAATGTATGTGTGTGTGTAGGTGTGTGCTCACAGCACATTAATAAGCAAACATAAAAATTTATTCGCCAGACAAACGCGCTGAGCCGGCCCAAACTGAGCCAGAGGTAGAACTGGGATACTGGGGGTTTTGTCTTGCATGATCCCAGAAATATTCAGCTGATAGCAGCATTTTCCGTTGCTACAACACTTCGGTTATTATTGTTGTTGTTGTTGTTTTTGTTGACATAGCTGCTGACACTGCGCGTAAAATTAAAAGCCAATATGCGGCATAAAATCCGCTGCCAACCTGGCTGCCTCCCGTAGAGGTTTCAAGTGACAGTAAAGGATGAGCGGCACACACAGAGACACATACATATGGTATGTCCTCGACTCTAGGTAGATATAGGACGACAACATTATTGTATCGTCACAATGTGCGGCATGCCTGTGTTAGCAGGCTGAAAGCAGAAAGAGGAGCTGCCTTTGATTGCCGCCTGCCACTTGATACTGTCTTCCTTGCCGGCGCGTGTATGTGCGGGCATTCCCACGGGCTCTGCCGCACATTATTTGCCTATGCCTGTGCGAGTGTATGTCTGTGTGCGAATCGTGTACACCTGCGCAACCTCAATGTGGCGATGCTGGCAACAAACACACAAAGACACCTCAACTATCCGCCCATCGTCAGTGGCAAGTTGTCTATTTAGTTATAGATATGTGCGGGAATAGCCTCTCGCCCACTGCTAGTGTGATGGCACATTATAAATAGACTTGAGACACGCTGTTGTAGTTGTGGCTCTGCCATCTGCCACATGCTTCGTTTGCTACTTGTTGTATTTGCTTAACATGATGAGGAAATTCAATTTGCATGTATTAAAGGTCAGATACGCCCTCGTCGAAGCTTAAAAATAACAACAATAGCAAAATAAACAATGCTCCCGCGTGTTCCAAAGACACACCCCCAATAGGCAAGCAGAGCGTGCAACATGTGCGACAAAATATGTTGCCTACTTTTGTGCTGGCATTTAAAATGAACGCACTCAGCACAAGCCAAGCCGACTTTAGCCCAAAGCAAGCAACTTTTAAGTAATGCCAAGACGAAAGCTTTGTTAAAAGTACACATTGAAGAATTTGTTATGATATATGTATGTATTATTATGAAATTTATTTTTTATCGTGTCTCAGAATTTTAAAGCTGCATTTAGCGTTGAGTTTCTTTTCATTAGACAATCTACCTTTATTTTATGTGTGACGGATTAACATATATGTACATACCTCTCCATAACTCTGAGCGCTTTCGGCATGTCACATCTGCTTCGCTGTAGCCTTCATTCACTTCATAAGTACTTAGCTACTCGTTCTGACTGTTTTTGGCAAATCAAATAAGTTCAATACCCTCATTTGCTACTCATGAATAAATTATCCTGATTACTTAGTATCTTCCCCGTCCACCCGCACCGCCCAATTAACGCACCTTCCGCACAATGTCATATAATTTTCAACTCACACTCAGCTATTTGGTTTCTTCTCTTAAATGTGCTTACCGCCGTGGTGCTGCTGCTGCTCTTCTTTCGCTTCTTGGCCGTGTTGTTGGACTAAAAGGTAGCTGGCTGACAGTCTGAGATTTATTACCAGGCGTGAGACGGGGCGTACGCTAATAGCCTGAGGCGGTGCTTGGGGCTTGCCGCTGCTTATACCCTATACGAGTTGCAGGCCAAAGGGTAGCTATGGCTGCAATATGAGGTTTGAAAATAAATAAAAAATAAAAAAAATAAAAATAAATAGTTAAGTTGTAATTGATTGATAGAAAAATATTGAATGATTTTATACAACTTAAATAGCTTTCTAGCTTTCACTTACTCACAGGGTATATTCCGCAACGCCCACACGCTCATCGTTAAGCTTAATTTGCTGCAATGTAGCTTGGCTTTGACCACTCCCCTACATCAGGCATGTTTACGTTGGGCTCTTATTGTTTTAAACCGTTACTGAATTCTAAAACATTTTACAACGGCAGCTGCTCCCTAATACCCAATACTTAATGCCTGCCGTATCATATGACGCCGTCTGCCAGGGATTAATTAAATTTCACGCCAGCTTTAAGTCGACCTTCAGGATGTCAGCAGACAGACATAGAGGTCCTGTCTCCAAGACTCCACTGCCTCACTGGCTCACTGGCTCAGTAAGCATTGTTGCATGATTGACAACTTGCGGCATTGTGCTGCAGTCGACTAGTATGTTGTCAGTCTTCTGCTCGTCTCGTTGTACTTTTATTGCTCTAATCAAATTGAGTATCGTATCGGGTTTTGTCAGCTGTCCTCGAATGCGAATCTATTTACGAAATGCTTTGGTCTCTTTGCATTCACATCTGCCAGCGATTATATTGAGTCCTCTGTGCGTTTTTCATTTTCATAATTTTGCATGCCTGCCACAAGATGTGGCACATTGCACTGCACACGGTACGCAGTTCGGCTTGACATATGACAAAATCAAAACACAAAGGCTTCCACTTATGCAAATTCCTTGACGGGCTCGCCTCGCCCCTTGCCCCGCACGTAGTGCGTATCAGTTGCCTTGGAGCGTCAGTTGGGCCTCATTCGCATTCGAATTGAAATTTTTGTGCAGTCTGCATTCGCAGTGAACCGACGACAACTTATCTTCGGCCAGAGCGAAGAAACAAATGTAATTTAAATTGTATGAAAACACAGCGAGGGAAAGCAAAGACTCCTATGATTCGCCTGTCAAGCCGAGGAAGCTGCCAGCTGCGGCCTGGCAAGGATTATTGATTGGAAAAGCGGAGGCAAGAGGAGCTTATAACATATATACCAAGTGTGTTTGCATATATTACACTACACAGAGGGTGCCATAAGTTTACTTAAATGATTCTCCGTGTTCTCTTTAAGGTTTCCTTAATAAAGCTCTCCAAATCGTTGCCTATTTGCCTGTGTATTCTGAAATACAATACTGTAATAATTTGCAATAATGAATCTCTAACAGATTCTAGTTCACCCTCAAATAAGATATTTACTTAATTAAGCTACATTACGTTTAGAATTGAAGTGGACTTAATTTGCAGACAGCTTAATTTGAAATGTGCTCAGGTATTTGCTAATAATTAAACACATCAGCTCACTGAGAATGTAATAATTACCGAAACTACAACTGAAGAGAAAAATTGCATAAATTTATCATGTATAAATCTGTTTAAACGTTTAATAAGTACATTTCAATGGGCTTTATTTCAATATAGCAATAATGGCACGAATCCGAGACTAGCAATCTCTTTATCTTTTCAGGGTTATATTTTTACATCACATTTAAATAATTTTTTATATTACTTCCCAGTTTGTTTAGAAATTTTTAATCATGCCACCAATCGATGACTTTGTGGCCCGACTCTTTGTTAATTGTAACAATGTGAGAAGGACAACAATAAAAACGATTCAGCGATAACTTAAATTTATGCCCAGTCATTAAGTTAAAAGCTTTTGCTGTTTATTTGCCGCACAACAAAGGAATTAGATCAACTTATAGGCATAGTTATACTATATGCCGTGGGGCCATGGAACCATGCCAGTTGCTAATGAGGAAAACCAAGGCAGGTCGAGTCGAGAACATGTATTGAATGTGATTCCGAACTGAGACGCAGCTGTTGTATAAGTCGAGTGTGAAATGGGCAGATGGGTCGAGGAGGGAATGTGAAAGGTACTGGACTAGGGGGCAGGCAGGGTGACCCATTGAAAGTGTCGGAAAACATTTTGCTAAAGTTTAAAGGAAAAAGTGCACAAACAAACGTTGGCAAGCAGCTGTGTCGGTGCCTGCCTGTCGACGCGTGTTATGTGCTCCAACTACGGCTACGGCTACGACTATGACCACATCGGAGGGCTTTTATGATCACAATTATTCGTCTTTATGGTACACAGAAGGTCAAGCAGCTGGCAATATGAGCTCGAGGTGTATTACGGCTTTAAGGATGATGACTGACGACTTTAAGCAAGAGCGGCGCCTGCTTTAGTTGCCCAGACAGCGGGACAGTGGAACAGACTGGCAGCTAGACTGTTGAAAAGACCACTGTCATTAGCATACTTGAGCAATTGCTGGCAACAATGCAGTATGCATAAAAACACTTAATTGTGCCTAGCCATCAACGTGCTGGCTGGCACTTGATGAAGGCTCCCGTTCGCATTCACATTCGTTTTCGCATTCGCATTCGTATTCACGTTCGCATTCACATTCACATTTACATTCACGCTCGCGTTCCCCTTCGAAACACCAAACACTTCCGAAACAAGGCCACCGGAGAGGGAGGGTGGTAGGTGGGAGAGAGAGAGCCAAACAAGGACATAGGCGAAGGGCTTTAAATGTTGCATGATTCGGCTTAGTGCGCACAGCCACAGCCGAAAACAATGAAGCCGTGTGGCACGTTAAAATTGCAAATTAAATCTTTAAATATGCATGTGGGGCAAGTAGGCAACACTTTCCTATGGCATTTGCAATTAATGAAGTTTTCTCGCTTGATTTCATGGGCTTTGCCAGTATCACAAACATGTCCATTAAATTGTTCCACTATAAAATTGTTGCCAACTCATTTGCCGCTCTTTTGGCTTTGCAGTTTGTGAATTCAGCTGAAAGTTGCGAAAAAGAGAACAAAAACATTTTAATGCGCTCTAATGAAGCAAACGAGTTTTATATTGCAAGTAGCAATTTCATTTTCATAAATCACTCATACGCCAAGGTGTACGCACGATGCTGCAAGTAGCTGGCATAGCTGGTTGGCTGCCGTTTTGACGGCAAACACGCAACAGCATGACATGAACTAAATGATGATTTATGAAAATAATGTCGTCCTTGTGTAGAGCTCGTGTCGGAAGCGAAAGCGGTCCCTACAGCTGCAGGCGATACAGTTGAAAGTTAGCTCGCCAAGTCGATAAGCTGATAACTTTAAGCTCTTCTAGTATAATCCACACTGGCATTGGCAACAACAATTAAGTCGAATGTTTAATGAGTCTCTCATGCATTGCAATCTATTTTCTCTGACAACCACAAGACAATTCACACCCACAAAACCCGTTGCTGAAGCCGATGCGGATTCCTCCCTTTCAGCCATCTCGTTTATAATTCGTTTTGCGAGCCGCCTTTCAGGCACGTGACCCAAGCGGGGACTCCGCCACAGATAGGCGGACAGACAAAAAGACAACGAGAAGCGGGCGCTATGCGCTGAAGGAGAAAGCCGAGCAAAAAGTAGCTTAGCTCGCCTTTTTTTCAGTTGGTTAACTTTCTGGGGCAGATCGAAAAAGTTTTAAGCCTCTGCCTATAGTGTTTGGGTATTAGCCTGTTTTTTTGGGTTTAGTTTACTGTTTGGTTTTGCTCGCTCTCTGTTTGATTTTAATGTGCAAAGTTTAATGAGCATGTAAATATTTGTTGTTGTGCAATTTGCCAGAGTTTCAACTATTTTTTGCAGCGTGTGAGCTGCGCAAATATTTAATTAAACTGGAGCCTGGCAAATTACCCATTTGCCAATTTGTGCGTGTGCTAATCGTTGACACGCCCCCGTACAGTCGGGTGTCATGTCCTGTCCCGTCCACAGTCATTTGCTGATGAAATTTGCATGTCAACTGCAAATGACTCGAGCTGCCTTCAAGTGTCTGAAGTGGTGCCAGGTGCCTGAGCAAATAAAAACAAATTAGAAAAAAAACAACTCAGTTAAGTAAATGGAAAATGGTTAGCCACAAAAGTGCTGCCAATGCTAAAAAACGAATGTACGGCGAATAAGGAAGGATTACGTTCTAGTTCAAATTACAATAGAGGCGAATTTATCCTCTGTTGGCCAAAGATAAACAACAGACTGGCAGGCAACTTTTGACAGAATAACAAAAGCCACAGCCGCTCAAACAATGGCCAAACGAGTTTACCTCAGTTCAGTTACCCCTTTCCCGCTTGGGTCGCAGCACGTTTCGGGCTCCGGTAACCGAAGTTTGCTTGAAAATGCCGAGCACATTTCTCATCTTACAAGGCGACATTCAATTGCAAACACATTCACTACTCACTGGTGTGGTCAGCAATTTGCAATCGAGTCTGCCAGTCTGTGAATGCAAGTTGAGGCAACTTTGAAGTGTCCAGAGTAGGACATGATAGCTGCATTTGCATGACACTGTTTCGGTTTTTGGCTAAGCCAGTGCAAAGTACTATGTACAGCTGGTTCCAGTTCGTAGCGGATTTGCTGTACAAATCAATTAAAGGCGATGAAAGACATGAATAAAGTCATTTAGATGAAGTATTCCTCCGGCAAGATAGGGCAAACTTTTGTTTTCGATCCACCAGTTCCTATTGTTGTCATTTTATTACTTCCACTCTCGCTGGCAATCTGGATACGATTTTCTGTAGAACGTTTACAACTGGCCATATACATTTATATTTGATGCATTGGCAGTGTGTATACAAATGTGTGCTGCGATGTTATGTCGAAAATCTAATTTATTGACGCTCGGCAAATGACTACTGCCATGGCAGCCGCATAAACTGGACTTAACACGAATCTGCGGTCAATAGAGGCGCAAGCGGGACTAGCACCTGCGCTGTGGCTGTCCAATGCAATCTGTACAAAATACAAATACGCCCAAACACACCCACACACTCACACCCCGGGCATGTTTATTGCCAAGCAAAGTGCATGTAAAAATTGCGCTCGCTGCCATAAAACAGAAAGCTTAGCGTGGAAAATTTCACGACCGCTGCAATTTGCATAATTTACGTGGTTTGTGGCGGGATTAGAGAGGCGTGGATCGAGTGGGTGTGTTGAGTGTAATTAAACTTACTTATAAGTTGTAAAATGGGTCAGGTGGAATGGAAAATCTAGAATTATCACAGCAACATAAACTTAATGGGCTGCCACATATTGCGTATACGCAACGTATGCGTTACATGTTCATGACTGCCCTTTGGCTTACCCGACACTGACATCCGGATGTCGTCCAGCTTGTAAGTGCTTTATTTATGTCCGCTGCAATATTACATTCGAGAATAAGAAAGAGAAAGCCAACAAAGTATTCTAGAAAATACGGAAATGTCGGAAAATGTAATAAAAGTCTTAAAGATTTGCAACTCCTTTGCCAGATTTGATGAGGTTTTCTTAAAGTTTTAAATTGTTACTTACCGAAGCTTACTACGCGCATAAGTTAAAACTTTAGTTTGTGTATACAGCAATGGAATTTCATGTTGACAATAGTTCTTTCTAACGCTAAGCCCAAGTGCCGAAGTGCCCAAAGCAGTCGACAGATTTACGCACACCTGCCAAGTAAACGACAAATAATTTGCATATATTGTGGCGTATTACGACCATTAAAATGGCCAAAGGCCGCCCATTAGCCTGTAAATATTTAGACATGGCCCTAAGGGGGACCTAAGTGTGATCTGCAATTGTTTTTCTAATTTTAAATAAAAATCCAGTGAAAACTGCATAAGTTACTGCATCAATTAGATTGTCTATTGCATTTGAAATTGTCTTTTGCACGTGCATGCACCTGATATGCCACACAATAAGTTAATTTTCATTTGACCAAGGACAATTGCACTATCGCACTGACTTAATTAAATTTGAATTCCATTTGCATTTGTCTTTTGTGCCCGACAACGATTTGATCAGGTATGCAGTATGCTTTAAGCTAAATTCAAACTTAATTATGGCACACAAAGCTATAGAGCACAGGTTGATAAATTGTTCATTCATTTTGAGTAATTACTTGAAATGAGTTTTGTGCGTGGCAGATGGAAGAATTGACCCCAAGTGTGATTCCAGCTGAGAGTTAATAAATTATGATTTTGGCTAACAAAGTTTTCGGGAAAATTCTGAACAAAAATCTCCATTAAATTTACTTTAAATTGTTAAAATTTTTTACTTAATTTTTTTCAATAGCCAAGTAAGCTAAACTGATTATTTAAAAGCAAAACCGATCGCAAATCGAGTTTTCCGAATGATTAAGCTCAGCAAGCACATGGTACTGTCAGCGACAAAACTGCTGATAAAAAACTGTCAGCGTCGGGAGACTGCAATTTTCAAGAGCGCGAAAGCACAGATTAGAGAAGAATACTAAAGGGAGGAAAAGTAGAATAGCCAGAAAAGTAACACAAAAATGCTGGCTATGAAATGAATAATGTATGCGTTGATGTCACGTTAACCGCCTTCATGGCTACACTCCCCCCCCCACAACCCACAGTCTACCACAGCCAGCGCACCCACCTCAGGCTCTTATGCACAAATTACCTGTCACTTGTGCTTAGGTGTCCATGTAGTAGTTCACACACATGTGTGTGAGTGCTTGTGTCTTACAGGTGCGAAGTGGCAGCTTCGCCATTGCCTGCCGAAATTCAAATAGACTGCCAACAGCTGCTGCTGCTGCTCCGACATAAATCTGCAGAGGTCTCTGGATAAATTTATGGTCACCATTTGCTTGTTTCGATGCCACTGTGCCAAACTCGACGGGGTCGTGCAACAGTTCACAAGTTCGTCCGACGACTCTTCGACTGTTCAACTGTGCGTGCGAGCACTTAATTAACACGCCATCATCTGTAACGTGAACAACCTATACCTACACTCTTCTCCCTTCACTCTGGCTACGACTCTTGAAACAAAATTTGCTGTAGCAAAATTTCAGCCAATTAGCTCGATTTCTGCGCCAGTTTGCCTCATATAACGCTGCCAGCTTGGTCAATTGATATATAAAACTAATAATTGGCAATTGGCTGCTAGGTTGGCTAAGTTTGCATCTCAATAAGCTTATGAGCAAGGGGAGGGGCAGGGAAGGCCAAGTGGATAGCAATATGCCATAAATTAAGTGCTGCATTGCGTTATTGTTATGTTTGTTTGCTCATCCGCCTAATTATTAAGCTGGCCAAACTTGTTTTCCGCTCGGCCAACACCTGAGCTTTTGATGCTGCGTAGAGAATATTGTCATTCATTATGCAATGCAGCATTTCCGGCCCGGAGATGAGAACTAATTATTAATTTCCACGATATGTCGGAGAGTGCCACAACAAGTGGCAGGCACTTTTGATTGGACGCTGCACAGTACCTGCGAAACCATCGTGAATTCAAAATAAAACTGTGTGTGATTTCGTTATTATTTTTCACCAATAGCGCATGGAGCATATGGTTCCGCTTTTTGAAACCTTCACCCTACCATACAAAACTCTGCACTCTCATCAAATTTCTATTGGGAATAATGAAGAGCGACGAGTGTGAGAGTTGAGTGGGATCTGGGTCGAGGTTGGGGGTATTCGCCGACGGCATGTGAAGCAGTTTTTTGCAACTTTTGCATTCAGTGCAATTACATGCATATAATTCAATTAAGAAGTTCACAATGTACGCGTTGTGCGATGTCTTCGACGCTGTAAAATGTCAATGGACAATTTAATTAAACGTTGCGTATACGCCGTGTGGGCAACATAGAAACAAAAAATGAAAATATAACAGGAAATATCTATTCATGGGAACAAGGCACAGCTTGAACAATTAGCATGTTAATTAAAATGCATCAAACTTTGGCACATTCCAACAACAGCAGCAACACCAGCAGAAACAGTAGCAGCAGCACCAACATTCGCTCATTGTATGCACGCTCCATGCAGCATCCTCAGCGGGCGAAGAGCACGGCAACTGACAGCCAAACAATAAATGTATTTGTATGAATATTAATGATGACAGTCAGGGCAAAATGTGCGACTGCTAAATCGAATCAGAATCGAAGAATGAATGTTATTAATTATGCCTGCAATTATTTGGCAAAAGGGCCTTTTCCTGGCACGTGCTGGCAACCGATGACAGCTTGGTATTTGTGTTAGTTTACGTATTTGTATTTACCTTTGTATACGTATTTGCATGTTTCTATTTATATTCGTATTCGTATTCATAGTTATGCTAGTGTGTGTTGCGAATTGTTGACAAATTAACGACAAACGTAAATGGAATGCAAATCATTTGAGCTATAAGGTCAATAGCCCTTCATTAGTTATGCGGACCCTTTACAGGTATTTTATTCGTGCTGATGTCGTAATATCTCTGGATATGGTGTTTGGTTTGGAGCATTTTCAATTCGACTAAAAGCATGAAAAACTCCCAAAGAAATTTGATCGAAGAATCACAAAGAAATCATCAAAGTTTTCTCTCACTCTCTGTCTTTCTTTTCGTCTTCGAAATTGAAACTGTAAATACGAATTGTCGACAAGTTTTTGCTTGTAACTTAGCCGTTGTTACCCTTGAAACTGGCATAATGAAATCCCGTCTGGTTGCAGTGCCAGCAAAAATATGTCTGTCAATTGGATATGAGCCAAGAATTTTAATAGCCAAAATACAAAAAAAAATCAAGAACTATGCGAATGCAATCAGCCAAATGACATTGCAAAGTTTACAGCCAAATCAGAGTTGCCATAGTATTTGGAGCTGTTTTTTTAAGCAAGTCCTGCATAAATTGTGTGTACTGTAGTCGCCGCAGCCACCAGTCAACCAGGCAATTGCCAATTGCTTCTCACTTCGATAAGGTCATGTAATATGCACATTGTGTCTGGTCAATTTGTAAATTCTTGGTAGAAATGTTGTATATTAAATTGGCAGACGAGAGCAAAACACTTTCCTAAGCGATCGAAGGCTACACTCAAGGTGGACGTGTTTTTTGGACATGCTGGAATTTATGTATTTATTTTTCATAGCTTTAAGCTTACAATAGGTTTACATTCTTACAAGGAAATATACACTTAAAACGTAAATAGAATTCTAAGTATATAAATGTGAATGTAAATTACTCTTCAAGTAAATTGAGTATATAAAATAAATGTTAAATTGCGTTTTTTTTCTACATAATAGTAAACGATATAATTTATGGTATTACAGATATTTTTTGCAAATGGCTGCCACATAAATGAGCTGCCCTACCTTATCTGTTCGCGAGCAGTCAGCAGATTTGACTTAATAAATACACCACAGGAAGCAATTATAAATATTTGCCCGTCAGGCTGGCGTCCAATTCGCCATCACTGTCAAGAACACTGCACGATTCTCGGCTCTCGACTTTTGAGAGACTCAACCCCGACACTCGACACCCTCGACAGGCGCCATTTGCACTTATGCTGAGCTGTTACGTTGCCGTTACAGATACAGATACGCTCGCACTCCTTACAACCGAGCTGTGCTTATCAGTAGAGAAAAGAAAAGGAGAATTGGACAAAAATTGAATGACAAAAAAAAAATAACTGCCATCCATAGACAGTTCAAGTGATAAGTATAAAAGGCAATGTGAGACGGATAGCAAAAGTTTTCGACTCGACCTTGTGCCAATGTCTCCGGCTTGATTCTCTATACACATGGCAAATTATAACAGTCTGCCAATTGGACGGGGCATATCAATTGAATTTCGTTTTGGCTATCGCCTTGCATGTTGTTCTTGTTATTGCAGTTTTCCACAAGGCATTGAACTTTCTCTCGTCTGATTGACCCATAGGTCCGTGCTTAGCCAACAGAATTGGGATATCCCAACAAATTGTATTTATTGTTATTATTGCAAACGCGACGCTCCCAATCCCGGTGCCCTGCTTTACCTTCTCCCTCCACGGTTGTCTCATTCCACGCGTGGGTTGTATATTGATTGTAGTGCGTTTGATTTCCAAATTGACACAAATGATTGTTATGGAAAAGAATGTGTTGATTATCTCTTAATTGGATGGCAAGTATAGTGAGTAGTTATTGTTATGATTTTCGCCCAGATAGGCATATCCCGTTGAAGGGCCAGGTAAATGAGGATGTCACACTCAGCATTATAATTGTGTAGAGGATGCTTATTTACTGTGAAGGTGATTGGCTAATAGTAACACCAGAGTAAAACAGCGTAGTTTCCATGGGTTCTTTCATGTGAAATGTTTAGTAAACTTAACCAAAATTTAACTATTATTAAATTTCCAATGCTTAAGTGTACTAACTAGAGAATGTCAAGAAATTGTAAAAAAATAAGCAGATATTCTCCAACAAAAGCTTAAGCTTTCCTTTTAAGAGTATCCTGCTGCTGCTCTCTTAAATACTGTTTTTTAACACAGCATAATGGGAAAATCTATTTATAAGCTGCCATGCTTGGCTTTCCTCTTCGTTTTCTGAATCAAAGCTGAACTTTTGATATTCTGAACAACCGCAAATTTTGTTTATATTAATAGGCCTCTGTGATTTCGCTCATTAAAAGCCTACGACTTTAATGAAGGGAACTCAAAAAGTACCCGAAAGCAAGTGGTGCAAAGCGTTATGTACGTGCTTTTCGACAGCAATTAGTTAAGCGGCAACAAGTTGGTGAGTTTTTTGGCAAAACAAACTGCGCAGCACGCCGTGGGCGAGTTGCACAACGTTACACGACTTGAGCACTTAAAATTCACTTCAAAATGTTTGTCTTTAAATAATGACTTGCATAGTAGCATTTGCTCCTCAGCCCATCCCACGCAATCCGACTGAAATGGGATGTTAGCTTCATTCTCAGAAAGAAGCCATTAGAAAAAAAAACTTCATCTGTAAACATAAATAAACAAGAAAGACAGTGAGGGTATTCCGGTTTGATATATCCAATTACCATTTTCTACAAAGAAAAAATATAATCTAAGAGAAAAAAACTTTAAAATGTTCATAATGTATCTCAACGAAAATACCTGTTTGCCTAGTATTCAGTATACATCGTTTAAAATGTGATTTAATCTTAGCCTCTCCTTTATTTCGACTTTTACACCAGAATTGCACAAGTTCTATGGCTTGTACCATTGTGGCTGTTAGAGGTTGTTAATTATTGAGACGTGCTAGAATGCCCAGCAAATTGTTAACGTTTTTTCACCCCTTTTGTTTTTTATCACTATGTGCAACATAGCGTATGCGCGATTACACATACGTCATGTGGTCGCACACATTTACTACCGACCACAGTACATAGAATGCGCCCTCGCGTCCGGCCTAATAATGCCCATTAACTTCAACTGTTTCGGACACTCATAAAAATTCCACAATGTTGATTTTAATATGTTCTTAATGGCGGTCATAAAAGTAAATGAAATTCGCATTGTGTGTAGTCGAAGGCATAAGATATCAGTGGTCAGAAATAAATATTATTATGAAAATCCGTATATTTATTGCAACATGCATTGTAGTTAACTTTATTAGTAATTAATTACGTTAATACAATAATGTATGGGGTAAATTAGGGTTCAAAAAAATGTACAATAGGTCTTTAGTTTTAATCAATTTGTTTTTCCTCTGTTTATTGTTTAGTTATTGTTATAGTTATTCAACTGTGCAATTCGTGTAAATAATGTAAATTAAATAGCGTTTTTATCCGTTTTTTATGATATTTTGAATGGCAACTGAATCTTCCCATCATTTACAGTTAAGTTAAGCACGACATATTTTTTTGTGTTTTGAAATACCTGTCACCTCGCGGCAACATTAATTTTAATGTTATAAGTAACTCCTTCCTTCCAAAAGAAATTAAGATAAAGAACTAAGCAAAATGGATTTAACAAAGCCCATGGCTTGCGGATGAAGTTGACGTGTTTCGTTTTGCTGGAAATTAGCTATGTGCTAGGCATGCAAAAGTAAAGTCTACGAGAAATGGTATGGGAAACGGCAGCTGACCAAAACTTTTGCTAAGAAAGTGAAAGGGAGCTTCACTTGAGCTCAGGAAGTGTAAACATGTTAAACTCGCAGGTGTTGCAAACTTAGGCAAATTTGCGGCCAGGTTTTCCTTTTTTGCTGTCCACACATTAAAAGCGCAGGCAATTTAATTAGATTCAATTTCTGGCAGCTGCTAAAAGAAATTCGGTAAACAGTTTTCAATTTATTTAAGCGATATCTTTGCCACACCTGCCAAACCGAGGCCAGAAACCAGAAGGCCAACATGTTAGAGTGCCAGAAAGTGGCGAAATTGAGTGAATTGAAATGTAATCAAGCAGATGGCTGCGCTTTTCCGACATATTTCCCAATTTAGAGAATACCATTCATTTCATTTAGATTCCTGGTTCAATAAATGCTGGAAAATTAAACAAGTTTCCACAGTGAGCTTTGAAAAAAAAAAACTCAACACCCTTTGCGGTCGAACTTAGCCACGATAACAAGGAAAAAATGATTTTTCAAAGGGTTCGTTCAGTCCAGCCTCCTTATAGAAATTCATTTTCTCTACTTTATTGCTCGGCATGCACACAATGTGGGTGGCATTAGCCACGCCCCACTGAAGAAGTTGTCATACATGTTTGGACAAATATTTTCTTTGACCTGTGTAAACTTTGTGGGCATTCCGAGGGTCTGCAAAAGGTCAGCCCGCTGCTAAAAGGATTCGTGTCAAAAAGTTAAGCAATAAAATTCTTACTAAGCAAACAGAAAACAAAAAAAGTTGCTCCGAAAAGCTTTTAGCATAAAGCCTGCACGTCCGCAAACAATATTTTTACGAAGGTGATGTTAATGATTAATTGTTCACAATGAGAAGGTAAAATAATAGGAATTGAATTTTTTGTATAGAAGACTCTACACAAATTTAGAGGGGTTTCATCCCTAGCAAAGCTAGTATAAACAGACTGTACAGTTTAAATGACCAAAAGATTTTGTAGATTGGCATGTTAATAATAAGTTGGTTGATTTCTAGGATATTTTTAACTTTTTACGAAAGCTTACATTTGCAAGCTTTGCTAATAAAAACAACTATTGTGAATTTAGGATTCGAGAAAGCTTTATGGGTGGAATAATTTGAATGTAGCTGAACGAGCTTTAAGCTATCCCTTGAAACTGTAATACTGTTAGACAAGAACTTCCACCCAATGGAGTTGTTATTCATTCTGATGATTCTGTTGATAATCAGATACAATTACCATACCATATTCCGTATTTTTATGCCACAAAAATAAAATGTTTAATTTAATCAAGGAAGCTCAATTACAGTTAAATAAATATATTATAAATAATACAAAGATTACTCAAAATAATCACAAGTTATTTAATATAAATAATGCTGATGTATAAAGTAAAACCACTCAACTAATTGGCAACATTCACACCCCAGGCTGTTGGGTGGTATTAAGTGCCATGAACAGGCTTCCTAATTGAGTTTTGTGGAGATGCAAAAGCTTTTTCTGACTTGGGCAACTCAATAATTTGTGGCTTCCAATTTATAAAATCATTGCTTCACTTACATTTTATTGAATTATAAGAATTTAATATTACATTGATTTAATTTGGATGCCAAAACAGTTTCATTGGCAAAAGCTGACAGTGAATTGTCTATATACATATAAAATGTTTTGAAAAATATAAAAAACATGACATCTTGTTTTTGACAATACTTAGCCGCACTCTTTATAAACAACAATAACAATGGCACGTGGAAAGCCGCCCGGCAAAGACGACCAATAACAAATGTCAGCTGTTCAGCTTGTGGCTCTCGAAAAGCTTGCGGAGACAACTTCGAAAGCTACCCAATTCACATGGCAAGCGGGCCATCGCTGCGTATGCGTTATGTTTCACTTTCGTTGCGAACAGATCCGAACGTTCGCACGACGCACGATAACGACGCCGACCACGGCAGACTAGGACGAATTCCCCGATTGGCGGCTGCTGCGACGCGCTGCTGTGAATTTCGTTTCAATTTCAATTTCAGTTCCCGTGGAAACCTCAACGCAAACAGTTCTGTGCCAGTCGGTCAAAGTGGGCTCCAGCGATTCGCGCAAGTTGCGTGCGGATTGTCATAGTGTTAGTTGGTGTGTTGTTGTTGTGGCTTTTGTTCCGCTACCTTTTCTTCTTCTTCTTCTTCTTGGTCTTCTTGCTTGTGCTGGGCGGCCCAGATAAGTAGGCAACGCGAGTTGTGCACGGAACGAGCGAAGTCACCTTAACTCGATGTCAAGTGGCCGCAGCCGCAACTTAAAGTTTCCCTAGGAGGCTTTGAGTATCCGAGTGTGACTGCTAGTGTGCATACGTGAGTATGTGAGTGTGTTTGTGTGTGTGTGTGCGAGCGAGTATGTCTGCTTGTTATTGTCTATGTTTAAGGCTTTAACAGCTCGCAGGCAGCATTTGTAGGTTAGCACGCGAGCGAGCGTAAGATTTTTATGAATGAACTCAGACTGCGACTGCGACTGCGACGAAGGCGACGACGACGTCAACGTCTGAAGCAATTGTATGTGATGTGGTCTAAAAGCCATCGCGTGCCTGGCATATCAATAGCATTTTTGCCACTGTCGACATCATCGGACGGCATCAGCATCGGCAACGTCGACAGTGGCATCAGTTGGCATTGGCCTGTGTTAATGAGCTACCACAGCAGCGACCAAAGAATGTGCAGACTGTTGGCCATGTTATGCAAACAATGTTGCCTTCTCTGCGCTGCAGGAAACTCCCTCATACTCGATGACAACTGGGCCTGCTCAGAGCCTGGGGCTCAGATATTAATGGAAGGACAGGCCAAATGTTGCTTCAGATTTTAGTATGGGGGAGAGCAACTTAATTTCTTCTCTGTCCTGGCGCTGTGCGCATTGAGTAATAAAAAGAAAAACCGATAGATTCACAAAAGGCTTAACCTCTTTTTTCGGAAGCCAATAAGCTGTTATGGAGGATTATCGAAGTGTTTTTCAATAATTCATGTATTTATTTAATGTGAAGGCAATAAAAGAGAACTGTTAGCCCCGACAAAAAAGTTGTAGCACCGTATCGTTTTCAGTTTAAATTCTTAATGAAAATTTGTAGTATATTATGTTCTCTGATTGACCCTTGGTATTCCTTGGTGTTGATAAAGTAAAAACAAGCATCAGACTCAAAAGAAAATAATTGACAATCTTCTTAAATTACTCTCCATCCGACGCTGCTCATATTCCTCCATTATTTCATTAATATTTACAAAGTTAGGCAACTCGACACTGATAACATTTAACATTTAGCCGCCTTATCTCATTATCTCAAGTAAGAAACTTTGTTCGCTCTCCCCAAAGATTAAACGATTGATTTCCGAGAGTCCGCGACGCACTCAGTCTTTTGTTCGAATAAAATCTTGGCTTAGCGCGGCACTCCAGAGACTGCGACAGGTATCTCTGGATAAGGACAAAGTTTATGACAGCTCGGCACAAAGCCTGCCACAATCTCGGGTAACTAAAGTGTTGACAACTAAGTTGGAGGCGGCTGCAAAGTCGACGCATGACATACTACATGACTACCTTCTGCCTTTTCCGCTGACATGGCTGATGCTGCCGCCAGAGACGCCATTAAGAACGACACACGCCAGCCAACCGACGCCTGCTTACATTAAGGAATTCCGTTTCCGGCAACACGCGAAAACACGCCATGAGCCGCTTAGCCCCCGGCGCAGTTTAATTGCCAAAATATTTGTGCCGCCATCGACGTTTCAAATTTTTGCTCGGCCTTTTTGATTATTTGCAGAATTTACAGTGCGCAACGTGCGAGCATTTTGGTTTTCTGCGGGGATTGCAAAGACAAGGAAGAGAAGGAGAAATACCGTTCAAATCATTGCGCTCAGTCCGCCTAAGACTCACACGTGTGTGCCAAGCATGACAAAGCTCGTTTTAAAAGGCACTTGACTCTCGCAGCCCAAGTCAAACGGTCAGATGAGAGGCCCAAGCAAGTCGTTTTAATTCTGTCTGGCTAAAAGGTTTTATTGCGTGTGCCCAAATCTGGGCGAGTGTTTCGCTTTGTGCGAGTGTGAGTACGTAGTAAGCTGTGAAGTCTACGCGTGTGTGTGTGTGCGCCACAGGACCCGCAGCCAGACAGGTTGGACTTCAGAGCTGGCGCCGGGCTTAGGTCAAACTGCAACCACATGCGAAAGCAGCTTAACGAACGAGCGCACAACCACATCCACATCGAATAGGCAGCTGTCCTCGACGACGAGCGTCAGGTGCGCGTGCTGCTGTCTGCCACGCTACGCTGGTAAGTATGCAAGAGTCTGAGACAACGTATACGTTACGTATACGTCACGTTGCGCACAATGTGAAGCTATGTATTGCTTTGATTTCGTTTTCTGTTTGCCCTGAGGCAGTCTACGTACGGTATAATTTAAAGTGTATATTTTTATGATTAAATTAGGCTAGCCTGCCTAATAATTACCATGAAAATATTCCCTGGGATTTCTCTAATAAAGCGGGCAGCAGCTTCTTAAAGAATATTTTATATAATATTTATCATGAGATCTTTGTCAATCTGGCTAGCGGCAATCACTCCGTACCTGAATTATGCAGTGCATTTCACTTGAATCAAGGAGGGATGCTACACACACACACGCAAAGCGCATAAATCAGATTGCCGAGAAACAACATAAATTGTGACGTAACCTGGCTCTGCCTGTGCCTCCGTCTCAATGCGCTGCTGAGCTTGTTAGCCAAATAGTCTCGCTTGTTATGACAATGCCGTCGGTCCACCCACTAGTATGGCATGCCTTCTGCTCCTGTTACTCCTCCGGCTGGTGTTTCTCTGGCTGTACTCGAAACCTGAAAAGAAGCAACGGCAAAATCCACTTGACGAACAAAATAAAACGCACAGCACAGCATAGTGAGAGGAGACACGCGCAAAATGAAGCGCCAAAGTCACACAAAAGTCGTGCTGACAAATTTTTGAACAAATAACAAATGTGCTCGCCCCACGCTCTACCTTCCTTCCCTTCCAGCGAAAAGTAAATTTGACAAGAGGACAAAGGCAGCGCGAGAGTGTATAAAGGCAAGTTTCGATCAACTGGCAAAAAAATAGCAACAGCAACAGAAATTCACGTATCACTTCGACGTTGTAAGCGGGAGACAAGAGATTGAAAGACCAACAGAGAGAGAGGACCAGAGTAGAAGGGATAGAGAGAGAGAGAGATCTTGGGCGATGAGCTCCTCATTGATTTGCATGTCACTTGCCAGTTAATATTGAATCTTCGATGGTTAGCTAAAGATTAGAGCAGATTTTAATTAACTGATGTATGTAGGAATCAGTGAAATTAGTGTAGCTTATCTCACGTCAATCTGTCATAAATATTTAAAAGAATAATTGGAAAATTTGCTGATGATCTCTGACGAAATAAATGGAATTTAATAATGTTGTGTATATATATTTTTTCTTTAATTTTATTAAACGCATTTTCCAATTCGTTGTGTAACATCATAATATTGGCCATGAATTTTTAATTTAGTATTGTTTCGGTAATGCTCTCACATGATCAAACTTTGACTCTGCTTCTTACCTAACTTACTTTTCCTGTCTGTACTCATTTCGTCTTTTCCTTTTTTTTTACTTTTTCGTTGAGTTATCATGGCATTTAGAGCATAAATATATTTTAAGTTCCCTACTAAAACTTTTGCTGTATATATTCATCTCGGACTTTTCAACTTGCCGCATAGAGCACATAAATTCAGTTACACGTACAAATACACGAATATAGCACACGCCTATCAGCAAGCGACAGCCACAAAGTTTTCTACTATTTTCTTTTTTATTTCCCACTTTAGATAGAGTGTGGGTTACGCGGAGGAGAAGTGGTCAAAGAGGCAAGCGAAACATTTGTTTTCGCCGCCGTTTACAACTTCCGGGCTGACTTTAACAACGGCGTCGGCGGCCATGTTGCTTAGGCGCGCCCCAAAGTATGCAACAGCATGCAGAGCTTTAACAAGTTTCATGTGTGGCGAACACAGAACGTACAAAGCAATTCGCATTGGGACACTCCCGCACACACACATTCACATTCGCACATTTGTACATGTTCGTTTGAATTCCGCCATCTCTGTGGAGCATTAGGTTTCGTTTCCTTGTACAGAGACATAGTCGAACATATTCCGGGAGTGGGTACGTCTGGTGGCAGCAGTGCAGAGATGGGGGTGGTTCAGCCTCATGGTTCGTAACCATTAGACTTGAATATGATACATGTGCTCATATCGCATTCGATGCTATATTCAATGCCATTGTGCGCTCACTTCTCGATGCCATTTGAATTTCTTTTGTCTGCCGATGATGAAATAAGTTCGATTTCCTCATTTGGCTTTGCATAACAACAGCAATGTGTATTCATACTTAAGTAAATAGCTTCGGTGAAATGTTAATCAAATCAATCAAGTACAGACATGAAGCTATACAAATACAAAACAATATGCCGCCCAGTTACATTGGATTCCATTGTTCAATACTGCAATCTGCTTTAATTGACTATCCAATTGATTGAGGTTGAAGCTCGCCTCGAGCGAAGCTCAGCATGGTTAGCCTCCGGACATATAGCGAAACGTTTGTATGTATGTATATATAGGCCATCTTTAACCAAACTCATATATGTATACCATAAACCAGTAAAGGCTTTAAGAGTAACCCTTTTTCACTTTTTACTAAACTTATAATTCTACCTCAAGTTAACAGTCCGTTACGCTAATGAAAACAAATACTAATGAAGGCCGCAGATAATATCTTGCACCGTGTGTTTCGAGTTGACTGCGTTTATATGACCTAAGCGGCTTTTACAAAAAGTATGCTACCTTTTCATTGTGGCCGGAACACAGAAACACGATCTTATGTCAGCCAATTCAACCGTATACGATGAGAGTGTGTGTTTCACAGTCAATTGGCCAAAATAAACTTTATAAGGTTTTTTGTGGAATCAAAAAAATGCAATATGTAAAATAAAATTAGCCATGTCTTTATAGAGCATACCGAAGTCGTTTAATCCATGACGATTTTTCTTTCGTTGGCGATTCTTATTTTTTATATTTACACTCATTAATTCGGGAAACTTTTAACCTTTTCCTTTGCGCTCTTTGCCTTTTTTTGTGGCGCGCAGATTAAAAATTTCTTTACAACGTTTTTTATGATTGAAACAAATATATTTTGCCCATTTAATTGAATAAAAAGTTTGTGTGCATTGATTATATTTTTTTTTACTTCCAACGCCCAACAAATGCAGCTTTAGTTTACAATTCCGACATAATAATATTATTGTTGAGTACATTTTTCATTTATCGATGCGGTTTTTTCCAACGCAAGTTGCGCAAGTACGCGAGAATATAAATTTAATGGAGGCGTTAATTAATTCATATGCAAATGCACCTTATTCAAAAGGACTTAATCCAAATGTAATGAATAAAACCAATCACATACGGCAATAAAGGGGAATTATGTAAAGAAAAAATTTCAATACGTTCAAAGAACATACATTTTATTAACATTAGTGGATTTTTTACTTATGTTTTTAGTTTAAAGTAAGTGCGCAGCTTAGTGCAAGAAGTATGCTCCGACCTTGACAATCAATAAATGTCAAGAGCCCCATTAAAGTGCATTCATATGGGAAAAAAAAAACGGATCACAATTCCGCACTTGAAGCGTATTTGAGATGAAAGCTTATCGTAAAGTAGGACAATAAACACTAAGGAAGAGTTGAGTAGAAGATGAAAAGGGGCTCCTACAGTAGTCGATGTAGGGATTGATTTCGTTATGACATGAGTCAATTCAATAAAGAGAGCACTCACTTAAGCCCGAAGCTGGTTACGGCATTAAAAGAGCATTCCCGTTGAATATGAGACACATTTTCACTTTCATCTCATTTTTGCGTGTTTTAAATTGAAGTGAATTAATTAAATGTACAGCTTTTCAAAATACTTTAAACTTTTCAATCGTAAAAACTTAAATTTCCACTTTAAAAATGGGCTTATTGAAATGTCTGTGAATGAATCGTGTTGACCTGCATCTAAATGGATGAATGGCGCTGTATTGTCGAATGGATTTGTTTACTTCATGCACACACAGTGGCACAGTTTCATTTGTGTGCGTGTGCGAGCGTGTGTGAGTATGTAAGCTCTTCCAAGCTCGAATACACACACTCATACCCCACTCATACGCATATTTCATCGGTCGCAATCTGCTTTAATGCCATATTAAGGCAGCTGAATGGAATTGAATACGAAAAAAGGATCACACAACGCAAACTCACACTGACACTCACATAACTGTCCATGAATAAGGGCGAATGCGTGACCTGAGGAATGAGAGCAGAGCGGAAGTATAACAAATTTATAAAAAATAAAATTGCGCTGTAAACAGACAAAAGAAAAACATCAAGACAAACGTCAGGGTGGAACTAGTAAAGCAGAAGCAGTAAATACGGAAGGAGGGAGAAACAGATGAGGAAGCAAAAGCAGCCGGCAGCAAATAAAACAAAGCGAAAGAGAAATTCCATTGTGATTTTTTAGTAGGGTTTTGCATGGGCAAGTGAAACAGTGTGATGGTATAGAGCCGGAATGACGGGTTGAGTTATTTTCTTATGTGTCTCTCATCGCGCATCTCGTGTTTTGCGACTTTATTCGTTATGTCTTCATGCATTTGCCAGTTGCGTGTTTCCACTGCTTATTCGCATGTCTGCTTGCTGTGCGCTAATTTATCTTGTCATTTATGATTTAATGCTTTGCCACACCCAATCGCGCCAGGCCCCAGCCTCTCACTTCCTTTGTTTACTGAGCTGTTTGCCTGGCTGCGTACTTATGAACTCGCCACCGGCAGCTACTCTCAGTGCACTTCCTTATGGCAACAAATTATCCGAACAAAAATTGCAATACCAGCAACAGTAAAAGCAGCCGCAGCATCATCATTTATACAGCCACACTCCGGGCGACTACCACTATCACGCCCTTATCTTCTCCCTGACATCCCTGAGTACTCCAACAATTTAGCAATTTAAATTTGTTCTGCCAAGTGATAAACGATACAATTTGTTGTCTTTGAAATGCACTTTCCGATTGTGTATTAAATTATACATAAATACCCAAATTCATAATTTCGCAGACTTCCACACAAATTGGCTTCTTTTTAGAGGTATTTAAAAAAAAAACTAAAATATGCCGGGATTTCACATTATATTCATTTATTACTTTTCTGTCTTTCGACCCATAAATAGCTTAACTTTCCATGCGACATTTAATAAAAACATTATTTAACATTAATGTGCAAAAGAAATTAAACTTTTGCGGTGAAATTAAAAAAAGTTATTCTACCATTAAACACTTTTTGTGTCAAACTATTTAAGCCTATTTTAATTAATGCATTTATCAAAAGAAAAACCAATGATAAATCACTTGAAAATTTGCATATTTAAATGGCAAAAAATGACATGCATTTTTTTTGACAGCTTTGTGCAAATATTTAATGCGTAACTAATTAGCGTACTTAGCAAACCAAATAAAAAATGAGCAACGGAAAAATGGAGATAAACAACATAACAAATACGAATAATAATAAATTTGAAGTTCATTGGAATTGAAAATCCTTGTAATGCAACCGCATTCCGCATTCAATGTGTGTGAGGCCAGTAATTCATTTATGTATATACCCATGGCGTATACGTAATGCATAATACGCTCGACAATTGCAAGTGACGAGCAAGAGAGAATGGATTTGCGTATAAATTGCTCATTTAAAAATTGTGAAAAATGTTGATAATTATTGGTTTCATCGATGAGTCTCATTTGTGTTGATTCACTTCACACGCGAGATATTGAGTTCTGGTTACAAATTAGCTCGAGCTGGGACGAGGATCGAGTCAATTGTGACTGCTTTTAAATTAATAACATGTATGACAATATTTAAACGCATTAAATGGAAAATAAATGCCATGAATGTCATTAATTATTCGCAATGTCAGGCGTTCGAATGCGGTAAAGTATGAAATGATGCTGCAATCCTCTCAAATAAGTTAAAACAGGCTTACAATTATATGATATATGACTTTATAATATTTGTTGCAAATAGTTTGAGAAAATATTGTTGTCAGATCTTAATTGCTAAAGCCTAAAGTTATTATATTTATTGAAGATTTTTAAGTTAATATAGAAATTTATTTATTAATTATTTATTTAACTTAAGCAAATTCCTAACATTTTTTCTTAGTGAAAGCAGAGACATTCGCCCCTTGATTGCTCAGGTATGCGAACAAATAAAACTAATAATGGGCCCAAATGCTCGTTTTCTCTAGCTGCCTCTCTTTCTATTTTTTCTCATCGTGTACCTATCTCTGTCACGCTGAATGTCTTTGGGTTAAGCAGCCGCTGCAATTACAGACATTCAGAGGAATTAAGCTCGGCCCAGGCGCAAATTAATGAGACCAAGTCGCTGGGTAGCCAGCCCCGTGATTTATGGCAGCCTAAAGCCGATGGGCGGTAGGTGTGGCGCAACCAGGTGGCAGCCTGGCAGCCTGTCATGTCGCAGTTGCATACATGAGAAAGAGGAGGCGGAGTAGGGGCAAACGGCGAAGGTGCCATCGTTATCCCGCTCGTTGGCGGTCGCTAATTTACGTCACGTTGCCGTCGCGGTCGCGGACTGTTTTTGTGGTCACGAAGGCCGACGCGACGGGCATGTCATTAAGAGCTCCTAATTAGCAGATGGCGTTGGCCAAGTGAGAGAGTATTGCAGAGACAACAGCAGAATTTCATTGGCAAATTAAAGTGTTTTTCATTTTCAAACGAAAGCTAACACAAAGTAGAAATCACAATCTTGTCTAACAATAACTCAAATTGAAACCGATGTGGCAGCAGCAGCAGCAGCTGAATGCGGAAAATGGGCAAAACAATTTAATTTCACGTGATTGTAAACAAAGGCTAAACCAAAAGGCAAACTCAATGAAAGTAGAAATACGGAGACGGGCTGAGAGAGAAAAGGAAAACCAAAGCAATAGTCAAAATGAAGCCTAGCCTCAAATTGGGACGCCATTTTCCAACAATTACGCAATAAACAAGCCGGCAACGGTAACGGACGACGGGCGACAGGCGACGGGGCTGCCTGCAGGACAACGAGAAGAGCGTGAGGGACAGCGATAACAAGCAGAAGGCGAACCGGCAACAAAACGCACAATGAATGAAAACGTAAATGGCGGCGCATTGAAGAAACAAACGGAAGGAATCGGACGGGAAGTCAGTAAATATGGCTGCGCCAGCTGTGTGCGTGTGTTTTGCCTTGCGCTCCTTTAGTGCTGCCTACACAAGCACACATACATAAAAACGACTGCAAAGGGTAGCATAAAGTTGCACAAACAAAGGCAACCCTTGTACATGGGTGGCTTGTGCCTTGATCTCCTTAGAGACTGCAGATTTCACTCTAATTGATCTACCCGAAATACCCAAAAGGTTCGTCCTATTTTCACAGCGCACCTGCAAGTCTGATGACTTTTTAGAATTGATTTTTGTGCTTCGACATTTCACTTCAGTTTCGTTTTTCTGTTCTAAGAGATTTGGGTACCAAGTGAAAATGCTGAAATTGAAAAACGCACATCAGAAAACAAAAGGGTTTAGGCAAAAGACAGGAAGAAGGCACATGTTGAATAACAGTGACATTTGGGCTGAACAAGGGATTTGGTAAGTTAAACGAGTTTTGTGGGCAAAGTGTCAGGCCTGGTGAGAGATGCGATCAAGTTGTGTGAAGGAAATCAAAAGCGAAGAGTAAAAGTTATGCCTGAGTTCAAGCAGAGAAGCTCCTATGCGATTTAGCTGCCAGAGAGATAGAGCGAAGGCTCATACATCTCCTGAAGGCAAAGACTTCTTCTCATTTAATTACGAAATCATGTTGTTAGCACAGTTATCTTTCGCATTCATGTCTGCTTTCCTCAACTGTTCCTATTTGCAACGTAATTAACTCGCACGGTAGCTAGGTGGATTCTATTCTTGAATTAGTTCACTGTACGCGTTATATAGCGCTATTCAAGGCATTATCAAAGTCACGCACACAAGTTCAATGAACTCGTTATAACGCTCGGTAAACCACAAAACTCAAACACTCTCTGGGGGCGTGGAATATAAATGGGTGACAGCACATGACATACGACAGAGTAAAGTCTGGTTATACCCGAAAGATGCAGGAGCGAGAGAGAGAAAAAGAGAACGGGAGACAAGCCAAAGCGCCGTCAAAAAGTCATAAACTTGTCACACACTTTGTAATCTTCAAATGCTACCCCTACTCCACCTCCCTCTCTCTCTCTCTATCTATCTCTCTCTCTTCCACACTTTCTCACTTGGCCAACTGCCATCACGTTGCGTGCGGAATTTCGCAAAAAAATTAAATTCATTCAGGCCGTCGACGCGATCCTGTTCGCAATCTGCAACCGACCTGCTAGGCTAACCCAGTGCGAGTTCCACACACACACACACACACACACACGCATGTCTATATGCTGTGTGCCGTGCAATCCATCAATGTGCACGCGACTCGAATTAATTCGTGCAAAACACATTCGACAGCATTAGATTTTCCTCATTAGCAACCAACTAACAAGCCAAGCCAAGCCTGACTGCCTTTTGGCCAGAGTTTTAGCATAGTTGTTTCTGTCTGTCCCTCTCTGCCTCTTCATTCTGCTCTCTTTTTCTATTTGGTTGGCAAATTAAAAGTTTCGCAACAGAATTCCCACAACCAGTGAGAGAGAGAGAGAGAGAGAGAGACAGCCAACGGGCAACGGATTTTATACTGCCATGTCGCGATTCGTACTGCGTAATCCGTTTCAATTTGAATGTAAATGAGTTAACTACGCGACCACTTTCCAGGTGTGAACCCGGGCAAATCCTGTGGCCAAAGGACACGTGCGCAATGGCATGACAAGACGAGCAAACAAGGCGACTTTGTGTTACCCTGTTTACAGTACCCAGTTTTGTTTTCAATTCTCTTCCCCGCTGCAACTTCATATTCATAAACTCTTAGGGTATTTGTTAGCTGTGTAGCCTCAGGTGTCGACTGTTTGTGACTTTAAAAGCTTTACGTGTCTTTACAACTTCAGCAATTAAATTTGAAAACGCTTTTCGCCTGCATTCTGAAATAAGCTGTGGCCTAATGCGATTTCGTGTGCCCAAAACAAGTGCAAACATCAATCCACACACACACACAGAGTGTGTTTGACGCCGAAAGAGTTATTCAACAAGTTTCACACACAGTTTCACTATATTTCAATTTAGAAACACGACTCTAAAGCGACCACAGTAATTTTCAAAATATTTTGAAAGTTTGTTTGTAACACGGCAAATTCGCTCATTGCACACTTATGAATACTCAATGAGGGTGAATATGGGAGAGATGAATACCCGAACAAATGAGTTGAGCTGCTTGCAAATGCGCAATTGGCATATTGCATTGAATATAGCACTCCAGGAAAATAATTGTTATTTACATTCCCTGATATAAATACTTTGAAATAAAGTATTTATTCTCTCTCTACCTATGTAATATACTATACGTATACGTGATATAGATTTTCCCCTGAGTTGCAATCTACACATGTGTTAGCAAAGTCTTCTTTATGCCACCGCTGGCGAACCTTATGGCATTTTTCGGACTTCGCTCAATTTCAAAACACAACCATAAATAATCATGCCGTCCCACATGTCGTATACTTCATCACATAATCCGCTCTTTTTGCCGAAAAAAGAGCGAGAGAGAAAGGAAACTCAGAAAATATAAATGAATGTCAACAATATGGACAAGAGCAAGTCCCCAAATGAAATTAGTTGACAGCCAGATTGAACCCATCCCGCTCCACCCCCAGGCGAGAGGAGTTGCTGAAGTGCCTGAGCCGAAAACAGAACTGGAACTGAAGCCGGATCCGTAGCCGTAGCCGAAACTGAAGCTGGAGCTCAACTGGAAATTCAATTAACCCAATTGGTGGACTTCCACCTACTCGAAGGATTGCCACAGTCGCCCGAAAAAGATGCTGCTGCCTGCCTCTGGCACGCCTTCACCAGTCAGAGACGTTGCCGCACAAGGTCAAAGCGCATTAAAAAAGGCTTAGTCTAGTCCAAGAGCCGCAACTGCACAAAAAAAAGGGTTTTACTGACCCAGAGAAAGTCATGAAAAGCGAGAGCCAAAACAAATGCCAAAAATGCAATAAAAAAAATCCCAGCGTGAAAGAAGCCAACAAAAAACTCAACTCGAAAGCGGAACAAAAAATAAATTTGTGCGCATAATTAAATTTTTCTCTCGGCGAGGGAGAATCAGTGAAAAGAGAGAGAGAGTGAGAGAACGACCGCGTGAAATATGCGAGACTATTTGTAGATTTGTTTGGCAGCCATAGAAGTGTAATTGAAAATGTTTACGGTTGTCCGTCCGCCCATCCTCACTCTATGTAAGCTGCGGCCGCAGGCGCAAAATTCGACTGGTCCAATTTATGCGCAGACTTCGTCGTACAAATTTGTCAGAATAAATTTAACAAAATAGGCGCACTTTTTGCTTGTTTTTTGGCAAACACAGCGGCAGAATGTGTGTGTGTCTGTTGGATGAAATGTGTGTGCGGCTAAGTGGAGTTGTCACTTGGCAAACGCAAAATGTTGTGCTCAAAAAACATTTAGATATCTGTTTGTTGACTCAATTCGTGCTGGGAGAGTTTGTAGAGCTTTTAATGAAAGTATACAAAATATATTCATATATCTTGCTTATTATAACTCTATGTGCGCTGTAATAAATAAGCTATGTTCTTAAATTGCATATATATTAATTTATTCTAATTACATCACCTACTTATCATGTATATATATTCATCCAGCTTTGATCTGCTTGGGTAAATCTGTCACTGCTTGAGTAAAATTTCATTAATATTATTTACACGCACACACACACACACACACACGGACACATGCGTGCAATTAATGTAATTGCTGACAAGCAAAAATAGTCGTAAATCATTTAACGCAGCTACCGTGAGTCGAGAGGGGGGCACAACCAACCTTACAAATATATTGAAGGTATCTCTATATATCGATCTGCTCGCGAAAGTGACACTCAGCAGAAGCGAATCCTCTGTGATTCTCATTTTCTGTATTACCTTGGCCGTTACACGACTTAAGGGTCGCATCGTCAGACGCCGCTAAGTAGGCAACGCTGACGGACACGAGCGAGTACACGCACACATTCACACTCTCACACACTCGCACTCGCACTTAGAGCCGGCAAAGCAGGAAGGCTTTGAGCTTAACGCAAATCAAATAAAATGCGAATAAAAATGTTAAGTGGCAACCGCTCGAAATTTCCGTATACTCGAAAAATGCAAATTGCTTTTGGCTCTGATTTTTGGTCCACGGCGGCATCCTTAATGCAGGTGTAACTCGCAGTAAATAAGTAAGGATATATGTACATACATAGTACATATATGCATATGTATGTGTCTCCCTTACCTTGGGGCTTGAAGTACCCGTAAGTTTGCATGCCGCAAGAGTTTTTCATTAAAATCGTCGACGGCAAAGCGAGATAAATAAAAATTCTCAATATTTATATATAGATACATATAAAGTGTAAGTACAGTAATATGTGTAGAGTATGCGTATATGTTTATGTATTTACTATATGTATAAATGTCTTGGTGTATACGCACACGCACATTTTATTTTAGCTATAGAAATTATGATATTATGCGCAGATTTTGTGCTTGGCTCCTCGCAGCTTGCCGCATTCTGTCTCTTCCGTTCTCTTTTTTTTCTCTCTCTCTCTCTCTATCTGTTTTCTTCCGTTTCCCTTTCCCTTTCATTCCATATCTGTTTGCACCAACAAGGGGAACGTATTTTATTTTCATTTCTCTATATTTTTGGCTGAATTTTAATGATGAATGCGACATGACAAGCACGAAAAGTTCTTAATTTAAATCTGCCTGTGTGTGTGTGAATGAGTCGAAAGCATTAGCATAAATTCGTGTAAATAATATAATGTGAATTATTGCTGGAAAATTTTCCCTCACTGACTCGGAGAAAATTTAATTTTCAAGCGGAAAGAAGGGAAAATCCCAACAAATCGTCTGAAAATTGAGTACCTTAATTGGCTTGGATACAAGCATTGAAATTGATAGTTAATCTTGTTGTAGGGAGTTTTGAATTTCAAATCACCATTAATCGATTTTTATTCACAAAGATGTAACGAGTACTTTAGGAATTTTTAGGAATGCGCAGAAGATATGCAAGCCTCAGCAAAATTGGAAATATAACAGCGACCTAAAGAAATCAAAACACATTAATTTCGTATCGTAGCCCTTTCCGGCTCACAAACATTCACCGGGGCAATGCGTGTTTACATGGCACATTGTGTTGTTTTGGTTTGCTTCAATCTATAAGCGAAGGCCAAAAGAAAACTCATTAGTGGCGATTGACATTTGTGGCAATCAAAGGCACCAACACATGTACACAAATCGAGCACTTAACAACAACAACAAGAAGAAGAACAACAACAATCAGAATAATCAACAAACTGTGGAACTGGGAACGACTTTAACAACAAAACTAACGGCACAACTTTTTGAATACAATAACAAAACCCGACGAAACGGCAAATCCGATGAACAGTGCTTGCTCTAAGTACTTGTACACACGCATATGTAGATGTGTGTGAAGAAATTGCGAAAGCGATTTCAAGTTCATGTTGTGTCTTTGCCACTTGCGACTAATTTTTGCACAAACAAAAACCCGCCCACAAACTGAGAGGAAAACACGAAGAAAGATAGGGAGATTGAGAGAGAGAGAGACATCAAGAACACACGACCAACAGCTGTAACGGTAATAAACAACAGGCAACAACAACATACGCATTGAAAATTCCTAAGGCTGCGCGTCTCGTCGTAGGTTGCGCAAGAGATTTTTGTCGCCAAAAAGGAGGCGGACAGGCTGACAAGCCCGACAGGCCGACAGGCGAGAAGCAGTAACAAAAACACAAAGCAAAAGCGCAAGTTTTGTGCAGCACACACACGCACACACACAGATGAGTGTGTTGGCTGTTGGCAAAAAAGATGACTTTGTGTTACCAACGCGTTGCTTAAGCTGCGGCTAAAGGCGTAAAAAGCCCAAACCGAAAGCAGAACAATTTGGAATTTCTTATGTAAAGTTAAAGTAAAGGCAAGAAAACCAAGTTATATGTAAATATCTGAATGAAGTATGCGGCACAAGCTGAGTAAACTTTTCGTAGAAGATACGACATTTATTTAGAAAAAAAAAGTATATATTTCGAGTAAAAGTTGTGGCCCTTACAAGTCTTTAAAGTAACTGTTTTAAAGATCAAACATCCTCCCTTACCTAAGCTATTTGTATACCATTAGTGGTTTCTTCTTGCTCGTAATTAAATCCCTCAGCCCACACAACTAAAAACTCAATTTGCTGAAACACTATGCAAGTCAAAGACTTCATCACAGCTTTGTAAACAGTTTTCCTTACCCCAACTAACGTTTACTTCAGCTTTAAGCACCGCAAACCCAATCTCCAAACATTCTTCACTACTTTCATTATCTTTTACAACCGCTTTTCGCGTGGCAAACCAATCAGCTCAGATACAAAGTCACGCGCCCAGCCCAACCTCAACAACAACCTCAATCCCTAACCCAAACTCAACGCAGGCCTTAACCCCAATCTTTAACTAACCACAATCAACGGAGCAACGCCTGAAGCGACAGTTGGGTTGGCCACACTCAGCGCGGACGCGGGGTACAAAGTTTGTGTTTGTTGCAATTTAAATTGAAATTAGGGAGGTGCGGCTGAATACGGCTCCTGAATTCCAATCCAACCCAAGGTCTTCGCCCATCATACCGCTACGCAATCGCAATTCAAAGAGGCTGCAGAAAGGGATCCTGAATAAAAGCCATGCTGCGTTAGTTCATGTGAAAATGTTGATAAACGCGCCAAATGCGATACTTAGTCAAATATTTATTCTAAGAAAATGGAAAAACGTGCGCAACGAACAACCGAGGCATGTACTCGCCCCCATGACCCCCCCCCCACCATTTTCCGTTAGCCTCTAACGCCTACGGCTCGAGTCAAAGACGACGCTGGTACTGATGCCGAAGCTGAAGCTGCCTATGCTTTGATATGTTTCAACTTGAGCTCAATTAGTAGCCAGCCTGGAGGAGGCTTACTAAATCGTACATCATCCCACTCCGCTTACCCTCCCACGTGCCCGGGCACGTAACAATTTATGCAACAGCAAAGCGTAAAGAAAGCAAAGTGAAGAAAGCGGAGAAAGCGGGGAAAGAAAGAAGAGCAACTCGCAATCGTTTGTCAACGTTACCAGAGCAACCATGTAATTGAGTTATTACACTCTCATTCTGCTCATACTCTGCCTAACGACCCCCGCCCCGGGCTAGGACACGTCCAAATTTGAACAAGGCATACAGAAGAAAGGCCCCGTTAGGCATATACCCTGCTCATACAGCTCAAACTCAGTTGTGTGTAAACAGTTTCGAAATTATTGTAGTTTATCTTAGAGCGAAAAATACCTAGGGGAATTCCACTATTATTTTTATTGTTGAATTAAATTATATATATGCAACAGCATACCCCGATAAAGTCATAAATGGGCGCATCATCAACTTTTGTTGTCTCTTTAAGTGTGCCATAATATTTGGCAAATTGTATTCGAAAGTCGTTTAAATTTATGTTTGTTGCACACTGCACGCTTCGCTGTGACCCTTGACCCGACAGCGAAGTACGTATAGTACACACACACGGAGAGAGGATGAAACCACTTTGGAGATCTTTGTCGGAGTTCATACCTCAAGTTGAGGCACAAACAAACTATCAGCAGGCAGCAGGCAGCTGTATCGCTAGCAAAAGCCGTTCGCATCCTTATGCCATTCATGGCATATGGTAAATAAAACACAAGCACACACATACACACATACAGAGAGACACCTAACAGGCCCTTGATAAGTGTATGAGTGAGTGGCAGCCGGCAGCTGGGAGAAGCAGCAGTGGCAGCCTTCTCCGCGTCTCTGACACATTGTTAGTTCTGAAGATGCCGCCGAGCTCAAACCACAATCGTGCCGGGCCTGAACGCATATGTATTTGTACTAAAGATGCTCCAGATAGACCCGCTCACACAGACATACTAACTGTCGTTTGCTATGTGTGTGTATGTCAATATGTATGTAAATAAGCGAGAAAACAAGTGGTTATAAATTTACAAGGATGCTGGCGCGTTACCCAACGGCGTTGCGTATACGGCATCGAGGCCGGCAGCCGCCAACCAAGAGCAAATCCGCACGCAGCGTTCGTATGTTTATGTCTATGTCTATGTGCATATGTGTTGGTGTACCTTAATAATAATGCCCTTAAGAAAGGACGCGCAATAACAAAACAAAAATAGGCAGTGGCAACAAGCAGCAAAAAAATTGAGTTAAATAAAATGAATGAACGTAAACATGGCGGCACAGCAAGACCGATGAGGTGTGTGAGATGAGCTAGACAGAGAAAGATAGCAAGAGAGCGAGTGAATAAGAACGATAGATGGGTATGTTGAGAGAGGGAGAGCGCGCGAGGTCTATTAAGTACACTATGCCGCGCTCGAGGCCTGTCCAGCATCCCTTCCGTCCATCCGTCCTTCCTTCCTTTCTTCCACACGCTCTATGTTCGCCATATTCGTATGCTCGTATTTGTTTTGTATACTTTTATTACTCGCATCCTTGAAACTTTTTTAATATATTTATTTATATAAGCAATGCCGCACTCGCGCCCTGCGTCGACGTCGTCAATGTTGTTGTTTATCGCAATGGCCGCCATTCTTCTTCTCCGCTGACTGTTGTTGTAGTTGTTATAGCTACTCCTGCTGCTGATGCTGGGCTGTCCACTAGTTATGGGTTTATTACGCTGCTCATAAAATGTCATAAAATTAAAAGCAATTTTGCTGTTGGCAAAGCATTCGCTTTTCCATTTTCGCCGAGTAAAACTCGATGACTCGCGGCTATAGAAAATGTTCGCTTTCAGAGCTGCATTAACAGTTATTAAAATTCAGAAATCATTTTAAAAGGGCTTCGAAGGTCAGCTCCAAATACCCATTGCCATCTCAAAGCATCAGATTGAAATTCTGAATAGACGATAAGATTCGATTTACATTTATGCTGAATTTTCTGGTTTCCTTTGACAGGGTTAATGGGTAAGCCATAAATAACGTGGGCGGACTTCAAGCTTTGCTTGCAATTTAACTCAATTATTGTGAAAGATGCCAAGTATGAGTGAAAAAATACCCTATAATAAGTAACATAACTCGGTAAAAGTGATCTATCTAATTATGCTGTTCTTACTAGGCCAATAATTAATTAGTTTTCCTCGATTTCATATAAATTTTACGACAAATCGTTAAGCGACAAACAAAATCGAAAATTATTTATGGATTTCTAAGCAATTTATATGCCATTTAAACGTTAAATTATTAGTGGGTTAAAATAATTTAGAACCGCAATTGAATCGTTATATATTTTGGCCGAGATGAGGACTGTTAATACCGTTATTAAGCATTTTCACAATACACATTCCTCGCGAACAATGCGAGGCCTCAATTACCTACGCTAGACTGAGCATAAAGCAAAATACACAAGAGCTTTTCGACTGATGTGCCCCTCGTTTAACCTTCACACATTTGACAATTGGCCGGCCCACCCGCACGGCCGGCAACAACAGCAGCTGCTGCTGCTGCTGCAGCAGGAACAGCGCCAACACGTGTTGCCCGCCAGCCCCCGCCCACGAGCGCCGCAAATCATTGGCATTTTCATTGTGCGACAATTTGCGTGGCTTGGCTCGAAGGCAGATTATTTATTTTGTCCCATTGACAGCACAACAAAACAAGAGAGCGAGAGCACGGCGAACACTGCACAACAAAACAAAACTCGGCACGGCAGAGCGATGATCAATCATTTCCGGGCAATCGAATAAAGATGACAATGCCGGGCATAAGGCATAAGGCGTGACTAGAGAGAGGCAGCTAGAGAGCGTGAGAGTGAGAGGCACAGCTAGCTGCAAATTTAATATCGAAATAAAAGTTTAGATTGCCGCCATGGCTGATGAATTGAAATATTGCCGCACGAATGCGTCGCGCAGGTAATCAAGCATGAAGTAGGCAAAAACAAACAGGCGACAGGTGTGGCAGCAGCAGGAGTATGAGTTCGCCTCTAAGAATAGATAAAAAGCCTCTGCGCCATACGCCTCAAACACGAAACTGACAAAGTTAGAGGGACGATATGAGCAACCAACAGGGAGTGGGTTAGAAGTGCGGTCTCCAAGGAATTTCAAATTTCTTATATTGTACTACACAATGTTATAGCAAATTCACTAAGACTTCAAGTTAGCAGCAAAAAACCCGTTTATACCCAATGGAAATCGCAGGATATACAGGATATGAAAATGTAAAGCAATCGAGGCGCAACGAACGTAAATAAAGTCAAAGAGTTCAGTGGGAGGTGAAAAATACAGAGCACAACGATAACACAACGGCTGCCGCTGCCAGCAGGTGTGGAGGGAAGCAACAACAAAAATATACAAAATATTTATTTAGGCGCAATCAATTTTATGGCAATTCGGTTTTTATAGCAACAAAAAAAGGGAGCCGCACGACGACGGCGAAGCCAAATTTGCGCATTGAATTATGCAGAGCTTGGCATTTCGCAACGTGTGTGTGTATGTGAGAGTGTGTGTGTTGATGTGGGTGACTGTGTATATGTATGTACTTAAGTGTTTCCTGTATGTGGCAGCGTCTGTGTGCGTGAGTGCTTAAACGTGCATGAAAACGTTGTCAGTCAGAAAAAAAAGCAAACAACAACAACATGTGAAGCGCAGCGTCGGCAACGGGATGCAGTCACAGGAAACGCGTGCGTGACATATTCTGTGTGTGTGTATAGCTATGGGTGTGAGTGTGTGAGCTTGTCGGGGTGTGAGTTGAACTTTTAAACTAATTTGAAATTTTAATTTAATTAATTTGTATGCGCATTATTGAATGAATGAATTTAAGCGACGGCGTATGGGCTTCTACGCTGTGCGTGTGTGGCAGTCAGAATGTGGGTGTGTCGCGCTGACAACAAAGTCGAATGTGTTTAGCAGTCGCGCTGAAAAGTATGCTACGAAAATTGTTAAGATGGCTTGATGACGAAGCTTTGCAAGGGTTTTACACATGGCAAGCGCAAATGAAGTGATTTTTGATGTTTACATCTAAATTAGCTTTATTTATTATTACTTATTGTATTAAGCAAATTACACAACAAAGGAAACTATTAATTTATTTGATATTTCTTTCGTTATAAACGTTTACTCAGAACATAGTTAAATTGCCTATTAAATGATTTAAGCACACCACTTCGATTGGCTTGAAAGGCCAATTAAGAATCTACACAATGCTTCATTTCCCATACACTACTTCACTTTAAGCTTTGTATACGTTATTTCAGAGCTATTGTAGTCAAATTGTTTGTAAATTTGCAGACATTTTGCTTAATATACCAGGCAGCTGCCTCGGCAAAACTGTGGTTAAACGTTCATGAAATGCAACAGCAATAACAATAGCAATAACAGCCAAAAATTCATTTCGTTTACTCTTCTGCTTTGCTTTTTCTCTATTTTTCAGACAGCTGCAATTTTCCTGCTATAGAAGAAACGCAATAATGATCAATGAGAACGAAGCAGGAGCAAAGTTCATTAGGTACAACAGCAACACCATTAACATAAACAACAGCAGCAGCAGCAATAACAACAGCAACAACACAGACACGAACAATAGTGCTTGCCAAGAGCAGCGGCAGCAAAATGTAAACGACTAAAAGGGGACTCTGCAACTGGGTCCACAGCGAAACAGAGCCAGCAACAATAAGTACAACAACAATAATAATAAGAAAACAACCGCAGCAACAAAAATAAAATACGAAACATAAATGAAGTTAACAATCTGTCAAATTGCTAAATTATTTCTGCTGTTGACAGCCTTCTTCTTTCTCAATTCCCACAACGCCTTAGCCTCGGCCTCAGTCACAGTCTCCGCCTCCGTCTCCATTTCCGCCAGCAGCAGCAGTTCCAACCCTCCAGTCTCCTCCAACAGTAGCAACAGCGTCTCCATTCCCAACAGCATCAGCAGCGACGCCTCAATCAGCCACGCCTCGAAGCCAACCACGTCGCAGCCTGTCCAGCATCAGGCCACAACGCCCAAGACAACGGCAAGTGCAACAGCTGCGACTACGCGTACTTCGCTCACGTCAACGATAGCAACAGCAGCAACAGCAAGGACAACAGCGACTTCAACAACAGCGTTTAGAAGCAATTCAATTTTGAGAAGTGCAACAACAACAACAATTGCAGGGCAGCAACGGCAGCAACCACGTAATGCACAAGAATTTGAACGTCAGGCACGTCAAAAGCAAGAGCCCGCAACACAGCAACAGCCGCAGCAACAACAACAAGAGCCGCAGCAACAGCAGCGACAACCACGTCAACGCCGACAGCAACAGCAGAGCAAACTGGCATCCGCTGCAGCTTTTGGGGCTCAGCGTGTGGCCGTTTTAATACCTTCATCATTGCACATTGATACGATGCATGTGCAACAGGGTTTTCAACGTTTTGTTGAGTTTTTTCATGTGCATTCGCTTAACGCCAGCGTCGATTTTCTGCTCGATGTCGGTGAGTACAGCAACAACGTGCAACATGCCCAAATAAAACACACACACAAAAACTCCCACACACACACAAAAACACACGAGCTGCGCGAGTCGGCGCCATTTTGATTGGTTTTATTTGATTTTTCGGGCGTTTTCCGTTAGTAACGCAAATCCTTGCGTTTATATGGCATTTTATCAATGCAGTTTCTGGTTTTATCTATCGTATACGCAATGTGGAAAAAAAGGTTAAATTCGATGAGAAATAAGTAGGTCAAAGCTTTAACTACCTTATAAGAACCTTATTAATTTAAAGACGACTTTAGCCTACCTACCTGAAACATTTACTCTCCAAAAAAAACGAAGTACATAATTGAAACGAATTCAACACCAAAGCGAGAGGCCATCAAAAGAAAGTTTCCACTTGCAAAACTCCAAGTGCTTCACTTAAAATTCAGCTAAGTAAAGTCAACATGGTACTACTACGACTATAAAGTAATGGAAAAACTCTCGCTATGCTCAAATGGAGCTGCATAAGTCAGCTCTCGTCAGCTCGACAGGGCTTTCATCGTTCCTGGAAAAATTGTCGCCAAATGCAAACTCAATTTGCATGCATTATGCGCAGCAATGGCAAAAGCGAAATGCAAAAATGTTGTATACCATATATCTTTTCTCTACTTTGTCTTTTGTGCAAGCTAAACTAATTAAAAAAGAGTATGCCATGTCTTAGGCTTCCTCTCTCATTAACTGCGTAAAAATAACGAGAGCTGAACAAAGATTTCCGTGTTCCTAGCTGATTTTCTATGTTTTCCCAGTAGTCCGCTGTGCGTGTTTGTGTGTGTGCTTACAACTTTAATTACATTGCCATCAATTGCAGACGCGCATATGCCACGCCGGCATTGCCTGCATCCGCAGGTCGCTCGGACCATCGATGTCATAAATACACGAACCAAATAGAAACTATATATAATACAGGCATTTCATTTCAGTCTGGCAAGTGACAACTTACAATTTCCGCTCGGAAACTTCAGGGCTGCAACTGAGTTATGAGCACTTTTATTTTATTTAAGCGAGAGTTTTCGGTAAACTTAACCCTGCCAGAATATGCCATACCCAGTGCGCTGAAGGAACTGTGTAGCACAGATTTCTCTAGGATGAAGTAACAGCAACATGAAAGTTAATTTATACGCTATATAGTACAGTTGAAAAACTTCCCCAGAGATATAATTATTATTATGATTTTTTAGCTTATTAATCCGTATGAGTCCCTATCTCTCTCTCTCTCTCTCTGTCTCTTCTACAGCATATCTTACAGTCGAGTATCTTTCAGTTTCATCAACTTGTTTAACTCTGCAGCTGAGTCTGCAACTGTCGGGGCCTTTTACTTTGACTACTCAAGTATTTTATGATATTTTGCACTTATTACATGCAACATTTCCGGTCCCAAATGATGACTATTCAAGTGCAGTGAAAAGCGAACTGTTCCAAAAGTCAAAACTGGATAACACGTGAAAGCATCGACTCAATTTCAATCTACAACTTGGTTAAAACAATTTTATAATCAATTATTTTACAAATGTACTCATTACGTTTTCCGTTCGCAATAAAACTTTATGGAGGCATTGGTAAACTTAGTTAGAAAATAATGAATTGGCAAAGTGCTGAAAAGTTCATTACAATTAATTGGGACTAAGCTTGTTTTTATCTTTGACTTGATTGCGAAATCTAATTGAAATAAGTGATAAATTGAGTTTCTTTTCCGCGCAAAATCAAATAGAAAAAATAAGTAAATTGCGATTTACAGAAGTTTCCCGCTGGCAATCGAAGTTGTCAAGATTATGGCTAACGATTATATGCTAACGATTATGAATTTCCTTCGAAATGAGACAAAGTTTCGGACTCTTTAAATGGATACTTTAATTTGCGACTAACAGTTACCAGTTTTTCGCTTAGTCTCCATTTGTGTCGCGGTCTGTCTATCTGTCAGTTAGTCCGTTTGCCTGGCTATTTGTTTTATTCTTTCAATTTGCTTTCTTTCAGTTAGTTTCGAAGTAAACACAGACCACGCTGGCACTTGATGGTGGTGAAACGGGGAAGAACCTTCAAGTTTTCCTGCTGCAAAACTTGCACATTGCTCACTTATTTGGCGCCAAAGTTTTTCCCAATTGCAACAGTTTTTCTGTTTTCATTTTTTTCGCCGTTTTTGTTTTTATTTTGGCATTGCAAAACTTTAAATTTGATGTCTTAAATTTTGACAATCTACCGTTTGTTTTCTTCTCACTTTTTTTTTGCCCCAACTTGCACTTATCCAAGTATTTAATCAAACAAATTAAGTTAGCTCAGCACAAAAATTGATTTAACTGTCGAACAATAAAATTCAATTTTCCCAAGCAAGCTCGTAACTTCAATTTTATTTATTTTCTACCTGCTCTCCACACTGGGCCACCTTTCTTTAGATGCGCTTTAGCGTTTTCCAATTGTCCTCATGTAAAATAAATTCCACTTGTCGTCATTTCTCTTTGCTCTGTGGCATGTTTTTATGTTGCAAAATATTGAAATTGATTTCACTTGCATATGCTGCACTTAGTTATCTACTAGAATACCCTACCCCCCTTCCCGCATCACTCTCTCTCTCTCTCTCTTACTCTCTTTTGCCACAATTTATGGACACATGAGTACGAGCAGGGCGCAACTTACTGGCCTGCAGCGCCCACGTGGCGACTTGGCCAGGCTTCTCGACAATTGTGGCACCACAAAAGGCCGGATAAATGTATAAATTGTATTTGCCGGGCAGGCAGGCAAAAGCGACAAATGAAAAACCTGGCTGCTGCAGCAGGTCGAATGTACAGTTAGATACGAGGAAGGAAAATGTATTATGCAAAAGCGAAAGAAAAAATATGCAGCTGCAGGCAAATTTGTTTGGAAAGTTACGTTAAATAAGCACTATTAGTTCGGTGATAAATATTTCAGGTCAGAGTTTTCTCGCCAGTTTAAAGACGCAGAAAACGAGCTCTTATAAGGTTCCATATAACCTTTTTCAAATGCTTGTCACGTGGAAATTAAAGTTAACTAAACAGCTTCTCAGCGAAATGCCAAAATATCTGTCTGATTCTACTCAATTATGTTTGTTGATCCACTTGTTTCAACTGGCGTATCAAGTGTCAACGAGGTGGGGCGGGAGCACTATCGCTCAGATTTCAACAAGAGCCAAAAGCAGCTTCTCATGTAAATCGTGGCATTTATAACTCATAGCACTCTTGCCAGTTACAGTTAGCAGGCAACCTTAAGCGACTCTCAAGCAGCTGAAGCTCACGTTGCAGACAGCAAACGGCGCTTGTTGTCGACTGTTTTCATCAGCAGTTACAGTTACTTCACCTCTCAAGCACACAGCCATACACACACACACACACACAAAGGGCTTAAATATGCAACGCTTTTTATATGCTACATAAAGTTTCTGTTTCGTTTTTTCACCTCTCTGCCCTGCCCTGCCCTGCCCTGCCCTGCCCTGGCCTGGCCTGCTCCTGCGTTCTGATGATGGCGATGCTGACGCACAGATTTAAGTGGCTTCATTAAATTACTCGAGCTACCCAAATACACGAGCGTTGTAAAGACTTTAAATGCGGGCATTAATGCAGACACCGACGTGAACTACAATGGCGATGGCGAAGGCGATGGCGTCGCAGCTGACGCTGGCGATGACGATGTCCGTGGCGTTGACCCAACAAAGGAGCCGCGTCAGCAGCAAACCCAAATGAAACAGTTGTCAGCAGACATTTTATCAGCATCGGCACAGCAAGCAAAGAAACAACAACGTGCTCCGTTGGATCCCTGGAATGCCCGCAGCATGAGCCAATGCCATCAACTGGCCGAACAACTCACTCGCGATTATAACAAGAGCATCGTATTCTGGCCCTGTCCGCAGATGAAGGTAAGCGTAGCTGACTTGAACTTTCCATAAATGTACTTAAATTTAAAACGAAATAATATTTTTATTTAGGTTGCTGGTATCCGATTCGAATGAACTCTTAAATCTTTAAGCTCATCGAGCCCAACTGACAAGTTTACCCCCTGTAATTGAAATCTTGGCAAATTAACAAAATCAAGAGAACTTTCTTTGTAACACTAAACGCAGCGCTACCTTGGGGTCACCCAAATTAGGGTTATGAAATTATTGGTGCATTCATTCAACAATTTATTGTGGCTCTGCTTTGCTAACGTAACCACTATGCGCCCTGCCTGCGCCTCCCCTGTTGCTTTCAAGTTTCACTCACTTTGCGATAATATCTTACGCTTCAAGTAAAGCGAATTAGTCTGCTGCGTTAATTAACCCTGCGCTGGGTAAGCAACTAGATGAGCTAACCCGTTAGAACCCGAGCCTGAAGGCCAACACGAACCCACGATGACCACCAGGCATTTTCTAGCCAAAATTTTGCAATTTCCCAGCAATGTTCACCCCGGCAAAAGTTCATCAAGTCGAGGCTGACAGAATAGGGGAATATGGTGAGGGGGGAAGGGGGTGCCTGGTTGCAAATCCAGCACGGAAATGGCAAACTGACTAAGGCTGTACCCAAGGGGAGAGGTTTGAGCAGGTAGGGCTGCTTCACCCCCAAAAATATTTACAACAAAATTGCTCAAATTCGGCTTGGGACATGGAATTACTTTTGTGCGGTAACTGTAGAAGAATTTACTGATGTGCTCGTTGCTTCTGAAGTTACTGTCGTTAAAGTAGACATCGTTTAAAGGTATCAGAGTGCACAGAAATGATTGCAGAACTTCGTAGAGTGTAGCAAGTCGAATTTGCCAACTCACAAAGTTCGGTCACAAGTTGCCAAGTATTTTTTGTGTGTTGGTATGTTTTCTCCTTTTTTGCATATTTTATGAGGTGACATTTTTGTGACAATTGACCGACAAGTGTTGCAAATTCTTGCGCAACTTCTTCGAAAGCGATGACATGTTTCTTATTAATGAAATCTTGAGAAAAAACTTCGTTGACAAATTGTGACAAAATATGCTGACAAGTAACAAAAGTTTCGGGCAAAAGTCGATGGCCCAAACTGAGCCATGGCTTTTTAATGAGCTGCCTGGGATTGGACCCAAGAGATACAGCTGAGCTGCAAGATAAATAGCTAGCGGAGAATGAAGGATAGAAAAACCAGCTAAACAGAAGCAATTTCCATGGAAATCGATCATAATGAAAACGGCAATATAGAGTCGATAATGGACTTGCAGCTTGCTGCAATTGATGTCAAAGACTGCGAGCACACAAAGCACAGAAAAAGACGACGAAGCCAAAGCAAAGACTACAGTCGAGTCATGCAACAATATTTCAAAATGTTCAAGCGTCATAATTTCTGATTCTTATGCATGCCAATGGCTGCTGCACGTTGCCTGTTGCCAGTTGCCGGTTTTGCCTGCTCGCTTGCCACAGCATTTAAATCACTCAGACCAAGCGGGACGAACGTGCCGCCGACAAGCTGCTGCATATTTCAGATACCTTTGCAGCGCGAAACGTGCCGCAACGTTGCCTGCAGTCAGCCCCGATAGGTGACACGTTTGTTTGGTTGTTGCTGCCTCCTGTTGTATGTCTGCCGTTCTGCTTTCTCCCCAGTTCTCTTCCCCGTCCGCCATTTGGCTTTGTTTGCTGCCGGCTTTTTGTAGAGTTAACATAAAATGATGCTGCTGCATCATAAACAAAAATGTTGCTTAGCCTGGCAGCTGTCTGCTTTTTATGTGCCTCTTTTGGTGCCAGCAGCTCAGCTGCTGAGCTCGGTTCGTTTTATGGTAATGTTTAATGCCAACGGGAAACCGAAGGGGCTGCAGAGACGAAGTTATTAAAGCAATGGAAATGCACATCAAATGCAGCACCAGAATCCCGTTGAGAAGACAGTAAACACTTCAAAAGTTGCCACAAACCGATTTCAAGTGACACAAACTAGTTAAATGAGCAACAAGCAGACGAATCTTATATGGATTGAGTGATCCTGATATCTCATGAATAACCCAAACATTCTCAAAAATTTTGTTGTGATCCTTTTTTAGTCACAAAAAGGTTCTATACGGAATATAGCGCAATGTCAGCAAAAAAACTAAGTAGCCTTAATCCAAATGAACCGCAATTTCAACTAGACCATTTCGCTGTTACATTTTTTTCTCACTTTTTAATGCTCTGCCTATTTTTGCATATTTTGCACAAAAATTAAGCCGCTAAATATATTTACTTACCTCTCATTTTTTTCTGCCCTTTGCTTTGTGAAATATTTTCAGGGGCCGCAGGACACACTCAAATAAATTGCTGCAAATTATTTGCAATTAAAAGCTTAAATTAAATTACGCGAGAAAAAACTGAATTGCTGATTTGTTTTACAACAACAAAATTGAATAATGTACGCTATTTGAAAAATGACGCAAAACTGCGCATATATGTTCAAAAAAGAAACATCATTTGAATATTTAATTTCCATTGCATAGCTGGCATATTTAATGGCGATTCTCAATTGCAATTTATTTAATTTAAATGCATATTTCACACCGCCAAAAAGTTGCAACTAATGGAGCCTTGCGGCCTCAAATAAACTGCCAAACGCAAAAACAGTTGAACCGCAAAGTGCATAGAGAATTAAGCCAGGAATAATATGATATTAAATTATGTTGGCCTAATCAAGCTGTGTTTCTATTTAATACTATATATATGCAAACGTATCTGACTTTAAATTTAGTATAACTATCAACTGCAGTTCAAGTTTTGTCAGCTTTAAAACGCTTTAAAGTTTAAAGCAAACATCAAAGCGAGACGCCATAAAAGTAAACTGCAGTAAACTAAGCGCATGTAGGGAGTGTGTAAGTATTTAAGTGCAAACAATACCCGCACACACACACACACACATGGACACCCCCATTAGACCGCAGCGAGCAACTGTGCCAGCCATCCCGTTTGTACGCTTGTCCGCTCGTCCGTTCGTGCAGCTCGCAGCGAGTCTAAGCTTTAGTGCACCTCGTGCACTTCGTGGGGACCCACAAAACAATGTAGCAGATAAAAGTGTTTTTAATTGACAATACAGGAACAAAACATGAACCACGCAAACACACACATAACACACGCGCACACTGAGAATGCCGCAAAGTGCGCAAGAGTCGATCTGGAAAAAAAACACGTCCATAAAAGCAGCGACCCTGGACTACAAAGTAACAAAACGTGCAATTAACTGTGATTTTTATGCATCCCGCTATAGTTATGCGCACTGTCACCAATAGCATACGCCTATCCGTGAGCCACGCCCCACTGGACACGCGCCATGCTGCCAAATCGCAAAGGAAAACACAAACTTTTCGAAAGAATTGCAATTTTATCGCTTAGATCTCTGCAAAGGATATTGCAAAATTTTTGCAAAACACTGCAAGCACCTTGGGACAAGGCAATAACAGCACAGCTCTCACGCTGGGGAGTGCAAGAGCGAGTGCGAAAACGAATGCCTTAAAGTGTGCGCTAAAAAGCAGGCTAGCTTTAAGCGCAGTATTGCGCATACGCCATGCAGTCCGCTGCGAGTGGAGACAAGCTACCAAAATTGTCGAAAAAGCAATTTGCAAGCTTCAAATTTGCATACTTCATTGTGTCGCTATGTAAACCGGGTATTATCGGAATTCGTATTTTCAGCTAAATTACAATTTCCAAGTGACTATAGAATATAAATTATCGGAAATTCAAGCAAAGACAATGCTAAAGTGACACAGCAATGGGCAAGAGATTGCAATGGAGGCAACCAAAGAGTACAAGTTGTGTTGTGTTGGTTTCCTATATTTTATAATATATTTACGATTGTAAGCTAAACTTTCTAAGCGAAAATAATCAAAGGCTTAGGATGATTGACCGAGCTGAATACAAAGCATAGGCTAGGCTTTTCTTTTTATATAGATAAAGAGCATAACTGTTTTCCTTCATGTACTATTATTTTCAAGAAAATTTTCTTTCGAATAATTTAATTTTTCAATTTGAAAAGCTTTGCTGCTATCAGATTTGTCATTCAGTGTTAGTTGTAAAACTCTTAAGCACTTTTATCAGCACTCTGAACCAGTGTTCTGCAACCCTCCACACACTCCCTCAAAATACAAACAAAACCGGAAAACCCGCATCAAACGCATTTTTGGTCTTAGTTTTCCATAATGATCATTGAATTTCAAGTACCAGCAAAAGCGAACAACAAAAACAAACAACAGTTTTTCTAACCCGCTTATACGTTTCATGCAATTTATAACATTTAGCAACTTTTATTACAATTCCTTAAACTTCTGCGGGATTTTTAACCGAGTTGTGTGTGTGTGGGTGTGTGTGTATGAACAGCTTGTGGTAAAAAGATTGTTTTGATGATATATGGTACAAAGTTTTCGAAACTGTCACTCACATGACAAACTCTGCTCGAAGATTATAAAATGGAATTAATTTTAAATAAAATGCGAGAGGCAGCAGCATTATCTCTATTAATTTATTATGCATAATATTGCTAGTCACTTAATCCCGATGCAAACAACTTAATGAAGATGAATGCATCTTATCACAGAAGACAAGCCCGTGAGACAGGCAACAAAATCGCAAACAACTGCGTATTGGCAATCGCAGCGTGTAATTTGATCGACTTTGCCATTTATCTATCAATTTGCAATGCACCACGGCGAAGCGAATCACATGAGACTAGCAGCGGTGCATTCATTCCTCAGTCATTCAGTCAGTCAGTTGTTCTGCCAGTTCGCCTGTCAGTCAGCCAGTCAGTCAGTCAACCAGTTAGCAATTGGCCATGCACGGTTTATCAGCAGCAAATGCTGTTGGTAATGCTCGGTCGCAGTCGAACATAACCAGCATTTTCCTTTCACTCAATCAGTTTGACAAGTGACAATCGCATCGGAAGGCATCAGGCTGCGATGCCGATAACGATGAAGTGACATGCGAGCCCCAGTAAAGTATAAACCCTTTGCAAGCCAATTACATCAACGTGTTGCTTTGATTTCTAAATAGTTGCAGCTAGCAAAACATCTTTTTTACGGCTTATTGAATGGCATTGGCATTCCAGGTTCAATTCCATTGCAATATAACATAAATTGATGTTAAAGCTTTTGCACTCGCATTGTTTGAAATTCATTGGAAATCATAAACAATAGGGACAATTCCAAGCTATCTGCATGCGAATTGAGCACAGTCGTCGTCGTCGACCCCATCGTCGTATGGCTTATTGTTGATTTAGTACATGTGGCTGCTGTTGTTGTTGCTTAACCTCGCTTTGCCGCATGATTGATTGCTGTTTACGCGCCCGAGCGAACTACACAGAGTTCTCCCTTGTCCCTTTCCATATCTGCACTCACCAGCTTGTCCACTGCTCTGCGCTTGATTACAATGGCCCCAGCGTTGGCATTACGTAATTCGATTTCGCGTTCTTCACATGCATTCAGGGCCCGTTGCAGTAATTATTTTTACACAATGTCAGGTGGCTGTGTCCGAGCTGCAAGCTAGATTTATTGCATCATTGCATAGAAGCAGAAGCAGAAGCAACACAAGGGTGTCCTATGGCATTTTAATGGAAACTGAGTTCCCGGCAGGCGACTCGTTAATTAGCAAATGCTGCATGTGATCAGAGATTGCCTGAAGCTGAATTCAATTACGGGAGCTACAGGAAAATTGTCTATAATCAACTCATTACTTGAGAATAAGTAGAATATTTGATATTTGATACTCTCATGATACATGAAATTCTTAACCAATTTCATCTCTTGCTACATTACCCGCTCCCTTCGACTCATTTTGTTCAAGCAGTATGCCTTCGGTTTAAACAATATTCTTAAACCTCGATCCCGGCTTGCTTTCACTTTCGACTCACTCGTGCATTGCCCGTGGTTGATGGTCATTGTAAGGCACCAGACACAAACACAATTAAGTGCACTCGTGTGTCCGATGTCTTTGTCAGAGACTTCATTCGTGCGTCAGTGTGTCTGCGTGTGTCTTGTCAAGAAAAAGACTTGCAACGCAGTTGCCAGTATGTCGCACCCCACCATTCTATCATTCTTCTTTGCACACACACTATCTCACTCCCGCTGCTTGCTGTGTCCTTTCATTGCAGCGAAGCAAAAAATACATTACGTATACGTAATATTTTGCAGTAAATGGCAAAGCAAATGGAGCTTTGTTTGCCAGCAGCAGCAGCTCAATGCTGAATTTGGCTTGTTTATTGTGACGCAGCGATAAGATGCCGGGTCATTGCTCTGCCACGCCCATCCGCCGCCAGTGCTAAAGCCAAAAACATGTCCCACATGCTGAAAGTGCTCACAAGCGACTGCAATATTGGATTTGACAACATTATTCAATATTTGAACAATCTGCTTGCCATAGGTGGGCCTTGTGCATCATCCGGCAATCTTTGAGATATGAAATTCCTTATTTAATCGGCGACAGCAAATAATTTGCTTTATTTGGGAATTTACAATAAATTTTTCTATATTTTGAAATCTCACAATTGTTAAATGTTTATTTTTAAAGCCGAATTCCCTTAGTTCTCATTAAGTAGGGAAATTATATGTGCTATTTATTCATCTGTGAGGTGTGTTAAGTCCGACAAAAATTCCATGCAGAAGCTTTCAGCCGTAACCGCATTTAATGGCATTTTAATGTTACAGTAATTTAAGCAACATGCGCGATGCGTGGCAGATTTATTAATTTCAACAGTGTTGCCTGCATTCGAATTAAAATTAGCCCGAAGTGACTTGCACAAACCACATTGCGTATACGCAATGCCCACATTTTTACAAACTTACCTGTGTACATATGTGTACATGCATGTGGCTGATAGGCAGGCAGAGGTGGCAAACCATGCAAAAGTTTAATTTCATGGAATTAAATTGTTCTCGATGTCTGTTTGCTTCGCTAGGGGTTTACCGTGCATCTGACTTGTTGGTCTCTTTGCCCGTGGACTAATCAAATATGCCAATCACACGAGTCGAGTCGAATGAAAATGAAATTGTTCTTAATTTGCGTGATACGCATCAAAAATCAATACAGGACACACACACACACACACAGGCACAAGCCGGATGTTCGGTGCGTGTGCGTAAGGGGAGGCAACAACGCCATATGCAGGTGAAAACAAGATGGCAGGTGGTCTGCTCGAGGCATGGAGCGGCATGCGGCATGCATATTTAATGTAGCACCTGCAGTCGCCAGCATGACAAACCATGATGCATAGCTGGCAAAGTCAAAGTGTTTGCCACTTGCCAAGGAGAGTGTGCATAAGCTATGACAGCCTGCGCCCACAAGTGCCCCCTTACTCCCTCAATTAAATGTGACATTTACATAGGCTAAAGCTGATTTATATAACAATAGATAGTGAGAGAAAAAAATGATATAAGAAACCTTTTCGAGATGAGGCTCTTCGGCTTTATAAAATAATTACGCAAATTAAGGAACATTAAACTTATTTCGTTTACTTGGAATTCATCAGGCAAGTGTAGGATTCGCCTCTTAAAAAGAAGAGTCGTCCCTTTTAGTCTGGCATCATATTCTGTGCATCACAGAATTATCCTTTCCTCAACATTTTCGCGCTGCCCTTTGATTGTAAGCCAAGACAAATGACAGCTGACTTAGTCCACATTGCCTCGAGGTACGCTGACAGCTGCTTGTGGTTAGCTGGTTGACTGGCGGTTTGGCTGGTTGACTGGTTTCTTGCCTTGCCTGAGATCTGGCCAAATGTCAAGCTGTCTTAAATGCCAATTAGTGGGCGAGAAGTGGCGGAGTACGCTTTCAAGTACATTCCAGGCACAGGCACATATAATATGAAAGTTCCCTGCCCACTAATCATCATGCCGCCTTCGGGAATTGTACAGTGCGTTGAAACAATTTGCATGAAAACCATCATATTCATCATCATCATCATGATAATAAATTCAATGAGGCTTGTTAATGTGGACCCTTTTTTGTCAGTGCCGACCTTTTCGAGAGCCGTAAAAGGTGTTCACTTATGCATCGCTCAATTATTTACAAAACGAAACGAAAGAAGAAAATGATCATTAGGGCGCAACAATTTGCTTTGCTTTGTTATAATGACATGCTTCATTTACTCAGCAGACCAGACCGGAGCAGAGCAGCAAGTCAAGCTCAATCAGAAACGAGAGAGCAAACACAATGACACACAATACTAAACACAAGATAAACAACTGGCAAAAATTTACTTCTGCTTAAGCAGAATATCGGCTTACCTTCTATCCAAACTATCCATTATGCTGCAGCCGCATGACAGGCAAATCAAATAAATGAAAGCGAAGCTCAACAAATATGTGTCTGTATGTGTGGCAATGAGATTTGGCGCTACGTTTAGTTTTGGGCAAAGAAAAGAAAAAAAGTAGTAAATGGGAGGCATTAAAAAGCAATTTCCCTGACATCAAACAAACATTTCGTTGTAATTCAAAGCGAATTCAATTTTCCTGGGCGCAGGCGAAAAAGGAAAACCGACATTTTTGCCATGTGCTTTAACGAATGTCGAAACAATTTGGAAATAGCAGCACGTGCAGGCTGTGTGTCATTTGCATGAGTGTGTGTGTGATAATCTGACAGGCATTGGGCTGACTCGCTCTTCCTCCATTCACTCCCTCTCACTCTCACTTTGCTTGATTGTGTAACTTTATCGCACCTCAATGTTTTCTGCCACTTTGCCACGCAATAAAAACAGTTATTTTCCCACATTTCTCATTTCTCGCTCTCGCTCTGCATTTCTGCTTCATCAAATCGCTGAAAGCGAACTGACCAAATTGTGAGCAAGCTGTGCCAATTCTTCAGCCATTGCAGACGCATGTTTTGACCATTTATTTTCAGTTAAATGACAGCGTATTAAGTGCCCAGCACAAGTTTCGCCTTTTATTGTATATTGATAATAATGACTGCATATAAAAAGTGCGCGCACACATTAATTTTTATCTGCAAGCGACAGCTGGTGCTGCCAGCGCAGGCGTCGCTGACGAAGTCGACAAAGAGCAACAAAGAATTTTAAGAATAAAATGAACGCGTATAAATACTTTGTGAAGACAATTTCGACTCGCGAGAACCCTCATTAATTTGGCATTTTAATTTTGCGTCGCGCCAGCTGCCAGATCATAGTACAGTAGTCCCTCGGATAAAAATTCAAGGTGATGTGGCGGGTTTTATACAAGTATTTAAATGAATATAATTTCGGAAATTTATAAAATGGCGACCAAATGGTTTTAATATGTTAAAAATAGTCACTTCAGAAGAGAAGACTCTTTATATAACAGAATATCTACAAGAATAACCATTCGATTCACTTCTGGTATATACAATTCCATATAGTACAAGCGTCTTTTCTTATTAGTTTTGTTAGCAGACAAAATACTAAATCGAAGTCAAATAAAGCCCAAGTAAAATTTGCACACCATTATGAATAAAGATTAACTGCCATTCAAATGAATTTGCACACGGCGCACAGATAAATTATTAACCTGCGAATAAATATGCAATACCGATGAAATGGCTGCGCCTCTAGGGGAATCTTGAGGACTGCGGATAAACGAATAAGGGCAAAGTGGTGGGCAGGAGGAACCATCTAGGGGGCGTACGAATGTCAAATATTTACTGAGCTGTGATTAATGTTGATTCTACGGCACGCTTCTGGCTACCTTTGCGTGCGATTTTCGGCTGCTTAGCGAGGACAATTCACCTGAAGAAAGCGAAACGGAAACAAAGAAAAAACAGAAGAAAGCTGATTTCCTGCATACGGAAAGCGAGGCTGAAAGAGTAAGACAACAAAAAATTTGGCATGTGTACGGCAATTAATTAAATTGATTGAATGTTTAACAATATGTCCAACAATAAAACAAAGTGCTGGCAAAATACCCAATGCCCAGCAATAAAACTGAGAGTCGTCTCTCGGAATCCCCATTGGCTCAAGTGCTCTTAGCGGGCGACAATCGCATGGTGTGCAAAAGCGGAACTGGGCAAACTGGGCAAGTAATGCCCGAACAGCTATGGTTGGTCACGTTGTGTCAATAGACATCGAAAATGCACTTTGATGCCAAGTGTTGCAGTTGCTGCAAACAGTTCTCAATGTATTTTTTCTCTCTCTCTCGCTCAGTTCTTGTAGCACGTTTCAAGTTGCTAGACACGATGGAATGGCTTATCGATGAGCTGCAGTAGAAATCCGCATGGAGTTCCATTAGTACATTAGCTGAGACCCAAAATAGCTTGGGGGGAAGAAAACAACGTCACAACTCAACTGAGTTCAACTAAATTTCATATGGTATAGGAAAGCCTAATAATATCTTTGCAACTGCTGTTTGTGCGCCATATTGCCCTACATCAATCACATTAAAATTTATTCTCAATGCGGGCGACCTTTATTGATGTTGCGTGTACGCACAGTTGTACAACAGCGCAAACCTAATCGTCATTTTGCTTTCTATTTATGTGTCATAATGTATTAGACAAATACAACGACAACAACAACAATACATAATAAATGGCAAATCATTGCCTAATCACATCAGAGAAGCCTGGGCCGCAGCCGTAGCAAGCCAGCCGGTCCACGTATCTACTACCTCCTCCCTTCGCAGCTGCCACAGCTGATTGCTTCCGTTGTGTTTTTCGGGCAGAGTTTAAAATTCAATTTTGTAGAAAATTGTATGTGCTGCCGAGCTGCCTAAACGTATTTCAAACGTTTTTCAATTTATTTCGTCTGCCCAAATAATGAAGCATCCAGCAGAGGAAAGAGCAAGCAATAGATGCTAGGTAAGGGCGCCAGCGAGCGACAAGGGTGGTCAGTCAGCTAGACAACTGCAGCTGGCCGACTAGCTGCGCTGGGCGCAAACTCAAACCAAGCCAACAAATGAGTCCAAACAAAATGTGAGAAACAGTCAACAGAAAAAAAGCTAAAAAGGTCAAAAAGGTACCAAATAACTTTAAGCTACGTGCTGGCCTGGCCAACTTCCCAGGCCAGCCGAGAGTGGCCCTCATCAATACCAATAGAATATCGAATATTCTCGTCTTTTTTCTCTTTCAACGCACAAGCAGGACAGAAGGCAGGGACCTTTTTATGCCCGTCCACGATAATATTTCGTGGTATGAGACTTGATTATTGATTGAAGTTTGTTGTGCGATGAGCGTTTTGCGTTGCGTATACGTCATGTCATCCCCACACACATACGCACACACACACACACCCTAAAAGAGCACACATGGAGTGTAATGCTTTGATTAAACCTGATTGAATTGTCTATACGACTAATGTGTCCGATTTGGCCGTCTGACAAGGCTCGTAAATAACTCACGGCCGACATTATTTGAAGCATGTTAGGGTTTATTAATTCAGCGACAAGGAAAAATTATTATGTTTATTATTATGTGGGGGCAACAGCGTAGTTAAGTAGAGAAGCTCGGAAAGGGTCAGTTTCGGCCAAGATATATGCTTTAGTCCGTATCCAGAATTAAATTTATTGCATTGTCCCATTTCTGTTTTATTTTATTGACTTATCTCAAGTATGTGAATATAATATATTTAATTAAATACTTAAAATACATACATAGCTTTATGCATACATCATCTTGATAAGCAAAGAAATGTTTTTCTATGAGAATCCTCAAATATGCTCATACACTTTCATTCTATGCCACGCTTTTAGATTATCAAGTTCCGAGATTTCAATTCTTAATATCGCTAGAAATCTGGAAAATTGTTTTCTCACAAGCCAATAAACTTTCGAAAGGAAGGCAGCGCCATTGAATACAGCGCTCCCCTCTATCAGACCAAAGGTAAAATGAAACGGGCCAACAAAAGAGCGCAAAATTAAATGGCCTACACGACAGCGAGTACTTAGGCCAGTCCAGAGGGGCTACCGAGTCGAGTTTCATTTCTAATTTAACTTAAAACCAGAAAGCGACGACACTTTTTTCCTTCGTTTTTTTTCTAACTTTTCTTGCCATATCTTATTTTTCAGATCTCAAGCAATTTTCTACCATCATTCGAGGCAATTTCCCTGGCCGTGCAGAGTATCGCAAGGAAGTTAAATTGGACGCAGGTTGACATCCTTGTTGGCGGTAAGTTCTTGCGCGTCTACGAGTATCTCCGCCGATTTAATCGGCTGACAATTTCCTTTGTCGCGCTTGCCACTGAGTCTCTATCTGCATTAATTTGCATTCAATTCCTTTTTTGCGCCGATTGTCACACATAAACGATGATAATGAACAGTTTTTGAGGGCGATGAATTGAAATTCTAAAACTCGATTACCTGTTAAACTAACGTTCTGTACTTTACAAACCGAAATCAGCTGAAATTAGGCACCCAGGCTGCTTCCTGCATAATGTAGATAATAGACTAGTATATCCCATGCAGACAACGCCTGGAGTACGACTGCGTAGCTCTGGGGAACAGGAGCGGGTAGGAAGCATACAGCAGAGCTACACACCCGGCTAATGCCAAATTATGGACCAGTTATTAAGACAGCAAGCGAGCTACTGGGACTGCTGGGACTGTAGTCAAGTCATTGTACACGTGTGCGTATACACAATGCAATTAGTGGCGACATTATTATGATTAACGTTGAGACGCAGTCAACCTTGCGTCCTGTTCTATTTGTGTGCGACTGTGCAAGTCTGCGCTTGAGTGTGTGCGTGTGGGTGTGTGTGGGTGTGGGTGTGTGTGTGACTGAGTGTGTGGGTGGGTGCCCGTGGGTGTAACTATGCGTGTTTGCGAGTGTGCGCATTTGCGCAAATGTTGACAACAAGCGACACAAACACACACGGCGATTAGATTGTTGCGCCGTTGCATTCAGATTTAATTAGGTGGCAAAAGCTAATCACACGCCCAAGGCCACAGACTTGCCACGGGCATCCGTTATGCGATACTCTTTAAGCAGCGGCTAACGTTGCTGCTGCCAGCGCGCTGACGGCGCAATCAATTAAAGATTGAGCACATAGATAAACATAGCATGACAGACGCGCTTTATTAATTAATTAGTCGGCACTTGAGCAAGCGAGCGATGCGATTCGAAACATAAAATGAAATATTTATTGCATACAAACAGGCGCAAACAAAGAATGTGAGTGTCATCTGTTTACCCAGCTATTAAACACATACGCATCCCGTATATATATATATATATATGAACAGTAAACTAGTTGCTTAAACTGTCGCATAATCTCAAGTATTTACCATGCCCATGGCCAGGCAAGTTTGTTGACCCCAACGGAAATGCTAAATAGCGCGAGAGCAGCTGAAAAACTGTATAAAAACAAAGTTATAAAATAGAACATCAGTGCCAAGTGGCAAATGGTAAATGGCAACGTCGAAATGTATTCACAGCAGCAGCAGCAGCGACGGCAAAAAAACAAACTCACAAAATGCCAGGGAAAAAAATTTAAATTTGTGTGCGATAACAGAATCAAATTCAAGACGTCATAACTACTTTATGGACAGGACTAGTTGGGCCAGAGATACGCACAGCAGATAGAGGAATACAAAACAGAGTATCGAGCAGCATTGACAGCTAATAAAATCAGTCGGGCAGCCAGCCAGGCAGCAGTTAAAGTCAATCCACATTGCTACAAAGTATCTGATTCATAAAATCGAACTGAAATATGTGAATACTTAAGGATATAAGGCATAATGCCAATGGAACAATTTACGACTATTTAATCAAATTAAACTAAAATCGAGAAAAGGGAAATGCAGAGGAGGCAGTTATATTATTGATTGGTAGTTTCGACTGATCTTTATGTATATTAGAGTAGTGTATGCTTTTCCGCGTTAATTCATCTAGATTTAAAAAACTCATTACATTATCAAAAAAAAAAAAAAAAAACACTGACTTTTAGATGTTGCATTCGAAACAGTTACTCGAATTGTATCTGACTATAGTCAATTTTTCTGAAAAATTCCGAAATTCCTAAACAAACCCGATATTGTGTAAGGTTTCTTCTCATAACGCTCATACGCACAAAGCACTCTCCACAAAACGAAAACCTTTTCCATGTATTCCATGTGCCACATCAATAATTTCTTAAACCAGGCCTCTTGGCAATTCGTACGTGATGCAAAAAAAGCTGTCAACCTCCCTGCTCCTTACCACACATCCTGCCTCTGACCCCTGCTCTTCTCTCTCACGCATCACACGCAAGCAACTGTGGCATCTGCAAAGAAGAAGCAGGAGCGCCCTGATGACCGCTTAGTTGGGTAAACGTAGGCCAAACTCACTTTCTCTGATTTATGCGTGTACACACACAGAGCAGAGAAGCAATACATGTAACAGTAATTCCTGTTGGGAAGTGCGTGCGCATTTTGGTCAAACATTTTTATGAATAATGGGGCCACATCTTTGTCCATAAATAGCCCATAAACAGGCCTCTGGACCAGACACACTGCAATAGTAGACCCTGTACCAGCAGTACCAGAGCCCACTGTCTTTCAAAGTCATAGATTTCTCCGAGGCCCTGACATTAATCTCGAGTATTTAACAATTAACGTTATGCAGCGCCTGCCCAATTTGACTTAGCAATATTATTATACCCTGTACATGCAACACCGACTAAAAGGGAATTACTGGGAGCTTGTAAAGATAAACATCTATTAAACATTACGATGCATCTTAACTGACCATCATGTTTACCATATTAGTTTATGTTTATGTTATTGGCTGCCTATCTGATCCGAAGTTCTAGAATCTTGGCATTTTCTTTACTCAGCTATAAGATATGCTGGCTTTATAATCTTAATTTAAACTTGCAGATTATTCATTCATGTTATCTTTGCCTATCCATATCTCAAGAGCATCCACCTGTCTATCATGCCCAGCAGCCAACTTCGTACTTGTCTTGAGCTGCTTTTTATGACAACATAATTAGCTTGAGCTTGAGCTCGAGCTCGAGTTGTTGCCTTGCATAGCCGATTGCTTGTCAAGTCCAAAGCACATTTTATTTATGATTTGTTTTACGCTAAGTGACAGCTAATGGACTTGAGACCGTAAAAGGTGGCCAAGTGTCTGTGTGTGTGTGTTTGTGTGTCTGTGTGTATCTGCGAGACCCTTGGCGGCCATATGCCAAAATTGATTGCAACAGCTCAGGGGCTGATTGCTTGGACTTTGCATTTCATTTCGACTTAATCGCATTCAATTGCCAGAACATCGATTTGAAGTCACTGCACAGTACCAACAAAATATTGCAACCATCCACGCTCTCTCCCCACTTCTTCTGCCTTCTGTCTATGGCTTAAGCGTTATTCTCTTGGCAATTGTCCACATCAGTGCATAGTATTCGAAATTACAAAACAACAAGTGCAACAGCAGAAGCAGCTCGCACTGTCAACACGAAAAACTCAATCAACGAAACTACTTTGAGTGCACAAGTTATGCGCAAAGATTCGATCTCATGCATTATGTAAATTGCGAGAATATGACGACAAATGCAATTTGAAACTTTAATTGAGTTGCAATACGAAGTGTTTTCGCAACTCAAAGCGAGTACGACCTATGTACTTTGCGCCTGGGAAACAGCAGAGTATATGCATATTTTTGTGCGCTCATAAGTATGCTACAATTTCTGTCGCACACGCATGCGCATACAAATGTGTGAATTAACTCAATCATCTGCTGTGTACGTACATAAGTTAATACAATTTTAATGCTGCGTGGAGTCTATTGATAAGCCTGAGTCAGGTAAGGCTTATGTGCTATACCCTGCCTTTATATAAGCCTCAACTTCAACTGGACTTGAACATGTTTAACTCTTTTGGAAATTGAACAAGTTTTTTTTTTAAATATTAGATTGATATATAAACAATTTTCATTTAATGCTAATACTTTAATTTCTCAGAAAATCTACCAAAGAATACTTCAAACCAATTGCTAAGTATACTTAAAATTGCGTATACGCAGTCTACAACTTTAGGGTATAAGCAAGTTAGTAACTTTTAAGTTTGATTTACAAATGCTCTGGCCTTTTTCATATCTTTTGTAGACAGCCCTCTGCATGTGCGTTAAGTGAATTATAACTTTATTTTAATGCCTGCCCCGCCCCGAACTTCGAGTGTGCGCATTAATATTTAAGTTGGGAATTTAACTTTTGCCTCATGGCCATATTAATATAACTAGCATGTTGGCAGCGCCGGCGTTTTCGTTTGGGCTTTAAAGCTATTTTAATGACAGCTTAATGGAACATGTGTTTGAGGCAGGCGGCTGACAACGAGTCAACGAGACGAGAACACACAGACTCTCTCCCAATTTTAGTTTTCCCTGCTCACTTTTATGACAGCTATAAAAAAACCAGGGGGCGACGGGTGGAAATGGGGTACAAGCACTTGCACTAAATTTGATGCCTCTAAAAATGTCATATGAGTGGACCGGCCATCAAAAGTCTTGGAGTAACCAGAACTTGTCTAAAAAGTTGACAAGTGCAGGAAACTGCTTGAAATTTCAGTCTCAATCATCGATCGATTGGCTACCTGATTACTAAATAAACTAGAGTTGAGATTCCGAATAGCGATAAATCAAATACCAGTAAAAAGAAAACTACTTAATCAATATATAATCTATATTATTAGGATATTGATTTCCTTTTGCGCTATTGTTCTCCATGCCCCTTCGAACTTGGCATCTTCGCCAAGACCAAGGCGAGGCGCAGCTTAAGCGCATTCCACTTCCACATAGGTAAGGCGCATACTTAGGGCCAGCTGTCTGCACTTTGCATATGCTTGCACACACACACACACTCATACACATATGCATGCAGTGCAGTATACTGTGCTCGCACACTCAGCATACTTATTTGCATTTGTGCTTTTTCATTTTATGCATTTAAATATTCATGTGCTGCTCAAAATTTAAATTTGCAGCAGCTGTGTGAGTTAGTTAGCCCGCATAACTGTACATGTGTGGGCGTGTCCGGCAGCCAAATGCGCAAACATTTCATAAAAATGGCATACGTTGTGTGTGTGAGTGTGTGCGTGTTTTTAGCCAGCATGTTTGGTCAACTGAGCTATGTTATTTACAATCAACTCACAGAAATATGTAGAAATATGGAAATGAAAGGAAAGCCAGAAAAGTGCATTGGAAAAGCGAAGCGAAGCTTTTTTTAAAAACAGGAAAAACGGTCACTGTGTCCCTCTACGGCGTAAGCGAAATAAATTTGAAACGCTCCGCTTTTGCTTGGTTTAGTTTAGAAATTCTGCGGTTGGTCAAGGGAACCAAGAACAACAATACAACACAAACTACACTCACAGGCAAAGCCCAAATACAAAACGAATTTTTTGGCTTTTTTTTTGGCACCAAAAATAAATGGCCAGGTAGGTAAATAAATTGGGCTGACCACATAGCTATGGCGTATCCGTTGCAACGCCGCGCTCCGCTCAAATGCAATCAGCACATGTCACACGTGGCGTATGCGTCATGTTATTTGCATGGAAATGCATTAGGATTACGTACGGGTGTGTGTGTGCGTGAGTGTGCCTCTAGCCAAGTAACAAAATAAAATACAATAAAAATAGAACGAAAATGGGATCAGCATGAGAAATACAAATGTAACGATAAAATTCGGTTACATAAGTAAATCAATGCGATTTTCAATATAGAGCTGCCTGCAATTGTATTGAATGCGAAGGCTTATACTGAGAAAAATCCGGGATCAAATTGAAATTCATTTAGTGAAATGTGCTTACAAAATACTCCTCACTGGCAACCTGTGAATATTGCAAATATTATTTAAGCACAACTTGTGCGGCCTTATGCTGCTGGCGATGCAGCAGCTTAATTTAAGTGAAAAACTGTGCGAAATTGCCTTAAGACGCCGTCGCTGTAAAAACTTTGTCCTCGGGTGACTCGTGTGTGTTTGCGTCTGTGCGAGTGTGTGTGTGTGTGGGCGAAATAACAAAAACAAAAACAAACGGAAAATTGCGCTTCAAAATCATGTGCAAACTGCACGTTAGACCAGTGCGGGGTGAGAGAGAGAGAGCGAGAGTCACGAGACGCAGCAGCTGAGTGAGAACTGAGAACCGAAAACAGAAAGCTGCAAGTAGTGCGAACTGTGGCGGAATGTTGACAATCTCGCGGAGAGAAGCAGTTGCGTAATTGCACAATTTTGCACTTGAGCAAACATGGCGCTTGCCAATATTTTCGCCAGGGAAAACTGCCTGTCAGCCAGCCGCGCTGCTGTGTGTTGCAACATTTGTCGACGGGGCATAAAGTTTGCTACATGCTCGTGCACCTACACACGCATAATCACATACGCGTACAGAGCGTAGGTGCAGGCAGCGGCAAGTTTTCATCTCGCATCTCATTTAATTAGTGTGTCAGCTGCATTGCTAATTGAGTTAAGGGCAGCGCAGCGCAGCCCAACAACAACAGCGACAACAACAAGAAGTAATAAATACTCGTCTTGAAGAAAAACAGCCGTAGGTTACCTGAGCAGAGAAATGAGGCGAAAAAAAACATATAACAACAGGTTGTCTCTGTGTGCCACGAAAGCTTTAAATATTTTATGCAGACACTCTCATTCACTTTCCCTCTCGCACTCTCTCTCTCTCTCTCTCACACACACTCACAGCTTGCCTTACTCTTTCTTTTACGTAGCTTGATGACTTAATTCAATTTTTGGCACGCACACAAAACGATGCCGACAATTGAGTTAAACGCTTTTGACAACACGGCGTATGTGCAATATCTCATTAGCTTCCACTTAGCCCGTCCGTACGTCGACCCCCGCACGCCTCATTGCCAATTAATGCTACGACCATAAAATGCCCCAATGAGCTGCGACAGCCGTTGACACTCGACTCACCTCAACGCCTGGGCTTGCCTCGTCTCGTTACTCGAATGGGCCAGCTCACCTCGAGATGTGGCCAACATCTTTAACCGCATTGTTCATGCCCATAAATTATGCACACATAACGTATGTGCCACAAGATTCGTACTCCCCCGAGCTGGGTGAAAATCTGCACTTGAGCGTGACAGTGCATGAAACTATGTAGATGAGGAGTTCTGCTCCAGTCTCTCGCTCTCTGTTTGTTTGCAAGATATGAAAGTGCCAACTGGATAAGCGAGGCACAAGCTCTGCATCCAAACTTGTTCATTGCCAGCTTGATTTCTCAGTTCTCGTTTTGGGTGGCTCTCCTTGGAGCTGTGCTAACAATTTTAAAGTTCATTATTGCACTTATTTAAAAACATTTATTTGTTTTTCATTTTCAAAGCTTTTATCTTTGGCAGTACACATAGTTTTTGTCGTCGACAAGCTTCATTTTCAGCTTTATAAATATTCTTATTTCATTTGATCCCAATCTTAATTCTAAAACGGAATTTACACTTAAACAAATCAAATTCGCTGATACTTCTATAGTTTTTTTTTGAATTACCGTCAAAATGCAATCGGGTGAAGATCATTTTCGCTTTATAGAGGCCACAGATCGCAAGAGTCTGCACACGCAGATCCGATCGCTGGTGAAAAAGGCGCAGGAGACAATTGCAGAGGAGTTGCTCGAGCGCAGGGTGCGTCTCAAGGGCATTCTCGAGAAAGAGGATCAGTTGTTCGAGGAGGAGTTTTCGTTCAAGGTTAAGAATCGCCTCGATGAGGATATACGTGAACGTCAGGAGCAATTGGTCGGCATCAAGGAGCATAGCGATAAGAAGCACAAGGAGTTCGTGGAAATGAAGCGAATGCAGCAGGTCATGGTTAATTGCTATGAAATACGCGAGGCGTTACGTCTGCGCGAGAAGGAGAATACCCGTATCTGCCTGGAGGAGCAGATGCAGGAGAATTTACGCCAGAAGCGTCGCGATTGCGAGCGTGAGAACTACTGGCTCGAGCTCGAGAGACGACGCTGGGAGGATTATGATCGTCAACAAAAGTGTGAGGACTTTTTGAGAGAAAAGATTCAGAAGCAGATTAATCAGGTACTGGAGGTACAGGTGGCCGAGCATGAGGAGAAACGTAAGCTGGAGTTGGAAGAAAAGCGTCAAGACACAATAAAAGTGAATGCGCTAATTGAAGAGCTGCGATTGGAGGAGTTCGATCGCACCAACTTTAAGGATTCCTCGGCCAAATTGAAATATGGTGCAGAGTTGCGAGAGGAGATCAAGCGCAAGTATTGCTCTCGCCTGGCCGAGTGGGAGGCAGACAAGGAAGAGCATTACGCATTTATGCGCGAAACGCAGCAACTTGAGAAAGAGGCTAAGGAACGAATTCGGCAAAATCGTATTGATTCTCATCGTGCCACACTCGAGTACATCTCGTATTGCCGACGCATGCGAGCACTCGAGTTGGGCATCGAGAAGATGATGAACGATCGAACCGACGAACTGTACCATATTGACCAGTGTATCCATATCGATAAACTACGCAAGAAGGCCGTCGATGCGAAACGCTACTATTCCCAGCTGCGCCAACAGGTGTGCGAAGAGATCGAGCGTAAGATGCGTGAGGAGGCCTATCAGCATGAGAATAAAATGATCGAGAATACATTCGTGCATCCAGAGGTCCCGCATCAGACGATTGTCTGTCAAAAGAAGCGCATGTTTGACGATTTGACAGCCCAGATCCGTGAGATGAAACGCATCCAGGCCGAGGAGGAACGTGCCTTCGAGGCGAAGCTCTTGAAAGCCGTCGATGATCCCGAGATCTGTGTACAGCTGACTGCCCAGATCATGGCCGATAACAGTGACTATTTGCCGCATCATCCCAATTGGCGTATCCATGCATGCCCCAAGAATATATTCGTTGGTAAACCACCCATGGCGCAAGAGGAAATGGATAAGCTTATTGCCGGTGCCACCATCGATAAGTGTCCTTACCCTGCCGCCCAGCGTCGTGATTGCGGCCTTATGGCCAAGCTGGGTGACCTTGCACTGCCGCCCATAAAAAAGCCACCAGCTGCAACAGCAGCAGCAGCAGCAGCAGCACCGCCAGCAGAAGGTGCCCAGCATGCCGAGAAGACCGGTTTCAAGAGCTGTGTTTGCTAAGTCATTTGAAATTCATTGGAGAATTAAAAAATGTTTTAGTTTTATCGAAAACTCTGTTTATGTTATATTTTTCTGAGCAATCAATCAATAAATAAATCCTTTTAATCTGTTATCTGTTTTGTAAAGTATTAAAATAATATCCTCCTCATACCATATCATAATTACGACTTAGCAAATGTATTTACTGTTAATCAGAAATAGGTTGTTTTGAATAGGTCGCTCAAATTCGATCTTAATAGAGAAAGCATCGAGAAAATAAATTGCATAAGCTTTTATTTTGTGAAAAGAGTCTTAAATAAAAACAGAATGGTTTAGTCTTGAACTTTTTGCAATGTGCAATCTGCACATTAGAATTGTTCCACGAATCTCCGACAGCGCCACTCCCGCAGTCAATTTTAGGCTCGATGCGACACGATATGTGTGTCCAGCTGGAATTGTCAATTGGCCTGTCTACCAAAAAAAAATGCGAAAATCTGAAAATCAACTCCCCCCACACAGTTGCACGGTCGTAGCATCTTTACCACTTACTCAGCCTACGCACACATCATCTGCCTCACTCTCTCTCTATATCTCTCCCTCCTTCCTCTTGCAGACGACAATTGGGGACTACCGCTGGCCATTGCGACCAAGTTGCAGCTACCTTATCGCATTGAAATTGGCAGCACAATACGTGACCTGCATGCACAGGATAATCCCGGTCGAGGTACGTTCAGACACACAAACAGTTTACACAGTGCATTTATCTATGAATGTGTTGCCAGCTCACTCACTCTCACTCTGCCCTCCCCCGTTCCCTTTAGCAATTATTATTACGGCGCCACTGAATGATGAGAGCACATTGCGCTGGCTGCGCCACGGTGAATGGGCTCGACAGCAGCACACAAAGGTCCTGCTTATCGATATTGTGGCCAGCTCATTGAATGTCGAGCATCGATTCTACAAATATTTGGCACGCATCGATGCGACGACGACGACGACCAATGCTGCAAATGCTAATCGTAACCGTAACGGTAATGCCAATGGCCAAGACAATGCCAATGGCCAAGGCAATGGCGACGGCAATGGCAATGGCAGCATGCCACAGTCGCCTCCTGTCACGGGACTGGTAAGCAGCAATCTGTTGGTGCTGACGCTGCTAAGCGATAAGCATCGACACTATTTGAATGCGTCCGACATGGATGCCATGGTCATGGTGCGAAATTTTCGTGCACCAATGGAGAGGGAAACGCAAACGGCAAGGGAGACAGCGGAAAAGTTGAAAATGAAGGCCGGTAGCCCGCAGCAACTGCTACCCTATATGAATCTGTTCGCGCTCTACGATTTTCTGCTGTCGCATATTGGGTCGCACGATGGCAGCGGCCGTGGCAATGCAGCAACAATGGCCAAATATGATTTCATGGTGCTGGACATTGTGGCGGATGCGACGAGAAGCATCTATAAATGGCGTCCGTTGCTCATATTGGAGCATGGCTTGGGTGCCGGAGCATTGGGTGTTTATATAACGCATTCCGTACAGCCAGGCTACGATGAATGGTTGCTGGTTAGCAGCATCAAGATGTGGCATTGTGGCGCCATCTGTTGGACAATAGCGGCCATAGGCATGGGACTGCTGGTGATCGTTGTGGCGGCCAGTGTGGCCGTAGGCATTGCGGTTAGGTAAGTGAGCAGCTCAATTATCTCTTATGTTTTACTTAGGCAATACTAGATTAAATGTAAGAGTTGCTGGACTGGCAGATACCCTGCAAGAGCAATACATATATGTTTGAGTGGAGTTTTTATTTCCTTACAGTTTTTTAGTTAATTGTAAAGCTAATTATTAATTGATTGCCCCTTTTATTTGGGTGTTTAATTAACCACACAAATGCAGCGAGTATTCAAAAATAACTGCGTCAATTCCTTCCAAGAATCGTTTTCGCTTTTGCTTTCGCCTTTGATTTATATTTGTATTCGGCTTCAATAATATTTGCTGTCTATTTCCGCACTTTGTTCCTTTCATGCTCCCCCCACAGATCGTGCGGGCAAATTGAAATAATCAATTAGCGCGCCTAAAAGGCTGCTATGGCTTTGAAAATCTCCTGCTGGCTTTTTCGTTTCTTATCGCCCACACACTCAGCCGCTCCTGCCCAATCCCTTTTCCCCGCTTTGGATTTGGGCGTAAAATGTTTGGCACGTGGCAATTTCCATTTTAATTTTCATCATTAAAATATTTTTTGCTCCGTTCTGGCCCTGCTCCATTTTGTTTTTGTCGGAGCCAGCTAATTGGCAGCAGGCGCTTTTTGCCAACCGCAAAATTTTAGTTTAGTTTTTCAGCACAGTAGGCGAACATGGGAAGGGATGGTGGTTACGCTTGTAATTAGATAGCTTTTAATTTTATTAAGGGCGCACTTTGTGAATGTGAATGATTGCAAATTTTTGTTGTGGCATGGATCAGTCATGGAGCACTTTGTGCCCGCACTCTGGAAGCCGTTAAAAGAGGGTTACTCTTAGACTACAACTAATAGCCCATACAGTTGCGGGCGAAAGGGCGAGGCGGCGGAGGTGAGAAAGTGTTAGAGTGGTTGCAGATTAAATTGGTTTGCCTCAGTTGACTTTGATGCTCATTGCAAATTGGTTTGTTTGCGGTGCACTTACAATCATTTGCAGAAAATCAATACAAAACTAACCGCAGGTGAATTTAACCACAAATATTTTATATAGCAAGGGACAGACACACACAAGCACACACACACACACACACAAGTGCACACCTGGAAACAATGGTCGTCCATTAAAACGGGCATTAAATTAATTACATACATCAAAGCGGAGCATAAGTTACAGCGCCGCACTAAAAACGCTTGACATTTATATGCCACAACGCGCGCAAACACACACACACACTCACACACACACAGATGCGCGCCGTGACACGCGCAGTGCGGTTAAACAAATCATTTACTGTTTGACATGTCAGCAACACTTCCCGTGGGAATTTAGTATACCCCTCGACAGGCATCCCACTCGCTCCCGCTCGCTTCACGCTCAGCTGGCATTCTATTTTAAATGGCAGGCTTTAAAACAGTTAGTTATATACGGCTCAACTTTAAGCCACAAATAATTAAAAAAGTTGCCCGCTCGTTATGGTTATTGTTGTCGTTGCTGCTGTTTTTGTTTTCGTTAACGGGTTTCAGCGTGTTTCAGTCGCACAGTGCGACGCAAGAAATGCAACTCATGCAGTTTTAATTAGCGTGCGAAAACAAGGCAACAAAAACTCGTGAGGTTTGCGAATATGGTTAGGCAGATGCGCCAGTAAAAGTTGAAAGGGATTCAGCATAAGCTATATGATCTCTGCTGATTTTGAAACACTTAAAGCGTTTTTCTGTGCCATTTCTACTTGTTTACCGGGAAACAAAGTTTCTTCTACTTATTTTCGATTAGAAAAAGGTTTCATTTCATTTGAACCAAACACCTTTTCCGCCCTATGCTATTCCATTTCCATAAGCTTTTTAGAAATAATACACACGAACCATGCCCAATGATCCCGATGATTATCGACCTGATTAAGGTACTAGGCAAAAGTTTGTTGTATGACTAAGCCCTGCCATAACTAGAAAAAAAAGTGAAACAGTCGAGTGTGCTCAACTGTGATATACCCTGCGCTTCCTTGACATGCATATAACATCTTTGTTGAGTATTTATCGATTTTCAGGTGTAAAAAGAGGCGTGGCCAAAATTCTATACAAACTTAATCTGCGTGAAATAATAATAATAATGTCTCCAAATTTGATGACCCTAGCTCTTGTAATAGCGGAGATCTAGGTATTTATACAGATGGATAGACAGGTGGAAAGACGGACAGAGAGACAGACAGACAAACCGACAGACAGACAGACATACAGACATGACTATATATGGAGTCGGCTGCTGATGCTGTTTAGAACATATATACTTAGTAGAGATGCCTCCTACTGCCTGTTACATACTTTTTCGATTAACACAAACTTATAATACGCTTCTATACTATGAGTAGCGGGTATAAAAACTTTATACGGAACGGGGCAAAAGGTTGCTGGCTACTTAACAGCCGTAACACGTGTGCCCGAAGAGTTTCGACTCGGGTCTAGATAAAGCCCATTAATGTGCATAATACACTTAACCTGAGCCTGAGACTTGGCCACGTGGCAAACTTCTGGCTTAACAATTGTTGCATGAATTTGCGGTTTTCCATTCGGAGAGAGGATGAGGGCACAGCCTGTTGTATTGTGCTTGCTGTGTGTGCGTAGCAGTAAAAACTTTTTATGGTCCAGCCACACCACAGCCAACGACTCTTGCCTCTTGACTAGATGGGATGGTGGGGTCCTCAGCTAATAGATGCAGGTTGCAGCCAGTGGTAAAGGTGGCAGGTGAGAGGGGCCGTATCCTGCAATGAATCTGCATGATTTCCGACAACAGTTAATTGAGCTAACTGTAAAGTAGTTGTAAGCTTTTGTTTAAATTGCGAAAAAGTTGCTGCAGGTCAAGTTGAGCTTGAGTGATAGAGAGAGAGAGGGAGAGGGAGAAGGAACCACGAATGACAACGGCGACTAAGCAAGTTGTTTGTGCAACTACAGAAACAAATCAGAAAACAAGTCGAGAACTTGAACAAGACCAACAAAAGTGAGCGCTGAAATAAACAAAGAAGGCTAACAATGTCAAGAAGAAAAGTTCTTCGAGCGGATTACTGAAACTCGATCGGGTGTGCAGATGATGGGTTTACTCTGCAGGGAGCACGTACACTAAGCTCAACAAGTTTGACATCGATTTAGGCTGCGAGTTATGAAATATTATTTTATTAGGGGGAAATTGTATTAAACCTTTCTCGGGTCAATCGGTTCAATAAATGGCTGAGAACATAAATACACGTACATGTACGAGCGTTTCGCAACCCTGGAAGCGGCCGAAAGTATTTATCGATTAATATCGTTTAAGCTATCTTTGTTCTGATTTATGCAGCCCTGCGATTTAAAGCAATCTAATTTAAATTTACCATTTAAATATGTAAGTTAAGTTACTTATTTCGCCACACCCACAGAAACTATTTTCTGCGCAAGAGACTCTCGAAGGGACCCAACAAGATTGTGCTCTCGGCTAATGACTTTGTGTTCCCAGTGGATTCCCGTCGGGTAAGATATTCGTGTTCCCAGCAAATTCCACACGCTAAGCCTGCTCTTGCAGGTGGACGAGGGCATTGAGGCCATGCTCTGCTGCTGGCTTCAGCAACTACAGGAATTTGGTGGACCCGAAGTGGATAAGCCCGATCTACTTAAGGGTTCTATTGGCTCATTGAAGAACTTGGGCTTTGTCATACCTGGTGGCAGCACAACGGGTGGCGGCAATGGGACAGCGAATGCAACGACTACAGCAACAGCAACGGCCAATGGAAAGAGTATTTCCTCAGCTACAGGCAGCCTGGCGCGGCATAATCCGGCTCACCTCGATATGCGGGCACGCTACAATGGTGATCTGGTGCAGCTGAAGGAGATTCAGCTGAACGGCTCAGCCGAGCTGCGCTCCAAGGCCATGGATCTGCTAGTCATGGCGCATGGGTTGCGGCACGAGAACATCAATCCTCTGATCGGTTGGCTATCAGATCCAAATCGCACGGCCATGGTCTTTGACTATTGTTCACGTGGTTCGCTGCAGGATGTCCTGATTATGGATGAGATCAAATTGGATTGGTCATTCCGACTGAGCCTGCTGACGGATCTGGTTCGTGGCATGCGCTACCTGCACACCTCGCCGTTGCGCGTTCACGGCGCACTGACCTCACGTAACTGTGTTGTGGACGCCCGTTGGGTGCTTAAGATCACCGACTACGGCCTGAATTCCTTTTACGAATCGCAGGGCCTCTCGCCCGCACCACGCACCGCCAAGGAACTGCTTTGGACGGCACCGGAATTGCTGCGCTCTATGAAAACTCATCCGCCTCAACATCATCATCACCATCACCAGCACGGCCGTGTGCAGATGGGCACACAGTTGGGCGACGTCTACTCGTTCGGCATTATCATGCAGGAAGTGGTTGTGCGCGGGGAACCCTATTGTATGCTCTCACTCTCACCTGACGATATTATTGCCAAAATCAAGAAGCCACCTCCGCTAATCCGGCCCTCGGTCTCGAAGGGTGCCGCTCCGCCGGAGGCCATCAACATAATGCGACAATGTTGGGCCGAACAGCCGGACATGCGCCCCGATTTCAACTCGTAAGTAAAATAGTAAATTCGGCTAGTTCATAGATCGAGTGAAGCCAGTATCCATACTCCATAAGGAACTACTTTACATTACAAAAATCTCGCAATCATTTGAAAAACTGTAAAACTTTTCAAACTTATTACATCCCTAGATTCTATTTATAGGAAATCAATCAACTATTTAAATTTATTGTGAAGGTTGAATTCATTACATTTGATCCAATATCTTTTATTCCAAACTGTTCGATTAGGTTGATGACATTTCGAAAGCAAAAATAGAGCAAGTTTCTAGTTGGAATAAGTTATGAAACTACGAGTTTCTGAGAGCAACGTGTATGGAATTTAAGAGCTAGGAATTCAAATACAACTGTTAACTAATAACAGAAATTTCCAAGCAAAGATCCAATAGTATTATATTTGACATATACAAGTTATGATTAGGATTACAAATTACAATTAGTTGGTTAGGTAAATATATTTTCATTTTTCGTAGAGTTTATGAGCGCTTCAAGATGCTCAATCATGGACGCAAGGTTAACTTTGTGGACACAATGTTTCAAATGCTTGAAAAATATTCAAATAATCTGGAGGAGCTGATACGCGAAAGGACCGAGCAACTGGATATTGAAAGAAAGAAGACTGAGCAGTTGCTGAATCGTATGCTACCAAGGTTGGATAAGAAGGAGCGATGCATCTTGTAATTGGAACTTATTCCAGTTTAATCTCATTCCAGTTCTGTTGCTGAGAAACTGAAAATGGGTCTGGCTGTCGATCCCGAGGAGTTCTCCGATGTGACCATCTATTTCAGCGATATTGTTGGTTTCACAACAATCGCGGCCCATTGCAGTCCGGTGCAGGTGGTAGACTTGCTTAATGATCTCTATACGATATTCGATGCCACCATCAATGCGTATAATGTGTATAAGGTAAGGCAGACCAGAGGAGATCTGCTACTGCTTGACTTTCCTAATGAAGCAGTAAAAAAAAACATGTGATTCCTCTATCCCTCTCTTTCAGGTGGAAACCATTGGCGACGCATATATGGTAGTCAGTGGACTGCCAGTAAAAATACCCGATCATGCCGAGCAGATCGCCACAATGGCACTTGATTTGTTGCATCAGAGTGGACGTTTCAATGTCAAGCATCTGCCGGGTGTGCCGCTACAGCTTCGTATTGGTCTGCACACGGGACCCTGCTGTGCCGGCGTAGTCGGTCTAACGATGCCACGTTATTGTCTGTTTGGCGACACTGTGAATACGGCGTCCAGAATGGAATCAACCGGTAAGTCAACTGATTGTGATACACTCGAAATTTTAACCTAATCGAAAATAAATGACATCTTTGCAGGCTCCTCCTGGCGTATTCACATGTCGCAGGAGACACGCGATCGTCTGGAAGCGCGTGGTGGATACTCAATTGAACCGCGCGGCTTGATCGAAATCAAGGGAAAGGGCATGATGAACACCTTCTGGTTATTGGGTAAAAAAGGATTTGATAAGCCGCTGCCAATGCCACCACCGATCGGGTAAGTTATTCCTTTTAATTTGTTTCTTAATTTTGGATATTAAACCTATAAAAAAATTATTTTCTTCTATTTTTACCTCAGGGAGTCACATGGGTAGGTTATCCCCAATTCCCACTTCAATTTAACAGCTTATCTTTACCTAACGAATATTTCCTAATCGGTTACTAGACTAGACGAATCCCTCATACGCAACTCGATAACATTGAAGGCTCAGGCGAACAAGTCTCGCACCAGCACGAATCCCTCGTCGTCGCAAAGCTCCTCACTAGCGGGTGAATCTGTTGAGGTTAAAGTGGAAATCACCCCGCCCACCAATGCAGACATATGCTCAAGCAATCTGCCCAACTCGTATTCGCTGGACTCGAACTCCACCAACACGATTAGCCCCAATGCAACGCTCTGTCCTGAATTCCCCAACAAGACGTCGAGCAGCACAAGTCCGCAGTCGCGCAAACTATCCGAACTCACGCCCGACAGCTTGCTTAATCCAAATAGCTTCAACCGCCTGCCAAGTTCCACCGGTGGATCTAGCTCGCGTCTGTATAAGAAAATCGAGGAAATGATGGACCTCAGCTCACCGTATAATCACTACAAGTGTCTCAGTCCCAGCGAGAGCAACCTAACACAGTTCTATGACGGAAAGTATCTGTATGGAACGAATGCTGGTCCCACTGGTGGCATCATTGGTGTCAGCGGTGGTCCCGGTAGCGGGGGCTTGTCCATAGCTGGCAGCTCTTCCAAGTTCGACAGCAAGCCGGGCTCTAGTCGCCTGCTGCGTCGTCAGTTCAGTTTGGATCGTGACGATCAGCAATCGAAGGTGGAGCAACAGCATCAGCAGCACTCACTGCAGGCAAACAACTACGCTGCTCTAATCCATGCCGGAAAAAACTCAATGCTAGAGATACCGCTACTGCACGACACTTCTCGCAGTCCAAAGGGAACGCTGAACCGCGTGCATAAGCAGAACTCGAACTCTATTTCACAGGATCTGGAGAAGATCGAGGAGATCCCGTTGTCGCCGGCATCGTCACAACATCATAGCAGCCTAGACAGCAATCTAAATCGCAGTCCTCCCTCTACGCTTGAGGCGCAATCGCCACCTCTACCGCCATCGACGACTGTCGGCGCCCAGCTCAGTCCGCCCCTGCTTTCGGCGCCCACCTCGCCGGCACCGTCGCGCACCTTGAATGGCCTGCATGCCCATAACAGCCTTGGCCACACCACCACCATCATTGGCAATAGCAGCAGCAGCAACAACAACAACAACGGCAATAGCAGCATTAGCAGCACCAGCGGCACAAGTGGCACAAACGAAGCCAGCCCAAATGCCACCCCCCAGGAGACACGCAGCAGGTCCGGTCCAGAGATTACGTTGAACGTGGAGCAACTGCTGAGCAGATAGGGCACAGTCTAGGCCACCGGGCCTAGCAACCACTAAAGCTTTACCTTTTCTGCTGACAATTTTAATTGTGGAGATTGTCCGGGATTCTTAAGTGTTGTGATGTGGAAAGCAAAGTACCTCGATGCATGCAAACTTGGTTCCAGCTGCAAAATGAAAGTACAATTTAGTTGAAGATTATGTATGTAACTAGTTAAATCTGCGGTTAACCGGATTCGTTTAATCGTTTAGTCAATGTCAAAAGGCCCGCTTAATCTAATTTTAAGAATGCTACTTATATAATTGTACATTCTATTATTTATTCTCAGAAAGATAACTAAATTTCATCGTTAATGGCTTAAGCGGGCCAAAATATTTGTATTCGCTATTACATACGCAATTTGCTATAATCAATACGAATTCCCGGTATTAAGTATTAACCCATTAACTGTAATCAACGCATGCAACTCTTGAACTGATGAAAACAATATCTGCTCTGAACTTTGGGCTGAGTCTATCATCCTCTTTACATTATACAGGAAGTTCCTTTCAATCCACAAATACATACATACATACTTTCATACATCTATGTATTTTATAGCGTTATAATTGTCAACAAAATATATTGGATTTAATAGCTAAAACCTTATTAAGTAAGAATTATATACGTGAATTTAGTTTTCTAAAGACAATCGTTATTAATTTTATAATAAAAATGAAAATCAACTGAAATTAAAAAAAAAAAAATAAAATAATCAAGGAACTACGGTAGTAGATATTATTCTCTATACAAATAAGTATTTTGTAGAGGCTCTATAAAGCATGTAGTCAAGTCGGATTGTAAACTATATTAAAAACTATCCTCTGTGTCAAGTACTAACTGATATGAATATATACGAGATATCTATTAAAAATTTACTAAAAACATGCTAAAAATCAAAAAAATATCAGTTACTATATGTAAGTACATAGCGAATTCATACGGAATATAATTCAAAATTCAAATCGATCCCACTAATGAAAAACTTTTATAACTTATATAGGCCTAGCTCTAAGATCTAACTAATAATTGCGGACGATTCTGTTTAAATAATTCAATTTATTGTTTAGTTTTTAACTTAATTTATATTTTTCATGCTGTTTTCATCCTTTTCATCTTATTTGGCTGCTCAAACTACGACAGAAACGAATGTCAATTATGTCAAAGCCCAGAAAACATTATATACATATATATTCAGACGTTTTTTTTTTCAATATATTCTTTTCCTTTACATAACTTTTATAATGTTCGCTGTGTCGCAGAAGACGTATTTGAATTTCATATGAATATTAATTAACAGAGGTTAACTAAAAGCTTTACGTAAATAAATAAACATATATAAATGGATCATACATGCAGCTATTCTTTTAATGGGAGGACGTCGACATAAGCTTGAATCATGAAAAACCAAATCTTGCATTGGGTTGGAATAACAATTTATGGTAATTGTCTCCTAGTTAATCGCGACGTTAAAAATTCGCTTCATACAGAATCAAAATAGGGACCAAGCCATTACCGCTAAATTTTCAATATTTTATTAAATACTATTCAAGCTGGTTATTTTGAACTGTTTTATCGATTAATCGATTAATTAAGAGCTGAAAAAAGAAACGATAAGACATCGATAACTCATTTTTTCGATGCTCGAGTAGGCAAAAATCATCGGAAGCATCGATGTTTCAAAGCAGCGTTCTTTTCCTACTGAACTGCATATAATAATTGAGTACTATATTAATTAAAGAAAAAACGGAAGCCAAAGCAAAACTCATTTGAAATTGAAAAATTGCAATGCCACGGTTAAACAACAGCTGATTTACTTCGTTTCATTCCATGCGGTACGTCTGAATAAGTGGAACACAATTATTTTCAGGAGCAAAGTGACCAGACCGTTTTAGGGTGCAAAATACCACTGAAAGGTTTTTATACTTGAATAAAGTGTTTACATCAATTCGCCACTCGGCAGTTTAAAGTTTTTAATTAAAAAACTCGTGGTCGCGTGCGAAAACTAAAACAAATATGGCAGATGATACAAATGAGGATAGCTGGTTGTACGGCACCTCAAATCCAGATTCTACAACCAACGAAATATCCAATGGCAGCGATACATTGGCAGCGGAGCACGAGGCTCTCGCGGCGGTGACCGGCGAAAAGCCCGGATCTAGTGGATTGCCTCCATTTCCCAAAGAGGAGCTCCTGGAGTATGCAGAGTTCGAAGATCCAGCCAAGGAGATGGAGGAAGACGAGGAAGCCTTGCCAGATACCACAAATGCGCGACCCGCGTCCGGAACAGGCGCTGGCGGCAGCGTGTTGGACGATACTGGCTCTCAGGGATATGATGAAGATATGCAAGATCTGACGGAAAGTGCGCCCGGTACAGCACCGCGAAAGGAACGCAATGGCTCTGGGTCGGATGACGATGACGATGATGATTCTGATGATGACATCAATGTAGTCATTGGCGATATTAAATCCGCGCCCAGCACTTACAACATTAAGCAGAGACCCAATTTGCTGGCTGGAGCAACGGCTGCGGATAAAGCGAAACCAGCAGCACAAGGTGGCAAGTTTAGTATCGAGGATTTTGAAGGTGCCGGTACTATCAACGGTGTGGCCGTGCACGAGTTCAGCATAGACTCGCTCGAGGAGAAGCCCTGGCGAAAGCCCGGTGCCGATATAACCGATTACTTTAATTATGGCTTCAACGAGGAAACGTGGCGTGCCTATTGCGAGCGTCAGAAACGTTTCCGTGTCGCCGAAAGCGGCGTTGGCCTGGCCAGTCTTACCCAAAATGTGAATCAAAGTGTTGCCTCAATGGGCATGGCGTCGGACAGTGGCGGCAGCAACAACAACAGCTTAAGCGGCTCGATGAGCATGGGCGGTCCCATGCATCATCATCAGCCATTGGTAATGCTGGGCGACGGTCCCATGCCAATGCCGCCGCCAGGCATGCCACCCATGATGCAGCATCAGCCGCGACCTGGTATGGGCATGATGGCGCGACCGCCGCGTCCCATATCGATTACTGGCGGTGTCAAAGAGAATGCCATTCAGGTGATGACGGCGGAGTGCCGTGAATATTCACGCGGTGGCTTGGGTCCCATGGCACCCAACTTTCCACCTCCCGGAGCTGCAGATGAGCCCTTCTTCCATGAGCCGGAACCATTTGACTATGGCTACGAGCCGACACAGGAGTCGCAGTGGGGCAACGACAATGCTGGCTGGGTGCCTACTGGCATTAAGGAGCTAACTCCAGGGCCCGGTCACCATCAACAGCAGCAAGGAGCACCACCACCACAGTTAGGCGGTCCACCAGGAATGCCACCTCAAATGAATGTACCGCCTCCACAAATGGGGGGGCCACCGCCTCAGCTGCGTGGACAGCATGTGCCGCCGGGCATGATGCCGCCCAACATGCGCATGCAACACAACATGGGTAAGCATAGGTTGAAGCACAAGTTTCTCTTTCATATATCTAAATTAAATCTTCCACTTAGGCATGGGTCCACCTCCGGGCATGATGCGCATGCCACACAACATGAGTAAGTACTCCAAGACTTAACTGTGAATAAAAACGTTAATTTCTGTTATTTTTGTAGATATGGGACAGCAGCAGCGGATGCCCATGGGAGGTAGCGGTGGTAATAACAACAGCAATATGCCTCCGTCAACTACATCCGATCGCCGATCAGACAGCTACGATGATGATCGCGAGCGAAGGCGACGAGAGAAGGACAAACAGTTGAAAAAGGAGCAGGTATAGTTTCCGCTCAGCAGCCTGCATACGCCTCTGGATTTAACAAGATATTACAATTAACTTTTCCAGCTTCGCAAGGACTTCCTGGACATGTTGCGTGAGCGGCACGATATTGAACGCCACACACGTTGGTACGACATTAAGAAGAAATTCGAATCGGATCCGCGATATCGGGCGCTTGACTCGGCATATCGTGAGGAATACTTCGAGGATTATTTGCATATACTGAAGGATGAAAAGCGCAAGGAACGTGAACACAAAGAGAGAGATCGAGAGCGAAGCAATCGCGACAAGGAGCGATCACGTGATAAGGACAAGGACAAGGAGAAAGATAAGGAGAAAGAAAAGGACAAAGATAAGGATAAGGAGAAGGAGAAAGAGAAAGAAAAGGAGAGTTCAAGACGTGAGGGCAGATCACGATCGCGAGATAAGTCAAGTCGTCGGAAATCCAAGTCGCGTGAAAAGGATCGCAGTGAACGTAGCAGCAAACCGAGCAGCTCCTCAACTTCTGGTTCGTCCAGTCGCAGTGACAAAAAGAAGGCACATCGCAAAGACAAGGAAGAGGAAGAATAACAGTTATTAAGATACTATATGGAAGACGAACAGAGCGTTTCTTGAGCTGGCGACACCCCCACACACACACACACACACAAACAAACGTTTAATTACACAACACAAAACAGACACACTCAAACGCAGAGAATTCTGCAAATTACACTTCCAATAATAAAAACATAAAACTTAAGAAAATCATAAAATATCTCATTGAAAGTCTTAACACAATAAGGATCTGTTCATAAAATCTTTGATTTCTTTATAGCAATTATAGTAACTCTTAAGCTCATAGAGTCTTTAGAATATCACTCACAACGTTGCGAAACATCGTGGATAAGGCACAATCGTATCGCCGCAGACAAAGTTCACGTAATCCCAGCAAAAGTTGACCAAATCGCAACCAATGCGAGCGATGCAGCGTGTAACGAGCCAAAGCGCAGAGTGCTCCATTGGCATGGGTTTCCAGTATAAGAGCGTAATCCGCGTTTATGGCCAGTTCTACAAGTGGAGAATGGTATAGACATGATGTAGCACAGAATCTATCGACTTACCTTTGCGGCTCAGTATAAGCGTCTCCAGAAAATTTAGTTCCATGACGTCGGCACGCAACTGTTGTGCCTCGAAGAGAAGCACTTTGAGTTGCGTGTCCCCGCAGCCTTCAATCATGGCGCTTATATCCAAGGACCAATGCGACGCCCGCAGTATAAAGCACTCGCTCCACACCACCTGCAAAATGACATCCTGCTGTGCCCGCTCCAGCAGTCGGAACTGTTCATTGAGCTTCGCCTGGCGTAGACAAGTAACCAGTATCTGTGCTAGGATTTGAAAGTGCAATTGCTGACCACCTGGCGACACTTGCGGCGGCGGCGTCATCCCAACCACCCGACGACCTGAATACTGTGAGTGCTGGCTGCGGGGTCCTCGTTCCTCTTGCACCGCCGCCACATTCATTCCCACAGTCAGACAACGCTGAAAGCGACAATATGGACACCAATTGCGTCGTGCCTTGTCCACAACACAGTTACCCTTGATCGCGATGCATGCATAGTGCGTTCCCTTGCGTACGCTGCGCTTAAAGAAGCAGGAACAACCGTCACAGCACGAGACACCGTAATGCTTGCCCGAGCTCTGATCGCCGCACACTTGGCAGGCATTATAGATCGATACAACCGACATGGACGTGCCAAGGATTCAAATCCAACTGAGCGGTGGTTGACGCTCGATTGGCGGTTTTATAGAGAAGCGTGCACAAATGATATGCAAATCAAAGAGACACTTCAGAACTTGGTGCATTATTGTGTTTTAACATGATTTGTGGTTTTCTATTTGTTTAGCGGATTCCCTGCCAACGCCTCGAATAGCAACAATAGTCCAGCCCTGAGGATAACCAGGAATTTCATACTGCCACTGGGGGCGTAGCACGTCAAAAGTGACAATCATCGGTTTGGGCTAACGGCGTCTTAACAATTTGTAAACAATTATTGTTTTGCTCTCTGATTGGTCCGGCGTCGGCCACTCGAGGTGTCCGGCATGGTACTTCGCTTTGACGTTTTGTGTCAATAAAAGGACGCGTCGCGTATCGTCAAAGTCCATGCTTGGCAATCGGGGGTTGTTGCCCGTCGGCTTAGTAAGTTTTGAAACTTACTATTGTTGCGTTTGCAAGAGACCTTATAAAATGTTATATTTTTGACGTCAATTGACTTAAATGTTGTTGGACATTTCGAATTTCAAGTGTTATAAAGAGTTATTACTTAAAATGATTTATCTTAACTATTGTTTTGTTGTTTTTGTAGGAAACATTTTCGTTCAGGCTGTGACTTGAGTATAAGCAATGGGTTATAGTTATGGCCAAGTGTAAACTTAATCTAAGTTTATTTAAAACAACCTGTTTAAAATGTCGTTGAGCTCACTAAAAAGAAAGTATATCGATAAGGTAAGTCTGCATTCGATATATCAGCATTTTGCATCCCTATTCAATTTATTACCAACCGCCGCCCTCATCACTTACAGTATTCTGTTATGGAATTGCTTGTACTGCTACGCTTCCATTTTAGAACCTGCAATACTTTCCTTATTTTAGCCTGACTTTTAATACAATAAAAATGATATATACAAATTAAAAATGATATATGAAGTATTGTCAATATTTTGTACCAAACTATAATAAATTTTAAATAATTTTGTGCACACTGTTAATAACATTTCTGCAAAATGTTAGCGGTGTGTCGCTTATGTTACTAAAATATCGGTAAATTTGTTGGGTATTTTTAGTAGTATTTTATCGCCAACCGCTTGCGATCACACCATTTACATGTGTCATGTTTTTTGTATTACAAGAAACTTTTATAATATAAAATGTAAGCTTTTGTATGGATAATTAGCGGCAGAAACGCGCGCGTTTAACAAATAAAAAAGTTCAAGCTATTGAAGTGTGCTAGTTTGTATTGGAAAAACAATTGTTTGACCTGGCTTCGTATTTCGCCTGCTGCCGCTGCGGTTTTCCTCTCACTGTTGTCGGCCATTAATAAAGAACTACAACAACTAAGTGAAAACACGAAAAGAATACGCAGACAATAAGACAAGTCGCGGAAAAGTCCAACGAATGCGTTGCAGTGAAGTGAAGTAGTTAGCAAAAATATAAGAAAGCTACAGGAGGCGCCTGTGAGCAGCACTTCGGGCTTAGCTACTAATACAAAGGCTCTAATTTCTTTGCACGGTTGGAAATCGAAGTCGTCGGGTGTCATACAGGGTGTTGCAACATACATACCTGCAGTGAGTTTCATTCATAAAAACTGCACATACTCTACTTCAGATTCCAATTGGTGTCTCTCAGCGTCGGACATGCAGCTGTTTGGCAACACCTAGGCAGGCACACTTACACATACATACATGCACATACTTACGCACACATGTGCATTGATTTTTCCAACCCATCCGTGTGTTTGTGTGTGTTTGTGTTCCGGAAATGACCAGGGAGACTGTTCAAGTGGTTTTTCATTTATGATTATACGAGATTAACGCTTTGCTGCTCTCGTTGTTGTTCCATTTCGATTTTCGGTGTAAAAATAAACCGTTTTTATAGAGTAGGCGCCCCCATCTATCTTCTCTCTCGCGTACCCACATCACCCCATGCCACAAAAAAAATGTCAACAAGCTCGAATACAGGGTGCCTCCCCATCCCAGACGCACGTGCAACGTGAAGCGCCAGCAATGCAAACAACGAAAATAACAACAAGAACAAGCGAAACGTGCCAGAAGACAGCAAATAATACAAAAAAGAGATGCATTTACAACGTTGCATAGCATATATGTGTGTACATAAAAGCAGTTGCATATGTATTTGTTTGTGAAATAATTATAATACTGGAATGGTCACACTTTGCAGTCAATTTGGCATCTAACGGTTGGCGCGGCGCGGCCCATTGCTAACGGCATTTCTTCAGATGCCCTTAAATATATTTGTTTAGTCCGCCAACCTATGCCGGACAGGTAAAACGTAAAACGGAAAGCAAAGCGCCAAGTTGCCACTGAATGGAAAAAAAGAGAGGAAAAGGCGAAGCAGTAGAAGACACAGTTCCGCCCGGTAGCGCGAACAAACCAAAATAGACAACAAAGCACAGTGGTGAAAAACAACTAAAAAGCCAATAAAAGTGTAAAACATAATTTACACAAGTATAATAAAATAATGTACAAATGAAGTGCTAGAAAGAAATGTAAATAACTTTGAAAATAAAATATCCCGAGCTGAAATCGTCTTGGGTAATCTCAACATATCATTGAAAAGTTTTCACTTAAAGTGCCATATAAATTGATTTCTGAAATTATTTGCTGACCCCACAGTGCATCAACCATGTCGCTGACGTCGTCGCCTTTTGCTGTGTCGTCTTTCGCATGCGTGTGTGTGTGTCACCGTGTGTGAGCATGTGTGTGGATCTGTGCGGTTGTTAGTGGCTTCTCACACAGCAGTTGCTCGCAGCGCACTCAATGCACTTGTAGTTGCCTTCGCTGTTGTTGCTTTATATTATTGCAACATGCGCCTAAACGTATGTTTGGCCCACTTGAACAGGCGCAACGAGACGACGGGCTAAGGGAGGAGGAACAGATGGAGGCGCCGACGGCTGGGGCTGGGTGTCAGCCATACTGCCCACTAATCTGAATGCCGCAAGTGTTGTTGAGTTTCCTGTGGCGCTGTCGCTCATTAGGGAATAATTTGCATTAGCTGTGGCACTGCAGCTGAAACTCGTCATCAGACACACACAATATGTTGCCAGTTTTCACACACACACACATAAATATACACGATTATATAGTATAGTAACTATATATGGTTTTTTTTATTGATTTTGCTTGAACTTCAGCAAGAACAAAACGAACTCGTATCCAACTGAAACAACAAGAGACAAAAGTTAACCCAATTCTTGGCGCCCACTCGTCGCACTTAGGAAATGTTTGGAGTTGCCGACGAATTTTTACCTAATGCCGATGACGATGCTCGACATCAACAGAGTGGGGCGCCTCTCTTGATGTTTTTCTGCCTTTGGGCAGGCGGCCAAGAAACATACAAATGCATATGGAAATAGGGAAACGACAACAACAAATCTAGTTGTTTGCCTATACTTTTCACACCCCAACAACAGACAACCAAACATAGTTGTTATTGTATATAGTGGTACAATATGTATGCGCTGCATTGACTTTTGACGCTTGACGTTGATAAATGAATCATAAAAGCAGCGCAGCCAACGCCACCGGCAAACGCATAGACAGAGAGAGAGAGAGAGAGAGAGAGAGAGACAACACCGAGAGCGTGAGCTTCAGAGATATCACAATGCATAATGCTCTGTATCGTATCATATGTTTTACTGTCGCTGCTTCGCAGCCCACGCAATTAATAGCCTTTTTACAGCACTTTTACACTTGAATTTGAAATTTAACTTCACATACGTGAGTCGTATAGTTTTGTTTTTCTCTCCCACTATCTCTCTTATGTGCTAATCGATAACAGCTGTGGCTCTTGTTATCGCACCAAACTTAGTGTCGTTTAGCGTTTTTTTTCTTATGCTGCCCACACGATCGTCTCCCACTGTTGCTCAGTCTCTCTCTCACTCTCTATCTCTCCATTTTTCTTTCGCTCTCACGAGCTGTTTTAGTTTTGTTTTTGTTTTTTGCTTAGCTGCTGCCTCTGCTGCCGGGCGGGCAGTGGCAGTGACACTCAAAGCGAGTGCCAGTCAGAGTCTGTTCGTCGGTCGGCCCATATTGATATTGATTGTTGTATTTGTTGTTGCAACAACGAAAACAGCAGGTATATATGTATGTGGTTGTTTTAACCATTTTCAAAAACCAAAAAAAAACTAATCGGGAAAAAATGGTTTTTGTGTGCCAAAAAGAAATATTTCAAAACGAGAGCAGACAATTTTAAAAGTGATTTTGCAGATAATCATTAAATAAAGAAGAAGACAATCATAAGTGGAAATGAGCAGAATCTATTGAAACAAGTCGCGATCTACACACATAATACGAATTATATGTATACTGCAGTGACATATAATATAGATATATACATATGTAGATATATGTTTGTACATATATTTCAGCGGATTTTATTATGACAAAGCCAAAGTTGTATGACGCGCCTCGCAATGAAATATAAATAAAAAGTATAAACGAAGAACTAAAGCAACACAAACTGTAGAACTCAAGTTAGATAAGCCATTGTGGTAGATAAAGTTCCAGCCCCTGTGTCCCTGCCCTTGTTGTGACGCATGCTCCGGTGCATGAAATCATTTGTTTGTTGTTGTTTCAAGGTATTTTCACATTAATATCGATTACATTCTTTCTTTTACAGCTGTATTTTTAACAATTCAAGCGTAAACTCCAAAAGGAACAGATGTCCAGCGAGGAGGATAAACCGCCGGCGCCGCCAGTGCGTCTCACCAGTAATCGCGGCGTCGTTGGCATCGAACGAGTGCCCATTCCCGGATGCGGGGCCGGGGACATGCCACCAGTTGATATGCGCCCCTTGCCCAAGGGTGAGTTGGTGGTGCAATTGTTGCAAAGAATTCTGTGCGATTTAGCATTGCATTCATTGATTTCATCCTTTACAGAGCCGGACGATGCGGATCGCAAAAAGAAGACGTTAAAGGGCAAGAATAAAGGAACGAAACCTTCGCACATGGATTCCAAACCAAATATATCGTATCCCACAAACTTTGAGCACACCGTGCATGTAGGATTCGATGCGGTCACCGGCGAGTTTACGGTGAGTTCTTGTTAAAGGGTGTCTTGTATTCAATAAGATACTTCCAATGCTTATTTCTCGGCCTTGCCATCATTTTGATTTATGGCCTAAGAAATGCTGGATCCCTAGAAATGTATTGCTAATCTCTTGATTTGCCACTTCCATATGATAAGCTTGAAATTTATATACAAAACAAACATTGAAACATTCAACGATTCAATCGAATGACTGCAATGGGTTAGATAACGTTTGAATAACCTTGTAACATCGTTATGTACACTCTACACAAAAATCAATAAGATTATCTAAACTTTAAAATGAAATGTTGAATAAAGCTTAGACAAGAGCTTCAAGGGAAAGTTGTAATTATAACGTTATGATTGAAAATAGGTGTTAAAGAGCTTTAACCATATCATTAATCAATCAAATGAATAAGAAAGCTTTTATTGAAACCATTACTGATCTGTAATGTTAATTCACTTTTAATATGTATCTAAACGATCCCGAATCGATTCAATTTTATTAGAAAAGATGCATTTAAGCTTACCATCTTTCTCATCAAAGAATCTCTATAGTTTATTCAGTTCTATTGTCCAATTAATCTTTCAATATAAGTCCGTATTTACACCCAACTTTAAAACTTAAAAAAAATGCTTTAATTGCAAACATTGAAATATTCGCATTGTTATGTTCTTGTCCTTTTTGAAATGCCCTATTGTACTTTATTCTGTTTCTCTCTCACGATACGCTCTATATCGATTTGTATTATTCATTATAATTTCAAGCTGCCTATGAAAGTAAGTAAACGCCACGTCTTAAACAACGGAACTTGCCTTCATTAGTTTTCTAAGCGAAATTCTAATCATTTGTTGATCAGTTTTATCTCTCCCCCATTCGTTTGTTTTCGTGATTGGCTTTTCCCTAGTTCTTCATATGTATTTCGTTAAGAGTTCTACCCTAGATATGTTCTCTATTTTTTACAATACACAAAACCTATGCAACACACAAAATACCAATGTGATGGCTCAGCTTGCTAATCGTAGTTGATGAACTTTTAGTCGCTGAAACTGGCCCTCAACTTATCCCAATATACCATTGCTTAAATCTTAAGCCAAATCCAACCATGCTTTCCCTTGCTGCTCTCTTTCTATCTTTACTGTGTGTATCCCTCTAATTGTTGTTGAAGAACTGAAAGTAAAATTCCTATTTCTGTATGTTACAGGGTATGCCGGAAGCGTGGGCGCGTTTGCTGATGAACTCAAACATTAGTAAACAGGAACAAAAGAAGAATCCGCAGGCCGTACTCGATGTGCTCAAATGGTTTGACAATACAACCAAACAGAGGCCAAGTTCCAAGTATATGACAAATGCCATAGCAACGCATTCAGGTAAGTTAAGCTTTTGTTGAAGTGAATGTGCCTTAATCAATGTCTCTTTTAGGTTCTTCGCTTAGCCGGGTCAGCAGTAGCAGTCCCAGCAGCACACCGACCGATTCCGAATTGCATGGATCGAACAGCGGCGGCAACTTGATAGGCGTTCACCTAGGTAGCATGACACTGGGCCCCAATGCTAACAATGTTTCGGCTGCTGGCCAAATGTTAAGCAACCATTATCAACAGCAACAGCAGCAGCAACATCATCACTTGCTACAGCAACAACAACTGCAGCAGCATCAGCAGTTGCAGCAACATCAACATCAACAACAGCAGCAGCTGCAACAGCATAACATTGGCCTGAGTCAATCGCATTCGTATAATTTTGGCGGCCATACAGCTTCCTCATCCACATCGCAACATTCATCTGCCAATGAGGACGATATGTTAGGAACAGCGCCGCAGCAACCACCGCCGCCGCCAGTTGCCTCGCGGCCGGAGCGCACGAAGTCCATTTATACGCGACCAATTGAAGAGTTGCTGCCGACGCCGTTGCCAGCTGCCCCGGCTACAACGCCAACAACACCACTTCATAACCATAAAGCAACATCGGCTGCTTCATCACCTCTGCTGCTCAACAATGCCACAACGATGCTGGACAAGAACAAGAATAATGCAAGTGAGTTATTCCAGAGACGGTATATCCGAACTGTAAACGATATATACTATTACTAAATATGTGAAGCCTTTGCAGTGTTCAAGTAGTGGTTTAATTATCCCGCAATTTCTATTTTGTCCGGTTATGTAACTTTCACTGAATGTAACTTTGATCATCATAATTCTAATTCAGTTAGATCTATTCCAAAATGTTGTAGAAAAATCATCAAACGTTGTCCGTGTAAATGTGCGAGTTATGTGCAGTTATTTCAGAACAACTTATCGAGTAATCATACAAACCTAGTAGGGTAATTATGGCTAGATAGACAATTAGTTTATTATAAATTCATATGTACATAATTTAGGGTTGATAAGTACTACTGCAAGGGCAAACGCGACTTCGATGCAATTCGAAGATAGTTTCCGTTTGTTTCATGTTGTTTTCTTTAGTTCAACTAATGGTTATTGCGTAATGTTAATGTTAATGTTATTGTTATTTGTATCGCCTCTGTGTTCCGTTCTGTTCTGTTTTGAAATTGCTTTTGAAACTGCTGCTTAACAACCGTAACAAACAACTGTCGAACATCAGCAACAGGTGCAACTGCAACAGCAGCAGGCGCAGACATCTCTACAGAAGCAACAGCAGCAGCAGCAACAACAACAACAACAACAGCATCAGCAATTGTGGCAGCAACAACAGAAACAGAAGGCACTAAAGCTGCTGCTAATCGTACTTTGTCTGCTATTTTAAATGCTACTACTAATTGTCCTCCTACTACCAGTACCACTGCAATTGCTGCTCCTAGCAGAGAGGCGCAGCAGCAAGAGCAGCCTATTGAATGCAATGCTGCAGCAGCAGCGGCGACGGCACCAGCCGAAGCAACAGTTACAGCAACATCGACTAATCATGACTCTTCTGCTTCCTCCTTTTCATCGTTCCCCTCGTTCCATGATGATGATGCTACGCCGTCACTTTGCGCCAACGCCTTGCCTTCTATCCACTGTCCGACGCCAACGTCTTCCTTACGTAACTCGGCCATTGTGCTGCCAACACCAACAACAATAACGATGGTCACACCTGCAACACCCGCCTCAGATCTATACCATGATCCGGCGGCTAACAATCTCAATGCAACCCCGTTGGCGGCAACACCAGCAGCGGGCACTCAAATCGCTGTGCCGCAACAGGCAGCGGGTGCTGCAACAACGACGACGACAGCTCGAGCGGCCAATGCCAAGAAGAAGAAAATGTCTGATGAGGAAATACTTGAGAAACTGCGCACCATTGTCTCTGTGGGTGATCCAAATCGCAAATACACCAAAATGGAGAAAATTGGACAAGGTGCATCGGGTACCGTTTACACAGCCATCGAATCATCCACAGGCATGGAAGTGGCCATCAAGCAAATGAACTTGTCACAGCAGCCCAAAAAGGAGCTTATCATCAATGAGATCTTGGTCATGCGAGAGAATAAGCATCCTAATGTTGTTAACTATTTGGACAGCTACTTGGTATCGGAAGAGCTGTGGGTAGTTATGGAGTATCTGCCCGGCGGTTCACTCACCGATGTCGTAACCGAGACCTGTATGGATGAAGGACAGATTGCAGCCGTTTGTCGTGAAGTTTTGCAGGCACTCGAATTTCTGCATGCCAATCAGGTCATTCATCGCGACATTAAAAGTGATAATATACTGCTTGGTCTGGATGGATCCGTCAAGCTGACTGATTTCGGTTTCTGTGCGCAAATCTCGCCGGAACAATCCAAACGCACAACAATGGTTGGCACACCCTATTGGATGGCGCCCGAAGTGGTTACACGCAAACAATATGGGCCTAAGGTAAATTTGTAAATTCACATGAATTTCGATTTCGATTCATTTACCTGTTGCTGATGTACTATTATTTTCTGTAGGTCGATTTGTGGTCACTGGGCATAATGGCCATTGAGATGGTCGAGGGTGAGCCGCCGTATTTAAATGAGAATCCGCTGAAAGCATTGTACCTCATAGCCACAAATGGCAAGCCGGAGATTAAGGAAAAAGACAAACTGACGGCAGCATTTCAAGATTTTCTAGATCAGTGTCTGGAGGTGGAGGTAGATCGTCGTGCCAGCGCCATGGATCTGCTCAAGGTGAGTACCAAGAAATGGCGGCCATTGATGGATTTGGTTTTGATTTTTCATACCTTTTATTTTAAAGCACCCATTCCTGAAATTGGCGCGTCCATTGGCTAGTCTGACTCCCTTGATTATGGCAGCTAAGGAGGCTACCAAGGGCAACTGATTGACAACCAAGAAACAAAAGCTTATTTAACCATTACTAATGAATTACTATTACAACAAGCAGCAACAACAGAGACGAGAACAACAACAACAATAGCAACAATAATAACATTTATGCGTATAATTGAACAGATTATAAAATGATTAGTGGTTATGATTATTATGATTATTTATATAAACGTATTTATATACACATACACATATATACCTATTATATACATACATACATTAACTACTCTAACTGAAAACAATAAGCCAAGTGCGTATAGTTTAATTGAAGATTCTGTTCTTTGTGCAAAAATTCTCTATCAATTTCAAATATTTTGCTGCTAATTTGTTATACCAAATTAAAAGGCATTTCAAATGCCTTTGAACAATATTTCTAAACAAATTCAATAAACAACAATTCACTTAAAACTTTAAGAAGAACACATTAACATTAAACTACATATATAAATTGGCATTTGCATTTAAAATCCATATACAAATATAAATAAAATTTATAATATTAAAAACGATTGTATAAAGAACGTAAAAACGTATAATTTTTATATTAATTTTTCATTCATTTTCTATAAGAAAAGACTAGAAAAGAGATTTAAAGAAAAAAGAACTCAATACGAAATTCTTTCGGAAAACTCTGTAACACTTTAATCACTTAAGAGTATTATTTAACTGGTTAAAATTCGAGCTTTTGCTGCATTCAGTAGAACTTGTATTTAGTTTATTTAATTGCTTTATAAAATAAAAACATATATATATTTTGTACATGTGCTTGGGGACTTTTGTTTTTACATTATTGTTTTTTATTTGTGTATATATAGATTATATATTTGTTTCGTACTTTCAAATGCTAACCTCAATATATTAAAGACAAGGTCCATTCTCAGTTGAGTTTCACGAAGTAACTGTCCAGACCATTTCAAAACAAACAAATCCTTCATATATTTTTCATACCACACAAACGCATCAATACACCCTCCACAGTTGTCTGTGCATGTAGTTGTAAATTAAAATCATTACAAGTACTAATTATTAAAGAGTCTAACATTCTATTAAAAGAGCCTTTATTTTTCAAACACACCAATAATGCAAATGTGGTCAAAAGATATTGAGATGATATTTATTGAATTATAATAGTTCATAGGCATAGCAAATAGAAAAAAAGACAAAAATAACAAAAGAGAACACCACTCAAAACAGTTCAATAAACGGATAGTAGCAACTAAATATATGTATGTCTATAGATTAAATAGTATGTAAAGAGGATGTGAACCATGAGAAAACCAGTTACTTTGTGCCTAACCTAAATATGAAAAACAAGAATCTAAACAATTGAAATGCATTCAATAAAAGCAACAAAAACAGCAACAATTAATAATATTACTAGCAACTAACCGATGTAGAGTAAAATAGAAAATCAATAACATAGCACGTAGCGTAGATCAGGAAACTAAACACAAACCATTTGTTTTTCTAACGTTTTTCATAATTTTTTTAATCAGTTATTCTACTTAAAAGTAAGGGCGGCTTTACATTAAATTTCTATTGCTTCTCATTTTTATAAATATTTATTTTCTAAAATACTGTGATCAAAATCGCACTATGAAATACTCTCTTTTTAATGCAGAATATTGTATATGTAAAGCCAATCTGTTCTTTCAAGTGGTTTCAAAAGTTCTTAATTACATGTAGTTTTGTTCTTTCTAGCTTTATCTTGATTATTTCTAAATTTCTCTAGTTTTCGTTTTGTTTGAAATAAAAAGTTAGAAGTTAGGATCTGCAAATCAATATTTTGATTAAGTCAATAAAATTCTAAAGTATATTTAATTTTAAGAATGTGGGCTAATGAGAGGAAACCAAATATTTCAGGTTCACCTGAAGGTTTAATTAATAAGTTAACATTCTACACAAATCAACAACATACCGACATCATCATCGTTAACTAAGAATACATATTGTAGAAATTCATGCGTACGCCCTCAAATTATCTATCGATTTATTAATCGGATGGATTTTCTCTGGAGGATGGCTCACATTCGAATTATATAGTATGTATCGAATTCAACTTTCTGTTATCAGCGCAATAGAAAGCAAATTTATGAAATGAAAATAATATTTTATACAATGCACACGGTGCGCATTATTTTCGCTATTAGTTCCTAACAGATACACATACATTTACATTCAAGTACACAAGATATCTACAATAATTTAAAGATCTAAAATAAATGCTCCAACTGGAGTGGCACTATCGGTAAAAACAGAAATTATACTGAAAAATATTGTATTTAGTAATTAGGAACTTAATGAAAAGTTCAGAACGAATGTGTATTAAACAATAATGGTAGCGGAGAATGAAAATAATATGTTAACATAAGGTACATATAAATATATATAGAAATAGTTATATGAGACAGAGAATCTGGGTACAGAAAACAAATATATATATATGTACTATATGACAGATGCAAATCTAGCTTAACTTATAAATGATCAATAAAAATATATATACAAATATGAACACGAAATTCACAATTCAACTTTGTCGAGTCATTTGTTTCATTTTGCATTTATTGTAAGATAGTTACATGTTTTTTGAATGAATTAAAATTTGATTTAGGTGCTACGTAAGTCCAATGCTTAAAATAAATGGTTTTGAGTTGGTTGTATTTTATGAATAGATTTTTTTCGGCTTTATTTATTGCGTCTTGTGGACTCGGAGGCTGTCGGTGGAGGCGGGGGTCCTCGTTTATTCATTTCTTCTAAGAATGTTTGCAGAATATTACTGCGTTCCTCCTCCAAATGATCCAAAACCAAGTAACTAAAAATTGTACAAGCATTGTGTTAGTTGTAACTGAGATGCAATTTCTATTAACATACCGTTTATCGTTCTTGAGAATGTCTTGGATTTCTTTAAGATGATTCACATTCTCCTTAATGAGATCGCAGCTCTTGTGGGTAATAAATTTGCATTCCTGCAACAGTTCACGTAGCGCAGTCTTTGCTTGCATTGTTTTGTCTTTGATGTAATCACGATACTCGCGCTCACCCTTATCTGAACTGTATTTAAGATAGCGAGGATCATCTTTGACTAGTTTTTTAATCTCCTTCCAGGTGCTAGTCAGTTGTAGTGTACTGATCTCGTCCAGCATTTCGCGGAACTTTTCGCGTTTCTTCTTCATAAGATTGTCGATGTGTTCATTGAAGATTCTAAAATGATTATGTATAAATATTGTTTTGATATAGATGGTAAAAGAAGCCAGTTTCTTTACTGACCGCTCGCGATCATCTCGATCAAGTGTCTCAATTAGCTCCCAGCGATGATCTTTGCGTAGCTGTCGTTTCACTTCTTTCCATGTAAAGTCGGGGGTTCGCACAAGGTCAGTCAGCAGTGCCGTGAAATGTCCAATGCATTCGTCCCTCTTATGATGTTCACGCTCCTTATCGCGATCGCGAAGATGTCCCGCCAATGTACGATGAACTTCCTTTTCCCTTTCCCGAATACTTTGTTCGGCACGCAGCTTACGCTCCCTATCCTTTTGCTTTTGTTCAGCCTCGCTTTCGCGTTGACGCGCCATTTCGCTGTCCTCACTGCCTGCTCGCTCCTCCGGATCCGTCTCGTCATGATGTTCCCCTTCCTCCTTAAAATAAATAAAATCGACAGTAAGTTTAACGATTTGAGTACTCAATTCATATTATTGCATACATACCGGCGTGTCTTGCTTCTTGCGATCTGACTTGCTCCTTTCCTCTTTGTCCCTAGATGATTTGCGTTCACGATCCTTCGACCGACTGCGGTCCCTACGACTTTCTTTGCGGCTCTTGTCTTTGTCCTTTTCCTTATCCCGTCGGTCCGATTTGCGGTCACGTTGACGCTCTCGTTCACGCTGCTCACGTAATTCACGTTCCCTGCGCTTCTCTTCCTTCATGATGTGCAAATAATCTTCAAAATACTCTTCACGGTACATAGAATCTACTGCACGATACCGAGGATCTGATTCAAACTTCTTCTTGATATCATACCAACGTGTATGCCGCTCAATGTCGTGCCGTTCCCTTATCATGTCCATAAAGTCTTTTCGTATCTAAATAGTCAAAAATGTAATTCAACATGACAGCCATGCGAAAGAGAAGAAAAACGAGATGAAAATATAAATTAGTTACGCCTTTGGAACAGATGTGGATAACGCTTAAAGCTCTATAACTTAGATGCTAACTTAACTTATCTTAAAGGTAAAAGATCTTAAAGTTAATAAACATAGTTACACGCTTTGATTGGCTGTAAGAGAATATTTCGATTAGCTTTATGAAAGACGTAACTGAAAAAAATAGTTGGGATTAGTTAGGCCACATCCTTTAATGGAGAATTGTGTTCTAAGCAAATAATTACAGACTATACAAAATCAGAAGTTGAAAATGTAAGAATTAGAGGAACTCTTAATCAACACTTTATTTTATAAATGTATTGATGATTACTGAAAATACTCAATACAAAGTTGGAAATAAATTTAAAGATAACTGTCGGACAAGTAGATAAATACGCAATATCTCCATTTCTAATCAGGTGTGATCCATAAGAAATACTTCGGCTTGGCCGAAGAGTACAATTTATAAAACTAAACATACAAAATACATAGTACAATATTATAATATATAAGTTTACAAGAGACGAGAGCCTTTCAACGTTGCTTGCATCGTGTTGGAGCAATGTGAGAGAGAAACTCTTGGTTGCAGCTCTTACATTGCCCTGCACAGGATTTAGCTATGGGTATATTGGATTTCTTGGCTTACACCTGCTGCCATTCACAATACAACTTTGATAATTTGTAAAACAAAAACAAAAATATTGGATTAATTAAATTATGCATTATTCATACTGTTTGCTCAGCCTCGCAGCCACCTGTACACGTTTTGTTGTTGTTGCTGTAGTTGATGTTGTTGGTTTTGCTGGCCATTCTCTTTGGTTGTCATGGTTGGGCTGCTTCGGCTTCCAAAAACCCAAACATTGATCTCTTCCAACATCAATAGATCATCTTTATGAACCACACATAACGCCAACTAAACAGCTTCATCAATCTTCACCATCTTCATCATCATTGGCACAACATCATTCCTAGGCGATACGTGCGTCGAAGGGCGGGGCGGGAAGTGGAAATCACACCAACGATTATCAGGTAATTTAAAATTTTTGCATACCTTTTGATTTTTAGTGATTGATAGTTTTATTTTATTTTTTTGATCATTGGATTCCAAATTTGTTTTTTAATTGCAGAAAAACAAATTTCGTTTTTTTTTAATTTTATTTTTTTGTTTAGGTTTTTTGAACTCACCACACAGACAGATTTGCAAGCGTGTGCGTGGTGAACTTGAGCTATCAACTTTGGCCTGGAACTGGGACCATGACGACAACGAGATGACGACAGGAACGACGGCAGTGTGTGAATTTTGGTAGGTGCTTTAATCTGTGCTGTAATCGTTTAGCTACAAGTGGCAGCTATTTTATTTGGTAGTACCGAACCATATTTGCAATATAAATTTGCAACCGAACCGGTAAAGGGGCAATCGTTCAGATCGGGGGGATCGATCGGTTCATGTTGTGTTTAATTAACAAAAATCAATAACATTATAAAAATACGTTTGTTTACAAGTATTATGGTAAGTCAAGATATATAACATATATAAAAGTAGATAGGCACATATGCATGTATGGATATGGATATACGTAAGTGGGCCATAACGCCACGCGACGCCAAAACATACCTGCTCTTTCCTTAACTGCTTGTCTTCCTTCTCGCGACGACGCACCTCAACGATAAACTCATTAAACAGGCTCTCACGCTCCCGGACCTTCTCTATGGCACGGTAATGTTCCTCTTTAGCGTTGCGCTGACTAAACTCCGAAAAGGAAGATCTATCGGATAGGGACACAAGAAATTAATGCTATAGTTACGCCAAATTTTTAATTAAATTTATTTTTTTATACTTACTTGCCATGCAGCTTGGCCTCTTCCATGAGTTTGCGGAAATCATCTCGCTTCTGTCGCATCTTATTGCGCTTCTCCTTGCGCTCTTCCTCCGCCCGATCCTTCACATATTTTTCAAATACCTGTTTGCGTTCCTTCGATGTCAAAAGCAAGTACCGTGGGTCAAATACAATCTTATGTAATTCTTTCTCCCAGGTACTGAAAGCCGATACGTCCTTTTCACGCAACATCTCCTTGAACTGCGTAACGCGTGTTTCCAGCGGCACCAAAGCGCGCTCCTTAGCTGCCCGTTGCTCTGCCTCCAGCACGGCATCCTCGTTTTTCTTCGACTTGGTAACTGTATTGGGAAAATTGTTTTTTTTTAATAATTATTTTCAATAATATATGATATCTACAAAACTTACACGTGCGCACACGTTTCGTAGGCACTTCCTCTACACTAGACTCGGATTCCGTGCGTATTTTTATAACTTCGTCATCTTCTTCATCATCACGTTCCAAGCGCTGCACTTGCTGTTGTTGCGGCACCTGCTGTTGGGTCTGTGCCAGTTGCTCCAGTGTAGTTGAATTTTCACCTGGTTTCTGCTCTGATTCATTGGATTTTTCTTCTGCTGTTTTTAGTTGCTCAGGGCGTTCATTAACAGCCTTGTCTACATCCTCGCGATTCATCAAGTCTTCAGGCCTGTCCCATACAGAAGTCCGTGTCGATGGATTGTAGAAAAATACACGGGCATCGCCAGTCCACACCACACACCAGGGTGTACCTGCAATGGGTGTACTGGTTACTGGACGCGATTTATCCGTCTGTTTGGCACTGGCTGCCGCAGCTGCTTGTTTCTTCTGCTCTTCTTCTTTTTTGCGTTTCTCCTCGGCAGCTTTCTTGGCTTCCTTTTCTAGCGCAGCAGCCTGAGCCGCTTTGTTGTTTTCGTTGTTTGCTTTCATTGCAGCTGCAGCAGCTGCAAACGCTATTTGCGGATCAAATCCGGATGCTGCTCCTGGTGGCATATGCATTAATGGATTTGGCAGCAAATGAGGTGGCATGCCAGACGGGGCTCCAACTGGCGGTGCTTGCGGTGTCGCACCCGAATGCGCTGCCATCCGAGCGGCTTCCATGTCGCGCAATGCTTGCGGTTTCTCCCAAACGCTTTCACCACGAGCTGCATGAAAATAATAGGGACGACCATCAGGAGCACGATGTTCGGACCATTCAGCTGCACGGGCAATAACTGCTGGATCAATGATTCCCGGTTTAATAATAAGATTCTTTGCTGGTTTGTCTTGTGTAGCTGCTGGAGCCGCATGCATATGTTGTTGCTGCTGTTGTTGTTGCCAGGGTGGGACGCCAACGCCCCAGGGTCCTGCGGGTGCAGCTCCGGGAAAACCATATGCTGGTGGCGGCATGCAAAACGGCGGTGGTTGCCCAAAACCGGGTGGCGGTTGCATTCCAGGTGGCTGTTGGAACATCGGTGGTGGCTGTTGTCGCACGTTTGGCGGCGGCTGGCTTAGCAACGGTGTTGCAGCATTTGGTGGTGGTTGATTTAACAAATGAGGCGGTGGTTGCGAGGTCAGGTGTGCGTGTCCAGCCAATGCTGCGCCCGAGGCTGGAGTTTCCGTGTGTTCTCCAGAGTTCGATTCAACTTTGGCAGCGGCACTAGGCTGCCGTTTGGCCAACTCTTCGACCTCAACTTGTGTCATAATTTTTATATTTTGCCCATCTGGTCGCGTCCAGGTTGTCTCCCGTGTTACTGCGTGATAATAATACGAACGACCATCTTCGGCTTTAGTCTCGACCCAAATTTCCGGTGCCTGTACTACTCCGTTCACACCTGGAGGCAGTTGGGTGTTTGTTACATGTTGCGATGCTGCCTGCTGTTGCAGTTGCTGTTGTTGTTGCAGTTGCTGCTGCATCTGGGTGTGCTCGCCAATGGGACGACCGCTAAACGCGTTAAACGGCTTGCTCCTGAAAGAGTTTATCATAAACGCATCGCTTTGCACATCAATACCCAGAAATACGGAATCTAACTTACCATTGCACGTCGGTAACAATTGGTTTTTCCTTAGCAATTGCCACCCCGTTGGGCCCGTCTTGACTGCCACCAGAATGTTTGCCATTAATAGCTGGTGGAGAGTTACTTCTTGAGTCTTGCGGGCTTCGACTTCCTCGATCACCATCAATGTTTTCGTCTAAACTTGTTTCCATTGCACAATTATCACACAATTCCTTTTATTTAATTTTCATTTACAAGTTTAGAAAATTTTTCTACAATTTTTTGCCGCTATCGATAAATATTGACCGTCCGGCTCTCTAAGTTATCGAGTTTGGCTTGTTGTGTGGCAACCATATAAAAATCGATTACCAATATAATTCGAGGAAAGTTCAAAAAAATATCGAATAATTTATTTTGTAATATTTAAGAAACATTTTATTAAATATTGTTGCAATTGCATTTACGCTTACAAACATGTATTTTTGTAGGAAACTCAAAATTCTAGAAAACTATGTAAGACAGGTATGTTATTGTTCTTATTATTCTTAATATGAATAATGTATGTCTATGTTCATAAAATATATCAGCATATTTATTTATTTTTAATTGACAACTTCTTATAGAAGTCTTTGTATTGTAAATAAACAATTTATTTTTGTTGAGCTCATATTATCCGACATTCCAAAACACCCATAAAAATACCCAATAATGAAGCTAGACTGTAGCTTATAATTGAAATTTCATAGATTACATGGCATTGATAAATTTGCACTAGCACAACACTTACTAAGATCATTCGAAAATGATCCCTCAATATAGAAAGTTATTGTTAATTGTCCTTGCTTGCTTATGCTTTGTGGTATTCGCTGCGGCAGGTAATGGTCGGGACGGTAAGCCTAGCTTAAACGGTAAGAGTGGTAAAGCAGGTATAAATGGAGCCAATGATAAATCTAGATCAAACGGTAAGAGAGAAGCAAATGTAAACTTTGTTTAAATTATGCAAACAATATTGCCGGAATCATAGGTCATCGACGATCTCCAAGTGCAAAGTTTGATGAGCGTGGGACAGAGAGTAGGAATTTACTACGCTCTAGTAAAAATGACTATTGTGATAGTAGTCTGTGCGAAGCCGGCAAGAAGCATGTGGCGTGTGGAGATCAAGCGGATGTAATTTAAGTCACTTTTTTGCGTTATAATTCACTTATTAATAAGCTTAAATTACAGTGGTACGGCGGTAAATGCGCCATCGATGCACATCTTCTTCATTTGGACAAAACTTTTAAAGAATTCATCTTAGACAGTTTAAATAACCTGCGCAATTCAGTAGCGCGCGGGGGCTATAGCGGCTTTACTGAAGCCTCTCGTATGGGGTCCATGGTGTGGGAGCCAGAACTTGCTAAAATTGCTGAGTTTAACGTGCTTCTTTGTAAAATGCATCAAGATGAATGTCGCAACACTGCGAATTACAAAAATGTTGGACAGACCGTCGGATATCGTGCTGTTTATGGTAGATCCGAATATTTGAATAGATCCATGAAAGCGACAATAAATTTATGGTTCAACGAGCAGTCTAAGACTTCAATGGATGAAGTGCTGAAATATAAGCATGAATTTGGGTAAGATTTTAAGTGGTTACGGCCATTCAATTTAATGCAGTACTTAAGCTAATTTATTCAGAAAGGAAAAGGGCAACTTTATGCAAATCGTATTGGAGAACTCTGTCAAAGTTGGTTGTGCTGCCTTACGTCAGACCTTGAACGGTTGGCTCCAAACTTTTTTCACCTGCAATTATGCTTATTCTCCTGTTCCCGGCCATCCTGTATATGAGATAAGTACAAAAGGGGAGAACTCCTGCGAAACTGGGAAAAATCCAAAATTTGAATATCTATGTAGTGTGGATGAAAAATACGAAGAAAAAAAACCTGCGAAAAATGAAGTTAGTACACGAAGTGCAAAAACAGATAAAGAAGATCTGATAGCTTCATTTGGAAGGATCTTCGGCGCTTCAGATCGAACGGGAGACCCTACAAATAAAAAAGATCTGGTAGCACAATTTGGAAGGATCTTCAGCGATTCAGATCCAACGGGAGACCCTACGGAATTTGATGAAGACGAAGTGTCGAAAATGCACCATAAGTTCGATAGGTACATGGATAAGATGAACAAAAGTTCTAAACTCGCTGAAGGTCGTCAAGTTGTGGTGATTACAAGTAACCATGAGTTAGATATTGATTTTGAAGGTGATGTGGAGAATGACGAGACGCAAATCAATAGTCGTACAAATAACGTTAAGATAGCAATGCGCTCTCGTCCTTTTTCATTACACCAACGGGAACCCTTTCAGGGTGAATATACAATCAAAGGCATATCGGCCAGAACAGTTTCTGCAACCAATGTTCCTCTGAGCTCTGGTAGTGGTACGGCCAAATGGATTGCAATATAAATTCAATTTCTTTATGCTATATCAGCGTTGTCTGCAAGAATTTAAGGATCTTAATAGCTCCCATTCCTTAGCTGCAATTACCCTTTTAATAATATATCAATCAAATATGATATAATCATAGTTGCATGCAATTAAATTTGATTTCAGATTAAAAATAACCTGTTTATTGACCTTATTGTGTATATGTATGTATATATATAACAGATTACTAAGGTGGAAACTAATACGCTTCCATCTGCATCTTAGACCAAATGGCATTCAGACGCTTTCGACCCTCGCGTAAATGTGTTAGTAATGCATCTGCGGTGAAGTCCTTTGTACAGTTTTGTGCACCAGCGACTTTACACAGGGTAGCATGCCGTTCAAATCTCCAGAATGTCTTAAACGTCTTGCCACAAAATTTGCACAAACGTTCCTCATCCGTATCAGGGGGTTTGGATTCGGAATTCGAGATTTCTCGCGTTTTGACGGAGTTCTGCGTCCATTTGGGTTCCGGCTTAATAAGAAGTTGCGTTTTATTCTTGCGCTGCAATTCCGCCTGATGATTGTATCGTATATGATTGTACATCTTAGACATGCTTGTTTTGGTTCGGTCGCATAGGCTGCACTTCAAATATGATCGATATGGTAGATGCTTAAAACAATGCTTTTGCAGTTCGGAACGTTTTGTTGTGTGCAGTGTCTCTTGGCACTGCAGACAGACGCTCCGATGTTCTTTAATCTTGAAACTGTGTTCAATGTAATGCTCGAAGTCATGTTTTTTGAACACATGTCTGCGCCAGTCATCCATGGAAGCAATCTCTTTTCCGCATTTAGGACACAGATACGAAACTAGCTTGGAGAGCCCATTAGTGGAATATTCTAAATCCGTTTCCAGATTAGCAGTTCCGGATGAACGTTTACGTTTGCTGACGGGTGTAACATCTCGTTCTGGTTCAGATTCTTCATCGGATTTCATATCTTTTTTTAACTGGTCAACTTCCTCTTCGCCGAGCGCGTCGATTTCTATAATAACAACTTCTTTATCCTGCTGGGACTCTAATTCGCTAGCCGGTTTTGAAGTCTGTTCTCCGTTATCGTCAAAAATCTCCTGGCAAATTTCATCTAAATCGTCTTCATTTTTAATATATTCTTTACGACTCTGCCCTTCTTCCTCCTTACGAATGAAGTCCTCGTATGCATTTAGGCAACGATCTAATGCCTGTTCGCTGGCATTGGTCTTGGAGTTGGACTTAACTCCTGGTAGAGATTGTGACATTATCTCGTCAGGATCCTCAGTCTGAAGATCAATGTCCATAAGTGCCTTCTGTAGCAGGTCATTGCGCTGCTTAGCCGTTCTTGTTTTGGTGAGTTTCTTTTGTTCTTCTTGAGTACGCTTAACTTGTTTCAATTTTCCTTCGTACTTTTCAATCTCCTTCATGTGCGTCGACATTAGATGCTCATTCAATGCACGTCGCCGAGTATAGGCCAAGCGACAATGGACACATCGATATGTTTCCCTATGATCAAGATGCATGAAATAATGATACTGAAGCAGGGCAATCGTTTTATGTGCGTTCTCCACCCATTTAAAGCATAGCTGGCACTCATGGAAATTCTCATCGATTTGTATAAAATTGAAATCAGAATAAGTTTTTTTAAGGTAGTCATGTTTCTGCAAAAATTTAATAGGGGGAATAGTTGTAAGCAGTACAATAAAAATTAAATTATAAATACAATATCAAACCAACCGTATTTAAATGTTGTCGCCACTCTGCTTGGGTCCGAAATGCTTTACCACATTCTGGGCATATATAAACCATATGAGCTTCGAGACGAGCATTTATTTTGCTTTGCTCGTCAGTTAACACACTATTTCGCGACATTATTGTAAAAACGCCAAATAATTTAATTGAAACTTAGTGCTGGAACCAACACCGATGCGAAATCGATTCATCGATATTTTTAAAAACGTTTCTAGCATCGATATTTTTCGCGATGTCCGATGCATTCATATTATTCTTTTCACTTGTAGAAAAAATCTCGAAAGTTATGTGAAATAGAATATGGGGTGCGCATGAAAATAAATTCTACATTTGTAAGTGAACCATCATTAGTTCATTCCTTTGACAGGTGAACTAGTTCATAGTCAGTTTACTGACTCAGCTTATTGCGTTGTGATGTCATCAAAGTATAATAAATTATACTGCTCATATTTATGTTTATAAAATATCAATTAATTTAGATTAGCCTCAGGTTGTTAGGTTTTTTTTATTGTAATTAATAACTTATTGATTGTTAGAGGACGATTAAGAAATGATAGACTTAGAATATAATTATTAACTTACGATTGTTCGTAATTGTTCGTTCAAGAGAACAGTAGTTCATAAACAGAACCAGCTGCGGCTGTTTTATAGGTGTGTGTACGTGTGTCAACACACACACAGCACTCCACATTGTGTTAAAATTTTATATGTCGCGTTGTTCGGCTGTTGCTCGTGTAAAAATTCTTAAAATTACACAAAAGCCTAAACCGCAGCCGCAAACGATTTTTAATGTGAGTGCAACAAACAACAAGGTCAATAAAAATGGGAGCCTGTGTATGTCGCATGAATCCCGACAATGAGACAATGAGCGTTTCATCAGCGAGCGCATCGCGTCCGGCCAGCGCAGGTGAGTGCCCCTATCCACATTCACAAGAATGAGAACAAACACATCCACATCAATTTGCATCCATTATTGATATGTTATTCATTGCTGCTCATTTGTGACTATTCTCGCATCGCAGGCAACCCAATGGGAGGCGCTGTGCGCAAAAATCGCCCACTGTGCCATGAGACTATCAAATGGCGCTCAGATGTGCCATTAACTGAAGGACAATTGCGCTCGAAGCGCGACGAGTTTTGGGATACTGCGCCGGCATTCGACGGGCGTAAAGAGATTTGGGATGCACTTAGAGCGGCTACAAATGCAGCCGAAGGTCAGGATTTTCAAATGGCCCAGGCCATATTGGATGGCGCCAACGTATCCGTGCCCAATGGGTAAGCTCCACTTTTGACTCTTATCAAGAACTCTAATGACGTGCGTGTGCAGCACTAACACTAATTACTTTCGAAAGCTCGCGCAAACGAGTAAAATCAATAATATCTAGTGATTTCAGGTGACCACAACTCTATCAATGCATGCCGCGAGGCAAGTTGAGTGTCGGTTCGTATTCATTCAGTCGGGTATATTTTGATGTTGAGACTTGCAGTATACTATGAAAAGCAGCTCAATATATACATTTGTTATGTCTATATGAACTTAGCAAAGGATTAGATTGGGTTGCTGGAATAAATACTACGTATTTTCACGATTCAAATTACAAAAGGAATCAGATACGTTTCAAAGCAAACACATGTCAAATTATCAAATTGTATTACAGCTCGAATTTCATATTGCTAACGCACAATAATCTCCAGAGTCCAAGTAACGCGATTATAGAAGTATCATAGATTTTTCCAAAATTATATAAATATTAGCATATTTTCCTAGGGCATTCAATCTTCGACTACTTTCAGTACGCTTTGTTCATTTTTATATGTTTATTAGAAATCGATTTTTGACTGACGGCCAAACAATGCAGTTCATAATTCCTGCAATGTGCGTTATACCTCTTTAAATACATATGCACTGACCTTGTCTTTTCTGACGACATTAGTCCTTGCTGCTTGCGGCTCTGTTGTCAGAATTGGTTCGCCTACTGCCGTATTTATCAGCTGCTATCTCTTCTCATGCTTCGTGTTACCATTGGCATTGGCTAATGTCTTTTAACTTAATGCAGATAAGATAATTTGACGCGCTTGGTTACTGATATATAAAATGTTTATGGGTAAATCTTCTTGCAGGTACCTCACAGAATGCTACGATGAGCTGGGTACACAGTATAAGGTGCCAATTTATTGTCTATCATATCCAATAAATATTGTAAAGGAAGAGAACGGTCGTGATTCACCGGCTGAATACTCCGAGCCCGTCGACGGGGGCACTGAAATCTTTCTCAAGTTGCGCATATCATCGACCATGACTGATGTTAAACTGCCGGTATACTCAAAGGATACAGTGGGACAGTGCAAGAAGAAGTTACAGGTTAGCAGCCTTAACAATGATTATATACGATTTGTTCTGCTGCTTGCTAATTCATATGTTTGTATACAATTCTTAAACAGGCTACAGAGGGTGTCGATGCGTGCTGTCAGCGTTGGTTCTACAGCGGCAAGTTACTGGGCGACAAGGTGCCCATCGACGAGTGCAGCATACACCAAGGTTACGTGGTGCAGGTGATTGTCAATACTGAACACTATAATCACGACAACAGCACGAGTATTGTTCAAATGTCGCTTGTAAGCTAGCAACACACCAATTCAAAACTAGTCAGCGTAGGTAACAACAGGAGCAACAATAATAACAATAATAATAACATCAGCGGCGGCAGCAATTTAAATCAACTGCGGCACCAACAACAACTCGCTTATAGTAGCGTCGGCAAAGCCAATAGCGACAGCAACAACAATGATATATACTCAGGCAAAAGCACAAGGAACTATTATGTAAAGCACAAAGATCCACAAAAACCACAATGTGAACGACGACAACAAGAAAAACGACAACAGCGAGAGCTAATGTATTGCATTTATATAGATCAACAAATGCAAATAATTGTTGCTATCACTTGCACAATACTGATTACCTTGTTTTGTTACTGCGGCCGCTCGCCCTTTTCCTATTGTTGTTGTTTCCGGTGTTGTTCTTATGCTTTTGTAATATATACAATTCGCGAGCAAAATAAATTAAACGGGAAATGCTTACAAACATATTAATATTTAATACACACAAAAACATAAATATAAAAGTATATAAATATATTTTTTTGATAATTGTATATGTTAACAACTTAGGCAGTCCTTATAAACGCATCATTTATATAAGCAGAGCTGTAGTTGAATAGAATTATTCAACATACATTTATGCCCACAAAAATTACAGTTGGAAATCAAATAAACAAACAAATTGTACATTTTTATCATGGAATCAAAAACGAAACAAAAGATTCATAACAAAAAATGCAAATTAATAACAAACTGTTTATTAACTATTTATAAGTGAATATTGCAAACATTTGTATGTATTTTAAAAAAGTGGTAAACACACGCACACCCCCACACTCACACACGCACACACAAAGAACTGTAGTATTTGGTTGTATTCAAACAAAACAAAAAAAAACCAAAATCATTTGCTTCACACATTGAAGGAAAAACTATATCAACTTTTGATAAATATAAATGAAGCGCTAATGTGTAAGAAAGCCAAGCACAAGTTTAATAACATTTTGTAAACCGGAAAACAAAACAAATTGTTAAACCTTGAACTTGCTCAATGTAGTTAACAATACAAAGTAGTAGGAAATGATTGGAGAGGGATTGAAGAGCGTAAATATCGCATAGAGTAAACCCAAGTACCTTATATAATATATATGATTTTTGCTTATAGTTTTTAGAGCCATAAAAGAAATATACTGAAGTGCTTATTTATTTAACAACAAACCATATAATTATTTCTCTCTTTTTAAAATTAATGAATTAATTTATTGCAATATTGCGCGTAAATGAGACCGTAACAAATCATATGTATATTAGTTTTTATTGTTTAATACATAATTAACACATACACATACACAGGATGTTGGTACGTGTTGGAGTATGTAAATATGTATGCACATATACATACATGTGGCATAAATACTGTATCGCCAGAGCCAATTTATAAACATAAATCACATTATATCAAGGGCGTCGAGGCATTATGTCTTCAACATGTCCGTTTGACCTTTTAAACTATTTGTATGTGTTAAATATTTTTTATGCTAATTTTTGTAAAATAATAATTGTATTATAAAAAGAATAAAATGAAACTGCAAAAGTTGCCTTCGTTTAGCCGCGCGCATCCATTTTCTGCAGAAGAGTAAGGAATGAAAACGCTGTTGTGATCGTCTGAAAAGGAGGAGAGACTCGAAGATGATTAGCAATTTGTATATGTATCTAAGCCATTATCCATTCACTTACTCCCCGAAAGCGATCGATATTCAGATTGTATATTTTTCCTGCAGTCAGTCGGAGCTCTCGACGCGAGTTGAGCAGAAAGAAAAGATATTCGCTGTGCACTTGCAGCATGTGTAGCTGCCAAGGACTGCGGCAAAGTGCCTCGCCACAGCGCTGGCTATTCTGATAGACCAGATCGGCGAAGTAGCAGATGATGAACAGCTCGTAGAGCACCAGAAGCAGATACTGGCCCAGAGAGACCATGCGCATTAACGAATTGGCTGTTGTGCTCTTGGTCGAAACGAACGCGACAAGGCACATGAGAAAGGTCACTTCACCGATTTTGAATAACCAAATGGGATTGTAGAATCGTTCCATCTTCGACAGTGTTAGTATTATATATCGATGCAGCTGTAAACAGCGCCGGAAGGAATGTTTAAAGGCGTCAGAAAAGTTGTCGCCAATGTCGTTCGGTCTTTCCTGCTGCAGCAGCAGTTTCGCCAGAGGCGTGTGTATTTCCCGGGAATAACTATACTGATTAACCTCTGCATCAGCCACGGACTGCGCCTCTTGCAGTTTACTGTGTTAAGAATAGTCTTTTACTTCGGGAGACTACAGATCATACTGCTTGTGACTTACCTTAAGTCTGCAAAATTCGCTCCCATTTTTAAGTAACTTGTGGCCAACACATTTTTCAGGCTACAGAACAGGACATCATATTGGCCAGACATTAGAATACCCAGCACCATGTGAAAGCCACTGGAGGAAGCAAAGGAGGCAGCCACCTGAATCTGTCCCATGGCTTGCAAAAAGAATATCCCCTCGTAGACTATCGGTTGCTGAAAGTGGAGAAACAAAGTTAAAATTGTATACATATTAGAACTCACAGAATCTTGTACTTACGGTATAATCAATGGGATACCAACAGGCCAAGGGTAGGCTACCATCCCTATTGACGATAGGCAGTGCTAGCCAGAATATAGTTCCTATGAAACAGCAATAGACATAGCTCTTGATCCATAAATTAGAGTTGCGATAGGCTCCCTCCATGGTTACATACGAAAATCCGGGTGCCGAACGTATCTGATGCTCATCGTTGATGCATCTGATGATCTCACTCACCAGCTTTGGTCTGAAGCGGCGGAAGTATAACTTCATGGTAATGGACCATATATAGATAATAGTTTGAATCAGACAATTGACTAGAAACTCCAGATCACCTTTGCCAAAGAAAATGTAGATCGTGCATATGTATAATGCCGCTATATGAATACAGACGAAGTAATTGAATATCTCATAGATCCAGTCGGCCAGTTGTATTAAATGGAAAAGGCAATTGCCATTTTTTGTGTATTCTATCCATGGAAACATTGATGCCACACACATTGTGTTTCGAATAAATCCAAAGAGATCTCGACGTTTCCATTCTTCCTCTTCAGAGTCTTTAGCGCGCGTCATGGTGTTTTGTGGAGCAGTTCTCTGGCTCTACACCTTTATATATGTAGATGTTAAATGTAGACAGCTAATAGTCATCGTATATTTATATAAATACAGTTAAATTGAAGGTTGTAAAGCAACCAATTATTAGTTGGCAAAAGTTTTTTTGGAAATTGAATATAATTTTAATAATATAACACTTTAAATAGCCCTTGGTCCATATTTTGGAATAGCGTATAGATCCCGCCCTTGTGATGTCTGTAAAGCCGGGTGCGGAACGTGTCTGGTGTTTTTTTGTTAATAAAGTCAATGGTGTCGCCCAAGAGGTTGTATCTAATTCGTCAGAAATTTAGTTTCATGCAAATAGCCCATATATAGATGGATCACCTTGATTAATATTAATATAGACCGTGCCGATATATAATCCTGCTTTATGCTTACAAACGAAGAAGTTAAAGAATTAGTCGACCAAATCAAAAAAAAACTTTACTGGGTATCTCAGAAGAACATTCTTAACTGTTCCCTTTGGAATCTTGACTACGCGATTTATCTAATATTAATATTTAATGTACAAATTACTTTATTAAGTTTTTGAATTTCCAACAATTGATGTAATTGCATATCACGCGTTTATTCAAATTATTTACATATTATAACCAGTAAAAAGTTTCTAAAACAACTCTTTCGTTGAACTTTCCAGCATTTAATCATTGAGTTTGCTAGCTCGGAGATATATAATTATCTGAATTTCATCGTGTCTGTTAACTGTTTTGTACTGGACTTTGAGTGGAATTTATACGTATTTGGTTATACTATTCTAAAGGAATTTTGGTAGCTGTATGCCGAAAATTAATCGCAACGGGACGGATTGTTTGAAAAATATTTGTAAGGTTGAGGTGCATATTAGATGAGGGTTATTAGATGTCTATTAGCAACAAAAGTGTCTATGATATTGAGAAAAACAAAAGGCAACAGCGTTGTGCTCTTGAAAGTGAAGTTTGGCAACTATGCATTCACATGATAACAACAGTTGCCGTGTCTGTAGCCGCTCCAGGTCTATTAATCTCAAGAATTAATGTGCAAAGAATCGAGAAACCCATCGAACATCGTGACTTCGATATTTAAGGAGCACTTGAGCTCTTACGCCGAATTGCGCACACGACAACGCGAATATATGTCAAGTGTACAGGCAGACTGGCCACGCCTCCACACCCGCACATGACGACAAGTTTCCGTTTCCACTCGGTAGATAAAAGATGTATGTTGCACAAAATAGAGACAAGTCAACAATGGAATGAGAGAAATATGTGTGGCAGTCGAGTGGACATTGGGACAAGTGGACAATGGATAACGGACAACGGGTGGAAAGCTCGACGGAACAGTTGGACTGGTCAGTTGGATAGCTGAGCATCATCAGCTTTGCCGCAGCGCATCACTTTAAGCGCAGCCATTGAAAAATGGTCAAGGAAATGAGAGGAGAATAGACAGGAGACACAAAGACTACCCAGCTGAAAATATAACAAGGAGTTCCATTGCTTAGGAATGCCAAAGTATTAAGTAAAGTTCATAATAAACTCTTTACTTTACTTTTCATTCAAGGAAGTATTTCTATATTACCATGATTTATGTTGAAACATTATACAAAGCTTTGTTTAATTTCAAATCGTTGCAGTCTATCCCACACCCCATCTCAACTGGGATTCGAAAATACATGTCAGTTTTATTTATTCATTCCTTAATATGCTGCGGTTTCTTTATTGTAATTTCTGCAATGGAGAAACATCATGAAATAGATAGAGGAAATGAAGCGAAAAGCGAACAAAACAAATGATTGGTTAATGCGAGTAGCTGTAAAATGTGTGACGAACGCATTGGAGGTGATATATAAAATATAATACAAGTTTATATATGGTATATGTTAATCTCAATCGATGTTCAGCTGGCGGAAAGTACCCTCCATGCCGAATAGGTCATCGCTGGTCTTTGGTGCACCTGGGCGCAACGATTCGTTGGCCTTCTTGTCCTCCTGCTCCTTGAACCACTTGGTGTTGTCGGCGAGCTTCTGTTTCCACCATTGGTTAAGCTCGACGATGGGACCCGCCTTGCCGCCGTACTCGTTGGGCAGCAGATCACGTGGCACCACCTTGTACAGGCTCTCGACATCGTTGTGGAAGGTGATACGGCTGCGAATCTTCTCCTTGACGAAGGGCTTGACAAAATTGAAGATGGTATCGACCAGTGGCGAAATGTTGATCACATGCACCTCCTTCACCTTGACGGGATATGCTTCCTGCACGGCAATCAGGAACTTCTTGACCACCGTCGGTGAGAATTTGGCAAAGTGTGAGGCGCTGGCCACGGCCGCATCCAGGATGAACACATCGCCGGCAATTCCCACAGACTCTTCGGCCAGGCGAACATCGCCAATCATGAGGGCGACTTTCATGGCATCTAGAATGTGATGCGGCTGGAAATCGCAGTCGATGCCGCGAATGAACGTGATGCGACGTCCGTTGGGCGTGATTCCCGGCAATGTGGGGCAATGCCTAGCGGAGTCAAAGATTCGCATTAGACATGCACATCGTCTAATGCTCTATGCCCTGCATACTTACACATAATCTAGCACAATGTTAAGCTCCTCGCGATTGATGTCACGATTGGCGAAGAACTCGGGCACAGCGTTGCGCATCGTGTAGTACATGTCCAGCTTCTTCTTAACCTTCTCCAAGCTGAATTTGCAGCCGCGCAAGAAAGTCGTCAGACGCATATCGTCCATGTCCTTGGGCAGATGAGGTTGCGTTTCGAGCCACTCGCGAATCAGTTTAATATCGCGCTCAATGTCTGCTGGATCCTCTGGCTCGCGCAGCTCCTCGCGTATGCTCACGCGCTGATCGGGTGTAGGGTGTAGCATCATCATCTAGAAAGAGAGCGAAAAGAGATGATTTTAAATAATATTTATGGATTATTTTCATTGAGGTCTCTAGAAAATTATTGAGATGGAGTTTTATGCGGTGCAAACCGAAGATGAGAAGTTATTAATGTACGAAGAATTCCCTAAACAAAGCAGAAAGTCATACGTATTTTATAATACAAAACTCAGTATTTTCTATAGTTCACTTTTATATGCAATTGAGTTGGTTAATCTTGAGATTTTGTCTAGACTAAGAGAATAACCTTTCTGCAAAAATTTTCGCATATATGTTCACAAAATACAATATTGAACAATAGCTTCTTTTTTTTTAAATTGTCATGTCTGCGAAGAATAATATAAAACCCATTGTGAGCCTTCACAAAAGCTGCACTTAGCCTCACCTGTGTGGCCAATCATAATGTCTCGACTTGTTATCTGCTTCATCTACATATCATTGGCATAATTTTGGAAAAAAGTATTAAAAACTTTTAATTGTCGAGCTTTGATGTTGTCTCGTCTCGTCTGAAAGTCACACGCGAGTGCTTCGTGTTATTAGCGTGGCCAGACCTGCCTTATATGGGTTCAGTCTTGTCTATTGTCGAAATGTGTCTATAGTATGTATAGTTTAATAGTCGGCTGTACTTAGACCTAGACCCAGACCCAGTGGCAGACAGTGTGTCACGCCCACTTGCGTAAGGTGTTTTGCTTGAGCAGGGAGCCCAAATCAACCGCGAAGCGACCTCAAAATATAAACTGTTCATGGTTCGCGTTTATTCAGCAATTCGAGGAAATTTTTCGTGTGCTACAACAACAGCAGCAACTCATGAGACCATGATAAGCAGCGGCAGAAAGTAAAAAACAAAAGGTAAGGTATATAAATAATTATAATAATAATATGTATAAGAAATATATTGTAAGCTCTTATGCAAATTCATTCGCTTCACTTGCAAAGGCAGGCGGGGGCGGTGGCGGTTAGGTTGAGGGCGTTGTTTAAATACGCGTACTTAAAAGTATTTATTTCTTTTGTAATTTGTTACGCTCTCTCGCAGTTCGCACTTTGGCCCAACGTTGTTGTTGGGTAAATACATTTTGTCGTTTATGAATCGGGAATATCTTGTGAAGTGCCGGACAAATGTAGATAATCTTTATGAAGCAGCTCGGCATATAATTTCCCAATCGGAAATTATGAGTTTAATTGGCGGGCGCAATCAAGCGTTAAATTTGCAACAAAAGCGTGCCGCACCTCATTGGGGGCACATGTGGCACGAGTGAGGCAAGTGGCAAGTAGCAAGTGGCGTTTCGAGTGAGCCCAAGTGAGAACTGCAGCCTGCAACCTGCAACAGCAGCAACAATTACTATCGGCAGCAAATGCAACTAATGTGGACGTGGACGGGGATATGGATGTGGTTGCGGCTTGGACACCAAGAGGCAACTACGCTCAAATTGCACTGTGTACACTCTGAGCTGCTGCGGCCGCTGTTGTTAATGGCCGTTGTTGCGTTTATTTCAAATGTTGCCTGCAACAACTTCAAATATTGCGAAAATCTTCGCGAAAAACCAAAAGGCGGTTAAAATGAAAACGGGTTTATTGCCTGTCTTGGCCTGTCTTTCTCTCTCTCTCTCTCTCGCTCTCTCAGCACGTACATACGTCTACATATGTGTGTGTATGTATATGCCATTATTATTATGACTTTAATGTTGTTTGAGCCGTTTTTGTATGTTTTGTTTTCGTTTTGTAATTGTGCGGAATTTCGGCACATTTGTGGGCAGAGTTTTCCAGCTGAAGTGGATGAGGAAATGATTTGTAAATGTGCATAGGCTATTGCAGTTGCTGCTGCTGCTGTTGTTGTTGTCGTTCTTGGTTAAGCAGCCAGATTGAAAGGAAAACTTGCCCAAGATGGAGTTGACTAACTGCTTGTGGGGCAGCGTTATTTTGTAAATATTTTAAAAAGTATTTATTTTTTGGGCTTTATCTCAATTTGTCATATCATCTCATATTTTGTATGGATTTCTTTGAGCACTACCGCAATGCATTTTAATTGGCATTTCTGCAACGCATTCATTGTTCGTTTTGCGCACAATTTATCAACACATTTTGATCACAGTTCGACTTGATTGTCTTCACAGTCATTTAAATTCCATGCGTGATGTACCATCTTGTATTTTATTGTGTTGTGTTGTGAGTTCTGATGTTTTCATTTAAGATAATAAATGGAATGTGTGTAATTTAAATACCCAAAACTGACAGGTGAAATTTTACACTGTTTTTTTTTTTTAAATTTTTTAACTCTGCGGCAGCTCACCTTGTTGATAGTGTTAATGGGTTAGTCAGCTGATGATAATAATCCTTTTTGTTTGGGCGAATATGTGTCCACTGGGCAACGCTGGAGAGGCACAGATACTGAACCGAAGCGCTGAAGACGTTAACTAAATCTGAATGTCTGGAAACGAGTTACAGAGCGTATAAATAGTCGCGAGCCACGAGCAAGACGGAGCCGACGACGACAACGACACGGCCAGCTGACGAGCGAACGACAACGACAACGATTGCAGCAACAACAACAGCAACAGCAGCTCGTGCAAAAGAAAACCGAAAGCCGTTAAACAGATCATGCCATGGAAATCGGTCAAAGAGAAAAATCTGCACGAACCAAAGCCGACTGTCTACGTATGCGTCTGTCTACGACTTCTCGCTCTACGTCGATACGTCTGCGTAAGTTTTTCATGGCTTCGCTGGTGTGAGCGTGAAGGGAGAGAGTGCTGGTGAGGAGGGGTGAGTGCCATTTGCGCAAGAAAAGTTCAATGAGCGCACACAGGCCACCACAGACCGGCCACGCTCCACTGCCACCGGTGCCAGCTGCAACGGTCAGAGTTCCAGAGTACCGAAAAACTGTTATTTTCGTACCATTAGCCAAGTTTCGAACCAGCATAAGTCGCTGCTGCGCTCAAGTATGTGTCCTAAGTCTTTTGTTGCGATGGCGTGCTGTATTATTTCGGGTTAATTGGATGCGGTTAGGGAAGAACTATTTCCAATTATATCTAGGGATATATCTATATATGTGATGCCAATTTCTTGTATCTAAAGACATATCTAAAGATTAATTTTTTTCGGGCAGACTTTGCAGTCTCGAGAAAGCTGCGTTTATTCTATGCACAAGTTGCATCTATTTTGGGATCTATTCTAATTGAACGCTGTTGGAAACTCTCTGTTACGCCCACTTTGTGGGCAAGTCCGCTATTAGTCACACCAAAATAGCTGCGTGCCAGTTACTGAAATATAAAAATTATATACATATTTTTGTTTTATTGCTCCCCACATGTGCTTGCACCACACAGAGAAACTCTGATACAGTAGTAAATGTTATTTGTCGAACTCGAGGGATGTTTGGGGGGTTTGCGGCTCTAGCTGTGCTATGGCGAAAATTGTGCTGCACGCCGAGCTGCGAATACAACCGACACGCCTTGGCGTGCACATTAAATTTTTACTTAAATCCGTTTTGCCATCATTATTTCTGCTTATGCTTATATATACTACATATATATCTGTTGTTTTTTTTTCGACATTTTTCAATTAAGCAATTGAGTCTCGCTGCAATTCGTAATATCGTAGTCGACGGACTGTGCCGCACCATGGGAGTTTTCCACACAAAACTACCGACGAGTCGTTGAACTTGTGCCACTGTCAGTAGCATTTCCTCATTTTCATTCAAATGAAAAACGTTTTCCATAATGCACACAGCGGTCGCAGCTCTGGCCGCCGTTTCGCTTTGTTTTTATTGTTCCACTTGTTGATTGCCAACGATTATAAGCGCTCGCAAGCGGAGTTGGCTCGATAGCCAGAGACGGGTCTGGTCAGTTTTGGGCCAACCACAATTGCAATCGAACCTGTCGACCGTTTGGCCCTTAAGGATATTGTATATATTTTGAAAAATTCTTTAACATTGAAACATACATTTATAGCTACAGTATTTAAACAGGCTTAACTCTTGTGATTGATTTTTATTGTTTGTTTGTTTATGTATCATAAATAATTACTTAAAACATAAATGAATCCCTATAAATATATCTTTGTAATAATTAAATGCTTCTCGCTTCGCATCTTGATACAGCGAAAGCTGAACCTCAGCTGAACATCAGAAATTTCTATTGTGATCCATAATCTTTACTCTCGCGGATTATGCAAGCATCATCAAATCATCTAAGGGTCATTAAACGTGGCCGGCGATAAAATGAAAACTATATAATGCAATTGTAATGCTCATGTAATGTTGCCAGCTTGTTAACTATGTTAAGAGTGTTCAAAGTGTTAACAACTGAAAAGAAATTGACGCAGAAGCTGTTGGCTAAATGTATAAGAAAACAAGAAAGCAAGGCTACCTTCGGCTTGCCGAAGGTTTCATACCCTTGCAGTTATACAAAATATAAAATATATTTGGATTGCTGCTGGTTTCTGTGGTATTTATTGAACAATTATAACAGTACAGGAAGTCAAGATTTTTACATGATTAAGGCTATGAATCAAACACCTGCTTCGAAAAAAAAATAATTCTACCTTTTAATGCTTTTGTACATACCTGGATTTCTTATATACTTAACACAAAATGTTATGAGGAAATGTCTTTGTGTTGTAAAGGATCTGTTGGTCATAAAATATAAATAAATTTGGAAAGTTCTCATTCAAAAATGCGTTTGAATAACAGCTATATGATTTTTTGTTTAACAGCTATATGTAATAGTACTCAGGTTTCCATAAAATTGCAACATGAACCTTCATTAGGCCGATCGTTGATCGTTATAAGTTATAAAAGTTCGATTTCGAACTTTATTATTAGGGACACACTTAGATTTGGATGTGATAAGCCTGATAGCTATATCTTGAAATATAACGAAAATCGGCCGTAGGCTCCATGACAGCTATACGATATATCAGTCCGATCTGGCCCATTCCGACTTATTTAAGGAGGGCAGAAATAAGAAGCTTATGAGCAAAGTTTCATGAAGATAGCTCAATAACTAGGGGACTAATTTGAGTTGCAACAGACACGCGGACTGACTGAGTGTTCCTATAACAGCTATAGAATATAAACGTCTAAGATATTTAAATGGAAAAACTAAGGGCGGGTTACTGTATAACATTAAAAAGTATTGATAATGTGCGGTATTTCCAAAAACAAAACAGGTTTGCATACAAAAACCGTGATTTCAGCCGATTGTTCCTATGGCAGCTATATGTTATAGTGGTCCGATTTTGATACAATTTTGACAGCACATTAAGAACGTAATAGGAATAGGATTTGCCAAATCTTGTTGCAATATCTTGAAAAACAACAAAAATCGGCCGATAGCTTCTATGACAGCTATACGATATATCGGTGCGATCTGGCTCTTTCCGACTTATTTACAGCCTACAGCAATAATAAGCTTGTGTGCCAAGTTTCATGAAGATAGCTCAATAACTGGGGGACTAATTTGAGTTGCAACAGACAGACGGACTGACTGATTGTTCCTATAACAGCTATAGAATATAAACGTTTGAGATATTTAAATGGAAAAACTAAGGGCGGAGTACTGTATAACATTAAAAAGTATTGATAATGTGCGGTATTTCCAAAAACAAAACAGGTTTGCATACAAAAACCCTGATTTCAGCCGATTGTTCCTATGGCAGCTATATGTTATAGTGGTCCGATTTTGATATAATTTTGACAGCACATTAAGAACGTAATAAGAATAGGATTTGCCAAATCTTGTTGCAATATCTTGAAAAACAACAAAAATCGGCCGATAGCTTCTATGACAGCTATACGATATATCGGTCCGATCTGGCTCGTTCCGACTTATTTACAGCCTACAGCAATAAGAAGCTTGTATGCCAAGTTTTATGAAGATAGCTCAAAAACTGAGAGACTAGTTTGCGTTGCAACAGACGGACGGACGGACGGACGGACGGACGGACGGACGGACGGACGGACGGACGGACGGACGGACGGACGGACGGACGGACGGACGGACAGACGGACATCCATTTTTCGACTCCTCTGGTGATGCCGATTCAGAATATATATACTTTATAGGGTCGGAGATGTCTCCTAAGGTGCGTTGCAAACTTCTGGCTAAAATTAATATACCCTCTGCAAGGGTATAAAAAAGAAAGAAAAAAATGAAATGACAAATCGAGGTGGGAAAATTCGCATAAATACGAAACTAAAAAGACGTTAAAATGCCGTGTACCAGGCAACCCCCCGCAACAAGCCCGTTCTCTGCAACCCTCCACAGATTTTGCCAACAACAATGATAAAGACAAGAAAACTAATTAAAGAGTAAACTAATAAATTAAGCAGCTGCTGCCTGTTGTTGTTGCTCGAGAAACTTTCGTTGCCGGACGAAAGTCTAAGCCATAAAGAAATTAACAGCAAGAGCAACTACTCGACTGAACAGCAACAAAAAGGGGGAGCGAGAAGAGGAAGTGGGAGCATTGTCGGAAGAAGGTAACTTGTTGTTGCTAACGCGAACGTATGTATGTAGTATGAAGTATTTCGTGTTTCCTGGCCAAGAAGAGTTTTAGTGTCAAGCACATGAAAGCTGCAAGAAAAAGAAGAAGAAATCAAATTCCAGCCCCAACCCTACCTAGAAACACACACACACACACATGCCAGAATATGTTGCTGTGTTGGTGCACAAGCGTGGCCGCGTTTCAGTGAGTTCAACGCGGTTCAGCTCAGTTGCAGTCGGAGCTAAGCTCCAGCCGGAGTCGCCACTCGTAATCAGAGTCGCTGTCGGAGTCGGAGTCGAAGACAGAGACGGATTCCAAGTTGGGCAACTCGAGAAACCATAAACATAACATAAAGCGCGCTTTCAAAATATATTACTGTGCGTGCGTGTGTGTGTGTCTATATGTGATTTTAAATTACATTTTTGCCACATTTCGCTTAAAACACTCAAGCAACTTTAATTGCTCACTTTACGTTACTTTTCTTGCTGCTACTGCTACTGTTGCTGTTGTTGTTGCCGCAACTGACTTGGCTAACAGTTGCCTTTGCTTTTGCTTTAATGCTACTGCCAAAAAAAATAACTGAAACCGTTTCATAGCACGCAAAATGGCAGACTAGAAATCGGCATTAATAATTTACATTCAATTAAGAGAGTTTTCGCGCATCTGCCTCCCCCGCCACGAGCACGAGTCGAGCTGCAGCGAAGCGTGCGATGCCCAAACGAGCTCGCACGTGGCCCGCACTGGGTGCACACACCGTCTACGGCATGTGCAGTTCGTGTTGCTCTTGAAAACAATGAAAAACAAGCCCGATTTGGTTGCACTATTTTAATACCATATGCAAATTGCTGCTGCTGCAGCAGACACAAGGCAGACAAGGTTCCGCTCAATTTTCGATTAGGTCATATTTCTCCACATACTGCACACTCTCTGCTGTAACACAGGCTGCATGATTCATCGATGTGAAAATGATTGACTCAATATAACAATCAGTCGGATAGATTGTACTATATTTAATATATGAGCAGAAACAGCTTTTATGTTTGGCTGATTTCATTATCATCATCGATGCTTCACTTAACACCTTTAGAAAAGGGTCGTAATCAGTTCAAAGTGATTTACAATCTCAATGAGTTTTTACGCTTTCTAAATAAATATGAATAAAGTGAATGCAGATTGAAAACAAGAAAGAAAGGTGAACTTCGACATGCTTTTCTGGTTATTTCTATGCTAACTTGTATTATGAACATTGAATCAAAACATTAATTTTTGACGGCTATAGAAAGCAAAAAAAAAGTCTTTCTGTTCGGATAAATTATAATAATAATAATAAATTATGTAATAATAGTTCTTTCCAGTATTACTTGAAATTCGCACTACACATTTATTTATTTAACGTCTTGAGTTTATAATCAAAGCTTTACATTTGATAGTTAATTCAAGTGAGCAAATCCATAAAACTGTGCATGCTTTATTGACTACGATATAGTCAAGGATTAAAGATATATGGGATATCTGTTTTCAAGCTAGCTCCAGCAGAGGACTCTCTAAAAATAGAAATATATTATAAAAATAAAAATATTGGACTACACTAAAGGATATGGTGTGTGTGCAGGTTGTTGCTATTGTTATTATTGTTCTTCTTCTTCTTATTCTTCTTGCTGTTCCTGTTGTTGTCTATATTGTTGTTTTTGTTGTGGTTGTTAAACATTGCTGACTGCGAAGCTAACATAAAGCATAAACTTTGACACAATTTGTTGGTACGCTCGACAAGCAAAACAATTTATCAATTTCGAGAATTTTGCAGTTGATCTTATTGTTGTTGTTGTTGTTTTAGTTGTCGTTTTTGTTATTGTTGTTACTGCTGGCATTCACTTGAGCTGCACCAGCACCATGAAGTAGGTGACAACAGCACCGAGTACCTGAAAAAAGTTTACGAATTTATAAATTGTTTCTCGGCACCGACTTCGAACGAGTGTGCAGGGAATAACGAGAGAAGAGAAGCGGAGCAGGAGTAAGGGGAGAAGGAGATGGGAATAACGAACTTACCGAGGCAAATAAATCCAGCGAGACAGTAAAGAATTTCGCACCCGATATACTCATGGCCTTCTGACACTGCTGGCAAACGATCTGCACAAAAGTTTTGGCCTCCTCGGAGCCGTCGTACCAATGGCAGGAGTAGGCCGCCTCCATGACAGATGAGCTCTGCAAGCGGCACGTCGGTTTAGTAGAGAGCGTGTATTTCATTCCATACCCGTACACCCATACCCCGCCAGTTGCCCCATCGTCTTGCACTCACCTCTTCAATCAGCCGGTTGCCAAAAATGCAGAAATGAAACACCTGAGCCAGGGCATAGCCCAGATAGCCGACCACCGTAAAGGCATACACATTGACCCCGTTGATTTTGGTTGCTTGGTAGGCGAGCAGGGTAAGCATGATGGTCGATATCAACATGTGCAGCAGCAGGGCAGCTCCGTAGGTATCCCCGATGGCGGCCACCAATCTAAGGGCAGACCAGAGCCCAAAAAACACGAAGGGATTCAATGTTTATTGAGTTGATCAATAATGCAGCGAGCAAATAACTAAAGCAATTGCCAGGCAAAGTCACTGGGGGATTTGACTGGCAGTTTTCATCTTCAACAAAAGCGAATTGCAGAAACGCAAAAACAGGGCAGAGCATAAAAAGCAATCTATAATACAATAATGAAATTAAAGAGCTGGAAAAATTGCAAACTGTAAACTACTTGGGGATGCTCTTGACGAACGTATTCCGTGTTGTTTATCCGTAATGAAGTTGGAGTGAATAAATTGCCGGATAGCGAGTTAAAGTTCTTTCAAATTACATACAATATATACCCCCAATATACCCTTTCCCTAAGCAAGCCATCAATTAGCTAAGCTAACGTTGATTTTGCAAATCAGATCAGGTAAGCTGATTACATTTTCAGCCTGGGCTCAAGTGATTAACGAAAGTTGTCGAATTGCAGTTGCTCAATTGGACAAAGACCTACCAAAGCCTTATTCTGCCCTAGCGAAGCCTTACTGTGTGTTCAACTTGTGTGTGTGTATTGTTTTTTTGGGGAACTGTTGTTCATTTCGATTGGATAGTTCATGTCCCACTTCCAAACCCTCTTCCCTCCCTAGACAGGCCTGGGCACGCTGTAAATCCCATAACAAGCTGACAGAGTTTTCTACATTTAGTTTTTTCCGCTGATGCTGTTTGCGCTGCGGATTTAAATCTGAACAACGGAATTGGAATCGGATTCGGAATCGGACTGTACGTAAGTCTGTCTGAGTTGAACTCACCGGACGACATGCTTGTGCCGCTCCACCCAGTACTTGATGGCGCTGCGCACCATCATTTCCTGTTTTTTGGTCAGTCCATTGGGATTACCGCTCACGGCGCCGTTGGTGCCGCCATTGAAGGACTGCATCTTCGACGGCGCGCGAAACTGTGCGCCCCAATCGGCTTTGGTGCTGTAAATGCCCGAAATGTCCATGTCATTGGTGGGATCCTTTTCTGCAAAATGAACATGCAATTAGTCGACTTGCAGCAGGAAACGCGGACTACACACCCTCATTGTGTATCAGCTCTGACTTCGAGTTGGCCGACAGGGATCGGAAAAGTGCCGCCGAGTTCGGTCTGTAGGTGTCCAGCGAGGCGGAGAGCTCCATAAGCGGTTTCATGATGCCCTTCAGATGCTGCAGCTGCTCGCAGGCGAATATCAGCCACGAGCAGAACATCACGTCGCACAGATTCGAGTGTATCATCGAGAAGAGAACGTAGTAGACCTGCAGCACGAAACTGATCATGTAGAACATGCCGTGACTGGCATCCCACGGATAGAATGCCTTGATGGGCAGACGAGGTATCTCCACGGTAATGGTTGCATTCGTATCATGATCTACGGCAAACTTGACACTCTCCCCGAAGAACGTAATCGTTATCCAGGCCGTTGCCGAGGCGAATGTGGTCAGCATGACAAGGAAAAACAGTTTCCTCATCTTGGCCAGCGCGATCGAATGATACCGTGCATCCGATTCGGCGAAAAGTGGATGCGAATTCGACTGATTCCATATGTTTAGCGTTCTGAGCAAACATGACCAAATTCTATAGATTTAAAATTCCCATATCTCTCGCCCATAATTACCTGTAGAAATTCTTCTGATTGACGGCCAGGTAAACGAACTTGACAATGCAATGCGTAAAGAACAATGTGGTGATTGTGTTGCCAGACAGTTCGTTAACCTCCTCGGCGTTCAGTGCCATATTGACCAGTATAAAGGCAATGTGCAAAACAATCACCACCATGTGCACCGTCGAGTAGATTCTCTTCATCGTCAGGCTACCGCCGGTAAAGCTGTGCATGAACAGGCCTGAGTAGCGCATAGCACGTATGTTTGGCATCAGGTCGGCCACCAGGCCGGTATACTTGCCCGGCTGCAATGAGTTCGCCATCTGTCCAAAAATCCCAATAAAATTAATTAGTTTCTTCACCCTCGCTCTCGCAAATACTGCCTTTCTCATTCCGTCTGCCTCTATCTGTCTCCTTTTGTTTGCAATTAAATTAGCAATTATTGGCAAAGCTGCTTGCTTTGGTCGGGGGCGGCTTAAGAGCGCCAGGCAGAGTAAGCTTTGGGAATACAAATCGCTAGCAACATGTTTTATTCATCAAAAGGTGCGTTCGATTTTGATACGATGCGAAGCCAAGAACTTTATGTGGGCTTAGCCCATAAATCACGAGATGGCATAACTCCTGTATTCGCTTGAGATGCTTATCTAAATGTACTAGTTTATGATTTACTGTAACTCCATAATCAAATTAAAAAAAATAAACCATAAATGAATATATCTAATTCATAACAAAATTTGAAAATATAAAAATTAGAATAATTTATGGTAATTAAATACTACATAAGGTGTTGCTTAAATTCTTTAAAATTTAACCTTTTAAAGTACCAAATATCTTAAAGAAAAAATTAAAAAAATACTTATTCTGCTCTCTGGATCGCAAAGTCGCCTTAAAGATGGTTTAACAATTATTTCAAAGCAACTTGAAAGTTAAGAATTAATGAAATTATACTTTATTAATTAAACATTTGTAAATTATTTTATATAATTATTTTCGTTGATAACATTCGCTTTATTAAATTCTCGACAGGATATTTAGCTCTCGTCATTCACCTTATTGAAAAGTACTTGATTTAGCGATTTATCGATTGAATAAGATTAAATTCGTCGAGATGATTAAGGCACTTTTAAGATGAATTCTAAGACATTTTGTACTCTGTCTAAGACTGATTCAATTGAAATACAATTTCTGTTTAATTTGAGTAATTCAATTTGATTTTAGAATCGCGAAGGAAACCGTTTAAACTTGCCGCTTTCGAGTCTTGCACGTTAATGAATGCCGAAAGCAGAAAACCCTATGGGAAAACCACTTTACACTTGGTCGTTTACCAATTATCGGTGGTACATATGTGAAAACTGTTGTAAACTTCAAACCTAGACCTAGAGGACTATTACATACATATCGTGTTCTGTGTACACTGAGGACAGACTAGAATTCACACGCTACGCCCACCACACCAGAGCAGAGCAAGTACATATGACAAGGACACGTTGGGTCTACGATGCGAAGGAAAGGGAACGCAATGGCTATGTCCTCGCTGGGTCGAAACTGCGGCTTTCAATGGGACCTGGGGCCATCGTGCTTGTTAATGAAAATCTAGGGGAGGCCGCACTATATACTTATTGCGGTGCTCGCTAATAAATTCAGCTTCTTATTCATTTAATTTTAATGTTCGCTTTGGCCGGCTGTAAAGTTCCCACAATTAAATCGAAAAGCCGCGTGCTGCAGTGTGTGTGTGTGTGTGTGCGAGCCCCTTTAACCGCTGCGCTTACGCGGCGTATGCGTGCTCCAATGCGTGTTCCAATGTGTCGTCCGCAATGTGCGATTGTGGAAGTGCGCCAATACCAATGCCAACACCAATACCAATACCAAATATCGATGTTGGTTTATTTTACGTGTCTACGTGTAGCATCTGTGCCAGTCGAGCTTATGCAAATTTTAAAAGCATCGATTATTTCAAAAGACCAGCGTGGGTGCGTATGCGAGTGTGTGTGTGTTTGAGTGCACGTATGTTTGTGTATGGGTGCCAGGCAAACCAATTTCCAAATTGTTGACCCAAAAACCGATACAATTATAGACGCAGATGCATAACACACCATAATACACATGAGCACGAATACGCACCGCATTAAGTTGATGTGTTCCCGTGACAACAAATTAAGTTACAACGATGCATTGAGCTGCAACAATTTAAATGGTAGGGTTTTATTTTACACATTACAGTGGATTTCAAATTGCACAGAATAGCAATGACAATTAATTAATATAAAGCCGATTAAACGGGCAAGCAGATAAATATTTACTTACAGAAACATAAAGCAAGCAAAGGATATTATGTTTATATAAATTTAAATCAAAACAAAGTTCTATACCCACAACACGTAGTACAAAAGGGTAGATTAACTGTGATTTTCTCTGACTGTTTGTCCGTCTATCGTTCTGTCTCTCTACCCTTATCGATCTGTCTGTTTGCCAGTTTTATCTGCCCAACTGATCGTGTATTTTATTGTTTGACTTGACTGTCCTTGCACTCTTTGCACATTTTCAGAGCATAAATTGAATACAATTATGGTCAATACAGATACAAATGAAATGTCTGTGTATGGAATGTGTGTGAACGTAGGCTGCGTTGCAGTTAATTCAACCAATTCAATTGAACTCTGAACTGAAATCAATATTGCATATCGTTTGTGAATAAATTCAAGCCCATTTCGTGTTTGTGTGTGGCAGTGTGGATGAGTCTGTATTTGTGTTGTTCGATAAGTGCAGCGATTAATTGAGTATTAAATAATGGCGACAAGTGCATTTTGCTGTAAACTGAACTCGTTTAGGCCGAAAATAGCCTAAACTGTTTCTGCACGTTCGGCTCGATTTGCAAATTGAGCGGGACAGTTACGTGGCGGCATTGGTTAATTATGTAAATGGAAATGACCAACATTTACATCGCATGACAATTATCGCTAATTGCTTTAATTAAATTGCTGATATAAATTGCATATTCAACTAAACATGTCAGTGCATTACGTGGCCATTATAAATTATCTTAAATAAATTTATTTTACACATTAATATAAATAAAGTAGATATAAGCTGACAGCAAAAGGTAATAAAAATCTGTAATGAAAGTTACATTGAAGTAATAGCTAAAAGTTCTCTCTCCCAATCAATCATAGGGTATTAAACGAGTCGAGAGTGTTTTTTTCTGCATCTTTCTTAAAAAGTCACCTAACACTATATCCTTATATCCTAAATGCGGGCATAGATCCCTGTAGGCCACACACAAAACACACATAGTAGGCCAGAAGGTGTTCAATTTCCCCCCCGGAAGCAGGCAACACTTATTGCTAAGTCATACTTGTATCTAACTCAATAAGATTAAATGAGAGCAACGTTTTTCGATAGCACAAGCGTCGCACACCAAACAGCGACAATCCGCAACGAAACAGCAACAACAGCACTCACACACACATAACAATGCCTAACAAGAACAAAAGCAACAACAACAACAGCAGCAACAGTAGCAACAGCATCAACCACAAAAAGCAACACAAACAACACACAAAAATTATTTGCGTAATTCATCAAATCGCTCGTAAATTGGGAAATCAATGCAATACACGCACTTACGCACGCACACACACACTTACACACATACACACAATCGTGGGCATATTATGTGTGTGTGTGCGTGTGAGTCATGTGGCAAAAGGTCTGCAGCGAAAAAATTAGAAATCAATATCAAAAATCTATTAAATGACAAACAAAAACGCAGAGAGAGAAAGAGAGAGAGTGAGAGCGCGAGAAGAAGGAGCGGAGAACAAAGGCGAACAGCTTAGGGCACTTTATGGCGCCACATGTGTGTGTGACCGTCTGTGTGAGTGTGCGTGTCCACATAAAATCAGAAATTATTCGCAAAATATTTCGATGCTCGACGTGGGCCACGAAACAAATTTATAACCCCAACGAGCAACAATAACAAACTGATTGAAAATACATGTACGAATTTATCTGTCTGCGAGTGTATGCGTGTGTGTGTGCGTGTGTGTGCCATGCCATTAGAGACGCTAAAGAAAATGTTGACACTGTCATATGAAATGCTGCAGACAGATGAGGAATAAACCAAACAACAGGAATGGCATAAAAAGCGCAAAATTTATTATTATTTATCTGGCGCAGTGGTAGCGCAGAACTCTCGCGCTCCTCGCAAGATTTTTCTAAAAATACAACATCAATATAATGACAGATCATAAATTCTAGCTCTAGCTGTGCGTGTCTGTGTGTAAGTGTGTGCGTGTTTGTGTGTGTCATGCCTTTTGTTGTCGCTGACAGTCGAACCGGAAGTGGAGGGAAGTGCCTTCATGGCTCCACGCCGAGACAGTGTCAAAAGTTTAACATTAGATTTATATGCCACTCGCTGTTGTTGTTGTTGATGTGCCAAGGAATTCACTGGCCAGCATAAATCTTACGTGAGTTCGTCTGAGTGTGTGTGTGTGCGTGCGTACCATAACCAGGTCAATGCTTTAGCCAAACGCATGTCCAATTTCTTAGCAACGAAGTTGCCGCTTCTCGCTTCTACATCCGCCATTACCCATACGCCCCGTGTTCCTCAACATATGTACAGCATTTGTGTGTGTGGGAGTGGTGTGTGTTGCTGCGGGTGTGTGTGTGTGTGTCTATGTTGCAGTGTGTGCCTGCTGCCTGCCACAAAGTTGTCAACGCGGCAACTAAACGCGTTTTGGGCATGCGGTTACCTATATATAAGTAGATTATGGGCACCATAGACGATAGTTTTTTTTGTTCTTCTTCTTCTACTTCAAAGACTTCGTGCGGTTATTGTTGTTATTGTTGTTGTTGTTGCTGCTGCTGCTTCAGCTGTTGGTCTAGCTGTGAAGTTCTTCGGTTTTCGCATGCGCAAGGATGAAAACACTGAGAGCGAGGCAGCGCTTAACATTGATTATAAGAGAGTCGGTGGCGTATAAGACTGTGTGTAAGAGAGAGAGAGAGAGAGAAAAATTGAGAGAGCGTAGTGAAGAACAGTGAGATTTAAATGATGCCAAATGGTTGAAACTTACATAAGTCCTAGCAAGAGCTCAACATTAAGGAATTGAGCTGGAATTTTTGAGAAAAATTCAACATAAAATAATGCTGAATTATTAAATATTTCAAGCCTTTCGCATTGGATTTTAATAGAAAATCTAGTTCAACTTGCTGCAGCCTGTTATGTATATTTACAATCTATACCTCGCGTTTTTTCTTGCTCATTACAAACTTGTTTTAAAATTGTTTTAATTTATTTATCATATGCAAAAAATTATAAGAGCTTGCAACTGTAAAATTTAAATAAATATTAATAAAAATAAATAGAAAAGTCGTACATAAATAATATAAAATATTAAGAAATATTTGAAATTATTCCGATAGTGTTTGCCCAACAACAGTCAACAAAACTCAACTTATGGCATACTCTACACTTTTTTCTGCCGCTTGGCAAAGGACTTTCAAACTGTCTGGCAACTCTACGACAACTATAAAAAAAAATTCCTCACGTGCATTGGACCAAGTCGTAAACAACAAAAACAACAGCAGCAACAACAACATGCACAACAACAACAGCAACATTCACAACAAGGGTCACGCTCTCGCGCTCAGCTCTCTCAGACAGGCGCTCTCTCTAGCGCGCTCTCTCGTTCTCTTTTGCTCTTGGCTAGGACAGATGCCAAATAAGAATAACAGCAGCAGAGGCAGCAACAACAACAGCGCCAGCAGCAGCAGCAGCAGCAACTGTTATAAGATCTGTGCGCTGCCTTCGTCAAATAACTTCGATTTGAAGTCAGTCAAAAATGGTCCATCGACGTGACATGAACAGCCCGAAAACGTCGCATCCGCATCCGCAGCTGCAGCCCTGTTGGTCCCGTTAGCTGAACTCGCAAAACTCGTGCACGCGTGTGTCTGTATAGGTGTGCGTCTCTCTGTGTCTATGTGTGTTTGTGCGATGCCAACAGAATCAGACCAAATGTGAAGTGTTGAGGTTCTGTCACCAAAGTGAGTGCCCCAATGGGTTCTACCATTGTTGGTGTTGTTGTTGTTGTTGTTGCTGCTGTTGCCGCTATCGCTGCCACTATGGCTGGCACTGCTGCTGCCGCTAGTTAGTGGTTAAGGAGCACCAAAAAAAGCAGCTGAGAATGTTCCAATAGGAAATTATGCCAAAGCGCAAACAGAAAAAAATCGCAGCCAGCAGTGGCAAAGTCAAAAGTAACGAAGCATTTGAATAGTTAAGCAAGAAAAACTTACGGGTGAGTGTGTGTGTGTATGTGTGGGTGCGGGTGTGCGAGTGTGCACAGATTTGGGGGTGTGTGCGGGGATGTGCTTGTGTGCGTGTGTGTATGCACGGATTTATGCAGCGTTAGTTACATAAGTTATCATCATCATCAGTAGAGGCAGCAGCAAAAGCAGCAGCAGCAGCAGCAGCATCGGAGACGTGCAGACAGCATCGTTAGTTCCAGCTTCAGCGCCAACGCGAACGTCGCTGCCGCCGTCGCCTGTTGTTGTGACGAGATTGCCCCTGGCCGTGGCCATGGTTGTGGCATGTGCCGCATCGGGATGCCACCAATAAGCAGCAGGAGGAGCTATGAAAATCGCATTAGTATCATCACTTGCTGACAGCTGTGAACCCTTCGCAGCAGCAGCAACAACAGTAGCAGCAGCAGCAAAACTTACAACAACAAACTCAATAGTAATAATAGTAATAACAAGCATAACAACAACGCTTCTTAGGTCCAATTACCACGGCAATAACGGCTTCAGCCACGTTTTAATGACGCATACGCACTGTTGCACGGCTGAGCATAGTTAGAAATGCATATGATACGTGTGTGGTACAGATGTACACATGTATGCGTGTGTAGCGGCTGCCATTGGCGCGTTTTAATGCTCATTTTATTGTTACGATGTGAGTTGCTGCTGTTGCTGTTGCTGCTGCTGCTGCTGCTGCTGCTGTTGCTGTTGCTGCTGTTGCACGAGTATTTATGGAAGCCGTAATGCCTCGCTTAAGCATGACTTATGCTATGAGTTGCGTGTTTCGTTCTGGCTGCGCAGTTGAAATGACGATTTAAGATTATGATCGGTATAATGGGCACCACAAGGCAGCTTCGCATTCAGGCCTAATTATATTTTGTGTTTATTAAATAAAATTCAGTGCTGAATGTGCGTAAAGAGAAGCTTCTATTTAATTCAAGTTACTTACATTTTGAAGAACTCTTTTTCATATAGAAAGATGACTTGGATTTTCTATTTATTAATTTTTTTAATAATAAATTTTAACGTGGAATGTTACATATTAGAATTGCGATTATTAGGTTTGCGCTAAAAAACAAGCTTTATTTTTTGACAAAGCTTAAAGCATTACAGCTGTACTATATCAACTAAATTGATTTGCCTCTTTTAAATAACTCCACAAATTTAAAATAATTTATATTTTGTTTTAATTAAAGTTTAATTGTAGTACTATGAGACTTATATTGAATTAAAATATACAATAGCAAGCAAGTTTGCCTCTTCCTCGGCGCATAATTAATTTTAGCCTGCGCTCGAAAGCATGCTATACATTTTGGCAATGAAAGGCGAAAATTAATTGTAGGCTCTATTAATGCAAATATTTTTACATTCCCAAGATTCTCACATAAATATACTTATGTACATCTTGAACTAGTTATCCTTGTAAACTATATTAATTTATTTCTTAAGCTGCATTCGTATTGAAACAACTTTGATAATACGAAAAGTTACAAGAAATCCTCGGCATACGCTCTTTGCAGTGTTTTTAATTACTTTACTAATGCAATTTTTACTTCCAACCATATTACATATTTTCCATCTGATCGAAAGATTAGCGAAATTATGTTAGCCAACCAATGAACCGTTAGATGAAGCCGTCTCTGCTGCAGCTGCCGCCCAGGCAATTCCTGTGGCTGTCGGGTTTTCGCCATTTTCCTGCTGAAGCTCATTAACAGTAGCAGCAACAACAAACAGCAACAGCAACAAAAATCAACATAGCAGCTGTGGGTGCTATGTGGGCGTAGGGACGTGTGGGCGTGTTACCATTTTGGGCGTACTTTAGTGTGTGGGCGTGACGATGCGTACACAACATTAAGTTAAAGTTAATTTCGAGCACAAAACACAAAGTGGAAATTAAACACGGCCGGACGGCAGTGCAAGCTGTAAAAGCTGTGCAAAACTGTGCGAAACTGTGCAAAACTGTGCAGAACTGTGGCCACAAAAACTACGCAAACACACATATGCAAACACACACACAGCTTGTAGGAGCTGAGAGACGTGACGTACCGCTTAAAACAAAACACAAATCGCAAACGAAATCAAGAATATAAATAAAGTGCAATTAAAATTTAATTAATTTTACATTAGGTTAAACGAGGAGGCTCCTGTTGCAGACAGACGAATGAATTAATTATTCGGCCTGGCTGTAGTTCAATTGCATAGTTTGCAGATAATAGATAATAGCTAATTGGGCAGCCCTCGAAAGTGTGAGCTAAACACATGTAACACAAGCGCGTGGAGCGACCCTTGGCCCAACTACAAACCATTTGCCAGAAACTCGACAGAAGCTGGAACAGCAGCAGCAGCTGCGCCGCTGTCACGTCTCGCTGTTGTTGTTTAAGCGTCAGGCAAAAGGATATTATGTTGCTGCCGACATGAGGAGAGTGCCCACAGCAAAGGCAGCAGCAGCAGCAACAAACTCGCACAACGGCAACGACGACGACAAGGGAGACAAGCGCGCGGCATAAAAACATAAACACTGAAAAAAGGCGAAACAACAAAACGGCAACAGGAACGACAACAACAGCAACAACAATCAAATTCATAATGATGATGGATTAACTGCTTTGTTGCAAAGTGAGGCAAGTGCGGACTGACGGGGGGCGAGCGCCAGCGGAAACTGAAGTCGACAACGGCAGCAGCAGCAGCAGTAGCTGCGGTGCAAGTAGCAACAGAAAAAGGTTGGTTCACTCTACTTCTTATGCTTACTTTCCTGTTTCCCTTCACTCACTTTCTGTGTGTATTATTCCCTTTCTCAAATTCGGTCAGCCCTGACCACAACGGCTGCCACAGCCACAGCTAAAGCCAGAGCCACAGCCGCAGCCGCAGACAGCGACGTCCACGCGGTCTTTGCATAAATCATTATTCATGCATTAATTATTAAAATGAATGCAGCTAACAGCACGTCCCACTCCGCGGCAGGTGCATAGACTAAGACTAACAATGGCAATCATTAATCTTGACCAACTTACGTGCACGGGCACTCAGATTATGCTTGTAATGCGGAAATGAGGCAGGCTGCATGAAAAATTATGAGCCCAAAGCTCGCGTGGGCACTACGGGGCAACTACAGTTATATACAATGCGGTTTTATGCCGTTGGAAAAAATCGTCAAGGCTATAAACACATAAAGACTTTCAATGTACCATGTCGTGTCCCAAAATGGTACATTGCACTAAAATTGCAAACTATAGTGTAACTATAAAAGTTGTAGCATACTTTTTAGCGCTGCAGCAAAATAATATCCTTTGCTCAATGTCAGAAGCTGTGCGGCTGAGATACAAATGCCTGTCATAGTTTTCGCTACTTATAATATAAAAAATAAATAATGGTTTAATTGGACACCCTAAAAGAGTCTTTGAACCTTAAGTTATTTTCCAGTTAAGCACACTAAATTTTTTTAAACCAGTTTATTTATATTTACAGCCAGTGAACCCATAACCCCAAGCAAGCACTATATGATTTTGTGATTCCGATGGCTAATTTGTTTAAATTCAAGGCGATATTGTTACAACAATATCATCTGCAGCTAAACCCATGTGCTTGTTCTATGTTCTCAAGAAGTTTTCTACACTCTCTGCGACTATCGAAACTTTCTGGCATGGCTTGCATGGAAAACTTCTTGAGCATTTCAAGAAACATTTTCAAATGCACGTCGAACAGTTTATGCACTCAACACAGACAAACAAGTTGCGCATACGCCACTTGGACGTGGCATTTAAATGAAATACATAAGCCAGTCGATGGTAGAGAGAGAGAGGGTAGGGGCAGTGCAGAGCAAACAAAACTAATAAACACATAAGAGAAGTTGCTTCAATAAACAATTTAAGGAGATACAAACAAAGATCTGAAATTGCTATAACAATTCTGCATCAAAGCATAAAAAGAATACGAACCCGCAAGAGTAAACAAAGAGCGAAAAAGGTCTGGTCTGGTGCACACACTTGAAACGTCACACATACATACGCGCACACACACACCCTCTTACGCAGGGGGGAATGCAACCGTTGGTTAAGTTTGCCAAGGATGCAGCATGCAGCGAAAAGAAACTGCTGAACTGGGCATTGGCAAACAATTTCCACAGCTTGTTGTAGTTTTATCAGTTCCCCCCACCGTTTTTTGCTGTTCCTCTTCACCTTTTACTCTCGTCTTGCCTCTACCATGCTGCGTGTGCTTTGCCGATGAGTTTACTTGGCTTCGTGCCCGGCATTAAATGAATTTCGCAATGAAGTCATCGTCAACTCTGGCCGATATCCTCTTCGCTCTCTCGCCTTCTCTCTCTCTCTCTCTCTCTCTCTCTCTCTCTCTCTCTCTCTCTCTGTGCGTGTGTGTGCGCGTATGTGCCCTATTAAAAGCGTCTGTCGTTTGCGTGTTTGTTTTTTTAATACTCGCAGTTATCTCGTAAATAACAATTCCTATGTTCTTGGCATCGCTCGTGTTCTCTCTTTCCGACTCTGCTTTTGTTGCCGATTGGAAATGGACATGCAAACTGCTTGTTTATACAGAGTACAATGAAAGAGAGTCGTATTTGTTTTAGAAATTATATTGTCAAATGTTTTAGCTGCGCTAGTCTTTCATTAGTTTGTGGCCAGCCCGAATGTTGCAGCACACTTGCCCCTCGATATATATATGCAAAAACAATATGCGAGTGGAGTTGAGTCTTTGCTTATTTTGACATGATGTCTTTTGAAAAGACTTTCTGCCTGTTTTAGCTCTGATTTTCTTAAAGAGCTAACTACAGATTCCATGGCTCAGTGATGTTGCATTTAATATAGTAATGTTTAAATTATCTGGATTGAATAATGCTAGTGCCAATCAGATCAAGAAAATAGTGTAGCATACTTTTTAGCTCTGCCGATTCACAGCTCAGTCATAATTTCACGCTCACAACTTTACTATACTAATTAAATAATGATTTATTTTGATATCCATCTCGACATGTTCCAATTTCCTATTATTGCGGTAGTTCATTTAATCTCTATTTATACTTTGCTGCGCAGAAATACTGCACTGCCACAATCGACAATATCTTAAACTGTTCACTCGAATAGGTGGCTCCACACAAAGCCACATTGTACTTCACCTTTTAGCCGACTTGTGGCTAACCAGACTTCAGTTAATTTGCGCATAAAGCAGTGCATTATATAACTTAATTTCTGCAAGCGCACCCCACAGATTAGTCTGCTCTCTTGTTTACCTTACGGCTAAAGAGTCAGCTGAGAGTATACTATATACACTTATATATATACAAATATATGCAGGATGTAGATGCTCAATGAACGGAGCGCAAGACGAGGCGAATGCTGCAACTTGGTCGTAAGCTGTCGTAATTCCCTTGCCTTGTTTAAGTTGCAGCTGAGACTTGCTCGATGCAACGACTGCCGGATACGCTGTGAACGCTGAACGAGCTGCGAGCTGCTATTGACAGGAATATTTTAGAAAGTTTTTCCAACACTTCTGCTTTCATTGGCCCCACTTAATCACGGTGCAATTGAACAGCCATTTAACACGCATATTTTACTAGAGACACGTCAATGTTAAAGCGACAGCAAGAAAAAAGAAGGGAACCAGAGAAAGACGATGTGAAACTAGCCGGGCTAATCAACAATTTGGCCAACTGGCTATCGCATGTGACGATTGTATACATTATTAATGCAGCCTGTGAACTTGTAGCAGCTGTCACCAGGCAAGTGTAATTAATGACCTTGTAGTTAACTTCGAACATTCTTAATGGGCAAATGAATCGTGTTCCGACAGAGAATTCGAGTAACTGTCACTGATAAGAGCGACAATCAAAGCGCCATTAGGACGCAGGCATAAAGTGCCTCAAGTAGAGCCCCCGCCTCTGGCCAAAAAGCCGCTTTTCTTCATTTTATTTGCTTGCTATCTCAACTAATTTTGGCTGCAAGCTCGCAACACAATTAAAAAGGGTTGACAGATGTCAGAGTGGGCGTGGCAGCAGCAGCAACAACAATGGAGCAAGGAACGAATAAAAAATTGCAAAAATTTAATAAAAATTCCAGAAAGCCGCCGAGCAGATTTTCGCTTGCTTCTCTTGTTTGTTCGGAATTTATTGTTTGTTGTTGTTGCCGCTGTGTGCCTCAAAATTGGCCTAATAGCTAAAAGCTTTTGGCATGGCACACACATACACATACACGTCTATGGTGGTGGTGGTAATTGGTGGCAAGCATCGACACGACGCTGTCCGCACGCAACTGTCGTAAAAAGCCAACAAAAGGACAACAACGGCAGCAGCAAAAACAACCACAATGGAATTTTAGACAGACTTTTGAACAGTATATGTGTGTGCTTGTGTGGGTGTGTTGTGGCACTGTTGTCGCAGTAGTTTAGCGAGTCGAGTGTGAGTTAAAGCCACCGATATATGCCAATAAAATCAATATTTGTCTTGGCTTTGTGACTAAACGTTCAATTAGCGCATCAATCAACCCCGTTTTGCGACTCGAGATTGAGCAGGGGCCTTGAGCTCTCGAAACTGGGCTTACGGCACTCAATACCCGGATTGACTGGCAAATATTTATCTAATTAGTAAATAAGTTACGCACACACACACACATACACACACACACACGCAGTGTAAACAGACCCAGTCCAGTTGGCAAATTAAGCATTAAATTGTGGGCCCAGTTAAGGCATGTTAAGAGGAATCAAAGCAAAAAAAACAACAAACTGCAAATAAGAAAAGCTTGAGCTGAGTACAAAGTGGATTAATCCCGAGTTGAGCTGGCTCGACTGCGCAATTGTAATGAGCGAATTTTCCATTTGCCAGTCAAATATGCATTCCCGTCTAATGAAATGACTTTTGCCACGCCCCCATAAACTAGACACACTACACAGAGTCGCACAGCAGATCGCAAACTGCATTAACGAAACAGGATTGCTAACCAATTGCGAATCAGTTATGCGTATTTAAAGGCATTAAGCCTTCTGCAGACACATTAATTATACGCAATATGTGCCAGACGCATGGGCAGCTTGTCTGCATATCGACAGAGCGGACGTTGCGACCGCTGTTGCTGCTGCAGGACAATTGTGTGTCTTGTTGACGGATTTACAGCAACAGCAGCGGCAACAGCAACAGCTGTTGCATGGAAAATGCAATTACAATACGAGCAATTCGCAGTAAAGTTATGCAATTAAGTGTTGCAGTTGTTATGTGTGTGGAAGAGAGGAAGAGGGAAAAAGAATGGGCGAGAGACTGGAAATGCTTGTAGGCAATTTCATGACTTAATTTATTTGCTTCATGCATTTGTTAGCGAAAAATAAGTCGTTGACGGGCGTATGCTCTGTAATTGCACTGGTATCCTGTCATGGCAAGAACCTACTGGAATCCTCAAAGTCTGTGGTAAGATAATGAGAAATAAAGTTGCTTGCAAATTAAAACAAAAGAAAACAATTAAAAAACTTTGAAAAAATACGCTGCATACTTTCCGGCTTGACGCGTAAAAGATTTCTGCCGCTTTCTTGCCGCCGCCATTGTAATTAGTATTTACAATGCCCTCAGCAAATAATTCATAATTTCACATCAACACATTTCCATTTGGCAGCGCTTATAATTAGACTCGTCGCTCGTTCCACAGCTCAGAATAAATTATTTAATTTTTAATAAGCGAAATGTGTTTGCACAATTGAAATATTAAATAAGACAAAGACTGCCAGCTCATTTCTAATTAAAACGCTGTCGTCAGAGATTATAATTAATTTTGTAGTTAATAAATTATAGGTTGCTGCCGTGCTGCCAAACGCGACAGGCCTTTAGCCAGAACATATCGGATTCATGGCAATATAGACCAAAAATTCTATTTGCAGTTGAATAATTCGGCCAATTGAACAATTAATTTACCCAGCTTAACAAATGTTAATTTTAATGACATTTTCTTCATTTATATTTGAGTCATTACAAAAATGTAAGCTCTATGCATGGCTGCATGTGAATAGCTTAATTATGTGCAATATGTTGGGCATTTGTATTAAAATTGCGCAGAAAAGTAGGCATCATGGAAATCGAATTGCATTCAAATTGCCCACAAAAGTAGGCAGCGTTCTTGAATGCAGTCCTTTGCGCCATAAACCACATATATTATAATCAATTCTTACCATCTATAGATGATTTCGGTTTCATGTAGCATTTGCTACGCAAACTAAATTATGCGCAGCATTTATAAGAGCATCATTTGTCCATCTCGAGACATCTGAAATCCCCATTGACCTGCAAATCACCCGATTTGCGTTAAGTGGCCGACACGAGTGTCCCCCGACAAATGGGCCCATCAGTCGACATTTCCTTGGCATAATACACTTGGTCATTGCCAGCTGGACTGCTCGCTTGCTGCATAAATAAAATACAAATTTGAAGCCATTTGCGTTGAGCGGACTTTGGGGAGATCAGAAAAAAGTTAATTTCAAATGGTTTACCGAAAACCAAAACCAAAACCGAAACTGAAACCAAATATTATTATGCTTCACCGCACTGAGCGTGTGTGTGTCGGTGTGTGGCTGTCAGAGGGGAAGGGGAGAAGTGTGGGTGTGGAGCATGCAGTGACTGCTATTAGGCATGCATCAGCACGCGGCAAGTATTGCGGCAACGGGGGGATTTGGTTACGACTAAGGTCCCACAAGTCCCGAGTCCCTGCTCAGCCAAGCGCGAACACAAAGAAAGACCAAGCAGCGAGCTGAGAGCAGCCAGTGGCTGGAGCACTGGCTGTGACATGGCATGAAGGGGCAATACGTGCGTCCAGTCGAGTTATTTATAGATTTATACGCGCGCGCACACACACACACACACACACACACACTCACACACACACTCACACACACTCACACGCTCGCATAGAGCACTCCCACATATGGAGTCTTATGAAAGGAGCTCAGCTAAATCGCTTTGGGGCAACAAATAGTTAAGTCGCCATTTTCACAAGCCTGTGTGCGTGAGTGTGTGTGTGTGCGTGCGTGTGTGTGTGTTTGCCTGCTCCATTTCGCATTATTGCAGCGCGGTGCTAAGCATACTACTTTGTCATGCCAGAGATCTTGGGCGACCTTCTTTCCACCGCAACTATGAAAGGGGGCAGAGGGAGTGCGTGGCCTGCCAGCCTCCTCGATAACATGCTCTGACTTGGCTTGTAATTAACCCTTTTATTAACATCCTTTGCCAACGCAGGCGTGTGTGCTCGAGTTGGCCACGATGAGTTGTGCATATACCCTAGCCAGATGTGTGGCCATGCTTTCGAGTTGTTTGTATTTGTGGTCCTTGAGCATTATGACAAAAGGCCGTGTCATCCCAGAGACTAAGTATAATAAGTGAGTGTGCTCAGAAGAGGGGAGGAATTCAAAGAACAAGACAAACACAACTGTTGCATATATATAAATGGGAATTTAACAGAAACCAATGGATACATCAAAATTATTAAGGTTTGAATTTGTTTTTTTTTAAGTTGCTTTTTTATATTGCTATATAGGCGTACAACTGAATTGAATAAAAATCGCATTGCTCATTGTCTGCACGTGGGTATTTGCCGAGAGCACAGAGTATACCCCGTGCATACCCATTAAGACCAAGCCATGTCGCGCTGTGCTCGTTCGATGATGAACCACAAATGGGAATGGTTGCTCGTTCTCGAGCCAATTATGCGAGCAGCGTATTGATTCGATGAACAATGGATAACCGGGCCAAGACATGCACACACACATACACACACACGCATACGTACACACACACACACAACACACACTCTCACGCAGCAGGAGGAATACAGTTAACAAGTAGTTAATTAAATTGAAGCTCAATTATTTTTGCTGTTGCTGTGATCGTTGTTGTCTATGCTTCTTAATCGATGATCATGATTTCTGTGCCTCGTATTTTTCGTATATTTCTTATGTGTCCTTTTCATTTTTCTCTTGGCATTCCGCTCCTGAATCGCTCGATCCTGCTGTGCAATTTCCGCATTGATATCGACCCAATCATACAGATAATCGTAGATCAGTAAAGCATTATTAAATATCAAAATGAAGAGCTTTCGCAAGTACATATAGTCGGGCTGCTCGGTGAAGTGCAGACTGCGACAATACTTGATATACAAATAGAATTCGTTGGGTATTCCCGCGCAGAGATTGTTCAGCGAGAGCGTGCCCTTTTTCTCGCCGATTTTCTCGTACTTCTGTACCGGCGTCTCGGCCGTAATACCCTGCCACGGCAGGCGACCTTGTAGAAAATATATCAATAGATAACCCACCGATTCGAGGTCATCGCGACGACTTTGCTCCGCGAAATGCGCATGCACCGACGCGTAGCGAGCCGTCCCAATTAGCTCGTGGTTTTCATGATAGTCAATATGCTTGCGTGTGCTCGTCCAATAGTATCGCTTGGCCAGTCCGAAATCGATCATGAAGACAAGCATACGCTGACTGCCCAGTCCCATGAGAAAGTTCTCCGGCTTGATGTCGCGATGCAGCAGACAATTCATGTGCATATATTCCACGCGCGCCAAGATCTGATCGCCCAGCATTATCGTCGTCTTCAAACTGAAGTTTCGCGAGCAAAAGTTAAGCAAATCCTCCAGCGTCGGTCCGAGCAGATCGACGACTAGCACATTGTAGTTGCCCTCGCAGCCGAAATAACGTACGCGTGGAATCCCGACACCGCCTTGCAAGATTTTATAGATTTTTGCCTCGTGCGGCAACAGAACACACTTCGTGTTGCACTTCTCCATCTTGACGGCCACATATTCGTCCGTATGGACACAAGTCGCGCAATACAGTTCTCCAAAGGAACCCTTGCCAATGGGATAGAGCAGCCGATACTTGCCGCCCACAATGATTTTCCTTTCCTCTGTGTTGGCCATTCCCGTTCAGGTCTTGGCCGTACAAATCTGTATGTATATGTTAATGTAGAGCACAACCTTATCGTGTCTCGGTGAATATTAAATGTATGTATTTGATGTGTTGCTAGGCATGACTAGCATGTATTTTTTTTACAAATATTTCTATATGTATGTTCTTTCTGTCAAAATTTCAAAAGCATAGAAAATGTCAACGAAAAAAATAAGCTACAGAGTTGTGCTGCGATCCCGCTCTCTTTCCTGTAGTTTAAATGTATTTTATTCCTTAATTTTATGGTCAATTGTTGGTCAAACAAGCAATAGAAACCCATTTGAGCGCGAAATTTAAATTTTAAATACCCTTACATTGATATGGTGACTTATCAATTAAGATTCCCTTTTCAAATGCATTATAGTAGACAAGGCATATGATATAGCTACTCCAAGATTATTCAGTAAAAAATTAGGACCTTTTTTTATAGTATCCTGTAGGGATAGCAAGCAAATTTTTATTTGTTATATATACATTTTATATAATTAAGGGTATAAGGCTTTCGGTGTGGCGGAGGTGTCTTTTCTTTTCGGTTTGAAATTGCGAAAATAAAACGCAAACTGCCTATCAAAAGTTAGCAAACACTTTCTTCTTTTATTTTATGTAATGGCAGTTCCAATTTAATTGACGCTTGCAAACAACAAGAACTGTAAATCAAATAAATGAATTTCTGGCTTTTATTCAATTGCAGTTGATGAATATCAAAACAATTCACAGTCCCTAAATCTTTTTATAGCCAACAATGTTTGGATGTTTGCCAATTTACTGGCGTTATGGAGCATAGAAAAAAAAAGGTTTTTGAATTTATTGGCCTAATCAGATGCTCTAGAACTGCCGTTTTTTAAACGGTATTATTTTATTTATCTTAATTAAAGCAAATATTAAATGCAAAATATGGGTGTATAACAGTCTAGAGTTCAGTTTTCCGAAACGATATCGATTGTTTCGAAAGGTTAGGGAGCACTCTCGTCCGATGAGCTCTCAAACATATGCTACAAAAGTTGCTGCAGCGAGGCAGCTTCAGTTCACACACATCACACAACATCGCATCACTCATACGCCCCGTCTCGCAGCGTGCAAGTTGATTAATTTTTCAAATTGATTATACAACCTGCCAGCCTGACCTCAGGCTGCACCCTAAGTGGCTGACACTCGATTGGCTTCCATCCGACCTCCCATCCACTCCTCCTCCCTTTCCTCCGGCTGCACTTGATGTTTGCTGTGGCGCTTGCAATTAAATTTATTTGCCATTTCGTGTGGCCCGTGTTGGCCACATCATTTGCACTCGCCAAGCCATACAAGCTGTATCAGTATTCGAGTATATCGTACATCAGGCTCAGCCTTGAGAACTCTGGTCGTGTCGTGGGCATGTTGCTGCCAGACTATGATCTCTGCGACATGTTCATAGTTCTTTATTGTTGTTTTGTTCGGGCGCTTGTAAGTTTATTAGATTTATGGGCAAAATCTTATAAAATTGCCTGCGAATGTATGGTTTATGATTCTGTTTACAAATTCAATTATAATAAAGTGAGAAGTGGTAGAAAACAAGAAATTCTAGAAAGACATATGCTTATCTGACCTTGCAACTTTCAGTTTAAAATAAATACAAATAAAATAAATAAATGTTTTGTATATATCTGTTTACACTGATAGCATATGCACTGCTTTAATGGCTAATTAAAATACAAATATTTTCCAGACTGACATTTCGTGTCAGTAAATATTAATTATGACTGTCAAAGAAAATAGTTTTTTTGCATTTAATTTAAGCTCATAAAAACATATTTCATATTATCAAAAGAAATGCGCAAAATATGTATAAAATCAATTTTTGAAATGTATGAAAACTTATTTGACTTATTTAAAAACAGATTTATTGCGTGCTGCTCTCGTAGTCTCTATATTTGCGTATTTGATATACATGCTTGCTTATATATATTTTTGGCTTGCGTCATAAGCCAAAGCCTGACAATTAATTCTCTGCTTATGTATAAACATATATGGTAAATCGTAATAAATTCAAATAAACTGCCGCCTTGACAATTTTAATGTTGAATTTGTTCGGCCGATTTGCATGACAGCCCCAATCCCAATCCGGTTAGATATACGCCTATGTACGAGGCTGGGTATATGTGCGTACGCGGATGTAAAGTCAGGGCTTATTTATGAGGCGGGACTAGCAACACAACATGCACAGCATGGGCGACGGCACGATAATATACATAACTTAAGTTAATACGCATGTGTGTGCGTGCGAGGCACATGAAGGGTTCGCTGTAGGAGAGGGAAAGGGCCGCTTTACGAGCACTTTTCAGCTTATGGCACATTAATTTTTATTAAAATGCTGCCATAACAACTAGCACAACAGCCAACGGATTAGTGCCAGTCGCCCAGCGATTTCGGTTCGCACTGAAAATGAAAACTATGCGTTACCAGAGCAAATGATAATTAGCTGACATGGAGGAAACTGTTCAAGCACTTTAAAACTTTTACCAGACGACTACGACTTCATCGGGCCAAGTTGCCTGCCCCTTGCCACAGTTGGCACCTGCCACTTTGCCAATTGTCTGTCGTGTCGTCAGTTGTCATTCTCCTTCTTTAGCAATTGAAAACTTGTATCCTGTCGTAGCTTATCGCATCCGAGGCTGCTGTCGCTGCCGCTGATGCATTGTTGAAGGTTATGACCAAATTGTTGGCACATGCTTTGCATGCTCGAATTTTGTAGTTTTCCCATCCGCTTTTCATTTGTCTATTTATTCATGCAGCATTGTTGTCCCACAAAACTTTTACCGCACACGCTGTGCACAGACTCTACACACACACGCCCACACACTTACACACACGCACACACACTTACACACACGCACACACACACACATCTAACCACATCATTTACAGGCTGTCACTGACACATTCAGCTGGCCGAAAAGTGTCTCAGCGCAGACAATGTGTCGTATGAGTGATATATGCACGCTAGTCGTGCTTATTGAGTTGTATCGAATTTATTTAGCATTTATCAGCAGCTGCTGCTCAGCTGCTCAGCGGCAATCGAGAGTCGACTCTTAAAGCTGCTTTGGCTTTCCCGTTTCAAGTGCAAGATTAGAAATCCTCTTGGCAAGTTGCCAGCAGCCGCCCCTGTCTCTCTCTCCCTGTCTCAGTTTCATCATAATTTTTGGACAGCATTTCAAATTATTTTATAGCTTCAGCAGTTTGTCTTGACAAACAGTCATACCAGGCACACACACACTTAAGCACAAACCACACACCACAAACCAGAGACAGACACACACACACGGCCCGTGTTGCCTGCAGACATAAGCAAACTGTGGTTGCGCTGCGTTTGATTCGTGGCTTATGACGCGCAGATTTTGACCCGAACTCAGGCAGCATTTTAACGAGCTTGAGCAACTCGAGGCTGCAAAGGCTTCGCGTGCTTCCTAATGTAAATTGGTTGCCACGACCATGCCCACGACGACTGTGCTGCGCTGCGCTTGCCACTTAAGCCGAGAAGCTGCTGCCAATTTGCAACGCAACAATGTTTGCCATAATAAAATTTATAATCATCATGCCACGCCACCATTCCCCCTGCCCACCCCGCTCTGACCAAGCTCAAGCAACCCACGCTCAGCCGCATTTGACAGGCATGACCTGATTATCCGAGAGAGGTGCTGACATTGTTGCCAACAAATTGCCAAAAGGCACAAATTCCAACACAAAAACTCATTAAAAGTGACACGTGGAGTGGGTGGAGAGCGGACAGGAAAGTGAGAAGTCACCTCGTCAAGTTGTACTATTCAGCTATGGCTGAAAGCGAGGCATAATAGCGAGCAGAGAGCAGGCGCACAAAGGAAGCTGCTGCCGACTGCTGCTTTGAACGCAACTCAACGCGCAGCACCCTGTATCGCAACGAATTTGCAGCTCAGCTCTGGCATGATATTTTATCAATCATATTAGAAAACTCTAAGCCTGCGGAATTCCTCCTAAGTTGCCTCATTACGTTTTCTATTAATAAAGTCGCGTCAAGATGGCAGCAAGTGGTGGTGTTTTTTCGGGCAGCGTTTTCTGCACTTCCGCTCTACGCAATCGCTTAAATACACATTCAATTTGTGTGTGTAGGCGACTGCGGACTTCCAGGCACGTACAACATCAACATAATTTTGACGCATCTCGGCAATTTGAACACGTTCAGTGGGCGTGCCTCCGCCGCCCACACTCGGACCCGGCCTCTTCAATCACGTTTATCTTGTTTTTTTTTTAAGATTCCTAAAGCGTAACTAGAATTTAATTTCTCAACACTTATCCGGCTGCCAGAATCAGTCGACCCCTTGTGCAGCAACGGAGGTGCAAAGAACGAGGGCAAACGCTCGCATAAATGAAGGATATGCTCTGTCTACGCGAATCTCCATTGACTCTATCGATAAAGTACTGCATAGCCGGTAGAGCAACTAAAGTTTAGCCACTCCCGCTCTCTCTATCATTCTCTACTTTTTTTTTTGCATTACAGCTCGTGCTCCCTTGATACATGTATTTTCCATTAGGAACAGCCCGGCAGTCGCGCAAGCTCTGCGGGCACATCTATAACACATGCGAGTATTAGCTTTAAATTTATGGCCTCTCATAAAATTATCGATTTGAAAATGGAAAATGTTTGGCCGCAGCAGTAGACATATGTTAGGGATTACCGACACGAGCTGAGGTTGCAAAAATGTTGAGGTAAATTAAATTTAAAACTGCAAGCTCGACTAGTTCTGGCCCGTGTTGGCTTAAAGATATCCGAGAAATTCTTTTTGAGACTTTTAAAATGTACTGAGCAGGCAGTACGCACTTTAATTGTTGCAAATATTAAAAATATAGCATGAAGCATGGTAAAGCTATAAAGAGTCTAACAATTTGTTCTATGCTGTGTATAAGCTGCTTTGCCAGGGTATTGGAGCTGTAGCACGACTGCTGCAGCGAATACAGTTCGTATACCCTGTTCAGTTTATGTAAGCAAGAGTGTAAGTGCGTGTGTAGGTGTTTAAGCTGTGTGGGTGCTTACGATGGTTTTCTAAGTCCCTTTTGCGTTGTTAGGTTAGGCAAGACAGGACGAGACGAGACGCCCCTCTCCCTTTAACGCAACGAAACGTTTTAAATTTCTGTTGCCATGTTTTTATCTCTATTTCTATGGGAATTCGCTGAAATATCTACATAGGCACAAGCACGCCTGATATTATGCGTGCTTGGTTGGGTGTGTGTTTTCGTATGTGTGTGTGTGTGTGTGCGTGTGTGAGGGTGCGCAACTCGTGCGCAAAACAGTTTAACAAAAAACTCATCTGTCTTGCATTTTAATGATTTAATTTTGCATAAGCTTTTTTTACAACACTTCCTAAGCCAGCCAAGAGCGTGTGTGTGTGTTTGATGTGTATATATGTGTGTGTGTGCGTGCTATCTGGTTTCTTTAGTCAAGCAAGTTGACAGCCGCAGCTGTGCACAGTTAAGTGACATTCCATTTGTTGACATTAGCGCAAGCCTCGTTGATTCTTTGATATGGGCGCGAGTCTTGTTTCACCTAGACAAGCAGCGACAGACACACTCACTCACGCACACACTCACACACACAAATGTTATATATGTATGCATGTATGTAGCCAGGGCCCGAAGATAATGTCGGCAGCACAAAGTTTTACAGTTGTTTGTCATAAGTTGGGAATTCTTGGCACTTTTCACGTTCAGCTTCATTTGCTGCATTATTTCACTTTCGCCAGCAATTCCTCAAAGGATATGCGTAATTTCCGACTTCAGGGCTGTATAACTTTTTGGTCAGTGGCAACAAGAAGTCAAGTTCCACATGAAACTGTGTCTGTGACAATTATGATTACGCTTCTCTTCACTTGCAACACGCGTGCGTGTGCCAGCCAAAATCAGACGGACGGGGTCAACCCATCGTTCTCGAGCACGCATCCTCAATCAATTCTGCTTATCGACAGGCTGTCGCTGTTTGATTGCTGCTGCTTTGACTTTTACACGCACGTTGCCCGCATCCACATGGTATCCTCATGGCGAGATGTTTCCTGAAGATATCCGTATAGTATGTGTTTTACACACATTTATGTGCACGTAAGTTCAATTCGAACGTGTGTCCATTTACCTGCAGCTTCCGTTAGACCCGTTTCCAGTTTCCAGTTGAACATTTCAAAATTTCGTTGTTTATTTTTCGATGAAGCGCACACGTAGCCCCTGCTGGCTAGTGTTAACGAGGGAACCGACTCGAATCGACCCTAATGACTGCAATGACTCCCCCCCGTTCCAGTCGCAGTTTCCCGTTACTGACTCAGCGAAATTTCGCAGTCAACGTGCGAAATAATTGCGACCAAAGTTGTTGTTCGACCATAATGCAAAATGAGCATAATTATGCCAGGATACTTCAGTCCGTGACGATGCGATGAGAACCGAAAAGGGCGATGGGTCGAATGCGATTACAATGGCCTCGTTAAAGTTAATCAATGTGCGCCCTCAAGGCTTTATAACGCTAAAAACATGAACAGCACTAAGTACTGAATTTTAGTATATAATATTGTAAAAATACACAGCTCTAAACAGTAAAAAAATACTGAATAGTACATACATATTCTATACATATTGTTATCATAAGAAATTACTATATTGTTTTACTTAGTGCATTTTTGCGCATTTAAATATACTGAATATATACTAAATTGCGTAGACATAGATATATTTTGTAAATATATGCTGGGTTAAAGATCGAAGTAGTTTTTCCAATTTTATTTAGGAAATACTGTAAAAAAAACTGCGAATGAATTATTATTTAAATATTATTAAAATTTGTTGCCCGAATTAAAGTTAAAACCGCTCCTACACTCATTTTCCGGATATGCCAATATAATAAGGCGGGTTTTGCATACTTGCAGCACTTCCGGGCTCAACTCTCTCGGTAAATCACAAATAAGCAGGGAAATAAGACGGCAGAGTCACAAAAAGGTAAACGGCGCGGCCACGCCCAGCTTGTTGCCTACAACTAGCTCGGTTAAGTCGTGCGGCTAAAGCTGCTTCCTTCCACTCAATTATATAAAGCTGCAGCAGCAGCAGCGGCAGCGGCTTAGAAAGCCACCGGCAAATATTGTAAAAATACACAAACGCAGAATTTTCTTGAAATATTGCAAAAGTTCTACGAAATCTGCGTGGGAGCGAGACAGCAAGCGAGGGTAAACGAGCAAGTAAAATACATATTTGGTAAAAGGGGACGGCGTCGGTAAAAAGTAAGTACAAGAATTCGCTTAAGTAAACGTGAAGCGATGCCGTGCTTTGGCAAATATGGGTATTCGTTTGGTTCCGTTTTTGTATTCAACGCATGTCAGCGGGGTGGGAGGGGGCTTAAATAAGTCGGAAAGTAAGAAGGGTGTCACGATCTTAGCAGGGTATTCGCCAGCCAAGTCGAGCCTGAGCCGAAGTAATCAACCAGAATCATCGAGCGTGCCAAGGCACGTGCTCAAGTTTCGCACTGATAAAGTGACTACGGTAGTTTCACATAAGCAGTGCATATACACCCTGCCGTGCCCTGCCCTGCTCCACACCCCTCACCCCGCGACCAAGCTGACACGGTAAGCCACGGCAAGTGTTCGTGTATTTGCTAAACACTCGAAGCGCGCTCTTCAGTCGCATGCAAAAGGGAGTCGAACGTTTTGTGTCGCAGCAACAGCTGCCTCACGCCCCTCCCCCCACACTTCCGGCCTGCAATAGTAGAGAGTGTGTGTTTAGTTGTGCGGGCACACCTTGATACGGCACCTTCGTCCCGACTCATTTCGCAAGCAAAATCAACGAAATCCAAACACATTGACAGTGCTTAAGTGTTTTGTCTGTAGCAAGCTGACTGGCCGGGGGAGTCAACTGTAGGCTAAGTCAGCTGTATGCCAAGTGGCCCATTACACTGTGCAACAAGTTTCAAGTTCAACTTGGTTAACAAATTGTTAAAAATGCAATGAAACTAATGGAAATAAGCACAGTATCCTGTCTTAATGTAACGACATTTTTTCACAGTGTATTTTCTTTATAATTCAGCTTTTACTGCACAATTTATTAACAGTTTGCAATGAGTACTTGCAATTTGCAGTTCATGTTGCGCAGTGTAATTTCCATTGCAATGCCCACGCAGTTGCCAAAACCCAAGTCAGCAGGAGACATGAGAACATTGACGATCCACTGAAGGATGCCTGTGCCCTGGCCGATGACAGTGTGAAAGCTGACGCTGTTGCCTTATGTAATCCCAAGTGTCACAGCAGGGGGTGGGTGCTAGGTGGGGTGTCAGTGAGCACAGCACGTGTCTCTGGAGCACTTTTGATTGTGTCTATGTGTGTTGTGTAGTTGCCCCTGTTATATAATGCTTCCGAATGCGACTCCACAGGCGTTTATTATGTTAGATGCACATAATCATAAAAAATTATCTCTTGCGGACAGCGATACACACACACACACACAGATACCAGCTTAAGATTACATAGATACTCGCACACGTATATTACGAAGAAATTTGTAATGTAAGCCCCGAAATAGAAGTCATCAAATCGTGTAACGTACTGGGGGCAAAGATTTGTATTGTGTTTCCCATTGCGATTTATCTTTAAATGGCCAAGAACGAATTTTTAATAATTTGCCAGGCGAAGCGGATTAAAAGCACATTACTTTCCCTAATGGGATTAGGTATTATAAGCGCGCACTGACCAGACCGCACGTGGCAGGCTTAAGATTAATTGAAGTGATGTGTCGAACAGCTTTTGCAACTGTTCTAGAGTTATGTAGCAGGCAGCAAATTGCTTTGGGACTGTACTAGCGCTTTTTGAATCATTAAAAGTGGTCTAAAAAGGGTATCTAGTGCAATCCATTTTAGTTTAATTTATATAATATATAATATATATATTACACAGATCATAAATTACATAATTTATTTTGTGAAATTTATTAAATTAGTTAAAGATTTAAATACGCAGCTTTCTTATATGAACATAACAGTCGAATGCGTGTGTTTTTCTTTCCTTCCTGAGCTGCGACTGTTATTAGCTTTTCTGCTTTCCAGGGATGTCAGTAAAATCAATATTCTCCTGCTTGATGGCAGAGGCGTAGCAGAACAGAGCACAGGGCAAGAGGCAAAAGTCACACATTTCATTTCCGCTATTTGGCGTCATCCTGTGAGCATCCCAACCGTAAATTTGCATAACACCCGATCCCTTAACGGATGGCCCTGCTCGGTTGCCATTTTTTGCATATTACAAGCTAAAATATATGCTCTCTTTACCATATGCACATACACCCCATGCACAAGCCCTACCATTACACGTACACGTACAATAAAGCATGCAAGGTCGTTTGATTTTCGTGCAGAAACCTCTGTCAGTTGCCCAGACTAGCAGGCAGTCGAAAAGCAGTTTGGAATAACAGAGAATATCCCTAATCTCAAATGCCGATTGTCAGCCGAGAAAGAGAGAGAAAGATAGAGAGAGAGGCCTAAGCAATTAAAATTGAAGAAAGTTCTAATTGATTGTCGAGCTTTAAGTGCGTTCAAGTAGACCTCAGCAGAACATCGTGAAACTCGCGACCCCCACGGCAACGACAACAAAAGACACGTAACAAAAACAACAACAACAATTGTAGCAAGTTTCTCTAAAAACAATAAATAAACCAATAAAATTTTAGTGGCACGTAGCGAGAGGACACTGAAAAAAACGTTCACTCAAACAACAAGCAAAGCAAACTTAAGCGAGGCGAGATGTTATGATTGACAGACTAGTGTGGTACCCTGTAGTTTGTTAGTTTTTCCCGAAATCTCTAAAGCAGAACGATAGGTCTTTTTGAATACAGTGTTTTCTGTTAGTTTCAATCTCTTAAACAAACTGATAGCTAAATTTCTGTATAGACATACAAATATCTTGAATATTTTTTTATTATGATATATGATTTTTCTAACCTTTATTAATAATACTTATAAAGGTTTTCTATATATTCTTTTTGAAATACTGTGTTTTCTGAGTATTTACCTCGACGTATCCATTTCGCAAACCTCGTATTGCAGGGTAGCCAAAAAAAATGGATGCGGCATAAAACAAGAGCAAAGACGCGACAGGCATGGAAGAAGGAAGGCAGAACAGGGCAGGCAAGGACAGAGCAGTGCGGGAAGACAGGCAATAAAATCTCTGGCAAGAAACAGGATGAGAAGCTGAACAAGAAATTTTACTTGGAGAGAGTGTATGAGTGTAAACATTCTTGTATATTTCTTGTTAAGCCAGTGATGCGTCGGGGATGCCCAAAGGGGGGGTTGGCATGAATTGAAAGTGCTGTGAGATATGGGAGGGGGGGGGGGTCGGTGAAAGCACAATAAGTAACTGAGCTGCAATTGTCCGATTGTAATCCAGATTGTGATTCAAATTCCGATGCCGAGTCCCAAAATGCTGAGTGGTTTCCAGTGTTGGCGAAAATATGCCCAACAAAAAAGGGAAATGAAAAGTGGAAAGTTTTCAATTGCCGGATTTATGGTGGTCGCACACATACACACACAGCACTTGTGCCTAAGCTGTTTACATACTTTTGGCGCAGATATCAATCAATTGTGCCACGGGGTGTATGAGCAACCTACAGAGAATGCTCCTTAAAGGCAGACGAGTAATCTCCTTCCTTGTAGCAAACATACTCAGATGCCAAGTAAAAAGTTGAAATAGAGCTAGGCCGAGAAAAGAGGCGAGGCTAACAAAACCCGCCGACGCACAAAATATACAATTTTCCAGCTGCCTTAGTTTTCGCATTTCCATTATCCAGTTGAACCTCCCCATTGTTTGTCCATGCTGCCACCTCGGCTCGATAGCCGGACAATGGCATTGCCAAAAGTTAAGTAGCCCTAGACATTGTTAAGACTATCATCATCATATTACCAACTCCCAGTGCCATACACATAATTCTCAGGGTGTGTGGTGCGTCTTCTACTCGACCCGTTCGACGCCATTGTTTATGTTTATGTGCGTATGTAAGCATAACAACAGCAACATGTCAGACATCTCGTAGCACTTTCTCATATGTAGCTCATCTAACGCGTACGTTAAGCCACGCCCACAGCCATTGGAAATCGAATCAAGTGGGCGGCAGCCAACGTAGGAGTAGCCGGACTTGATACAATGACGTGTGCTCTGGGCCAGGCCGCGGGCTGTGTTGTTAACCTTTGCTATAAATAGTCGAAGACCTACACGTCTGTCATTCATTCATCTCTAACTCCATCTTTATTTCGCAGAAAAACCCACCCACTTCCGCCCACTTGCGGTTAGTTAATTTAGGTTCACGTTGAGCCTGCACATTGGTGACGATGATAGATGAAATTGTTGGCATTTCAGCTGGCGGCTGGCCTAATTAATTGAGCTGCGGCCACCAGGCGCTGCCATCGCCCGTCGCAAGCTCTATAATTCATTTTTGCTAAAACACTGTCTTCAAGAAATTTGTTTAACTAATTCTGTTTCACATGCCCTATGTGCCCGAACAGACCCATTTAAGCTTTAAATTAGCGCAAGAAAACAGCAAACTTTGTCGTATAATTTAAACGACATTCGATTAACATTTTCTAAATCAAATCCAATTATTCTTTCAGGTTTTTTATTTATTTTTATTGGTAAAACTTTTCTAATTATGGGGTCGCTTCGATTAAATTTACATATACAGCAGCAGCGAAGCGAGGGCAAAGCTGATAAACATCGGTATACATTTTTCATGCTTCACTGAGCTGTCTATGCCGTTGCTCTTCTAATACCCTAAACATATTTAAAATTATAAAAGCGCAAATAATAAGCAAAAATAATAATAATGCCTGAAAATTATGCAATGTCATTCTAGATTTAAATTACCTTATTTTTATAAAATATTTCATGCAGGGTATCGCATATTTCTCAATCTTTCTACTTGTTTAGTTCGCGTTCTCCGTCATATTGTTTGGCCCTCTGCAACCGGAATTGCCAAAAGGAAAATCAGACACCAACTCAAATTTCGATTTCGTCCTGGGGCGCCGAAATCAACTTCCGTTGTTCAGCGGAAGTGAAATGTGAAATTCGAAATTTAATGTAGGTAATATCGGCAGCGGCACGTCGGTATAATATTTATGTTATTAAAATGAAATCATAAAATCAATGTGCAATATCCGTTGCCGCTTCACTTAACTTAATAAGCTGATTGACCTGCGTAAATCACAAGGAATAACGACAGCTTTTATTAGTAGGGTATGGAGAGGTTATTTTGCAAAAAATGATAAACGAAGCGATGTTAAAAACGCTTAATTATACTCCTTAATAATATTTTAGTCAAACAATATATATCTCTCCTTTTTTTCATTTCAGCTTATTTCGAAATAAACCATCTCACAGAACCTCGAACTATGCCTTGTTTCCTCAAACCTCACGACGAAATCACCACGCTCAACAATAGTCAATAATAACCGAATACGTGCCCCATCATATTCATATCGATAGATCAGTTAAATCAGTCAAGCTGGCGTCGTTAAAGAGAACAAACAATACTATAAGCAATTATAATAACAATATAATGTGGAGTAGTACTATATCGCCAACAAACTCTAAGAAACTATTGATTGGTAGTACACGAAGCGTTGATTATGTCGGTGATTGTGCAAGAACAGCAACAGCAACAGCAACAACAGCAACAACAAAAACAAGCGGAGCAGGCATTAAAGGATCAACAACGGCAAAAGCGCAACAAGGCAAGACAGCATCGACCCCAACGCGAGCGAGTACCACAAAAATATCAATTGAAATGGAGCTGCATATACAAAACAAGTGCATTTCGGCATAGCGTATCACTCTGGAGGGTGGTGCGGAGCCGCCATGGCTGCAGGGCCCCCTTAAAGCTGCATTTTTGGGGGCTACTGGCGTCGGCAAAACAAGCATATTACAGGTGAGTTACCTGACCGTTATGACTCAAAACTCTTCCAGAAATCATTTAATTTTACTAGGGGGCGACTTTTGGATCACGCCACTGTATCTGCATTGATTCTGCATTTAGATTTTAGCGATTTAAGAACATTGAAATTTTAACACTTTTTCCATGCTACCCCCTTACAAAAATTTCAAAATTTTCACAAAAAATTAAATTCTAGTTTTCTTATTAAAATCATTTAGTATACTTGAAATTAGCATAAAAATCGAGTCCAACACGAAATTGAAGTTGGATTGCGTACAATATTGGTATTATTCAGATTTTTTAGTAAACAAGATACTCAAGACATTCTTAATTCAAAACATATTAAATTTCAGCGCCTTCATAAAGTAACGTACATTAATAACTTTCAACAGTGCAGCTCAGCGGCCTGAAAATTGAAGTAATTAAAAGTCAAATGCTTCTGTCATATTTAATGTGTATCAAGGGCTCAACTGTTTAAATTGCAATTAAAATCAATTAATGACCCTTTCAATTACCATTCCCAACAGGGACTCGACGACCCTTTCGTTCCCTCTTCTCGTCGCTGTCCAATTAAACCGGCTAGTTGCATAAATAAATCTTTAAACAATGCAGTTTCAATTAACCCAAGCCGGATTTCATGGCGTTGCAAACGTACCACGCCACGCCCACCTGGCCCTGGCGTGGAGCACGGTGCGAGCCCGTTGCACAGTTGCACTTTTTGCATCCGACATGACCTTAAATTATTAATGACGCCCCGTGGAAGCTGAAAAGTCGTGCAGCAGGTTAGCGCACAAAACTTTTAATGGCTTTGCCCCTTTAGCTGCTCGCAGCTCTATTTAGCTGCTGCGACCCTGTGACCCCTTGAATCCCCCCTCTCATACCGTCGCCCGTTTAGCCATTTGAGTGCGTGTGGGTGTGGCGTAATTTGATTTTCACCTAGCAACGCCGCGCCTTACTTCTTTTGCGGTTCATCCTTTGTAATTAGACAATGAAAAAAAAAACGACGATGGCAAATGCAGAGCTAGTGTGTGCACATTTAAGCGTGCCATCGAAGGAACTACATCACCGGAGGTCTTGGCAACTTCAGTATAAGAAATACTAAAAAATGTTTTTTTGGGCAAAACTTAAGAACAAAAAATAAAAATTAAACTCCAAGCAGTTATCAGCAGCAAACAAAAAAGCCTGAGTTATCGATAGCTGAATTAGAGTTACCCTAGCAGCTTAAGAGATTGATTTGCAATCGATACTAACTCGTAAATCGATTATTTATCAGAAAAAAACAATGAATTACTTAATAAGAGACCGTATACAAATCCTACAAAAATTACTCTTTATGTATATTAAAATACTGTCTAAAATGTTGTATAAGCCCATTAAAAACTCAATACTTTCAGACCAGTCGACGAGTAGCAAGTAAAATATGATTGCCAATAAGTAAATTGTCATAATAATCTGATAAAATCATCGCATAAGTGACTGTCTTCTTAAAGCGAGCCTTGTTGATTGTTGTTCCTCTCTCTCTCTCTCACTCTTTCTCTGTTGCTTTTGCGTTACTCGCAAATTCAATTAACCGCACTCGGCACAGAGCAAGAGTGAGTGAAAAAGTGTGAGGGAAAGAGAGAGTGAAATAGGCAGAGACAGCATGAGAATTGCTTTTTGCCTGCTGCCAGTTGCCGTTTGCCGTTTCGCCATTTGCCATTTTCCAGTTTGCAATTTGCCGCTCACTCTTCATTATTCGCTTTCTGCGCTTAATTTCTATGATGGTCAATATACGACGATTGCGAGTGTGTGTGTTGCGTGTGCCTGCCTGCGTGTGAGTGTATTAACTTGAAGCGTGTTTATGTTTTTAGCCACCCACACGCTGCTTTTATTGTACGTAATGCGAGATTTGCGAATTTTTATGGTATTTTAAGTGCTGCAAAATCAATTACGCGCTCTTTAATGACTATTTGCGGTCGACCCTGACATGGTGTGTGTGTGTGTGTGTACGTGACGAGTAGCGGTGTGTGTGTGGGAAGCAACAAGGAGATAGACTGAACGCAATTAATGGCTTTAATAAGATACTCGCAGTCTTATAATGTAGATGTTACCCTGTACAATATTTTTAAGTTAGATCCGCACAATCCTCTTAGCCCCTGCACGCACATAACTCAGCGCAGCGACCTCATAACATTAGCAGCGAGTGGCGAACACGATGGTAACGATGCCATTAACCCGCAAGCAGTTGCTCCACGGGCAGGTTATGTAATTTGCGACTAAAAGCACAAAGGCAGTCAAAGTAAAATCGCCGTCTATAGGCGCAAAAAGAAGCATATAAACACAAACACACACACACCCACATAAACTCACACAGAAACAGGCCAAAAATAAAGGACACGCTGGCAAAGCCATCAAATAAATTTTAGCCGGAAAAAATCCCTACCAACTTGCCCTAAAAAACAAGAAAAACAAAATCATTATGTACAAGTTGCAAACCAAGATGAGCATGTTCGACTATAGAGCATCCTGCAGTGACACGATTTAATATAAAGTTTATTTTTATTTTATTCTTAGCCTATTTGAAAATTAAAAGCTGCTCGCAAAATAAAAAAGCCAATAAAAGTGGAAATTATCGATAACAGTGAAAATGATTTGACTACAAGTGTTTGAAATAACAGATCACGCGCATCTTCTAAAATTGGCTGCTGTTAATGCCAAATCCATTGACAAATTTTACAGGGTATACACGAAAAGCAACAGCAACACTGAGTGCTAATGTCGTTTTTTTTGGTACACACCCACGCAGAGCAGCGTTGGCCAAGTGAGCGACAGGCTCAAAGGATATTTTACGTCTGATTGCGTTTTAAAGTGATGCCTGCCCTTATTGGCGTAGTCTGGAGGCATTCATCGAACAGATTGCCAATTGTCGAGTGTGTGCTACGATAAGCAGACTGCTGAGGCGGAGGCGGAGGCGGCGGAGCAGATAGTCGACCGTCCCTCATCAAACTGATGGCGGCGTCTAATTCGGGCAAAAGCCGCGCCAAAACATTGGCTAATAATAAAGTCGCAATCATTTCAAGGCAGTATTATCAACGCGATGTCTGCGCATCGGATCGGCATACAGATCCCAGTGCAGTGTAAGGCTTGGCATCTCATTTAAATGCAAATACCGCTTGCCAATCAGTTGTTACATTGTCGACGGAATGAAATCAAGTGTAATTTATGCTCGCTACGATTCAATAACCCCGTGGGGTGGGCAGGTCGGTTTGATCGCCGGAAACGGAAGTGGCCAGCGAGTGGCAGCAGCAGCGGCAGCAGCTGCCTTGGCAGATGTTTAAAAACGGAAATGCTTTTAGTGCTCCGGCCAAGTTGCTGGGCGATTTTAAATTATAAGCTGCACGCTACACACACACACACGTAAAAGTGCACAGAGAGAAAGAGAGGGGGAGACTGTTCGCTGGGTGTGGGGAGTGTGGGGTGTGCGATAGCCAGTGTGCATTCAGGCTGCGTGTCTCATCGCTTTTATGTGCCATCGCATATCATTGAGTTTTATTTTTATTGAACTGGTAATTGAATAAGAAATGACGTTGATGGCCTTCGCGACTCCTTCCGCAGCCTCAGAGACTGTGTCTGCCCCTGGCCACTCTATGCCCGGGCATTGCTGGCTTTGCGCCTTTTTTATGCGTTCCTACGTTGCGCCATAAACTGCTCACGATGCGCCCCGAGTAAATGGAACTCTCGATGTTTGAGCACTTTTAGTTTTGCGCAAATTTACATCAAATGTTATTCGGGGCGTATGCGTAATTTTTATTATATGTACCTAACTTGCATTTCATTTGGATTTTATTTCATTGCCACAATTTGCTTGGAATTGCGGGAAATGGCGGATGTGGAAAATATATATATAGGGAGAGAGAGGAAGCTTATGAGGTTTAATTCGATGCTATAAATTTACTTTGAGACGCTATAAAAGCAAAATTGTATTTACAGTACATTAGTAAATTAATTATATTGCTAAACACGCACTTATACACATACATAGGTATTTGAGGATGTATTTCAATGTAAATACACATGTTCTACTCACTTTTCTGGCCGCACAAACCAACCTGTAAAATGTGTTGCATACTTCTGTGCGCTCGCAATTTTAATATGCTCGAAATTTGCATTAAATAAGCAACCCAAGCCCAAATGCGACCGCAAAACCCCACGCACACACACACACAGACGCGGCAATTGTGTGTGCGTGCCTGAGCGTAAATCTGGATTCAAAGATTTACTGCACACACTGTAGGAGAGAGAGAGAATGTGCGAGCTGGCTCCCATTGAAACCGAGAAATAAAAAAAATATAAATAAATAAATAAGCTCGACTTTATTTATGCGAAATGTTTGCTTAACCATGCGGCACAAAAAGGGAATCCTTGAGAGCGACATGGCAAAAGCACAGCTTATAGGAGTGAAGAACTATTCAATTAAAGATCTGAATTATATTTACCCATTTTTTCTTTTCAGCAATTTTTCTACCATGACTTCCCCAAGACGCATCAGACGACAACGCATCGGAAAATCTATAAGAACTGTTTGGTATGCGACACCTGCATACGCGAGCTGATGGTACTGGACGTTCCGCCCCAGGTGAGTCTCGACATGGGCGACAACAACAACAACGAAAGATCAACTCATTTGTAATTCAATTAAAACTTTATGCACACTTTTCGCTTGTGAAAATTTGTGTGCAAAATTTCCATTTATGTTAATATGAAATTTTCAAAAAAAAACCGCTGCTGTACTACAGCGCACACTCGTTTTCCAGTGCATTTCACCTGGTGCAGCTGGCTGTGGTTTTTGCAAGTGCAGAGCGCATTACGGGGGGGTGGTGGTAATGTAGCCAGGGGCAGGAGAAATATGATAAGTAATGGGCACATCAACAAACATTTTCCGCGACGCCGCAGCTTAACGTTACAATTTATTTAATCTTTTAAATGAATTTATGCAAAATTGCCGCAGACGATGCGAGCCGGAGACGCAGCTGCAACTGCGTCCCACAGTTTGAGGCATGTTGCATAAATATTCAGCTGCAGACATCTTGTATCTGATTTCAGTACTCTGTATACCACAAACTCTGTGCGAGGGCATATTGACGGCAGAAAAAATATATAAAAAGCTTTGCTCTAATTTCTCTCAAACTTGTCCAAGATAAAAGGAAAAAAAAGATAACAGCCGTTCCCAAATTCAATTTAAGCAAGGTTACCCACACGATATCTACACGTCGAGCATGCCCTGCTGTTCCAACTTCGTTGTCTTTGTTAATTTTTGTATTTGGGCCTGCTGTGCCGTCTTTCAGTTCTGTCTAGACTCAAACTGCCACTGCGGGGATTTCATTTTTGACATGAACTTTTTATGTTCCAATTTAAAGCCAAGAACTGTGGCAGCAGCCCACCTGCATTAAAAATTTTGCTACCAAGCTGTTATAAACATTTCGCCACGCATAGGGTATGCATCGGTCGAGTTCATTTGTAGACATCTACTGTCTTATACTAAGTAAGATAATTTTACATAATATTTTCTTGCGCGCCGTTTACTTTATTAAATTCACTCTCTCATAAAACGTGGTTATATTGCGCCCACAGCGGGGTAGGGGATTGTGACGGGCCGGGTCGACCGTCATTCTGATATTGCAACAATCTGCATTGTGTGGGCTTATTTTATTAATTTTTAATCACACCGAAAACGTTGCACGTGTTTTTCGGGCCATCAAAGGGGGCGTCCATTACACGCCTGAAAGCTCAATTATTGCCAGCTATAAAGTTTGTGCACGAGAGCCACACTTTGTGTGTGTGTGTATGTGTGTGCGAGTGTGACTGAGTTGTGGTCAGCTGAGTGTTATATATGTATGGTATGCGAGTCGAGCTATTTGTGTGTATAAAGTAACAGCTTAGGTAACAGAATGAGCGACTTTTCGACACTCCGACAGTGCAACTGTCCGACTAGACCGATGAAACCGACAATTAGCAAGCACTTTCTGTGGAGAGGCACTTTTAGTATGTCCGAGTGCTTCGGTTGGACACAGCCAAGTCAAGTGATCCGTTGGTTCATACTGCGGTTTGGCCTGCATTTCTTCGCAGCATCAAATATTTAAAGCGTATTTTGTCGACAAAATATTTCGAGCTGCCTCCGGCTCTGACTTTGCCACAACAGATAGAAAATATTTTGTAGCTAGAACACCCTAGAAAGAAACACGTTTGCAGTGCTTAAGTTAAAGCACATAAAGGTAGCATGGCGATATAGGAAATATATAAAAGAAAAATGAAAAGTCAAATGATACATTAAATATTTGATCTGCTCACCTAAACCATATGAGCTTTTTGCCTAATCTTAAACAAAATTTGCAAATTGCTTAAACAGATTGCCAAAAGATCTGGGCTTCAAATAAAATATAACAATAATAATTATTATTTTCAACAATGTTTAACATATAGTACTCTCAGTTCGTTTAGAACTAAGTTCTTTTAAATATATTTCCCTGTTAAAATATGCAAACGGTTTTCTCATATTTTTTTTTTTGCCTGCTTCTTCTCACTCTTTTGCATTCTTGCTCTGTAACCTCCATGACAAAATCTTTTTGTGCTTCAACTTAACAAAGCGAGCAGGGCCCAAGAGCAGCACAAAAAACGAAATCAGGCGGGGCTTTATACACGCTACACGGTACATACATATCTCCTATAGTTGTCTCGCTATAAATATCAGCGCTTGCCACGAAAGAACGACAGAAAAGAAAAAAATGAAAACAAGAACGAACGAGAGACAAAAGGATTACAAAAAAAAACCGTAAAAGTAGAACAAGAAATTTGTATTGAAAGAGTTGACAGAGGCGGGATAAGGTAGTTGCCATTGAGGCGGTCGACCAACATCCATTGTCATATTAACTACGGCCAGTGAATGCATCTGTCCCATCCTTTCTCAGCAGCACGACTGCCATCCGACGACCCTGCTAACCGACCCACCCCATCCACATCGCGAACGTGTTTAAGCCCGCTGCCCGAGCTATCGAGCTCAGCTGGTGCCGCTCCTGCTGTTGGCCCTGCTGCTGCTGCTGATGCTGCTTCCTGCCGCCAGTCGACCAACAGCTTTCAATGTCTTTCAATTTATTCATGTCCATTTTGGCGTGAATTTGTTTTCCATACCCTGTACCCATTAAGCTTGCTAAAAAGTGTATAAACTAGAAGACAATTTTGTAAAAGAATAATAGCTGGGAGGCCTAATAAATCGGTTGGTGAATATCGATATCTTATATATAGTTAATAATATCTTTTGCTGTAAGTTTTATTTGCACATCATGCCTTCGTCTTGTTTACAGGGTATATTTCAACACCCACATTACTTGTTGAGCACACACGCACACGTTCATACTTTGTGCACTTTTTTTGTTGTCTTTGTGTCAGCGATTTTTTGTCCTCCATTGTGTTAGCCAAATAGCTGCCCGTCGCGTTAGTATCTAAGGTGAGGGCCGAAATGGCCGAGCGAACCGACAGTCCGACGTAGTCCGACCGTCTGACCTGGGTCTGTTTATTGTGGTAGATTTTTCATCGTCAAGTGCACTGCCTGCCAGTTATAACTCAAAGTCTCCACTCTAATGGTTTCCACTTGTACAAGCGGCATTTTGTTCTCCAGCAGATTTTCACTAATACGTGTACACACCGCCACACCACCACACACGCACACACACACAGTATCAGGAGGCAGTGTATGGAGGCCATCTACTTGGCTATTGTATGTTTTAAGTGGCCACCGCAAAGGGGACAACTTGAAATGACAATTTATAGAGTGCACACACACACACACACACACTCGTGAGTGTTGAGTACGCACTCGTGTGTGTGCGCGTTTGTGTGTCCCAGCGTAGGTATGCGTTTGTAGCGGTGTGCCTGGCGGCCATTTTGCTTCATTTATTGAAGCAGAACAATGGACAATGAACGCTTTTTGCCACAGTCCAAACTGAACAAGGTTCAGAGCAGAATGCTCTTTTGTCGATATGATACTCGATGAGCAAATACTGAATGTATCTCTATGTTAACGATATATCTAGCTTAAGTTAATGTCAAATTGGCAATTAATCCTTTGAAAGCAGCAAGCTATAAAACTGTTGGGTTAGTGTGCACAGAGTTGTAATTATCGATAGTCGCAAAGAGAAAGCGATCACTTGCAGGCATTAATCGACTGTGGCTATTAATCAAAGATTAGTGTACGAAAAATGTCAGTAAATCATTTACAGGATATTCCCGAATCGAGTATATACCAAGTCAAGTCAGCTTAGCTCAGCCTAATTACGCTCAAACAATTTGAGGAGCGCTCTAGCAACAGTGAAGCGGAAACAATCGGATTGTGCTCTCTGTTCGGGTTGCCAGAGTGTCGTATTATTTATAATTCCTGCTACAATTAATTAACCAGTCGTCATTTGAATTAATTAATTGGATTAGCTGCCGGACGCCAGATAGCCGGCTAGTATTTATCTTGCGGGACTGCGAATGCAGAGCAAGTTCCCAGTGTCCAAGCAATGGCCCAAGGGCGCGACAATCTCAAGAAATATCTGGGCCAAGCTGCTGCAGCAGCAGCAGCAGCATCAGCAACAACAACAGCAATTTCCGTGGGGCAACAACAAATATAAGTAGCAACAATCAGACAGGACGACAGGTTGGACAGCTCGGAGTGGGCACATTGCCATCGGCTAACGAGCTGCTCACATTTCCCCCAGCTAAAAGAGCCGTTAATTAAGAAAACAACAACAATAACAAATGGACGCAAACACAGAGGAAAGCGCAAATTAAATGAAATTTAATCAAAAAAGTAAATCTAGCCAACTTACTGCCCACCAAGACGCCGCCGTCGACGTCGACTGGCTGCCATCCAGACTGACACAAGCAGACAAATAGCGGTAAATCGACGGTGCCAGTTCAGGGAGTGATGGCGTGGGGCAACGAACTGGCAATGTCGAGCGAGGCAAAGAGCTGCCAAGTGAAAGCCGGACGGACAGACAGACAGTCGGAATGGTGCCAAGGCGCATGGTCTCTTAAGCCCTGGGTCCAACATTTTTAATAGCGCACACTTCTGCTCTTTCACATTTCTCCATTTCTATTTTTGCCACTCCGTCTTTCACTTCCTCGACTATTTTCATTTGTTGGCCCCGTTTGTCTGCGTGGCTCGTCTTGTCTTGTCTCGTCTAGTCTGGCCTTTGTTTGCGCCTAAAATGCTGCAGCGCAAATTTAATTATAACGTTTATTTACGCTGTTCGCTAGCATCGTTTTCATTTCCCCAGCTACTGATTACCCCCTGCCTTGTGCCCTCCACCGCCTGCTGAGTGCAGCATTAACAAAGCGAAATACAGTCTTCCTCGAGAGAAAAGGGTTGCCTCTGTTGGATGTTGGTGACGGTTGGGCGGGGATAAAAAGCAACTCGGCATGCCGCGACCACATTTTACTGCTCTGCAGCTTTACAGCGTCTTAGCTTCATAAGGCTAATGCATGCCAACTGCACATTACGAATAACTAGTCCCAGTTCCACTCACTGCCCGAGCACAGCGTCTGCCTGCAAATTGCTCAAGTGCGACTGCAGATAAACACTGAACGGAAAACCCGCTGCACAAGTAAAGAATGATTGCAAGCAATGCCGAATGAGACTGCTAGATACCCTGTGTGCGACGGAGCAGCTAAATAGCCAAGAACTGTTACACATTGTGTTCATAAATGCCGATGCTTGCTAGTGCTAGCTTATCGATGCTGCTTTAGCTGTTATTGATGATTTGTTTCGCTGGTAGCTCTGAGCTAATCGTTGCAAAATATTAGATACTTGTCAGAAACTTGTAGCTGCAGTGTAAATGCATTTTCCAAAGCATTAAACAGGGTATACAAATGAAAAGCCATTAACATTGCCATCAAGTGCAGTCACATAGCCAGACGGAAGCAATGCAGCGCAATTCGACAGCTGATTTTAAAAAGAGCTAGATAGCTTTTTACGTTTTATCCTGTTGCCGTTCAAATAGAAAGAGGCCATTCCGTAACTAAGTAGCTGCAAAAACTACGAGCAAGTAAATGCATTTTAAAGTCACAATTAAAAATATATAAAAACTGCAACCTGTTCTAAGTATGATAAAACTGTTTTTAATTAAGTTTAATTCTTTAATAAATGATAAATATTGAATATATTAAAAACGATTATTAATCAAAGCTGCTTCTTTAACGCCGAATACATAGCTCATTAAAAATATCATTTCCTGCTGTCAGTCTGCAGTTTAATTTAATAATAATTATATGTGATTTTCATTTTTGTAATTCGCATTTGTTTAATGCTTGATAAAAGTATATAAAGCATATTGTTTATGTGATACCTGTGAGAATATCCATCTACAAGCCACAGCCGCAATAAAGCAACCTGCCCGTATTGCTGCAGTATCCGTATCTGCATCTGCTACAGTATCAGTATCTCCCGCATATCTGCAAACAAACAAACTATATGTATGGGATGTATGGGAAGGTCTGTCAGTTTTAATTATTAGTGTTACTACTGTTGTTGCAGCCGCGGCAACCGCATTTATTTGTCGTGCAACGGTATTTACATTTAATGCCATTACGAAAATTGAGTTTAACAATAGTCATAACGTTTTTCAGCAGCGCAAACAGATTCACAATGCGCCGACAACGACAGAGAAAAGTGACGAAAGATGCATTAAAAAAATTTTAAAATTCGTTTATCCCTTCAAATACCAAACGGCATTTTTTCACCCCTCTCTATCTCTCTTCCATTTTCTCTCTCTTCGACGTATTTGCTTTTCATATGTGGACCCAAATAATACGCAACGAAAATACAAACCGACAACGTTTATACACACACACACACACATACATACACACACATACACACGCACACACATAAACACATTCATACATACAAACAAACGGTGTTTGGCGACGGCGCTGATGAAAAACAAACACTCAACAAATTGGCATGGCAATCTCGCCAGAAGCGATTTCCGGCTGATAACTTTGCTGAATGGAATAATGGACATCCTCTGGGGCTGCGAACGGTGCACGCTTATGTTCTAGTCTACGACATGGGTAATTTGGAAACATTTCAGGTAGGTCAACTGAAGCTCCCGTTGTGCAATAGCTGCCTTAATAGGCCTTTACCGTATGTGAATATTTTCAATATTTGCCTGCAGTACTGCCGCTCCATTAGAGATCAAATCTTGGACAGTTTCAGTCATCGTGATTTTAGCATAATTGTGGTTGGCAATAAATATGACAATGTGACTGAGGCGCAGGCCAACTCGCAGGTGAGTGCTAAAGCAATGAAGTTGGTTGCGATTCACCGATTAATCTTAATTGTATCGATTCATTTTATTTTTATTTTTATTTCTTCATTTTCGTAGAGATTCAGCATTATTCCTTTATTGAATTGCCTTTATTAATATACTCGATACTTTAGTATCGATCACTTATATATTGCTGCATAATCAGAAATTAAAAGGATAAACATATATTTTTAAATCTCTACTCCCGCCCCATTTCAGGAGCTCAAGGATATCTCGACGCTAGTGCGCAAACATTGGCGTTGCGGATATGTCGAGTGTTCGGCGCAGTGAGTAGCATCGGCATATAGCCGCTAGATACCAAACGATTTCAATTGCTTTTTATCGCTTTCAGATACAACTACAAAATCGGCGACGTTTTTCGTGAGCTAATGGGCTGCAGCAGCGGAGGCATCACTGGCACATCGGGCGGCGGTCTCGTTGCCGCCGATTACTCACAATCAACTAGGAATAAAGGACGCTGTACAATACTTTAGCAAATGCTGCATAAGATTTTTAAACAAACATTTTGATCTCTCGCAAGATGCACGGCCACGGGCACGGCCAAAAACAAAAACAACAACAACAACACTTTTCCGTTTAACTCGTTTTCGGGCTCCGTGTCAGCTGGGACGTACCACGGGGCGTATGCGTGCACAGCTCAGCATCGATTTAGCAGCAGCAACAATGAAGCCCCCGGCGAGCACTTGCTGATGCATATTTTAGCATATATAAGTAAACACACGCATATACACATTTTATACATACATTTGGCAGTCGACACACTTTGAAGGTTGGCTCCTTTCCTTATCTGTCTTACGCTCTCGCTCACTCCTTCGCTGTCTCCCCTGTCGGTCATTTTCTTTGCCGCCTTTGTTTGCCATTATTAGAACATTTCGCTCGACGCTTCGCAACATTTTGTAGACAGACAGACAGACAGTGCAGCTGCAACAATTTCGCCAGCAACTTTTTATGCATTCCCATTTGCAATTCAATGCTCGAAAGCTGTTCATTGCACCCATGAATATGCAACAAAATCAACAACAACAACAAAATGTAACAAGCAACAAGGAACACCAACAACCACTGCGAGATGAACACTTAAGCAAGAAAAGTAGTAACAATTTGAAAAGCTGCCATTGCAAAGTTTTATTTATGTTAGAGTACATTCTTCTTCTTCCGTTCTTTGGTACGTAATAGGCAATTAATCCCACCATAATTTACAATACATTTTAGGAATGAACAATTTGAATTGTTGTTATTCACATGAAAAACAAAATAAAAATAAAATGTAGGAAAGGCAAAAAGAAACTAGAATTCGCTAGAATAAATGGTATACTTATACGGTAGCTATACATAAGTCATAAATATATTGTAGTAGCTATATACATACATATATATCTATTACACAAATTATATACCAACATAAAGATTCATTAACGTTGTGATCATTTCAAGAATTAGTTCTTAAGCACCTGACATCGCGATGTCAGTTGAAGTCAAGTAAAAATAGCCCTATAATGATTATTAAGTATGTTAAAGGGGTTGAACAATTTCAAAATAAATACCATGTATATTTAGTAAATTCGTATTCTGTGGAAATTGTTTAATTGCAGCAGTTCAGAAACAACTGCCTACGAAAGCCTGAAAATAAGTAGAAATATTTTAAAACTGTGGAATCTTTGTAGAATCGATAACACGAATTGTTGCTTTTAAACAAATTCTTTACTATTTAACTTTCATTTTAATAAATTCCGGGGAAATCTCGCGACTATCAAGTATTCAACATAACTTAAGCATCAAGCCTTAAATTCAACCCAAAACTTAATCAACCGATTAAAAACTAAAAGTAATAAATAAGATATAAGTTAAACGAGTAAGCGCACAAGAAAATAACAAACCAATTGTGTTATTATTTTTAATGTTATAGAGCGATGTACTTACAAAAATATATTGATAAATACTTTGCGAATTAATTGATTTGTAGTGTTAGTGGGATATCGACTAGATCGTTAGATAAGTTCAACCAGTTCTCGCAACCAAACTGCTGACATACTACACACCTAAATAGCTATTCGATAATTCTATTTACATATATGTAAATGGTATATACACTGATTTCACAACAAGTCTACGTAAAACTCTATACCGAACTCTTTCTTTACCTCAACAACACTCGAAAGATAAGCAATCAAGTCTGACTTTGTACATAGAGATTTCAAGAACTTTATTAAAAAAAAAACGAAAGCTATAGCTATAGCATATACACACACACCCTTAAGATACAAACACACACACACACTCAGCAATACACATAAATGTATGCTATGATACGAAACTGTTCGACCAACATAATTGCAGCGCACTTCCACAACGATTGGATGGTGGGCCCAGCTCAAGATCTGCTAGACGAACACGTACATTTTTGGAATTTATTAAAGGGTAAAATGAAATAGGCAATAATAAGATCTCAAATAAAAGCAACATAAAGATTCGTTTATGACGTTGAGCATACATAAGTAATAACTACCAAATTGAACCATCGGGGCTTTGATAACAATATACTTAAATATCGATAACCAAATGAAGTTTAATGATGCATAGTTCGATAATAAATTTTCTAGATATGTGCAGCCAAATTTGTTGAAGTGTGTTCATTAGATTCCAAAGAAATTATTCTCCAGATGCTGAATGTTTTAATTTTGAAACAAATAGACAACATAACGCTGGCTTGGATGTATTTGTATTTAATATATACACAGTAACATATGCATACACACTTAAACAGATACTTATATACATATTGTATATAATGAGAACTACGTGTACATGTATCTAGTTCGAATTTTCTTTTATGATTTCGGACATTTACGGATTCGTCAAAATGGCTGTTAATTTTTGAAAATAAATAACGCTAAACGCTAAACGAAAAATAAAACAAAACAATAATTACAATGGAAAAAATAAACAAACCCAAGATAAACAAAAAAATATTTGCTGTTGAATTAAATTTAAGCGACGCGTTGCCTGCAACAGTAAAACTAAACAATATTTGTAGTTATGTATTCGAAAATAAAATAAAAACATTTATAAATCAAATACAATATGAAGCTTCAGCCGCTTATTGTTTGTTCAGCGATGCATTAGAATTAAGTGAGAGCAGTTAACGCTAAGAAATGTGTGTACTTATTATTATTATTATGATTATTATACATTCGAGCATATACAAAAATAATACTTAAATATATATACATACATAATTATTAATAGGGCAAGGAGAAGATCTCTTTTTTTTAAACGCAAATGCAATAGAGTATATTAAGTATACGTACGTATGATTGATAATATGGACAGAGTTACCCACATAATGAGACAAGAAACAACACCGCAACTAACTGTTAAGCAATGCAATATATACATACATACATATATACCATATACTAACATACAAACATATGTATTCACCACTGAGATATTGTGCCACGTGTACGTATGTATTGTGTTTACGCAAAACTGTTTGCGCCAACCAGAAAGTATGTAACGACTAATCCGTTAGCAATGTAGAGAACGTTTTTGGAAAACCGCAGAAAGCAGTAATAAAATAATAATAGAATAAAGTGATAAACAAAAACAGGAATGTGTATCCTTAAATTAAAAAATATTTGATTGGCTTTATGGTAAGTTTTGTTATTCTATATTAAAATTCAGCTTTTTCTGCTATAGTTCCTATATGTCGAGATATCCCCCAGGAAAAAAAACTATTAAGGCTACATATGTTTTATTACAAATTGTTCCAGATTATACATTTTTTTATTAAATGTATTATTATTAAATACTGCAGCAGTTGCAAAACATTGCTATCTAATTAAACAATTTTTTTTAAAGGTCTATAATGCATTTTTCAGCATTTATTGTACATTTTTAAAATGTATATTTCGATGCGGTTCCAATAGTTGAAAGCATAATGGTGTTATCGGTGCATTATTTTTTACATCGTTGGCAAAACTTAATTTGAGAAACAAATTATATCGCTTTTGAATTATTGCTATTTTTTATTTCACTTATCCTAAAAAACAAAAATAGTAATCTGGAGTAAGCACAATCAATTTGGGCACGTTGGTGCGTATAAATAAATCCTGTCTTAAAAATAAACACCTAAAGAACTAATGGGTGTACATGAATGTACGTATGAATCGTATGTACATGTCACTAGCTTAGATAAGACAACCTTAACGGGTTTCAATCGTTTAATATAGACTAAAACTTAAACTAGCGACTGAAAATCAGAATTACTTGAAATAAAACGAACGCTCGGAAACGGGTATATGGGGATCGATACATTTAAGTGTATAACAGTTGAAGCATAGCCACAGTGTCATGAGTAATAGTTGCCATTAAGGTGAATCAACTTTTAAACGAATGCTGATTGGAACTTAAAGGGACTTAATAGTTAATTATCTTTTTATAATCATCAATTTTATTTATGACTTTGTATCACTGAGGCTGTTCGCTGCTGCTGCTGAAAGTGCGACTTCGACTGAGGCGACGTGCAGCCGCAGCTAGTTCGGAATCCCCGCTGTGCCCGTCGATCAGATGTTTGGGCAATTCTAGAATTCTGTGCAACAGAAGCTGCATCTTTAGGTCTTTTGTTTTTGGCCTTTCCGAAGGTTGCGTCGAGAGCATTTGCTGAAGCAGCTCATATTGCTCTGGATACTGTTTGACAAAGTCCACTGGATATTGACCTTCTCTTAAAGCGCGCAGCGTCTTAATGCGCTCCATTTCGGTTGAGAAATACACGTGCAGTTCGAAAAAGATTAGCCCCAGTGAATAAATATCCACCTTATAGTCGTAGTGCTGGCCCCGTAACTGTTCTGGAGACATGTACAGGTGTGTGCCCACCTGTTGTGTATGACGCACAGTAGAGGGCAGCTCAGAGTTATCGCCACAATCGTTGGACACACTGGATGCATCTACTGTGTCTGTTACCAGTCCAAAGTCGCCGATTTTGATCTGGCCATCCTGTGAAAAGAATATATTGCTTGGCTTCAGGTCACGATGTATGAGACCCTTGTAGTGCACATAGTCAACTGCATCGACAATTTGGTGGAAGATATGGGCGATTTGTGAGACACGTGTCTCCGTGCGATTGTCTCGCAACCAATCGCGAAGACTTTCCTTGCGACACAGCTGCATCTGAATGTAGAGATAGACCTTGTTAGGTTTGGACGAAAAGCCATTTAGCATGCCACCACCTGGCAGCGCCAACTGTCCGCTGTGCTGCTCCTGTTGCTGCAAGGCCAATGTCATTGGCTTGCGCTTAGGAGCCGCCGCAGCGGAATCGTCCTCTGTGTCGCTGTTGTTATTCTTGGAGCGCACAGATTCAATTTGAAAAGAATTGGAAAGCTGATGTTGTGTATAGTTAATGTTCTTCAGATCAAACGAGGCCGAATGAATGTCAATAGACACTGAATTATGCTGCACACGACGTTGGACTTCATTTTGAAAAGGCTGTGGGCGTTCATTTTGTGACTGCTTTTCCTCTTCATCCTCGCTCTCTTCATCATCATCGTTGGCACGCAAAGCAGCCGACTTTGACTCGCTGCGAAATTCGATAAGCGAATCATCCTCATCGTCATCATAATCTTCCCTGATGTGATTCAATCCGTTTTCTTTATGACCATAGTGGTTGTTGGTGCTGTTGGCCGGATCCGATACCCATGAGATCAATCGATTGCGGTTGTTCTGCGTATGGTCCAATATTGAGGGCATGCTGCTGCCATCGGGAGTCTCGATTTGTATAGATGTAGACATCTCATGTGCCAGAAGCTTGCGATCCTCTTCTTCTTGCCAACCCGTAGGTGGTGTTTCAACCCACGACTGCAAAGAAATACAAAGATTTTATTGGATTTTTTTTATAACTGAGAAGCATAGACTTACGTGGAAGTAGCGCACAATATTCTGATGCTCACAGCTGGCCAGCGTGCGAGCCTCGCGCAGGACACGTTGCCGCGATGACTCCTTATTGGGCAACGTGATCCGTTTGATTGCGTAACGATTCTCATCCAATTTATTTTTTGCCTCAAAGACTACACCAAAACCTCCACGGCCAAGGCACTGCATCAATTCGAAATCAGTCTGGAAACGCGATGTATAATGTTCACCGGAGTGTGATGTGGACTCCGAAAGTGAACGCTGTGTGCCACCGGTGCCGCCGCTGACATTAAAACCCATGCGAGTGCCACGTTGTAGGCCTGTCATGGGTATGACGGGTCCCAGCAGCGCCTGCGTGGATGCTTCTGTAGCCTCAATAGCTGTTTGAACAGGCACATGTCGTTCAATTACCAGATACTCTCGTTCCACACGCTGATTACGATGGCCCATGAACATGTTGAGCAGCACCGCAGAGGTAAACGCAATCACAACAATCTCTTTCCACCAGAACCAAAGCGAGAGTATAACAACCTTTACTGGAGCATCGATGTCATCTAAGCTGAAGCCCAGATCATCGTTGATGCTATGATTGCCAATCGTATTATTGTTGCCCGGTCCCGTCTCTATGGCAGGAATTTCAGGCGGCGTGTCGTTAGTGCCACATTCTAGTGCTCCACTAGGTTGCTCCCATTTTGTATCTGTATAGAAATAGAAGCCATTGCCATTGACAAACTCCGAGGCATTAAGTACCGACTGGGCCGCAACTGCAAAGTTCTGATCATCGTAAGGCATCAGCTCGTTGCTTTCAGGCTGGTCGCCTATTACAACTGGATCTTGTTCCTCCTGAAAAATCACCAGTGAATTGCTACTGGCAGCAATAGGTCGCCAAGGTATTTTCGGCATTAGGTTTATATCGCCAGTCAGCTGCTGAAAGTTTTGCGTTTGATCCATTATCTCTTGTCGAATACGTATTGATTCCTGTATATACAATTGCTTATTGTACATGCCCAAGTAGATAGAAGGTGCTATGAGCGGTCGTTTGCCTTCTTCCTGTTGCTGCTGTTGCTGTAGCTCCTCGTCCTGCTCCCACAGCCACTGTGCTGAGCTAAACAGATCAATGGACTGTAGCTTATCGGCTTCGTTTGTTTTCCAAGCACTCACAATGGGATGGTTAAACTGCAAAATTAAAGAGCATTAATAGAATTATGAGTAGCTGTAGGCAAGTAAAAACTACATGTATCTGTACTCACCTTGTGCTTCCACAGCAGCACTTGAGGATTGCTTTTGCTAAATGCACAGATGATACCTTCTGGCACCACAACTCTAATCTCTACATCCAGCACAGCCATCTCAAGATCATTCCTTGCCTCCAGATGGCAATCAGCGGCCCGCATCACATCCAACTCATGTTGTCCGACGCTAAAGTTCCAACGCTCTAAACCTGTACGTGATTCTACAGCTCGTACTGTCTGCGTCTCGCGACGCACCACAAGTACATCATCCAGAAGAGAATCATGTGGAATTATATATCCATTCTCATCTCGCAATTGCTCATCATGCTGCTGTTCACCATGGTATTCCTCATCCTCATCATGATGGAGTTCCTCAATTTTATCGTTTATGGCACTTTGATCACTAGTGGAATTAATGCAACCATTGATGGAACACTCATAGAGCAACTGACCGGTTCGAACAGAGACCCCATAGTTACGTGTTTCCTTACCGCCCGAAATGACAAGATCATCGCTAAACTTGGCACTAGAACTAAGCAAATGCTCAGCCGTTATTGGTATGGGATCTATGGAATCTCCGTCAAATTTATAAATTCCACCATTAAGAGATGGAATCATGCGTACAAATTGTCCATTATTTGTCAATTCCAAACGATGTATGCTCGACGAGATCAGAGGACCAGGACCAGTTTCGATACTCCAACGCATCTTGCCCGAATGGGCAATGTCCAGAGCACTCAGGCGCCCATCAAGTGTTGTTATATACAGCAATCTATGGCAAGAGATCACAAAAAGAGTTGACATCGGTTAAACAGGCGACCCTGACCATGATCAATAATTCGCTTATCAGCGTTGTCGTTAGATTACTAGAATATAAATACAACTTTATTGTACAATTTCGAAAGTAAGTGATTCACGAAAAATAAATTCCAATTATCTTTTCTACGTTATCGCGCTTACGAATAGCGCAACACTATAATTCAGCTTCAAAATACAAATTAGAAAATTTGAAATTAAAATTTTACTTGATGTAAGCAACACGCATGTAGTATTACAATCTGAATTTGGAAATGCAATTTTTATGTTTTGCACTTAAAGAACTGAAGATACTAATAAAATGCTTTTTATTTTAGTATTTTTAATGTTAAGAAATTAATATTAGTGTTGAAAAATGATTTTTTTCTTTGACATCGAAAGATCTAGGATTTTGACATAAGTGAAAAGATACGAGTAATAAGAATATGACAATAAGAATTTGCTCGATTCTTCGAGAACTACTAAAAGATAATTTTTCAATTAAGGTTACGTATGAACCAATCTAAGTTTTTTATATTTATCATAAGAAATTGTATACAATTAAAATATCTCTTTAAAATAAATGGTATATACAAATTCCCGCCAAGTAATTAATACTATAAATAAACTTTATAAAAAAAACACACAGGTCAAGTTTCTTTGTCAACATGTAATTTAAGACACACAAAGAAAGCAATGTTTAGACTATTCTGTGTGGCGGTCGGCTACACCAATAGCGAAAGTCCACATCATACGGGTCTGGAAACCAGCTGATTTGATTTACCCATAGCTGTTATATCAAAAAGGGCGCGTAATGCATCAACAAGTGTTTTTTTTATGCGACGGCATATATACGCACATAACACACATACGCTCGCAAAAACACACACCAATACATCGTTAACATCGCTGCCTGCGCAAGCCTGTTGGCCAAGGAATAAAACGAACAGAGCAAAACGTAAGCGGCAAGAATGATGAAATTCGAAATTGGGTTTGAAAAAAGATAAACCAGGGCACACAACAAGCAAGTTGGAGCAGCTTCAATTTAACTCATATATTTTTAGTTACATGTGCAACTTTGCGAACTTTACGCTTTAATCAGATAGTTAACGTTTTCTTTTGTTGTGTTGATTGTGGATGGGCAAGTTAACACAGTTAACTGTTAACAGCAAAAGTTTTGCACATGACTCACCTGTACCTTGATAAGCGCAAACAAGCATCTAATTTATTTTCTAGGCCCTTTGACATAATTTCCAGTCTTTGCTTTTGTGTTTGGAATCAGTTTAATTGAGAATGGAGAATTGCATTTGCCGTGGAATTACTCAAGCTACACACAAATATCTACACAGATACACAGTCATAATTAAGAACTTTTTTCCATTAATATTCAACACATTAAAAATTAGTTTTGTTTGAAACATTCTTATGTTATTCTCCGTATTATTTTCACTTGCATTTAGGTAAAGCGAACTTTCCAGAACATTGGTACACACGCATGAAAATACATTAGTGTACGTATTTCTGACGTCCAGCGAATGCTTTATAAGTGCTTCTTCTTACCTTCGACCTATGCGCCGCTCCTGCTGCTCCACACAGTAGGGAATGGCTGGCGGTGCTGTGGCAGCTGCAGATTGCAAATCTAATTCGCTTGCAGTTGCTGGTGATGATGATAATGCTTCGGCTGTGGGCGTTCCAACAACAGCAGCTACAATTGATGTGATCATGGTGTAGAAGATTAGACGACGTTGGCGGCGACGTTGGGCGATGCCTTGCAGATCATTTTGTATGCCCATTATACGTTGTTATTGACGTATATTAATTTGGTTCGTTTGTTTTGGGCGCAGCAGGAATGTTGAGTTAGCTATTAATTAGTTTCCGAAAAGACGACGTCGACGGCAGCCGCGACGACGACGGATGCGGATGCGGTAGAGTTTTTGCTTTGGTAACAGCAGGAGCTGCAGGTGCGCCCATCAAAGCTATGGCACACTGCCGCATTACTTGAACACGAATACTTGAACAACTGATAAAAATGGTTTTAAATGGTAGAAATAATAAATATTTGTGGGACTATCACAACACACTGCGTGGTGTAATTTCGCAACAACGGTGAAAGATCTAGGGCTGGCAAGTGAAAGTGTGACCAGTCAGCAATAGTGATTACCAGGGTAAGAACAGCTGACTAATATTGCAGTATGGCAGCACTTATGGTTACTGACTTTATGCTGTATGGCAACTCCGGGTGAAACAGACAAGGTTGCCGCCAAAATGAGGTCACACTTCCCGAATTGGAAAATTGAAAGTATCGATTTCATTTGAATTTTTTATTCATACGATGCACCCGGTTTCAGACCCTTCTTAGTTGTATTCTCGTTTTAATATTTAGAATAGTTAACGCTAACAATATATATATATACGTACATATAATAATACGTATACATATATATTGCAAAAGTATATATTTAGCATCTAGGCAATGTGTGTAATAAAAAATATCTGCTAGATTCGGAAAATCTACTTTTTGGATAAAGAAACATTGAATAATCTTTACATATTTTAAGGTATTAAAATATATAAATTTAAATTAGATTTAATTGCTGGCTATTAACTTGAATTATTTTTTCAGTTGCTTATTTAAGTTTTGTAAATTTTTGTTTGGTTTTTTGGGGGAATTACAAATAAGTTGAATGTAAATAAATATAAAATTAATCAAGAAATTATTTAAACAATTAACAATGCTTTGCACAGTACGCCGTACGACAACTCAATAATTCGATCGATTAAATCAAAAGCTAAATAAATATATCTCTACACAAACAAAATCGCGTGCTATATTGAAAATTAATGTAACGGATTCCAAAATGGTGACGAATGTTGCTATTGTTGCTGCTGGTTTAGATGTTGGTGTTCTCTGTTTCACATGAATTTGTTTGGGTTCTTCACTTAGTTTTCGATTTAATCTTCTAGTAATCCTCAATTGCTATGATTTGCGGTGGTTTAGCGCTTCCCGTCGAAGTCGCCGATGCCGTTGATCCCGCTGTTGAGTTTTCGCTAGTTGCTGCTGCAGCCACTGCTCCTGTTCCAGCTGCTGCTGCTGTTGTTGTTGTCGCTGCTTGTGTGTCCGGCGTCTGTGCGGCTAATTGTCACTTTGAGTTGCTGCCCCCTGCTGATGTAGCTGCGCCCGCATTTTCGTTGACACGCTGATAGCGCGGCTTGTTGCGCGTGAAGGGCAAATACTTGTACTTGATCATATGCTTGATTTGGCGCTTCATTGTTAGGCAGAAGAGCGTAATGAAATACATGACCAGGATCGGCCAAAATACGGGCACATTGAAGAAGTCGAAGAACGTACAAAACACTCCAATTGCCGTGCTTTTTGTGACCGATAGCCAAAATTTAAACTCTGGCAGCCGGCGTATAAATGGCCGGAACTCTTCATTATTGTGCGTTGGCAAATTGGGACCATCGTCCTCGTCATCCTGTGCAAATGGATCGCTTTCGGGATCGATTTTTGGTGTCAGAAATGCAAGAAACAGATTCAGATGATAGATACCCAATGCATAACACACGATGTACCAGCCCTGGTAAATAAATATGCGCAAAACAAACAACAACAGCAAGAATCCGGCAAACACCCAACGCATACGCGTGTGCGGCGTGGATCGATCTAGGGTCGATTGGTAGATCTGCAAAGTCCAACAATAGTATCAAATAGATCGAGGTTATCTAAATTACATTACTTACTTGTGATAAACGCTGAAAGAATTTTTTAACACCGCCGCCTCCGCCGCTAGACGACGTCGAGCCGCTGTCTTCGTTCATCATATTTTCCGCAGCGTGCGTTAGCGCCTGCTGCCCTCCCCAGAATTATTTCGTTTTCTCTCACTTTCCTTGTCGACTTTGTCTTATTGTTGTTGTTGTCTGATTGTTTTCAGTTGCAACTGTAGCTAGTAGTTTAGTGTGGGGCAAAACAACGTCGGCTGGGCTATTGATTAGATGTATGTAAATAACAGAAGCAAACACAAAATGCAAAGGCAACTACTAGCACACGTTTAACGCTGAATTATTTCATTGCCCTGCTGCGACCGAGACGTTCTTCGTTCTCCGCCTGATCGACCTTCTTCCTCTTGCTCATGGAAAAATGTTCATTTACCGTTTCGTGTGGCTTTTGGGTGTCAGTGTTTCTTGAATATTAAGGACTAATTTTGACAAATAGTTGTAGATTTAATCCAATTTGTTTAAAAATTAGATTACGAATAGTGTCGGCATCTGTAATTTATTGTTCCTTTTTCACGCACAGTACCACCACGTCATTATGTCAACTGAAATGAGCTCTCTTTGCTCTCTCACACATAGCTGTCAAAATTTGCCAGTGCTGTAAGTTATATTACAATAAATAGTGTTGTAAAACGCGACCAACGTGCAGAGTCGCACGTCGATTAATCAGGCATTCCTTAGAAAAGTTTTTTATGAATGGCATCTCACCATGCACGACATTTGCATATATTTAATATTTCATATTTCGAATCTCGTAAAACAATGAATAAACAAAATTAAATTAGTGTGCTTTCATTACTCCACTTTACGCGCATCCATCCATATCCTGTTGTAGCGGATCCTCTGGCAAGTCATCTTTGGCATCCTTCTTGCACTGGTTGATCGTCTCAAAGAATCTGCTGGCCAGGTCGATATTCTTGAATCGACAGGCAAGTCTCTCAACCTCACCGTCCTCGTTTTCCGCAAAGTTCAAATTGGCCCATATAAAACTTTTTTTTTGCTCGTTCATATAATCGATGGAAAAGTCTTTGCTGATATTCATATTGAGAACTAGTTTGAGAATTTGCTCCCGGCGCATGACCATGCGATAGGTATTTAAAGTGTTATGCTTCAAGACCTTTAATTCGCCAACACCTAAGCATGACCAAAAAAATAACAACACATAAATTAAGGATCGTTAATCTAAATCAAACGTTAACTTACCTCGCTCCTTCCATTCCTTGGTTTCAGTGTCGAAACGAAACAGAGTCGCACGTTCACCAAACATTTTTGTTTCGTTCTCCTCGCCTGTACTGACTACAATCTCTTTTGGTAGCGCAATAATGGGATCGTAATGAGGATCGTAATTAGAATCATAGTTGGCACAAGTAGGGTCGCTCTCTGTGTTACTGGTGTCTTCACCCTCATCTAATTTTGAGGAACTTAACGCCGATTTAAAATTCTTGAAGTCGTCCTGGTGCGTTAAGCCAAAGAAGCCGCTCGATTCATGCTTTGGGAAACCAATGGCATTACTTGTTCCTTTCGTGGCTAAACTAGCAAAATCTTCACCAGCCTTTGCAGAGAAGTCAAAAAATTTGCTGCCAGTATCATTCGATGATTTCGTTCCATCACCAGTTGACGCCACAATGTTCTCCTTGTTGTCCTTGGTTGGGATTTCGACAGTCTTGTTGAGGTCCGCAAATGATATGCTTTTATCCTTCGCCTCGCTTCCAATTACAGGCGCGACAATCTTTCCAGCGGCGGAACCAAACAAATTGCCAGAGGTGACGTTACTGCCAGTGGTGTTGGCGAAACTATTTCCACTTAATACTGAGTTACTACAGATGTTAACCTTTGACGTCTCGTCTTGTGCTTCTGACAACGCCGCCGGCTTCAAAGAACCACCAAATATAGAGCCTTCACCTGTACCGAATTTAAGGTCCGTTGCAAAACCTCCTCCAAAGATGGACTTTTGTGGTGCTTTTATTCCAGTGCTGTTGTTGCCAAACAATGATTGTCCAAAAACAGAATTTTCTAACATACAAAAAAAAACCGTTAGTTTTTTGTGGTTAAGAGAATCAAATCTATCCGCCTGAAAATTAGAAAATCACTTACCCGACTTGCCAAAAAGAAAACCTCCAGTGCGTGCAGCACCAGCCCCATCGTCCGATGCTTTAGTCGTTTCGGTGGATTCTGTGTTTGTGGTCGTCGAATTGGCGGAAATGGTATTGCCAAAGACACTAAAACTGCCGAAAGGGTTTCCGCTGTTGTTGTTGGCAGCCAAGCTACTCGCCTTAAGCAGCACACGATTGGAGGCAGCAGGATCTACTTCAGTAGCAGATGGCTGAGATACCACCTCCGTCATCTTCAGGGCGGGGAGCGTCATAGGTAGCGGCTTAATTGATGTTTCGATTTTAGCCGGCTGTCCATAGACGAAAGTATCCGGTTCACAGCCACGACAGCCTTCACATTTGGTTGTGGCGGTTAAGGATTGGAGGCTCAGAGATAACTTCTTTGCCAGTAGCTGAAGTTTATTAATTTCTCCAGAATCGTCCTCTTTAATAGGTTCTATGGTGCCGTCAAGTGCATCGGTCACCGCCTTATGGAACGCCTTGGCAACCTCGACATTTTTGAATCGCAATGCGAAGCGTTCCAACACGGATTCGCCTTCGCTGAAGTCGTGTACTACAAATAACCATGACTTTTCATCCTTAGGTTTGTAGATAACATCCGCGTTAAGCACATGGTTCAGACAAATCTTCAGAACCTTTTCACGACGCATGACGACACGCAAATGTTTAGTTTGCTTGTGTTGCAGTATTTTAACATTTCCCAGGCCTCGCTCCTTCCACTCGCCTTTTTCGCTCATGCGATAGAGTTTTGCACGGTGTACATACAGAAGATCTTCATCCTCCTCCCCGGTCTTGACGTCGATCTGCAAGTGGTCATTATTAGTTTTGATATATTTATCCGACTATCCTTACACTTACCTTGTCGGGCAAAGGTATGACAGGCGCAAAGTCTACACTGCTTTCCTCTTCCTCTACATAACTTTCATCATTATTGCTACAATTAAGCCCGTACACAGGTACTGGAGCAGGACTCTGGGGCTGCTGAGTTTGAACTTTTGGCATGGAAAAACTGAACGTATTCGATGTTAGGCTGTTAGAGCCGAGGCCACTATTCATAGGCGTTAAACTTGCTGTTTGTGGCTTGAAGTTGAAACTGCTTGATCCAAAGACTCCACCTTTGTTATTATCAGATGAATCGCTAGTTGTGACTGGTGCACCAAACGGTATTGAAGTTGGAGCTGGTGCACCAAACGGTGTTGAAGTTGAGGCTGGTGCACCAAACGGTGTTGAAGTTGTGGCTGGAGCTGGTGTAGCTGTTGCTGCTCCAAAGCCAAAGTTAAACTTGCTCGTGGTAGCTGGAAAGCTTATGCCACCGCTGGTATTAAGTTTATTGTCTTTTTTGGGTACAGTTTCATCCTTGGGTTCTTGACAGGCCAAGCAGTGCAGCTGAGCGGCATCATTGTTTATATAGCACGCCTTGCAGCTCCAATTGCCTTCTTTAGGTTTGAAAGCATCGCCAAAGCCAATTGGTTTGGGTTTGGCTTCAGCAGAAACAGTAGCAGGTGCTGATGCGGAAGCAACTACGGGAGCAGTTGCAGTGGGTGTAGTTTTGCCCACAGACTCCGCCACAGGTTTGGTACCAAAACTAAAACCAACCGATGAGGATGTGGTGGAAGATGGTGCGAAGCCGAAGCTGAATTTTCCAGCGCTGCTGCTCAAGTTCAATGCGCCACTTTGTTCTAACTTTTGCGGTTTTGGCGGAACAGTGTTATCCTTGGGCGCTTCGCAAGCCTGGCAATAAAGTTTCTTTTCATCGTTGTTAGTATAGCAACCCTGGCAGCTCCAGCTACCGGCCTTAGGCTTGAATTTATCGCCAAAACCTTGTATTTTTGTTTTATCATCCTTGTTCTTGTTCTTATCATTTTCTACCTGAGTTGGCTGCTCTGTTTTGCTACCAGATTTCTCGTTTGCCATGTTTGCCTGCGCTTTTAGAATAACATCGTAAAATGCTTTGCACGTTTCAGCTATCTTGAATCGCACACACAGTAGCTCTGGCACTAATTCTTCTTCAGAATAATCCTGTGCCGCCCAAGTTAGTGAATTTTGCAAGTTCTTAATATAACTAAACTTAGTTTCAGGCAGAAGACGCTGGTTGCAGCACAATTTTAGAACCTGTTCACGTCGCATAAGCAGTCGAACTTGACTGGGATCGGTTTTCAACTGCAGCACTTTCATGTTACCCAATCCGCGCTCCTTCCACTCATTGGCTTCTTTGTCAAAGCGCAACAATTTTGCGCGATGCTCAAACAGTACCAGTTCATTCTCTTCACCAGTGACGACATTGACAAGCTCTGGCAACGGAATAACCGGCTCAAATTGTGCTGTGGATACATACTCCTCCTCACGGTCGACTTCAGAACTGCTTTCGGTCTGTGGTTTAGTTTGCAGTGTGCTATCGTCTTTGTTAGCCGTCAAACTGCTGCCGAAATTAAAAGCCGTGGTGAAGGCTGCGCTGTTATTGGAGCTACTGTCTGGCAAGCCCGAGATGCTGCCAAAAGAAAAGCTAGAGCCACTTGACTTGGTATTGCCTGCCGTGTTTCCAAATGTGAAATTGGCGAAGGGAGAGCTGGTTTTTAATTCGGATGACTTGCTGGTCGTATTACCAAATAATGATTTCGGTACCGCTGGTTCGACTGGTTTTGCCTCTTTGCCACCACCGTTCTTGACCAGTTCAATTTGTTTTGGCTGCGAAGGGGCTGGTGACGGCGTGCTGGTCACAAAACTATCAATGGTACTACTTTTGACAGCTCCAAAGGATATAACCTTTTCTTTGATTGAAGCTGCTTCCGCTTTGAGAGCTGATGTCTCCTTTTCGAAAGCTGCCCTAAATTCAGCTGCTGTACTGGGCAGCTTAAAGCGCACAAAGAACTTTTCCAATTGCAATTTTTCATCGGCAAAATCGTTGGCGACCCATAGGAAGGATTTGGGATCCTCCTCCTGCACTGGAACTTCGAGTTTCATTCCCGTTGTTATCTTATGATTAGCGCAAATTTTATGAGTTTGCTCGCGACGCATAAGGATACGTGCAGTGCCGTTGGATATATTCTTCAATATTTTAATTGTACCAATTCCGCGTTCCTTCCATTCCTTTTCGAAATGACGGAAGAGCTTTGCACGGGCGGCAAACTTGATCTCCTCATCCTCCTCGCCAGTGTGCACCTCGACTTCATCAGGCAATGGTATAATACCCTGAAAATCTGGCCGCGGATCATAGTCAAGCTCAGCAGTCGTATCGTGGTTCGCACTTTGGTTTTGGTCACTACTAACACTCTCGTTATGAGCAGCCTCGGCTTCGGCTTCACGCTCCTTTTCCTTTTCGGCTGCTGCCTGTGCCACTTGGGTCTTAAAGGAGAATGTTGAGGAGAATCCGCTGAACATATTGGTACTGCCTGTCTTGTTACTGAAATTAAAGTCTAGACTTGGCGTGGTTGTCGGTTCAGTTGTTGACTGCACGAGGCTGGGTTTAATATGCTGTGGCGGTATTGTGACGCTGAGAGTCGGCTGTGCGCTACTCACAGCGGGTTTCGGCAACGGATCGGAGCTGGTGATGACGACATTTGCTGGCGGCTCCTTCTCGACGGGCTGATTGTTAAGGGCCCGATTGAAGACCGCAGACTGAACGGGCACTGGAGGCGCCGTCGATGTTGCTGTGACTGCGAATGGAACAGCTGCGGTCAATGGAGTAGTAGCTGTTAATGCAGGAGCGGTAGTCGATGGAACAGCAGCACCAGCGAAGGGAGCAGCTGCCTGCAATGGTGTAGAGCTCAATGAACCAAACACAACCTGACTCGTACTTGCAGAAACAATAGAGGGAGTTGACGACTGTGTTGATATCGGAGCCTTAGGTGGCAGTGTTATTGGTGGCACTACCGATACCGGTGCTTGTTGTGGTGCTACCTGAGGCACCTGAATAGGCGATGGGGTAAATGTGTTGCCAAAGAAGCTACCGCTCGGAGGTATTGACAGGTTTGTCTGCACAGGCGCCTGTGCGAGTGGCGGCATACTAGGCGTCTGTGCCTGGGAAACTTGTGGCATTACAAGACTTGCTGGTGGTTGAGTAGGCATTCCATAATTGAGACCATCAATATAGGGTGCAGCAGTTGTGGGATTCGGGAACATGTTGGGTGGTAATCCGTAGTTTGGAAGTCCACGTGGTCCTAAAGTAATATAATGAAATAAACATGATTAATGTATTAAATAAATTTTTATTTTGGTTTGAAACCTAATAATAGAATTCCGACTTACTTGTACGAGCTCCAGAAACTGAAGTATTGTACATATATTTCTATGCCCATCTGACTCTATACAACCGAACTGATTATAAAGTCTATTCTATTGTTTACTTACCAAAGAAATTGGGTGGCATACTGCCAGGGGCCGGTGGAGTTCTCATGAACTGCGCCTGACTGGCATAGTAGTTGTACATCTGATTCTGATTGAACATCGGATTACTAAAGGCTGCATTCGGATGAGTAATATTTCCACTTGGCGAAAAGAAACGTTCTGGTACATTGCCTTGCACGCCATTTAAGTAGTTAGGCTGCAGAGCTTCCTCCATGTTCAAAAACTCCTCCAGACCAAGAGCAGTCTCTACATCGGCCGTTGGAGTTTCACGACTTGCGCTGCCGCCGCCAGTAATTTTGCATTTCTTGAGAAGCTCCTCGATGATGGAAAACTTATCGTTAAACGATTTAATTTCTTGGCGCATATCATCCATACCGTCCTTTAACCCACACAACTGGTTACTCATTTCTTTTACCGTCTCCTCCACATCTTTTAAGGCTGCTGCTTTCGTTGGTGAAGTCTCTGGTGCCTGACGACGGGAGCGATTTAGCGAGTTGGCGGCAGCCGCATAGAAATCATCCTCAGCATCCTCATAGGTGCTAGAGTTATTGTGGTGTTGCTGTTGTTCAGACAATGCATATGTTTCGTCAGCCTGAAAAGCTTTCAGTTCGCGTTGCACGAGCGACACAAGTGGATGGCCCTGATCGTTGGCAAGCAATGATTTTGTTAGCCGCAGGCATTCAAGACGACGCTCCTGAAAGTTAAGACGCAACACACGGGATGTGTGACTAGAGTCCGCCAGATGACGATAGGCCTCTGCTCGCAGATAGATAATCATAGGTGTTTCAAGCCCACGTACCACTTCCAAGAACTCCTCATATTTACTCTGCTTAAACAGGCGATTGCTTAAATATCTAGCCGCTTCGTCGGTCAATTCTTTGGTTTTTAACCAGACACTTGTTTCAAGAGGATTGGCGTACTTGAAAATTCTGTAAAATGGTTCTAGCAGTTGCTGGTTGTGGGAGCGCATCATTTTGATGCCCAGTTTGTACAACATTTCAATACGCAAATCCAGATTGAATTTATCCTCGCGACACGATAATAACTTGGCCAATTGGAGAACGACAATAATTTCAGCATGCGGTCCTTTAACACCACGTACAGCCTCTAAACCTTGCTGAAGATGCTCTCTTTGTTCGATGCAATTACCGTTTTCAGTTAAATAGGTACATTTCTGCAGTTTCAGAATCATCGACCACCAGTCGAGCTGTTCCGATGTAATCAAGTCATTGCGTCCCATTATATTGGCAAAGGGTAACATATGCGGACTTGCTGTGGCATTTGCATTGCCCACATGATAACTGTTGTAGTTTTCGCGTAGCACCTCCAGCTTACGCTTTACCTGCAGCACAACGGCATAAAGAAAGACCTCAACGTCCAATTGACTTACGCTATCAGAGCCGCAATAGTTAAGTCCCTGATAGCAATCGCGACGCATATCGCCGAGAAAGCGAATGCGCGGCGCTTCGGCCAAATTGTCGGTACCGAGGGCAAGATAGACATGATGTTCCAGTGTTGGTGGTGACAGAAGCAACGCCTCTTGTTCTTCGGCCTCAATCTCGGCCAGAGATGGCCACTCGTATAGAGGCTGCTGCAGTCGCTTATCGGCCACCAAATGCGATGTCCGCTCCTTTATTTTGTGTTCGGTGTGCGTGAATAACTGGTGATAAAGCTGTTTACGCCACTCCGGGTCCACACAATGCTGCCGTACTGCCGACAGTAGCTCGTCGGAGCTCGACCAGAAGCGCTGTGTTTTGTTGGCCTGCCAGCCCAGATCCTTATCATTGGCATCATTTGATTGTTTTTGAACACAGCCATAGAGTGTTCGTCCCAGTTGAGCACTACGGAATGCAGCTTGGTGGCGCCATAGCTGCAGCAATTTGTGTTGATCACTGTTACAGTGACGTTGCCAATGAGATGCCTTATCATCCTTAACAAATTTTTTCTGGTAGCCCAGGAGAAGCAGTGGCAAAGCGGCACACACTGTGTTCGACCATTTGTTCTTATTACCAATTAATTCACGCTTGAAGAGTTGCGTCGCAGCATGAAGCAGCAGCTGCCCAGTATAGTGATCCAGACAACACTGATGGAACTCACGACTGCCGGAGATAGCTAGATTATCGACATGCTGACTGAATTTCTCGATATACTGATCTAGTTTAAATAACTGGCCAATACTCTCGGCAAGGCTGGTGCTTGAATCGGACCGCAGACTGATTTGGAGTAAGCGATCGAGACTAATGAACACCAAATGCCAGAAGGACCAATCCTTAGAGATTTCCTTAGATTGTTCCTGTTTGTTAAGCATAGTCCAAACAGCGTCATACCAATCGTTTGAATCGCATTGAGCCGGCAACTCTAGTTCCATTTTGTAAGCATAGTTAAAGGCCTCGTCATAACGTTTTTTCTCCAAAAAGTTTAGCATCAGTCTAACACGCATTTTAATGTCCTTAGGACGTTCTAGTAGCTCTCTTTTTATAATCTGTTCCATTAAATTGTCCGGGTTGTTGTTCTCAATTCCTTCTTTGGTGCCCAAAGTTGTATTCCCAGATCTGATGCTGCGTAGCTCAAAGACCACCTCCTTATCGTATAGATCCTGAGTAGACTCAGCAAGATCCAACCAATATGATGCACATTCCTGGTTATAAAGCGAACTATTTTTTACAATCAATTGACAGGCATCAATGATGACATCAGGCTGCTTGGGATTAAGCTGGATGCTGCGCTGATAGTACTCCAATGCACGACGAAAATCAGGAGTTTTAATTAGTTTGTAGCAACTGGCAATAAGCTTGCAAGCGGCAGCCTCCTCCTTTACTTTTAAATAGGCATTAAGATATTCGATGGCCTTGGCGTATTCGTTTATCTTAAAGTACATCCGACCTACCGCCCACCCTTTAACGTCGCGCTGTATGAAAGGAATAGAAGATAATCAGACATAACCTCAAAAACAGCTTTGCAAATGTGCATTGTATAAACACAGTGCGATAACAAAACAAATTTCAATTGCTATTATTGTTGACGCTGCTGTTGCAAAAAACGCGCATTTGTTTTAGTTTCTAGCGGCTTCTTAATGCACACTCGCATATCACACATTCAGAGAGACGCCGACAAATACCCATACACGCACACGGGTACATACGACCATGCATGAATGGCGGTCGCCTATCATTTCGCAAGCGTTGGCAAAAAAAAAAAAAATGATTAAGGAAACATGCGACAAACCTCTCGACCAGGCGGCAGCCTGGCAAGCATTTTGTGGACGTGTTCGTCCAGCTCCTTTCGTGTTTTCAGCATTTCTTGGTTGTGGTAGTTACGTTGTTGAGCTAATAATTATACTCTAGGCTTATCTGTGTGCTCTTTTTTCTTGCCTTGAAAAACAGAGACTGCAGCAACGGGCAGATAAATCCTTTACGTTTTTGCTTAAGCACAACTTATTACTCAACAAATATTTTAACACTTTAGAAAATTATTTGTTCTTCGTGACAAAGACTCCGTTGAATTATACTTTTCAGCTAAATGACAGCGAGTATAATTTTTAGCGCGCACACGGCGCCGAGATCTGCGAATGTGTGGTATTGCGACTATCGGCCTATCGATAAACATATGCTTTTTTGTTTTTATCGAATGATTTGGCATTAAATAAATTACGACTATTTTAGTTTTAAATACGTTTTAAGCAAAATTTAATAACTTTATTTGAGTAAAAGAAAGCTGTACAATGTTTATCGCCGGTAGGTGTGACCAAAATATAACAAACATATCGAGTACATAATTTAAACTATCGATAAGAGACAAATACCCGATTCGATTACTCTTCACTTGAGTCGAGGTGTTGGTGTGTGTGATTAGTTGTACAAGAAAATTATTGTTTATTCAATCAATTATGCGTGATTGACTTCTACCGCTGTTTTGTATGTTAATGTAACTTAATATAGCTAATAAAAAAATATTTTGTTAAGATGCGTTTGTTAATGGAGCTACATTGTTGAAAACAACAATTCACTAAGCACTGCCAATTTGTAGAAGATTTGCGACATAGCGGTCGCAACAATTTAAGACGCCGTCAAGAGTTCCGATATATCTATAGTTTTTTCAACGTATCGATAGATTTGCGTAAGCGCAGCCAACTTAACATAAAAATGTAGCTGTGAAGAAGTAGAAAAATCATATATGAACAAGGAGTAAAAGTTGAAAATAAACATAAAAACATAAAAAACTGATATTTCCGTACTTCGCAAAAGTGTTAACTAGAAATACGATATTTGTACATAAACTTAGACCTAATTTATATATACATACACACACGCACGAAGTTGCATCAGCATGCCCGATTCCGGCGACTGCAGCGATGCAGAGATGAATCAGCCGTCTTGCAGCAGGAAAGCTGTACAGAAGAATAATGATCGCGAAAAGAAAAATCGTCGCATTATAATGCGTATAGAATTTAGTGATTCCGATGACACGGACGCGGACGACCCGTGCTTGAATTCAAACAATGGTATTAGTGCCTCTGCCGCCTCCTCCTCATCTGCAAGTCTTGGTGGTGATATTGACCTTGGCTCAGGGCCATCGTGTTCCTCGGTTTCCCAACTTCGCCGCAGTACGCGTTCCAATAATATTCAGCAAACCCTTGCAGTTACGGATTCCAACTCTAATGGAGCTCCAAGAAGATCAGAACGGCACTTAAGGCGTCGTGAGCTTAATAGCCGCCATCGCATAAGCCGTGAGCCCTGTAGTGATGGTACTTCATCCAGCGGGAGTGAGGTAAAGTCTAATTTGCTTAACTTAATCTTTGTGCAAACATTTATTCGTATTTACATATGTGTACTTCAATAGGGTGCTTTGTTTCTTTGCTCTTTTTACAGTATACCAATTTTTATTATCAATTCATATAGTGTAGTGTTCTCAGAAAAGTAATTTATGCCCTATCATCTATCCACATATATTTTGACCAAATAGTTATCTTCATAACATACAAATCCATATTATATTTAAGTTTATAATTACAATATTATCATTCTTTTAATAAATAATGTATTTAAATTTATTTAATTTGAAATCTTTTTTTTGTTTAGATCGATGACCGAATTAAAAAAATGAGGGAACGCGGAAAGAAACGAATAAAACTGAATGTTTCCGATGATGAGCAGCACAATGAAGCTAATGGTATTACTAAAGCGACTGGTCCAGCGGATTCGCACGTTGATGCTGGTTCGCATTCCGATAGCAGCAATAGCAGTAGTAATGAACTATTGGAGAAATGTCCAATTTGCCTGCTGACGTTCCGGAAACAGGAGGTTGGTAAACCCGTCACGTGTGAGCATTTGTTTTGTGCAGCTTGCATTGAGGCATGGGCTAAGAACGTTCAAACATGCCCTATTGATCGACTTGAGTTCGATCGAATCATTGTATTGGATACGTATGAGAGACGTAATATCGTACGCGAGGTTCGTATTGATTTGGCAAGTTCGAAAAAGGAGCTCGTCTTGGATGACGAAAACGATGTTATGGTGGTCGAAGCAGACGATGTTACAAATTGTCAGGTTTGCAATAATTCAGATCGTGAAGACATTATGCTGCTATGCGATAGCTGCAATCATGGCTATCACATGGACTGCTTGGATCCACCTCTGTCTGTAATACCTGAAGGTTCCTGGTACTGTGACAATTGTTTTGATTCCAATGACGAGGACGAGGATGAAGAATTGCAGCTTGCCGAAGATTTACATACGCTGTACGAGGATCTGCGAGGAATGGGATTACCAGAGACCCGCCTACGAGTGCGTCAAGTTCAACAACCGCGAATTTTGCGTACGCGTCAAAATGAACGAATACGCGCAGCAGTGTTGCGACATACTCGTACCAGATCCACAAGAGCGCAACCCGGGGAAACTACGTCAAGTACGACAACGCGTAATAATCGGAGTAGCACGCAACAATCTGCGCGTACCAGTACCAACACATCAAGAAGCAGACGTGGAGCCAGAAGACCAAGACGAACACGTCGTCATCGCACTTACGTTGTCGAGTATGATCTCAATAATTTCGATGAAAAGTTCGCCGTTAAAACAGCTAAAAAAGTTATACGACGCCGGCGTAGACGAAAGGTGACGAGACGGGTGCATTCCCAGGCCGGTGATGGGGTACGCCTGACCGCTAGCAAACGCCTGGCAGAGCAACTTGGCGTTAGGATTGACGGAGCACGTGGTTCTCATATTAACGGCAGCGGTGCGTCTAGCTTTTCGCTGTTCGGTAATGCAAACGATTTGGAATACTTTTCGGACGAGGATAATGGGTACGACGCGGGTTTTGGCGGAGTGTCCAGTGACCAGGGGCACTCACTTGGAGTTGCAGTTCAGACAACGGTTCGCGTTGCCAGTATTGGAGCACCACGATGTCGCAAGGCGCTGCTGCAGGGGAAAGCGCGCACAGTTGCATCTAGTGCGCAAAATGTCGGCGCAGCTAGTGATATACTGTCCAGCATAATGGATTTGCAGGAGCGTTGGCATGATGCGTCTCGTAACCTGGGCGAAGTTCACATAAATTCTGATGGTAGCCTTAATTTGCCGACACAGAATAAAACTGCTAAACCGACAGATGCGTCCAAGCCGACTGCAGAGCATATCACTCAGGTGCCACTGTATCAGCGTGGTGGCTCCACACCCAATTTTGGTCGCGGTGGTGGCGCTAATGGCAACTATAATAATCGTTATAGTGGGAACAACAATGGGAGTTATCGTAGCGCTGGTGGCGGAAGTGGAGCAGGTGCTGGAGGAGCTGGCGATGGAAGTGGAGCTGCTGCCAATCAGTATCAGCGCCATTCAACTGGCAGTGATCAATCTCAATCAACTAATCAATCCTTCAATAGCAATACCAATAACAGTAATACGCCCAACTTAAGTTTTACACCGTTCAACATACGCTTTAATACACCCAATCAACAGCAGCAACAGCAACGCAATAAAAATTCGCAACAATCAAGAACACCGTCATATTCCACACCAGCAACAGCCGCTTCACCTGCCGCTAGCAGTTTTTCACACATTATCCCACAGCAGCCACAGCGACCACTCTTCGGTGGACTACCCGGACCTATAGTTGCACCGGCACTTGGACCACGCATATCAATGCCACCACTATTGTCAGTACCACCGCCACCGACACCGCCACCAAGTCTGTCATGGAATAGCTCGCTGTTCAAAATTAACACCCCATTCGCGAACACAACTGAAGCCAATCGAGAAAACCAGGATGACGATGACGACAATTGCCCAAATTTCTCAATTTACTCACAGGAATCACAGGCTGTGGCCACGGAATTATTTGCGCAACCCCAAGCAGCCGCAAGGAACTCAGATAAGGTATGAATCAACCACTCTGGCTCTTCCCATTTGTATTTTATATTATTTAATAAGAACGAAAATCTATCTAATGTCCGAAAGAAATAGCTTGGGTGTTTTTAAATATTAGGGCTTTTACGTAGGCAAAACTAAATATTTTAGACAACAGATTTGTTCTCCAAGCATTATTGCCAATTTCCAAAATCACGGGAAAAAAAATTTAATTGAAGTAAAAAATTGAAATTCATATATCTAAATTATTATGTTGGCTGAACCTTAAAAAAAAAAAAACAAAAAAATTTTCTTTAATACTCTGCAGACTTTATGGTCTCTCAAGTTCATGTTGAATTTATTTCGCAAAGTATTACCATTAAATGAATCTATATATTTAAGAAAAAAAAAACGAGTGCAAGTCCTTTCAAGTCTTGCGTAATATAAAGAAGCATTCAATTAATAAGAAATGGTCACATATAACTATTTTGGTATATAAATTTCATTGTACTTTATCGCAGTGTTATTTTTTTGAACCGTACCTATTCAAAATCTAGAGAATCCTTGGCATTGACTAACCGTGATGTGTTATTTTTTTCTTTCAATTTCACAAATATTTTACTTACCTCAGGATGACGACGATATGAATGAAGATTTAGTACAATTAGACGATGATGAGGACATACCATTGCCGCCAGAGCCCCAAGCGGAAAAATCATCAACAGCAAAGAATGATGATAGCAAGGCCGGCAGCGATCTTTACGAACCAGAAAATCCAACTGAAGAACAGGATGAAGATCAGCAGAATGCTGATAGCTTGTCGCAAGCAACTCGACCGTCAGAAGAATTAGAAGCTAGCAACTCAAATTGTGAACCAATCAGTAGTCCAGCGGGTACACCACCAGTCAAAGAAGCTACTGATGGTGATGAAGATACTAAAAATCGTAGTACACCTAGTCCAATTCTTAAGGATAGTCGCGCCGCTGACACAGGCAAAGGAGTTCTTGAGCTTTACGATGACAGTGACTGGGAAGAATTGGATATTGACAAGCCAAAAGAATTTGAGAAAGCGCTCGAAAGAGACAAGCCTGCTACAGTGACTGCTACAAACGATAGTCCCAAGAAGAATTCTGCCGATGAAGTGGAACCGGAACGTTCCTATACGCCGTGTTTGGATGAAAAAACATTGGAGGAAGAGGCGACGACCAGCGGACAGCATACAGATAAATCTGAGAAGCGCAAGTCAGGTGATTCTAAAAAGAGCGAATCGAAAGTATCCGACAAAGAAGATAGTGATGGTGTTGCGACGAAGCGCTCAAATACCACTGCTATGGGTACGGAGCTGATATCCGAGGATGAAGACTTGACAAATGATAATGAAACAAAGCGACGTAGTCGAAGTCGCAGTCGGAGTCGGAGTCCCAGCCGTAGTCGGCGTCGAAACAAGAGTGGCAGCAAATCGAAACGAAGCTCCAAGCGCGATAAGGAAAACGCCGAAACGTTTAAAAAAGTAGGCAAGCGTCGCAAGGATCGTAACTATCGTGGTGATAAACAGCAAAGGAAGGAACGCAGTCGCTCACGCCGTTCACAATCGAAATCGCCACGTTCTGTGTCACGGTCCTTTAGCCGTAATCGCAACCGCAGTCGTAGTCGTATCGCCGTTAGCTGGAGTCCCAACCGTAGTCCCCCCAATCGCAATCGTAGTCTCAATCGCAGCCGGAGTCTAAGTAAATCACCACGACCTATTCGTAGGCGTGATAGTCGATCCAAATCTTTCTCTCGATCACGATCGAATTCGAATGGACGCCATCGTACATCTTACAGGAGTCGCGAGTATACACGTGCTGGCTTTAATGGACGTGGAAGAGAGCGGGGTGGAATACGTTACAGTTATCGGAACCAGCAAGTGCAGGGTAGATCAGGCTATCAACATCAGTCACAGCACTACCAGCAGCAGTCGTACCAACAGCAACAAGGTCAGCAGTACCACAATCCACAGCATCCAAATCATAATTTGCAGCCCTTCTTCAATCGACCTAAACGCCGTGAGCTGCCGAGGTATGATGTGCGAAATGTAGTTAGTGCCTCGCGGCATCATCAGAAGGATCGCTATGGTCGTGATGCCACCCGATCGGCAAGGAGTCGTTCAATTAGTTTCGAACGGCGGAAGCAATCGCGCAGCTTTTCACGGAGTTTGACAAATTCACATAGCCGTTCGGTTTCGCCTAAACGATTTCGTAGTTTCAGCATATCTCCCTCACCGCCTCCGGGTGTGAATGCTATACGACGAAGGTCGTCATTGTCGCCCCTTGAGCGTAGATTCAATCGTTCACCGTCGCAGCCACCGCCGTCATTGGCGGGAGGTGCAGCTGGCGGGCGCATCAGTCCAATGCATCGTATGCAGCGGGGTAACAGCGCAATCTCATTGCATTCACGTTCCCATACGCCGTTACGCATGAATGGTGGACGTAATTTGGCTGGTATTGGAGGAAAGCACACGCCTGACTATTCACCTCGCTATACGCCACGTCTAAGTCGCAGCCGCTCGAAGAGTCCACGAAAGAAGAAGAAAAAGAAGAGTGACAAAAAGAAGAAGAACAAAAAGCGGCCTGCAAGCAATAGTCCTGTTGGACGTTTACGTCGTATATCCCGGCAACGTGATCCCTTCGATGATGCCGACGATTTTCTTGGTCCACAGTTGGGCAAAAAGCCTAAGAAATCCGCTTCGCATTGGTCACCCTCACCAACTCCTAGTATTTCAGGGGAACACATGAATTTCATTCACAACAGTGGAGGAATGGCTGGGGAGAAGCCCTCGTCTTGGACACCACCGTTGACATCGCCAAGAGCGCCTGGTGCGCTTCACTACACCGAAGATCCTCGTCGCAGCTTTACGCCCGTTGTGAGCAAAAAAATGAAAACCAAGCGGGATAAAAGCAAGAAAAAGAAGAAGCCGCTTGACAAACAACAACGTAAAGAAAAGAAGCGAAAGAGACACACTTTGACACCTGAACCGATGCCATCTAAAGAGGTATTTGCGTCTGGTAACAATATTCTTGTAAGCGTTAGCTTTAACAAGGAAGCGACCAGTAGTAATGCCCTAGCTGGTACGGCACAGCATCAGACTGTGGTAACACTGCCACCGACACGGGACGAATTCCTGGTTGGAAGACGCACTTCAATCGATCGATTGACTAACAATAGCGGTGGCAAAAGATCGAAACGCAAACGAAAGAAGCTTGATGCAAAACCGGTAGCAATTATTGATCTGGAGCGTTCACCGTTCCATGTGCATCAGGAACCAGCTGACGTTATCGTCCTGACCGACAGTGAAGATGCCAACGACAATCAAGCATTGAGACGCGAACGGCGTAGGAACAGTGCCGTCTCGAACGCGGATCATCAGTCGATGAGAGAGAATGGACAGCGTGAGAAGACACCGCCAGCGGATTGCATGGATACGATTTTAGAAACATCTTATGAAAATCTGACACAAACAACAGGTCCAAAGACGCCACCAGAGCCACAGCATCTTGTCAAGTTCAATTTACCCGCCAAAAAACAGCATAATGTTCGCAATAATCCGTTGCATGACGATGCCGACGATATACACTCGGCAGATGAAATGGAAACGGTTTGTTCTATGCGCAGTGGGATTGATGGCGGCGACTCACAGCAACAGCAGGCGCATGTCAACGATGGATTAATACCTGCCCAGAAAATTGGACCCAATACACCACCAGAATCGGGCCCATGCTCACCGGACGCCTACGATCCATTCGAGCCTACAAAATCACCCTCTTTATCCCCGCGCTCCCCGACACCGAACCCCACGCAGAGCCTAGAAAGCAATTCTGGCATAAATGCTGGTGTGGATAAAATCGATACACTCAGCGGAACGCAGAAGCACAATAGCAGCAGCAGCCACAACGATGACGCAATGGCGGACGTGAGCTCAAGCACAGCGAATCTATCGAATGCCAGTAGTACGACCACACAAACCAACACGAATGTCATCAATCCTGTTGATCTAGTTATGGCGCTCATGAATAAGCCCAGCAACAGTTCGATGCAACAGGAGTTGGGCAACAAATCCTGTGATGTCACATCCTCGCAATATCTCAGTAGCACCACAATGAGCACCACGCTGACTGGGGTATCTGGCAATGAAGATAAGCCTGCCGATAGTGCTAATACCATAACGGTTCTGTCGAATGTTCTACTCTCGAGTAGCACTGTTGTGTCGTCATCTCAACACATACCCGTCCTTTCAAGTCCTTCTACAACGCTGAGCAGAAAGCTATCATCATTGCCCAAAAGCACAGGAAGTGTGGCCAGTAGCTCTAGTGGAATTGTTAATTTACCAGCGGGTAGCGGTAATTTACGGAATGGGAATACAGCCACTGGTAGTGCTGCTGGAGGGGCCGGAGGTGGTGGTACTGGTGTTGGTGGTCTTATATTGGACGAATCCTTTAATGTAGAAATCGAAAGTCCTTATTCACCTGGCTCAGCTGACTATGAGGATTTGTTTGAGCCACCACCGGATGCCAATGCAATTGGTTCAAGAGGGCGTGCGAAGGGAAGCGGCAAGACGGAGATGTTTGACAATCTCTTTGGAAGCAGCTCTCCAGTCAATCAACATAGATCGTCTCGATTTAATAATACGGGCGGAAGGAAACAACAACGTGCAAATAACAAAAACGAACGCAAATCCAAAGCAAAAGGTGGGTGAAATATAATTTTCAGAACAGTTTCTCTTTAACAATCCAATCTATCCTATTCTATATTATAAGCAGGGGGACTTCATTTAGATAAAACAAAATTAATATTAATTTAAAAAAATAGGTATTGAGAAATACAAAGTTTTAGACGCTAGTTATAATATTATTAGTAAAGAAATGCTGAGTGAGAACAATCTTTGTTTAATTAATAATGCACAAAGAAAATAGCTGTTATAGATTTTTAGCTTTTTGTCCGATTGTAAAGTAGCGGCCACTTTACCTTTTTTATTCGAAAAACTTTTATAAATATATTTATAAATCCATTTAAATCCATACCACAAATTATATTTATGTATATTTGTCAAAATTCTTGATTTCAGGCAACAAATTGGTCGAGGACCATGCCAAACTTTACGATGACGTTCCCAATTCGGCGGTTGACTTACAAGTTAAGGATAAAGTGAGTGATTGCACGAAACCAAATGCTACACGAAGCTTATCCAATAATCTCCCACAGTTTCTGCGCAAGTTAAATCGCCAGGAACGAGTTGTAGAGGAAGTGAAATTGGTGCTGAAGCCACATTTCAATAAGAAAGTTATTACAAAAGAGGATTACAAGGATATTATGCGACGAGCCGTACCAAAAGTAAGTTTGATCAATTGCACTGTAACTTGACTCATTTTGTTATTATTTTTGCAGATCTGCCACAGTCGCTCCGGTGAAATAAATCCACACAAGATCAAGAATTTGATTGATGCCTACGTAAAGAAATTCCGCGCCAAGCATAAGAAGCTGAGTCTGTTGAATACGGGGCAAGTGAGCAGCGCTGTCAAGTGTGCCGCATATTTAAAGAAGCTATAAGCAAACGCTGGCAAGGGGGCGCAGTAAGTTTGCAATAAATAAAAAAAATCGCATATAAATTGTAATAATTAAATACTTCATTGCCGTGCAGCGTTTTCCTCACAAATCACGCAACATCGTTTAACGGCCGCATGCATTCCTACGCCTCCAACCATTACGATCGACCGCCCGCCCTACCTTTAGCGCGAGCATATAAATTGTCATTGCTATTGAAGTTTAGTTATTAAGTCAATTTTAGTTAACATTACGAATGATTTAGTGGTTAAGCCAATTCAGAAGTGAAAATAGAATATAAGCACAACTCCCCACTTGTCTCCTAATTTTCGTTTTCCCGAAACCATCGTACACACAGAAAGAAACAGTTAAATTATTCAAAAGTTAGTACATTAGATTGTTTATTCATATGACTTTATAAATGATTAAATACTGTTTTGCTTTAACGAATTGTAAGTAGTAGAAGACGAATCAAGCAGACAGTCGGCAGGCAGGCAAAAAAGTAAATAACTTGTATTGTACCTCTGTTAAGTTAATCAATTCAATTTAAATAAATTATTACTTCACATTAAACCTATACTATATAATATATAGTATGTTTACTTATACAGCAGTTGATATTTTAACATTTATAGATTGCCCGCCCAATTATTTTTAATTGAGTTTTGTTTTAAATACTTTACGCAAATTGTCTGTTCAAGCAGCTGCAAGATATTTGTATATTGTTAAACGAATATAAAACAAAAATCATTGTAATTATGTATCCAGCATAAATAATTGTATATTGATTGTAATACTTATATTGGTTTAATATACATATAACGAAACACTTGATTCTTCATAGTTTGTCAATCATAATAATTTTAAATAAAGAGTGCATACCTACAACGTAACATCAAATCAAATTAATCTGTTTTTGAGCTAATCTCTTGGAAGTAATGACGTCTAAATGCATTGGACTATGTAATAATATCGGCTAGACTTCGTGGTTGATTGGGAATTAGATAATTAGTCTCTATTAGAGGAAAAACACCTTTCTTCAGTTGAATCACATTACGAGCTAGTTTGTGATTTTATGAGCTATCGGTGGATTTTGTCAAAGATTAATAGATTTGTGAGTATATAAAAATTGGTTTGAAAATCACTGTAAAACTTCGTCAAACATTGTAAAAAACTGCAAAATTGGCCTTAACATTGCTACAATAAAGTAGTTATAAAAATTTCACTACAACTTCGATTACGTTTTTTAAAGATTAATAGCTCCTGGTTTTCTCTGATTTGATGTGAAAACAGTCTTTAAAGTTGACATTTGTTTATTCCGGTATATAGTTTTGAAATGAGAAATTAAGTTCGATTTTAAAATCATCATTCGAATCGAATAAATGGAAAACACATTTGAAGTTGGTTTAAGGCAAGTAAAATGTGATCGCAATTGATTCGATAAATAATTACGATGCAAGATTTAAAGTAATATTGACTAAATCCTTATCTATAAGCACTTGGGAAAACAAAGACAACTGGATAACGAAAAATCTAGAAATTTGACTAATTTAAATAAATATTTGAAGCTAGTTTTGGGCGCTTATAAATCTTACGTTAGGTGAGCACAGAAATGAGCGATTTCGTCAGCCTTGTGCGATGTTTATATGTGGGTTATGTAGCTATATATCAAAGCGACGAAGAATGTGTGATTTACCAAAATCCCGAGGACTTGCCACCTGGTGGATTCTTGACTTTTATGCAAGCGCGCACGCCTGATTTGTCCAGTTCCTCTGCAATGCAAACAAAAACGTGTGATGATCAATTGTAAAAATATTAACAACTAAATATTAATTACCGCTTATCGAGAAGGACGACTCTTGCATGTCGCGTTTGCCATCGACCCGACCTCGCACAGATGGGGTACTGCACACAGAACCTTCTGCCGGCATGGGTATATTCCCGGCAAGCATAGCTGAAACAGGCTCCGGTGCTGGTATTAGAATATCCAGTTCGGCAAACTTCTTGGTCATGTTGCCATTCTGATACTCCTCGTGCGGTTCATCAGCCCTCTGTACTTTTCCCTCGATAATGTCATAAACAAATGGAGGTCGCACTGCCATCGGTATGAAGCGACCGAATCCTTCTCCAACCCGTAGGGTTCCGTTTTCGGCACTAATTCGTCCACGCACTAACACAAATTCGGGTACACCATGCACGGTCATACCCTCGAAAATGTTAAAATCGGAAGCATGATGATGGGTATCCTTGGAAATGGTGCGAGTGGCTTGCGGGTTCCAGATAACGAGATCAGCGTCCGAACCAACGGCTATTTGCAGTTGCAAAATTATATTTAATAAGATTAATTTTCAGATTTTGATTCCGTTAACTGCATTGACATTAAATTTCTTCAATTATTTTATATACCCACCGATTCTTCCCTTTTGTGGATAAATATTGAATATCTTTGCAGCATTTGTGCTGGTAACTGCCACAAATCGGCAAGGATCGAGCAGCCCTTGTTGGACACCCTTCTCCCAGATAAGCGACATGCGATCTTCCACACCGTTAACACCATTTGGAATCTTGGTAAAATCAGTAGATCCTACTTCCTTCTGCTTCTTGTTAAAGGTACAGTTATCACTTCCCGTGACCTGCAGATCATCACTAGAGAAGAGGGAGAGAGAGAGATTATTAATTGAGTATAATGAGATTCATGAGATACTTACTAAGCCAACGACTTCATCAGTTGCCTAGGTGTTTCGGCTGACGTGCGAATCGGTGGGCTAGTAATGTAATAAATACGCTCCGGTTTCCGGACACTGCTCATGCTTAGACCTATGGAGCTGGCCAGTGTTTCGCCAAAGACGCAGTAACCGCTTCGACGTGCACGTCCCACAAGCTCTGCGGATGATTTGCTAGTTACGCCGGCCACATAGAGTGGGGTCTTCATCTAAAGAGCATTTTATAAATATTGTTTTTAATTCAAGCTGTTTGCGATGCATATATCTATCTACATATATTATTTAGAAATCTGACCTGATGAGCCAATATACACGCACGATGCACTGCCTCAGCTTCCACTTCCTCCTGACGAGAGAGTTCATGGCCTTCGGGACCACTGATGCCTTCAGCTAGCAAACGTTGCGTATTTTTCGCTATAATTTCGCCGTTCTCAGCATGCACCTGCCCCGGAAATTAAAATTATATAGCATTATATTCGACTAGGATAGGGTGAAATTCTTGAACACACCATAGCCACCGCATTGATAGCCCTAATTCGTTCAAGCACATCCAGAAGCTCCGCATCGTTTAACATATAAATGCCTTTATAGGCCATAAACATTTTCAGAGAATTGACTCCCAGCTCATTGGTAAGAATTGCCATTTCCTCGCTGACCGACTTGGACCACCATGTTATGCCCACATGCAGTGCGTAGTCGCAGCATACCTTGGGATCCGCCCAGCTGCGCCACTTGTCGTAAGCCTCAATTAAAGATTCGTGCTTTTTGGGCAGTACACAGTCAACTTAAACGATAATAAAAATCAATAATATATTTTAATGATTTATATTAAAGCTAAACTTACTTATCATGGTCGTGCCACCTGCCACTGCCGCTTTGGTGCCTCGATAAAAGCTATGTGGGAAATTTAAAATATGCATGAGTGTTTCGCATATCAACAACGATTGCGATTTGAACCTACTCATCGACAGCGACAGTATCCCCTTGAGGACGCTGCATGTTCGTATGCGGGTCAATGCCCCCCGGTATAATCATCCTTCCTGTTGCATCGATCGTGCGCACGCCTCCAGGTATTGTAATCTCGCTGGCAGGGCCAACAAATCTGTCAAAAATTCCATTGAGTAAGCGGTAACTCTATGAAGTTCATTGATTTCATACTTAATAATTCCATCCTCAATATAAACGTCCGCCTTGAAGCTCTTGTCGTGATTGACAATTTCTCCATTCTTGATATAGACTCGATTCTGAGCACTCTGCAAGTGTATGGGCACTTTTTTTACGGGTTTCGGGCTGGTCGACATTCTTTTACAGCGAGCTACAGTTGTCAGTTGTTGGAATAAACAAATTTTACAGATTTAATAGCAAATTTTATATATTATAATTTATAATTTATTCTTACTTGAATTATCAAAATTTTCAAATGGGTTATTGACTACCGACAATCTGCACAAGTGGAGAGCACTTTTTCATCAGTTAGAAACGTTTACAGCTAAACCGACCCCCAAATTCATCCAATTGAAAACAACCCTTAACCACACCTCAATTGGAGCATCTCTTGTATACCCTGTGCGCGTGAAACGTACGATGCAAAGTCTTTAAGCTCATGTAATTTACATAAAAGTACACAACAAAACAATTGTGCAGTTTTTCAGGTTTTATTTTACAGGAATTTTTTTATTTAGGTTTTTTTTTTATATAACTATTTTATATATGTTATATTTCTTACTCTTTAACATTCAAATTATAATCAATACGCATTTTTTAAAATCAACAGTAACTGTACTACTTTAAAATACTTGCTGCTGGCAATCGATAGAAAATATCGATAGCTGTGTGGTATTTTATACCATTGTATAATCCGATATTTAAGTAAGTTATTATCGATGTGCGTTTTACTAGTCGCGTTGATGTTTATTGAATTTGCTGCTTGAACATGGATATTGGGGAACTGTTGGCGTTTAAGGTAAGTATATTAATTGCAACATGAAAAACTCTTTAACAATTGTTCTGACCCATAGCCCGAGCAGACACCAAAGCGACCACACGAGGACGACGATGATTTTGCGCTGCCCGAGCCGGTGAACAATGATATTGGAAAACGGGGCGGCGGCAGCGGCATTGGCGATGAAAAAGCAAAGCGAATGCGTCGCATTGCAGAGGCCAAAGAGACGGCTAATTACAGAAAACCACAAGAGAGCAACACATCTGGGGCGGGGTCAGCAGCCGCCAGTGCCGGTGGATTCGAATTTGATCCAGAACTAACGGAGGAGGAGCGTCTCAATATATTAAAATATGTAGAGAGCGAAGACGCTGAAGGTGATGCACTGGATGAACAGGGTCTGAAAAAGTTGATACTTGTTTTCGAAAAGCGTAATCTGAAAAATCAGGAAATGCGCATTAAGTTTTCGGATAACCCGGAGAAATTCATGGACTCTGAAGTCGATCTGCACACGGTTATACAGGAACTAAAGGCAGTGGCCACAGTACCAGATCTTTATCCGTTGCTCGTCGAACTACATGGCCTCCACAGCCTACTCGAGCTGCTGGCACATCAAAACACAGACATCGCCGTCGCTGTAGTTGATCTGCTTCAGGAGGTTACCGATGTCGATATACTTGGAGAGAGTAGTGAAGGTGCCGAAGCGTTAATCGAAGCGCTACGCAAAGAACAAATCTGTGCCTTGCTCGTTCAGAACCTTGAGCGCCTCAATGAGCAAGTCAAGGAGGAGAGTGATGGTGTGCACAATACTCTGGCCATCGTCGAGAATCTAACAGAGATTGATGGCGAGTTTGTGCGCGAGGCAGCCACACAAGGGCTACTCGCTTGGATACTCAAACGTCTCAAGGGCAAATCTCCCTTTGATCCCAACAAACTGTACTGCAGTGAGATATTGTCCATATTGATACAAACAGAAAACGAGAACCGTCTGCTTTTGGGCACACTGGACGGTGTGGATGTTCTGCTTCAACAGCTGGCAGTATATAAGCGGCACGACCCAGCCAGCAATGAGGAGCAGGAATACATGTCCAACTTGTTTAACTGTATGTGTTCGGCTCTCATGGCTCGCGAGAATCGTGATCGTTTCCTCAACGGCGAAGGACTCCAGCTCATGAATCTTATGTTGCGCGAAAAGAAAATGTCGCGCAACGGTTCGCTTAAGGTGCTTGATCATGCCATGGCCGGACCGGATGGTCGCGAGAATTGCAACAAGTTTGTCGAGATTCTCGGTCTGCGTACCATATTCCCGTTGTTCATGAAGACGCCCAAGCGCAACAAACAGCGTCTACTTTCGGTGGACGAGCATGAGGAGCATGTTTGTTCCGTCATTGCATCCATGTTGCGAAACTGCAAGGGAACACAGCGCCAACGCATGCTTGCCAAATTCATCGAGAACGATCACGAGAAGGTGGATCGTCTACTTGAGCTACATCTAAAGTATTTAAGCAAGGTGGAGGCTATCGATAAGGAGATCGATCAACAGCCAAAGGTGAGAGAAGCCATATGATATATTTCATGATATTAATAAACATCTACATAACTTTTCAGGATGCTAGCATAGATGAAGACGAGGAAGCAGAGAATAACTATATAAAACGCCTGACTGGCGGCCTCTTTACTTTGCAACGCATTGACTACATCTTGCTGGAGGTTAGCGCCACCTCGGAAACCGTCAAACAGCGTGTTCTACAAATTTTGAACTTGCGCGGAGCCTCCATGAAGACAATTCGCAGCATTATGCGTGGTAAATGGCAAATCAATTTAAAGATAAACCTGAGTTGTATTCATTTTTGATTGATAACAATTTCAGAATACGCGGGAAACTTGGGAGATGGCGACACAGACTGGCGGGAACAGGAGCAGACGCATATACTTTCCTTAGTCGATCGTTTTTGAGACACACCTATTGCTCATCATCTTCCTCTCTCTTGCTCGCAGCTTAAATTGACCAGACATATATAAATATATATAGCTAAATAAATTAAACCGTCAGTTGGCGAATTTTTTATCTTGAAGATAACTGTTGATTATTATATAAATGAATATAATTCAAACTAAAATTTGAAATGAATTTGCATGAAAATAGTATTTGGGTTTGCTCATCGTTATTTTTTGCATTTTTTACCATCCTTACTTCCTCTGCGGAAGAGTTAAATTAGTATTAAATTATAACAAGAAAATTAAAAAACTAAAATGAAGCAGGTTCTGTGTTAATGTATTAATGGATTTTATGTTAGGCAAACTAATTTAAATTGCATAATACACGACTTACTACTTTAAGCAGATTACTGTTTTCAATAAATTATAAATGAGTTTGCAAAAAGATCACTTCGACGATGGATCAGTTTTAGTTTCTTTAGATTTTCTATATAATTTTAACATTTCGTTCCGTGCATATTACAATACAGAATTTTTGTTTTTGTTTTACAGGTGCAAAAAACTTGCAACTCTTAGGATTATTCGAAATTATAATAATAATATTTATGTACGTCAACGCGATTATCTTTTTAAAATACACAACAATGACGAGTTATAACTTTCAGCTTAAAGAATATTAAAATTTTTGGTAAAAATTTTAAATTTGTTGAATTTTTGATCAATCGAAAGCGACTATTTATCTAGCTACGTAGCATTGAGTTGAGTAGTTTGTATAAAATGTATCTAGACTGTTTCTGTGTGTGTGGTCTTCGGTGTGTCTTGTTGCTATCGTTTGTGGTCTACGGGTTGACTTAGCCCTTTTTAATAGTTAATGAATGATTTACTTCTGGGCATCGGGGATCTCAAAGTTAACATCCATGTTCATTTCACGAGCTAACTTGACGATCTGTGCCAGATGCACGGACATATCGGCAGCCTTGTCCAAATCATCGCGAGCCAAAATCTTAAGGCCTGAGTTACGTATCAGCTCCCGAGCCTCCTTTACATTTGTGCCCTGCAATTGAACGTATATTTAGGTAATGTCTACAGGAAAATATAGTCCACTTGCAACTCACCTGCAAACGCACAACAATAGGCAAGTTCAGATTTAGATCCTTAGCCGCAGCAATGATGCCCTCGGCAATGACATCACAACGCATAATACCGCCGAAGATGTTCACCAATAGACACATGACCTTTTTGTCCGATGTAATGATCTTGAAAGCAGCTTTAACAGCCTCAGCAGTAGCACCACCTCCTACGTCAAGGAAATTGGCTGGCTCACCGCCGTACAGCTTGATAATATCCATAGTAGCCATGGCCAAACCGGCACCGTTAACCATACATCCAATTGTGCCATCAAGAGCAATATAATTTAGATTAAATTTAGCAGCTTCCACTTCCTTGGGATCTTCCTGGGTCCAATCACGCAGACTGAATAGCTCCTTTTGACGGAACTCGGCATTGTCGTCGAAGCGCAGTTTGGCATCCAGGGCGAAGACTACAAATATTATGCGGAAACGTTATCAATCAAGTTTAATGTACATAAAATAAGAATGTTTATCATAAAATAAAATTAGCATAGTAATGAATTATTAGATAAATATGATTGTACTACATGTAATACTTACAGCCTTTGTTGTTCAAGTTCAAAAAAGGTTTGAGCAGCATTAAAATAGTATGATAGGACATGAATTCAATGTGTTATTATACCAAATGACAGCGAATGAGTTAGTGGTTTAAAAACAGTTAGAATAATTAGCATAACACAATACTTATCGAAGTGTATATAACGTGAACTTACACCCGCTCATAGCATCTTCAGCATATGGATTAATCTCGACCAGGAGAGCATCCTTTTCAACAAAAAGCTTGTACAAATTTAAAAGCATTTTAACATGCTCTGCAGAGTTATCGCCTAGTCCGACCTTTTCAATAATTTTGGAGGCCTGTTCTTTTGTGAGACCCTTTTCAATGTCAATGGGCTCATAGAGAATGGCATCTGGACTGGAAGCGGCTACCTCCTCAATGTCAACACCACCTTCCTTCGAGGCAATCAACACAGGACCCTAAATTTTTACAATAAAAGAACAATTTATTAATTATGATGGCGTGAGATATGAGGAAAAATGCCTTTTTACTTACGTTAAAAGCACGCTCCATCATGACTGCAAAGTAAAATTCGCGCCGTGGAAATTTACGCTCGGCGACCATCACCTGATTGCATCTGAGTCCTGCTGCACCCGTTTGTTTGGTAACCAACAGCTGATCGAGCATTTTGGTTGCAGTCTCCTCAGCAGTCTTGGGACTAGATCAAAATAAAATCAATTATCTAATCTAATACATATGGTATGAATTGCTCAACTTACTTGAACACGACACGAACTCCACCTTTGAATCCATTCTTGAATGTACCTTTACCACGACCACCAGTAAGCACCTGTGCTTTCAGTACTATATTATCCGTCTTCAACTTTGTGGCAATGTCTAAGGCGTCTTTGGGGGTTTTAGCAACGGAAAATCTAAATGAAAAAGTTGAATTATTGCAATAAGGAAGACATTTATATATTTTTTACTGACCCCCGTTGAACCTAATCGCTACCCATGATTAAAAATCACTGAGGCAAAGTGATAACTGACCGTTCCGTTATCAATAAATCTAAGTCAAGTATGTCTACGATTGTTGACCGATTTACTATATCTCAAGGTTATTTAAACAATTTTGTGATATTGCCTTATATTTGAATCGAAAGTGCGCACTAGTCTCACCTCAAGTTTATATTCTATAGTATAACTTATTGCGTATGAATCAGGATAGTTTTATAATCTTTCAGTTAACGGCGTTGTGTGCTCAATCTGATTATCAGCACTTGCAGCAGAATAATGTAAATCAAATCCGGATTTGTTATTCTTTCAATAAACAGACGTCAATACCAAAGTCCATTAATGTGAAATGTTTGTGAACTTTGGACTGCCGCAGAGTACTTTGGTACTTACTTAGGAGTCGGAATACCGCCGTCGTTTAGTAACTTGTATGACACATGTTCCTGCACATTAAGGTTTCTCTGTTGTTGCATTACAATGGGGACATACTGAAGGATCTGCAAGAGAACACAATTAAATTACCAGTTAGCCAAGTCGCGAATGTCTGATTGGAATGTAAACATATACAAATAACACACATACATATGTATGACTCATATACGCAATCTATGTCTGTAGGTCAAAAACAACATAGTTTTGTAGCGACACGCAGATTAATGGTGATAATCAAATACAATTCGCATAGATTAAGACGTGGGCTCGGCAGTTGCTACGCCATAGATATCAACAGTTGTCATCTGTTTTGATCATTGATAAAAGAATCGGACGCGTATTACGGCTGTTTCGTGTTCAAGGTCCCAATTTTATCTTTAACACACACACATAAAAGAGTTGCGTCACACACATATGTGTACGAAGCAAATTGATCGGAAAGACCGCCGCCAGTCAGGTGGCTACATTGTACCGTTTTTCTCACACGAGAGAGAATGAGCATGCAAGAGTTTTTTGCTCTCTCTCTCTCTCTCTTCACCTTGCCGTTAGTTGTTGTTGGTGTTTGCAGCTTTTTTGCAATTATGTAAAAGCACACAAAAATTTATGCATTTAACTATATTGCACGTCACTTACCTTTACAGCTGTTTGTGGTTTTACTGTTTCGATAAGAGTATTGCCCGCACGTGCCAAAAACGAAGCCATTTTGAAACTATAATGTTTAAAATCAGACTAAAATATGTTGAAAATTATATTAAAACAAAAACTGTATCACTCACTCTGGTCAACTTCTAAACTTAATTTCCGAATGTCTTATCGATATTTGTAGTATTTTTTATGGTCACTCACAATCCTAAACAGCTGACAAAGCCTACTTTAATCGGCATTTAAAATGTGTCAATCGATATATTGAACTGAAAAAATACTAGCACAAATACCCTCAAAATTAAAAACTTGTATGAAGAGACATCCCTAAATTGATTATATTATATAAACCGCAAAGTAGCGATATACATAAAAAAAAATATATCGAAAGCTGAATTTGCACCTATTTATCGGTATAGCTTATTAAAATAATATCGATATTGTTTTAATTTCGATGTGTAGTTTTTTGCCGCGAAGTCGTATGATTTACAAATATTCTCTCGGATTTCTGTAATAAAAATGACTAATTATATATATTCTAAAAACCCAAATCAGAGGGCAAAGTCATATAATTTACAAACTCAAATGTGGTCACAATACACATTCACCCCATGTTATATGCATGGCTGTGCTGGTGTTTATGGAAATGGATATGATGCACAGAGACTTGCAAATGGATATGATGCACAGAGACTTGGAAATGTTTATGGATATGGACCAGGAGTTGGATATATTTACGAACCTGGAAAGAGTATCACTTCCTATCAGCAAAATAAAGACCCCAAAAATAGAAGCGCGGTTGCAATTCCATTGACGAGTGAAAAACAAAAGAAAGAAAATGATGACAAGATTGCAGAATTAAAGCAGCAGCTAAAGACAGAAGGGGAGGCAAAATTAAAGCAAGAAGCACAATTGAAAGCTTTATTAACGTACAACAAGGAGCTCCTGACAGATAAGAAGGAGTTGGTTGCTGAAAACTCAAAGTTGACCGAAGCTATTGCAGAAATGAAAATAAATCAATCAGTCGATCTAGAAGATATAACAAAGTTAAAGCAGAAAGTTGCGAAGGTGAAGTTTATTTGCATTTGTTGCTCTTGTTTTCGTATATTCAAGATTAAAACTCTTTCCAGCTAGAGGATGATCTCAATATTCTGAACGACAGGCTTCATAAAGCTCTTGCAAATACGAATGCGCTAAATGTAGTAAACGAAATGCTACTCAAAGACAATGAGGAACGTGCCGAAACAATAGCACAATATAAAAAGAAACTTGGGACAACTATTTGCTTGAGTTCGTCTTCCGACAGTGATTCCATACCAGTCGCTAATAGTCCTGTGCAGGTCAGTGCTCGAGAATTCCAGCGATGTGAGACACAGAAGAGACGTATAGGATCCAAAGCGTTGCACGCTCTCACAGCCCTCGGAGCGGAGAATACAATGGGTAAGATGTACTACTCCTACCCTATACACGTGTACATAAGTATTCTAAATAAGTTTGTCTTTGCAGGACCGTGGCTTTGCATTGCCTGTGGCACAAAGGGATGCCCCATGCGCTTTCCTTCATATCCAGCATTTCGCCAGCATTTGATTGAAGTCCATAAAGAAACAATCGATCCATCGCTCTGCAGGCTCTGCGGATGGCGTTGCGTAACGCCCTCGCAAATGGACACTCACTTACATACCAATCACTAAACTAAATCATTACTTCAAAGATTAAACAAAAACGAACTATTACTATTACTATTTGCAGGGCCAAAATTACTTAAGAAGAGTTATGAAATGAAATTTTTGGTTTCTTCTGTCTTCCTTTATTTTAGTTTATATATTCACAAGTATTGAGAATCAAGGTATTCTAACATTATTATTTGTTAAAGAAAAAACGTAGTTAAAATGCTGAATTCAAAATGAGTTTGATTCTAAAACCAACATGTTGATTTAGTTGAATATCGTACAACACTTTTTGAAATTGCAAATCATAGCAAATTAATATTTATGTTTAATATCCAAATTAAGCTTAAAATCAATGTAAATACATTCAAAAATAATTTGATGCATAATTTTTTCCCTTTTTTTTTATTTTTTTTTTTTTTTTTGGATTTTACATTGCTTGTTATGGTTGGACATACAAAAAAAAAAGACTTATATCACATACATTAAACATACATACAAGAATATAAATTACTTTATAATTACAATAATCACGAAAATGAGCATATATCTCGATATTAAGTTAGGAAATTAGTTTTTAATGAGCATAGAATCAAGATACACTGTACGAAAACATGCAAAAGCAGTGCGCACTTTGTTCAGCATGCTTAGTCGTAGAGTGTACATTTTTTGCTAGACAGAAGTAAACTCGAAAAACGAAAATTGCTTCATATTCATATGCTTCAGTTAGCCAAAAAGCTTGAGCACCCATGATTCTAAATCAGCCGCGGCATTGATTTCGTGCAAGCCAATCGATAACTGAAGCATAAGCATTTTCATGAAACCAAAATTCGGCCCATGTCTCAAATGTATATAGAGATCCTGAGCACAGAAGAGACAGTTCATATACATGAGCATGAGCAAAATTGGCCTGAAGAATAACAGAAAAATAGAGAGACAGTTTGGAAGACAATTTTTTTAACATTGCAATGTTCTTTGACTTTGAATCACATTTTCCATTGAGTTCTGTGCGGAATAGTCACAATGGAAAATGTTATAGGGAAAATCGATATAGAGGAGAATTATAATAGGAACTTGAATGCCAATTTGTTGTACATTGAATTTGGTGCAAAGTTTTTGGGACAGCAGTAAAAACAATGTTCCCAAATCCAATATAGAACAAAAGAGGCTTCAAGCGAATCACAAAAGAAAGAAAACATTTAACATTCAGTTTGATATACATAGAACACATAAACATATACTTAAGGACTATGAGATGGACTAACACGAAACACATGACAAAACGCAACATAAAACACATTAAAATTAACAATCGGAGTTCGAATAAAACAGCATGCCGTCATTTAAAAAAAAAAAAAAACAAATAAACAATTTGTAAAAATTGATTCAAGCTTTTCACATGGTGCCAGACCGGTGCCTGCGCTTTCTAGTTGTACTCCAGATTCTGCTCGATCATTTGCAGCACACGCTGCCGTCCGATTTTGTTCCAGAATACATGTGGCTCGGATGAGCCCGTCACACTACGTGGCCCGCTAAAGAAACAAAATGGAATATAAATTTAAAATAAATAAATTTCAAAACTATAGCGTAAGTTTGGGTTACGCAGGTTTACTGCACTATATATGGTTAGTTAGTCTGCATTATATCACTCACTTCTGGAAGCAATCGAATCGCACAACGCCACTCTCGTTGATCAGACAGGAATGTATGTCAATAACTGTTAGATGTCGGCCCTCGTTACGCATGAACTTGTTGAAGCGCAACACCTTGTCGCACGTCTGCTTGTCGTGGCGATAGTTGGCCAGCGGTGCCAATGTGGTCAGCACAGGGATAAATCTGCGATTGTGCATCTCCTTGATTAGCTGCCGGAAATCATGCTCGATCTGAACCAGCGGCTTGCCACGCATGATATCCACCGAGCCGATGTTTACAATGATTTGCGTCATCTCAGGCAACTCGACATGCTTCAGGCGTAGCCGTGCAGCATTTATTGTTTGTCCAGAGATGCACAGTCCAGACTGCAGCACTCGCTCGTCTGGCAAAGAAGAAGAGAGAGGTTAGTTCGATGTGCATTGGCTCTTTTCTCCGGTCTGGTTGTACTACATACACTTCTTGAAACGGCACTTGAGCTCCATGCGCGCCAAGTACAAGAAGAAGTCATCGCCCAGCAGCGGAAAGTCCAGGAGATACGCATCATAGTCCGAGTTGATGGTGAACATGGAGTCATGTTGCGATGGACATGACAATGTTGTTGGCGTGGGCGTGAATTCATGGCGACGCTTGTGTGTATATTCGCCAACCTGAAGTTGATGATGTTGTTGTTCATCTTGCTGCAGATGCTCATGTTGTAGCTGCTGATATTGTTGTTGCTGCTGTTGATGCTGCTGCTGCTGCTGTTGCTGCTGGATATGCTCTGATGGCGGTGCAATTTGAATCTGTGCAGGATCTGCAAAGTTAGAATAGACATTGTTGTTGTTCGCTGACACCTGCGATAGCTGATACTGATTGTTGCTGCAAACATACGAAATTGAATAGGATTTTCAGCCAATAAGAATAAATGAGAATTAGTAAGTCTCTTCCTGAACATCGTCACTTACAGATGCTTCCAGTTGTCCTGGTAGACTCGTCCGTAGGGTGCCAACGCAGCCGTGGCCAAGGGCTGAGCTGGTACCGATTTGACTGGAACTGTAGGCTTCTCCTCAATCTGATTGAAATTGTTTATATTGTTCATCACATTCTGTGGCTGGCGGCGCTTGTATTGCGTACGCCAGTTACGTGGAGGCGGTTCCATTGAGGATATGCTGAGCTTGTTGTTGTATTTTGTGTTGCTGCTGTTGTTGTAATTGTTGTACTTGTTAGTGGGCACATCACGCTGACGCTGCTCCAATATCATATCGTGCAGATGGCGTGTCTCCTCCATTGGTTTGATATTAAAGATCCGCTTGCCCGACTCGCAGCACTCGGCCGTTACGTAGGGTATGGTCAGCAGAAAATCGGTAATGTTCTCGTGCAGCGGGAAAGCCGTGCCCGTTAACTGTCGATATTCATCTGATGTTTTGGATAAATTTACAAAAAAAAATTTATTTGATTGAATAAATCAGTCGAAAAAATTATTCTGTTACTATAAATATACTAAAAATTAATTATAATAAAAGGGAACAAGTATTTCTTTTTCAAACAAGCGTATAAAATCATCCGCATGTCGAAGGTGACCTTGTCTTCCACTTTTCCAGTGGAGAACCTTGTTGCTTGGAACTCACTTTTGATGCTCGATATCGTGACACCGTTCTGGGCATTGGCCAGCAGTATGGCGCGTATTTCGGTATCAATATCGGGGTACTCGTCGCGCACCCCCATATACGTGTCCTCCAAGATGGTCATGTCGTTGCCGCTGGAGCCGTATTTCGATATTAATGTGGATGAAAGTAGTGTGGCAACAATTTGCAGCTGCTCCTGCTGTTCCACCCGCTCAACCAACTGAGCGCACTCCGGTGCTGTTACTGTTACTGCTGCTGCCGCTGCCGCTGAGGCGGCTGCTGCTGCTTTTCGCGCTGTGAAAATCTTACGGAAGTTCCGAAAGTACGTAACTTTCTTGCCCAACGTGGAGCAGTCGGCACGCAGAAAGATATCGTAAAACTGGCCACCAGCACGTTGTTTCGGCGGTTGTGAATCGGGAGACTTTAGCAGCTGCTGGCGCCACTGTTGGAAACACGTGGTCAGTTTTTCTCTCAATGCCGTTAGGCGATCGCTGCAAGTTGTGTTCGGCACGCTGTTGAACTCACTTCTGAATGTCGCCATCGCTGTGACGAAAGTAATCGAATTCGATGAACTGTGTTCGCCATTCTTTTCTCTTGCTCGTAATTCTCCTACGCCTTTACGCTAGTCTCCTTCTCGTGCTTTCGTTCGTTCGTTCAGCTCACGAGAGCGTCGCGTACGTGCGTGAGCGTGTGTGCGAGCTGACGAAAGAGTAAAATAGTGCAAAATAACAGTAGTTGGGCTTGCGCTTTGCACTCGCATTGAGTTTTGCTTGGAGGGAACTAACATTAGGGTGAGTCACTGCACGAGTAGAAAAAAGTCATTATTACACTAGACAGCGCGGAAAGTTGCTGCTTAATTAAACCCCAAATTTCTTTAAATATATATTTAAATAAATATTTAACTAAATTTAATTTAATATTAAGTAAGAAGAAAATGCTTTAAAAATGTTAAATAATGTAATAATGTCAATTACATTTATTTTTATTGCACTACGTTTAAGTAAGGTAATAATTATATGCATTTGTATGTCTCTTTACATTTATTTTCGACTTTAGAAACATGTTTTTACGACCCATTAGGTATTTAATGCCCGATTAGCCCGATCTACTCATAATTAAAACCAATTACCACCTTTGCGACCTTTCCAATTGAATCAGCTGCGGATTATACGTTTTATGTGCCTCTCCTGAGACAAGCTCAAGTTGTAGCCGGTTGGGCAGTTGGTTTTTCTTGCAGATAAGCAATGAATGCGTAATAAGTAATAACGGAATAATGAAAGAGGTACACAAAATGAGGGAGAGGCAGAAAGTGCGAAAGGGAGTGAGAGAGAAGGAGAGGAAGTGAGATCCAGCGAGAATTACCACGTGCAGCGGCAATCTTGAAATTGACTACCGAATAATAAGATGCCTCAACTCCCCAGATGATTATCGGAGAATTACACCTGCCTGCCAGCAGCAGTACCGGCAGCACCAAAGGAGGCGGCGTAGCTGGTGGTGAAGGCACAGCAGGGGGAGCCGAACTCTCTTGATTCACTCGCACTTGAGGGTTAACCGGCAGCATTGATGGATGACCAAGACACCCTCTCGGTGGTTGGACCAGGAAGAGGAAATGCAGCAGACAGCACAAACGGGATTTGGAGAGCTTTAAGCCTATTGACCAAATCTCTTAATTGCAGAGGAAGCTGCAGAGACGTGACGTGCAATATAAAACCGGGCGTCGAACCAGAAGAAACATGTGGGGAGTCACTTGGCCACCCTAATAAATACATATGTACGTTCGTTTCGTATTTGCAAATAGCATAATCTCTGTTTCAAGCAATTTGGCTGGGTTGGGTCTGAGAAAAAGGGAAAATCTCTGACTAATTTAGTTCTGTACACCTAAACTTGTAGACTATCAGACCTTGAACTTAGGAGAGTTTCTTATGGAATCTCAGATTAAGTGATTTGTCAATGGACCGCGTAGCAGATTGATGTAATTGGAAAAAATGCATACAATTGTTGAATGGGTTCGTATAAAAGAATGTTAACAAATTGAGTGCAATTGCCATAAATCCCACACTTAATACTCCTTTCTTGATCTATTAAGAATCGTGGAAAACACTTTGCAATCTGTCTGCATTCGATTTGAGTGACATATTTGCGGGTGTGCGTGGAGGTTCAGCGATTTACGGCCGAGTTTAATGGGCGTTACGCCGATCGTGGCGAAATACTCGCATAAATAATGAATCTACTCGAGTCGTTGAGGGCGAAAAATATCTATTGCATATAATACTGAATGGTAATGCATAAAGTAACTGTCCACCTGTTCTCTTGGAGTATTTATAGAAGGCAATACGTACATTTCTTCAGCTACAAGCCAGATTCATTTGCTTATCGGTTTCCTCACAGGTAACACCTTTTTTTTAATGTTTTCTATATCAAATTTCGGACTGACGATAAGATACGCCCCAAACGTGCTAAATTCGAAACAACCTTAGTTCAATAGATTCGAACGTGACATTTGCCGGTTGCAATATAGATTGTTATTTTTTTTTATGGTCAAGTTGATTTTATTCTTAAATTTTCATATACAAAAAAAGTTGTTAATATTTAAAATCTAAACAATTTGTCCTAAAGAATATAGCAGTCATATAACCTAACATTACACCAACATTTTTTTTAAGTTCCTTAATTTTTGACTTCCTAATGATTTTTCGATTTTCGAATGTTGTTTGATCTTTTAAATCCTTTTCCATCTCTGTTCGATTTTCGTCTAAGTAATCCCACTCCGTCAGTTTCTCAGTTCAATTACTTGATTCCTCTAATTATCCTTATCCGTTTGCCAAGCGCCAGTTCCAACATCTGTTACAATTCCGTCTCATGGTGCCCCCGTGCAATGGGCCTAATCAGGCCGCAAACGAACTCAGATACGTGTAATTAGAGCCCTTTGTCTGTCTGTCGACAATGGGTTAATGTACGTACATACACATGTGAATGGAAATGGCAAATCAGTTGGAATAAATAGTTAAGCATGTGTGCTGCGTGTGGTCTGAAATTTAAGTGGATGCTTCCGATTCCTGATCATATTGAAAAGTTTTTTGTATTGTATATTATTTCGCATTGTTTTTGATTTTTTTACCGTGTGCAAGCTCGTAAGTTGCATTACAGCAACTGCAAATGCAATTTACGATATTATAATACGATATGTAGTTTAACAGAGCAAAGGCAAAAACAATTTCTTTGTTTACTCAGTGCCGGAGCGTGAGAGAGGCAAAGCAAATGCAATTACACTTTGTTTGATTTTGTTATTTCACACTCGCTCGCTCACACACACGCACACACACGCACACACACACACACATACAAGCAGCGCAAGCACGCACACAAAGAGAAACCACTGTTATCGCTTGCAATTGCAGCTGCAGCAGGGCCAACAACCACATACACAGGCACAGTGGGCCATGCAATACGAAAACTTGCAGTGGATATATTACAAGCATATGTCTATGATATAACTATGCATTTTTATATAATTTTATTAACTAAGGCTGGAGGTAATAATAAAATATACACATTGCTGAGCAAAACGTTCGCGCAACGCCGTAGAACACATACTACTGATGCGAGAGTCTTCAAATTGAGCACTCAAATGCACACATCGCACCATCGTGCGCATTGCTCTCTCGCCACTCGTATGGCCACTGTGCGGGCGTTACGCTCTCACTCACTCTCTCTCTCTCTCTCACCCAGGTTAGCTCTGAACAACACACTCCGTGGATGTTTCAAGCCGAGCCGGTTTTTCAGTTATTGTCTGACTTTGTTGAACGAACGTTGTGTGCGAGTGACGGAGCTGCGAATCAAACGGCGTAATCGCCATCTAAATGGCGCGCGTTTTGTGTTTTTTTGCGTTTCGAATTATAATAACAACAAACCAGCATGTCGAATATGCCAATACCAAGCTTATGAATAAATAAATAACAACGAAAACGATCAACAGCAACAAATGTGTTCTTAAAAGTGTGCGTGTATGTGTGTGCAAGAAAAGTGCAAGCATTGAAAGTGATTAGAGAATAACAGCGTATAAGAATAAGCGAAAAGAAAACGTCAAAATGACGCGCGAAGAAGAGGAAGAAGTGCGCCTATTGCTCTCGCGTCATCAGGAGCGTATTATGCTCGATTTGGGTAGCACCGATCTACTGGCCGTGCTTGTCAAGAACTCTGTGCTCAGTCAATCCGAAGAGGATCTGCTACTCAAACCGTATGCAGCAGCTGCAACAACAACAACAACATTAGCAACAACAACAGTAGCTGCCGAAACTGGCAGCGCACCCTCTAGCGTGGGTGCACTAACAAAACGTAAGCTCAGCGCCGTCGTCAGCAGTAGCAGCGGCAGCGGCAGCGGTAGCGGCGGCAGTGCCAGTGTCAGCGTGAGTGGCGTAGGCGGCGATTATAGCTCAAGTTTGGCCGGCTCCTCTCGCAGTGCAAGTGTCAACGGTGATCATGCTCAGAGCGACAATCGCTCTCTTACGCCCTCTGTCGGCGGCAGTGCCGGTGTCGGTGTCGCTGTTACCGAATCTCTCAACGATGCCGAAATTCTGCGATTGCAGTGCGCCAATTTAATCGATATCATTGCCCGCAACGGATTCGAGAAATTTAAGCAATTCTGCTATGCAATCGAATGCGAATGCCCGCAGCTGATTGAGGACTTAATTAACGATCGTCTCAAAAGCGGTAAGTGACTAAATTTCTAACTAAATACCGAGTCAGTGTCAGTCTTTGTGTCGCCCCTTCCCCTTCGCTCAAGCAATCGCAATCTGCATGTAGAGATAAACATAAAAAACTAAAGAGTGAAAAAACCTGTTTGACAATCGCGTTGGCAGCTCACAGCATCGCGATATCGACTCTAAATTATGCGCGTAATTGTGCTCGATTGGTTCTTAAATTTCTTAGCCTCTGCTAATTGGTTTTTTTTTTCTTATATAATATTTTTCGCACAAGGCATCTTAAGTCTGTCGACCGATGGCGTGGGTGTGCCCATTTACAGAGGCGCGACGATAATAATTGCTATTATCTATGATTATATGTCTCATAATTCTTGTTCTATGCAAATTTGTATAAAACACGACGCAGGTGACATTCGAGCGATCATACACAGAGAGAAAAATATGAAAGAAACTCTTTGTGGAAAATTAATATATTCTTGTGAGATATAGGCAATTTTTACGTTTCTTTTATCTATTGAGTATGCAAGCTTAAGCTATAATTAGTATGCACATTTATTAGTATGCAACTCGATGCATAAAATAATGAAAAGAAGAATCGAAAGAATAGGCTAGTAGAAAGGGACGTACAGATCGCTCAAATGAGTTGGGAAGCGTCATAAAGGAAGCACACGTTTTTATTGTTCGCTAAACCTTTATCTCGTTTCGTATCAGCTCCATTGTTCCTTTTTTAATTTTATTTTTAAAGGTAAAAAGGGATAAACAACATATGTGTAGGATAGTGTGGATGTATGCTTTTACAGCTCGTTGTTTTATAAATTTGAAGTTTTTTGAAAAGTGTGTCTTAAAAAATTGAAGACAAAATACAAGTGCAACTCCACAAAAAAATAAAATTATTGTACTAAAATGCTCAAAGTTATTCTATACCTTCCTAATAAAATTAGTTAAACAACAAGATTGTTGAAAACATTTGAAAACTGGTCACCTGAATCAGCTTTCATATTTATGCATGTGTTACCTTTGCTTTTACTCGCACAAAAAGAAATCTTCCACTGAATATTCATGTTAATCAACAATTCGCACAGCTGTTGAAAGGAACATCCAACATACTCGGATGATTCATTGATTCGTTGACCCACAACAACTTACACACAGTTCGAGGAACCTAGCCAAAATGAAAGAAAAAAAACAGAAAGCACAAACCGAACCGAACAACATGATGTCCGACTGCATGTAAATTTCTCTTCGGCCAGACTTGTAAATTACCCCGACATCGTCAGGGAAGAACAGCAACAGGCAACAGACATAGACAGGATGGTGGAAGAGAACAAAACAAAAACAAAAACAGAACAGATCAGAACAGAGCGTAATCAAATTGAGACCGAATCGCGCAGCTAGAAAAAAAAAACAAGCGAGTGGAGCAGGCAAAATAGTATATTGTTTTTCTTGTTGTATTTTCGTAATGAAAAAGCTGTTAGCTCGAACACAAAACAAAACAATCATACTACATAGAACATAATACAGATATGTACCATATAGATAATGTACCAGAAAAGCAAGAAACTGAACAAGAGAAAAAAAGGAAAAAAGAATTAGACTAAGCACGTGTATGGGAGGGAGATACCCTGTGTTGGGAGATTTTAAGCAAGTGCATACCAAGTGTTTCCTTGGATGTGGAAAATTGTATTTATTAAGTAAAACCTATAAAGTCTTGTAGAATTACTAAATTTCCAAGTTAATTAAGAGCCGTTATGTTATTTTTCTGAGTTCTTTAAATTTTTCCAATATATTTTATTCAAGTTTCAGCATAATATAAAGCAGTCTGATGGGGCATCGATTAAAAAAAAGGTTTCTTAATATACTCGCACTATACTATTTAAAATATTATAAATTAAAAAAAAGGAAAAAATAGTATATGCTATTTCTTTAATTAAGAACTAAAAATCAATAAAGAAGATTAGAAAAAATAATTCCATATTTTTACCTATTAGAATTCTTATAGAACTTCATAAACTCAAATATTTATTAAAACCAGATTATAATAATAAGTAAATATATTCTAATAGTAATCATTTTCGAAGTTCCACTATAAAAAACCATCGTTTTTCTTATGCATTTATTTATATTTAGTATAATCATATTCAACTCGCTGTATACCCTTTAATTTAGAATAACTCTGGGTACAACAACTGCAACAGCCCATGGCCAATGTTGTGTAGTATATTGTACATAAGGCACTCGATCACGTTTTACGATTCTGGCCACGATTACATGAAACGCGTTACGCGTGGTCCAATGTCCAATGGGGCTAACGTAGCTATAGGTGTGTGTGTGTGTGTATGTGTGTTCGCCTGTACAACTGCCAGAGGGTTTTATTTTTTATTTTTTCTTATTTCATCTGTAAGCTACTCGACTGTCTGGCTGCTGCTGCTGCTGCTGGCCATTCGTCATCATGATCAGCTCAACCGAACTCCTCCTCGTCATAATCATACATCATTATTATGATCAGCAGCAGAGGAACTTCATTATGATTATAAGATGTGTGTGGCTTGTGTGTGTGTGTGTTGCTGTTGTTGTTGTCGGGGTTGACGTTTCGCTTTTACTACTACTTCTACTCTGTTTGCTAATTTCTTGAACGTGCTGTTCTTGTTTGCTATTGCGCTGCTGCCTCTTTTTCTTCTTCTTTTTCTTGTTCTGCTCTTTCATTATCGTCATCTCTTTGGGCTCAGGTAGATGGTGCACAGCCAGTCCCGGTGCCAGGAGGTTGCCCTCTTGCTTGTTTTCCCCCTGCTCATTGGGCTCTTCTTGCTTTTTTTCCATTTCCCCATTCCCCCGGTTCGTAAATTACAATTATTTACAGCGCGTAATGTTTGCCCGAGTATGCGTCTCTGCGCTTCGGACTCAGCAGTACGGAGTACTTAGCTGTTTAAAAGCTAAATCTAGCTATGAGGCTGGAGTATGAATTTATATCTTGAAATTTGTGTTATTATTTATAGATTTTTGGCATACTATGTGTAGGTAATAAATATATATATATTTATAATATAAAATATAATATGAAATGATCATAATTCAGAACATATAACAATATTATTAATTTAAAAATGTATATATTTAAAATTACAAGCAGGCATTTGGTTTTATATATATATATATATATATATGTATAATAATTGTAATTGTAATTTGACTTAATTTTTAGCCTTTTTTAGCTTTTTATTTTGCGTGCAATCTGGCAACTCTGCTGCTCTCGCCTACTCTCTTCTTCCTTTTGGCAGCGGGCTCTCTTTTGCATTTGTAAATTTATGCAGCAATCGGTAATCGGTTCGATGACGTTTATCGCTTGCCATTCCCGCTCCCCCTTCACCGTCTTCGCTACTGTTTACCAGTGTCACTTTGCCGCCTGCTTAACGTTTCCTTTTGCTTTATGCGCCGCTCTCTTTCTCTTATCGCGCTTGCTCTACACTTTTTTTAACTGTGTGTGTGCGCATGTGTGTGTGTGTGTGTGCGTGCGTGATGTGCGGGGCAACGTTTCCTTTTATGTTTATTTGTTGATTTCTTGTTGATTTCGCTTTTTTTCTTGTCTTTCATATCTTGTACGGTCGTCTTGTTTTTTTTCTACCTCCACTCAAACTTCATTACAAAGTTCAGGTTCACCTTTGCTTTTGCTGCTGCGCATCCTGTTTTTGTTGTTGCTTTTGCTGCTGTTCGAGTCCTACTTACTGCTGCTCTTCCTCTCTCTCTCTCTCGCTTTGATCAGTCGAAGTAGGTTTTCATGACGCGTTCTCGTTTCTTTAAGAGACTTGAATTTTCCGTCGATTCTTTCGTTCCAGTTACACGAGCTCAGGATGTGTCTGGCGCCATTAAAACGATCGGTTTATGGCTCGTCTACTAGTGGGTCTTCGTGTCGCACTGACCACATACATGCGTTGTTGTTCTTCTTCTTTTGAACTCCATTCGGCCAGCTGTGCCGGTACTCCGCTTCTTCTTGTTCAAACTGCAACAAAGTCAATTGAAATAGGCTTGTCCCATAAGAAACTGAAAGGAAACTGGTTATAATCTTTATGATAAAGAAAATGGCTGCGAATTGATATCATAATCTCTGTCAGAAATTGCTCTAATTCGCCATTTTCTACTTAAAAAATATAACAATGCAAAAATAATAATATTATAATACTACAAGCTTAATTCTTCAGTTTCTTAAAAGTATAAAAGTATTTCTATAAAAGAAACCCACTGAACGTTCATCATATTAACGCCCTAGGCTGTGATAAAAGCTATAATCCTCTTTTAGTATTCAAAAGTCTGTTTCGTGTTTGGCAATTAGATCGTTTTCAAATTAATAGTAAGTCGCTTGATTATAGCTGAACTTCATTTGGAAAATCCTCGGAAATCATTATTAATTTCAGTGTTTCTGTTTTTTTTGCCCATTTCTTTCGCACGTATTGTGGGCAGTCGGTTCCATATACATAGACGGTACAGACGACGATCTCTTAAGCCGCTTACCCACACAACTGTCACGATGTCTATGGGGATAACTTGTTTTTTCGGTTCGGTTCTTTCACCGTTTTTCAACGTTTCCATGCTCTTTCTTTCTTTACAACAACAAATCCAGCAATAAGGTGTGACTCATGCAAAGCAACCTTACACGGTACTGCAGCAGTTGGCGGCGTCGGCCATTCTCTTCAAGACTCTGCAGACTCTCCGCTTACTTGAACCCAGACAACTGGCGTCTGTTGCATGCAACGGCTGTGTTTACCTCATTTATAGAGTGCAGTTGAAGGGTATATAGATTTGTATGAGATACCGGGAGAGATAAATAGTTTACTAGATTAATAATATGCAGCATATTGAATTAAGATTAAAAAAATTACAATTTTATATGAGAAGATTTATAATCTTTACTTTTTATTGTATCATTTTACTTTTTATATAATTCGACATAAATAAATAATAATATAAATAATATATAACTTTATATCCAATTCGATGATATATAATTTACAAAACTTTAAGCATTCATATAGCTCTACAACAAGAGGGTATCTACTAGTCTTGCCTCTTGCTCGTTGTCTTTTAAATTGGTTGTTGCAGCTGATAAACTTAACGCAGTCGTTAGCCTTTTGCCAGTTGGCTGGAGTTGAAGTTGCAGTCAGAATCAGACTTGCAGCCGCTTTAACTGTTTCGGTTTCCAGTGAACAACAACAACAACTGCAGATACTCCAAAAACAACAAGAATCGCAGCAAGAGATCCGTTGTGTTTACTGCATTTTGACCTGACTGCAGTTCGTTTCTTTGTCTCTCTCCCAGAATGAGTTTGAGAGGTTGTCCACAGTTTTTTCAGCTCTCTTTTCATACTCTTTCTCTTTTACATGTCTATTTCTGTTATTTTTACAAGTCATTAGCTTTAATTTACCGACTTGACGTACTCAAAACACACTCACGCACACACACACTCACACACATGGTTGGGATTCATTCATCGACCGCGTTCTGCCTCATAAAGTGCAGATCAGACAGATAGTCTTCCTCGGTTATTGATCGCTTCGATTGATCGCTTCCCTTCGTTTCCCCTACGTCTGCTTCTTCCGATCGCGATCATTTTGTTTTTCTTGTGGGTTTTTTTTTTATATTTCTTTTATAATTCATTTATCGCATCTCGTGCTTGTTGGCATTGCCCCACAGTCGACATTGTTTTGCGATCTTGATATCTTGCTTTCTTGTTGAAAATTATGATTGATTAGTCCGATCAAGCGTTGACCCTATAGGTGATCTGATATACAATGTATAACCCAATGAAAGGTTTAACTTAGCGCATTGCTTATGATACTATAAGTAAGTAATGTTACAAAGAGTTTTTTTGCTGTCTTTCCAAAAGTTAAGTGAGTCAACCAAACATATCTAACTTGTTTTTCCATCCAGTCAAATTAATTATAAATTAATTGGTTTATTTTGTAATGCAGCCTCAAGTTTTGCTTGCCAAATTAATAAATTGAGTGTTTGGGCGTTTAATTGACTTGGCCTTGGTTATAATGTTATATTCATTTTCAAGCTAATGATACACATGTTGTGTATATACGATGCACAGTAGCCAGTTTACCAGACTGACCTAACCGGCTGACATTGAATCAAATTGGAAACTGCCCTCCCTCAACTAACACACTTTTTCGCCGTTTAGTTGGCAAATTCGACCCATTTTCTGATCATTTTATATTTTTTTCTTGCTCGTAATTGAAAAAAAAGAAAGTTTGCTTGCGACTATGAATAGGTCTTTTTGCCTGAAAGTTACGGCCGACAGGCAAAACTGTGCTCATTGTTTGGGGTCTGCGTTGGTCTACTACTGCGTGTTCTACACTCTTAAGGGGCCGGCGAGACCCGTTTATAGCACTCGTCACTGCTAGAAAATCGCCTAATAATGATGGTCAAGAGCGAAGAGTGCATGTAATTTGAAAATAATTGGAACTAAGCCTGAAAATGAGCCTAACACGGAAACTATTCTGGTAATTTCTGTTTTACAAAAGGAAGAGAATAGATGAAAGATATAAATTTCCTTTCTTAGAGTTTTAACAGAATTATTTGAATATATCTAACTTATTTTTAAGAAAAGGTTCCATAATCTTTGTAAGTCTTTTTTCTTACTTTCTTTATCTAGTTATATTTTTTCTAAGAATTCTTCAGCTTTGCAAACAAATTGCCAATTATTTTAAGGCGTGTTTGTATCCGTTCATGAGAATCAAAGACAAATATCGCACACAAATTTTTATTTACTTTTAATTTGTGTACTTTTCTGAAACTAATTAGGAAACGCAAACAAAACGCTTTCAATAAACAATTAAAAAGAGTTGTGGTTGGAAGAATCGTAAAAGAAATGTGATCTCGTTATCGGGAATTTATTTGCTTTTAATGAAATCAAAACAGAAAAACCGAACATGAACTTTGCTGTTCTTTCGTTTATGTTGTTGCTAGGTTAGTTAGGCAAACAAAGGGCGCCAGCGGGCAGCGATAGGCAGGGGGCCCTGTCTCTCGGGTTGTCGGTCGGTCTGTCTTGTGTGTGTGGTCAACTGTGATTACTTTTGAATCTCTCGGATTGTCTTTGACTTGGATTGACACGACAGCTGCCGCCTCGGGCTAATGCTGCTACGAATTGAACATGAGAAGTGGTATTGGGAAATAAAAAAAGAAAAACCCTGTACATGCCACACACACTGGGGCAATGACTGCTATCCCTATATGGTTTATTATGTGCCCCCCAAAGAGATTCACAATATTCTGAAATTTTTCGCTTCGTTTGTGTAAATAAATAAACGATATGTGAGAGCTATTTGCTGGGCTAGCGAAATATATGTAAATTTGGCTTAGATCTTCTCAGCATTAGCTAATAATAGATGGTTTGTGCATTTTTATATATTACATTTTTATATTGACAAAACAGTTTAAAATCATTTAAAAGTATTACTCTCTTAAAGATTTAAGCTAAAATTTTGAATTAAAGAAGTTTTTGATTAACTAACATTTAGGGAAATATTTAAAAATCTCGTGCTAACAAAACTCTCATTGTATAATCCTAGAACATATTGAAAAATAAATCATAGATTCCTGCTTCAATTAAATAACACTTACTAGAGCTCATCCTTGTTCTTAGCCAATTGCTCATAAATCATTCATGATTATCAAGCAATATTAAGTGAAAATAAGTTAAATTGGTTCAGTTTCCAAACTACTTAATTGGGTGCTGATAATCTGGATACAACGATCTCGAAACATTTATCTTATTCTCCGGAGAAGGCGTCTCAACAGCTTGAGCCATAAATTTCTATAATATGCAATGATTTTTAAATTTTTTTTATAGAAAAATTCAAGTTATACTAAAGCAAGTTAGTACACTCTCTCGATGATCTATGGTAGGGAAGAAACAGAGGGGGGAGTGTGAAACATAGGGGGCGCCAGTGTGCGCTTCCGGCAAAATGTTGCGTTGGCTCCTGGTCTGGTTAAAGGGGGGTTTGGGAGGGGAGAGGGTTATGGTAGTATGTGCGACGTGCGCTGTTTATCTCAATCATCGACAGCAATTCCAGCATGTCCATGGCAATCAAGCGACCCGACTGGACACGGGACGGCAGCAAAAGGGGTCTACTTCAGACCTGCCCTCTTTCTCTCTCTCACACACATACAAACACTCTCTCTCTGTACTCTTTTAATGAAATTTCTTAATTGAAGCTGCCGTTCAGACGCTGCGCTCGGTAAAAATATCCGCAGACATGTTTTATGCCTTTTTTCTTGTCTTTTCTCTCTCTTGCTCTTCTTGTTGTTGTTGCTGTTGTTCTTGATTTGATCTATATTAATCAAGATCAGACTGGCGTCTCATAAGCGCGAGTGCGCTCCTCTCTGGTTTGATTAAATTACCGAGATTTTTATTTTATTTTTAGACTCATTTGTGCGATTTATTTTTTGTTCTACATGAGCTCAGCTTATGCAAATTTCATCTAGATTTTTTTGGAAATAAATCAACATTTATTTATAGCATTTTTTTGGTTGGTAAATAAGTATATAAGTATGTAAATAGTGTAGTTAAAGTTTTTCTTTTATGTTTAGGCATTCTGTGAAATTTTATATTGTGTAAAATACAAAGTTTTTGGCCTTTTAACCAAGTTATCGCTACAAAATCTTGCCAATTTGTGTCTAATAGTGCACTCTATATAGGGTTTGAATTTTATACAAATCGGTCTATTATATCATATAGTTGTTCTATTGAAAACTATCAGTTGTTCTATTGAAAACTTTCAGAGAATTAGTCCCACGTGGAGGAAAACATTTAATTTTTTTGAAATTTTTTTTTTTGGCAGATTTCTGAAAACGTAGTACCGTAGTTATTAAGTGCAATGACAAACCCACTTAGCCAAGTTAATTAGCAAACTAACTTTCCTACCCAACACCTCTCTCCTCCCCCTGCTGGCAAGCTGAGCTCAACGCTTCGTTGCGTCAGATACAATTGTATCTGAGGCAGTTACGCATGTGTTTCTCTCTCTTTCTATCTCGCTCTGTTATTGCGCACCTGTGTCGCACATAGAGGTCAGAGCACAAAGCTAACAACAGCACGTTGATTGGCTGCCATCAGGCGAGGGGCAGATTGAGAAGGGGGGAGTCGTAAATACATGGCAATAAATTGAGTTAAATTCAATTGAAATTCGAGAAAAAGTAAAGGCGCGCAACACAATAGCAAATTAGATCTTGTATTGTCGTTTAGCGCACAGGCGTGCCAATCGCCTCTGACGTCACACGTGTCTGTCTGTGTATAGGTGTGTGTGTGAAATATGGCCTTAACATCCGCGGCAGCTAAACAATTCATAATCGAAATCAAACGACAGCAACGCCTGCACGCATGCACGCCTAACAGCGACAAACGCAGTGGGCGTGGCTGTGCAAATATTCCGCACTACCTCCCCTACGCATCCCTCTTCCCTGCCCTCTCGCCTGCACGTGTCCAGCAGCCGGAAACGCAGGCCGTACGCAAATACAGACTACGCAAACTTCCTCACACTCATCCTGCCTTGGACCTTGTTGAATTTTTGGGAGGCAGCTGCCGCTGGCTATGCAATTATTGATGCAATTTTCCACACATACACACACACACACACATATGTCTAGTAAGTGCTTTCCTCGTCGAAAGCAACCCTCCAGCGTTCCTGTGGGAAAATGCAATTTCTCTCAGTTCACATCGCAATAATTTATTTATTGCGTGTCCCTTGATGCCTGCAATTGATAATTTAATTTCGTACAATTATTATAAATTATTTTGTCTGGCCAGTCAGCAACAACAGCATCATCATCATCATCATCATCATCATCATCGTGGCTTGTCTGCTGGCGTGAATATCGCTCCATTATCTGGTCAATTGGTGTACCAAGTGATATGGTAAATGACTTTTGCTGACAATTGTTGAACAAATACGCATACACCTCTAATAAAATATTTATTTATGCAATTTATCGACTATAATTCTGACAGCAAACAATGTGCGAAAGTGGCAAATCTTATATACCCTATATCGTTAATTGTTTCTTAAATATATCTGGTGTTTAGTGTTCGATTAAAATGAAATATTGTGCATAGCTACATATTATTATCATCTTTATAATTGTCAAAGTAGAAAGTTAGTTTAAGCTTTGATCATTCTCTTAATAATTGAATGGTCACATTAATATATCATTTTGCCTGGGCAATGGGCATAATATCGCATATTTTAAATATGCTCAATGCGAGTATGCTTCAAGACAAATTTGAACTTTCTAGCTCTTATTGTTTAAGAGATCTTTGCGTTCATACAAATAGAAGATGGAATAAGCAAGCATTAATAAATTATATCGATAAAAGACTGTGTATAATTTTTGTTTTTAATGTTTATGGAATAGGCAGTTAAAGCATAAACATTGAATGTTTTCAACAGATTTGTTTAGTAATTTTACAAAATAAATAAAAATAATTAAACGAAGTTAAAATAAATAAGCTGTAGACGCGTCCTATACCTAAATATCGTTTATCATAATCAAAAACCCAAAAACTAACTATTCTTGAGTGTCTAATGAGCTTACAAGCTTACATGGTAGCACCCACTCATGTATACTTCATTCAAATATTCAAAATTCGATCATAAGTTAAGAGCTTCCTCTGCAGAAATAATGGGAGAGAGAGAGAGAGAGCGCGCGTCAACTTGCGACTGCGGCTTTTTCGGCTTAAAACAGATTTACAATTCACGCCTCCTACGCCTGCGTATATCAGTTACAAAGCGAAAACGAACACAACACTGGCCGGGTCTGCCATATTTGTAATAACTGCCAAATACAACACTGGCAACTATTTATATATGTATGGTCGCTCGCATTGTGATTGGCAGCTGTAAAGAGGTTCATTAAGGCGCTAATAACAAGATATGCAACTAGCTCCGAATTACACTTTCCCTACTCCCCGCTCTCCACACTCCCCGGCTCTGTTGCGTGTGCTGCGGAAACGCCTACGTCCTCTCCCTCGCAAGTCATGTTCGGGGTCTCTCGCGGGTTAACAAGTTTGAGCTGAGTTTGAGCTTTTCAAGCCATCAATTCTCAGTAAAAATGCAGGCAATTAGAGTAACAACAACGAAGAAACACTTGGAGCACAGTAGCCACACACACATACGCACATACACACCCACCCACATATACACACACACACCTACACACAGGCAACTAATGAAATAAATTACTAAGTAAATGCAGCACAGTGGGGCCACATAAATTGTTACTCTAAGCAAATGTAGCGTGAAATCACAGCACAAGGAAAACAACAACAATAAATATAAACTCAAGTGTTGCATAAATTAATATACATTTAGAATGTATGTATGTGTGAGTGTGTATTTGTCGTATTTGCATATTAGCGGGTGTGGAATTTCGTACAACAACACGATACCCAAAGGGGAGGGTTAAGAAACAAAATAAAGTGCAGGCAAAGCAATGCAGGGAGGAAATCGCTATAAATTACATGCACCGCATTTTCATGGCTCAGTTGACTTCAAAAATACACTACATAATATACTACTATACTCCATAAAATTGATGAACACGACAGCGTTCCATGAAGGCAGGAAATCTAGAAATCGAAGAAAAAATACGTTTTATGATTATTCTTGAGTATATTCTTAGAAACTGAAATAGCATTATTTTTCTGAAAAGTTCAGAGGCTTTTCACTTTTTATTAATTTATTTAAATTTCAAGATATGATAAATTTCAAATTTCAAATAAAATACATTAAATAATTTAATTCTGAGCGTAATATTTGCTTTTTTAATATCTGACCATGAGAGCTGGATTTTTCGAATTTTGATATAATACTCCTAAGTTTTCCAATTTCTAATTCTTTTTTTTCCACAAAAATTATTAAAAATAAAATTGCAATTGAAAGCCAGAATGTGAATTTTAGTGTACCATAATAATTATCATTATACATTTATTCTATCATTATAATACTGCCCTCAGTCAATATCACAGCTGATCTTTAGTCTTGCAAAAGGTTTTGCATAGATGCTTTGCAATCAATCATCTGCCAGATTCAAACCGTATGCCATATAAAGAGCACATATTTTATGGTTCGAATCAGGTTTCTTCGCGTAAAGACGGCTCTTTGTGAAGTATCCATTATCTTAAGCTATATTTAACTTTTATATACTTAAAATTGCATAGTATATAAAAGCATAGTACTGGATAATTGCAAGTGTCCCTCCCCAGTTCAGCATTTAAGTACCGTCAACTTGTCACTTAACTTACGCATAGCTGAAGACACCCTCCCCCCACCGCTGACCCCTCTCTTGATGGATAACTTTGGTAGAAAATCATGCAAATTACAAGCAAAAAACGGAACGGAGAGAAGAGCTGAAGAAGCCGCTCCGCCCTCGTGTCACTTCTGTCAGAAGATTGTGTTTCTGCCAGCAACAGATGTTTCTGCCTGATTGGAGCGTCAACATTGTTGCTGACGCGCGCTATTGCTGCATCTTGTCGGCAGCTTCCTTCCTTCTTCCTGCGTGCACTGCGCGGCACCTTCGTTTAACATAATTTGTGGCCGCCAGTCATGTTTTTACGACACCCACTGTAAGTGGCGGGCACTGTGATTTTTGCAACGAGAGTGGTCAGAGCGAGAGAGAGTGGGAGAGAGTGACTGTTTGCATCTGCTTCGGCTGCATAGCGCTCTGCACCTCTATTGCTGCCGCACTCGCTCTCTCCCTCTCTCTCTCTCTCTCTTTGCTTTACACTTACCGCTCTCTCTAACTTTTTGCTGCTCACTGCTCTGCGCGCTGCACTTTCTGCCTTCCGCTCTCTGCGCGCTGCTGCCTGCTCCTTGTTTTGCGCTCAGCCTGTTTTTCACTCTCTGCACTCCGCTCTCTGCTCGTCAATGTCCTACGTTTTCGTTTCTGTTGTTGCTTTTGTCTGCATCCTATCTACGTCAGTCCAATCAAACACATGTCAAATGTTGTTCCTTTTTTTCTGGTTGTTGTTGCCTGTCGTCGTGTCGTTGTTGTTGTTTTTGTTGTTGCTGTATCGGCCTGTATAATCATGGCTTCGATTCACTTTCGCTGCGTCATGTAAATGCATTCACCTAGCATCAAGCCGGCACACACACACGTACACACATGTGCACAGCTACGTCAGCTGCTCTCGCCACCGGCCATTTGCATGTCCACATATGGGCGCGTTGTTTGCCCGTGGGGGCGCCTTCAACCCAGCAAATTCGCATAGACCTACACACAGGCACACAACAAACACACACACACATACACTCATCTGTGCATGGTCGCAAGCCAACGCCAAAAGATTCAAGCATCGATTCTTCTAAATCGACATCTCGTTTACGTTGTCATCGTGGACATACACATGTAGTTTGGCACCCACACTTTTTTCGGCATATTTGATATCGATGTCGATTGTCGATTGTCGATTGCCGATGGCGCGATGGCGCGTTGTCGATGTTGAATGACAGCAACTACCTGCGCGCTCAACGTCAGCGCAGCTTTTGCGTGGTCTATCTTACCACAGTGGGATGAGCGTTGCTTGATTGCAAGCGAATATGTTTAAATTAATATTCTTACTTCTCTATGTTGTTTTATATTTGACAAGTGAAAGTAAATCAAAAACCTCTATTAAAAGACCATTCCCAATTTCCTGATATTTCAATGCATTTTGTATTCCGGTTCAATTATATATATTTATATCCTTAAAGTGTCATATAGTATGTAATATATCAAATAAGTCTCTAAGCTGATCCAATAGAGTTATAATATTTTAATAGTTAAAATTACTCAATTTCCACCCAATTAGCTTTGGTTTACTGCGAACTTAACTGAAACATGAATAATGTTGAAAATTGTATTTAATGCAAGTTTTAATTGAATAATTAATTAAAAAAGCAATTTCGAAAAGCACTCAGGCCACTGTGCGACAGCGCTTGCGGCGGTAAACTTATTAAAAGTCAATATTTTTCAGCTTCATTGCAGTTAACTGACGGAAATTCAGTTATTAAAAGTTGTGAGTGAAAATGATGGATGAATTTTTAAAATGAAAACTTAATTTGCAGCATGGGAAAACTCGCAAATGGCGCTTGGACGAGCGAAGAGGAAAGCTTTAAGATGCATAAGATACATATATATATCCTATATGTTCTCTTCCAGAGCTGACAGGCCACAAATTAAGTGGTGGCAAATGGCGGATGAGCTTAGAACGAGAAAGAGAGATAGAGAGGGAGAGAGAGAGGGTGGGAGAGAGGGAGAGAGGGAGGGAGAGAGAGAGAGCGGAAACGGAAATGTGCAAACGCTTGCACCTTTTTTTCCACTGTCGGCCCCAAAACGAAACATTTTGTTTAGCTGGCATTTTGCTCCTGCAACTACGGTATCAACCTGGTTCACTCGACTCCGGCTTCCGCACGGGGCACGTGAGAGATAAAAATCCCGGTTCATGCCACACAGAGAGGCCACAGCAGAAGGACCGCAGAAGTCGACTTGGAAAATGAATTAACATTTTGCATGTTGGCCAAAAAGTTTTTTGGCCCTGCACGTTGCCGGGATAAGCACACGGCCAGGCACATCCTGTTGTGCAGAATAGTCTCTTTTGTCTGCCCTCCGTTGGGTACATAAAGCATTCGCAGGCTCCACCAGCAGCACGCTGTGTGTTCCGGCCGGGTTAACGCCTTTTTTCGGGGCGGGCTTTAATGGTGCAACTTTAGTGCTTAAGTGGTATAAATTGCACTCGCCTGCAGATGCATATCGCACTAAAGTGGAGCCAGTCTCAATTCGTGCCATAATTTATGGCCATACCTATACCTATTCAACCAAGCAACCATCCAGTCAAAACGATATTCGAATATGTTTCAGAACTGAGAACTGAGCATCGTTTGGCATGTTGATATTAGCATAAAATGGAAAATAGATGACCGCCTCTTTCGAGTAGTTAAAGTGTTTTTTTATTTTTATGGCATTCAAATTGGTTAAGAAGGTTGATTTTATTTAAGATCTATGTGAAGTAGTTTTTGTATAGCATTTGTGTTTATAGCGCGAACTGTTTGAAACTTGTGTGATATATGCGTAATATAGTTAGCTGGGTATAGTTTAAGTAGATGGTTTTATCTTTAAGTCTTATGTTAGATAACTGCATGAAAAGCTTGATATCTTTGTTTGGTATAGTGCACACAGGTTTTCTGTTTATCAAGCGTTTTCTTTATCATCATTTGAATATTACATAATCTAAAACATGAACTTTACTTACTCTTGCCCGTAGGTTTTCGATTTAATCATGAAATTTCACAGTTGGCTAAACTTGGTTTCGGATATCTCGCTATCTTCACACAAATGTTACGAAATCAATCAAATTAATTTGGAAATGGATGCAAATATTTTCCCGCTTAACCCGTAGAGTCTGCAGCTCTCCCCTATTCACATTAGTCACAAATTTGTTGCATTTTGGGAAATGCACTCAGACACAAACACACACAGACAAACACATGTACAGTGGCTCACACTAATGGATAGCGTAATTATTATTAATTTGTCAAGTATGTAAAACAGATGCCCTCTGCACCACTGCGACCGTGGGGTCGCCCCAGGCAAGAGGAGCGGCTACAGTTGCATTTATAGCACAGATGCGGGTGCAGTGTGTGCTTCCTCTCGCTCTCTATCTGTCTTTCTCTGTCACTCTCTCTACCTCTGTCGTTGTTGCAGCCACGCGCCATAGGGCGGCAGCGGCACAGGCGTAGCACCAAAGAGGGGGCACTGTGCTGGAGGCAGACAATTTTCCGTGCAAATCAAAAATCGGCTCTGCCTGTGCATCTGCTGTCTGACAAGTGCAGACAACTCCCCACAGACTTTGCTTGTGGCTGTATAAAAATATCCAAAAAGAACCGAATTTACCCCCGCCTACCTCCGCCCTGCTCTGCCTCAGACCCCGTCCCTGTCTCTGTCCCGGGCCCTTTCTATTTTTATATCCATTAAATGCATTTTGTGCACATTTCGAAATCGTGGCACATTTACATTTCTGGTTCGATCTTGTTGTGGTTTTCTTTTCGCCTCCGGTCTCAAGTCCAATCCAATTGTGTTTTGATTTCGTTTTACCATGAGCAGACAGTTTTTTTTGTGTTTCTTTTTTTTTTGGTTTCCTCTGTTTCTGGAAAACAGCATGGAAATCTGATTGAAAAGTCGTTACGATTTGGCAAAAAGTTCACTCGAAACATTTGCAAGAGTTTGCAAAGTCAAGCTATATATGTAAATATGTGTATGTGTGTGTGCGTGTGTGTGCATACTATATGTTTATTTGTTTTTTCAGTTTTGCTGACATCTCTTTGAAGTTTTGATGAACGAACGTTGAATTTGAATATGAAAAAGTTGAAATCGAACTGCAAATGAATTTCAAGTTGTACAGGAAGCTGCTCTAGAAAAACTATGATTTCTTTTTAAATTGCAGAGTTGTAGCATCTATAAATATACATAGATCTCAGAGACTATTGGAGCTAGACTGATCAAATTTTGTCACAATACTCTGTGTTTCATAGTTTCTTTAAAAATTTTGCCATGTCCAGAGAAATGTATAATAATTTGAATTTAAAGTTATGAAAAACCTTATGCCAATTCGTAGTAACCCTGCATAGAATCTTGAAAGATTTCGGCACTGATTGCACTGCTTTGCATGAGTACAAAGTTGCGTCCAATTACGTGATCTAAATTCACAATTTATCTGATCTCCCAGCATGCTTATCTATGCCAATCTGGAGCAGAGTTGCCCAGGCTATTTTAAGCTTCACCATTTGTGTTAAATCCTTGATGCAATTGTTGCAGCCGTTGCCACTGCCATTGTCCTTGTGCCGCACTTGGGCGTGTCATTTGCCAAGTTTGTTTAGGCCTAGTGCTGCCAATGCCACACACAAGTGGCTTTTGTTTCAGCTCTTCTATGCGAAGGGAATATATGTTATATACAGTATACTGTATATATTGTTATGTGGTATTTTTAGCATCAAAAGTAAATAAATTTGCATAGATGGGGCTGCTGCTTAAAGGATTACGACGACTTAAGAGCGTTGGCCAACAACAATGGGCTTGCACCATAATCCTGTTAGTCTATTTGCGCAGCTCGACGATGTCAAGTGAGGACAAACAATATGGTAAGCAGACAAGAGGACAGATAGAGAGAGAGAGAAATACAAGCAGAAAAGCAGTAAGACAGACAGAGAGACAGGCAGGCAGAAAGACAGACAGACAGATTGAGAGACAATGGTGATCCTAGACAATGCTCAGGTGGCAAACTGAAAATGGTAATGAAGATGAAGTCGTACGAGTATAATGCGCCATGTGCCAGTCGAGGTTAGTCGTGGGTCGAGTCGGGGTCGAGCCAGAGAGCGAAGTGACGCGTCATGTTTCGGCCAAAAAGGATGAGTAGGAAACTCATTAAAAATGCACAAAGTGCGGCCAGAAATTGCAGACAATTTACACAGCAGCGCATCATGAATAAATTGTAAATAGACAGCATTTTCTACCCATTTTCTACCATTTTCTGCATTTTCACCTTACTGCACAGACCCATTAATCCTGCCCATTGTTCTTGGATGCGTCGTTCAAGCCGTAGTGTCATATGGTTATAAATTATGTGCAGCATTATGTGTCCAGTCTGAAGTCGGAGGCACTTTAAAATCGATGCCATGCATATCGAGTGGCTCGACAGGCCACCACCACGTACTGCTACTCCTCCTTCTCCTCGTCTTCCTCACCCTCCATCTTCTCCTTCTCCCTGCTCGTAACGTGCAAAAACGCAGCCAAGCGGAAAATCAAATAAAACGTCAACGTTACCCGACGCGCTGCGTCAAACCGTGTGTCAACGAGTGAAGGGCCAAAAAGGCCAAAGCCGCCGCAGTTGCACTGCTCTGCCCTTGCCCGGGACTGGACGGGCACACAGCCCACCCGGCAGTGCGTTGGTGGCAGCGCTTGCCCTTGTCCGTGCTCTTGCCCACGTTGAGAATGTTCAAGTGTCAATTGGTTTACTCGGTGGCCACTTTGTTGAGTGCCCACTGTAGCAGACGATGTCGGCGTGTGCTGCGCTTGAAGTGCGCTGCAATGTGCCTGAGCTGGAGTAGGAGCAGGAGGAGGAGGCAGTGCCTGTCCTGCTGCCAAGTCGCTCTTCATATGCATAAATAACATGAATAAAACGCCGATTTTCCCGATGCAGCAATTGGATAAGACGGTATATATTTAATATATTTATGACAGGCAGCAACAAGGCAATTCCTAGTTAATTTTATAGTGTGGATATATAGAGGCTCCTTTATTGGCTTGAAGATTTCCTAGCTAAGATATGCGCGGTCTAAGATCAATCATCTTAAATATTACAATAGTACTTCAACCTGAAGTTCTTCAATGTAAAGAAGTAGAGCTACAACCCTGAAAAACTGCTAAACTATCGATATTTTGCACAATTTCAGTGCGAATTTGTTTGGGATTCGACTTCTATGTTTATTTTGAGTATCGTAATTCATTTTAAGCTAAAAATTAAAATTATAATTTTTGAGAAAATTTCGAAATTTTTGCAAGGGGGTAGCATGAAAAAAATTGAAAAATTAAAAAGTTCTCAAATCGATAAAACTTAAATGCTGAATTAATTAAGGAACAATATGCTGATCAAAAAGTCATTCCGGAGAAAAATGATTTCTGGCAAAGTTATGGGCAATTGCAGCTTAAAAATGTGTGTGTAAGAGAAGCTACAACCCTGGAAAATTGCTAAAATATCGATAGTTTACACAATTTTGGTTAGAACTTGTTTGGTATTCGACTGTTTTGCCGGTTTTGAGTATCCAAATCGATTTTAAGCTAAAAATTAAAACTTTAATTTTTGAAAAAATTTCAACGTTTTTGTAAGGGGGGTAGCATGGAAAATTTTGAAAAATATCAAAGTTCTTAAATCGATCAAATTAAAATGTTGAGTCAATTTAGGGACATTATCATTATCAAAAAGTCATTCCGGAGAAAAATCAAATGATTTCTGGCAAAGTTATGACCAATTGCCCTGGAAAATTGATAAAAATATCGATAACGATCACAATTTCAAAGCAAATTTATTTTGGTTACAATTTCTATATAAATTTCGAGTATTCTAATTGATTTTAAGCAAAAAATAAAAGTATTCGTTTTTTTAGGAAGTTTTCAAAAAAGATTGAGAGTATATTTGTAATGGAAAAACTAAAAAAAAAATAAGTAAACCCGTGAAGCGTGGTAATTTGTTGCGTTACTATTTGCATGTAACATGATCCTGCCACTCCAATCCGTTGCATTTCGTTCCGTTCCGTTGCGAGTACTTACTGCACTGTTTACTCAATGGAAACTCAAGTGGCCCTAAGTAGTTTATGGCATTTCGATGCAGTTTTGGGTCTTGGGCATGCAGCGAGCGAGAGAGAGTGCCGAAAAGCCACTTAATCGGCTGTGGAAATTTAAATTGTTTTGTTTTTGTGTGGAAAACTGGGTCGATTGCACTTCGGCCAAAGAAACAAAGAAAGAATAGGAAATAAGTTATGTTTGTCTTTCTGGGGAACCCTAAAAATCAAAGCATGCCCAGGTAAACATTCGACACTTGGGATCGTTTTAGAACATTGTGAGCTTTAACCTAATTTTGTATAGTGCTCAGACAACAAATACTAATGAATTTTTCTATTTTGTTTATTTTCAGGTATGTACTCTGTGCCACTCCACCTTGTGCCGGTTCTTTGCAACGGGTGGGTGTATCTATTTATCTATCCATGGCTGTATAGGTAGGTGTATATGTGTGTGTGTTAAGAAAAATGCGGCTGCGCTCAATTAGCATAAAATTCTGGCAGCCGCAAAATGTCAACAACTCTATCCGCAGTCGATCGGGCACGACGCGACCTGCAGAGTAATGTATGAGGCGGCTCTCTCTCTCTTTCTTCATGCCACAAATTGGCAGCTCAAATCTGTCAGCAACTGCGAGTACCCGAATACGTCAGTGTAGCTGTGTGTGTGTGTGTGTGTGAGCGTATACAATACATTGGTTCACCTGCTGGACAATGTTCGGGCGGCTTAACAAGTTTTCAATTTGTAAGCGCGCGTGCTTTGAATACTCCGCCTAAGAGGAGTAACAATTGTGACGGCTGCGTAGCGTGTTGGAAAGAGTGGGAAGGGGAGAGCGTGGCAAGTTGAAAAATTCAACGCGACTCTGTGTGTACCCCGAATGCGGGACAAGCGAGGCACGCGCGCATGCGCATTTCGTACAAATATGGCAGGAGGCCAACCGCAAAATTTACTCAAACACACACGCGGCACATTTATACCCTCTCTTTGGGTATATTTATTATATTTTTGCAGATTTCATAGAGTTCTATATATACTTTTATATTTTTAATAATTATGGCTGGAAAAACCAGAGAGATATTCGGAAATTGTCTTCAAACATATCCTGCTAGTCAACAACAAACAATATGATTCAATGTTGTACACAGTATCTTAAAGAATAATAAACTTTTTTCAATTTTCGTATTTTCTGTGGAAATAAACAAAGTAATGTGAATAAGTGACATAACAAGAGTATGCAGAGTTCGTTATGGTATATAAAGATATATATATATATGCAATTTTCATGTTTTTTTCACTACGCACTTGATTGGACTACAATATGAACCGTGCGGCGGCACAATGATCGACTTGTTCCTGCTACAAATCGAGCATTATTTTACGGCAATAGATACTCAATTATGCTCAGACTGCAATGTGATTAAATTTCTTTCGAAACGAATTCAATTTGCATTGCAATTGCGCATACGAAAATGTAAATAAAATTCATTTAATGATAGGCTTTATTCGCTGATGCCCATCGAATCGATGCTATAAAAAAATTGTGAATGTGCCATATAAATCTAACAGAGAAACAGAGTATGACAGAAAGAGAGAGGGAGAGAGAGACCTAATTAAGATTCTCTCACGTCATGGCGTATTAAACTGTTGACTCACCCGGGGCTCTCGTATTTTACGAGTAAAAATACATATATAGCACGATCAAGAGGGAATAATTAAATTGCAAGCGAGGCTAGCTTAGCTCACCATGGGTGGAATAGGTAAATAAATAAAAGTATTCGAGTATTTCAAAGACATCTTCGAACTCATAAAGTCTAAGATACACATGTAAATTCGTATGTCCGATAACTACTTATAATTCTCAACATATAGAAAACATTAAAATGTTATTTCGGCTCGCTATTCCAAACTTATCTGAAGATATCGTCATTAAACTCTAGGTATACAATTTTTAAGAATTGTTACACACGCTCTTAAAATTGCATTACAATATGGCTACTTTTTCGAATTGTTTACCTGCATTTTTAATGGTTAATCTATTCGCATATCTTGTTTTTTAAACATTTTTATCTATAGTACGCAATTAGCCAATTGGATATTCAATCAAAAAACGATAAATTTATTTATTTATTTATCGAATTCATAAAGCAAAACAGAAGTCGATTCTGGCAGTTTGAATAGTTGCCATATTTAGATACTTTATCTGTTAGTTTGTTTAGCTGCACGAGACAGCAGGTTGGGGAACTCGGATACAGTTGCCGATTTGGTTAGCCATTGTTGTGGCTATTGGTGTTGTTGTTATTATTGTTAGTATTGTTTCTTTTGATTTGCATAGTTGGCAAAGTGTTTTTTTCGCCATTTTCATTTCAATTCAACATTTATTTATGACTGTTTGCCACTATTGTTGTTGTTATTTTTGCTGCTGTACAGCTTCTATTATTTAATGATTGTTATTGTTGTTCTACGTAGTAGTTGGCGTTCTAGCCATGTTTCCTTTTATTGCCCTCTTCGTGTTTTGTAGCTGCACGTGCTGTTGGCATGGAAATGGAAATGAATTTGTATTTTTCTTTCGTTTTTTTTTTCTTCTCAGCTTTGGGCCGAAAAATGGCCAATTTGGCTGTGTTGCCGCATTTCGCTTTGAAGTCAAATAATGATGATGGCCAAATGTTAGCACACTGGCCATTGCCCCCGAGGGGCGGTGGCGGCGGCGTCGGGCAGATAATGCGAGTTCCATTGTGGTCTACGAACTGATATTTTCTGTAAGCAGAGAACATTTTTTCCAGCCAATTTTCAGGCCAACAGACTTCCGGCCAAAAAGCTCTGCATAATCATTCAATTTTCGAGCTCGATTCAAGCTGCAATTATGTGCTTACAGCTGAAAAAAACCAAAGGCTTCTACAAACTGTGAGATACTTTACATAAGGCTATTTGGATTTCTAGAGTTGGAAAAATATTTAATAATAAATAAAATAAAATTTATATCTGCCCTATATCTTCAATATCTATGGATATCTTATTCTAGAAGTTATATGTCATAACTCTGCTAAGCACAATTCATTTCATTTTTATACCCTTGCAGAGGGTATATTAATTTTAGCCAGAAGTTTGCAACGCACCTTAGGAGACATCTCCGACCCTATAAAGTATATATATTCTGAATCAGCATCACCAGAGGAGTCGAAAAATGGATGTCCGTCTGTCCGTCCGTCCGTCCGTCCGTCCGTCCGTCTGTTGCAACGCAAACTAGTCTCTCAGTTTTTGAGCTATCTTCATGAAACTTGGCATACAAGCTTCTTATTGCTGTAGGCTGTAAATAAGTCGGAACGAGCCAGATCGGACCGATATATCGTATAGCTGTCATAGAAGCTATCGGCCGATTTTTGTTGTTTTTCAAGATATTGCAACAAGATTTGGCAAATCCTATTCTTATTACGTTCTTAATGTGCTGTCAAAATTATATCAAAATCGGACCACTATAACATATAGCTGCCATAGGAACAATCGGCTGAAATCAGGGTTTTCGTATGCAAACCTGTTTTGTTTTTGGAAATACCGAACATTATCAATACTTTTTAATGTTATACAGTAACCCGCCCTTAGTTTTTCCATTTAAATATCTCAGACGTTTATATTCTATAGCTGTTATAGGAACAATCAGTCAGTCCGTCTGTCTGTTGCAACGCAAATTAGTCCCCCAGTTATTGAGCTCTCTTCATGAAACTTGGCACCCAAGCTTATTATTGATGTAGGCTGTAAATAAGTCGGAACGAGCAAGATCGGACCGATATATCGTATAGCTGTCATAGAAGCTATCGGCCGATTTTTGTTGTTTTTCAAGATATTGCAACAAGATTTGGCAAATCCTATTCTTATTACGTTCCTAATGTGCTGTCAAAATTGTATCAAAAATCGGACCACTATAACATGTAGCTGCCATAGGAACAATCGGCTGAAATCAGGGTTTTTGTATGCAAACCTGTTTTGTTTTTGGAAATACCGCACATTATCAATACTTTTTAATGTTATACAGTAACCCGCCCTTAGTTTTTCCATTTAAATATCTCAGACGTTTATATTCTATAGCTGTTATAGGAACACTCAGTCAGTCCGCGTGTCTGTTGCAACTCAAATTAGTCCCCTAGTTATTGAGCTATCTTCATGAAACTTTGCTCATAAGCTTCTTATTTCTGCCCTCTTTAAATAAGTCGGAATGGGCCAGATCGGACTGATATATCGTATACTTGTCATGGAGCCTACGGCCGATTTTCGTTATATTTCAAGATATAGCTATCAGGCTTATCACATCCAAATCTAAGTGTGTCCCTAATAATAAAGTTCGAAATCGAACTTTTATAACTTATAACGATCAACGATCGGCCTTATGAAGGTTCATGTTGCAATTTTATGGAAACCTGAGTACTATTACATATAGCTGTTAAACAAAAAATCATATAGCTGTTATTCAAACGCATTTTTGAATGAGAACTTTCCAAATTTATTTATATTTTATGACCAACAGATCCTTTACAACACAAAGACATTTCCTCATAACATTTTGTGTTAAGTATATACGAAATCCAGTTATGTACAAAAGCATTAATAGGTAGAATTATTTTTTTCGAAGCAGGTGTTTGATTCATAGCCTTAATCATGTAAAAATCTTGACTTCCTGTACTGTTATAATTGTTCAATAAATACCACAGAAACCAGCAGCAATCCAAATATATTTTATATTTTGTATAACTGCAAGGGTATGAAACCTTCGGCAAGCCGAAGGTAGCCTTGCTTTCTTGTTTTTATTTACTCTCTATAATATTTTCCTGGCATTCTTGAGTAATAACTGTCTGTAACTGTGAAATATTTAATTATATTTTCAAATAAATTAGTATACATTCATATAGAAGTAATATAATGCCCCAAAACCATAGCCGAATTGATTGATTTCTACTCAAGTCTACTCCATATAAAATTTCCGTTACTACGCTTGTCAAACACATGAGCAATAAGTCTCCTTAACTAATAACTATATCGTAGTCGCCTGACTGGCGAACAGCTGGAATGTTGCATTTTTATTATTATGATGCCGGCAACGGTCTGGGGACATTCATACGGATCGTTTTCACAAATTGTTAAATAACAAATTGCACTGGCCAAAGATAGTCAACGCGTCGACATAAACAACTGAGCACGTTAATAAATCATTTTTGTCCAAAACAATTGCGTCTCCCTTTTGCGCCCAATGAGCTGCGCGTGCGACCATTTTTGGCCAAAACCAATCGATCAATGGACCAACTTGGGGAGCTGCCAATTGGTCAAGTTTGCCACTGCCAAATATGCCAAAATGCAGGTGGCAAAATTAGACACAAAACACAACGCCAAATTCGAAAAATGAAAAAGAAAAAAAAACAAACATTTTTTCGATAAAATTGCGCAAAATGCAATATGTTTTTTTTTTGCCGGCTTCCATTTTGATATGCTGTTTTTATATGGGGAGAGAAAAAAGCACTGACAGCGATGTTTGTTTTATGCGTTTATACTATGTTTTTGGCTACTTCATAAGCGATATATTCACACAGTATTGTGTGCCAGATTTTGGCCAAAAATATTAATTGAAAAGCCACAAAGTCGGCGCCCGAGAGTCTTGCCAAAAAACTTCTGTATATAGCTGAAAGCAGACAGAAAATGGTCAACGTCCTCGCAGTCAAAGAAAGAACAATAAAATTGTCAAAATATTTATAAATTTGGGTGTGCAACTAGAAGATACGCTGTAATATATTATATAGATTATTTTGTGGTAATATTAAGATGTTTGTCCAAGAAAACGATAGTATTGCTTGAAATAGAATTAAAATGTGCGAGATACTCTGTTTCATATGCCAGTTATGTAATTTTGCTCAGGGCTAAAAATACCCTTTGCATGACTTTATAGCAAATTTTATAGTAAAATTGTATTCAAAGTTTCAAGTTTTTCCGCCTTTTTGGCATACCCTACTTACTCGCTTTATAGCGCACATATTTACAAATTGAAAAATAAAATCCCCATTATTTATTTGCTTATAATTTTGAGTTGCCTTTTTGTTTTTCGCTGTGGCGAATAAACAAATCAAATCCATCTTCATTATGTCAAATGACATCATCATTCGCTTGTTTAGTATTATTTCGTTATTAAGAGGAAAACTATTTCGACTTTTTTCTTTCCGACACTTTGCGTCACGGCATTTTACTCAGGTGCAACGATGCACAGCCAAAGCATTCAGTCCATTCCATTCCATTCGATTTTTCACAAATTTATCGCAACCGCCGTGTCGACGTGTGATTCGAATAATTGCTTTACAATTTGCCATGGCGTCAGCGCTCTAGAGCCGTGAGTGTGTTGATTGGTTAATGAAAAATGTAGATAAAAAATTAAAAAATAATAATATAACGCCTGTGGCATACAAATTGCCCGATGTATCGTGTATTTTATATTACACGAGTTCCACAAGTATGTTCAGATAAATTTTGCCAGACTTCAGGTGTGGCTGATATACATATCAATCTGCGGGCTTGAGTTATGGATATGGATAAGCAGCCTGCGGCCGCGAGAGACATGACATGACATGGTCTTGTACTTGTTCGGTCTCTTTAGTGATATATACATGCTCCAATGCGAGATTAAGATTTCCAGACACGTACTGAGCTTATTCATTCTTTATTTTTCTTTTAGCACTCCTTGAAATTTATAAATAAAACTATTATTTTATATAATATTACATATATATATCTCTTGAATACTTGCCTAAATTTAAAAAGTTATAAAATATTTAATGGAATCCCACTAAAATTGATTTTTTTATAGTTTTCAAAGCGTCAACAATACATTAAACCATACAACACAGACCCTACGACATTGTCTTATATCTGCCTGACACTCCCGAGCAGACATAAAACATGGGTTCGTCAAACATTTAACGTTGCAACGTCTTGCGATTGCCACACGGTTGCTGCGGCATCAGAGATCTGACGACGACTCATCGTTAAATTTCAATATTTGTGTAAAGTTTGTGAAGGGCATCAAAAAATTTGACACTTTCGCGTCAAAGAGTTGGTTTTTATTTTATTTTATTTTATTTTATGTGCCACTCAAAAGGTTCGTAAAAACTCAAGCGAAATTGAAAACTTGTCAATCCTGTTCGTCTCGTCGAGCTTACGTGATTTCTGGAGAATCGACTGAGTTTCAGCATTAGCAGGCACATCCGTTAGCAATACATCGATCATATAATTTGCTAAACTCGCCCTAATGAGCCTCACCATTTGATTTTAAATGGAATTGTTTGTGTATATATGTATTTCTTACTGTTTTGAGCAGAATTCGAGTATTATTGTGCTGTGTATGGGCACGCGCATATCGCGCTTTGGGTACTCTGAACTCGCTGTTGGGCTATGTAAGAAATCTTAACACATAACAAAACACCTCATAAATTTTATTGGGTAAACAAAGCCAAAGCAAAGCCGGCAGGCAGACAGGCATAAAGAGTGTTCTCGAGGGAAGAGACTCGAGCTCATTAGTTGCGCAACAAACCGAACAAAACCAAATCAAATTTAAGCATTAAATCCGAATCTGAAGCCAACTCAAAGCCCAAGCCAAACCCAGCCCTTGCGCTCTTTCTCTCTCTCTCTCTCTCTCTCTCTCTCTCTCTCTCTCTCTCTTTTTCTCTCTGGGACTTTCGAGACAGTCGGCTGTGATTCTATTTCTTTATATGAGACCCCAAAATATGAGCACAGATCTCTTTTTACGTTATGTAGTATTCTTTCTGTTCGTATACATATCAACTTTTGTGGTACGACGCGTTTAAAAACGTGCCTTGTACAGTGAGTGACATAAAGCAGTGACCAGCCAAGTGTCTTGAAACTTCACCCACATAAATAAAAGTGGCTATTCTAGTCTTGGTTTCCTTTCGACAGCTTGACAGACGGGCATGCGTGTTTTTAACGAAAAAGATGACAAACAAATTTCATACTTTCATACAAATTAAGCACATCAGGGAATAAGAAGAAAAAGTAATGAAAAGTAAAAGTAATTTCTGTAAAATTTGAAGCCAATATTATTTAATTATACCTTATTAAATATTATAAGTGTAAAATATTGAGTATATCATACAAATTAAGAAAATCAGGGAATAAGAAAATAAAAAAGAAATGAAAAGTAAGAGTAATTTCCGTAAAATTTAAAGCAATTCAGCCTAATATAATTTTATAATAGCTTATTAAGTATTAAAAAGACTCGATTAATCTTAAAATATTTAAATTTATTAATAGTAAAAGTCAAAAACAGTTTTATATTTGCAGTTGTTTTGCCTGCGGCAGGCTTTGTAACATTGCACAACACTGTTTTCAAGCCCAACATATAATTAGTGTAGCTAGTTGAGGGTTTTTTGAAAGCAGTTAAGTTTCCTTGTACAATTTTATAAGGAAAAGGTATCTGAATCCATTCGAAAGTAATAAATTAGATATTGTAAAGTATTCGCAACCAATGTTTGTCATAAAAGTGTTGTATGTTAAAACGTCATGAAACTAGTTTGTGATGAAGCGTAACAGATTAATGTGCTATAAAAGTTTCCCATTATAATCGTTTTAATTCAGGATTAGCCATGGGAGAGGAACAACGTGTGTGTTGTGAACGGTTTTACTACTTCAAGTGCACTATAAATATGTGTAGTATGCCGCTCGTTAACTCTCTTGCTATTATTATAGCAGTTTTCGGACATGTTGACGCGCCGTTTCGAGTTGTTTGTTCAAGCGCACCTAGCAGATACATCAGCAGACACATAGATACATACTATATATATACTATATATATGTAGATACATTCGCTTTTGCTTCTGTTGGCATGCGAAACAAACAATTTCAGCTCGATTGCGCGGTAACTCGGTAGCCAAGTCTAAGCCGGCCAAGCGAGTGGGCCCAGCTGAGAGTTGAGATTGAAAATGTTTAAATATTTATCAATTGTGGGAGCGTGCGAGACAAGTTTGTGACTCAGAACGGCCTGAACTGCCGGGGGAGTGCCAGAAGGGCGTGTGTAGAAGCCCGAGTGTTAAACGAATGCTAAATATTTACACTGATTTATATGGTGCATTAGAATCGGCCGTGCTGAGACGTACTAAGTGCTAAATAAATATTAAGAATAAGGCTACAAATCATTTAGATATCGTGTATAGATATGCATCTTCTTGATCTCTCTCTCTCTCTATCTCTATGCGTTGCATTGAGTTTTCCCCTCTTTTTGCATGGGATTACCACAATAACCACACCGGAAATGCGATATCCAACGAACGAGTGAGCGTGTGAGGCCTCAGCTAAGAGCGTTGCTTTCTCAGAGACCATGAGACCGCAACAAAACTGTAAAGTGAGATCGACCGACCACGATGGATGTCACACGAAAAGTCAGGCCAGTCACATAGACGTAGCATGTCTACGCATGCGTGGCATTGCACAGATGCAGTTTCTGGATGTTGATGCTGATGCACACTCATCATATTGACAGGCATGCTTCCTTATGGCCGTGTCAGCTTTATCTAATTGCCAGAGAGAGAGAGAGAGAGAGACAGGGACAGACTGTGGCATAGAGTGGCATAGAAATTGTTTTGCTACACTTTTCCTAAGCTCAACTGTACAGGATGTGCATGCCATAGATGCTGTGGAAGCTGTAGACGCAGCAGACAAGCTGCAGAAGACTTGTCATTCCAGGTTGTTGTCTTTGGTCTCTCTCTCTCTGTTGATTTTTTAATTATTTATGCTTAAGACACGTTAATGATTTTCCCTGGAATTGCACAGCTTGTCCGGCTACGTCTTCAGCTGTTTCAAGTTCTCCGACTTCTTCGCCTGCTTCGACTTCTGTCTTCACGTTAAGTTAGCAATGTGCGTTGACTGCGCTATAATTTGCCATATAATTGCTTTGGTTTTATTGCGCATCTTGACCTGTAACCGATTTGACCAACTGCCAACTGCTGACCCCGTTCTCTAGAAAATCAAACAAGTTCTGTTCTACCCTCTCTCGACATCTCTCTCCCTCTCTATGTTGACAAGTCGTTCTGCAATCTGCAATCTACGATTGTTGACGATTGACTGTGTGGAATGCTGTTCATGGCTGTCAATCAGTTACAAACGTATATAGATGGATTCCAGCGTTATAATTGAGAGCTGATGATTGTCCAGTTAAGGCGATTATTCTTTGAGATTGAGATTTCAGAATGAAGACGTCCTAAGTAGTCATTAAAACGGATCACAGATTGCTTACTACTTGCAAATTGCGTAGAATTGAAGTGGGGGAAGATAGCATTTAGTATAGTAAGGTTTCGCTAGCGAGAACTGTGCCTAAGTATTTATATATATCATTATTTATAGAGCTTATAGCTTGATTGAAAATGCTATTTGCGCTGAGTTATGTAATTTTGTTTATAGATATGCATATATTCATTGAATGATTCATTTATGAAATGTGGTGTTTGCGTTGTGGTTTCTGCTAAATAGAGAGCTAAATATATTCATAAATTCTTATAGTATACGACGAATGGATATCAGGATAGATAGCTAACATAGTTATAATAATAGATACATAAATAAATATGTTACAGGCTTAGTTATTGGATAGATAAAGAGATTGATAGTTAGTTAATAAGCCCAGCAGCCTTCATACTTGTTTAATAATGTGCAATACTAATTGATTACTGCGAAACTTATAAAGTCACATGTCTAGTTAATTTACTATCAAATCGATTATATTTTCTACAAATTCGATTCTATTTCTACAACATATTGAAGTGACAAGAACTAATTGCAAAGCTCGCGCTAATTGAACAATGAAATTCGCGACGTGATTGAGTAAATATTTTCGAGGCGTATAAAATCAATATAACAGGGCGATGTCATTGAAAATGTGCACAATACATATGCATATCCATTGCAACCGCAGACATAGACACACACACACACTCCGCACCGTCAACTTGTTAATGCGCTTATGTAATGCAGTTTTTTTTTTCTTTTTTTCTTGAATAACTTTGCAATGCGAGTGTGCCGCACTCGAACACGACTCATCAGCAAGACACTCACATGGGACACGAGCAGATGTCAGATGTCGTTTCGATGTTGATGTTGTCGCTTTTGTCGATATGTTGCAGTTGCAATTGCAGTTGCAACCTTCAGTGGGCTGCACTTGGCATGACAATTGAAATGCAATTAACCGGCCAAGCGCAATTAAGGCGACAATTACCAAGTCACCATCGCCACCATGCCGCCAAGTTACCCAAGTCCGTTCATAATTGTCTTTAAATGTTTTGAGGTTTGTTTCGTTTTCGGAACAACCGAAAAAAGAGCTAGCGGCAACACGCCTAAAATGCTGTTGATTTAATTACACACTCGGTCCCAGTACGCGGTTGTTGCTGATTCTTTCTCAGCTTGGCAGCAACTTGAACCCAAGTTCAATAAAGCTGTCACACTCGTCCAATCGTCCGATCTGTCTGTCTGTCTTTCAGTTCTAAGACGCTTGTTCCCGTTCCCGTGCACACATTTGCCTGCATGAAAAGCGCCGTCTTCGCACGTTCCACTTTGATAATGCCCTGTTTCACTTCCCTTCTCTTTTCTCTCTCTCTCTCTCCCGTTGAGCTGCCGGGAAATGCAGCTCGGGGAATGGGCAAAATTAGCCTAGATGCAATTAGTGGAAATTCTGCAGTGAAATTTGCTTTTAATCTCAGCTGCTTATGTTGTGCGAATTGCGTAGAAATATTTCTGTCTCGAGAGTCACTCGAAAGTAGGTTAAGAATTGCCATAATTGCGTTCAAGCTTTTGAATTGTGCTGATAATAGAGAGATTGTAGCCTTGCAGTTGAATATTAAAGAACAATTGCTTTTCTAGTAGCATAATTTCCTGAGAATTAAGTTAAACGCGAGTTTTATGCGCATTTCTTCACGTATTCATTAGCATTTTTTTTTCAAATATTTTTATTCTCTATTTAAGCTATTTTAATTATAAAATTTACAAGATAATTTTTATGAAAAAACTCCAGTTGGTAGAAGATAATGTGAAAATCAACGATAGTTCATCACGAATCGTTGATAATTATATCAGGCGTGCCATAAAATTGATTATGCTATTTAGGCACAAAATCTTACCATATATATATATCTATGTATAGCTTTCGGCCGGTCACGTTTTCAGCCTGCAATCACAGCAATTTATAATGCCTTCCGTTCGCATTTCGAGAGGATGAAGCGTACACAGAAAATGGCACAAATGTCGCATCGAGTTTAGGTTTAAACAGAAATCGCAAGAAGTATGGCATCAGCGGTTTGCTGCTGCAGTTCGTCTTTGTCTTCGACATCCTTGGACTTTTTATGGGATTATGGGGAATGAAATTTGAATGGAACAGCGAGCTGAGAGGCGAAGAAGAAGTTGCATGCACCGTTGCGTATGGCAAGGGGCAACAGCTGCAGGCAGCGAATTTCTGTCATGGAATATGACAAATTTTGTTTTTGCTCATCTCATCTCGTTTTTTTTTCCTGTTTGTCAAAATTGCAAAATTCGTCTGTCTAAGGGATTATATGTTCGTGAGAGGCGTGCATGCAGAAAGGGTTGTTGGAAATACACGTGTGTGTGTGTGTCACCCAAAAAAAGTGGGTGTATCAAATTTCCTTGAAAATGTTTATAAAAACGGTATTTGGCAAAGGGTCACACACGGCACACAGTCCAGACAAGGAAATGGCATAAAATATGAATATATATGTATTGCTCTAAACATATACGAGCCATACCATACTGTGTTGTGTTGTCTGGCACATGGCACATGTCGTGCATGGATGACACTCAACTCCGGCCGTGGGGTTGAAACCCAAGCCGAGCAAAGCAATTACAAGTACAAACACTTGTTGTAATGTCAGCTGTCAATAGCACGAGCCCACGAGCACACACGAGTCTGTTGCAAATTGTGTTGGGGTTATTCCTGAACCTGATGGTGAATACAACAGATTTTAGACACGTCAATGGGACATGTAGACGGAGACACATGTGGGAGTGTGTGTGGGGTACTTTTACCCTATACAAATCATAATCAAAAGTCTGAGTTGAGCAGGGTTCGACGGCTAAATGAGGCTAATTTTGTTGATTGTAGATTTATGTGTTTAGGACACATTTTATAGCAAAGATTTTAGAAAATGTATTACAAATATTTATAGATATCCCTATAATAATCATGCATATTTTCATTAACTTTCCTATTACAAACATTTGATAATTATCTTGGTTAAAAATATTTTTTTATAGCACAAATATTTTATTAATATCTGAGTTATTTTTGGGATCCTAATTGTGATTTTTTATTACAAATATTGAAGCAATATTTGTTTTTTCTATTTATGGTTTATTTCTGGATTTGTGTCATTAAAAAAATATAAAATATTTTTACATTTAATTCGATTTTTCAATTAACACTGCAAACGCTTTCTTTAATAACATTTTTGTTACTCTTTGTTGCTGCTCTTGCTGAGAACTATTAAAAAATTCCCAAAACATAGATTTATGCTTCCACTCAATTTGTGCATAATTTATTATAATTTTTTTTTATTGCTCTTTTCTCTTATTGAGCGCTTCCTCGTCGAGAGATCGCTCTCGAGATCCCCTTGAGAATTATATATGCCTCGAAATGGAAGTGCCATCGAATTAATCGCCACTTTTCGTTTCGTCTGTGTTTTCTGTCTGTCTGTCTGAGCCAAGCTCATCAAATCGAGGCCTATAATGGATCTGCAGGCCTATCTTAAGGCGACCTTCAAATACAAAAAAAAAAAAAAAAAACAAATTTTAATCGTTCGAAAACGAACGAAAAAATCTAACTAAAATAGAAATCAGCGTTGTCATTCACGATCACCGTGACTGCCCCGACTCATTCATAATTGCATAATGTACGCGTCTATCCAGCTATCGTGTTATATATATATATATATATATATATATATATAGTATAGTATAGTATAGTATAGACAACATTTCGTTGGGGGCTTTGATGAGTTGCCGCACTCGAGAGTTGACTTTTGATGTACGGATTGTACTTGAAAAAGTGCTACAACTCTCGCGCTGCTTTGTTTGACAGTTGAAGGCGGAAGACAGAATCCGAAATGGGAAAACAATAAAATTGTTTTTTGTTTAGGAGTCCCCTTGCTCAACAGTTGCGGCAATTTGTAGCTAATGCTAATAAAATTGATTAACATGACGCATTTGCTGCAGAGTTGATGGAGTGTCTCAGGGACACAGTAGTACACCCGCACAGGCTCAATTTAAAACATATCAGCAAGAATATCAATTTGGTTAAGCGATTTCCATGCGCCATGTCACGGTGCTGTTAATCCCTCAGACACTCGGGCGACGGGGACCACGTCAGCTGGTTGCGACACGGACACGCGCTAAGCTTCGTTTAATCTGTGTGACATATTGGGTACCGTATACCCTGTACAAAAATGGAAAGTATGACTTTTTCAATATTATAGCTACGCAGTACCGCGCAAATATATTTTATTTTTCTAAGATATCTACTAGTCGAGTTGCGTATTTGTTTCGAGTTCAATTTGACTGCCGCAAAAGCCTCTCATTATATTTGTGATAAATGGTTAAAGCGTGCGCCGGTCTGCACTTAATCCGTTGGGTTTATGCCGTGAATATGGCTCGAGCGATTCCAGTTGACCTCACTGACTGTGGAATTGGTTGTAAATTGGTTTATGGTGAACTCTTTGCAGTTTATTAATTATGCACACAGCTTGAAAACGCGCAGCCCTTTAATAGCACTAACAACCCTAATTAAATCATATAATTATATAAAATATTTCCATGAGAATTGATATTCAAATAGCGTGATGATTTTTGTGAAAATATTTGAAGATCAATTTGAATTTGATTTTAAAACTAATTTGAACAATTTACGCAAGAAATTTTTGATGAATGATAATGTCGATAGAAATGATATGGATTCGTTTTAATATTATGGGATTGCTGAAATCTTTTTGACCACAGCTTGTATGTAATTAAAAAATTAAGTAAACTTTTATTTAAAATTGTATAAAAAAGGTTAAGCTTGAGCATAATTAACTAAAATACTTGAAAAACTGTTGAGCATTATTTCACAATTTGCCAGTATTATTTTTTAAACCCAGTAATATTTTTTTCTATTTTTATATGCTCATTTGGATTTCATATATAATTTATTCAATGACCTTCTTCGGGTTTACCAGCCAATGCATTCATATATCACACTCCTTTTTTTTTTTTATATTGACTCTCACATCGTATCGTATATCACGCGAGCTAATCGCTGAATGGGAGGCTTTACTTTCAATATCTTTTATCTATCACAAGTTGCGCGTCTCTTTCACTAAATTACACAATTCTCTCGCGCTAATTGAAAAAAGAAAACTGAATACTCATGCATTTATGTGCGAGTGCATTTGAGTACTTTTGCCATACGCAAACGGCAGCCAGACATGCCACATACACTTGGGGTGCCATGGCTGCCTGCTTTGGGGTCTTTGTAAATCGGCTTAGGCTTCAAAAAAAAAAAAAAAAAAAAAAAAAGAAATATAAAAAATTATGTCACTTGTCGGTTTTTTAGATACCATTGTTGTAATTGCCGAACGACGCGGCGCGGCTTACCACAGTACTCGTAATTGTTGCAACAATTGTAGAGTATATTATTTTATTTCGATGCCGGTCCCGTTGCCGCTGCTGCTGCTGTTGTTGTTGTTGTTTTTGTTGAAAGCTGTCGCCTCGTCGCCCTCGTCGCCGACGATGTTGTCTGGAGTAACTTGACACTCGAATAAAATTGGCGCGACAATGTCTGTCTGTCGTTTTAGGTCTTTGGGGCTGCCCGAGTGGGTCGCTCCAAACAGTTGCCTAAAGTGGTATAATATCTGAACACCACTGTTGTCACATGTGTCCATTGTTGTTGCTTTTCGGGTTTCTTTTTTTTTGTTATTTTTATTTACACGCCACATTTGTGTTTCAATTTGAAATTTATTTATAAGACGCGGCACAATCTCACCCCGCCGTCATTATCTGTTTTCTTGTACATTGTGTACAGTTTAATTTGTTAAATAAGATTTATGATAATTGTGTTGGGGGTCTCTCTCCCACTCTATCTGGTTTTTCGCTCTCTTCTTTGTCAATAGCAAATAAGCATGCTTAAATATTACTTTGGAAATCGATTCCCACGCTGATTATTTTGGCATTTTTTCATGCATTATCTTCCATTGTAATTGTTAGTTTAACCCACTCACTATGTTTATCGCGCTCTACATTTAGTTTGCTATTTGTATATTTAACCTTTTCCTTCCCGTTGCTTTTCAATCGCTACTTAAATACACTATTAAAATACTATGACTATTCTATTTTAAAGTATTTGTTGATTTTTTTATGTTGTCTGTCTATATCAGATAATCTAAGGAGTCTTAGGGTTTTAATTTTTCACACTTTCCAAGAGCTGACAGATCTAACTCATAATTTAGCCGAAAATTACTGGATTTTTATTTTGATCTCTTCCTTTCTGCATCTGGCGTATCTGTCTCAATTACAGCATCATAAAAGAGCAATACATTTTTTGTTACTGACAGCACTATTAAAACCGCAAATTGCCTTCAACTTGGCTAAAAAATTCGTGGCACTAGACATGAGTATTTCCGTTTCCGGAGTGCCTGCTGCTATTTTGACTTACGAATGAATTATAGTAACTTGCCATGGCTTTCTTTCAAGGGCTAAGTCTGCACTATGATTGATGAAACGTTTTTGTGGTTTTACCATGTTTTGTAGTAAATTTCAACGAGAAAAACTGAGCAAGTTGTAGGTTTTTGGAGTCTACTGATTACGAGTGAGCGCGAATAAAGATTTAACAATAATGAGTGTACCGTAAATTATGAATGCGTAGTACTTACTGTTATTCATGAGTTCTTAAATATTTTTACGATTCCACATTAAATCTGACTAAGCATATTTTTAGCCTGATTTTACGACAGTTCTTAAAAGTGAGATATGAGTTATTATCATAACTTTAAGATAGTTTTAAAATGGTTTAGTCCTAAAGTCGCGGTAACTCTTAAGTAATAAATTATTCCAATGTTTAGCTGGAAATTTTATGATTTGTTTCAAATATTTTTAAATTTGCAATTTCTTAAGTATTTGCTTAATTATGAATTATTATGTATACATACAAGTGCATACAAAGTTCGTTTATGCTCTATCTTTTACATAGTCTCTAAAGCGATTCCCTAGCAAAGTTTAAAGTGCACAATCAGATGGCAACTAAGAATAAGTATTAAAATTAAAAACTAAAGTGAACGCAAAGCGGGACGATGAGTGCAACAGCCTCGAATTGTGACGACGACGGAACATGCTAAGTTTTTTATATTATATATTCCACACGATGCAGCCAGGTAGGAGACGAGCAGGTAGACCATGCGATGTGCAGCACAGAGTAATGTGTAATTTAAGCATTGTATATGTACTTGTGTATATGTTGTTCGTGTGTTTAGACATTGCACGTTACAAGTTCAAAATCAGCTCGATGTAGCCCCTCCTTTCTTCTCCACACTCTGCAACTGCAACTGCTGCTGGCGGCGCATAAATTTGTTGCAACAAGAACACAACATGCTGCCATAGTTGCGTGGGTCTCTCTCTCTCCTCCCTCTCTCGCTCTCTGTCTGTCTCTCTCTCTCTCTTTAGCATATCCATGAGAAATTCTATATGGATATTCTCACGCATGTCTCGAGGATATGCACGAGTGAGTTTCGCGCGCCTTCGGCCAGGGAGTTGCTCTCAATAATTGTTGCACTATTTTCCATGGTTTTCAACCTGAACTCAATTCGAACTTGATGATTTTCGCCAGCACGTAGTCGTTGAGAACGACTACTGAATCAATGCAGTAACAAATTGCAACAGGTTCACTCCAACTAATTTGCATGCATGAAATCGCAAAGTGAGCTAAGTCGAGCTGAGACCCGACCGAGACACATTGAGGCCTGACAGTCACTTAACAGTCATACGCTACAACCGAACCCGTCTGAATCTATACCAAACACACACACACTCTAGCACAGCTGGAGCCCAGCCCCATTGTCTGGCAATGCGGTTGGTCTGCTCATTTGATCTTTGCCCAGACAGCCGCATTTCAATTGAACTTGAAGTGTTTTGCCGGCATTCTACCTATAATCCAAAGCCAAAGATATCAGGGTTTATGTACCGTACGTAACACTTTGTTGCCAGACGGTCTGTGCCGCTGTTCAATCAGTGCTGCCAACTTGTACTGCTAGCGTAAAATAGCTAATACATTTATCCGAAAAATCATAAAAAATTAAAATAAAAATGTATGCAAATTAAACTTTATCGATTTATTTGAAAGTATACAAAATTTAATCTTTAGTAATTTTCATAGAAAAATGTTAAAAATTCCGAAAAAAAAACTAGCTTCAGCTCAAAATAAATTCAAATTCGAATAGAATTTAGAGCAATACAGGAAAAGTAGGAAAAAACTAGAAAAACAAAATGTAGAGAATAAACTGTATTCATTTATTTAAACAATTTATTATTAATAAGAAATTTAATTTGATGTTCATTTTATAAACAAGTAATACCAAGTAAATTAAAAAATAAACGAAAAACATATGAACAAAATCTAAAATTGCCGCTGTTGAAAATTAAAAGCCAGTTTGGCTGGGAAAAAAAGGCATCACTGATTGTAATCGATCTTGAGATCTTTGCCAGAGCATGTGGGCTATCATTATAGGAACTGTTCTTAATTTGCTTATAATTCGCAAGCAGTTTAAGCATGCAATGTTACAGGTGGGCGTCGAAAAACCTTGTAAGTTTATGAAATATTGATTTTTCGAGTATTACAGTTTTTTCCCTCCGCTCATTTTGTTTACTTTGTTATGCCTTTCGAATGATTTGAATCTATTCGATATGCTCACATGTATTCAATCCCTTTTTCTTTTTTCATGCCTGGGCTGATTGACATTTGTCGGCATATTGAGTGCTCCATTTGAATAGATGTGTGTATGTTTGTGAGTGTATTCATATGTTGTTGCGTTGGCAGCACCGTGATTGTCATAAATCATGACATGCTCAACGATTTATTTACGATATGTATAAGGTTAAACATTATTGTGGCCTGTGCAGAATTTTCTGTGTGCGTAAGTGTGCGATAGACGATAGACGATAGACGATAAGCGTATATATCGTATGTTTATATTTGCATTTCATTTGCAATTCCAATGAGTGCACTCCGCATGGGTGTGCGTTTGTGAGTGTGCTTGCCTAGCTGCTCTACTAATTATGATTTATAAGCAACATTGTGGCTAATTTATGTCAGCGCAAAAGCGAGTGCATTTGTGTAACTATACGACTTTTAACGTATTGTGTCTAGCAAGACGCAGAGATAATCGAGGTAAATTAAGTACTGCTATATGCTAATTAATGCACTCGATACGTAAACAAACCATGAGTATAATGAGTATACGAAGCTTTCTAGTGAATCAAGCTAATTTTTCTCTCTCTTACAGATGCCGATAGATGTGAGGACAGTCCCGGCGAGGAGAAAATCCAAAAAGAAATCGAAACGATCGATTACATTGACAAGTGAGTAAAACGATAAATACAACAATTATATCGATAGTATATGCAGTTCGATGTCAACACGATTCACGATGCAAATTAGAATTCAATATGTGTGTGTCATGTTTGAGTCAATTTTCAATTTAGCTTGACTCGCATCAAATTGCAAATTGCACTAACGGTAAACGCCCTTAAAAAACTGCATAAAGTTAGAGCGAGTCGAGCGAGCGAGCAATTCGAGCGAGGTGCAATTACATGTGAAATTAACTTGTAGCAATTTCAAAACCATAATTGTTTACTAATCTCAGTGTAGCCGTTGCCGTTGCTGGACATTTGGACAATTTGCCATTGTCGGAACGTTGGCGCAAATTATGTATACGCCACGTTGACCAATCCTCAAATTGACAACACCGTGCGTTGGGTGTTGCTACTACACTGACAGCTGCTACCTTTGTTGTTGTTGCTGCTGCTCTTGTTGTTACTGTTGCATGAACATGAACTACAATTACAATTTGTTACTCGACTTCAATTGTTTTTCGGGTGGGTGACCACCACAGTGCGGTCGGTCTCTTGTCCACAGACCGAATCCAAAGACTGCGAATCTACTGAGATTGGCAAACGAATGAGTTCAGCTTGAAAGGCGTCAACCTAGCAGAGCTCCCTGAGAAAATTCACAGCGTGTGGGTACTCTAAAATTCTTTGGAAAAATCTTAAAATAACGAAGCGAACCTGTTAGAAGATATCGAATTTGATCATATCAGAAAAACAGGAAAACTGAAATATCATGCGATATTATGTTAATTTGATAGACAAATTTTCAGATATTATGTTAGTATTCATAATCGATAGTTACAAAATTCGATAGTTAGACAGTACGATATTATGCTAATAAGATAAAGTAATTTACATAGTTTCGATTATTCTGTTGCAACGAAAAGGAAAAGAGTAAGAAAAAATTAAAAAAGGATATTTCGCACTGATAGCAATACAGCATATCGAAGAATGGTAAGAGAGTATGTAGAGACAATACTCCCTATATAGTCTAGAGAATATAAAGATTACTTTTACCGCAAGTTAATTTGATGAATATCTAAGTATTCCGATAATTGCATTCCACAAATGGTTGACTTCCGATTATTACCGAGAAAGTAGCTAGAATGGCTCCTCTCTCACTCTCTTTCTTTATTTTTCTCTTTCTCACCCCTAATCCAAATAGTTGGCTAATTGCGGCGACATCAGTCATGCGTGTCCAGCGCTTTCCAGTCGAGCTTAAAACCTGCGCCAAGTGTGAATTATGCAGCAATTTTCTTCGTCGTTTTTTTTTTTTTTTAATTATTTGATTACCTGCGGTCATGAGCACATTTAAGCCATTTGTGGACTTCAATTGGCCAGCAAACGACACCAACAACTACAACAACCCTCAACCTCCGCTGACGCTCTTCGTCTTCGTGTCTGATCGCGTTGTTACCATTTATATGGCCAATGAACATGGGCGAGTTTTCAGTTTCGCATTTACTCAGTTTGCGCTGATATTGCGCAATATTTAATTCAGTTAAAAAGCCGCCAAAAACGGCTGGTGTGGCTGGTGGTTTTTAAAGCTGGCACCGGCAACTTGTTAACTTTTTTCCAACATTAAATGGTAATTTTTTCCGTCGTTTGCTTGACTTTTTTGTAGTTTTATTTTTTGTTTCTTGTGCGCCCGATCATGTTGCCCATCCGATCGTTGATGTGTTTAATACATAATTTCCTTATCGCAGCACAGTTTCGCTGTCTCTCTCTCTCTCACTCTTTCGTTCGCCTCTTTTTGCCTGCTCAGCTTGCTAAACTTTTTGATATGTGGTCGAGATTTTGCTTCTTGAAGTTTAATGACTTTAAATAATTATGACATTTGAGTTGTTGTTGTTGCTCCAGTTGTTGCTGTAGTTGTTGCAGTTTTTGTTGCTGATGTTGCTGTTGTCCAGTGTGTGTGTACAACACTTTATTGGTTTCTTGTCATGCTGGAAACTCGTTTCCCATCACAAGCGGCAAACTTCATCGCATCATGCATATAGTAGGAACGCAAAAAAGTAATGCAATATTATGGCCAGGAACGTCGACATTTAATTAACTTCCCATAAGATATTAATTACCCATGGGACAGAAAACAATTGCAAATGGATAGTGTCGTTCACATTTCTCTTTGCAGAGTGAATGAACTGAAGAATAGGGAAACAGAATATTTTTCGATGAATAGATGAATAGTAAGCTTGATTTTAAGGCTAAAATATGCATTGTTTGCGTAAAAATAATTAACATAATTTAAATGGTTGGTTGCGATTGTTTAATAAACATAGAAGTTCTATTATAATTAAGATTAATGGGTAAACTTGTCGCAAAGTATGCAACAAAAAATAACTGGGATAGAAGTTAGTCGAGACTATAGCTTTCTATGTCTTATTTCTACGCGAATCTGATAATTAACTAATAACAAAAGCAAACAATAAATTAAGAAAATATTTATGTTCTAGTTTCATGTGTCTAAAAGTTGCTAATGACCGACTGAACCCATTTATAGCCTATCGCTTTCTGAGCGATATAAATCAAGTTTATAAAGCTTACAAAAATGTGAAATTCTTTTAGATAGTAAAGAAATCTTGAGGTTCATTGCAATACACCCACAAATAAACAAAAAACAATTTACAGAGCTCTACTAACTGACGCTAAAAGGCTTTCCGATGTAGGTGTTAGATTTTCCCAAAGTAAACGGTAGAAACTGTTCGCACATTTACCAAGTTCACTGTACCCCAATGAAATTCCCCATAGCCAATGTTAAGTGAGAGCTTTGAGAAATTAAAAAACAACTTAATTTAGTATTATCGCATTAGCCCATTTCAATGCGGAAAGTCGCTTAAATTTCAATCAATCCTCAGCTATAAATAAATAAATTATTATCTATTGTATAATTAGAATATTATCTCGAAGAAGTAATCAAATCATTCGAACCTCCTACAACTTAATGTAGCAGTTCGCTTTCTTTTGGCTCGATTTCACTTTCAACAGTCGAAAAAAACAGAAAAAACGAAGCTTGTTGTGCCCTGCCTGCTTCAGTCAGTTGGTCAATTTGTGCGTGGTCTTTTTACAGCGTCATCTTTGCTTGAGGGTAATCGCTATAAAACTGGCTCAGCTCACGTATGCAAATGAAGTGACGAAGAGTCAACAAACGCACGAATCGATCGGGCAATTTGTCGTTGTCATCGAACTTTTCTCAGGCGTAACGCATTTAAATTAGCTTCATGCAAATATATATATATATATATATATATATCTAAATCTGTGTATTGCCTTTCCTGACAAATCGTGCGAATATTGAACACTTTTTTGTGTGTGATTACGAAATTTACTACGCAAAAGATTCATGTGCGAAAACTTTCACTGTAATGCGGGTTTTTTAATTGCTGATATTTCAGGATTACACTGTCTACCAGCAGAGTGTGCAGAGGTAAAAGCAAAAGAAATCAGTTGGCATTAACTTATAGCCAAGTACGGCTGCTTTATCAGGTACGCTCAGGCAGAAAGGCAGGCAGGCAGGAAGGCAGACAGGCAAGCAGACATCAAAGTCTTTGGCAAATTATAAGTAGTTGCAGTTGTTGCCGTGCATGCCGTTGCGTTTGATGAACTTTCGGCTAGGGAAACATCTAACTTTGGCGCTGGTGGCATATCATTACAGGCCGTTACACGCCGACGCGACGCGTTGTGGCAAGAAACAGGTGTAACCAGGTACACGATGATTACGTGACGTTCAGCCTGGCAGGCAGCTAGTCGATTATAATAACAATAAAAACGAAAAAGAAAAAATACCGAAAAACTAAAACCTACAGCCGAGCTCTTCAAATCTAAAGAGGGGCTTATTTGTTTGATTCGGTTTGTTGTTGTAGTTCGACAACTTTGGCAACTTCATTTGGCAACCGACAAAATATCAAACGGTCGCCAGTTTTATGCATTTAACATAACAATAACAACAAAAACTATCGAATGACGAACCAATAAATATCATTTATAAATAGCTTCAAGCTAAATTGCTTGAAAAGAGCAGAGTGAAACGAATTTTGGATAATGCTCAACAAATGCGATGAGAAGATGCTTGGAAGATATAATACAAGTTGAAGATAATCATTCAAATTTACTTGAAGAAATAAAAAATCTGTAAATAAAAGAGTCTATGGTGTGATATACAAGTCAAATTTGAGTTAATTTTACAAATTTACTTTGCCAAACAGAAGAACCCATAGATTAACAACTAGAAACCGAAAAGCTTGTCATTATTTATGGCGAAACAAACTGAAGCGATTTTAATGTAATCAAGGCAACATACAATACGTTTTCTTTCATGAAAATTTCAAAGCTTAAGACGAGAAATGAACAAAGAAACAAGTTTGTCGCCTGAGTCTTTTGTTTTGTCAGCACAGCGCGTTGAAGAAAAAAAACCACAATCATATCGTCTCCTCGCACAATGATAAATTAATATTCAAAAAGACAATAAAAACGTTTTTGCTTTTATCGTGTATTTGTTTTTGCTTGTTTTTTTCCCTCTTTTGACTTACGACCATTAAAATGCATTTAGTGCTCTAATTAAACGTTTATCTTCATCCGATTCGCGCCGCATTGCAACATCGCAACGCCCCGAAAATAATTCGGAACCAAATAAATTTTCGGCGTGTTATGCAGAGACTTGCTTAACCGGTGGGCGTAACGCTCAGCGCCCACTTTTATTTTAATATTTTTTTTTTTATATTTTGCTCATGTTTTTTCTTCATTTTTTTTGGACCACCTGCAACCATTACGTAGCATTAATAAATGCAGTTCAAGCTGCATTTTATTGCACTCCACTCTTTTGAGTTCTGGCATCGGCTTTCACAACAACAAAGCCAGGTCGCCTGTGGGTGCATGCAACATGGCACGAGCGGTGCCCAAGTTAAAATGCAAAATAGCAAAAAAAAAAAAAAAAAAAAAAAAAAAAAATGGAGAAATAAAACTGTTTTGGGCGTTACTTTGGCTGATTTTCTGATCTTGTGATATTGTGAGCTCACTTGACACATAAATTACCGCATTTTCATTACTCCAATTTGGCAACCAAGCCCCGTTAACCCAAAAGGGGTGCTCAGAATATTGTTTTTAATAACCCCGGCAAAAGCAGCTCACAGAAATTGGTAGTTTCGGCCATGGTCGGTTGAAATTCAACAAGCGTTTGCCATGTGTGTGTTAAATTAGCATAAAAGTAGGAAATGCATGTGGAGCATTTTAAAAGCAGTCATGAAATCTGACCGGGAGCATTAGCATTTTCCAAGGGCAGGGAAAGAAGAAAGAAAGAAATAAGCTAACTTTAGCTGGCGGCGACTGTGCATGCAAAATTAGTCAAGACAGCGAAGAGTAGAGAATGAAGGGGGAACGAGAAGCGGGCGGGTTGTCAACAGGATAGCAAAGCAACTGGCAGCTGTAGTTGGCGCTGCGGCCAACTGCCTGTCAAGCGCAGGACACGGATCGGGATACAATGCGACGATTCTGGGGCAGATGCAAGCAGGTAGTCGGGCCCAGGCAGTACGGCTCAGCAGACAGTTAAACAAGCTGTGTGTGTGTGTATTATTATTACTTTTTTTATATATGCCAAAGACGTGCCAACTTTGAACCAGTTATAAACAAAGCAGAACTTGCCCTGAGCGTGCCAAACAAAGCGAGGTGTGGCGTGTGTGTAAGTTATGGCGAAATTTGTATGCCCTGCACATTACAAATTAGACAGGCAGCCACTGAAAATTACATGATATATAACACACACTATAATCAAATCATACAACTCAAAAATCATATGCAAAGCTGGACAAATTAATGTGTGAAGTATTATGGTAATTTTCTAGACTTAAGTGAGTTTCTTAAAAAAAAACGCTTGTTAGACAACATTTTTGATCTCTGCTATAAAACTGTCATTCTAGTTTACTCAGATACTTAAAAATAAATCGGATTTACAGTATTGTGATTCTAAAGAATTATCAAGTCAGTTTACTTGAAAATAAAAAACAGGTTAAAGCGCTTAAACTGCTATAATTGGTAATATAATTGAAATTTTTTGAAGTTTCTATAATATAGGCATTTGTTGATAATAATCGTGGGTAAATTCTAAAATGTTGAAACTGTTTTATATTGCGCATATTTGAGATTACAAATTTTTAAATTACCGATTTAACATATATGTTCTGTACGATTTTCATTTTTCTACTTGTTTATGGTTAAAAAACACACACAATTAAAATAAAAGTAAACCATCGAAACCGTTAGCTGACCTACCTGTTGTTCAGTCAGTCAGTTCTTGAAAGTTGGCAAATAAAAAATACAAAAAAAAAGAAACTCCGACACTTACAACTTTACAACGTACTTAACTTCTGAGACCCGATTCACAGTCGCAGTACATTAGGTGGGCTTTCGAATGGGCAGAGCTATATGTATGCAAGTAGAGCGTCGATATGTAGGCTTGTTTTTTTTTATATGCCTTGCCAGGCACTAGAAGGCAGCGCAGTGCGATAAGTCAAGCTGACACAAAAACAGGATTAGCTCCGCAAGGCAATGAGTCAGAGCAGCTGAAAATCTGCAAGTTGGCGAGGCACTCGCTCAAGATAAATTGGCAACACGCGCCGCGGATGCTGCACCCGCACGCGCACCCTACCCCGTACACCATTTCTACGTACTCCATTTCAACTGCAGCTGCCGTCTTGTTGTTTCCCTGTCTGCTGCAATCGCTTCTTGCTTGGAGCCTGCTCGCTAATTGCGCTGGCCTCTGGTTGTCGCGACCAAAGCAGAGTTCAAAATGTTTCGGTTAATTGTCTTACAATTGATTAACTCTGAACTTTTGCGTCATTAGAGGCACGGATTCGGCCAGCAGCCAAGTGGAACTACACAGAGATAGAATGGAATAATGAGTAACAAGTAACGTAGGCGCCAGTCGAGTGCGCACGGCGGTGCGATACCCTTCACTCTGAGAATTATCAACTATAAATTTTGCAAAGAATATAGTATACTCATTAGACACTCCCAGCTTGAGCAAAAGCTTTGTTTATCGCCTGATCAATTTGTAAATGAAAAAATAGATAGCCATGAAAGCTTTAATACTCTAGGTAATAAACTCAATTTATCGATTTGCAGGGGCGTTGGGCGTGGCAACTTTAATTCGAAATAAGCTCAAGAAACTCATGGTATTCAGCAGCGTTTATGACTCAGAGTATAAACAGTTAAATATAAATAGATTTTCGGTTCAGCCACGCCTCCTTCTGATTTTGCTACATAAATTAGGTATACCCTTTTTCTTCAAATTTTCAATGTTTAAAGGGTATATAAAGTAGAAAGAGAGACGCAACCGCACCCAGCTTAAACAGTCATCATATCGTCGTCTTGCTATCCCACAGCCTAAGCCTAATTAGAGGCATCGTTTGGATGGCAGGGCAGGGGCATGGCGGAGCATAAGCCCCATAAGCACGGAAATAATTACGATCCATTCGACGTGGATTGCGGGCGGCAGCGAAAGGCAGATGACTTCTAGCATTGGCTTTTAGCAACTTCGTGATGGCCAAAACGCAAAATAAAAAAATATCTAGTTGTGTATATGAAAAAGCTCTGGAAACTATGATTGCTCCCATTGAAGTCAGTCCCGAAGCCATAGTCCGCGCCCGAGCCGCACCAAGTCATAACTTTATGACTCAATCGACGACGCTGTGCTGACTGCAATTTATCTGTTTCCTGGTAGCTACACCCAGGAGCCATCGAGTACCGAGTCACCGAGTACCGAGTACTGGGTAAGCTGTTAGCTGGCAAGTTGTAAAGCGCGCAGATTTTTTAATGCCACAATTGGGGCCAATTTTGCCTGGCAGCAATAGCAAGCAAGCAAGCGGAGGGTCTCGATTTGATTTAGTGTGTGGCACCATTTGTGGTTTGTGTCTTGGGTAATTTTGTGGATTATGCCATAATTTCTAATTTGAAGTTTGCTTGCAATTATTTTAGGTTTGCGGGGCGGACAGGCAAACTCCACCCTTCTATTGTACATAGTTTAATATATTATGCTCTTCATAGATGTTGAGAAAATTTATGAAAGGTAAATCCTATAGGAAATTCCCAGTCTGTCAGCTGAAACTTGAGTTATACCGAATAGAACTTAGAAAATCACCATATTTATTTGCTTATTTTTCTTAAGATGAAATATTTTTACTTATACATGTTTCTAAGCGTATATATTATTTATATAATTGCTTCCTTTTGCACATTTATCACAGCTTTTTGCATATATTCATATTTTTTAAAAGTCGGAATTTTTGTTTGTTTGTCAAACACTTTGCGACACCTCTAAAGCATATTTATTCTATTTGGTTTTTCTCATGACTGCATGAGTGCTCATCATAAAAGTATTCAGCGATGGTGATGTGCAAAGATTAAGGAAAACAGCAAAAAAAAACTATTTGAATTTAACATTAAATATATGCAAAACGTTCTGCTAAAAAAAACCATTTTCGTTCGTTGTTGCATTATAAGTTCAAACTAACCTTGAGGTTTAGCAGTCTTAATGAATATTCGGGTACTCGCTATGACTTATTGCCACATGCACGACGAGTTAACAAAACTTGATGTCTATATAAGCGCCTAAAAGGTTTTAACTGATGACAACATCGCAACTTTCCAGTCATTTGCATGGCGCATATATCAAAAAGTTGAGAATCTTGAAATAAACAAATGCTAATATACATTGCATTGTTGTATCATACACATCGTGTCAAGGTATTGCAGTTCATTTTCAAGTAAATTCAAAAATAATTTCGGGAACTCACTCAATTATAGCACTTTATTATCGATGGTTCGACGGATCTCAACGGGGCAGCCAGTTTGGATGTGAAGCCGAAAACCTTTCATCCAATAATAAAGTCTTTTTCGAAGTCTGTAATTTTAGTGACCTCACACTGCCCCCCCCCCACCCCTCTAATTTGGTAATGGAGCCCTTGAGATTTTCCCATTATGTGAAATCAATACCAGCATTTATGTACATATGAATGAGTGTATTCGCAGCGTATTCATTCATTCAACTGGTTAACAAAAACGATGGGAAACGTGAGAGCAAAGTAATTGTTACCTTTCACATGGCATACATTAAGATCGCTTGAGTCGGTTTACGAGTTGGGATCTTTGGAATATGTTTTAATAATTGTAGGATTAACGTGTCTCTGCCGCCCAGAGATGAAATGCAAAGCCAGAAACCAACTCATCTCTGCGCTAAAGTAATCTTGATCTTTGTTTTTCTTTCTTCATAATTTCAAATATTTTTTTTTTTACCACTTCAATATCATCTTTCAGCTTTTATCGACTCTTCCTCTCTGGGGTAATTATACCAAATCGGTATAGAGTATAAATCAATAAATTTTAATTGCCATTTTATTCGATCGATGACAATCTATGGCCATATCGAGATATATCACAGACGTTTGTAACTGCGAAATGAGAAAGAGTTGGAAACAGCGTGATTTATGATCTACGGAATGTGATTAAATGGCAACCTGCATGACAGAGAGACAGAGAGAGATAGCGGAAAAGAGAGGGAGTGATACTGGGCTCGTGCCGAATCGCAGCAAAAAAAATCGCTCTGCTCAACTTTTGCGGCGAGAAACGATTTGCTGTCTTACATTTTCGCCGCAAGATGTTAAATTTATTTTTATTATGGCACCGCCAGCTTGTCACCATAATTATAGCTGCACTACACACGATTGTGTGTCATTGTCTGACCGACTGTCTGGCAGAGTTTCCCGCAGTCGACTCGTGTGTGATTTCCTAAATTTACGAGTGTTTTCTCACTCAGCTGCAGCTCTTAAAGGGTTGCCAAGATGTTTTGTGTGTTTCTGCTCTCTTTATGTTTATTAATTTTGCTCGTTGTTGTTATTTATAGCGACATATGCAGGGCAATATGTTTCAGACGGCTCCCCTGAGATGTTTGGCAGCTCGGGCAATTTTAATGAACAACAACTTTTAGTTTTTCAAAAATATTGGAATTCCATTTTGGAATATTGTATTTAAAAGATTTCCAAAATATAAACACACTGTATATATATATATATATTTTTGTTTTCCAGCACATTTTGAGTTTCATAAGTGTTGTCTGCTGTTGATTTATTGCGCTTCTAGGCATGAGTTATGGCCGGGATAGGGTCGACAGAGTGGCATTAACCGTATCCAAGGGGATCTACATAAATTTTTCGTATATGTGTAGAATATTTTCGAGGTGTTTCAAATACAATTGGTTAGAGTTGCTTGACTGTTTATTTGGCAACATTTGTGGGGATTTCGGAAACAGAAATAAATACACATATATACATACTATTACTATATATTATATATTTACTCTACGATAAGTTAAAATCATATATTTACAAGTTAGTACAGCAAAAACTAGTTTTATATTTACTGCTATTTAATACCCTACTCTGCCAATTGATTGCATAATTAATTATAATTTAGCGCCATAATTTGCACTATTGCAATATGTCAACCGGGCCACGTGCCAACATTAATCAGTCGCTGTCATCGCAGCAAACGAACTGTAATATTATCTCTCTCCCTGGGCACTGGGTAGAGCGCTTTCATTTCGCTTTTCATCTGAGAAGCATCACTAAATTATTATTAATTTTTTTTTATTTTTGCTTCTGCTCCCCTTTCGCACAGTTTCATGTCATTTATTCCATTGCCTCATAAAAGTCAACTGCAAATTGCAAATGCAAATGCAGCAGCAGCTGCCGTCGCTATCTTGCATCTCTTTCTCTCTTTCTGCCTGTCTCAGTCTGTCTCGCCTTTAAGTAATTGCATTAGCAATTCGTGTTAAGAGGTTAAAATCATTTGACATCGTGCATTATAATTACGTCGCAGTTTTTTTTCTCTCACTGTTTTTCCTCTTGGTCTAGAGTTGAATTTAATCACCCGCCTCAGTCTGAGTCGACTTTGGGGAGAATGAGCAAGTCTCTTACTCAGCGACAGGTGCTGATAATACACGCTTAGGTATTCGACTAAACAGCTGCCTAAGCTGATGGTATCTGCATCATTTAAAAATACTTTTTGCACTATTCTGCGAATTTGTATGTAGTATTCGTAAATTTTCAAGATGAGTGTACTTTAGTACTTTTTATATATATGGCTATTTGTCCTTCTTAACAATAATGTGAGGAAGTTTGGCAAAGTTATGCTTTTGGCTCTCAAGATCTCTGAAAATTTTAAATACATAATATTTTAATGCAAAATCAATTTGTTGATAAAATTATGTGGAAAATTACTTTTAGCCGCAGCTATGTACCAGGTATTTGATATATCTCACATTAAATAAGTCAACTAGAGGGTATGCAAAAGTCGACTAACACAGCATTGTTCTAGTCTGCTTCAACCCCAGAGAAGAGCATCCGCACAGCGTAGCTCGCTCCATGGATCTTTAAGATCTCTTCTGTGGCCTTGCTTCAATTAATTTTTATGCTATTCGCAACCCATATAAGCGCCACGCCTGGCCCGCTCGAATGCCAATAACCAGTATGGTTAATGAAAACAACAACAACAAGAAAAGAAGTAACAACAACAATTGCTTGTTTAGAAGTGATTTAATTGCAATTGCCAAGCGGGCAAATGCAGTCGACATGCAATTGTTATCGAATATCGTCAGCCGGCGAGCTGTGAATGTGACAAGGTAGGGGGGAGACGGGTGCAGGGGTGTTCCAAAATGCGGGCTAATCCCCTGAGACCCTGAAACGAGTCACCCGTTTGGTTGGCGTTAATTAAACAAGTGTAATTGATAAGGCAGTCGGAGCAGAGCAGAGACGACTCCGCTTTGGCACTTGGCTGCTTTTATAATTCACACCAATTGCAAGGGGTGGAGCAAGGGAGACGGGAGGTAACAGATGTCAAACTGCTGCAGTGTGGCACACATTCGCAGAGTGGCAGAGGGGTGTGAGAGGGACAAGGGTATATAGCTGCGTGACAAGTGGAAATTGTCGGTTTCGCCCTGGAGAAGTCGAGCGACGGCGCGACGACTGCGTGTCTATTTTTAAGAAACATATTTTTAAAGAGTCACGGCATGATCAGGCACCCAAGGCACACTAAGAGAAGCTGCCAGACAGAGAGAGAGAGGGACAGGCAGAGCGAGAGAGAAAGAGAGAGAGGAGAGAGAAAGAGAGAGTGAAGAAAGAGTGCGAGCATGGCGCAAGCCATAAGAAGAAAGGGGAACTTAAACGCTTGACATTTATTTCGCATGACATTTCACACACATACACACGCACACACACAGGTACACACACACTCATACTTATGCCTATACAAAAATCACTCATGCGCCCCGTTATCCAGTTGAACACGCCTTGAGCAATTTAAGGTACTTTGAGACGTTTGTTTCTTGTTTTTGGTTTTGCCTTTGTTTTTATTTCTGTTCGAAATTCGAGCAATTTAGTCAACAACAATGTTTGTGCCTATTTAGAGCAATCTCATCTCCCCTCCTCCCACACACCTCTTCCCGCTGAGAAATAAGTCTGTCGCGCATGACTACGAGGGTTGTCATCGTCGCGTCTCTCTCTCTCTCTTTGCTCTCATCGCCTCTCTTTTAGCCGCTCCCCCTGCAGCCAGCTGAAAACCGTTGAGAAAATTCTGTCGCACTGTTTGAAATCAGTTTGAAAATTGCCGGCGGTCAAGCACATTTTACTCGCTCGAATCGCTCTGTGAATTATTCGAAATATTCGCTTTTCCGTGTGGCTATTTGTGCGTGCCAGTGTGTGTGAGAGCAGGAAAATGACTTTGTGTGCTTAAATAATGCAAATTAGTCGGCAAATTGAAAGCAAAATCCATATAGATATATATGTGCTAAAAGTATATACAAGCTGTCTGGGTGATGTGCGTGTTGTGTTTTAGACAGTGATTAGTATGGCAAATTTATTTGAATATGTAAACGATTCACCTGTTGTTCGGCTGTCTGGGAGAATAAAGAGTAAAGATCTTGACTTGGGAAATATTAAATAAAAAAAATTGTGCAGTTTTTTCAAAGCTTTCAATATGATAATATACATAGCATTTTATTATCAAAGTATTAAATAAGCTTCAGATTTCTTAATTTTAGACTGTATAGAGCACTTTGATTTGCAGGATTAAGATATAATATCATTTGTTATGCTTTACACTCTACCTTTCTGAAAAGAACTGAGCTAACTGAGTCTATATAATACACATTCCACTTTTTATTTTCCACAAATCGTTTGGTAGAGGTTTATTTCAGTCATTATCAATGGTTTTACTTAACTTTTTAGTTCTGCAAAGTTTCATAATATTATGCCATATATTTCTATCATTCTCTCTCTCTCTATTAAACTAGTGCAATCTGCATTCTATAACTGACTTTATGCTGTCGCTGTTATTTGTCTCACTTACTTCAATTATTCAACTTGTTTCCGGAACTGTTTCCCTTTGTTTTATTTTTTTTTATTTTCTTTTATTTCCAACATTAATCATGGCCATTTGCCATTGTAAAGTTCTATTCATTTGCGCGAAATTTAAAATAATTGCGACAATAAAATCATCATAAACACAACCCGAGAGCGGCAGCAGCAACAACAACAAGTGGAATCCTATTTAATCTCGCATATCCGGCATGTTGTGTATCGTCTCCTGTAGCCCCCTACGAGCTCCCAACTGTCTCCACACTGGACTCCATTGAGTGCATTCTGGGGCTGTCTCCATTCATTGCTGACGGCGCTTTTTGCATCATCATTATTATGCAAAAATGGGAATGGTTGAGGGAAAGAAAGAGAGAGAGAGGGAGAGACAGTCAGAGCGAGAGAGAGAGAGAGAGCGAGACAAAAAGGGGAACTTGCTGTCATGCTGTCCACTTCAGTTCAGCGGGTAGGGGAGAAGCTGCAGGCCCGGCTGACATCTTAATTGCTTTGTTGATGGATTTCAGAGTTGACACTCTTACTCTTACTCGTAATGAACTCTTCAACTCTGCAAAACGAAGGCCCATTTTGGATGCATTGCATTTTTGAATGTAGTGCATTAAGAAATATCCTAATATTCGTGCTCCGAATCACTAAGCGAGAGGATTGAGGCATGTCTGTTTGTATGAACGCACAGATTTCCGCTATTACAAGAGCTATAGAAACTAATATTGGCATAAAGTTTGCTGTATTGTATGAACTGTATGTCAAATTTTGGTTGCCACGTCCATTGGCCAAGAAATACGGCTATTTACGATTATAATACGAAGTATAAGTGTTGCAATTGAGATGGAATTTTTCTCATTAGTTGACCTCTAGATTGATTTTAAGACTATATATCCTATCCTATAGGGCTTCGAAAACCCATATATTAGGAGAATATTAACAAATTTACCACGCCCACACTGCCTCTGCCCTAAAACCTTAACTGGTTCGTCTTCCCGAGGTTGCAACTCAACTAGAAACTGGACAATTGAGCGCTGCTTCTTCCGCTTGGCACCTCATTAGAGCAACTTATTTTTTTTTGGGTTGCGGGGGGGGGGAAGTTGGCAACGCAAAATGACTCTTAATTGCGTCTGGAGTGGACACAGGTTTACAGCAGCGGGGGAGCAGAGGGTAAGGAGGAGTTGACACATGACTAATGCGTGGGTGCGTCGGGGGCAGTCGAGCAGGAAATGTGTCGGAAGAGTGAAGAGTAGAGTAATTACATACAAATGTTCCGCACAACATGAAATTGTCATTTAACATTTGTCAAGCAGCCAGAAAAAAACAGAAGAAGGGAAATAGAAAAGTAGTAGAAAGAAAAACTGAAAACCACAAAGTGTAATCTATAAATCAGTCGTGAGCTAATTAAAATCCAAGTAGGAATCAAACGTGAGCAAGCAATGACAGTGTTGGAAAATCGCACAAAATAGTAAAGACAACAAAAAAATGTCGCATATCGATTATACCTGCTATACGGTGCCGGAGTGTTCCAGCGACGAGGACACGGCAAAGATACGCACAGCAAATGCCATGGGATTGGGAATAAGTCGGGAGCGTGCTGCAGATGATTCTAGCGATGGTACACTCGAGAATGCACTGCATTCGGATGGCACACTGGCCGATTCGGATGCCACAACCACAACATCCTCGTTGGATCAACGTTACCATCGTCAGCAGCAGCAGCGGCAGCGACTGCGCTATCAGCGTTATGCAGCGCCGGCACAGCGCATTTCGCTGCCCAACGGCAGCCACTCCAGGGAGCTGACACCACAGCTGGGCGTCTATCACGACGGCTCCGAGGCAGAGCCACAGTGGGGCTACTTTCTGCCATTGGCGCCCAACTGTTTCTTTAGTCCGCCCATGCAAAGGAGGCGTCTCAGGTGGCTTAGCTACACTAGCAGCAGCAGCAGCGGCGGCAACAGATTGGAACACATGACATGACTAAATGTTGCTTTTTTTATTTATTTCTTTCATTGCAGAGAGAAGGAGAACGATCGCAATCGTCGTGCAGTCAGCTATGGCGGCGATGGTGGTGGCGTCTCGCCGCCGCACTGTGCCACCATACCGCGTGCGGCACCGCGTCGTGTTGCACTGATGAAGGAACCACCGCCACCGCCGCCGCCCAAGCCGCAGCTAACATCGAAGGCATCGCTACAGTCCACGGACTCCTCGTCGCATGCATCGAGCAGTCAGCTCATTGCCAGCAAGTATCCGCAGTCCGAGTACAATCTCATTCAGAAGATCGACTCGAACAGCACGTTGACTGCGCCGGCACAGTATCAGCCGCAGAATTTCTATGCCAACACCGGTACCATCTCTTCGAGCAACGGTGGTGTCTACTCCTCGCTACTATGCCATGCCAGCTCGACGGCCAGTCCGCTGGCGGTGCGCAAGCGGGACAAGCTGCTGCATCGTTTCAGCGATGCTGCCACCTTGGGACGCAAGCTCAAGAAGAAGAAGAACACCAATCGCACCTGCCGTTCTATGACGGAGGCCATTGAGATGCTCGCCGACCCGGTCATCGAGGATGAGTTTTTTGTAAGTAAACGAAAACCTTTTTTCACTCTTGTTACTTAATTAAAATAGTTAGGGATATTTTAAAGGGATAATTATTATAAATCAAAATAAATTAGAAAGTTTTTACTTTACACTTTACTTACCGCAGTATTATGTTTTATAATGCTCTGATTCTTATAAAATTTTTTGAGGAATATTCCACATGCCAGATTATTATAAATTTAAAGAAATTTGAAAGTATTTCCCATAATTTTCTCTTCCATTGCTTGCAATAAAAGGGGTGTATTTTCAATCGAATAATACTATCGCTTTCAATAATATTATCGCAATTTGCTCTTTGTTCGTTTTCTCTTTTTTCTATGGTTTATCTGAGGTTTCCCCTTGTTGTTGTTGCGTTATTTATCTACGTTATGAATGACCCATGGAATCTCATTTGCTTCTCAAATTTATGAATACCATTTAGTTCACATTTGTTGCTTGTCGGGAAAACTAACGAAAATACATATTTCCGTATCGGGGCAGACGGAAGTGTCAAGTGAACAAGTTCAAGCGATAAGAGGCGTGAAAGGTGATTGACCAAGGCAAAGGCATAAGACGAAGAACGACAAAAGAAGAAAAGAAACCCAGTAAATTCTTTGAATATTTACAGTGTTGGTAAAAGCGAGAAAGTCGAGCGCGATTCGTGCTTAACCTTGAAACAAATCCATCAAATTGAACTCAATTCCATGCCGAAATGAGGGGCGTCAATTGAATTACATGTGTCTTGGTTGTCTCGGTTGTAGTAGTTCGATCATTTTCGTTTTGCGACTAATCTAGCGGGTTTGGATACATGATACTCGTAGAAACTAGTGGCATATGGAGGTGGTCGGATTGGGGTCACCTGTGGTCACTGGCACTGACTAAGCCAATAATTTTGTTCGCAAATCTAGCTTAACTTGTCAGCGCCCGATTGACAGATTAGCATAGAATTTGTGGTGGGGGCGGGGAGGGGAGGAGTAGAGCGGTATCAGCTCTTGGCATGGATCTGACGATGTTGGGAGGAAGCAGCTCGTAGCGTACGATACAGAACTGTGTCAATTCTTTGGTCAGCCATCAGTCAAGTCAGTTCAGTTCAGTTAGCTACCCCTTTCTTCGTTCGCGTACGTCTCGGCTTCGTGTTCGGGTTCAGGTCTGAGGCGACTGGCACACTAATTGGCTTAACTGCGTGTTTTTCCAGCAAATAGTAGAAAAAGTTGATGCAATAAAATCGCAAGCGATTGCAGTGAAAAATCGAACGTTGTCTCGTGCGTCACGTTGTGCGGTTTACGCGGAAAAGTGTATTTTTATTTATTAAACGAATATTTATTTTTGATAAGAAATTCTTTTAAAAAAAGCATACAAAAGTATGCAACACTAAGAGTGCAGTTTATTTTGTGTCTTACAAAAAAGAGTTGCATCTTTTAGGCGCCCCTACAAATCAAAAACATTGCTCAATTTCGCGCGTAGCGCTGTGCCTTTCAAAAACAGTTGCATACTTTTGAGCGGCTTGAGGAAATGAAACCATCCACACGACGACGCAGCTTTAAAACGAAACCACCTCAACCCAAAACGAACATATGCAATCCCCTCGTACGCTATCGACCCACCGCCTATGTACGCAATGGCATCATCGGCGGCGGCACCGGTCCCGGTGCTAATGGTCTCTATCAGATCAACGATCGGGTATATACGACCAATAAAATGTTTCTACGCGACGGCTACATGTATCCCCGTCAGCCCGGTCAACCGATGGATCCACGCTTTCCACTCGAACTACACGAATTCCCGCAGCAATTCGGTGCCACCGGCCTGCAGCTGGTCAGCACGCCCAAGGTGCACATTGCGGGCGAATATCTGGCCAGCGAGCAGCAGCAGGCCGAGGCGCAGGAACAGCAGCACGTGCAGGCGGAACGGCGTGGCGCACGTCAAGCCGCCGCTGCCGACATCAATCTTGCCAATCAGGTCTATTGGCTGGGAAAGCAGCGCTCGCGATCTCGCTCGCGTTCACGCAGCAACAGTCTGGGCAATAAGAGTATAACCAGTTGCATAAGCGGCGGTCCGGAACGTGGCGCCCGTGACCCGCGACCCTATATACGCAATGTGGATGATCTGTTGAGTGCGCTGGGCAAGCGCGATGCCAGCGCTGCCGATAACCAACTGGAGACGGCATCAACGCACACCTCCGGCTCCATGCAGAGGCGGCGCTTCAAAAAGGTGAGTTTCAGGTGATCAATCAGCGTGGTAGCGACACGAGAATCAAATTTATCTGGCAACATTTCCATTTTCATTTAGCTTAACTCTTTGCGACAATTTCAATTCCAATTTCGGTCCATCACTCTTACCACTGCCCTGAGCGCAGTGACGCCTGCAGTGAGCTCGGCTGGAACACCTCGTGGGCGCATTCCCCCTCTTCCTAAGGGACGCGTCTGCGCAAAAATTAAAATTAATGATGTTCAAAATTTCTGCCTGCGGCTACAGTCGCCGCAGACAGTAGCAGCTAATTTGGCATACACACAGACAGAGATATATATATATGTATATACATATATACCTACCAGTTGCCTTTTCCTAGGCTGTGCTGCTGTGGTTCCTTTGAGCTGCTTCCCTTGCGGTTTCCATGTTTATCAACAGAAAAAACCCTTTTCAGATATTTATTTATGCCTGACTTGGGCCTTGGTCAGCTTCATCATCCATACTCAACCATTTCGCCAGTGACTTTGAAGTCTACTCTGCCCGTCTGTCTGTCTCAACTCACCTCAACATCATTAGGGCTGAGTTTTAGTTTTATTTTGCGCCATTTTTTAATACGCTGCCGGCATTATTTATGCCGCTTCTGTATCTGATTCTGTAGAACATTTAAGTTTGAGAAATCGGTTTCGTTGATTGTTTTCTGAGTTACAGTGGTCAGTAGCACATATTTTTCGATGCAAGAAATTAAAATACCAAAACAAAAGACTAAAATAAACAAATCACTGAAATAATTGGAAGGAGGAAACTTTTTGAAAAAACTCTTTAAAATTATCTGCAATTTCTGCACGGCTTAGAAATTTTATTTATTTATTAGAATATTGCGCACTCTTTAAGTTACAGTTGGCAGAAGTACGTAAAAGTATCGTTATTTTTGTATTTTATTTTATTTGTTTGTGAAAAATTAAAAAAAAGTATATATATATACATAATTTAAAAAGTTATACAACCATGTATCCATGTGGATGCATATTATAAAAAATATATTTAATATATCTTAAGGGTTTACCCAAAATGTTGCATCATTTGTTGCTCCACTGTGCATGGAATGACTCAACTTCCGTTCCTGGCGAAAATTCCATTTCAAGCCATGCTCGAATCAACACGGAATCAAATAAATGAAAACGAACGAGGAAAAACTTGCTATCTCATTAAATTCTAGCTCGCAGTTCGCAGCTTGGGCTCAGGCACCCCTTGGAAAGACGAGCTCGGGCGCGCTTGGGTTAAAGCCAACGGCTAAAATGAATTTCTTGGCAGCACGCAAAGCGAGAGAGGAATTTCTGTATCTGTATCTGTGTCTGGGGAGGCAAGGAGAAGGCAGACACTGTGCACAGTGGTCAGCGACAGCGACACCTTGTCACATATGCAAAATGCAGTCGCAATGCAGTCGCTGTCAGGGCAGGGCAGCTCGTAAATTGACTGAGCACGCAGCGACCCTCGTTCTTGGCATGTCTTGTGGCATTTTTGTGTGAAGAAAGTTGTTTAACTAAATTGCGCACAGTGTACTTGCTGCACTTCTCGCCCTCTCTTTGTCTCTTTCTCTCTCTTCCTCTTACTCGGTTGCACGCAGTCACGTGCCACAACACAAGAATCTGCAGTGGTTTTCAGATACAAAATACTGACAAACACGTTGCTCATTGCGAATGCAGTGCAGCATTTCCTGTTTTCAGATCAATCAGTTAAAATTAAAGTATTCCATACACAATTGGATTGCTCAATTGCAATTGGAATTGCAGCAGGAGCTCAGAGCTTGCAAAAAAGTTAAATTTGGAGAGACGAGGCGGTGAAGCTTAGGGGAAGGTACATCCATACATATTAAATAAAAACAAGTAATAAAAGTGCTTGCGATTCTCTAAACTTTGCAAATAAAACATAACACTAAAATGAGAGAAATATATCATTCATTACTATCTTAAAATTCGTTCTTATAATGATGCTGATGCTAAACTACATTTAAATATATATCAGAACGTATTATTTACTGTAAGAAACTATACAATATTAATGCTTATAGAGGAAATCGCATTAATGATATACCACATACGATATACAGATCTAAGCTATTATTAAAGCTAGAGCTCTATTTTCTTTATGCAGTGTCATATTTATTTAGTGTAATAAACAATATATTGTTTATCACTTATATGCAATATTGAAAACTAATGAAGTTATGTAATATTTGTATACTCTTTTAGTTTTATTAGGGTATTACGAAGTGTATTCAGCAGTCGACTGATTTCAACTATATACAAATCTTATTCAATTCCGTTTTTATGCATTTTTCAAGTTAGAAAACCAAGCGTGTTCACTGTGGCAACAATTAGACTCATAAAGCTTTATGTCCGCCGTGTTTCGTGCACAAATCAAATTACCCAACTTGAGTGCTAATGACCAGCGGTCAGTCGGTTCCCCTCTACCCCGTCTCCACTATAAGTGTGCCAGTCAAAAGTGAAAAATACTGCACGTGCTCAACAAGAGAGAGATAAGACAATTGTTATACGCCTTTTGTAGGTACAACAAATGTGCATTAGCTGCCGCATTCAGATAGCAATCGAATTATTTATAACAAATATTTTAGCAACAAACGAATGAGTAGTTTCATTTCATTTAAGACAAGCTTCATTCGACTACGTTGATAACATCTTGATATTTAATTGAAAATCCATTCGCACACACACATTCTAAGCAAGAACTGAAAATCAATATCAAAGGAAGTGGGGAAAATAACCCGAGAAAAGTTCACTCCACATTTCATTTAAGTTTTTCTGTCTACTCATTCACTTGAGCAAGCAGGCAGCAAGGCAGCCCGAGGTATTTCTTAATGTCTATTCGAGTAGTTTGTTGGGCTAGGCCAAGTCTGTGTTTGTTGGTTGACCCGGTCAACTGATGACAGCGAAACTGCTTCGACTGCGACTTAATTCCCCCTTTTCAATGTTACAAGTTACAATGCTAAAACACTTAAGATTGTGTCAAGGATAGCAGGATACAAAGAGAAGTCAAATGATATTTCTATGTTTCTTTGCCTTTATTTTTGTGCCATCACTTAAATTCTGAGGCCTTAAGCACTTGCAATATCCTTTTTATATTCCATAAATAATGGTAATACGATAGATTGTATGGAGTGAGGGGAATATATCAAGCATGCTTGAGCTTACCAATTGCTACTGCCTTTAGCTAAAGGCAACGGCTTCTCCAGCTATGCAGCTGCAGTTTGCGACGCATTATGCTTGGCAATAGATCATTTGGCGATAGGTTCTGGCCCTGGACTGACTCATGCAGGCCAAGTCAAGGCAGGCTAAAGCAAGGCAAGGCGAGTCTCGGCAGCAGCAGCGGCAACAAAGGGAGCCACATTCCTATAAATACCACTTCACACTGCGTTGGCAAGTTTTTTTTTCTTTCATTTTTTTTCTTTTATTATTTTTTGTTGTAGTTTTATCTTTGATTGCCAACAAACACTCCTGGAGCTCCTGCCAAGGAATTGCAGTCGCAGTCGCAAAATGTTAAATAAAATCAAAACCCGTTACCAGTGCTGCCCAATGTAGCTTTGTCGCGCTGTCGCTGCACTCAACTCTACACTGGCACATACACACACACACGCAAACACACGGCGAGCGTGCCTTAAACCGGGTCTGCTGAGTCTGCTGAGTCTCCCCTGATGTTTCGAAAAGTTGCTTGGCAACATTTTTGCTCGCATGTTGCCAGCAACAAGTTTTGTCGTCTACCTGAAGCGTCTATGTGTGAAAGGTGCGCGCTGCTTACCTGCAGCGGTGTGCGTGTGTGTGCGTTGCTGGGCATTTTTGAGCATATTTTTTTGTTGTTATTGTTGTTGTATACGTTTTCCAGCAGCGTCGTCGGCTTTTGCTTTCTTGAGCGCGCTGCGTCCATTTCAAAAGTCGACAACGTTTCTTGGCGAATGGACGCGATTAACGGATGAATTTCTACTCGCAGCCCGATTTCGATACGCCGCTTTACGGGCCCGACGATCTCTAGTCGTGCGCTTTGATTTTTCGAGGGGCGCCTGTACTTTTGTACACACACACACATACAGTCATACAGAAAAGCATTTGTGCATATTTGAACGTGCGCCGTTTGCAGTTTTCGTCGTTTTTCTTTTTGTGTGTTTTTGGTTTTTCGGTCGCTCTTCACCCAACCCAAATTGTATGTCACGCGTCGTGCCGTGCCGCCACACTCAGCGCCTCCACCCCACGCCCCACTCGGTGCAACAAAGTAAACGAAATTTGTTGAAAGTGCAAAGAGAAAGAGAGAGAGGGAGAAAAAGTGCATTTAATTACCCAAAAATTGTGACAAACACACACACGCGCGCCACGTAATTGCAAAATTATAGTTAAAATTGTGATTTTTCGGCGCATGCGCAACGCTTGTGCATTTAGTTTGTGCAACATGTTGTTGCAACAGCAGCGGCAGCTACATTAAAGAGAGAGCAAGTAATAGGGAGTGCGAGTACGAGTGCGAGCGAGAGACGCAGCAACAACCTCTCACATACAACATATTATTTACGATCGTTGTTGTTGCTTTTGTTGTTGTTGCAACACAAACATGGATATCGTCGGCACAACAACTGGCAATCAGCACGTTCTGCCAAACAATCATTATCGGCATGAATCACTGCTGCAACAGGTAAACACGATAATCAACTCGGTCTATAGAGTGTAAGAGATTGACGAAAAACTTCGAAAAAATTGATTGAAAGCATTGTGCTATAAAAATAACCATAAAACTAGTATAAACACACATTTCCATTTAATTTTATTAATTTTTCGCAATTTTCTATGATTTGTTTGTGCTCTGCGCATCATTACCATCGTCTATATGGCCTGCGGTCGTTGTTTTTTTCAGCTTGATCAATATAATGACGAATTTCTTGGCGAATTTTGATGTTTTATACACAAATATAGCCGAGCACCCAATTAGTTAATTAATTAGTTTATTACAACGTTGGTTTTAGTTTTATAATATAGAATAAAATAGTTTTGTGCAGTACCCAAAGTGTTTGAATTGATTGGGTATTTTATTTGAAATTTGTTAACGAACAATTTCTTAACTCGATCAATGTTTAGATACAAAACGAACTATTCCCAATTTCGTATAAACAAGCTAAAATTTACGATATGCTCGAAAGTCAGGAGTATAGAAATTAAATTTGATAAGTTAACATAAAATACATATTTCTACGCTCTCGATCCTCTAAAATATTTTTTAATTAGCCAAACTCAATAAAATATTTGCCATAGCTCTCACCGCAGCTGGAGACTCAACATATTTAGCAAACAAACGCAGAAAAAAGAAAATAAAAAAATGTAAAACAAACGCGCCACGCGTCGTTGCAGTGAAAACAACAAAACAAAACGAGTGGAAATCTATGACTTTTATGGCAACATCATAATGCCAAAAAGGTTTCAACGCAGCAACAACATGATTGTTGTCCAAATCAAGTGGCAACTAATTGAAATGAATGCGACAAATTGCTGAGTTGGGAGATAGTCCGAGATGCTATAAACATGGCTATAAAGTCGAAACTGATTGGCAGCCAGTCGAAGTCTGCCTGGTCTTTCTCTCGTTTGCCGATGCCAATGCATTGATAAGGCCAACGGTTTCGAAAACAAGCTGCAACCTGCATCAATCACAATTTCCATTGATAACATCGTAAACAGGCACGAAAAAGAAATGAAAAACGTAAGGCCAGTGCTGCCAATTAACATAAAGTGTATAATTTAGCAAATATGCCGCGCCATGGCAGCTGCAAAAGCAATCAAAGAGTCGAAACAAAACGAGAAACAAGAGACTGAAAAATGCAACAACTGTAGAAATTATATAAAGAAAAAGTATTAAAAAAAATACCCTGCGCATATGCAGCTGGACTGAAGTGTCATTAAAAAATCGGGCCCGACGTCTTGGGGCTTTGGTAAGACTCCCCTTTTGTATACAACCCAACCTGACCCAGTCTGCATAGAGCTGGGGCTGCTGAGTAATCAACATGAATACGTAGAAAATATGTGCAAAATTGTGAATAAAAACGAGTACTCATAAAATTAATGAACTTTTGAAAGTGAAACTTTTTTCTCTCAATTTTTTTTAAGTTTACCAAAATGAATGCGAATAATACAGTAGCCAGAGGGGAGAGTGAGTGTATCCATCGTTCATTTAAGTAATTGCAAAGCCTTTCTTCGAAGTGGTATTAGATGACAGAAATAACATTCAATTTGTATGGCAAATAGAGATAGTAATTGCTGCCATAAAAGAATTATGATCTCCTATAAAGTAAAGAGATGCACATTAGTTTTTTGTGTGTAACTTTTGAGTAATGAAAACTACAGTGTAACAGAGAGGAATAGAGATATTTGAGAAATATAAAGAGTGTGAGAGAAAGTTTAGAATTAAATTATTTAAATGGGTTAGTTAGCTATGATATTTTATTTATTATTTATGCCTTGAATTTATAATTACATTTTATAAACATGCATAAAACTTTATCGCCGATGCTTAAATGCAGCGCCCAGCATGGGCAATTGCTCACACCTCTCTGTCTCCCTCTCTCAGCCTGTCTTCCTCTTGCTCTCTGCCCGCCTCTCAGAATCTGGTTTGTCCAGTATGTGAAGATATTAGCTGCACATTAACCAGAGAAACTTGACATTGCTTGACCAAACCTGGTGCAACTCGCTGCAGCTGGCATTCACTTTTTATATCATCGATGCATCTGTCGTAGCGCCAGTCGATCTATAAAAACTGCACAAGACTTTATGTCACATTGTAAATAATTCATGTGGCTAATAATATAATGGCTATAAATTCTATGCTGCGCATACCAGTCGTTTTTATAGTCATGTGTAGCTTTTTTGTGAAGAGTTGCCATAAAAATGCGGACAATATAATGGTATGGAATGAATGCCTATGAATTCCGTGGCAATCGAATATTATTTAGGCATTTTAAGCTAAATATTTACCAGCTAGAAACAGCTTTTTTATGGTTATGCCATTTATTCTACACGATCTTCAGATTTATGAAGACATTTTCGAGCAACTAAAACCGCAATTTATGCGCACAAATGCTCAGCTCGAAATCCTTTAAACCGATTCGACTTTAGAGCCAGGAACGAAAAAAAGAGCAGGCCATAAAGAGGAATAAGTAAAGCAACAGTTTAAAGCAAATACAGGCAGAGGTGACCATAAAGAATCTCTACACATAAAGAAACTGGTTTCACACACACAAACACACATAGGCCATAAAAAAAGGTTCGATCTTACACAAACACAAAACGTATGTCGCCCTAAAAAAAACACACACACCGACATGTCTGAGCCTGTCTTTGAGTTGCACTCAAGAAAACAAAAAAAAAACAACATTGAGCCAAAGAATCGAGATATGAAAAAAAAAGTTTCCAACTCACTCGTTGAAAGAAAGAAAAAGTCTTTAGAATCAAGTCAAGTTGTTCAACAGGTTTTCCAATGGAGTCGCTTCTGGTACCGGCTCAGGCCACAGGCCACGCACCCGCACCCTTTGCTCGCTTACCCTTTGGAGACTTGCTCCCGCCGAGTCTTCTGCCATGTGGGTGCGGGTGTTGGGCTCTACCACGTTTAAAACATTGATTTATATTGGTAATTTAACGCCGCTTCAACTCGTCTCGCGTTTGGAAAGTTATCTAACGGCCCATGAACTGCAACGATCAAACAATTGAATCGATAGGAGAGAGATTGGAGTATGCAGCAAAATCTGCTGCCCTGCCCACATCGCTCCATGGGCCTGGCCCTGACAGAGCTTTTTTCGTTGCCATGTTAATCCTCATAATTGTTTGGCTTGCATTGTGCTGCAGACCTTCTCGCAGAGAGTGGAAGAAAAGAGATGGGGAGAATGAGACAGACAATATAATAGCTTGTTCAGCGGGCTTCACTCCGATTGAGCTGTAAAATTGTTAATTTAGCTTCTGTATTGTGTTAGTCACGTGAGCTTAAATTGCTTTTTTCAGACTTTGATTAAATCCCTCGCGATTTTCACGTCGGGCAATTAAGTCGATGGATTGTTTATATTCGTTTTAGGAGTAGGAAGAACCAAAGAATAAAAAACAAATAAAAAAAAGTTGAAACTGACAGAGAGGCAACTTTAAACTGCAATATATTCAAGCTGAAATAATAATAATTAAACTTGTAAAGTGTAAACTATATTTAATAGGAATTCCACTGTATATGTAGCTTGTCACACTTTAGTAAACATATATGCAAGTCTTGATAGTCAAATAAAAATCTTTATCAATTGCCCATATATCATAGACAAGCACCTGAAGCTGATTTCACCATCGGGCTGATTGTCGTTTGACTTGTACCACTTCTCAGGCCCAACTAGACTGCCGCTGCCTGCCATTCACAAAATTCACACACTTTATAGTATAATACGTGTATTTAGTGAAACGAGCTTATTAACAACGATTTATTAGCATTTTCAAATTATAAATCGAAATCTAAAGCGACAATCGTGCGATAAACAGCGCTAGTGGAACAACGAAATCGAAATCGTAAGCGAAACTGAAAACTGGAACTGGAACTGAAAACTGGAACTGATATCGAAATAGAAACTTAGCTTGAGCTTGCTGAGACAAAAGCCGAGAGCCGAGAGCGTTCCATTCAGCTAGTTTTACAAAAGTTTAACTTCGTTTAAAAGCTACTCAGATACAAGATACAAAAACGTGTAAAATGCGTTTTGAGCGGTATTTTTTTTAGTATATTTTCCATTTCTAGTGTCCAAGAAAAATGCGGTTGCTGAATGTGTGTTGGCATCTTGTGTCGGCCCCCTCAGCGTACTGCAGGCTAGACTTGTTTGCTTACGAAACCGAGCAGCGAAACACCGGACAAAGGCAAGTTAGTGGCACAGTAGACACATAAACAGAGGGACAGAAAGACAGACAGACAGACATACAGACAGACAGACAGACAGGCAGACCGACAGACAGACAGACATATGGACAACAAGAGTAAACAACTCGCTTTAAGTAGCAACAACAAATAAAACATTTTCTATGCGATTTTGGCTTAGGAAATGCACTGGCAACGCTTTGTATGTTATTGCAGCTACATTTGTATCTTTAAGATACACAAACTTGAAAGCGCTGCGACACGAGACCTGCCACACCCAGTTACCATAATAATAATAAACGCAAAAATTCCTCGCAATTGATTCATAATACAAAAGCAACACTCGTAACCGGTTTCTGCGTACTCCCCACAAATATTTGCATTATAATTTAAACAGCAACTTCTCCCCTCTCTCCTACCGCATCGAATCGTTATAGTAGACCAGCCTAACTGAGTTCACATCAAATCAAGCAGAACCATCTTAACATTCCAAGGCACTCGGCTCAGTTATGTTCTTTATTTATTACTGTCGTTTTAAACACCTGCAGAGTCGCACTCACTTGCTTTTGCATTCATTCATTCAACTCCATGATTCACACTCGCATTGATTGATATTGAAATGTGCCCTCAAACAAAAGATTGTGTTCTTATTAGCCGAACAATTACAATGAATTCCATTGTATTTCGTTTAAGGTGTGAGCCGTTTCAAAAGCTTTGAATATGGCCTAAAGCTTTCATTATTTATCATAGTCTGTGGTCAAAAGCTTTCAGTTGTCATATAGAAGAGCTTTTTTATATAATTTCCTGTTCAAGTTATGCTTATTTTCAGATTTGTATTTAAATTTGAATAATATTAGGTTTTTGCTTAAGGATTTAGTTTAATTAACAAAAGAAAATATAATAAGGCTGTCTTCAAAGCTCTAAATAGGCAGAAGTTTAAGCAACACATTTAATATAGTAGATGTTTACATATATCTTCATGTTTGGATTATTTCTCATGATAAATAAACAGATAGTATATGCTTTTTTCACTATATTTCATGATCAAATGGCATAATAATAAGTATCTTTTGTATAAAGCTTAGTTTAATTGATTTGATCAAATGTCACCCTCATGTTGTTTATACCATTGACATTTCCAACAGTATTTTCCGCCTTAGTTTTTCCAACACATCCGTTGGGCAATCAACCATTGTTCACACCTTCCAAATATGTTTAATCCGTTTAATGTCTTAGCGCGTGGGTCGTCTGTGCCGCTTGCGATAGATTTTGTGACACAGTTTTCCACTCAAATGTCAAAGTTTAATTTGTGGCTTCGTATCGTAACACGTTTCGGAGAATTTAAATGCTTGAATCGAAATCAAATAAACTCAATTGATGAAGGTTTCACTCTCTCTGTGACTCGTCGTACCGCGACACACGTGAAAGTTTGCTTCCAAAGAACCTAAAACCCAAATCTGAAAACCCAAACAGACAATTTGATATGCAAATCGAATAAGCTCTGAATAAAACATTAGCAAAGTCATCCAGCACACACACAACCTACCGACCTTTAACGCAATTTAGTCCAAAACGAAGGCGAATCGTTTTTTTTTTTTGTAGCTTCTACTCTTAAATTGATGATGTTCCCTTATTCGACTCTTGCCGTCGCATGCTAATTGCAAGTCTTGTGTATATAAGTTTATGCTGATTTCTGATTTCTTGCCGAATATCTTGTAGATCACAATTTGAATACAATGATTGAGCGCCTAAAGCGTTGCTTATGATTCATCGCTGTATTGCCGGGAATAAGGTATGCAAAAAAAAAGCAGAAACAGAAAACAAAACAAAAACCTGACTTTCAACAATGTGCGAATGTGAGCTGAAAAATAAACAAGAATGCAGACAGTTGAAAAAAGTAAACTAAATATTTTCATTATATAAATCAACTACATTTTGATATGACAGACCGCGACCGAATTCTTGGGTATATTACCTGGAATTTATATAGCGTGCTATAAGCAATATTACTATCAACTGCGAGTATATAAGACCTTAAACTTTCTCTTATGTTCTCTATGTTATTATAAGCATTTTACATGTTTATTATTAAATATCTTATTTTTGCACTTGACCATAATAATGTAATTATAAAAATTGTTTCTTCTTTCCTCTCGTTGCAGGTGAGTTAAACGTTCGCTTAAACAAATCGCATGCCCCTAGGGCATTTTCGTGAGTATGAAATATTTTCATTGGAACAGGTCCCAATTAGCCTAGGCCTGTGCCTAAGGCCTGGGCCAGGGCATGGGCCTAAGTGCTGCTCGGACATGTGCCCCATTACGGGCCATAATAGGAATACCATCCATGTATTTATATGTGTATATATACAAAGATGTTTGCTCGCCTGTTCATCAGAAAACCGACAGTGTTCAGCCACATAGGATTTTTTAGCGGCCCCATCGTAACAACGAGTATATCGTTTTTTATATAGAAATATCTGTCTATCCCACACTCTGCTCGCTTTTTATGGCAGTTTTTCATTTTCCAGTCGAATGGATGGCAAGTTTTATGAAACCCGACACTTAATTGCGAATGTACCTCGTCGCACCCTGAAGAATCATTGAAGCGACGCGCGACAACAACAAGTTGACTATTTTTTTTTTCGTTCTGTTCTTTGAGTATCTAATCATATAATGGCAGTCGCAGTGGCCGCAACACGTTGTTTAGCTTCAGGTGCCAAGGCAACTGACTGAGTGACATGAACATATTTGTGAATATTTACACAAATTCATATTCGAAACGATATGAATAATTTGTTGATTTTGTTGTTTTGCATGTGACATTCATGCAAATTGCACTTGGTTCGTTGTGTGGGTTTTTAATCGACTCGCCACAGTGATTACCACATAGTTTCCATCGATTAAAGTGCAGAAAATAAAACCATAAATTTATATCGAGGTTTTTTTCACATTCTTTTTTTTTGCAGTTATTAATCGAGATAATCGCATCGTGTATGCTGCAGAACACTTTGTTTATCTTGTTCTATAATTAAATTAAAATGATCGATTAATTCGAAATTGTTTTATAAATTAAATGACTTTAGAATGCGACTAATAGCGCATATAAATACTGAGATTTAATTGACAGTTGTTGGAACATGCTTGAATTATATAGAATGTATTACTAAATGGAAATAATATAAAGTTTTTCTTGGCTATGGTATATTTACGAATTTTCAATTTAGAATTGCATACTTTCGCGCCGCTTTCGAAATTCGTGTTGAGTCTCTCTTAAAGGTTTTTAAAAATCAACATAGGTCTGTATTTTCTAATAAAATAAGTAACAAGTATAAACATATCTGAAAAAGAGCAGCATAATCTGTATGTATTTTATTTTAGACCCAAAGATATATGCAAAGTAATCATGACTTCAATCTCTCTAGCATCGTATTTCATTTTCAGCTTCCCCCTGCAACCTTTCGAGCTGCAAAGTAGTTGATTCATGCAACTTTGTCCCACTTTCGAGTGCGCACTCAATGATTAGAATGAAACAAAATGATACGGATTCAGGCACGTCTCACAGCGTTTTGCATGTTTCTTTGCACTTCACATGCCGCTTGTCATTTTCTATTCTCAGTTCCGTTTTTCTTTTTCCTTTTTTTGCTCCCTTTTTGCTGCTGTTTGCCTTAGAAAATTACACACTCATTTCAAAATGTTTACTTTTGACTAGGAGTGTGCACACTACAAACGTGCTCCGTGTCCCGAGAAGCCTGTATCCCGTTTCCTGTTTGCATGGCCTCTCACTCCTCCGCCCTCTCTCTCTCTCTATCGCTCCCTCGCTCTCTGTCGCACAAAATGGAGTAGGTGGAGTAGGTGCATTGTAGTCGTATAGTATGGCATGGTGTGACAAGTGAAAGGATCTGTGAGTTCTGCTTTATTTCATGCTGCCAGTCAACGTAGAAGAATGACACTCGAAAGAACTGTGAAAGTTATTGACATAGGTTCACGAGGAGAGTCGAGAGTTACTAGAATAGGTAACTAATTAACCTGTGTGTGCTTAAGTTTTTCAATCAAATCTGCAAGATACTCTGGGAGAGAGACTCTATCTCTTTTCCAGCAAGTATCTCATACAATTGCTTCAATGCTGAGATAAGTATTTACTAGATACTCAATGTGATGCAGTTTCTTCCTTATTTCAGCCCCTTTCTACTTACTCATCACATTTCACAGATCACAGACAATCTGTGTGTGCCCCACGTAATCCCGGCTTGACCTTAAAGCATGATAAGTACAGCATGTGCTGCGCTGCGTGCCACATCTCGAAAATAGATCGCTACGCAGAGCTAGATCACTCTGGTAGATGTCTGTAAATACTTGAAGTATTTTCCAGCATCACAACGACGCTGCACGCATGCGCACCATAACTCAAACACATGAACCCAATGTAGGCTTTTCTTTCAATTTTCACTCGGCTACACTTGGAAATGTGACCCGGTCAGCCCCTCGACGACGCATGCCTGAGTGCGCAGAGTGCGTGTGTATGTTTTTCTGTTTTTTATGCCTTCCTCTTTACCTAATTTATGAAATCTAGAAATCTAGAATTTTGTAGTTGAAGCACGTTCCACGCACGAAGCAAAGCGAAACACTCGAGCGTCGACTCACACCAAAATGGGCAAAGAAATTCCAAATGACCAAAGAGTTATCGACCGCACCGAGAGCCTACACTTCTTGTATCTTGTATCTATTGGATACGCGTTGACTTGCAGTTAAAGCTCTTGTTCGACTCGCTTAGATCGGGCATTAACATGTCGCCTCTTTATCGTTAAACGCCGCCCAAAATGGCTACAGGAACTGGCACTCAGACGCATCATTTGACAGCGGAATTGCGACACTTGCCACGCCCTCCAAAGCACAGAGCACAAAAAGGGGCAAAGGACGTGCCAATTGACAATATGCAAATGTTGTTATATTGAAATGCGCTGTCGACGCAGACATCGCTTTTAGCCCAACTCCCCGAGGTCTGTCCACGTCCATACTCATCCTTTCGAGACTTGTTAATCGTCGTGTATGTCAACCTAACGAGAACCTGTTGTTACCTTGTTGTTGTACCTGTCTTGCATGCAAATGCGATGAAAGCAACGAAAACTCTCGCTCACCCTTGCTTGGTTCATTTAAAGCCCTTCAACGAAACACCCTGTATCAAGACCAGACATCATAAACAATATCACAGCATGGTATAGTATAAAATCAGTGAGGTTGCAACCACCCTAAACGGGAAAACTTTTTACGCCCGTCTGCATTCTCATGTTGTGCCTTAAACTAAAGTCAATTGTTTATCAATTGGTTTGCATAGAAACATGAATCTCAAAGCGAGCATCGAGGGTTCCCCCTAAGGTTCTATACACTGTGTGGAACGTATTGTGCCTTCACATGCAATCCACTTTGCTGCCTGCACAGACATGTTCGAATTACTCTCTACCTGCCCAACGGGCATCAAGGGAACTGGAGCTCAAAGACCTTTATCCCAAAATCCCTGCCATACCCTGTCTACCTGAGGCGGTGTTTGCACCGAAACCTTAGCCTGGGAAATGTGTACAACCTTCGAAACGAAATAGATTAAAAAATCATTAGAATGTTGATAAATTGTACAAGAGCAAAACGAAAAGGTTCAATCACTTCGGGAGGTGTTGGGCAAATTAAAGAGATCAATTAGAGTGATAGCAACTTGAGGTTTTTAGAGCGATAGACTGACCTCACAGCATGTGCTAGAACCCCTATACCGTATCAGATACTCTGATTAGTAGTTATGTCTATATTATTCAAACCCCTATAAAAAGTGCTTCATATAATAAATTCAGGCCTTATATGTAATGATGTTGGCTTGTTTCAGGTCATCTAAAAGTCCATTATTTCATTATTATATATTTATTCGAGCAGTAAATTCAATATCCATTAATGCTTCAATTCAATATCCACAAGCCAAAACAATATTTGTCTATGGTTTAGCATACCAGAAATACAATATTTGTGTGTTTGTGGTATCTGTGCATTGTTTTCAATTTTGGCAGAAAAACAAAACTCTCTCTATCGATGCCAGCCAGCTAGCTTTACCTCCCCTTCGCCCCGCCAGAGAGAGAGAGAGAAGGTAAATAAGAAGAAATTCTACTACGTTTCAGAAATTCCAGACAGCCGCGCTCAAGCCACCATTGTTGGCATAATACCAGTCACTGGGTATTTGTATAGGAAATGACATCGACATGGAACCAAACCAAAGTGGAGTCGTTTACATTTTACTGAAAAAAAACTAAAGAAAGAAACTTTTGGCAAGCCGAAGCACTAATACACTTTTAATTCTAGTTTAAAGTGCTTTGAGTTTGTTGAAATTTGTACTGTATTTAGAAGAAACTATTAAGGTGTGCAGTGTTGAGTTTTGTGACGATATCTTGAAAAATAACAATAATAAATCAATAGATTAGAAGGTAATGGCAACGTCTTGGCTTAAACAGACTGACAGCAAGAATATATTTCGATATATATAATTTAAATTCGAATTTGCCTTGCAAACTAGAGACCAAAATGATTTTACCCTCTGTTAGGGTGCAAGAAAAAAACCTTCAATATCGTTGTTGGCCATGTTGATGGAGTGGCTGCATTTAGGAGTGGCAACTGGCAACTGGCAACTGGCAACGGGCAACTGCCTTCACGATTTGCCTTTTGCTTTGCATAAATATGCGCGTTTGTCAGCTGCAGTCGTCGTCGTCGTCGTTGTCAGCGAGCTCCATTGATGATGTGCTGACGACTGTCAAGCCAAGCTATGTAAATGAATATCTCCACACACACACACACACACACACATGTATGATATGTATGTATGCGCATACTGAGCATATTCTCACCATGACACTCTTTGAGCTGCATCGTCTTTAATTCATGAAAGTTGTGCATAGTTTGCACAATTTCATTTGCCATATAAAATTCAATTCAGGGAATTTTTCCTACTTCACAGAGCGAGAGAGAGAGAGTGAAAGAGAAGGAGAGTGAGAGAGAAAGAGACAGAGAGAGAGTGTTGTAATGGAGATCTCTTTGCTTGTCACTTTAAACGTTTAATAAGCATTCACTTGATTGAATTAATATGTCAAGTTGTTGCCATTGTTCGCTCGCCCGATCCGTAGATCACTTGCGCAGGGTTCGACTTAATTGAATTGAAGTTGCGCCTCAAGTTGTGAACTTTTCAACTCTGCAGCCTGTAGCTCAAGTGCAATCTCAGATGCAGTTCAAATGCAGTCAAGATGAGTTTAAGAATGTGCAGTTAGAATAATCAAATATAGCTCATAAATCTAATTTTCTCAAGTTTACTTTGTCTTTCTACCATATTACACTCTCTGATGAAATGGATTATCCCGAAAACTGGTTTCATACGCCTATAGATGCGTTTTAAATTGTATCTTTACAAAATATTCTGCATCTCTTTGCAGCATTTCACATTCTGATGAAATCCTTGTTCCCGAAAACAGGTTTTCTCATATGAATGCGTAATTCCTTCAGGTTTTCTTGTACTGTAGATGCATTCCACACTCAAATATCTTTATAAAATTATTTATTAATTTTTTTATATATCATACTATATGTATCTTTATAAAAATATATCTAATTTCCTGTGGATCACAGCGTATCTTTATGCTGCACTACACACTCTACATAGTTTATTCTAACTTTTATGCGTTCGAAATTCCTTTGGTAGTTTTAAAGACAAAACATGCTGGTACTAAGACTAATAGATGCGTTCCACACACGCAGCGGCGAATAGCTTCCACTCAAACTGAAAATCTCTTTTATGCGCACTTTTATCAAATATTGCTATTTACTTTCGTTTCGTTTCGGTTTGTTTACATTTTTGTCTTCGCCGCCGCTTTCCGGCCTCACACACAAATACACACTCACTCGCACACACACAGATAGCGTGGCTACATGCAACTGCAGCAGATAGGGCAGGCCAAACTCGGCTACCGCACGACGCTTGCTTTGTCTGCCTTCGCCTTCTTTCAGTCGCTTCGTACGTTTCGTTTCGTTTCGTTTGTTCGCTTGCTCGTTGTTTGTTTTGCGCTATGCCTTCATCTTCTCCCTCGCGCTCTCTCTCTCTCTCACTCGGACTCTCTCGCTTCGCTCTTCGGCTTTGGATCTTGTGACTGCGCTGGCCCGACCGACCAACATCCACAAGTATCGTAAAATAGTTTGAAAGCGTGTTTCAAGCCGTCAACGTCAACGTTTGCCGCGAGCGGACTGCGACGGCGCAAGCGACAACGACAACGAGTCGTAGCAAAGTATCTGAAAGATACAAATACCATTTACCTCGCATCGATGAAATGTAAATGTTAATTACTTGGCCAGCTGCCCAAATAAAACTCCACATAGTGTCTGAGTGTGTGTGTGTTTGTGTGCTACGTAATATTGCAAATACTTTGGCTAATCGCAAGCCAGAGCGATTACTCAGTCGATGGGTCGCTGTGTCTGTGTGTCCAGTGAAGCATTTCACTTTCTGTGCATCCGTCAGATACAATTCGTTGGCAGCTAGTTCGGTCATTGGCATCGTTTCGATTGGCATTATTCAATATAATTCGAAAGACAATGCAATTACTTTATAGCCCAAAGATACAAATGTATCTTAAAGTGCGTGCGCTTCGCCATTAGCATGTAAATTCGTGCGTGTGTGTTAATTGAACAGACGAGGTAGCCTTTAACGGGGGAGAGAGACAGAGAGAGAGAGAGTATCTCTCTTCACTAAAGTATCTTGAATCTGTGTGCTACCGTCTGACGCGTTCTCAGATAGATTTTGCCATAAAAATCATATGCAAATTCGCCTTGCCGGTCGCGCCGGTTGTCGGGCATGTCGTCTCGCCATATGCTGCGCAAAATTCCCGTCTGGCACATCGTCGCAAATCGCAGCACATGACCGGGCAGGGAGTCGAATTTGAAGCTGCAGCCTAGACGAGAAATATATAATACTATTTATAAATCATTAGCTCAGCGCTCAAAAGTGCAATTATTTATTGTTATTTATTGTTGTTTTTACCTGGCAAATAAAACAACTGAAAGTGACATCAGCCGTACTTCACAACTTCAAATTCAAATTCAATTTCGCGTTTACTGCTGAATTCGAATTTCTCTTTTTATTTATCTAGTTCAATTGTTGTTATCTCTCTTGCCTACAGTAGTGCCTAATTGAGTGTATTCATATCTTTGCTGATATGGCAACAAGTAAACACAAGTGGAGTGCGAATATGTGAATACAGAAGTGAATACGAATACTGTGCAAAGAAAATATGTTATACAATTGAATTAAATGCCCAAGTTAATTGCCTCAAGTTGTATGAAAAACATTTTCATTTTTGTAAAAACCAAAAAGCAACGCGAACGAGAAGTACAACGAAAATGAAATTTCCGGATTATGTGCCAAACAACATGCTGGTAAGATGTGAAAGAATACCTAGAAGAAGAAGTGTAGAGCGAATCCCAAGTAGTTAAACTGCCTTAAATGCGCTGTAAATCAAGGTGTTGTCACTTAAATTATGAATAAACCCAATGAGATAACACGTCTGCGATAGATCTCAAGTGGTAGCTTTGTTTTGTTTTTTTTTTTTCTGAAGGTCGTCTTACATTTAAAGACAGTCGTTAAAGTACCTACTTGGAACGTGTAGAACAAAACAAAAGCGACGAAAACAAGAACTCATGGGAATGAGTTGAAAAGTGTTTTTGATTTATTTCCTCTCACGTTAAGATTCCGATTACGAATTGGATAAGATAGAGTAAATGACGTAAAACTAGATAAATGCTAGAAGTTGGTATAGGTAAGATTTAAGGAGAATATATTAAAGTTTAAGGTAAAGAGTTTGCAGTTACTCACTGGTATCTAACTTCTTGAGGTTCATTTATCTTTGAGATTAACTTGACTAGTTCATAAATCTCTGTTTTCTCATTAGAGCAACGCTCTTACTCATCATGCATGGCGCATGAATAATAAATTGCATTCAAAATTCAATGTAAACATAAACAAAACTACAAAGAAAACAGATCTCGAATCTCCCTCCTCTCGCCCACTCTTTTCCCTTGGCCTTTCCGCACGCATTCACTTTAAAGCAGCTCATTAAACTTCAGACTAATTTCACTTGCAATTAAGTTAATTATAATTTTATCGCCCTGATCCGCCTGCAACTCGGAACTCGGTCACTCGATGGAATAGCTGTAGTACCTGCCTGTCAGCCTTATAGGCGGCATTCATAAATCTTTTGGCTTTCATATTCTTTGTTTTTCGTTTATCATCATGCAAGTCGAGCATAACTTTTTCATGCAGCAAAATGCTCAAAGTAAAAAATGAAAAGAGACAGAGGAAAGACGCATACCTTGGCCTATGCTAATTTTTGTCGGGAAGGGAGATCGCACCTGCAAGCCCCATATATATATAGTATGGCATATGAATATTTATAACACGCCCACACGATCCGTGAGCAGCCTAATGAATCTTTGTAGTTTTTTTTTTTGTTTTTAGTTCACAGTTAAAGTTTTTCATTTTATTCAGACAAATGATTCGTTGACTACCCACATGATATTTGAAACTGTTTTTTCCTTTGGAGTTGCAAATGATTTTCGAAATTGGATGCGTCGCGACAGCTTAGCGCCCACCATAGAGGTTTGATTTGGTTTTTGGAGGATTGGCGCTATGAATGACAGACTTGAGTGAATCGATTGCAATGAATCAGTCTGAATGAATGCGAATGCAGGCGAATTGGCTAACTAATTCGAGCCTCAATGGGATTTATTTTTAATTGATTTATCTTCTCTTCATTTTATTGGATTTGTGTGCAATGTAATTTGTTCCCCCCATCCCCCCCCACCCTTTAGGCACGAACAACTTTCGAGTCTGGCAGATTCGCGCCACACGCTGTGCGGGGGTAAATGAAATAAACAATTTACTTGTAAGCCAAAATCGATTAATCTCTAATGACAACTGCTGCTGCGATAAGTTTTCTCTGTCATTATAAAGTTACAAAGTTGTAGAAAATTTCTTTTAGATAATAATTTAAAAAGGAACCCCATTGGGTAATCAAAGCCATAGAAATCAATAAACTTATTTACTTGATTTTTGACTGTATAAATATTTATTAAATTTAAAGTTTAAATTAGTTATTTCCAGCCTGTGCAACCCTTCTATTCCATACCCCAGCCAATTCATATTCAATTCCTCTTTAAGCCATAAAATTCTGTCGTGCATAAAATCGACTGTTATTTCTGTTGGCAAGTGCAGGGAAAATTGTAAAACGGAAGTCACATGTTCACTTCCGCCTTGTAACCCCGCCTGCTGCCTACGTTGGGCGCCCATCCTTAACAAATTTCAATTAAAATATATTGAAATAAATTGAAGAAAAAAACAGAAAGAGACAGAGCGGCAAATCGCTGTATTCCTCAATTCTCTTTTACATTCACACATACTTGCACACTATTACAATACCTTTTTCAACTTCCTATTTACAGGGCGATCGTACCACATGGGAGTATCACACAGTTTCGGTGACTCGAGTGCCCGGCTATGGGTTTGGCATTGCCGTTTCCGGTGGCCGTGATAATCCCCACTTTGCGAACGGGGATCCCTCGATTGCAGTCAGCGATGTGCTCAAAGGTGGACCAGCCGAGGATCGTTTGCAGTAAGTAGTACTATAAACTTGTATAGCGAAAGATATCTACCCTGTCTGTCGTCTGTCTGTCTGTCCTCAAACTCCCGATGACTTGGCAAATGTCGTTTTTGAGCATGAACTTGAGCAGCAGCTGCTGATAATTACACACTAACACACACACACACACATACATACATACATAGTTATAGCAGCGATTTCGATGTGTCAGCTGTTGTCGCTGTCAGGGCAGGAAATTAATTATTATGTTTGAAAATGTTTAACATGCTCTTTCTGCGGTCTCAATGGGCCCCCATAAGATGCGACATTAGGTTAAATGGAAACTGGGCGTCTGTTTTAGTTGTTTATTCTATATTTATTCAACTTTCTAGATTCTTAGCATCAATAGGCAGTGAGAGGCATGAGAGAACTCCTAAAAAAGATACAAATAAGCATTAATGCCTGTATAAGTACCGAGATCTCAGCAACTACAGTATCTAGACTCACAAAATGTAGTATGTAGGTTCTTGTTTATTATACACAGATCAAGCTTATTTGAATTTACGCTTGTCACGCCCACCGCCCCTGCAAAACTGTAATATGTGATTATTAATGCACGTTCTTGAAGTTTAAATTACACAAGTTTTTAAGCTAGCTCTTTTCATAGCTCCAAGCAAAGCAAGACTCTTTTTGTTTATTATATAAATGGAAATTAGTATATTCGTCTACTCTAACTTTTCTTTAACATATCGAAAACCGCCCCACAACTCATCGCACATGCTTGGCATGCTGCTACAGTCTGAGTTCAAAAGTCTGCGTATTGACAGAGCATCGCACACATCATTGACATCGTTAATCTTGAGTTAGGAACTTTAAACATTCTTACCCAAAAAAAAAAATTAGTAAACCCCAACAAAACGCAGACAATTTACGACTTCAACTCACGTAGAGCACGAGGCTTGAAATAATTACGCATGGAGCTGCAGCTACTCCGCCCATGTCTGTGTATCTCTGTGTTATGTGAGTGTGTGTGTGTACATCTCTGTTGATAATAAAAATTCCAAAACGTTTTTCAATAGACTCGACGCGACGCGCAAAGCGACCGACCCAATGCCCAATACCATACGCGCTTGTGCGATTAAAAACTTGTCATAATCTCTTTTCCAAAGAAACTGCCGAGTAAATGGCAGAGCGAGCATAATTCTCTCTATCTACCTGCCCGGTCTACCTGTTCGAGCTCAGCTTCGGCCGCATTCGAGCAGGTGAATTGCAGCGATTTCACTAGGAAAATCTCAAGAACATAAAGGAAAATAGTTGTTCTCTACAGAGAAGACTTTGAAGGCCGGACGAGTCTCTACCACACACACTCCCCCTTCATATGTTCTCGAACTGCTCAGAAGTAAGCCGAAGTTTCACTGTTATTTCACTTGGAATTTATCTCAACTGAGCTACGGAATGTGACTTACAACTGCTTCTACTTCTTCACTTGCCGCATTTTTGATCAGCTTAATTACTAAGCTGCTCATCGGGCCTTGTCAACCGAAAGTAAAATGCGGCACATATTCTACGTCTACGTTTACGTCGACGTCTACATCTACGTCACATCTACGTCTACATCTATGTCTACGTCTCCGCCTCCGTCTTCATGCGCTCTTAGACATGTTAATTACATCGCTGCAGACTTGCAATTTTCCAGCATTATCATCTATCATTATCATTATCATTACTAGACGTATGCGTAGTCGTCTCAGTCATTCGTCATGTGCTATTTACTTTGTTCGTACTTCAATTGAGTTTTTTCCGTCTCATTCTCATCTGCTTACCTTCCATTCCGTTCCAAGAACACTACAAGGTATCACATAGCATATAATGCCAGAAAATCTGTACAAATATGCCGGTTTTCTATTGTACCTGAAGTTCTATAGAAATGCGGAAGCCGCTTAGAGCTCTCTCTCTGTCTCGCTCTATCTCTCTCTCTTACTGTATTTATTTCTTTCTTTCTCGCGTTCTCATTTGTAGCTATTTCTAGTCAATTGTCTGTCTATAAGCTTATGACTTCGATCCGTGAACAACCTGATTTCACTATAACCAGCATATTTGTGTAACTTCATACTCCAAACGAATCGCAATAGATCGTATCGCAGTTTGGCTTATTGGAAAACGATTTGGGTCAGCTCAGGTGCAATTCAATCTTCGCTGACTCTTGGCTACTGTGGATTTCGTTAATTATACTAACCACTAGACTAATGATTCTGCAAGCTTCCAATTTCGATTGGTTGCGCTCCAACAAGGTCGTTGCCTAATGACCTGCATATAAACATCGTATCTATAGATACTTTATTGAGACCCAGTCACGATTTCGGAGTTCTTGACTTAAGTTAATGCACAGAGATACAAAAAGATACAATATGCTGCCCGCGGCTTGTCAAAGAACTGCATTTATTATCTGAGAACATTCAAAAGTCATAAAATGTGCATGCCACAGTTCGAAAATGTAATAGTATTGGAGTAGTAATGGCTATAGCATTATTGTTCTATGAAAACTATAAGATAAAGTTATAATATTTGATTGCAAACAAAACTGACAAGGCTTAGCTACATTAGCTTGAAGAATAGAAGAGTTCTTTATACAAAAAACGTAACTTATTTGGAGCTGTTTTTTCTAGGGGAACTTTTAATAATTTTTTGTATAGTATATAGTATTGCAGATATAAATCGTATAACTATCGGCCTATATTTGTTATTTTTCAAAATATTGCAGTCAGATTTAGTACATATTCATTATACGATACTATCTATAAGGTCCCTATATGTTATCTGTTATCATTTTTCTGTATTTTCCTTGTCTAACCTCTAATCCTCTCTCTCTCTCTCTCTCTCTCTCTCTCTTGCTTGCAGAGTCAACGATCGCATCATCTCTGTGAATGGAGTTTCGCTGGAGAATGTCGAATATGCTACGGCGGTGCAAGTGCTGCGTGACAGTGGAAATACGGTCACACTGGTCGTAAAACGTCGCGTGCCATTGAATGCTGCGACTGCTATTCCCGCACAGCATCAGCACTCACACAGCATGAGTTCGGTCGGGCTGGGACTAACCAATGGATCCGCTGGTATGACCAGTAGCAATCAGATCCCAAGTACCGTAGCGGGCATGTCCAGCATGAGTCAACCCAACTCGCTGAACTCATCGCTTGTGCAGAACTCAAATGGTAGCAATGGCGGCCAACCTATCAAGGTGACCCTCACCAAGGGCAGCAAGAAGGATGACTATGGCATTGTGCTTGGCTGTCGTCTGTTCGTCAAGGAGATCTCGTCGAAGGCACGGGAACAGCTGACAGCCAACGGTTACTCGCTGCAGGAGGGCGACATCATTTCGCGTATACACAATACGAACTGTGGCGACACAATGAGCCTGAAGGAGGCCAAGAAGATCATCGATGGCTGCAAGGAGCGACTGGGTCTCGTAGTGCTGCGGGACATAACCAACCAGGCCGCAGTCAATGGCAATCAGTTGAATAATTCGGGACATCAGCATATCAATCCCAATCTGTATGCCGCACATCAGGCACAGGTCTCGAGCTGTAGTAACAATCTGGATGATGCGTATTTGCCCGGCGGTGCTAGCTACTCTTCACAGAATCTGTACGTGCAACCACCGACACGCACATCGAATGGCCCGAGTATCAATGGCAACGGACTCAACGAGGAGAAGAGCAATCTAACGCCTCGCGGACGCTCGCGTGGACCGCTCATGGATGGTGTGTCATTGCAGCAATTGGACCGACCGGTTACACCCACAAACGGTGGACGTGGACGTGGCGTTGAGGAACCGCCGCGGCCACCGCCACCACGTGCCGCTCAGGAGGATTTCTATAGCTCGCGTCGACAGCTTTACGAGGAGCGTCAGAGTGCTGAGCCACGTTTCATCTCATTCCAGAAGGAGGGTAGTGTGGGCATTCGTCTGACGGGCGGCAACGAGGCCGGCATCTTTGTGACCGCCGTGCAGCCCGGTTCGCCTGCCTCCCTACAAGGTCTGATGCCTGGCGACAAGATACTCAAGGTAAACGACATGGACATGCACGGGGTGACACGCGAAGAGGCTGTGCTCTTTCTGCTCAGCCTGCAGGATCGCATCGATCTGATCGTGCAGTACTGCAAGGAGGAATACGATGAGGTTGTGACGAATCAACGTGGCGACTCGTTTCACATCAAGACACACTTCCACTGCGACAATCCCTCCAAGGGTGAGATGGCCTTCAAGGCCGGTGACGTTTTTCGTGTGATCGATACGCTGCATAACGGCGTTGTGGGCTCGTGGCAGGTGCTGAAGATCGGTCGCGGTCATCAGGAGATGCAACGTGGCGTCATACCAAACAAATCACGGGCCGAGGAGTTGGCCACGGCGCAATTCAATGCCACCAAAAAGGAAATGAATGCCAACGAATCGCGTGGTAACTTCTTCCGAAGGCGACGGTAAGATACAAAGATACCCAATCCATAATCCCTAAATCTAATCCTCTTTATTTGCTTTTAGCTCCACGCATCGTCGCTCCAAGAGTCTGTCGCGTGAGAACTGGGACGACGTGGTCTTCTCGGACAGCATATCGAAGTTTCCCGCATACGAACGTGTCGTATTGCGTCATCCCGGCTTCGTGCGACCTCTTGTGCTCTTCGGTCCTGTCTCGGATCTGGCCAGGGAGAAACTAGCCAAAGATTTTCCGGACAAGTTCTGTACACCGCTGCAGGATGACGACAAGACGACAGGCAGCGGTTCGGCTGGCACTGGCAATGGCACCGGCGCAGGCAAATGTCGCATTGTGCGATTATCTCACATACGCGATATTATGGATCGCGGCAAACATGCTCTGCTAGACATAACACCCAATGCAGTCGATCGTCTCAACTATGCACAATTCTATCCGATTGTCATCTTCCTGAAGACCGACAGCAAGCACGTGATCAAGCAGCTGCGTCATGGACTGCCCAAATCGGCGCACAAGAGCTCGAAGAAATTGCTGGAGCAGTGCCAGAAACTGGAACGGGTCTGGTCGCACATTTTCAGCACGCAGATCGTGTTGAACGACGAGGAGTCCTGGTATCGCAAGTTGCGCGATTCGATTGATCTGCAGCAGAGCGGCGCCGTCTGGATGTCCGAGTCCAAGGTGAGTTTTGCAATCCTTTATCACAATCACAATCTCTCTCTCTCTCGATGTTGTCTATAATGTCTTGTACGCGTAGCTACTAGTCCTAAGTCTACAAGCATCTCAGTATCGTATCTAGTTCTCACCGTGTTCTTGTTGATGTCGTGACTCTTTCTCACTCATTCTTTTTTTTAATATTAATCCTGCAAATACATGATAACGGAACCAACTACGTTCCTCATGTGTTCAACACGTTAATGGTGAAAGACTTAGCCTGAAATATAAATTTATGGCCAGCAATTAGGGAAATATATATGTATAAGAATATAAAGTTTATATTCTATGAAATGACTTCTAGAAAGCAGTTAGAACAACATGTTAGACTAGTCCGATTTGAATGAAATTTGAAAGTCTTATAAGGCATTGTTAAAGATGTGGTGCATATAAGGAGATAGCTGCCACGCCAGCTAAACAATATATGAATACAATAATGGAGTTATGTTTGTAGATAGTTTCAAATTGAGCTGGTTAGCTGTTCCCATACTGCTCCTGAACAAGAATATATATGTTTTATATTCATTCATGAAATAATTATGCATAAAAAGTTATATTTGAATACAAATGAGTATAGTTTGTAACTTTATAGAGTATATAATACGTATAGCATACTTTAAATCCCCTTAGACATTGCCCTTGCTCACACATACATATATACTATACACACACAGACCCAGACAATACTCTAACTAATTTTAATTTTAGTTTACAATTTACAATTTAACTCTGTAATTTTTTTTCTACTCTACAACTGGTTATGGTCGATATATATATTCTAATTTGATTTTCTAACCTCTTTTTCCCCCTTCCCCTTTTAAAAAACTCTCTCACTCATACATATATACATACGTATATACACTAACTACACTACTCACACTAATCTTGCTCCTCGGGTTGTAGCTTCCCGAATCCCCAACCGAAATGCTTTTCCCACCCTACATAGCGCAGCCTTGCAAGTTCGCCTGTTGTCGACCCACTTCGACCTCTGTGCCGCGCTACAATGCTGCAACACGGCCGAGGCGTAACTCCTTTACACAACTCTTGCCTCTTAACGATAGCTTGCTAACACCGCCGCCACGCCCGCCGCCCACTGTTGGCTACGAGCCCAGCCAAGTGTATGTGCCGCAGCAGCAGCAGCAGCAAGCGCAGCAGTCTCGCAGTCGCCAGTCATTCACCCTAGTGCCCATACTGAAGCCAGCCTCCTCCATGCCCGGCAGCAATGGGCATCTGCTCGATGGCGACGGCATCGATAGCGTTGCTGTCGACAATGCGGACGTGGCCAGCAGCTCACAGTATCACAGCTCGCAGCCCAATTTGCTGAGCAGCAACAGCAATAGTTATCTCTATCTGCACGGGAATGGAGTGCGAGCTGGGGGCGTGGCAAGTGGCGAGCGCAACGCCGGGTATCGTGGTACGTCGGCGGCAGCTGGTGCTGCTGCTGCAGCAGCCGCCGGCTTGGTTGGTCGTCGTGCCATCTCCATCGAGCGACGCACCACGCCGTATTACTACCACGAGCTGCTGCAGAAGAATATCTTCGATTCGAGTCTGAATCTGCTGCAGCAGGAGAAGGAGAAGGATAAGGAGAAGGAGAAGAATAGTAACCTCAAGCTGGAGGCAGCCGGACTGACTGGCAGCAATCATGCCGCTATGGCCAAGCGGGCGGCGGTGGCGATGGCTACACCGCTGGCCAAGCCACAGCAGCAGCGGCTGCCCAGCAGCCTCGCCTATGGCAGCTATGCCTCGACCAGCAACCTGCTGAGCAATGGCAACAGCAATGGCAACGGCAATGGCAGCAGCGCCGGCACCTTGGTCGACGAGGAGGGGTCAGTTGAGCAGGATGTGGAACCGGCGGCGATCTTGCGGGGCAGCGGGCAGGCAGCTAGATCCTTGAACTTGGCATTCAATAATCTGTCCAATCAGATTGCCAATTTGAATAATTTGAGTAGCAACAACAACAACAACCACAACAACAATGCTGATTCCAATAACAATGTGGGCCAAAACAGCGCATGCATTGCATGAGAATCAGTGTTAATTTAATACTAGAGTTAAATACCAAAACGAAAATATACCAAAAACAATAAAACAAAACCTCGATCTTCAATGTTGCATGTAATTGTTGTTACTGAATCAACTGTAAATATTTGTAGACCCGTAATTAGTGTTGCATGTAGAAGATCATCCATAACACACTCTTTCTCTGTTAATCTTAACCCACTCTCTCTCTTTCCGTATCTCTCTCACCGTATTCTCCTCCATTTAGTCGTAAGTCTCGGCAAAAATTGCTCAGTTTTTGCTAATACTTTATATGATATCCAGTTGCTAACTAAATGTTTATCGTTTTCATTTGTTTCTTTTATTTACATAAAACAAAAAAAATACCAAAACCAACAAACACATCATCATGGTCATTTCCCGCTTAATCATCCCGTAAACCCTCGATGCATATTAATCAAAACAATCCCGAAACGATCCTCGACACACCACAAAACGAATAACGTATTTATTATATATCGAATATCGTCAAACAAAAACTGTCCTCGTCCAACAACAATAACAATGTGAAAATATCTTGTGTACGTCCGAACACACATATACACATACACACACACACACACACACGACACCCAATCATTTACGATGCTTGGCAATCGATATCAATCGAATAATCGAATCGATCAATCAATCATGCAATTTGTTATGTTTCATCTGCGTTTCTTGTTGCTGTTTTGCGTTTATTGAACACAAAAAACCAAACCAAACAAAATCCAATTGAAAAAAATCCAACGTACAAAATCAAATGTTGCTCTTTTCCCGTTAACCGATAATCGATACAACCGATACAAATTGCTCGCGCGCCATACATTGAATATCGCTAAACTTGATGAAATTAAAAAAAAATTAACTCTTGCCTACGCCGCCCTAATGCAAATACAATAACACAAAATAACCGAACCGATCCGAACCGAACCGAACCCCAGCCCGTCGAATCCCTCTCCGATGATTTCCTATTCCCCATGACCACATCCCGTTTATCGTACGCATCAAGTCCCGAATCAGACTTGGAGCTAAGTCCCGGGCCATCCGCATCATTGTCGCTCGGCAATTTGCCGCAATTGGTTAAAGCGAGCTCAGATCCATCGATTGCCACTAACCAGGATAACTTGGATAGGGATAGAGACATAATTGGTGAAGGACTACCGCCTCCATATACGGTAAGAGGACAACAGACTAAGGCTTAACCCGTTGATCATGTCTATCGCAAATAGAGAGAGCATGCTCCTCTCTTCTCTACCGCCCCTAACACTTTAACTAGTGCGCCCCCCACCGTCAAGCCCTGCTCAGACCGTATAATCCTTTCATTATTGTTCTCACCGTGTGCTAATCTATTTCGCTGACCTTCATCCCCCTAAAAAAAAAATACATGCGCTCTGCACCGTAATAGGTACCCTACGATCATGGTGTGCAGCCGCCACCGAATCGCCGACAGACCCTCGACTCCAGCAAGTACAGCATCTACGGCACCAATGTGCCCCAGCAGCAGCAGCAGCAACAGCAGCAGCAACAGCAACAGTTACCGCTTCAGCAATCCGGAGATATCTCCGCTGCTGGAGCTGCTACACGGCCCCAGTCGCTGTACGGCATCAATGCGCCGGACTTGCCGCCGCGCATCGATCGCCAATGCAAGCCCGGTGATCTGCCGCTGAACACGTCGGGCAGCTCGTCTCGCAACGGTAGCTCCGGCGGTACCCTGGGACGCAGCGCACAGGAACGTCTCTTCGGCAAGGCTGTGCTGCAGGACGATGTCCAGGCAGAGTATGTTACCCGAAATGCACTGGTTGGTGCAGGTGCCGGCGGTGCCGATACAATTGAGCGACAGCAGCAGCAAGCCTCACACGATCGTCAGGCGCGTATCAATGCTGCCATGGGTAGTCCGGCGCAACACAAGATGAACGGCAATGGAGGAGGACCTGCGTCTACGTACGACAGCGTCTCCAGCTACGACTCGTACAACAACACGCAATTGGCCATGCAGAATCTGGGCCGACTGGGGCCCAATGCGCCCGATGATCTCAAATCAGTGCCTAATGCAAGGTAAGTACCGATAAAATTTGCTATAATACTGTTATAATATAATATAAAACTGCTATAATCTGCTATAAAGTGCTTTTTTCTGCTATAATCTTATATTGCTATAACTTGATATAACTTGCTATAAACGTGCTATAATATACTATAAAAGTGCTATAAAATGATATAATCTGCAATAGACGTGCTTAATCTTATATAAACGTGCTATAATTTGCTATAATCTGCTATAAAAATGATAGAAATATTTTTAAAACAAATAAAATCTTTGAACTCCATTCACTCGCAGTGGTCGACCTTTGCCTCCAGTCGGTCAATCCCATGACTACGGCCGATCCGCTCCCCACGATCATCGTGCCTTTGCCGCAGCCAATGATCTGAACCGCCAAAGCAGCCCCGGCCGCCCACTGTACCACGACATGAATGCGTCCCGTAATATTGGTGAGTTTCCTGTTGCTTTTAAGCTACAATTATAGCAAATAATAATGAATATTTCGTGCAGATCCACGCAATGGCACGCCGCAACGTCCCTCGAATCTGGGTCTGGACAGTAGTCCGCGCAAGCCTCTGGTTGAGACCAAAACCGACTATGGCAAATACAGGTACATTTTCAATGCCCGCATGAACTTTGCTACAAATACGTTTTCCCGTTAAAGCCATAAACAAAGTTTCCATCTCTCTCTCTCTCTCTTTCTCCTACAATGTCCAATCGAATTTCGCATGCATTTTCGAATGTTTCGTAAATATATCAAACAAAAAAAACAATACTACGTTTTCTTTGCTTTTAACTTGTCTTGTGTCCTCGCCCGTGTCCAAGTAGACGCTATCATCTACATAATCCCCATGCGCAGCACTTGCATCTGCAGCTCACGCATCGCTCCCAGCTAAAAGGTGTAGCGACGACGCATCTGAGTGCCATGGATGGCAGCGTGCTCTGGAGTCCCAGACGACCCATTGCCGCTCCGCGATTGCGCAATATGCAGCCGCCGTCCATGGTGCCGAGTGTCTCGGCCTACGATACGCTCGTTTAGGGCGATCAGTTATTCCCCACCAAAGTTGAAAATATACGAAAAGTTATCATTGTTTCTTTTACGAAGTGATTCAAGTCCAACCCATGCCACTTATTTGCTTGTTATTCATATATTTAATTCATTCAATCTTCGCGCTGTACTCCCTATTCATCTGTTTATATGGGTTGTTCCATGTCCCACCGCAACCCCCGTCCCAGTCATGTGAATTGTGCAATAAATGAATTGTGTTAAGAAAAAGAAATTATTATAGTGTTGTTTATTCAAATGTGTTCATAAAGTATTATTCATTGTTATTCATAGTATTCACACATGTCCTTTAATTATATCGAATTGTTTTCTCTCTCTCTCTCGCTTTTGTTTTTTCCCACAAATCATCACTCGTATCCACACACACACACACGCTCACAAATCACTGCGTACGTCTTGTGCCACGACCACACGATATCACGACCACACCCCCGTCCGCCTCCACAACAACAGCCGCAACAACTCCGTCACCCAAGCGGACTACAGCAAGCTGCCAAAGCAACCGCAAGCAGCGAATGTCAACAATGGCGGCATTAGCGGCCCCGGTCCCATGAACGGCAGTGCCACGCCCAGCAGCAACGGCAGCGGACCCTTTAAGCCGGTACCGCCACCCAAGCCGAAGAACTATCGCCCACCGGTTCAGAGTGGCGGCAGCAGTGGCAGCGGTGGCACCACGCCCTGGGAGAATGGGGTAAGTTCTTGAGAATACATTAAGCTAGCGATTTTCCATCTAAAAATATAGATTTTCTTTGCTTGCCAGGATTCCGGTTCACCACGTTCGCCCAATGGTTTCTACTATCCGCCAACACCATCGCATCATCACTACGGGCAACAAACGCCAGCGCCGGGTTCACCGCATCAGGGTCATGCCGCAACCTATGGCGCCAGCAATGGCGGCAACTATGGTCAGGCGCCGCCGCCGCAGCAGCCGCAGCAACCGCAGCCACCATATGCCTCGGCCAATGGTTACAATGGCAACAGTCACCATTATAACGGGGGAAGCGGCACTGGGCCGTACATAGCGCCACATCGTGGCATGCCACCGGCCATAGGTAAATCGATTATATACGATATATAATCAGAAATGGAATGATTTCAATAAGACAAGTCCGAGTCCATAAAATAATTGTATACTGTATCTGTAGCAGGAACAACAAGCGAGTCGAGCTGGTTATGATAGTCTATTATGCTATAAAAATATCGTAAACACACAGAAATAACAATCTGTTATTTATTATTATTTTTCAAGATATAGTAACTTAATTAAACACATGTCTCTTTAGTTATGTATGGAATACACTGTTCAAATTTAAATATATACCCTCTGGAAAAATAGATTTGCTATAAGAATTAGTTGACCACAGATTGAGTTCTTCTACTCCATATAAAAACGTATATTGTTTGAAAGTTAATGTTAAAAGTTTAAGTGTTATATAAATTGCAGAATTATAATTTCTAGCATACATAGGAGCAATTAGTCTTTTATAGGAAATTTGTAACCACATTTCAATGCCTCAATTCTCATAGTGAACCAGCTCAAAGCAAATTTAAATATATAAAGAAGTTTTCCATAAACCTTTATTTCTTCCATGTAAAGTCTTTTGCAACAAATGATCGATTCGAATTTAAATACAAAATACTTGATCATTCCTTCTCCTTCATAGGTAATCTACCACCCCATACACCTGATCGTCACGCCCTCGATCTCGCCGGCAGCAGAGAGCAACGCGGATCGGCGTTTGAGTTGTACCGCAAGCCGCAAATAGGCGCCGCTGTGGGGCACCATCACAACATGAGGTAAGTCCCGATCTGTTTACACACATACACACACACTCACACATACACAGAGACCTGTCCCCCAAACATGAGTACACACTGAACATTTTGAAGCAGAGTCATGTGTGAGATCCCTACCCACACATATGCATACATCTCATGTACTCCTCCTCCTCTCCCAGCTGCATATTTGTTGTTAACGAAAAATGTTTTTATTTTTGTTATATGCCATTTTGTAATCAATCAGTCAATCGCTCAATCACTCGAATCAGTCAGTCGATCAATCATATCATGCGGTAACTGGCCATTACAAAGATATTCTCTAAATTAGCTCAATATAAAAAAAAAGAACAGAAAATAAGAAAATTTCCTATCGAGGCAATTTTTCCCGAAACGCACAAAATCGCATTAGATTCGATACATGCCATATATGTGTTGGAATACTGTTGAATATCGAAGAATTGTTAGATCATTATTGTATTTTGCAATAACCAAAATTATTAACCATAATGCTTAACAAGTTTTGCAAGAATTCGCGTTCGTTTTGTTTGTTGAAAAAAATTAAAAATCGAAAGAGAAAAAGAATAAAACAAATAACGAAAATAAAACATTTTTCGGGTTAACTTTTTGCATAGTTTATACAGTTCCAATTTCTCGAAACTCTCTCGCTCTCTCACTCTCTCTCTATCTCTCTTTGTGTTTCAATTTGTCTACATTTTATCGACATGCCTCGAGCATTTCTCTACTTTATATATACATACATATATCTCAACTATATATGTTTCTTAGAGTTCAATCGGTTTTGGGACAAGGATAAATACAGTTATAATTTACGCTTAAAACTAACAACCAAACAACCAACAAAACAACTAATCGAATTCTTTATAGTATTCTCTCTTACTCTCTCTGATAAATGTTGCTTGAATTAAATACTTTAAAACCTGGTATATGGTATATGGTATTTTTATGGTATTTTCTACTATAATTTGGTTATTTTGCAAAATCTAATAATCGGTATTTGCCAAGTTTGAATTTTGCTATGCGCTTGTGTGTTTTTGCGAAAGATTTGCAGACAGTCGCGAAACAGAGAAACCCCCAAAGTAAACCAGAAGAATTTAAAATATTTTTTTGAAAAGAAAAGAAACCAAATATGAAAAAGAATTCATAATAGACGAGCTTATCGTCTACTTGATTACAATTCACAGTTTTTTGTTTTCTTATGAGGTCCCCAAAACAACACCCCAATCCTCCCTGAAACCCCTTCCCCCCTCTGCTCTACTCGTCGCGTTTTCAAAACTTTCTGCTAACCTCCAACTTCAACGTCCATAAAAAAAACCTTAATTTAAAACTCTAGCGAAATGGAGCCATACGATGCGCGCTACGATGATTATTATGCCATGCCGCCACCAGTTCAGCATCCGCATGCGCAGCAACCACCGCATCCCTATCCGCATCAGATGCAACGCTCGCGATCCGCACCGCGTTACCCGAACGAGCGACCACCGCATGCACAGGATCCCAATTATTACACACACTACGGCACCAATGGACGCGGTGTATCGCAGTATCGCAATCATGGTGCGCCGCCCATGGAACAGTATTACGATGAGCATGGCATGGAGTTGGCACCGCCACCGCCACTGCCACCGCACAAGAAGAAGAAGTCGGTACTGAAGAGTCCACTGACCGCACTCAAAAATGCCCTGATCAAGTCGACGCGTCCGCTGCGTCGCATGAACAGCATGGTGGAGCCGGAGCGCAAGCCGAAGGGTCTGCGACGTCAGCAATCGATGCTGGAACGTGGCGTACAGAGACCGTACTATACCGACGAGTATCCCAGCTATGCGGCTGGCTTTGAGCAGCAACAGCAGCCATTGCCACCGCCACCGCCGCACTCGGATCCCTACTATCGTGCGCATTATGCGCAGGGACAGGACAGCATGATGAACAGCACCTACCAGAATCTGGAAAGCGAGGATATCTATGGCAATATTGGTGCGACAGTGCCGCGAATGCAGCGGCCACCGGATAACGGATATGGCAGCTACGAGCAGTACGATCTGTATGCGAATCGCGCCTGCATCGATTTGGAACGTCGACAGGCAGAGGCTGCCGCTGCCGCCGCGGCCAACGCGAGCGGTCGCAATGGACGACGCATTGTGCGGCGTCACAGCACGACAACAGCAGATCGCAATGGTGTGGGAGCTGGTGGACGTGGACGTGGCCAAGCCAATGGGGGCTACGATCATCAGCAGCTGCAGCAGCAGCAGCAACATCCGCAGGATATTTACCAGACCCGTCAGGGTGCGTATATGATGCCGCCAGGCGAGCAGCGACGTGCGCCCAGCTCGGAGGTTATGACACGTCGACGTTTCTATCCCGGCGCCGCCAACGAGCAAGGCGATGACAACGCGGAGCCAATGTATCAGTCGCGTCGCGAAATGCAACGCGAGATGCAGCGCAGTCATCTGTATCAGTCGAAGCGGGAAATGCAGGAGCGCATCATACAGGGCAAGCGGGACATGGAACGTGAGCTGAGCGCACAGAGCAGCAGCCAATCAGAGCGCAGCGATGATCGATCCGAACGATCCGAGCGATCCGATCCCAATTATCACACACGACGTGAGGCAACACGCACACAGCTGCGTGAACAGATCTATCAGACGCGTCGCGAGGCGCTGGACAGCATGGCGGAGCCGATCTATGTGTCCAAACGGGATGTGGGTCGACCGGCGCCCATTTACGAGACGCGCGAGGAGAGCATCTTGCAGTCGCGCGAAAATGAGACGGATGAGAAGAAGGAATGCAAGACGGAGCAGGTGCAGGTAGAGATTAATGCACAGGCGCCCGAGGAGGCGCCTGACAGCACATTGAGTCGCTCCGATCTGCAGCGATCGTCGGATACAGTGATCGAAAATACGGCCGCACACACCGATCGTCAAGCGCCGCTGGTGCAAAGTGAAATCGAGGACGAAATGAGCGAAAGTGTGTCCAATGCAGATGCCGGAGCTGAAAGTTCCTGCGCAGCGGAGGTAACGGAACTGCCAACGGTCATTGAGAATAATCTGCACAACGAGGGCATGTTGGCGAATGAGACGCAGGCGCAGAACATGTCGGATGATGTATTCGAGGCAACCGATGTGGTCACTCCACTGCCCCAGTCGACTATGGAGCATCCGCTCTCACCGCGTGCCCTTCGAGCGCCGTTTCACATTTCGAACATTCTGAAGCGCACCGGACCGCCGCCCAGCTCACCCATTGGCGACAGTTGCACCTCCATCGAGACGCAGTACACCTCGCAAGCCAGTCTGCCCGTGGGACCGCCTAATGCGACAAGCACGCCCTTCAGCAGCAGCATGTCCCTGCCCATTGCCGGCCCAGTCCCAACGGCGACTGCCGGGCCAGGTCCCTTTCCCACGCTGCCTCGTGAACCGAGCACCACGCGCGGCTTCTTCGATTCGCAGGGCGGCACGCTGGCCGACAAGCTGTGGCATGTCTCGCTGCAGATACCGCCGGGTGCCATTCCACCAGGTGTGCGGCAGGAGATCTACTTCACGGTGAGCGATCCGCGCATGGGACAGGCTGTTGGCGGTCCGCCGCTCGATATGGAAAATGGTTGGTCTAACTAAAGATATTCTACTACTTTTTCTCTCTCTCTCTCTCGTATTGCTCGTATTGTGTTTGTTACTCCCCATTACCCAACACCCACTTGCAACCTTGTCACCTTGCCACCTTGCAACCTTACAACCTTACAACAGCAACAACAACAACCAGCAACTAATACTAAAGCAAATTCACCAGTTTCTATTTTTTTGATTTATGTTTTTTTGTCGATTGCGACTCTTCCTGAATGCAAATCGTTTTTTACCTTCTTTTGCTATAACGTAATTTATAGTTGTATATACTCACTTCTCATGCACACATTATAGCATTATTATTGGATTATAACAATGTATAGATATATATTCTTATAGTAATAGTAATATTCAATTTGAAGTGTATCTAAGCTCTAATCTAGTAGTCATATGTTTTGCTAATCCAGACTAACTTTTAAATACTATCCTATACTATAAGTATACTTTTTGCTAACTTCTATAAATTAAAAAAAATCATTCGATTTTTTGTACATATTACCTAATTATCTTTATATACATAAAAATAAGATGTCTAATAACCAAATGAAACCACATTATTTATTTTATACTATACTATTCCCACTTCTAGAATTAATTTCGCTTTTTTTCTAAACACTTTACACATGCCAAACACACTTGCATCTCTAAGCGATTATATCTCATATACATATGTAAATATACCGCAACACGAATCTTGTTTCTAATCGATTTACTTTACGATGATTCACAGGTGAAACGATGCTCTCACCCCTTGTGATGTGCGGGCCACAGGGCCTTGAGTTTCTGGTTCCAGTAACACTCAACATTCCCCACTGTGCCGGACGTACTGCATCTTTGGGTCTGGCCCTCAAGGCCACCGACAGCGAGAAGAACCTGCACACCGAATGGGACAACATCGATCTGCCCAGCAATGCCGCGGCGCATACAGTGTCCGTCAAGGTGGATCACTTCTAGATATGTAGGCAGCACAGTTATATAAGTTCATCCTCATAAGGCATACTCAAACACACACGCACCCACATACATACACATGCGCGACTACCGAATTATAATCCTAATGTTTGTAAATAATTTCACGAGATTACTTTAAGCCACAATTCCAGGACAGAGAGAGAGATAATGTTGCTTAGAAAATGAATTAATTTAATTTAATATTGTTTGTTAATTGTGCCTTTAAGTGATCGATTTGCTTCTGAACCAAGTGTCGTAAAATATATACATATATACAGATATATGAACAAGCATGATATATATACCAGATGCTAATAACATAAATATATACGAGTAGGTATCTATAGCGAACGAGCGAATATTGATTGATCGAGCAAGCAAGAGAAAATGTGTATAAAAATTATAGCATTTAGTTTGCATAAACAAATTGTATATTTTAATGAAATTTATTTACACCTAACCTAATTGTACATGCATATGTATTTGATATAATTGTATCCGAATTTTAAATATTTCATTATTGGATTGTTTTGAGCTATTTAAAACCCATTTGATTGCACTGCAAATGTTTATGCTTTATACAAAAAGCTAGACATTAATATGCATACGATCTATATAAAATATTTTATATAAGCACCTATATAGCCAACAAAATGATTATTATATACAAATATATATATATACTTTTTGTAATAAAAAAGGAAATAAACACTTAGCTTGGGAATAAATAAAGAAATTTTAAAAAAATAAGTTCATTTTTGATTTTTCTTTTAGATGGAATAAGTAAGTATATATTTGAGTTAATATGTGTCTAATTGCACCCTCTGTTGTCAACTTGGAATACCAACCCAAAACAGTGAAAACCCATGCTTATAAAATGTAGACAAATTGCGAAATATATTTAAATACATTCATATAATGATAAATAGTAGCATTAGGCGTATATGGATGTATACGTATGTATTTCTCATATAATAATTTGTATGTTAAGTGCACTGCTTGACAACGAAATGTAACAAAAGCTCGCAAAAGCACTTTAAATCTTACAGATTACATCGAGTGTATGCTTCCAGAGATTGAATTATTAAGGATATATATATGTATATATATGTGTGTATATGTATAACTAAACGCCAGGAAACAATTTAACAGTCTAGAAGCCCTGCGCTTCTCCTACGTGGTCGTCGATGATGTTGGTGTACTAGCTGCAGTTGCCGTGGAAGAGGCAACTGTTGCCAGCAGTACGTCTTGCTCGGGTATAACGGAGACAGCCTCCTTCACGTAACCGTAGATGTGTTTGCGAGTGTCGTTCACCACATCTCGTACCATGGCCTGAAAGAAGCTGCTGTGGAGCGGCGCTTCAGCATAGCGTTCGTACTGATCCAGCGAGTCCTGCAGTTTCAGCGTCAGGTCATAGTTCTTGCGAACAACGTCAAGTATTTGATCTTCTGTGGGCGTAGATAGACCTTGCTCCGCCAGCCACTCCTTGATCTTGTTTTGGAAGTGTTTTACAATGGCGAGTATATTCACCAACGCATTGAGTAGCTTAATCACATCATCCTTGTACTCGCATTCCGGCATTGTAGTGTAGCGCAGAACTAAGATGTATAAGAGTATCAAAGGGGTTAGCCATGTTCCACATAAATAAGAATTTTCAACTTACCCATGGCATGCAATTCAGTGAAGACCTTTTCCTCGCGATTCAGCTCGTAGTAGAGCTCGTCATAACTATTTGTGGTGGCCAGAAATGTGTCGCCGTAGGTAATGAAGAGATTGAAAATGCTCACCACTTGCAGCGACAAATGGAATATATTGCACTTTTTGACCAGCGTCTGCTCCTGATTCACCAGGAAGCGCAGCAGTCCAATTAGGGCCGACCACAGCTCCTTCCATGGGTAATTAAGGCGCACACGGCAGCGTTTCTGATAGCAGAGTATTCTATGGATTACACCAATGCAAAGCAGATACAGCTCCATGGGGAACTTCTTCATTAAATGCGAAACAATGAATTCGACCAGCAGATCGAGCAATGTCGCCGCCAAAGGCTGAGATTTGCCCACGCGATCCACATTTAGTTTGCGATGACGCATTTGGGCGCGATGTAGCATCACCTTGAACGTCAGGTTGTTGTCATGCATCATGGAATTGGCATACTGATCCTCCGATATGCAGGTGAGTATGAGGAAACAAAGCTTTAGATTCGCAATGCTCGACTCATTCTTGTTGTCTTGCATGACGATCGAGCTGGAAGAATGGAAACTTTTGATTAACCAACGGCAGAGCATAAGGTTGTCGCATGGCACTCACCAATATTGAAAGACAGCAACCAGCAGGTTGGTGGGATACTGTGTCATGTCAATGATCGGCGCGTTGGCCAAATCTGGAGTCGGCTGTGTTAGGCTCAGCGTGTTGCTTGGCGATGGCGGCGCACTCGACTCGGCCTGTGTGTGCGCCAGAGTCGTAATGAAGTTGCGATTGAGATGCACTGCCTCGTAGAGTGCCAGCAGTAGGCCATTGTTGGCCTTGATCTGTTGTACACGTTCGCAGCCCTCGTCGGAGACGAACATGTTGCCCACCATATTGGAAAGCGATGAGAACCACGACGACGATTGAACATTGTTAAGGCTTTGCATATACTGCCGGCAAAAGTCAATCAGCGACTGCGAGATCATTTGGCCATAACTGAAAACGAATGATAAAAATCGTATCTAACAGTTTTCTTATCAGCCACCTAAATTTGATTCACCCCTTACCCGTTTAATGCCAACTCATCGGCCAGTATGGAGAGCTGCACCACATACGGGTTTGTCGCCTCGTGCTTTCGGTAATTTACCAAAATAGTTAGCAGAATAACAATGTCGTGGCCATGCTGGCTGCGAAATGAAGGATCACTCAGTAGTCGCACGAATGCGTCGAACAAGCTGTTCATCATTAGGTACTCGAAAAGCACATTTTGACTGACGTCCGTGCCCGTGACCAGCACCAGCAACAGCTTCAGGCACATAAAACGCGCATTCTCCGTCACATCGCCGAGCAGAATGCGATTGCAGTACTGCATCAGAAGCTTTAGCCACTCGTCCATGGTCTCATGGCCGAAGATCTCGTTGAGTATGTTTAGGCTGGCGTCCGTATTGCACTTGCGGAATATGCCATAGAAGAGCGAGCATAAGGTCTGTAGGCTGTTGCACAAGCGCTTTGGATGATCCTCTGTTACAGGAGAGCGCAATGGTAAAGATTGGTAGCACTTAGACGAGCAGCGTCTCTAACTTACCCTTGGAGGTGTCCAGCATTTCGATGCATTTCTGGAAAAGTGTATTCAAGTTGGGCTTCACCACTTGCAGCTGTTCGTTGTTCAGTTTGCTGACTTGGTCCTCCAGCGACTCGAAATTCGGTTGCAGCAGGAAGAACTCGTTCCAGAACTCTGGACTATCGGCACTGGGATCTTCGCCGCGACACAGCAGCTCGTAAATGTAAACAACCTGCAATGGATTGACCCGATTGTAGTGGCAACATGGAACTGAAAGAGCAAATCTGGGTGGAATGCAAACCTTTTCCTTAGGGCGTTTTGTAGAGCCGCTGCCGCTACGCTTGCGTGACGTCATCTTATGGCCGTTCAATTGAATTGCGAGACACGCTCGAAATTGTAATCAAGTTTTGTGGATATCTACTATCTGAATGGAGAAGTAAGTCGTCAGTCTTTTGTTGCTATTCTTGTTGGCAGTTTGACATCGGCATACATACAGTCACAGGTCAAACCAATAAATATTGCCTGTAGTCGTAACGTGTAAGCAGCCCTAAAACGATTTTTGTACACTTTTCAGCACTGTTGTCGACCAGCTGTTGTGCAATTTGACTACAATTGTGAACTAGTTATTTTTGTTCAACTTTTTAGGGACACAGGCTAGTTTGCTTTTAGAAAAAGTTCGATCTAATCATTATTAATTCTTTTAAGAAACGCATTTGTATTGTCCAAATGTGTGACTAAATCATACAGGAGTAGACAGTTGCATTAGCATTTTGTTCTTGTTGCAAGCATACGCAAAACAGGGTTGATTCTTGGTTTTCTTCAACTGCGTGAACTCAGCTTCGGCAACAACTGCAACAACAACTACATCAACTTGGTCAAGAAAAGCTAAAAACATGTCCAGTCTGCCACGTCGCATTATCAAGGAGACGCAGCGCCTAATGCAGGAGCCGGTGCCCGGCATCAATGCCATTCCCGATGAGAACAATGCGCGCTATTTCCATGTCGTAGTCGCCGGTCCAAATGATTCGCCATTCGAGGGCGGCGTATTCAAGCTCGAGTTATTCCTTCCCGAGGACTATCCGATGTCGGCGCCCAAAGTGCGCTTCATCACAAAGATCTATCATCCGAATATCGATCGCCTCGGTCGCATTTGCTTGGATGTCTTGAAGGACAAGTGGAGTCCAGCGCTACAGATTCGCACAATCCTCTTGTCCATTCAGGCTCTACTCAGTGCGCCGAATCCCGATGATCCATTGGCCAACGATGTGGCCGAGTTGTGGAAGGTCAACGAAGCCGAGGCAATACGCAATGCACGCGAATGGACCCAGAAGTATGCTGTCGAAGACTGAAGCGCTCGTTGCCTGCGACATCGGTCATGCCGGTAGAACGGGGGACAGCGCGACAGCCAACTTGTTCAGAATGAGCATTTCGCTCTTCATCCCACGTACAAACAACAGCAGCGGCAGCAGCAGCTTTTACAACCCAGCAAGCAGCAACAAACGTGAAAGTAATCTTTTTTTTAATACACTATATTTTGTATATTTAAACATGTCGATGTCAAGAGGATATGAAGATGGCGATAATAATAAAGATTTAATGATAATGCTATAATAAAGAAACCAATACTAAATTCTACACTTCAAATGGCGCATTTGTTTGTTGTTTCGCATGTACGCATTTTCAATGCGTTGTATGAAAAATTAATTGGCTAAATATTTTTCTAACAATTTTTCATAAACTCGATACTTTAGGGGACCATCTCGAGAGACGAGAACGCTTGGCTCAGTAGTGTGAGAGTACATGGTTTAATCCCATTACCAAAAGAAAACTAAAAGCAATATGCTTAAAAGGGTCGCATGTTTATCTATGTATACATATGTACATATATACAAAATATAAGCAATATCGTTTTGTTTATAGAAAAGAACCAGAAGTAAAAAGAACGAACAAGGCTCCTGCTTGCGCTGCTCCAATAAACTGGTTCGATAAGTATTGCGCAGTTGCCTGAGCAATTGATTTCATCTTCTCTCTTTCGTGTTGTCATTTCACAACAGTTCAGTTTATTCTCAATTAGCGGCAAATAAAGTTTGGAATTAAGCATGTCTGTCATACGTACATCCTCGAGACTTTTGCGATCCCAGATTCGTCGAGTTCAAAGCGTGCCAGTGGCTTTGTACCATGAGAATGTAAGTTTCAACATGTAATTTGCGCGTAGTATTTATATTGATCTTATGAAGAGTTCTTTCGTAATATCTTTTATATACTATACACATACACACATGCTTAGCTAAGTGTGTTTATTTACATTGATTATTATGTTCTGAAGCGTGACACGCGAATAGATAGATAGCAATTACGTGCCAATTTCTTTGATTGCAGGTAGTCGAGCATTACGAGAACCCGCGCAACGTGGGCTCGCTGGACAAGAAGGATGTGACCGTTGGCACCGGTCTGGTTGGAGCACCTGCATGCGGCGATGTGATGAAACTGCAGATCAAAGTGGATGAGAATGGCAAAATTATTGATGCCAAATTCAAAACTTTCGGTTGCGGCTCTGCGATTGCCAGCAGCTCGCTGGCCACCGAATGGGTGAAGGGCAAGTCCATCGACGAGGCTGGCAAGCTAAAGAACACGGACATTGCCAAAGAGCTGCGTCTGCCTCCGGTTAAGCTGCATTGCTCTATGCTGGCCGAGGATGCCATCAAGGCTGCCCTGGCCGACTATAAGGTCAAGCAGCAGAAAAAGGAAGCCAACTAAGTGCAGACGGCATAGAAATATATGAATGTTATACACAAACAACTACGATAACAACAATTATTAATCTGTTAAACATACACATATATACCTATATTTTGTTGATATTGCGCTGGCTTTGTAAGTGCCCCCAGATTATCACTGAAAATGGAGTCTGTCTATTTTAACGCTCGTCTTGTTTTACAGATGAACGTGTGCGATGTGATGTGATTTCTGACCAGTGCTGCGTGTGCTTGTGAGGAATACCTAGAACTGATGCTATATATGCAACGTGTGAGTGTCTGTGAGCGAATTGCTGTGTGTGTGTGGGTTTAGAGCGAGGGGCTAACAATATTATTGTTAAGCCAACATTTCTGTGAGAGCCATTTAAATTTTGAGTTGTGCAAATCTAAGCTTGTAGAATATAGTATATGTATGAGTTATAAATAAACAGTTTCTCGATATGAATAAACGATCGTTTTGTTTTATTGCATACATATTAATTTCTTTGTCTTTTTCCATTTAAAAATCGAGTTAATTTCAACAAGTTCGTTTAAGATAGACGCACACTCACTCCGCCGCCGCACTCGCCCTTGGCCTTGATCTCATAGGCTGAAATTAGCTTGAGTTAGTCGAGAATTCCTTAAGGTATATTAATCAGATTTTAGACTTACGATCATCGGCGTGCTGGCAGTTGTAGTTGTTCATGACGCACTTGCTGCCGAAGGTAAGCAGACGCTCCTTGCTGCTGTTCTTGGCCCGGGCACAGACGGGATCGTAGTCATCGCATGCGGTCACACAGGCATTGGCGGGTTTCTTCGAATCCTTTGCAGGATTGCCCAGGACAAGTGCCAACAGGCAAAGAGCTGAAAAATACAATTCATTAAAAGTTAATCTTATCCTAATCTCGTGAGTGTTTAAAAAGGTCAGTTTGCTTTGAACCACAACCATACACGTATATATTTAAACGACCTACAAATTTCTTATCTTTAACAATTTTTTGTTCTTTCAAGGAATTTACAGATACCAAATTTGGTCATAAAACTAATTTTGCCAACTAATCAGTATACAAAATCTCTTAAACGATCATAATAAACACAATTTCACGCGTATAATGCTAAACGAGGTGTGATTCAACCAAGGTTCACGTGAGTAGAAAATTACCGAGAATAGTTAATAGTGCGAAACGCATTTTGCAATTAAAATATTCCACAAAACTTCTACGGCAGAAACAAAATAGAGTGCAAACCGGCTTTGAGGCTAGTTAGAATTGAACTGAATTCTAGTCCGAGAGATTTATCACCTTTATATACAAGTGAAGCTCACAACGAAAGCTGCCGAACAATAAGCGATCCCACTCAGGCATAGACGATGATGATGGTACATAGTATTGAATTTTGTATGTAGCGCACGGCTTTGCTTCCCAGTGTGAGTGTCCGATTTTGACTACATATATAACATATATTGTGCTGCTGGGAATCGCGCATCCCACATTCAATTTGAAGAGTATTAAGCGTAGAAAACAAGCCTGCAGTGCATTCACTCGTATGGGTAGGTGAAGTGGCGTTTGGGGGACGATGACAACGTCGGATACTTCTGAATAACACTTTGGGCGGATGATAATTGGACTGGGAATGGGCGTTTGAGAGACACGCGTCGCTTTCGTCGTTTAGTTTGAAGCGGTTTCGTTACATTTTTCCCCTTTATATACCCTGTAAACGAATTATTTTAATGTAGGCGTTTCGTAAATTAAACATATAGTTTTTAAATGTTAGAACAACAGTCTATCAATGCATTGTTATATCCGTCTCGAATGACTATAGCATTGGAAAATATTAAATTATAAATTTGATTTTCTAATGATTGATAAAGGTGGATTGAACCAACACTTTTCAAATTACTTCATTCAACGTAACTTAAAAATTCGGAAGGTGCCTGAGCTCTGGATCAAACCAATTTACACGCATTTGCATTCGCATCATGTGCAATAAACGGGAATATGCCCATCTGATCCAGTTCACGTGACATTATTACGCACTTCTCCTGTACTTTACCTACGCTTTTATTTAATAGATTTGTTTATCAAAAATGACTGCGATTGTCATAAAAGTTAATTTGAAGTGTGTGATGTCACGAGAAGAGTCAAGCCTCGGGTAATTGAGCAAAAGAATGGATGTTGAAGCGGTTTGAAGTGCATAATATGCAGTTTCTGACCATTAAAAGGTTGAGCGCAGTTATTTATTTAAAAAGACCAGATAATATTAATTTGAAATATACTATGCAAAATAACTTATTAAAATATGCAGGTTTTAAGAGTCTCAAAAAAAAAACGTATTTACCTATTTATTTTATTTGGATTTAAATAATTATTTGGCGTAGAAAAATTATTATTTATCACGTCATTGAAAAAAAAAATTTAACCGCTTAAGCTATCGATTTTTCATTCGATAGTTTGAGCAAAGAAAAATATATCGATACTTTGTATAGACTTACATCACTAAGGTGTCAGGTTTTCGCTGCGTCATTTTCTTTTTCACAAACGTTTGACAATTTCGCCATAGGGAGAACGCAATTTATGAAGTAAATAGTTTTTGTTTATTAATTTCATAAAAGGTAAAGTACAAGGGTCTAAGAAGAAATAGAGCAAATATTAGTAAACATTTTACCTGCTTACACAATTCCAATATGGAGGAATATCTGAAATTGGTGGCTCAATACCAATGCAATACTAACCTTGATGTAAGCAGTTCGGACAGCGACAGTGACTCAGGCGACATAACCTCGGAACTGTTGGAACAAAACAAGGCAAACAAAGGAGGAAAGAATGCAGATGAAGAAAGTGGCAAACGTAAGAGTGGTATGGCGCGTCTGCCGACTAGACGCCCCGATCCAAATGTATACAACAGAAACGCACTGCTTGCGCGCGAGAATCGACGCAAGAAGAAGGCGCACATGGAGGCGGTCGAAAGGGAACTTAATGAGACGCGCAATGCCAACAAATCCCTGTTAAAAGCACTCAAGAAACAGTTTAAGGTTACAAATAAGCTGGAAAGAGAGTGTCAATATCTAAAGAAAAGATTGGGTAACTTCAACAATACAAAAAATATAAACGCAATCTATGCGGAGTGTCTATCGCCGAATCGAACAAATCTAGACGAAAGCCGGGACAATCGAGCAGTTTCACCTGACGGTTCGCTAATATCTACGTATTCAGGAAGCAGCTACGAACCCCCGATGGAGACCAGCAACTCCCTCTCAGGCCTGCTACAGATCGACAATGGTAGTGTAGCCGCACAGCAAATTACAAATGAGCCGCCATCAAGTTCATGGAATGATTTTATTGACGATTTATTAACAGATTATCAGCCTACGCCAGAGTACGAGAACGAGGCCTCGACCAGATTGCTGGAGCAGACCACCTCCGAATTCCAGGAGTGTCAGTCTCCTCTAAATCCCCTTGGTGTTATCGACGAGCACAGCTACTTCAATAAGTTTGCCGATCTTGGCGTTAGTCCCAGCTGGGAATGGAGCTCAAGTCGAACGCCGCCATCGCAGTTGCTGCAGGATGACGATTTGCTGAACTACTCAAGCGGCGAATGCATTGCAAGTCTCTAGTTTAATATCTGTTTTGTTTTAGTAAATACATAAGTTAAGAAGTGGAAACATACATTTAAGTTACTCGATCGCGATATATTTATTATGTGAATCGATATAATTCTTTCCATATTGCACAGTAAGATCTTAATTTGGTTAGCCCAATGGAGTCTATGATAGAACGCCAGCCCACTGAAGCAGACCTTTGGTTGCGGTATTTAAAATTTGTTTCATAATTTCAGACCTGTTTGGAGGCGCGTTGGATTCTTTTCTTTCCAGCACGCAAACCGAATATGAACACCAACTTTAAAGGTGGGTTTCCTCCGGACCGTAAAGTGCAAAATGTTCCAAAGAGATTATTATCATCTTGTTGTCCCACTCTTTCAGTTGCGGCCAACACAGTTTAGACGACTCTCGAAATCTCGATGGGATTTCCAAAGTACTTGTATATTGTTTCATGCGGGAGACAGTCCTCATGGAAGGAGAAGTGAAAGCAGGCGTCAAAAAAGTGTATCTAATACAAATTGAGGCGTTGTTGTTTGCATTGTTTGTTTTTCTTTTGAACAAGTGAAAAATCATACTAATTATTTTGGATTCTGAAATGTTTCAGCAATAATTGAATCACACATTCGGTGTTAAGATTACATCGATTTAGTGGACAGTGAGGCTTCGAACTCCGGTATGTACTTCTATCATAACTCCCAAAAGGCATTTTTCGTTGCATTGATTATTTAATATTTTGGAAAGAATAATCGATATCTATCTATTATTATGCATTTGTTATTCAACCCAAATAAAACTTTAACCACACAATATTTGTGAGTAAATGATATACTGGCCTTTTATTACAACACAATTGAGAACTCGTAATTCTTTATATTCATATATACAAATTTTATTCGTGCATATGGTAAAGGTATCAAAAACAAATCTCAACATTTATGCCTTCAGCAGCTTGGCGTGGTACTCAATGTGCTCGGCCACAAAAGTCGCTATGTAGAAGTAACTGTGATCGTAGCCATCGCGCTGCTTGTATATGGTCTGTATGCGATCGTTGGGTGCGGCGGCTGCCAGGAGGTTCTCGGGTAGCAGTTGCTTCCCAGTGAGGAAGTTATCGGAGGAGCCCTGGTCGATGAATAGCTCTTGTGGGGTGCTCGAGTATTTCGAGGCCAAACTGGTGGCATCCCATAGCTGCCAGTCGTCCTTGTTGGCTCCCAGGTAACCGGTGAAGGCCTTCTGACCCCACGGGCATTGCGTTGGATTGGCTATGGGTGCAAATGCTGAAACCGATTGATATAGACCGGGATTCTTCAGCGCGCACACCAATGCACCATGTCCGCCCATGCTATGGCCGAAAATTCCCTTTTTATCGGGGATCACCGGAAAATTATCCTTGACAATTGTCGGCAACTCCTGGGTCACGTAGCTGTACATCTGATAGTGCTTTGACCACGGTTCCTCAGTAGCATCCACATAGAAGCCAGCACCGCTGCCAAAATCGTAGGCATCGTCCTGACCGGGCAAGTCCACCCCACGTGGCGAAGTGTCTGGGTTGACAACAATCAGGCCGTGCTTAGCGGCAGTCTCCTGAAAGCCGCTCTTCTGCACAAAGTTTTCGTGTGTGCATGTTAATCCGCTCAGGAAATAGAGCACCGGGCATGGCGTCTTATCTTCGACAGCTGCCGGCGGCAGGTAGACACCAAAGGTCATGTCGCAGTCCAATACATCGGAGCGATGTTTGTAGACACGCTGTTCGCCCTCGAAGGATTTTGTGGTGGACACCAGTTCCAGCTTCATCTGCGAAAGAGCGGCTATAATTTCAATGATTCAACAAAGTTAGAAGTTTATTACATTGCAGATATGAGTTTGAAATAATATTCTCAACGTATGTGTGTGTGTGTGTTTACAATAACAGATTGCTGTAGTGGTGTCTCTTCTTTAGAACTAGTTCCATAGCCCGGAATACTCTTGTCACAATTATTTGTCACGAGTCGTGAGTCACGACAAACAATGCAAAAAGTATATTTGCCGAAGGGATGCACCATCGCATTATCGCGCACAGCTGTTCTGTAAAAGAGTGCGCATGCATCCCTGAAATTTGCAAGTGTTGTAAAACATATTTGCTGAGTTCACTTTTAGTTGGTAAATAAACCGGCAAGAATATAATTGTTTATCGTATAAAGCGAGTGAACGCGCCCAACAGAATGTCCGAAGAGGCCCCAAGTACTTCGGCCTTCGGCTTTAAGAAGCGTAACATTAACCGTGGTGCCGCCATGCGTCGCAAGAAGGAAAGTAGCAGCAGCAATGACTCAGGTTAGTAAACGTTTGGCGCCTAAATTATTCTACGTATGCGATTCTAATTAACATTGTCAATTACAGCAAAAAGCAGCGATGAAGAGGCGCAGAGTAGGGCCAATGCACTAGCTCGCGCCGAAAATCGTCGCAAGCGAACTAATCCCAACTTCCAGAGTACCAAAACGCTTGGCAAGCGCAAAGCCGGTGCTCCGTCTGCTAACGCAGACTCATCGGACGCCGATTCGGGGGGAGCCGATAATGATGCGCTGGGCGTGGCATACAAATCAAAACGTGAGGGGATACCCAATGGGCCACAAGATCAGGGCGCAACAGCCATCAATGAAATGGATACAGAACTCGATCGAGATGCGCAGGCGATTCACGCACGGTCTGTGAAAATCAACGAGGAACTTGAAGGGAAGGCTGATGACAAAATATATAGAGGCATCAATAACTACGCACAGTACTACAAAAAGAAAGACACGGTGGCGGGCAATGCTAGCTCGGGCATGGTGCGCAGTGGACCCATACGTGCTCCGGCTCATTTGCGTGCCACTGTGCGTTGGGATTATCAGCCGGACATATGCAAGGATTACAAAGAGACGGGCTATTGCGGTTTCGGCGACAGTTGTAAGTTCTTGCACGATCGCAGCGATTACAAGGCCGGTTGGCAAATGGAAATGGATCACGAGACAGAACGGCGAGGCGATGGCGACTCTGATGGAGATGAGCACAAATATGAAATACACTCGGACGAGGAATCGTTGCCGTTCAAGTGTCACATATGCAGAGAAAGCTTCGTCAATCCCGTGGTGACCAAGTAAGTTAACCAAATATAGTTTTCGAATATTGTATATAATTGTGGATTGATTTCTTGCAGGTGCAAGCATTACTTCTGCGAGAAGTGTGCGCTGGCGCAGTATAAGAAATCGCAACGTTGCATCATTTGTTCACAGCAAACGAACGGAATATTCAATCCCGCCAAGGAGCTGATAGCGCGGCTGAAAACAGCACCGATGGGCGATTCGGATGATGATGATGATGATGAGGATAGATCAAATCATCAGGTCAAGGAAAACTCTGAGCAGAATCCCCAAGAGATTTCCTCAAATAGTGATAGTGATTAGTTGTATATATCGATATGAACGCCACTAAAGATAGTTTTTCGATATGTTCTACTCTTTGATAAGGAATGTTTATAAAGAGTTTGTATACAAATAGCATGTATGTTATACTAAAGGTGCACTTAAACCTTCTTGAGGAATTGCAACTAGCCAAGACAATCAACACATTCCAGGGAAGCAGAGATGGACGCACTCAACCCCATAATAATCGGAAATGAAGCAAGGTTAGCAGTCAAATTGATGGGGAGCCGGCTGCATGGCTAAAACTGAATCCAACGCCGGCTACTCTGACTTGTACACACTCAAATGGACACATCACAAAGCGAAGCGCATTTGATGCTCATAATTCAATTGGCAAAAGTTTCATTTCCGTTTTTGTGCGCACCAACACACGCACACGCATACGCACAAATCTATATATTTATGAGAGGAAGAGCAGCTGAAGCCGGAGCCGTAGTCGGAGTTGCCTGTCCGTTCGTTGCGTCTTTGATTGCTTATTTGCTGGCAAGACGAGTACAGCTGGAAAACTTGTGGCTGCAAGAATACGCCAGCCATCCGCAAACCGTTCGATATGTGTGTGTGTGTGTTTGTGTGCTGATGTGTGCAAGCGACGAGCTCATAATTCTTGGCAACAAAGCCCCATCAAAGTTAGACCATGTTCCGAATGCACAAATCGCTGGAATTTGCCCCATTGCAAGTGGGGCAGCATGGCGTCCTCGAGGCGGGGTGCGCCGCACTTTTCACCATGATGCTCTGACGTCCCGAACGTAATGCCTGCGATTTGATAGTTCGATGAATTTGCCTCAAAGTTTGTGGCCTTTTTGCATCTGCTGCATTTGTAATTGCCAAGTCTTGCGGAAGTTTTGACTTGCTAAAAAATCAAAATGAAAGTTTGCTAAGTGCAGCTCTGGACCAGGATTTTATTTATAAAAACAACATGCAGATACTGAATAACTTGCTGCTTATATGGTAAGATATAGCTTTAATCTCTTCACGAGTTTTTATGTCGCATTTCCCAAATAGCTATAATTATGGGCCGCTTCAATCTGGGTCTCTGTTTGTAATTAATAAAATTCGAAATCTGAATCTGAATCGACACTCTGCAGAAAGTCCACAAAACCCACAAGTCACGTACTCACATTTCTCGACATTCCGTCGACATTTGGTGTCGTATAATTGAATGAGAAAGTCGTGCCCAACGGAAACGTAGAAAGACGCAAAAGCTGAAAGCAATTGTGCCAGCTCCTTCAGATTCATTTACGACAAGTCTGCAGCCCAATATAATTTACGGCAAATCAGTTTTAATTATTTTAATAAGCTTCAATGGTACGCACACGTGTTGATGGGCATTTTATAGTTTATTTCCTTAGATTCCACTTGCGGGGCATTCGAATTCGGCATCATTAAACACCTCGTTCACGTCGTCAATTCCGAACGCAGCTTTGATTAGCAGAGCGCGTCATCGAGGTGGCACGAAGGAATTAACACGGCGCTGCCCAATTAGGAAGTAGAGTTTTATACGAGACCTTGATCGACTCGCCGAGTAATTAAGCGTTAAATTGTTTGACGCTTTCGTCAATCGTCAGTTGGAAAATAAGTGTAAAAAAAGTAATCAGCGAATATGCGATTGATTTGCTTAACAGTTTTCAGTTGTTCAACATTTATCCTGAATTCTGAACGCGACGTGCAACGATCGTGATTGTCACAGATCCATGTTTGCTGTAATGTTTTGCTATTTTCTATTTAATATTACTATTTTTTTTAGCTTGTTTTAAATTTTAAGGCTAATAAGGACCACTCTCTTAACTTGATTCAACTTTATCTTGTTGTTTTCCATCTACATATAAATTCAGTTATCTTTAACAGCGGCCCTCGTATTTTAACAGATTCAACTGGCGTTACAAATTTGCTTCCATGTTGCGCATACGCCGCGTTGCCTGCACGTTTGGCATGCTGTTTGTGCTCATTCCCTTATTTATTGGCTTCTAATGTCACTGGCTATTATCCCCTGGCCAAGGTCCAATGCTGATGCCTGCGAAGCCAGCAGCAACAGCAACAGCAGTGGCAGCAGCTCGGCAGCTCAACTTGTCGTTTGTTCTGTCAATTATCATTAATTTCGAAATGCTCCTGTCTTCGGCAAGGTTGTCGCACCTTTTGCACGCCTCCAACCTCATTCCGAGTGCCAGTCCCAGTGGCAGTCCCTAAGCCAGCCACACGGCACGTACGCCGCAGTTAAAACGTCTCCAGCCATATAAATTGTTATTGCTTGTGCGTATAATTTGCCTGTCTGTTTGGACAATGTCTTAAAGACCGAGACAGGGACCAGGGGCAAGGGAGCAGCAGCCCATTGCAGTTGTCAGTAGTTTGTGAGGCGTGGCCAGTCGAAGGTTCTTAGTGCGTTTAGTGATTTATTTTCATTGAATTGTAACGAGCTTCTTTGTCTCGCTTTGACTGAAAACGGTTTGCTTTGTAGGACCGTTTCATCAGCTAAGCAGAAATTGCAGAATTGATATAAGAATGTTTAATTAAATTAAAAAAGAAATTTCAATGAGAACTGTCAAAAAATACAAGTAATTAAATGATATTCCAATTGGATTCAAATAAGTTACAGGGTATTGGATTTAAAAAAAGCTGACCAAATTAGAAGTTAGCTACGGCCTGTCAAGCTTTTCGTTTCTTTAAAGAAAATTTAATGCCCTACTGCGATAATAATCATCAATATGGTTCGACAGGCAACATAATGCCGCCGGAGCGCAGTCTTGGCCAACTAAGAAAACAAGAATCGAACCGAACTGACAAAAGTTTGTGCAAAAATCATAAAGTGCTTGAAAAGTTTGCACAAGAAGAAAGCACGAGGAGAGCTGGCAATGAGAACGGGTTGGGAACGGAAATTGGCGAACATCAATATGGGAAACGGCATAAAAGTGGCAGCCATTTTTCTAGCCAAGCATCTCTTCTCGGGCTGCACTCGGTCTCCAGTTTTATCTCTATTTGCATTGTGGCTAACCAAGACAAGATTCTTGCGGCGCGAGCGAGCGCAGTTTGTTTTCCGGCGAAAGTTTTTGGAGACTTGTCGCCTGTCGCTGTCGCTGGCCGAATGCCAGAAAATATAATGTCAGAGATTTTGCAGGGGAGGTGGGAGGGAAGCGCATGTTGTGAATGTTACTCCGTGCCAGAAGCTGCGGGCCGGGCCGAGCTATTGGGAGCGCTTATCGGGCGAATTGTGAAACGCAACTTTTCGCACAACTTTGGGCTTACCACGGGGGAGTGGGAGCAGCAGAACACCTTATCGCGCTCTACAGGGCTGTCGGATCAGATGCGTGTGTGGATGAGAGCACTGTGTGTGAGTGTGTGCTTGTGTGCACACTCCCTAGGGCACACTTGGAGCTCATTTGTCACACACACACACACAAAAACACAGTCATTTATTTATAATTTAATTCCTTGTGCTATTTGCTTTTATTTCGCTGTTTAATTTTAGTTTTAATTGGCTGACGGCGCGTATGTGTGATGCTCTTGTATAATTGTTTGGCCTATTAAGTGCAAGATTAATTCTTTTCGATTGTGGTGGATTAATATTGTTGCGTTTTTCGCTGTGTACGCATGGTCGACCAACATCGGGTTAATTTATAAAATAAATGTGCAATTATGCCCCCCAAAGCCCTGCCACATAAATCCAGTTTTAATTGCCTGCTGAAGCGCACTACGCTTTAAATGCTTATTAGTTATATTTTCCCAAAAAATATATTTAATCCCTGTGAAATGCATATTTTTGTTATTATATAATCATATTCTGTGTATCTCTGACATTGCTTGCGGCTTAAGTTGCCGGCTAATTAAATTAACAATTAATTAATTAGTTCGATTAAATTAATCACTGCGTATTTGGTTTTCATATTCTGACGGATTATGCTGAAAAGATTTGCGATTCGATTGAATTTTGCAGAGGCTGGTTAACATTTACTTAAAGTTAACAGCAGCTGAACAGCAGCCAGTTAACATTTTACAATATGTAAAATTAATACTAACGTGTTTGGCTGCGATTATATGTGCATGTTTCGTATGGTATGAAGCTCATATTGGTTATAGGATTAGTTTGCGAACTTATCAAATTATCGAGTTACCTAACTGCCGTGAATATCCTCATAATTGTTTTTACGGCTTACAGACTGAGCTTGATTTTCAGTTAAATGGAATATGTTATGAGCTCCATTATGCAGTACCCAAAATGTGGTGGGTGTAGCGTATCTGCGGACTTAACAACTTCCGGTCAAGCACACAAATGAGCTACAAAATACACACGCAGACACACACACACCCACCCACACACTCGCACACACACTTTGTCGTATTTGTGCCGAATAAAAACACAGCGAATGCAATAAACAGACACAACAACAAAACAAACTGAGCGAATTTCTTGCCATTGTTTGACAGCATGGAAGCAGGAGGAGCAGGAGAAGAGGGCACGGGGTGGATATGCTAAACAAATGGGGTCATTTGCTGGGACACGAGAGGCAAACAAAGGAGCCTGGCTGCCTCGTCTGAAAGTTTCAATAAGGAAATATGTGCAAATAAAATAAATGAAATGTGGGTTGAAATTTAACTTTAATAAGCTCAAAACTGTGGAAAACAGCAGAAGATCGAGAAGAACACACACAAAACCGAAAAAACTGTGTGTGTGTGTTTAGGGTTTTGCAGCTGACAGTTGCGAGTTGAACAACAAGTTGTCGTTGCCTTAGCTGTTTCCCTTGCTGCCTTTTCTATTTTTCGCTAGAACTAAGCTGAAAATATTTTCATTATAAACTTTACGACAGGTCTCGTGTGCAGTGGCGAACGGAAACGGAAATGCGCCATTAACTGGCAAGTAAAGCTTATTAGCCACAATAAAAAATAATAAGCTGCAAGTTATGTTGCAATTGTGGCATATTTCCCCAGCTGCTCGACGGCAAATCGCCTGAATCTGGCTGAATCACGCAGCAGCAGCAGCATCAGGAATGTCAACGTTTCCCTCGCTCTCTGTGTAGGTGTGTATATATAGAAGTGTGTTACTTGAGCCTGTGATTCTCAGTGTGTGCGCGTGGAAAAATCTTTACTTTATACTCGACTTGGCGACGAGAAGCAGAGAAGAAGTTTTCCTGCTGTCGCGTCTGTCTTCCATTGTTCAAAGTGTCCGCTTGACTCCGTGTGTGTCTGTGTGTCTGTGTGCTCGAGTGTGCAAGGACACCAGACCAAAGTCGCCTCTTTACGCGTCGAGAGATTCCAGTTAATTTTATTTTTAAAATTCCTCTACAATATGCTTGCAGTACTCGGAATGACCCAGATTATAGCTGACGCCTCACTTCGGAGCCGCCTTTGGTATCGGGGAGTGGGGAGCGAGGCCTGGCGACTGACACTGAGAGCTCAACAAATTGACAATATGACAATATGTGTGCCCAGACTCCACTAGCTAGCGTATTATACTTATACTTTTACTCTAGACTTAGATCGATTTTCAGCTGCAGTGTAGTTTGAAGAAGGTATGTTATGTATAAGGTAGTAGAATCTTCCCAATTTACTGTCTTTATAATAATTAAACGGATATAGCTTAAGCCACAAATGAGTTTAGTTAAAGTAAAAGCTGCTTTATTTCGTATTTCTCATTTAGTTAACGATTAATGCAATGTAAAGATATATGCCGAATGTCTGAGAAGCAACTTATCTTTTGCTCAAATAACAGACTTCCTACACTTTATCTTTAACTTTTAAAAAACAAGCGCAAAAGTACATTAAACTGAAGCCGTAAATCGTTTTATTACTTTGTAAATTTTGCATTTATTTGAATTTGAATGAAGTCCTACGCGCTGCGAGTTAATCGAAGTTCTGGCAGACTTCTAGAAACTTAAGGTTGCTAACTTGGCCAGCTGTCTGCCGTTTGAACGGTCAATGGCCTCGCAATTTCCACTGTAGAGGGCGTGGCTGTATTCATAAATAATTTCAATAATGTGCTGCTAATATTAGCCACAATAACAACAACAAAAACATCAGCAATAACGACAATAACAACGTGAAGGTTCTCAATAAGCAGGTTGTGCTCCGCCTGCGGTCAAATCACTTGCATGGCACGAGGGCGGCGCGGGGGCGTGGCGAATCTTTCAATCATGGCAAAGACTTACACCATTAGCTCGGTCTGGGTCGCGGTCTCGTCGGCCCGTCGGAGTAAAGTTTCCTCTACGCTTACAAGTATTATGCAGGCTAATGGTCGACTCAAAATAAGGTTGTGTGTTAAAAAAGTTTCGTTTTTGTGGTTGGCTGTGGTAAGCAGAAAGAGGGGCAGAAGGAAGGTGACTGGGAAGCGGGCGGGGCATCCAACAGGTGGTGTGCCCACTGCGTTTTTTTTATGTAGTTCTGTTTTGGTTTTTAGCTGCTCCGTAAAACTTCTGGACGCTTTAAGTAAATGAAGTTTGCAACTTGACTTCCAGGCGCGCTTTTCGCCTTTCGCCTTTCGCCTTGCCACCTGCCCTTGCCTCTGCAACCACTTACCCCACTTGCCACGCCCTTTGTGGCTGTTGACGGTTCAACAACTGTTCTTGCGGTTCGACAACTTTGCTCGATATGTTTTTCCTTGCTTCCTCTTCTTCTTTTTGTTTTCAGAGGCAAACGCAAGTTGATTTTTCCTTGGACGGAAGTGCTTTTCCGCTCTCATTACGTAGGTTGTGTTTGTTTCAGCTTTTCTTTACACCCCACAGCGAGTTTTGCCATTGTTACGGCGTAAGTTCTGGCAGATCTTAGATCTACGGTTAACTAACGAATATTTGTTATCATCATTCATTTGTTTTATGATACTATGCACTGCAGTATTCCACTTTATGCATATCTAATCAAATGTTCCAACGTTTTTCACACAAAACTGAAACAATTTCGATATTTATTGAAGCTTATTGATCCATTGTGGCTTCAGGCACAGCTTGAAATAAATAAAACACATCCTGTGACTCGCCCGCATAGTTCAGTGTGAGTAGCGTGGAGTGCACGTAGAATGCATTAAAGATAAAAGCCGCATTTTCCAACTTCAAACTAGAAAATATTGTGCACCCAACGGGCGATCCAGCGGGAGAAGTAGACGAGAGTGGAGTCGAGCGTGGAGAGGCTGGCTGCCTGGATGCTACTCTATGCAGTGAGGCCATAATTCCAAACTGTGGTTTTTATGCTGAATGTGCATTTTACGACTTTTTAAGTGTCAGGGCAAACAAAACTTTTGGCCAAGTCGCTCGCAACTGGCAACGGGCAACACAGCTGCAGCATGCTCGGCTTGTTGTTATTATTGTTACGCTGTTGTCGTTGTTGTTCTTATTATTGTTGTTGTTGTTGCTGCCGCAGCACCTATACACAAGTCAAAGCTTCTTTCAACGCAAGAAGAAACTGCTTTTTGCAGTATTTTGCGGCAAAAGAGCACGCAAAACTTAATTTTATTTTTAAAGAGTGGGGGAGAGCAAGAGATGAAGAGATGCTGGCAAGGGAATCTGGGAGCGCACACAATGCGCATAACTATGGCTTCTACACCGGAGTAGCACTTCCGTTTCCGTACCGTGCGCCTTCCCAACCGTCGTGCTCTCTCGCTAAGTTATCGTCCTTATTGTTTGTCACATACATGACCTCACAATGCTGCTGCGTCGCGTCTGCCCTGCCTCCCTATTGCATTGTGCCGCAGCTGGTGTTCTCCGTTCAGCTCGGCTCAGGTCGTCGGAAACGGAAATGGCATAAGTTGTTGTCGCCTGCTAGTTCACACGTAAGTCCGTTCAATGAACAATAAAATGGCGGAGCTTCCATTGCGATTTCGAGTGCACACTCCACGCTGCAAACGTGTAAGAAACAGTTGGCTCAAGCTTAAAAATTATGCTCAGCTGCTTGCAGGCAAGGCGGAAATTGTGTGTGTGTACGGTTTGAGTTTAATTTGTTAACAGAAATATAGTGCATACATATAATGAATTAAGTTAAGTAAGCTGCACAAATATGTTATAAGCTGCCACAGAAGTATAACTAAAGTTAGCACAGACTGTGCAATCTATTAGCTATGCTGTACGTATTACAGATCCCAGTGCAGTATTACAGTATAACAGCTAGACTCTCATTTCGCATTTCGCAACAAAAGACTCCCAATTCCATTGACGATTATAGGCAGCTAATTTCGGCTGCACAACGCTGCGTATGCGTAACTTTCGCTGCATTATACTGGCTGGCGCGAAAGCGGTGCGAATCCTGGCTGCTGTCACGCCAGTTGAATGGAAAATTGCAGCGCAAAATTCGTGATATTCAGTCTGCGCGTTTCTCTTATTCAATGTTATTGTGTGACTGTTGCCGGGCGTGGGGAGGGAGAGGGGATTTTTTGCCATCACCTTTGGGCAATAGCTGAGCTGAAATCCAATAATGGATGCCTCTTGCGCGCTCTCTGCGGCAGATTTACGTACGCACATACACACACACACTCACGTACACTCGCATCTAACTGCATTGCTTTCAAATACTAATCTACGCGCCATAATTGAAAACCTAACGGTTTTTGTAACGAGTTTTTCGTTCGCTCTTACTGCAAGTACTCGTATTTTTCGTCTTCACTGCAGGCGTGTGTGTGTATTTGCCGTACTTTCTCTTTCTACCTCGCACGAGAAGTTTCCGTTTTTTTTTCGCTTCGCAGCTGCCACCGAACTGGCCCCATAAAGCGCAACAAGCGTTTTTTCTTCTACAAACACGCGTTCATATTTTTGCTGACTTTTCTGCGAGTTTCCGAAATGCTATCAGTATACCCTACGCTAGTTTGCGTGGGTTATTCGAAGTTAGCAAATAATGCAAATATTTATTTATGATATCCTTAAATTTTTGAATAAGTATTTTATGCATCTAAAAAGAATATGTATGCCTTTAGTATTTAATGATTTAAGTGGAGAAGCTTGCTCTTGCTCTCAACTCTTGTGCAGATCTCTTACATGCAGACCAAATCGAGCCACGTTCATTTCGGTCATTTTTCAATGTAAGCGAAAGAAAAGGAAAATCACGAACGCAAAAAATCAGCATGAAATTGAAAAAATATGATGACACCTTCATTGCCAGTGAAACAATAACAATGGCAGTGCACCCCCTGTTCCAGTTCCAGCTTCCATGGACTGAGACTGGCCTGCACTTGGATTGTTCGCCAGTGTGGCTGTCGGGGGCAACGGGGGGTGTGTGTGTAAGAATGGGCGAGGGGGTGTTTATCAAAGCGTTGGCTTTTGTGTGCACGCGGACTTGAACAATTTTGTTGGTCACTTTTTGGGCAGATTTCTCGCAGCGGAAGCTATAAAAACGATAATTTCGAAATTCGTTTGAAAAAGTCGTTGTCTTCGTGGGGAACGTTGCGTCGAGATTTTTACTATATACCCATCTTTATGCCGCCTACGTAGAGGTTATATTTGTTTCTGCGAACTGATGTTTAAATATTTTTAATACTGTACGAATTTATGATCATTAATTGTGATGCGTTGTCGAAGTCATTTAAAGGATTGAAATATATTTTTTGAAGAAATGTTAACTCATTCGATGTCGTAATAATTATATATTATATGAGCTATATCTGTTAGGTAACTGTTAATGTTGAGAATGCTGTATATTAAATGTTGCGTATAATATATAGATCAATCTACAATTGTTCATGTTGAATTATGCAATTATCGATATAATGCGTGTCAGTTGAAGTAAATACCTCGATAGCTGTTAATATAAGTCAAATCTTCCATAAATATTGCATAAGTAATTTGCTTTTATTAGTTTTATATTTATTATATTTATATTTAAGTATACCAAATTATATTTGTGATTTTTTCTATTTTATTTTGGTGCGGGTAGCACCAAGTCGGGCTATGTCATTTAACGCTTTTTATGGGAAAACAAAAAAGAATGGCTTACTGGTTGCACACAGGCACACACACAGTCACACATACAAGCACACATAAACACGCACACGTGGTCTGGGGGATTTTGGGTTTTTTGTCACGATCTAAGCCGCGGTTTTTGTTGATTGCTCGCATTGTGCCAAGCATGAATATTGGCATTCTTGGCTTTTCGATTTGAGCGGCGTCTGTTCGCCCTTTTTGTTTTTTTTTTGTGTATTGAATTGGTCCCGGAGTGACGGAGAGTTTTCTGCGAGTGTAGCCGGTGCTCATAGCTCAAATTACCTGGCCAAGTGGCGGGCATTAAATTAAATACCTTTTGTCTGTGACCATCAAATGAAACGACTGTGTGTGGGGTTGGGGGCGGAGTCGGGTTGGTATTTTCGTGAGTTGGGAAAGCGAAAAACCAACATTGCCTGGTTGTATTTCTTGCTGTTTTTCGGTGAGCGAGGAAGGCGGGATTGTTGAAGGGACAAGCGATGCGGCGGTCTTTCCGGCCAGAACAAAATGGCGTCAAAAGAAATTCAATCAATTCGCACGTGACATGATTATTTTATGCTTTTATTTATTTATAGTATATGCATTTTATTATTTCATTCAGTTGTGTTGCTGCTCTCGCTGATCTTTAAAAAGGCTTCCAACGTAACGTGTCGCCCGACGAATGTCCGTGATCAAATGGCGTGGCGAAAGTTGCGGTTCCGTAGGCCATAGCGAATGCCCCAATCACCTGTGGCATAAACCATTTAAATATGTCAGTAACTATTATTTTACTGTCTTTACTTGAATTTCACCATCACAATTTTAAAGCGAAGTCTTACTTAAATTTTGCCCCCAACTCATGAGTAGCCGCAGGAAATATGCCTCTCAATATTTTCGGTGTGGCATGCGGCACGGTCGAAGTAGGGACAGGAAAACAAACAATAAGCGTCGACAACATCCAAAAATGTCCGATAACGTCGTCGCTCGAAGAATGGAAACTTGTTAGTTACACTTAACGAGCCAAAAACCGTATTTAAGGCAAATGGAGCCCAGCCCGAAGTGTGTACGCAGTTTGTCGATGTTGTTGCTGGTGTCAAAGTAAATACAATCAATTTGATTGCGCTGCTGCCTTTTTCTGGGGGCTCTGACCCTTGTGCCATTGCCATACTAGATTGATAATTTAATTCAATCGCTGCTGTCATTAAAATTGGCTGTTTGGGCCTGTCGATGAGCCTGATCGGGGCCAGGGACTGGGGACTGTTACACAGCAACTGTGCGGCCCCTTATGCGGCCGACAACGAAATGTTAATTCGAAATAATGTAAACGAAACAGGCACGTCTCCATTTCCATTTCCATTTCCTGTTCCTTTTCCGCTTTCACTTGCCATTTTTTTTCGCTGTTGGAAAACATATACAACGCTTCGGTTTTCCGACAACTGGGAGAACATTTTCCCTGGAACAGTTTGTCCCATTTGATTGATTACTCATATACATAATTCTTGTTATCACAATGAGTTGCAAACTTGGCTTTCTCGTGATTATATTTGAGCACGTCTGCCAAATATTCAGCATGGATTTCAATGCTTGTAATAACGTTTTCTTTCAGGCTGCTTGTGCGGATTTTTCTATTAAAAAATATAATTTTAAGTAATTTTAAGTTAGCAGTTATTTTTCTAATTTGTAGTGTAATAAGCTCTCAAATTTGCAAATTTGCTTATCTCAAACCCATCAAATTTACTGAAATTTAGTTTGCAATTTATGTTAAACGCCCGCGCCCGACCCCGTCGATTCGTATTATGAATTCAGAGACGGTCTTAATGGTTATAATTTCGGAATCACAGCTCGGCGATAAACAATGGCCTCAAACTGTGCTGCCTAAGTACAAATTGTCCTGTTTTGGTAGAACGAAACGAAAGGCGAAAGGACAAACAATACGACCTGGAGCCGAGCTACGAGAAAGAAGGGCCGAAAAAAGTACAGCAAAAGATTCAATTTGCATGAGATACGTTAACAATAAATTTCGGTCATTTTGCCGGGCAACGTTTTCGGCCGTAACCCAAAATGGGTTACGGACTATTCAAGGACTAGGCACGTTCGCGTTCGCGTTCGTGTTCGTTTGATTTGCATTTGGATGGAGTGGCAGAGTGGAAGCGTGCGGGTGCCCAGAGAGGCTGCGGGGCTGCTGCATGTAGAGTTCCTCTTCGATTGTTATCCTCGTGTCCCTTTTTGCGGTCGCATTGACAGGCGTGTGGCTGGAGCGGAAGCGCAGCGTCTTTTATGGCGCCAACATTTGCTGATATGTCAAGGCAGTCGATGGGACTGCATAGAGAAGGAGGAAGGGGTAAACGGTTGCCTTATCGCCAGACATGTTGCAGTACAAGGAAGCTGGGCGGGGAGGTGGAGCAGGCAGAGCGGAGAGAGCAAATCGCGTGAGCGCGCCTCAGCATGTCCGCTTGTGCGCTTTTTGTGCCTTTGTCAAATGGCTTTATCATTTCAATGACAGCAGATCCGTTTAGGAGACTTGCTGCCTGCCTGACTTATGGCCAAGCCAAAGCCCCACTCAAGTGGCAGGCCCGGGCCCCGGTCTGTGGCCCGACGTGCACTAAGCCCATGTTTCCAACGGGATAGTTATTGAAAGCATTTAAATGCGAAATAAACCAACAGCCGCAAATCCCCGACCCAAGGCGGGCAACAGATGGTCAGAGATATGGCGTGCACAGTGGCACAAAGTGCAAATAACTGCCTGGTAATTGTAATACTAATAAATTCGGAAGTAAGCGAAATTCGAAATTCGATTAAACCATTTAAATCAATTTGATTGGAATTTTTACTCGTAAATCTTATGGCTCAAATGGGGCTCGGACGACTTGGTCGGAGCAAGCATCGTCTGCTGTCACGTATTCTGTCGACGAGGCGCCGCCATTGCGCCTGAATCTGTCACTGACTTCGCCAGCGACTCCGCTTCCCGGCCAGACAGACAGAATCACAGCCAGATTCAGGATTGCAGGCCTGTCAGTCTGCCAGTCTGCCAGTACCTCCCCCCTTCCTCTCTCTCACTCTGATTTGCCTCGACTCACTATGTAAATTTTAATTTTTCACATAAAAATAAATTGTTTTTGCTAGACGTTGGCAACACTTTCCAGCATATGCAGCATGTCTGGCATGCAGCTCTTCTACTCCGTGTCTCTCTCTCTGTGTGTGTGTGCGTCTACTTGTCATGCAGGCATTGTATCTGTAGCCTTTGAATTTCCCAGAGCTTTCGGCTTTTCCCTGTCGTTTATCGTCTTACTGCAGAAATTACCTCGCCTTCAATGCAATGCAGCATATTGATTTTTGCTCTCTGTTCCTGCTTCTCTTTGTATACCCTGCCTTTAACTAGAAAGACCTGGGAGCATGAAGCTGCACTCAGGAAGGCAGAACTAAGTCTTGTTTAGGATGTATTTTAAAAGATGCGTTGCCTTGATCATCTTCAAAACTATCACTCAAGCTATGCCTAAAATTATTATCCACAGGGTATCTTTGAACCACGTTTCCTTCATATTCCTTTAGTGCATTTGTTTTACAGATTATTGTAAAATATGCAGAGAATATAAGTATATAAGTTGATTGTCTTTCTTCCCTTGCATAGATATTATTCCTACAACATATGCATGTCCCAAGTGCCCCTCTCTGAAGAAGGAACAATTAAGAAAAAATAAAATGAAAATATATTAAAAGACTGCAGGAAAACGATTTTTAGCATGATAGTAACATGCTATGTATATGCTATGAAAATATTATTTGGCAAAAGAGCTTAGTCCATTAGAACTAATCGCTTTAGCAAAGACTTTAATGCTGGGAAAAGTACTGAAAGCCTTGAGTGAAACTTAAATAAATAATAATAATAATAATAATAATAATAAAATAAAATATGATACATAATTGAACCATTTCCATGAGTATTACATAGTGCAGTTGCCTTTGAGCTAGATAAAGCTAAAAGCGAGTAGAAACTTTTTTAAGTTATTCTTTGCTCAATTGTAACCCTTGGAATGCAGTCAATGGGTCGACTAGAAATTCCATTAAAATATTGACAGTTTGCAGAGACAGAGAGAGAGAGACAACGATAGAAATGGAAAGAGAATGGCAGAAGGATAACGAGAGAGTTGTAGAAAAAGCGAAAGCCTTTGCCGACTTTGGTTCTAAGCCGCCAGGGGTAAAGTTTTTGGCACAACAAATCAATTTCATATTAGCCCCGGCTCTCCATTCATATTCCATATTGCGTATACTGTAGACAGTAGAACCGTATTCCTTATTCCCGGGGCCCACTGTGTGCTGAGGCAGCGAACCGACACACAAAGGCCAATTCCTCAATAAGCTTGCCGGAAAATAACTTTTGCGTTGTGGATTTGAGTGCAAACTATAACAAGACGCTTAAAATTTCAAACAAATAAAAATAAAAAAGTGAATTTCGAAAAAAATTGCAACGTACAGAAAATTGAAAAGTGCTCGGGGCAAAAAGAAAACGAAATCACACACGCACAGAAAAAGACAAGCGAAAAGCAATAAAAGTTTGCGAAGCTCTGAGCTTAAAATACTTATAACAACTTGAACTTGAAATCAAAATCAAAATCGAAATCAAAATAAAAATCCAAATGGAAATCGACAACGAACTGGATGGAATCAACCTGCAGTGTAAAAGTTGCTCGTCGTCTGACAGGGCCGGCGGAGTGTTTGCCTAATGCTGAAGCTGCTGTCGACATTGTCAACTCAAACTGTAGCTTGCAACTCCATCGGTGCAAACTGCTAACAAGCAGCAAATGGCAGCTACTACAGCTACAGCTACTACAACTTGGGCTCGTAAAAATGCCGCCCCAAGGACAACTTTTAACAACGTCACTCACGCCCGTACGCCCGTCCGTCCCGCACTGTGCTCCGTGTGTGCCTAACGAGAGTGGGTAGAAGGGGTGTGGCGTCAGGCCATTTGATTTTTACGACCACTGCTAACGAGTTTCACTTGCAGTTGAGCAGCCATTGGGAAGACGGCGGATGGATGAGGAGGAGGCAGAGCATCAAATAAATACAACGTGGCGTATGAGCGATATGCCTAAAGAGGCAATCAGCCTACAGCTGCACGTGTAGTTCGCAACCGAAACGGCAACGACAGCGGCAACTGCAACCTGAAAGCGGTAAGTGCATTTTAAGTCCTCGAAGCGCAAACTTTGACTTCGTTTAGTGCGAACTTTGTAAATTAGAAATAAAACTTGTCAATGGCGAAATCAGAAGTTCATGTCGGGAAGATTGCTTTTGCTAATGATGGGAACGGAAAAACACAACTTCGATAAAGATCAATGTTAAGGGAAAATAAATAAAACTACTGTACAACAGAGAAGATCAATGAGATGATATGATAAACTTTAACCTGCGGAAAGCGCATTTATTATAGAAGAATTTCAAATGAAAGTGTGTGTATTTAATAATTTTTAGCATACTTTTATGCTAATTACAGCATGCCAGACCATCTACAAAGGAGTAAGCTGACTAGAACTGACTTAGGAATACCCTGTGCTGTTTAATTTGTTTGTAATGATTGCAGCAATCTTCAACCTATTATATTTATAATATTTGTCATTTTATGTGCACATTTTTGCATGTATCTCTTTATTTTTTCTCTGCACTCACCTTTCCCTTTAGTGCAGGGCATTTAAAACATTTCACAGCATCTAAAACTCTCTTGGGCACACTGCAAAATTCAAGTACTTTTCGAACTTTTGCCACATACACTTCAGTTGAAGTGTTTTGTGGCAAATTTGTATCATTTTAATTAAATGTATGAACAAATTTCAATTCAAACCAAAAATAGACGCCATTTCGAGCGGAAGATTGTGAGGCGGAGAGATGAGACTAATTTTCTGGTAAATTTATTTGAGACTCGCAGCTCGAGATCGAAAGTTTCGCGTGTTCGTGTTGAAGAACACTCTCGTGCGGAAAATGTGGAGCCTGAGCAGTTTCGCAGCGAGTCAATTAGGCACATGGCATAAATTAGAGAAGTTCAGTCTGGCGGAGGAGTAGCTAATGCGATTTAAGACCAAGACCTGGTGTAGAAGAAGTTTCTACAAGCACTTTAAATCTAAAATTTACTTTGGGCAGATTTTTTGTCAGTTTTTCTACCCCCTCGCCCGATTTGACTTAGTTGGCAGTGGAAAAAAGCAAAATGAATGTGTTTATGTACGTTGTGCATTCGTTTGGCCAAGAGCCAAGTGAGTGCTTCAGACGCTTCCAACACTATGGGCCATTGTTGAGTTGACACACTCACACACAGACACACACACACACACACACACACATACTCTTACAGGCAGGCAAGTCACAAGACATACTAATACTCAGGCAAATAGTTTTTGACGCGCCGCCGTTCCGCAATGCAGTTGATGTCACTTCGAGGCGGCAGCAGCGCAGCAGGAAGTCGCGCCCTGGTTAGAAATAGCTGCCCCTCTACCACCTGCCTCACCCGGCTCCTGCAATTATTTGCATGCGGGCGACTACTCGGATAACTCAATCCGAAACCGACGAAAAACATTTGGGCCTAATTGTCCATTAAGTGTGCTCGACCTCGTCATAAATTTGTGCCCGCAAAAGTTTTAACCGAGAGTCGCAAAAAGAAACCAAGTGAGAGTGAGAGACAGAGTGAGAGAGAGAGTGGGAGAGTGGGAGAGATATCTATAAGTAAATGTAGACTTTCTGCACTGCAACTTCGATCGCTTGCATGCCATGTTTATTAAACTCGCTGCAGCTGCACTTGTGATAGCTCATAAAAATGTCAGCTAAATTAGTGATAAATCAGCAGGTCTCGCTCGCAGCGCAGCTGGCGCAACTTTGTGAGCTAAAATGAAGTCATAAATTATACGAACTAATAATTATATGCCATCAAATTGTTGTAAGCACAGGGCAAGCCAGGCAAAGACAGGCCGGGCCAAGGCAGACCGGGCCAAGGCAGACGAGGCCAGGCGAATTCGGACGACAAGCCGCGCCAAGTTGAGCGGAGTTAAGCCAAGCCGGCGAGTTTAACGGCCAACATAAATTATAGACATTTAAAAAGGGGCGAAAAGGGGATGGCGAGCGTGGTCCGAGGCGGGATGCGCAGGCAACACTGCGTAGAATATGCGATTTTTATCACAGTTTATGCACTGCACACAAAGTTAACATAATAAGGTCAACACGCACAGCAGCCGCATGGGTAGAGGGGGGGAGGCAGAGGGGCAGCCTGGAGGCTGGAGTGAAGCTGGAATAGCACTACGTGGTGGAGGCGATGCTTTAATTAAACGGAAAACGCGCACGATGCTCGCACAGCGCACTCGCTCGCAACGCGTCAGAGAGCAAAGTTCGAGGTCATGTGGAAAGGGGGGGAGGTTTGCAAAGGGAAGCCAAAAGGGGCGCTGGGCCGCGCCTGCTTGTGGCGCAAAACACGGCAATTTCGTTGCGCTGCTTTTCACAGTCGAGCAATTTGCAACAAAATTAGCCCAAACGCCGCTTGCCAACCTGACCCTGGCCATGCTCATTGAGAGACAAAAGATCGGGTTAAGCCGCTCGCCCGCTTATGTAGGACAGGAAGAGGCAGGGGAAGGAGAAGGGGAAACCACACGTCAGACGGTCTGTGGCATGCTAAGTGACCTGCCACATGCCAAATGCAGCGCTGCCTTCGCAACCTTCGCCCCCCTTTGCCCGCACAGTAACACAGTAAAGCATTGGCAGGCAAGACGAAAAAAATTGCGTTTAAATTTTGTAATTTAAATGCAAATTGACAGGCAAAATGACAAACATTGCAATTAACTAGGGACTAGCGGGCGTATGCGCAATGTGCGTATACTCGTTGCCGTTGCCCGAGTATGACAGCACAACGGCGACGCTGGCCACAACTTGACTAATGTCGTGTAGGGCATTAGGCCTTGCAACGTGTTCAAGCTGGGCGAGAGAGAGTGAGAGAGAGAGGGAGAGGGTGGGTAGGAAGGGGAGCAAGTGTGGCAGGCTGTAAAGGACTCAAAGTAATTTAACAAACTTCGTTAGTATTTTTTGACAAATTGCTCGAGTTTCCATGCGAACATTTCAATTTTCTAGTCGGGCATGTTTCAAAAGCGACAAATGCATTTCGAAAGAAATTCTCACATTCAATTTTTATAAATATTAAATGTTTGTTTGCACAAAACACACAGAGAAAGCGAAGACTGCTATCATTTAATTAATAAACGTGTTGAGACGAGAACAACAAGCAGAGAAACGAGAGAGGCAAATCGTTTTGCCAGCACATGCCTTGGCAAGTGGCGCATGGCTTAAACCATTTGCAATGCATTCGAAAAGTGCATGAACGTTGAAAACATGCTTATCACATGTTTAAGGACTTGTTTCAATAAATAAGTAAATAAATGTATGCTTTAATAACATATAAAATATATGGAACTTCGAATTCACATTTTTCTTGTATATTGTTTATGCTGCAAGCTACACAGTGCTGGGCATTTTTGGTAACCTGCTGGCTTTAACGCTCTAAATATATACATAAATATGTTGAGCCCACACACACACTCTACTTTATACACATAAATAAGTAACAAACTTGGCACAGTGCGACCGCACGCAAGCCAAGAGCAGTGTAGCTGCCCGTGTGTATTGGTGTGTGTTAGTGTGTGTGCCACATGTACCCCAAGCAGAGGGGCAGGTAGTAAGGGAGGCAGGGAGCCACTAAAGCCACTCATTAAAGGCATCAAGTGCCCACGCAAGCAGTGCAAATTGCAGATCCAGCAATATTACGTATACGTCAAGCTTCGAACTGTCACTGAATGCTTCGCAGTCGCCGTCGCAGTCGACGCCAGCGTCGTCCTTCAAGCATTCACCCGCTCCAGTCGCATGTTTCGTTTGTTGCACGTTGAACTTTGAAGGCGTCGAAAAGGCCTAATTATCTTAATTAATGAGTGCGAAAGTGAAATTCGTGGAAGACAAATGTGCCCGAGCTCGGTCTCTGCTGCCAGCTCAGTTGGCGCTCAGTTGGCGTGCACCGCAAGAACGTTTGTGGCTGCCATTTTAATTGTCTTTCTTTATGTGTGTGTGCCAGTGGGCGTTTGTATGTGTGTGTGCGTGCGTTGGTGATTTTCATTAATACTGCTTCGTTTTTGCCGTTGCCGCTGCCTCGGTGGCTGCGGACGATTTTGGTTTATGGGCCGCGCTACCTGCCCCCGCAGTTGCGACGCCGCCTCCAGCACCGACAGTTGCTGCTGCTGCTGCTGCGGCTTGGGGTCTGCCACAAAGCGAGGCAGGAAGGCGCTGCCAGCCTGCCGCCAGGCAATCACTGAGCAGCGCGGCCGGGGCGAGCAGCAACAACAATAATAATGAGGCGCCGCACAAACAGACGGCGCAACACTTTGGCGGACAGCAACAATAACGGCAACAACAACAACAGCAACAACGAAATGCTAAAACGGCCAGCTGTGGGTCCTGTGTGGATGCTGTGCGGCGTGGGCGGAAGGAGGAGTGATTGGGGGCAGCAGAAATCTAGGTGTTTTCTAGCGAGGGCGGCAACAACAGTATCAATAAAAGATGCGTGGGCGTGCGTGTGTGTTTGCGTGTGTGTGTGTGTGGATTGTTTGTGGAACCGAAGTGCAGCGCATAATTTGCAGCTCTTTAAGGCAAAGAGAAACGTTCAGCGAGGCTGAGTAAATTGTGTGGAACGCATGTGGAACTTGAGTGAAAGTTCAGATTTTGATTTTGTGCCTCATGCATTAAATATGATATACGCTCTTATCAGTCTCTGTGGATGCCAAGTCGTGATTGAAACGCGCAGCATCAGCTGCTCCCTCTCTCACTCCCTCGCCCCATCTACACGGCTTCTGCATTGGGTTCTACACAAACTGTTTCATTGCCAAAGTGTTTCGTTTTGCGATCCACATACACTGCGCACACGCATTCCAGTGTGCAGAGCTTTGCTCTCGCGAGCGAGCTTTGCTGTGGAACGCGTGTGCGTGTGGAACGCTTGCAGCATTGTTGCGCTCGCAACCGAAACTAGCACAACATTTTTGACATTCGTGTATTGTATTACGCCCTCTCGTGTCCACCCCCCCACCACGCAACCCGCCTTTATCCATCCGACTGAATGACAGACAAGTTGACAGACAGCGGCGATGGGACGAGCTTTAATATCACTTTTTCAAATACGTTCTGGATTTGGTTGGTTAAAGCGAAATGGATCGCTGTAAATGATATACCCGACTGTGTATATATATATCAGATATATGCCACAAATATATATTACATATATTACATGTTGTATATACCCCTTTTTAATTTTTCCTGACATTGTTTGTGGTACGTCTCGAGTTTTTCATTGCGTGCTGAATGAGGTTGGTTGAAGCGAAAGAGATAGCTGCAGTTGATATAAATATAGATTTATATCAGATATATTCCACATATATATATCACAAATATTCCACCCCCCTGCAATTTCTTACCAACTTTTTCTGACATTATTTGTAGTACGTCACGAGTTTTTCATTGCTTGCAGAAGTGGACTATTTATTTAGATAAGGCTATGCGAAAGGGATTGCTACAAATGACATTGAGTCTATATATATATATAAGATATGTTCCACATACATATACCCTCTTATTCTCAATCCTCAATTTTATTATACACTTTTTTCCCAGACTTTCTTTTGTATTACATCTCGATTTTTGTGTGTCGTCTTCGTTTTTTTGGGGGGATTCGCAACGCCTACGCAGCCGTCGTCTGCTGCTGCTGCTGCTGATGCTGCTCCTGCTGCGTCGCTGTAGATGCCACCGAGGTAGAATCGGGATTCTTCTCGCTTATGGCCAGCCAGGGGCAACGCTTCTGCAGTTCCATGCGGTATCTGGGATGGCTGATGGCGTAGACGAACGGGTCAATGCAGGCGACCATCTTGCACGTGCAGGCCGGGATCATGGTGGCGCCGGGCGTGAGCAAAGTCTTGTCCCCAAAAGCGCCAATTAGCGACATCACGCCATACGGTGTCCACGACACGAAGAACAGGAAACAGATTGTGATGGCCGCCTTTGCGATTCGAATCTCTGCAGTCTCCTTGTTCTTGTCCACATTCGAGCGTAGCGATTCCACGTTCATCTTTTTGGCCTGCTCTCGCAGCGCTTTCTCGTGACTGAAAACATGGCCAACAATCTGACTGTAGTAGTACAGGATCATGGTGGTCGGACAGACGAAGCTGAAGAAGAAGATGACGCCCACAAACATGCGCGTATCGAAGTTATCCGTGAGATAGTCGAACGTGCACGAGGTCAGATAGCCCTCGGGCACAAAGCGACCCCAGGTCTCGGTGTAGCACGCGACGACAAAGGGCGTGGCATACATATAAATGAAAATGATCATGGCAATTGCCTTGCCATGCGTCATCTTGCCCTCCATGGGCCGCGTAATCACATTGTAGCGATCGTAGGCGATGAAGGCGTTCGTTGCGCCCGCTCCGATGCCCGTGTACGAGCCAATCACACCGTAGATCTGGCAGCCCAGATTGCCCAGCGCGTAGCCCTGATTGAAGCTGTTGTAGATGAAAATGGGCGTCTTGCTCATCATCAGAAAGTCGCAGATGGCCAGATTGATTACCAGGATGTTGGAGGGCGTGCGCAGCGACTTGGCTGCCGAGAAGACCCAGATGACCAGACCGTTGCCTATCAGCGACATCAGCGTGAAGAAAATGTAAAGTGTGCCCAGCAGATAGTTCATCGATTCCGGCGGCTCCGGGTAGGTCAGCCAATGCTCGGGTATGTGACGCAGCTCCTCGGGCGGCACATTCCAGCCGAGCAGTCTCGACTCGGCTGCCAGACGCGCCTCCGGTCGCAATACCGTCGATATGTTCGCCGTGCTGCTCACATTGTACCATGCCATGACCACAATTACAACCACAATTCGAACCAAGCCTGAGCCCCAAGCGAACACTTTGCTGGCCCGGTGGTTGGCCCAGACAAAATCAGTGTACGCAGCGCACGTGCTTTATATACGCGATTCACCCTTTGTTGGCCGGAATCGGGAATTGGATTACCTACTGCCATGTATATATCTGCATCAGCAGCATTGTGGATTACGCCGTGGATTGTCTGACTAATCCCCGAGCCAAATTCGCTGAACTCGCTGCTTCGCATTGATTTTCTCGCATCGCAAACTGGCCGAGGCCATCAATTGCTGCGCGGCATTTCAATCTGCAATCAGTTTGCCTTGCCTGCCTGCCTGCCGGGGTAGGGGGTAGTCCCTGACGTGTCTAGCGAGCGAATCTATCTTAAGTCTTCTAATTGATAGTCGTATGTCAGCTGCGGTCCCTGAGAAATCAACAAGAGTTGCAGAAGGTTTCTTTGCAGAAGGTATCTACAAGCTTTAGCAGAGGAATATTTAATGGAATATTTAATGTGCTGTGATATAGACAAATATATATGATATGGAATTATCTGTAATAAGCGTATAAGTAAGTAGATACATTTTATTAAAAGATCTTTTGTAATTTAAAACTATAATCATATCATTAAGCGCATTCTTTTCGTTCGCCTTTGAAATACAATACCCACACAGGCAGAGACAGCAAAGACACACACGCACTCACACACACACTCATATATATATATATATATATATGTATATATGTGTGTGTATTGTACTTTACATTGTACATACATTATTACAGATAATTTCATATCATATATATTTGTCTATATATATTTATATATATATATATATATATATATAGGGCTTTGCTTGTCAGGTATAGCAATTGTGCTGTCTGCCACGCCTTCTTATTAACTCGCAAAGCAAAAAGTGTAGCATACATTTGTGCGCTCCCAAGGCGCTCACAAACATAAGCGCACACGCACGCCACACCGCAGTCGTACGCGTATGCGTATGGCTATGCCTATGCGTGTGTGTGTGTGTGAGTAATTATGTGACGCTGCTATGTGCACCTACAATTTGGGTCATAAATCATATGGAAAAAGTCCACAAAGGCATGCAAATATTCCCTAAAAACCGCGCCAGGGCGCCGCACACACACAAACACATAATCCCAGCGTCATGTGTGTGCGTGTGTGTGCGCGCACATATGCCTACCAATATGCTGAAAGTACATACTATACAAAGATTGATTTCCCTTTGTTTGCCTTTAAGCGCTCTGCGATATGTTCACCTCAATTCGCTGCGCCTATGCGCCTACGCTCGACGCCTTCTCCAAGGACTAACAGCCCCCGCTCACGCCCCGCTGTGTGCCGGCACATCAACTATAACACACATGCCGCAGCCATGGGTGGTAATATTAAACGAGCAAGTATATTGTAAGCGCGCCATATATCCCGATTCGTCGTGCGCTGCGTTTTTTGGCGGCGATGTCGACGAGTTGAATGACACCCGGTCTACTCCCATGAGCAGCCGTGCCAGGGAGCCAGGCGTAGGCGGGTAGGCAGCCAGGAAAGCTCACTTGGATTTCCAAGTAATTAAGTACAGCTGTTGCCACGTGACACGTGATTCCCCAGTGGCGTCCAGACAGTGGCAAGTTGATTGGAGATTGCATAAGTGGAGCATGTGTCAAACCTTCTTCGTTTGTAGCTCTCTCTCTCTCTCTCTCTCCTATTCTACGCTATTCCCGTTTGCATATGCTTTCCTAATTGTTGTCCGGGGAGCGGGAAGGGAATTCACTGATTAAAGGATTTCATTAGACGATTGCGGAAACAGCGTGAGCGATAATTGATGGCGACCGGAAATCGCAGTAAAGACGTAAAAATTCGGGTTTAATGCAATTACGCAGTTATTTGGTTGTCTGTAAAATTTCTAAGTGTCTGTCTTCTTTTTTGGCTTACAAAAAACATATATATTTATCTGGCACTATAAGAAGTATAATATCTTACTGTGTGCAGCTTAAAATTTATCAATAAATTAAATGAAATAAGGTTAGAGCTTCAAAATACACTCGAAAAGTTGTAAATAAATACATTTCTCTTCAGAGAAACAATCACGAAAACTTTGATTGCATTATTTACTGAAACAATTTCCGAAATTGCAAATTTTCTGCTAAATGAAAATGTGCCTTGAAATGCTAAGAAATTGCAATTACAAATTTTGCACGCTATTCTCAATTCTCGCGCGAGCTGTAAAAATCATATTTAGATCAACTTTGCAGGCGCGTCTTGCGCGCAGTTTGCGGTGCGAGCAGCTGCTGCTGGCCAATGCTTTTGGTTGTTGCATTCATTAACTTTATTGTTGTTGTTGGCATTGTTGTTGCTGTTTTAGCAGTAGTAGAAACAAGCAACAAATGTTGCTGCAAGTTCGCATCGCTGCGTTTTACTGCAGCGCAGGCAGCAGCGCAACAGTGGCTGCAACAATAACATAACAACACCAGCAGCAGCAGCAACTAAGGCAACAACAACCACAACAACAACAGCAACAACAACAAGCCGCCTCTATGGTATAATTTCAATTTCAACACTTTACAAACACGCCACAGTTGCGTCATTAACTGTAAAGTTTGCATGCGCAACGCGTCTGCAACTGCAGCGTTGTTCAGCTGTCTGCATAGCTGTGTGTGTGTGTGCGTGAGTGTGTTGTTTTGTGTATGTGTGTGTCTGTATTCGCCTGTGTCGCTTGCTCTGGCACTTAGTGCGCTCGCTGACGGAAATGGCCGGCAGCAACAAGCGCGCCATAGTCGGAGATGAGTTCAACGCAACGTCAGGTGCAGCAGCAGCAGCAGCAACAGCAGCAACAACAGCAGCAACAACAGCAGCAACAACAACAGCAGCAGCAACGTTAACAATAGAAACAACACTGCAACGGGACTGGTTACCCTTCTGTTTGTTGTTCCATAAAACTTTATTGTTGCTTGTTTGCTGTTTGTGCTATCGCAGCAGCAATGCTCCAAGCCAGGCATCAAATCATTTCCCCATTCTCCTCCAGCCCCGCCCCCTTTCGCTTACAGTATCCATAAGAAACGTTGACTGACACTGTCGTTGCACATTGCAAAAGCGCGAACAACAACACAATTGCAACAATTACAGTTTGCGAATCATACAAAGCGCGCAACTGAACAAGTTTTTCTCTCTTTTGAATCATTTAGGCATTACTTCTATTTCCTAGCTGGGAAGCATTTCAGTTGCATTGCAAAGCAATTGCAGAAAGCAGAGATCTGCAGTTTCAGAAACTTTTTGCTGCCTGTGAACCAAAACTAAGCACTTTGTTGCCCAAAAATTCTTTTTTCGCAACAGATTATGATTGAATAAATGTTGATAATATAGTTTTTGCATTGTTTGCTATAGGTGTGGAATAAGAACTGTTTGTAGGCCCATTTTCACGAGCTATGGCTGTGGCAGATAAGATTTGATCTTAGTTTGATGTGGGAATACTATGAGGATATCCTCATGCCAAATTTAATGTCTCTAGCTCATTTAGTTATTGAGATAGCCGTATTCATACGGGCAAATATAAATTTGTAGGATCAAGGGGCGTGAACTGCCTATAGTCTAACGCATCTTCATGCCAAATTTGGTAACTATAGCTTTTCTAGTTGCTGAGATCATTGCGTTCATACAGACAAGCAGACTGTAACTTAACTTAACTCGACTAATGCACTACATTTGGCATCATATCCTCTAACTCGTACTTGCTTAAGGTTGCTGCAAAGAATACGTAAGCAAGTTGAAGTCAAGCACGTCTTCCTGATAGGGATAATGTAATGTTTTTCCATTGATAAAGTTAATAATGCTAATACTCTTGAAAAAGGGAAATTGATATATACTTTTTTAATATATGTATTGCTTAGATATCTGTTATTGAATCGCAATCACATGCTTCCTCGTTCCTCATATTCTATGCTACACCATGCTTTGCTCTACACATGTTACTACAATTTACATACGAAGGGGGAAGAGACTCAGGGACGGGCTGCCTTTTTCTACGGCAGCTTATTGAATTCGAAGACAACCGCATCCAGCTGAAATGCAGCTCTCTCTTACTTGTTTGTAGTATGTGTGTATGTGTGTGTGTTCAGGTGTCGCCACTTTTTACCTGCATTTTGTGTGTGTTTTCCTGCGCTGCTGTTGTCCTTTGCTTCGTGCTGTTTGCCATGTGCTGCCAGGGAAAACGTGCTGCATATGCAGCGAGTCCAAAGTCAGCCGCAAAGTGGATTCCGTTATCGGGCGCCGCCATCTTCGTTCCCTTTCTCTGGTTGGGGCCAATCTCGATGCGGATATATTAAACTTATTTTTACGCCAACTCTCGCGGCGACTTCACTTTGGCGTTGCTCTTTTTGCCATGCCCCCGCTGCCCGCTCATTATTGCCACAGTGTGTGTGTAAAAGTATGTGTGTGTGTCTGCCTTGACTTGTGCTTGTTCTTGCTCAACTTGTTCAGCTGCTGCGACTTGGTTGCGGCATCACTTCCGGCCCGTGCCGCAGATTTAGTGAGAGCGATAAACTTGCTACCCCGGGGCGCTTTTCAGCACTACCAGACTGACAGACAGAGAAAGGGAGAGAGCGATAGAGTGAGCGAGAGTGAGAGAGAGAAAGAGAGTGAGCGCGGGATATGGACAGTCTGCAAGCTGAAATGGATGTAAGCTTAATATTTCTCAACTTGAGGCGCTTGCCACATCCGCACATGCTCTATAAGAAAACACACACGTGCTTACACACACGCGCACACACACACACTCAGACACGCACAAACATTGAAGTTTTTCGTTTTATTGCTCAGCATTTTATTGCACAAATTTTAATATTTATTTTAGCTGTTGGTTTATTTTTCACTTTGCCTGCTGGCACTGCCAGCTTGCCTGAGTATTTGTATATTTGTATTTGCAGCCGAGTGTGTATAGCATACACACTCAGCCACACACTCAGACAGACGCCGTTCGGGCCGTCTGGCTGCGTTTAGTTAGCATTTTTCTACTCTTGCAGCCGCATTTTAATGTTTAACAAACTCAACGAATGAAGCCGTCGCAGGCGAACCCAAACAAACAGTAGAAGCGAGAAAGAGAAACAGTAACAGATGCGAGAGAGAGAGAGAGAGAGAGAGATGCAAGATGTTAGCACGTAGATTCATTATCATTCGTTTCTTTTTCTATTTGACTGTGCTCTTCGCAAGTTTTGTTGAAATTATTTTAGATTGTGCAAGAGTTTTTGCTCTGCAAGCTGCAGCATGAGAATGAAAATTCTACTAGGATTGGACTGGGGATTGCACAATTGAAATACCTGAAATCAGTTCAGCGTGAAAACAAATAACTTTTGGTCTAAAGAAAAAATGTGAAGTCAAGCTGTTTCACAAAATGTTCCATAATAGGAAAACGCATATTTTCTCGTTTGTGTACTCTTCAAGAAGATATATCTCTATATGTATATAGAGTAATTTGTAACAGGGATTCCTAGCACTTCCTCAGTTTTAAAGCTATCCCAATGAATCTTGATTCTCATAACTATGGTTCCTTTTATTTTATAAATATCATAATATTTTTCTTTACATGTTTCAACTGTATACTGTATATTATTATTATATTCAAAAGAGTATACCAGCTTTGACCTGACAGAGTTAACAATTTTTTCATGTTTTATAGAGATTTGTTTTTGCCAACTTTTGACCTGGGCAACTTATTCGAGCAGGGCCAATTGAACGGCAATTGAACCGAGCCAGCCCGTCGGCGCCTTCTCTCGCGCATTTAATTAGCGCATTATTAATTGGCAAGTGGAGAGCACAAAGCTGTCCGGCTTTCATCCTGTTTGCAGCCATGGCAACCTCATTACCACCTTCACTACGGCCCTCCCTCACATTCCCTATCTCCTTCTCTCCCACGATCATAATTTGCGGGCTTACACACGCCTTTTTTGCGCACTTAGCGTATGCTGAATTTATGAATAAATCATTCGTCCAGTTGGACATGCGGTATGGTAGATGGAATGCGGAGAGGGAGACAGAGAGAGAGATAGAGAGAGAGAGAGAGAGAGAGAGGGAGAAGGAAGGGTGCTTGGGGGTTCGGCACATGGAATGCATTTGGAGAGCTGAATATTCCAGAATTCAGGTAGTGCCGTCCGACATCGAGCTTGATGTTGCGTTTTAATTAATCGAGAACTCGTAAAAGTGTTAAATAAGTATAAAAAGGAATGTGACAAACAGAGATCTGGCGAGAGCAGCGCCAACTCGAATGCATAAATAATAAGCAAAAATAACAAATACAGCAGCATGTCGACTACAGAGTACCCTGTAAAAAAAAGTAAGTAAAAAAGTATGAACTTAAAAGAAAATTATATAAAATAAATATTATAAAAATATAAAATAAATAAATAAATAAATAGTAACAAATAATTGTTTTAATTTTATTTAATATTTGTCTTCAATTTAAAACAAATTCCAGCTACCTACCATTGTCTACCCTGTTCGTATTCAATTTCGTTTATTTTAATGAGCGCAGAGCATTATAACACCCACTAATGGGACTACGATACAAAAACCTGTAAAACCCGCTCTTTGTCAGTTGTCAAATTAATTTCGCTTTTAATCACTTGAATTATTTCCTTCTGCTGAGTAATTCTCTGTGCTCGCATTTTAAATGTCTTTTGGCTATTAAAAATAATAAATATTTACATTTTCTTTATCAATTATTGAATTGCATCGGCCTGTACTTCAAGCGAATAGCCTAGAGAGAGATGTATTCTTGAATAAACAAGACAGAATTTATATACATATATATAACTTTTTCCATGTGCGAATCGGAAAGAGATTCATATACAGTATGAGAAGGGCTGAAGCCATAAAGAGTGTTGGAAGGCACTATACCACGTAACAATATATCGATTTCCAAAAACTTACCTAATTTTATCGATATTTATAGCGAATCGCTGACAATTCTACGGGCAGCTGTCAAAAATCATTTTAAACGTCATCAGAGACTTTTGGAGCAGGAGTTCTTATGAATTGAAGATGCAGCGAGAAACTGGCAGTAAAAGGACTGTAAAAGGTAAAAGGTTTCTTTATTAAAATCCGAAGAATTCATATATTGTTTTTTTTCTATAGATTCAGCTAAACCGAAGAACGTGCCGTCTGCCGAAAAACGGTATAGAAAGTCACTTGAAATATGGCTAAAAAATAAACTTTATTTTACCTTAGGACGGATAGTTCCGCAGGTCAAGCGACTAGAGGAGCGGGAGCCCGCCGCAAGCCCAAAAAGAAATGCTACGTGAGCAGCAGCAGCAGCGACAGCAGCAGCTTCAGTGGCAGCGACAGCGAAAGCAGTTGCTCGGCCAAGTTGCAGTTGGACAAGGACAAAGCATCCACAGTCGAACATGGATTGGCACAGGCGCAGACTGCTGGGCTCGACGAGATCGAAGAGGCGAGCAAATTGGATGAGTACTTCAGGCAAAAGCTGAGGAACAAGTTAATTGTCGAGTTCAAGGCGGAGCTGCCTGTCATAGAGACAGGTCTGAGGGATAACAATCCGAATCTACTGCGCATACCCAGCTTCATGACGGTCGAGGTGCAGCCCTACGAGGCGGACACCTATGCGAGCAGCGACGAACTGGTTGAGCCCAACAACGATCCGAAGATGCATGCGGCATTCCTAACGCGATTGAAGACCACGTTGCGCTGGCGCATCAGTCTGGACGCCTCCACGGGCGTGTTGTTCAAGGAGTCGAATGCGCGCTTTGTGCGCTGGTCCGACGGCTCGCAAACCTTTCACGTGGGCGCCGAAGCCTTCGATGTGGTGCAGCATCCCGTGTCCGGGAATCAGCATCAGTTGTACATACGCCTGGGCAACTATTATTTGCCACAGTGTGCAATCAAGGAGAAACTGACGCTGCGCCCGAAGCTCGAGCCTAACTTTGGGATGAGTCACATGCAGGGATTGCGTCGTCGCGACGCCTGTCGCCCGCTGAGCAGCTGCGTCAAGCTGCTCATGGAACTCACCACCAACCCCGTGCTGGAGCGCAAGCGTAAGGTCATGGAGGAGCGCATCCAGAAGCGCAAGGAGAAATGCCAACTGAATCAACTCAAGCCGTATGTGACGCCAATGCGCCACTGCACAGCCGACGATTCCGATGAGGAGATTCGCGAACCTGCACCTTACCAGGAAACGTCAACTGCATCGCATGAGGCCAGACGCAACGCGGGAGGAATACGCACAAATCGCAACACGAACATCAAGTTCCCCAAATACGAGAAGGTCAGCGAGTCCGAGGATGAATCTATGGACGAGAAGGCACGATTTGAAGAAGAAATCGAATAGGCAACTGATGAGAACTTAAGGAACTACATATTTGGGGTAGTAATATCGATGAAATCAATCTCAGTGTCGAGTCGTATTAATTAAAATACAATTTGTGCCTTCGGTATTTAGTTACCTCAACTGATCGGAATTTGCAGATAATTAATTAACCTCGGAAGCATCTGCCTTCGTCGCCTTCGTTTTCAATTGCGCAGTGCCTATGGCTGATTCGGTCACCCCTACACCCTCGACAAGCCATCTGCCCTTCCTTCATTGACCACACAACACGAGTATGCTTTGTATCGGACGGAATGGAGTGTCAAATAATTGACATTTCAAGCCGTAGGGCGATTAGCGACTCAATTGCAGCTCAAGATGATCAAATATTTGGAAATTAGGAGATTGGGTTGGAGATGCAAATGGAAGACGAGGTAGGGAAGTAGATATTGACCGACGTCGAGGGGTAGAAAGACAGAGGTATAACTTATGATTTAACAGAGAGCAGATATAATGTTTAGCAATAAGTCAGGTTTGACATAATCATTGCAAACACAGCCCTTTAATTTTGCCTGAATAGTTATCTTACAACTTATGTGGTCCATATATTATATAATCCATACAAGGGTTGTTGCAAAATTTGGTGGTTCTAGTTTTTATAGTCAGACAAGCAAGTAGATAGACAGACAGACAGACAAGCAGCCGGACAGACCGAGGGGCAGATAAGCGGAGAGACTGACAGAAAGACAGACAGGTAGACAGACCAGTAGAAAGACAGGCAGACAGACAGATCTACATACAGAGAGAAAGTGAAGCAGCAAGACAGACATACAGGCAGAAAGATCTACAGGCAAGCAGACAAGTAGAGGGACAGACAGACAGGCAGATCGACCCATGGATAAACAGACAGACAGACCTACAGTCATGCAAAAAGACAGAGAAAAAAGTCAGCAAAGAGAGAGAGACAGAGAGAGAGAGATAGAAAGAGAGAGAGAGAGAGAGAAATAGAAAGAGAGAGAGAGAGAGGAGTACTTCTCAATTGAATAATTTCAACATTCCTGTGCTAAAATTGTGTCTATTCGAAAACGAGCCTCTAGTTTACAAGCTTCTAATAGGCTTATCGATATTTTCGGTTAATGCGCTCAGGTATTTGTTGCATATACCCGTAAATGCCTGCATATGTATATGTATGTGTGTAGGTTGTGGCATTATATATACGCAGTTATCACTCGATAATTGCCCCATTCATTTGCTCACTTCAAGGTACACGGTCTTATTACAATGGCATAGCATGATGTTGCTTTTGTTGTTGTAGTCTTTATTGTAGCCATTGTTGCAGCTATTATTGCTCTTGTTGTTGTTGTTATTGCGTTACGCCTTAACTTGTTACGGACTATAAACTAAACTGTCACCGATTTGGGCGGATTCTGCTTGGAGCAGGAGTAAGAAGGGTCTGAGGTAGTATAGAATTTGTGTTTGCCAACAAGCTTGTGCGCGTGTGTGTGTGTGCGTGTGTGAGTGTGTAAGTGTGTATGTGCTGCAGTAGTAGTTGGTTTGTGCATTGTGCTAATGCAATTTGGCCCTCGAGCAGCAACTGAACCGAGATTATGTGTTTATTAGACACCAATTTGCGCCTCTGCTGCCGTAGCAACTGGTCGGGCAAATGTCGTCGGCTATTGCCGCTGGCCACGCCCACTCCCCTCCCCCAGCCTACGGCAACTCAAGCATTGTTCACGCATTGTGCGAGCATTGTATGCACGCATGCATCATTTTTGCCCGCCTCCTGTGATCTAATTAGCTCGCACAATAAGCCGGGCCCGGCCGAGCAAGTCAGGTGAGTGTGCTGATCGGATAGGCATAACTATATATCGATTATGGCCTGTACTGTTATTGTTTATGGCTTGTACGTTGATTCGATAAGTTACGCAGCTGATAGGCTATGTATTCCAAAAGATCTACTCAACTTGAGCCGACATATTCTGAGATACACTCATTAATTCGACACTTGTGCTACGGTACGATACTCTGCTTGCTGGGGCAAACACAATTAGAGTCGAGCACTCAAATTTATTTACAGCCCATAAACTAAACACCCATTCGACCCGACACAGTTTACACACATACATACCTTGCAGGCATTAATTATTTATGAACCGTCGGGCAAGTAATAAAATTACAAGCAAACTGCCGCAAACCGAATCGTATCGTATCGTTGCGAAACCCTGACAAAATTACATTAAACTTGCAGCCGGAGCGGGCAAGCGGTCAAGTAATTAAAGGCCATAATAAAGCTAAACTTACCAGAAGGACCAGGAGAATATTTATGTGCCGATGATATGCCGCAATGGGACGACTTAAGGACAAACCACGTGTCAGTTGTCAACGCTGCAATTCGACGCAGAATGGCAAACAAGACGGGGGGAAGGAACCGCAAAACGGGCCGTGTATGCGTGTCCCTAGCACACACACACACACACCCAGAAACACACACGAGTACTTTGTGTGTGCTTGTTAACATGTAGGTTCCTTTGCCACGCCCTCCACCACGCCCCTGACTGTCTGTCCAGAACATTTTGACTTTGTACATTTTATGTCTTGCGGCATGCATTATAAAATTAGTGACATGACAGTCACAAAATCGCCTAATTGCCCTGGCGGGCAATCGGGTCGGGGAGGGGGCGCCCAACGTGGGCCCGCTCTCTCTCTCTCGCACACTCCTTCCCCTTTGCTAGTGACAGCACGTAACATTGCCATCTTTGTCTGCCTTGTTGCCTGTTTATGACAGTTTTCACGTCCCCGCATTAACAGTTAACAATTTCTGTCAGTTCGTCCGCAGTGTGTGTGATATGTGTGTAAATGTGAGTGTGCGATGTGTGTGCGTGTGAGTGTGCATGGGTATTTAGCTAATATTTGTTTAAATCAATGGTGCTTAGCCCGCAAATTTTGGGCTGCAATTTTATTACAAGTGCTTGTATGGCCTGCAGAGACGTTTCAATATGTTTTAATGAGCCAGGCCCGTAAAACTGAATGTGTTAGCTCTGTAAACTAGCGAGGGTTGCACGAGAAGTTTGTAATATATGCTCAGACTATATGTAGCAGAAAAGAGCTACGGCTCTATAGCTCCCTAGTGCCTCGCATTTTTACCTCACTTTTGCAACGAGTAAAAAAAACAACGCATCAAAAAGTGACTAGCTGTTTTTTACCTTATGTGTGTTTTAACTCTTCTTCCCATTTTGTTTTTGCACTTTTCTCCATCAGGCAACCATTTGCTGGATTCCAACATAAATTCATTGATCAACCCTCGAGGTGAGTGCGTTTTAGTGTCATTACTTTAATATTCATTTACAAACAAGTAAGCATTTTCCACTCGAATGTGCCACAGTGCAAATAATACCGACACGCAGTAATAACCAAAAACCTAACCAAAGAAACCATCTTATCCCAGTTAATCCATTGATGAGTATGGTGAGCAGCAGCACCCACAATTCAACCGGCTGGCAATTGCTTTCAAATGGCTTCCTTCCTTCATATTTCCATAAACTGAAAGTTTCCTCCGTATTTGTTCGAAATAATGATTAGGAATTTCATTTGCTGCTATGTTTACATCATTCCTGGCGGCAGTTTTGATAAAGATTATTTGATATTGAACTCCTTCAGTAATGTGCAATTAAAATTGTTTCCATTCATCTGTGAATCAATCAAATCATAGATGCAATGAGGCACATAGAGGTGACCTGAGGCAATTAAAGAAAAGATTTTTGGTGTGTCTTATGAGGGAAGTGGTTTGTGCTTAAATATACTATACTAAACTATATATATACTCTTCTAAGAGAAAGTCTAAGCAGAGAGACAGATATGTTCGAGCTGAGCTGGCCTTGATCTCTTGAGCAAGAAATTAGTTCAGAAGAGTTTCACTTGGCAGGATCCTGTTAGAGAGTATTGTCTCAAACTATGATAGAAACGGTATAGTCATATAGATCTATGAAATATATATGGTATTGCGGTTTCCCATCAGATGCATCACCCCAAAAGGCACTTCAAAAAGAGCAGCGTCCCAGCCGACTTTCGACCCGTAGCCAACTCGTGTGTTTAACTTGCCGACCTGCAATGGCGACAATTGTTCAGTTTCAGCAGCTGATGGTGCAGCTGTGTTGCCAACACAGTTTCAGTTGCAGTTTCCAGTTGCATTTCCAGTTTGCAGTTCCAGTTGGCCTGGCCAGTTGGGCAAACGTAAAAGGCATTTGCCCATTTTGCTGTTGACATTTTCGAATGCAGTGCGAGCAAATTAAAGGATGCAGGCCAACAAGCACGACACCCGGCACCAGGCACCCTGCACCCGGCACCCGGTAGCAACAACAGCAACAGCAGCACCCTCAGCTGCTGATGATGATGGTCAACTGTCAGGGGTCGGGGGGGCAGGTCCATGTCACTGCGTGTGTGTCTGTACGTGTGCAACGATTCAGTTCGTTTGTTTAGCGCCAGCATAAACAGTTGTAACAGTTGGCACTACAAGTCCGGCGAACGGCCAGGGACGTGTCTACCCCCCCCCCACACACACACACACATACACACACATACACACACATACACACACAGACAACAGCAGTAATTACATAACAAAAGTGCATGGCAACAAATAGGAAAAATCAGGCCAACAGAGAGACAGAGAAACGGACAACAGGCAAACTGGCTGGCTAAATGAGTTATACAAATAATTACGCTCTGATTATGCCGGCCACGTGCCACAAGCCAACATGTTGGTAACATTGCATACTTTGTGTGTCGACGTGGGCTAAGAAAATCAGCTTAAAACTAACCAACGCAACAATTTGAGCCGAGCAAATCAATCGGAAGGCAAAAGAAACTGGATCGAAGAGGCAAATCAATCATTTTTATGCACAATTCCGTATCGGAATCAAGCGTGCACATTTGCATTCTGCTTGGGTTTGAAGAGATATATGTATTGGGCTGATTGCAGGCTGTAAAATCAAAGAACACAAAGCTGAAGGCACACATTGTTGCCTGGTAACTGAAGAAAACCTATGGAATGCGTATGAAACTGGCAATGGAAACTATAAGAACTAACTAAGTAACTCTGATAAAATTCCAGAAAATATAGAAAAATATTTGCACTAATCTGCAGTGTGTTCTGCTTAGGGTTTTCTGCATAATCCATGGAATCTACTTCTATTTATTACGCATACGACTGTGGCCGCAGCTCAAACCACAATTGTTTGCTGATAAATATGTACTGTTATTAGAACACACACATGCATATACTCTACATACATACATTAACACACTCCCACATACCCCCACACACACACACACACACAAGCACATGGCGTGTTTAGGAACTCAGTTGTAGATGAGGTCCATGCCAAGGGGCAAAAGCGTGTGATTTATAACTAATTGATGAACACAATCTCATGCAATGCCGGCCAGACATGGGCGTGGCTGAGGGCAAGTGCTACGCCAAGAGGGCGTCGTTAAGCAACGAGTTGAGTACAGTTGCGCGCACAAGGTCATCCGAACGCGACGCTCGACGCCGGCGGCGCTGCTGTCAAATTGATTCATTCAAGCGTTTCCCTTGAATAATTTGCGACATAACCGAATTTATTATGCCCCCAGCGATTGTGGCATAACTCTAACTTGGCTGGCTGACTGCGCACAATGTAAGTAAGTAGGGGCTGGAAGAAACGAGCTGGGGGTGGTGGAAGGAAATTGGGATAGGGTTCATGCCGCTTGAATGCGCCGCTTACGCATTTCCGTTTCCGCTCGTAATCAATTTAAGTTCGAGCGCTTTTTTTTTGTTTTATGTAGCTCTGTTTAGCTTTTGTTTTTAATTGATGAATAAATTTAATTGAATTTAATGGATTTTGCTACACGATATATATATGTGTGTGTAAGAGAGTGGGAAAAGCCATTAGGCCAAACACAGCCACAACCCATGGCGCACCATTCGCACGTTCATTTACCCGTGCTCCTCTAAAAACGCAACCTAGCGCCATTTCTATTCGCCCACAACTACAACAACATCGACAACAACAACAACAGGAAGAGTGTGAGCAGGCACGATAAGAACAACAACACTCGGCACCAACTGGCATCGCATTTTAATTGAATTTCAATTGATTGCAAAAATGTTTCGCTCGATACCGCAGCCAAATTTCATTTTAATTAATTAGAATTGATAACAATAACGCTGCCCGGCTAAATAATAGATGCTTTAATGGCTTTCGCGTTTGTTTCGAACCATTTCAATAAATTTCTTCATTCGCAGCTGCGCTACAACTCTTTTAAATACGAGGAGCTGCCACTTTTATTGGCCTTCAGATATGTTGCCGAAAAACTGTCACAACGTTTCTCAGTCGTTGTGGGTTTTTCCATTTGTTATATATAGTGAATATAAATTTCAATGAAACATTTTATATTTTTTTTAAATGATTATACGCTTATTTAAACGAAATACGCGCTTTTAGCTCTTCAAGTATAATGGAAACTTATCGATAATCGCAATTGGCGTGCAATAAAAATGCGCTGAAAAATCGCACACACAATCAGCGCAACATACCACAAATTTTACAGATTTTTGCACATTAAAAATATGTTGCTACTTGACTAAAAGGTTTGCCAAAAAATGCTGTGCGAAAAGTTATGGAAAGCGAGGGAGAGAGAGAGAGGGAAAGAGGCGGAGAGGAAGGCAGCTTGGCAGCGTAGCCAAAGCACAACGGGTGTGTGCGCTTGGGTGTTGGAAACATGCAGAATTGCTCTGTGGCCAACGCGGCGGCATCGTCGGCAAATGCAGCGCGGAATTTGATAATCAATTACCCAGCCGGGGAGCAGTGGGGGCCGGGAGTTCACCGTGGGGCGCGCATGGGGAGAGATTTCGTGTCTGGGCCACATATGCGGCACATTTACTGCAGTCAACTGCATAAGAGGCAATGGCAAAGGCCACAGGAAGAGCATACAGAACACAGATACTCACACACACACACACACACACACACACTGACTTTGCTGCTAGGCGAGTAACAAATACATTGTCACTTTGCTGGCAAATACAAATAGAAGGCAGAAAAAGAAATACACTTGACTTTACACAATATCACGTATGAGTAATGTTTGTGCAAGTGTGTGTATTTGTGTGTAGTTGTGTGTGGGTGTGTGGGGCCGGTATGTGTGTTATTGTACTCTGTGTGAGCTGCTGTGCAGGTGGCATGGCATATAAATATCAAATGCTCTTACATTTGTTGACATTTTTCATAACAGATTGCAAATTGGTTGTCTGCTTTGTGCAGCTGCTGTTTACCTGTATCTGTCTGTGTATCTGTGTGCTTATCTATACACCCCACTGTATCAGCAACTGTAACTTTAACTCCCTCAGTGTCTTTAGCTGTGCCACCTTTATCGTTCTGACGCTGTTTGTTGGGCAAACCAATTAATAAATTGAATATACCAGCAATTCTGAACGGGAGAAGCTCACAAATTATATTCGTGCTCACATGTGGCCACACATTGCAGAGGATCTTGATTTATAGCACTGCCTGCTTTCAGTTCAATTGAAACAAGCAATTGCCAGGGATTCCGAAATCTTTTCTTCTTAAGCTACCCCAATTTAGTGAGGCACTTTACCAGTCATATCAAGATTGAAAACAATAAATTTGTTGTTTTTAACTTTCATTTTAAATTTGATTTAAAAGTAATGCAACTTTTGACGGGCAGCTGCTCTGCTGCGCATTTAATTGCAGTAAGTTGTATTGTGCGGACTTCAAACTATTACTACACTTTAATCATTATATTAAATATTAATTTTATTTAATATTGAAGTGTACTTGCTGTGGTCACTTTGATCAACTGCGTGACCCTGTTCGTCGTTTATCAAATCCACTTGCCATACGGCGAATTGTTCGATGCACAAGTTGAAAACATTTAATTAATTTCAGCAAAATGTTCTCGCACTTCATTCGGCTCGACATTGCCGTCGACTTTGCTCGCATTCCGCTTGCCCACCGGCTGCCACGCCCACGCAGAGAGGACAGCAGCGCGAGGATTATACGCATTGAGCGAAGCATTTAAGCGCACTAATACCGATTTACGAACGCCCTTGCCACGCCCCGGCTATAAAGAGCAACGCCCCCCTCCCCCAACGGCTGCATGCTCCTGCCGAGGCACACTGGGCTTATTTCCATTTGTTGGGCCAATAAACAGAAATAAAATAAAAACAAAAAAGCTAGAGAGAGAGAGAGAGAGAAATGCAACACTTAAAAGTCTGTAGATTTATCTCTTATTTTTATATCTTTTACTATTTTCCTCTCTCTTTACTTTTCAGTTCTTCTCCTCTCTCCTCCGACAACACTTGTAACCAAGCGAGCGTTGATACAGCCCGGCCACATCATTATCAACGGTCGAGAAAGTGGCAAAGTTGGCATTTCTGATGAACCGCAGCCGGAAAACAATGCTGGACGACCTACCCGAGTTAATCAAATTAAGTTTCGCTCGTCTTTGTGAGACCGAAGGAAACTCCGGGGCAAAACTCAAGGAAACTGCGCAAACAAAGCCACCGGAATGAGGACACTGATGAGGATGAGGAGCAGGTTGAGTACGGAGGGAGAAGGCGTAGACGAATGGACAAATGGTCGCGTAAATTAATCATCTTTTCTTTTATTGTTGTTGGCCTGATGTTTTTTGTTCTTTTGTCGTTGTTGTTATTGTTGCTCAAGCTTGGTCAAGCTTTGGGTTCCGCTGGCTCTGACGCTATTTTCCTGGACTTATCCGAGCTTCAGAAGTGCATGGAGAGTTGAGATTTGTATTACACGATTTTTAATGCCAAAGGGTTACTCCTTCAGCTATAATCCTAAAATTCTATAAACAAATCATTGTATTTTAGTCGTACTTCTCAAACATTTGGATATATATGATTTACGTTCCGTAAGCTTCTTTGGCATAATCTGGTCAGTCCTCCTCAGCTCCTCTTTTTTCCACGCATTCAACTCGTAACTCTCGCTGGACTTTGCTTGTTTGTATTTGAATTGCACTGAACTTTCAGCTCCGCTCTTTTTGCTGAGTATTTTTTTAATCCTCTTCTTACGTTATTTATGCTCCTGCGGTTTGTGTTGTTTTTTTCTTCTTTCTTTCTTTCTCGGTTTTTTATATCCTTGGTCATCCTTTGCCGGCCGAGCCAAAACTTATTACGGAACTTATTAACAAAGTCAACACGCTTTTGGCTTCTGCGCTGAGCGCAAAAAGTTTATTATGCCGCGCAGCGTTTTCCATTAGCAGCCGCCGTGGATACTCTATCCACCACCCTGTAACTGCCCCTGCTCCTCCTGCTGCTGCCTAGTTACCACTTTCGGCGCCGGGTCGAATGGTGATGCCGTCGTCGCCACTTTTCGGGCCCTTTGACGGGAAATGTTGTGCATTATGGGAAAACTTGCTCAGATTTCCGTCGCTTCCGGTGTGACATTTATTCATTATGATTTGCTCATTTTGCAGCGGTATTTTTTTATTTTGCCCTCTTCCGGCGGTGGCAGTCGCGTTAATTGGAAGAGTTTTCGGTGCTTTTATTTACAAATAATTAAAAACTCTCGAGCAGGTCGACAGCAGGGCAAGGGGTAGGAAGAAGGCGCGCCAGCTTGATAAACTCGAGTTGTTAATTTATTTATTGACCCAGCTCACACTTTGCGCATAATTTCATTGCTGTAAATAGAAGAAAGTTGTATGGCCACCCTAAACTGTTTCACCGCACCACCCACCACGCTCGCCAATTTTAATGGGTTCCCAAAGCTGTCCAGCCATCCACATTGATTTGAGTGACCCGCATCGGGATTGCCACTGCCATCGAATCGCATTGAAACAGCATTTTCGTCTGCTGATTTGGGTACGGCTTGGGCTAGGCCGGGCCACGCTTGGTTAATTAAGCGGGACGTTTTCCGTTCGGTAATTTGATAAAAGAAAATGCTCCAATGCGTTGGCAAATAGAATACCCCCTACTTCCCATACAGCCCAAACATGGCTTAAATACTTTGGTATATTCGCACGAGTTGCACACTTTAATGTCGATTTAGGTAAATTTGCCCATATAAGTATGCTATGAAATTGCTTCTTTCTATTTCGAAATGAACGAGCAATTTCATATGTATTAATCGCATATAAGCTGTGCCGCAAGGAATCATATTGAATTTCCCAAGAACTGCACTTAAATTTGCTTGGCAAGTCTCTCTTTCTCTCCCCTTCATCTCCAACCCGCGTTCCACAAGTTTGCCTTCAATTTGGCCCGAACTCAAATATCTAATAAATATTTATGGCAAAAAAATAATAGCCAGAGCGATAAAATTGTTTGGTCGGCCAACGCATACACACACACACATACATACACACAGTTTATGTATATAATTGCATATACCATACACACCCATTCACACAAACACACGCACACACAATCACACTCACTCACATAAGCGTTTGGTTACCAAATGGTTTCCACTGCACTTTGTGGGCAGCCCACTCACTGTGTGTGTGTGTTTGGGTTGGGGAGGGGGGGGGCTGCAGGTGTATATGTGTGTGTGTTCCAGATTTGTTGAGTTTTTACTCGGCCTTTGTTTGACTTTACCTCAACCTACAACCGCATTTGTTTGGCCCACAGTCCAAGCTGTACTCAGCATGAGGCAAATAGTTTCCTTCACTCGCATGCCCTTAGCGCTCGTAGATTGACTCGTTGCCCCAAAATGTTATCAAATATTTGTATTATTTTTATGCCATAAACCTGTTGAGTCTCCAATCTGATTTGCCCGGCACAATACGAAAAATTTAATTGGGAAAGGGTTTGAGAGAGTAGATCAAAATTTTAATTCCGAAAAGAATTGTAAATCTGCCATACACAGGGAATACTTATTTGCAATTCCAAGCTGAAAACAATTTTGACGGCTATTGACGGATAATTAAACAATAATCTAATATGGAAATGGGTTAAGTATTTTACTAAACATTATGGAAGTAATAAACCCTGAATGCTGTGTAATTGTTGTTGACAATTACGAATAATAAGGCATGCTATTGTTTTGTTTACTTATTTTATTCTCATAAAATATTAATAAGATATTTCATAATAATTTACTGTACGCATTAAAATGTATTTCTCTCTTCCTCTTAATACTAAAACAAAGTGAATTCGCTCTTTGAAATTATTGTATGCTCGGGAAGAAGTTAAATACATTTTTGCAACATTTTTCGTCGGCTCTTAAAAATTCTTGTAAGCACAGGCATAATCTTGCTGTTGCCTATTAAATTAAATTGAACATTTAATTAAAAGTGGAACAGAAATATGCGGGAATATTAAAAAGAATTCGCAGATTGAGGCAAGGAAAATCACTTGAAATTCATGACATGACGGGCTGCTCGAGATGTCAGGAGGCCCAGCACTTAAGTGTAGTCACATTGTGAGCGAGTGCGAGTGTGAGTGCCACTGTGAGTGCCAGTGTGAATGCCAGTGTGAGTACCAGAGTGTGTGTCAGTGCGAGTATCTTGTATTTTGATCATAAATTAGCACTACGCGCCACACTCTGTGGCAAAGGCTTTTGCAACGGGGAAACCTCGGTGTTTTATTTATGCGGAACCGGCTCTCAGGATTGCCACATGAGTGTAGAAAATATCCAGGCTTGCCACTGTATGTGTGCGCCTGTGTATGTGTATGTGTGTAATAAACGAGGCCTGGCAGCCAACGACTTGTAAATGTATCTCTGCTGCTGCCACTTCTCCAATTCCGGCCTTGCTTTGCTCGCTCCACTTTCTGCGCTTTTACGGCCTGCGCGTTTCTTACAGCTGCGCTTTATGCTCCAATTATAAGCAGACAGCGCTCAAGCGTATCCTGTTCAAACAAGTGCCAGAGTACATGCAACGTTCCCCCTATTTCCCTGTTCCACTCTATGTTATTTCTCTCTCAGTCGAATTGGAGTCCAACTTCGGCTCGCTCCACCCCTTTTGTTTGCGGTTTACTGTTACTTTGTTGATTTTGTTTGTTTATTTCCGCTAAATTAATGGCGTCCACTGCTGACACTTCCGTTACACACACACATACAGTCCACACTACGTTGCGGCTCCAAAACTGTCAAGTGGCTGCGTTTAATGAAGTTGTGGTTAGTTGACGTAGCTCTCTCTCTCTTAACTTGACTTGGCACCGCCCGCTGGCTGTCCACAGCACACAGGGCAAACTCTACTGCCCCTGTCCTTTCTCCTCCCTCTGCACACGTCTGCTTCGCTTGTTGTTAATCAGCATTTTGCCATTATCCTTCTACACGCGCCTCTGATTATGAACATCATTAGTTACTGCTCGCTGATTCTGTGCTGCCTGCGCATTGAAGATTTATAACTGTGCAACAAGCTCGCTTCCGTCGCCTCTATCTCTCTCCTTCTATTCCCTTTCCCTTCTCCCCCCTCTCACTCAATCTCTCTTTCCATTCCTCCCATTACAAGCTGTAGTTACACCTAATTTGACATGCATAATTGTGGGTGCGGCTAATACTTAGTGTGTCGTTACAGTAAACTTCGTGTCTTCGCCAGCCACTTCTCTTCTCGTCTTCTTGTTTGTTTCTACTCTCGGGCTACTCAGGCTTTCAAGCTGGCCAAGGGAGAAAGAGCACACGTGGCGATAAGCACCGCCAACAGGTTGTAATGACTGCAGAATTGGGCGATAAAATATGTGCACAAGCAGTTAACATTCTGCACTTAAGTAGTTTGACACCGTAAAATGGGCGCAATCACGGCACAGCGAGTGGAGTTGGCTAAAATCATAGTGTTTAATTGTTGCTAAGAAGTGGCCAAAAAGTAGCAGGATAGTTGCGTTAGGAGTAAGACTTCCTAGAAGATAGTAACTGCGAGTTAAGTCGAAATATGTATCTATCACGTAAGTCGTAATCTTGTAGCTATAATATACATTTTTAATGTGTAGAAAATTGTAATTGTAATTGTAATAATTTTGTTGCAATTGGGAAATAAACATAGAAGTTATTTCATGTATAATTTCAGTGTGTGAACATTGCGCACTCGCACCTGAACGTATGCAACATGAAATACTTAAGAAGTTATTTGCCCACTCTGTAATTTGAATTAACAGATATATAGAGCGCATAAATATATTCAATTTAATTGTGCCTTAAATAGTAACGTAAATGTTGAAATTTCGTTTCAGCTTTTATTCTTGCAGAAATTCATCTTAGCTTCTGAGAATTTGCTATTCGAAAAACAAGTATTGATCCCCGTGAATGTGGGCTCTACGCTCTGAGCTATTTTCGGCTCCGTATCCAGAGCAGATACACAGATTTTCCTAATGCCGACAGCAACTTAACGGGCGGCAATTTGTCGAGCAATAACTTTGTATCGTTTTATATCTTTGAGGCCTATTCTAGACGATTGCAAGTTGTTATTGCGCTTCAGCTGAAGTGGCAGCCGCAGCTCACTTCAGTTGACCCCATTGCCGGGGCACTTTCGCCTTTACGTTTCGCCCTACTCCTCCCAGGGTCATTCCATTTGGTGCTCGACTCGAGTCGATTCAGGACAACTGTGCCAGGCTACGCAACGTGTCGCTTAATTGATAACGACGTCAACAAAATTGACGCCATGGTCGCAATTCGAACGAACAGAGAAACAACACGAACAACAATAGCAACAACAACAACAGCAGCAGCATCCAACAGGGGCGTGCATGGTGCCGTGGGGAGAGGAGGCGGTCAGTAAAAGCGAACAAACAAAAAACAGTTTTCAAGTAGAGCGGCCACTTGACATCAAAAACATGCACATGTCCAAAACAATATGGCGACCGACCATGCCCACATATGCTTGTGAGTGTAAGTGAGACAGTAAGCCCGTGTGTATGTGTGTGTGTGTGTGTGAGCTGTGTCCAGTTCGATGAATAGCTGCGAAACCGGAAGTAGCCCAACACGAAAGCGTCAACAGCACTGGGAGAGCTGGTTATGTCTCCCATGAGAATGTTCCGATGTTTTTTTAAGAGGCACAATTTTCCAAACAATTATTACAATTTGTATGGCCAATGCTTCGATTTGTGTCCGTCTGCCTGTGTGTGCGCGGCTTTTTGACCGCCTGCCGAGTGGCTCTTTAATTGGTGCAGCAGTCAAAGGTTAACAACCAACTTTTTTGATTGCCGCAAATTTCGTACTACTTTCATTTTTGTACATTGGTTTGCACTGCATGTGGGTCAATTTTCCTAGAAAAATGTTGTTGTTCGATTATTCAACCGTTTTTAGATATGGAGCTTGAAACGAATTGGGAATACCCTGCAACGATTAATTCTTTTCTTGCGATTATTACTGTTAATTGGCCAATGTACGTATTATTTGTTTTTCATTATTATTATTTGATGTCTTTCAACCTATTAAGCTTGAAGTAGAGAGAGAGGGAAATAGAAAATAATTAAAAATATTGATTTGTTCTTTTTTGCCATGAAGTAAATTTTAATAAATAAAATACATATTTTCTGTGGCTTGTATGATGAAAATACTCTGTGTATCCATTTTGTGAAAGTATCATGCAAGGAACACACAGATATTACATAAGTGTTTCTAACTGATTAGATCATAACATATGATGCAGAACAGTTTACAGTTCTTGTCAGGCAGTGGCTCATGCGTCAATCAGTTTCCAGGGTACCTTCCATTCGATTCCTGATTAAACCAAACATGTTTATCTTTTTACGCGTTCTGGCGTGAAATTGTTATAAATTTTGGGGGAAAAAAGTATTTCATGCGAAATGGAAATGAGAAATGCAAACAAAAATATTCATACCACGTCTACTTTACCTCCTCCTGCTGCTGCTGTTCGATAATAAAAAGAAAGAGACGAACTTGTTGATGTATTTGAACGATATTCCACCGCAGGCTCTGGAAATTTATGATTTTAATTGGTTTGGTCAAGCGGAAAAATTCAAAAAGCGTTGTTAATACATCTGGTCGGTTCACCCGGACTCTTTGGGCTTTTGTAATAGCCCTCGACTTCCTTTTTCGTTAGTCGGATTATTCAATATTGTATTTTACTTGCGTTTTAATAATTTATTATATTGATTGTGCCAGCTCGAATCCTTCTTTCCGCACCCCTGGAACGTAACAAATTTCGCACAAGGCCTCATGGAATAAGCTCGGCTTTAGTTTTTCCGTTTTCATGAATGTTTGCATTAAAAATGCACTGCACAAAAAATATATGTGATATTTTCATATAAAATTGCCCGTGAGTTCTGACTGACAATCAATTTGATTTGCGTCTCAATTATTTGCAAATATTCAGTTTTTGCCTTGACAGTAGCACGTTTTTTCTCTGATCATTGCAAAAGTTATCATGGGCTGAAGAAGTGCAAAACTAATTGAATAAATTTTGCGTTATTCATTTCCCTTCGGCGCTTGCAGATTTGTTCAGTCGTGAAAACGAATTGCAGAGTTTCTGAATCAAATTACGTTTAATTGTGTAAAATTTAAATACGAATTAAATTATATAATAAGTTAGAAAAAGGGATTTCTGGCAAAAACAAATCCTATTCGAAACAATGCGTGTAATTTACGACACATTCATAATAATTGTAATTGTATACATAAAGATGATAACAAATAAATACATAATTTATTGAAGCGTTATTGATGTGGTTAGCCTGTGATAGCTCAATTAAGGTCAGCTTCATAGACCCTCAAACATACCCGCACATACACATGCTCTCTAGCCAATATAAAAGTCATAGCTGCACATTACGTATACGCAGTGTGTGCTAATGCCTTTTCATGAATCTTATTCTGCACTTTTGGTTTTTATTACAAAAGCGCACGACGGTTCCCAATGACTATGAAAAGTGTTATTCGACATGAATGAGTGCGGGTGGTCTGTGTGTGTGTGTGTGTGTGTGCATAAGTGTGCGAAGACAAAGCTGTAAAACAACAATGACGAGGACAAAGCGCACGGACACGAGCCCATAAATGCGTGATGACAAAGGCATAAAGTGTTAACAAATATACAGACAGCATGCGGAAACCCATACACAGAAATACCATACACAGACACACTCACACCCACACGCAAACACATACACACACACACATATGCGCGGCAGTGCAATCGAACGGCAAACAAAGCAGAATGTTGTCTGCACATTAACAATTTCCCATTTACAGCTGCATTTTCTGCTGATAGAAATGTAAAAGCAGCAGTAAGAGAGTAAAGAGAGGAAAAGAGGTAAGAGAGGAAGAGAGCGCTTGGGAAATGAGTTGAACAATGAATCGGATGAAAGCCTAGGGACTTGGCATTACGAAGCGTGTCTAGCCTGAAAATGTGGCTAAAAAGTTGAGAACGAATGCTTTTAAAATGGATGAAGTGGGAAAAGAGTGTAGTACAGGTACATACTCTACACTTAGTGAGAAAACACCGAAAGATTGGAATATACAGCGGCAAAAGCGTACAGAAATTACTTATTATAATAAATGAAACTGATATTAGTTAGAAGTGTGTGATTTAGTGTAAAACTCAAATTCTCTGAATTTATTCTTAGTTTAGTGTAAATTAATTTAAATGAAATTAAGGTCTAAAATAATATTGTAAATCAAATGTACATTTCTTCTTATCTATTATTTAAATTATCTATATATATTGATTTGTTCTCCGCTTGCAGTTGCTTCAAATTATCGTTTTAATTCGCTCAGCACGCGTTCTTGTATGATTTTTGAACACTGTGTTGTTGCTCCTGCTGTGCGACCTTTGTCGGCCATTTTGTTTTATTTATTTACCCAGTCCGTTGGGCTGCACGCGGCAATTGTCGAACGTGAATGCGATTGCGAAAGTGAGAAGCAAAAAACAAACCAAAAAAAAATAAAGAACGAAAGCAGCAGCAAACAAATAAAAATATTAAAACAACAAGAACAATAAAAGTCCCGCTGCGGCAAGTGGTCGGGGGCATTCAGAGTAATCGAAAATCGACAGAGTACATTTTCGAAAGGGAAACGGCTGGGAATGGCCTTTGATTTTTCGGGCATTTTCTGGCATTTCCCAGCATTTTTGGAGGCATTAAAGATTTTATATGCGCATTTTATAGTCTTACACGTGTGTGCGCCGGGGGTGTGTGTGTGTGAATGTGACTGAGTGTGAATGTGTGCCCGGTACTTCAAAAGCGCTTTAATGCGCATCGACTTGTTAGCGCCCTCGCTTCACTGTCCTTTCATCGCCCTCTCCCTGCCCGACGGCCAACAACTTGTCGAACATCAGAAGGCATCGAGTACTTGCCGCGTGGGTGTTGCTTCTCCTGGTGCTGGTTGGAAAAATTCTTAAATTTAATTTATCCTCTTGGACAGAAATAAAACTACACACAAGCACGTTCTGGGCACATGTGCTGCCTTGTACGGCCCCGCCCCGTTCTGTTGTCTGGGAAAGGCAACCGAACACCGACACAGCACAGAATCGAATCGGAACGCAGCGAGCTTGGCAAAAAGATCAATTGTCATTTGATTGAGCAGCGAGGCGACAACCAAGTGGCAGGACACTCGAAAGCGGAGCGAATTAGTCACTGAAACGGAATAGTTCAATGGCATCTTAAAACGGTTTAATTCCCAATTCAGTTCGCGTTTAGTTATTTGTTTTTTTTTCTCGTTTTTTGTTTTAGCCAAGCAGAAGTGTAACTTGGAAATGTTTTTTACACTACATTGTTTTCAGAGGCTGCTTCTAGCGATTGTTTGTTTAACCTACACTCATTTATATGCCAATCATGACTGGCTATCCTTAAAAAGTTTTTTGTTTTCCAGCACAAAAAGTTATTATAAAGTTGTGCATTTGAATTTAACGAGCCCAAAGTATGCCAACCCGCTGAGATTGCTTGACCGGTTTTTATTGGTGGCATATGGAGCCAGTTGGTTTCCTATCTGGCCGGATTGTTTCTAAATTCACTTAAAATGATGATTGTTTGAAAAACCGAAAGCATATGCGATCATTGGCAGAATTAGCAGCTGCTGCAATATATTGAATTGAGCGCTTCTCACTTAATATGTAAATATAAATAAAATTCAAAGTAAATTACAAAAAATATGTAAATATGTTTCTATATTTATTTCATCAAAATTAATTCTAATTTAATTTACTTTTATTGTAATTATTTATACCAGATAGACTCTAAATAAATATATAAAGAAAAGTAAAATAAGCCAAAAATGCAATCCTGAAAATAAAGAAATATCTCTTAACTGATATTAAAATTATTAAAGATCGAATTGGATTATACAATGAAATATATTTAAATATAAATACAAATAGCTGTTAATAATGATAAGAGAGGATGAATGTTATGGGCATGTGGTAAAGTTTCTCTTGAAATTTTTTTCGAAAAACAAATTTATTATAAGTTTTTTTTTATATTTTTTTAAAATTGCTGTATCTTCTAAACGGATTTTTTGATTTTTTTATATATATATATATTTTTTTAAATTGCTGTATCTCCTAAACGGAATGAGATAGGGCAAAATTCTTTTCATACCATTTCATTTATTTCATTTCATAGATGAGCGACTTAGTCGCCTTTGCGCGTATCAGCATCAAATACAATCGGATATTTCAATTCGTTTTCATGCGTGAATATGAAAGAAACTCAGAGCAGTGAATATTTGAAATTCAAGCAGAGAAATGTTTTGATGTATTCAGAAATAAACTAGTCTGCAAAAGAAGATTATAATTTGCGGATAATTAGCAAAGAAATATTCATATATCTTAGATGGAATCGCACTTTCATACTGCCAATTTTATTCGGCTTAGATCTTATACGGCAATAATCCAACGTCTGCCTGCCAGTTCGTACATATTTAAAGTGCTTGACCATGCCAAAAGTGAATGTATCTTCTATAACATTTATTCTCTCTCTCGTCTATTGTCTGCTGGAAGTGCTGAGTCATTAATTGCATGCACAACAAGTCAGACTGACAAATGAAACACAATCGGGTCGAGAATTCGAGTTGAGCATTCGAGAGAACAGACGGGTGTGTCGGGAAGGGGAGGGCGAGGGGCGCTATAATATCGCTCATGAAAGTGCCATCGTCATCGTGGCTTAACGATGTGCGTAAATGCAACGCTATCGATGTCGATGTCGGCGTCGATGTGGATGTCGATGTGGATGTGAGTGCGGATGGTATGTGCTTTTGGATGTGGATGTCAGCAGCTGCCATGGGGCTACGAGCACGCCATTTGCCAATAGACGGACTGATTGATGGTGTGGCAGCGAGTCATATATCAAATCAACATGTAAATGCGCAGACGCTGCCCGCCAGACAGCCGAGGAGTATGGGAGCGTGAGTGAGAGAGTCGGCCAGACAGTTGGCCGCACGCAAGCAATTTAAAAAGCCATTTGTCTGCATAATGTGCAAAGATCCACCAAGGAGGCGACCGGCGGCAGTCTTGGGGCGTAACCTACGTTTTCTTTTTCGAGCCTGTCCGCAATGACGCCCAAGATGGCCACGAATGAGGTGCGAGGCGAGTGTTGGCTTCAAATGAAAACATGGCCCGCGACACGCCACACAACAAGATGGCGAATGATCCTGCCACCTGCCCCTCGTCCTTCGCACATCTCCCATCCCCCCCCCCCTGCTGGCTGCGTGCGAAATAACTTCATTTCCGCTTGACCCGCCCAGGACACAGGACTCTGTTCACATGCGTGTAACTATGCATGTCTGTGGGCTGCCCTCGGGCTCGGCCTCTGCGGCTGCTGCCGCTGCCGCGGCTGCCCAACAGCGCGTTAAAAATTCAATTTACACAATTTTGAACGCAATTAACTTGGAACATCGCCGGTTTCCCTGTGCCTGCACACCACTTTCTAACAGCTAAAGGGGCACGCAACATTTCCCCCTCCCGCCCGCGCACACCCCTACCAAACCCGCTGTATGCGCGTCATATGTGGACTGTGCGTTGCGGGCTGCTTTCGGTTTTATGTTCATATTTTATGCATTAAGTACTCTATTAAATTTCAGTTGCTGCTCTTCGTCTTCTTGCTCTCGGTCTAAAGACTTTCCGGCCAGACCAACATGGCCATTGTGGCGCAAGCTACTTGAGCACACACACGCACACACACACACACACACGCATGCCCGTTAGCCGGTTTGCTGGATGACCCTCAGATATTGTGGCCAGGTCTGTTTATGGTGTGGCTGGTTGCCACTCAAATTTATAGGGTACTTGGCAAGCGGCCTATATCGCCTAAGCAGCGAAATTGCGATATTTATTGCATTCTGATGATACTCTAGACAAGATGACAGGCCTGCAATTAAGCATGTATATCCCGAATCCCAAATAAAGGTAGCGGGTCTGCATATTGCAAAAAGTTAAATTCTGTTTTATACCCCAGCTAAAAGTATATATATCCCTGCGTAAGATTTGCAGCTCTATCTGTCTGTGTGAACGCATTGATTTCAGTTATTCCAAAAGCTAGAGTTACCAAATTTGGCTTGAACCTTGTTAGGTATCAGCAGCATTTAGAGTTATGTTCAAATTAAGGAAAACCGAAAACTGTCCAGACAAACCGTTATGTTGCTGCTCTTAAGCAAATATTTATTAAAGAGTTTACTTTCTGTTTTAAAGTAGACAAAATGACCACTGTGTATACTCTGCTTGTACTCCTAATTCTTATTTTTACAGGGTATTAGAGACTTTGCTGCCAAGTCATTTCTTTTGCTTGTTATTTTCAATTATTGATGACCTCAAGTGACAAACAAACTGTCATGAAAATGTAATGGAAATCGGCTTAAACTTGTTTCCCCTGCACAAGAAACTACTCAACTGACACACACACGCATACATTACACACACACACATACACGCGACACACACAATCACGCAGTCACGCTGCCGCCGACAAGGTGTGCGTGATTTATGGTCTCCTAGCGAGAAGCGAACACCTTCTGAAGGCGATGCAAGCGACTTATGCAACTAATGCAACCGAGAGTCGCGAGAAAAACCGTTATTTATGACACGCTTTGGGGCAGGGTTCGAAGTGGGGTGAAGCAGTAGGCTAGGAGAGGTGAGTGGGGCAGCGAAACATTGTTGTTTTCATGCCTACCTGGCGCAGTTTTTAAATCATTTTCGGAATGCACACGCTCTCTCTCTCTCTGTCTCTCCCAATCTGCCTCTCTCCCACTTCGTGTGGCCTTCTCTCTTGTACCCTCGGCCATTTTGCATTGTGCAACGGTCGACAATGGCGTCCGCGATATTCGCAAATTATGTTACTTCGGTTAACTCGAATAAATTTCTCGCAAAGTGCTCGCGCTGCTGCTGCTCTCACTCTTTCTCTCCTTCCTCTGTCCGCCCACAAATCACAGGCAAATTAGGTGCGGGGCGAACTTGTTGAGCAGGCGCGTTGCGCACGAGTCCAAAACTTGCTCGCTAATGAGTAAATGTGGCAAAAGTTTAAATTAATTTTTTGCCTGAAATGTATTGCCAGCTTCCTTGGCAGTTCCAATTTCCCTTATGGTTCCCTGGTCCTGCCTCCGTCTAATTATGCTTTCGACACTTGCCGAACCCGGGGCGAATCTCCTGGCATTTGCCGGGGCCATCCATCTTGTCACATACGCCTGGGCCATGTAGCACGTACGAAAAGTTTGCACCTTCTCCCCCCGCTCGGGCAGGTCAAAGGTGACCGATGAGCTGACTCTGAACATCGTTGCAAAATTCACAATGCAGCCGGAAGGCAAGAACGTAGCAAGTGCGACGGGCAATGGAATCAATGTAATCATCGAGGTCATCATCGTCGTCATCAACAGCAACGAGTACGCCGTCGTCGTCGGGGTCAGCTTTGGCTTGTCATAAAAGGTCGTAAAAAGCCAGAAATTTCCTTGCAGCTAAAACCGACAAAGATGCTTAGCCCTAATGGTATCTCCTTCTCCCTGTTTTATACTCTCTTGTGTTCTATTTTAAGTTTCTTTCTATCAGATATTTGATAAGATGGTGATTGTATGCAATGCGCTCTAAAGAACTGATATGGGCAGCAACTTAATACTTAAAGGAGCTAATTAAGGAAATTTACAGAGGATAAGGTAGAAAATCGCTTTAAACTTTATATTTTACTATACTATAATTCAATTACTATTTGATTTTTAAGACAAGCAAAACTCATCTTCTTTTAGGATTGCCTAGAATATTGAAACTGTCGAAATATATGGTCGAGCTCTGCAGCCTTCAGATTCATAGAACATAAACTACATTAATGCAAACTCATATGCGAATCAAATTCTACATTAAATTCGATTTATTTGCATACACGAGCTGATTATAATCAGCGGCGAATTTCGAGTAATTTTGGTCATTCGGTTCGAGCTTTGTGTAATTAATTCACATTGAATGTGCTGAAAACTAATGAATAGGCGACTACCCTGGATTGGCGTGCTCACCTGGCTCGGAAATATGAATGGAATTGAGCAGCACAAGCTCGCACCAAAGTGGGCCAATATTGATTGAGAGATTGAAGAGGCTGCTCGCACACTTTCCGGGGCGAAGCTGTTGATAATCTTATTGCGGCATATGGTAATTGAATATTAATTTGCTCGCTTCGATTGCCTTTACGATATATTGAACAATCGAGTTTGCTTATCGAGTGTGTGTGATGCCTTGGGGTGTTTCGGCTTCTGTAGCCAAATGTCTCAAGCATGTGACTGTGCGTGTGTCTGTATCGCCATTTTGTTTATGCTGCGCATTGCCCGTTTCCGGTGACCGTTCTCCATTTACTTAATTTGTGTGCGAGTGTGCGTGTTTGTGGTATACAGCACTTCATGCATCGCTGTGTCGCCTTAGCTGTCAATCACAACTGCTTGACAAATTGCTTTTGGACTCGGCTGACGTGTTGACAGTATTATCCACCGCCCCACCCCTAGCACAGCTGCCATCCCTTCTCGACAGTTCGGCAGGAAAACCTTCTGCAAGAAAGTGAAGGATATAGAAAGAGAGAGAGAAAGAGTAAGCGAAATATGTCTGAGAAATGCATTTAAAGTAGCAGCGCAGCTTAAAATGTTTCTCGATTCGATGGGTTGACAGCCTGGGAGAGTGTTGAAAAATGCCAGCCACGGCTGCCCAACACTGCGTGGCTCGCACATTTCACGCTTTACAGTCGAGTAGACGCCGACAAACAGACTGCGAAGGTGAGCAAATATTTAGCGAAAACTTGAATGTCACGCGGGGCAGGTGAAAGTTGCATTTGGGATAAGTAACGAAAAAAAGCTGAGAGAGAGATGGAAGAGGGAGGGACAGAGGAAAGAGAAGTAAAAAGAGTTGGAAAATTACTTTTACTCGCTGCCATTGAGAATTCCCCGAGGATATTTTTGTCGGTTTTAAGTGCGACGTTTGCATTTCCTCTGACCGCCGCGCTGCGCAGTCCCGCCTCAAAATGTGTCGGTTAGTTTGCCTTTTGTTTCCCCGTCAAAGCTCAAGGACCAACCAGAGATGCTCACATATGCACGAGCGGGCAAACTTTATTTGGGTCACGACATGCCATCATATTCCGGCAATCCCCATGTCGCATGCGAGTTGAGGCGCCTTTCCGATTCAAGATTTCCCCAAAAAGGATCCTGCTTTTTGGTATGATATAACTTTTTTACAATTTAACAATGCTTTATGGTTGCAAATAAGGTTTGCATGTTGGCAGCCGGGTGGTCACAGTTTAAGGCATTGTACAAAAATAAAAGAGATGAAAAGACAAAATAAAAAGAATTTGCAATTTGTAATTTAACAATTATTTATGAGTTTAAATCATATTTAATAATAAGTAGAGTTATTTTGCTCATAGAAAGCTTTCAAGAATTTTCTAAAAGACTTTTATTTAATATTTTTGATTTATTTTAAATTATTATAAATAGTAATTCAAACTTAAAGCTGCTTCGACTGTTTCTTCATTCTCAAATTCTCTTCTGTTAATCAGAAGAGTCTGCCTGAGTTTCATTTACATTTCAACTGGGATATGTGCTGTTTATTGAGGTGCTCTAATATGATTATGGCTGTCGAGTAATGACTTTATAAAAATGCCAGGAAATGTGTTCTCTCTCCCTCTATTCACTGGCAACGCAGAAGACGTCATTATTTCATTTCCATGCATACATACATCCGGTTGGAGGCTGTCTGGGTGCCTGGCGAGGCCGAGGTCAGGTCACAGTCTGGAAGGGCTCATCAGGCTGTCGCCAGGCCGTCTCTGCCAGAAAGTGTGGCATAATGTGATAAATGATGATTTTATAATCGTTTGCTTGACACGTTTGTGTACGTTTATGTGGGGTTCTATGTATGTGCATAACTGCATAGAATGCTATACTATACTATATGTATATGGATACATTCCATTCTGAATCCCTTTCCGGACACTGGCCAGCTCGTGCAGACGGGTATCTCTGCTTGTTCTAAGCCACTTTCAGTGTGCCGAGCTTATCCCAGCTCGAAACTGAAGCCTTTCACTCGCTTTCGTTGTGTGCTTTAATTTTAAAACTGTCCTTCCCTGCTTGTATCTGTGTTTGTGTGTGTGTGTGTGTGCAGCAGTTGTGTTTCCTCTGTGAGAATGATAAATTATGGTTTGTCTACTTTTTGATGCAATATGATGTCCTTGTCGTCCTGTGAACTGCAGACGTAGCCGTAGCTCTGCTTGCCTCAGCGCCACCAACTACTTCCACTTTCCCCCCGCCTGCTCTTCCACTGCTGCCGTTGTCAGAGGCCTCGTCTCGTCCCACTTTTGATTAATTGAATTTCACTTTGAGACAAATAGAAATTTTCATTTCGCTCAGCTCGTTGGCGTGCAGACAACCGTTTGTTGTGACACTTTGTGTTGAGATATTTTCAAAATTGAATTATTACCCGGCAAATGTGAGTTTAATTTAATTAAGATAATTTCAAATGTCGCCTAAAGGCAAATAATAAAACACCATGTGCCAAATAGTTGAAGCTGACAAATGGGGAATCCCTAACTGTAGCTCAAATTGATGCCAAAAATTATTGCTAAAATTATCATATTTATTAACAGAAGAATTAGCCACAAAGCTGAGAATTATTCTCGACACATAATTGTTTCTGATTTAAATGTTCAGGCTTATCCCTAATTCGTTTGAGAAAGTCTACGATTTTCATTAACAATCTTAGCCATGCACTCCTGTCTCCTTATTTATGTTAGTTAACCAATCAATCGTAATAGTTTGCATCAAGTCATCAGCTCAGTACATCAGCTCCCTTGCCCACACCAAACCGATCTCATGATTTCTCCATCCGCACACATTAAAGTGCATTTGAAAATGGCGTAATAAATATTTACTTAGCCGGGTGAAATGGCAACACCGACGTGGCAAAGGGAGAGAGGGGGCGAGTGAGTACCCTCTGATTGCCAGGCCATATCGTAATTGCAGATAAACTTTATGCCATTAACCTTAGCGCTGTGTCTGGTTGCTCGTCTACTGCTGCTGCTGCTGCGACGGGCAAACTGAAAAGTGCTTTGGAAACATTTCATGGCATATCCCTGGCCCTCTACCCTACCCCTGTACCCTTTGGCATCCCTTTGCCCTCCAATGCTTTCAGTTCTTCTGAGTGTCAATGTGTGTTAAGTGCGCTGCATATGTGGTCTGAGCTGCGTTCTAACGAAGAAATATGCAGCGTATTCTATCTACCATTCCCAACCTACGAACCCCCCTGCTCCCCTCTTCGGTTTCACAAAGTCACTTAAAGGACTTTGTGCGTTTGGATTCATTAAGCTTGTGCGCCAGCATCAGCAAAATGCATTAAACTTGGTAAATATCGTAAAAATTAATGACAACATTATCTGAGGACGAGTCCAGGCAAGTGCCTCTGCTGCTGCCCCTTCCTACTCCTCCTCGTCGTTTGAATCTGACCAAGTATGCACTATACATTTTGATCACATTAATGTGCCATCGTCAGGCGGTTGAACTGATAGAAAACGCATTGGAAAATCAAACTGCTGCGGCTAGCAGGGCGTATGCGTAATATCGTGCGTACACGTGCAGGCGGTGGGGGTGTATTTCTTTAGATAGCAGAAATTACAGTTTATGCTGCTAAAATTAAAAGAAAATATGTTAACATTATTACGTATTTAACGCCCAAGACTGCTGCCTGCCATCAGCTGGGGCTAGCAGTGCGTATGCGCAATATCGTGCGTATACGTACAGTAGTAGGCATGCATTTTTTGAGTTAAGAGAAAATACAGAAAATTCAATGAAAACGTGTTTTTAGTTTTACACATGTATTTAGCCCCTTACACTTTTCTCATCTTCTATCTCTTAACCTCCCAAACACTTCAAATAAAGCAATCTCAGCAATTCGATTGCCAGTTTTGTTTTCGTCAATGTCGGGATATTTCCCCCCGCCCTATGACAGGCTGGTTTTTATTTTGGTTTTCTTGTTCATTTTATTTTGCTTTCTTGTGATTTCTATTGCTTTTTAATTTCATTTTGCACTGTGTGAGTTTCGCTTTTACATTTTCGCTTGCAACTATTGTTTCCTGCTATTCTCGTTGTAATGTTGCTTTGTTTCAATTGTTTGTGCAAAATATTCCATTGCATGCTGTACGCTTTGGGCGAAGGGGTTACTGAAAAAATATATTGAAAATTGTATTTTTGCATCTCCTTTTATTTTTTAAGTTATTCTGTAATGGATTTTGCAAATAGAATTGGTAATTTTATGTGCATTTTTATTGCAACACCTTTTTAAGTGATGCAAGTGAAATTGGTTTTTGTTACTTTGTGTGTGCGTGCAAATTATTTTGTTATTGATTTTCGACTTTGTTTTGATTTGTATTTCATTCGGCGAGAGAGAGAGAGAGAGAGAGAGAGAGAGAGAGAGAGAGAGAGAGGGAGAGAACGAGAGGAAGAGCGGATCACTATCAATAGAACAATTGCTGCTTTGCGATAACATAGTTTCAAATGCTGCCAAGTTGCAAATGCCAAGTCGAGTGTGTGTGGGCGACTTAAATGGTGCATAATAACTGTAATTAGGTGCCAGCCGCATAGTTATGTTACGTTTCGTTACGTAACACAACGTAATATAATGTGCTGGGAGCCATTGCTCATTTTAATGGCTGCGGCTGTCGAAATGAACTTTCGCCACGTGATTTAGCAACATCCACGCAGGAGCCACATCAATAACTAATTTTTCATAATTAATGTGTCGGCTCGACTGCAGCCCGACTAGGCGCCAAAACACACACACACATACACACTATTGCGGGGTGGTGTGTGTGGGAGGCAGAGAGGTGTGCGAACTTCTGTTGTAGATAGTCGAGCTTATCCCCTGCTTCTCTCGCTTCTCGCACTAATCCCGCCGCACGTTTTATGTTCATTAGAGTACACTCGGCTTTGTTGGCAGTATTGAGGGTAGGCGAGTGCAGGGGGATGGCAAGGCAATACGACAGGGAATACCGTAAAACGTTTCATTGTTTTTCATTATGCGCATTACTTATTGTTGTGTTGCGCTCGTTGTGCTCGGCAAGGAAATGAGACGCTTGATGCCTCCATCTCCCCACATTCCCCACTCCTTGTGCCCACGCTCATGCTCCAACATGTTGCCTGGCTTTGATTCCATCCGGTTAGCTGCCGGCGGAACGGAAACATAAAAACACTCGCAGCTAAATCATAATCACAGCTCCGATTATCTTCATAATGCCAGTTATAGTTTCGTTTTTGCACCTGCGGACTACGCGCTGCATGTGAACGAGCCTTGAGGGGATTACTCGAATCTAGACGTATAGTGAGGGGGGGGGGGGGTGTGAAGGGTAGAAGAAGAGAGCTACTCTCTATGCACAATATTATTGTTATTATTATTGCCGCTTTTTATGGCACTTGTTTATGATTATTATTACTTTTATTAGCAGTAAAATTATGCCAAAAACCTTGAAGCATTACAGGGTACTCTTCGGTCGGGCTAATGCAACTCTTAGTCACCTGGCTAACTGGCTGACTGTCTAAATGACCGAACCTACTCTCGGCTAGTTCTGCAATGTAAACTCAACTCGACTGTCATCAGGAATTAATCTCTTTGTAAGCCTCTTAGTTTCCGGTTTGGTGTTTTTTAGTTGCACACACAAAGCATACGTCATGTTCCGGGTGCGGAGGAGGGAACAGGGGAAATCCCATTTTGGCAACATTTATTAGATCAAAATGAAAGCTTATTAAATTTAACTTTGATCCCATTTGTGTGCGCTCAATTTACGAAAGTATTTTGCATTAATTAAGCCAATTTACATAGTTGCCACACAAAGCTCGACTGCAGGCGGGTCCAGAGCCCAAAATGCTGCACGAACTAGGTGGGGTACTGTGAGGGATATGGAGCGGAGTAGTGACGGGCAGGGGAGGGGGTATAAGCCTGCGGCCTACGTCCGGTCCTTGTTGTTGTCGTCTGAGCAACATTAATTTATGAAAATGTCGCATGTTTCATTAAACTGATTTCGAGTTTATTTGCCCATGCAAAATATTTGATGTAAAAAATTTAATTGAAATTCTGCTCTGTTATCTAAGCGTATTTTCTTCTGCTCAATCCCCTGCCTCTCCCTCTGCCACTGTCTGCCCGTTTGTGATGACAATTTAAGCACGCTCGATGCCACGTCAGATAATGACGTTGATTGTGGTGCTTCACGCTGCTTTCTCTGCCCTTCTGCTCGCCCATTTGCCATCCATCAATCGCAGGCGAGCTCCTTAGCTCCTTAGCTGCCAGCGGGAGCAAAAACAATGCCACATCAAGTTGAGATGTTGCCGTAGTTGTCCCCCAGTTGTCTCCCAGCTCTCCGCTTCCCTGCTGTCGACCCATTGTGCCTCCCGTTGCACTTTGCTCTGACATTTTGAGTTTATGGCATATTTGCATTATGCCAGGAGTAGGAGGCAGAGGGAGAAGACGAAGAAGCTGCCTCAATCCTTTCAGCTGGCCACAGCTCTTCGACTCCCGAGTGTGCGTGTGTTAATACTTTAGCATTCTGCACTTGAACAATGACTCTACTGGGCTGCCATAAATGTGTAAACTGGTGTAGAGTAGCTGCATCCAAAGGATGCTTCGCGAGCTTATTCAGCTGTTAACACGGCAAATAACAATTTTCAAATATTATGAGCAGCTCAACAAGCTAAAATTATTTGCTTGCCATTTTAATTGAACGCTTTATTCCACTCTCTCCTCTATTCTATTTCTTGCACAATCTTTATTTCTTTTGTGTTCCTTTTTTTATGTTGCTATTTCTGTAATTATGTCTTTCTCTGTTAGATATCGCGAGCAATTTGTCACTAATGATTTGATTTTCGTGCGAATTCAGCTTTCTTTATGTCTTAATGGTTTTTAGAGCAGAACCAAACAACATAATAATGGGTATTATTTGGAAAAACATACGGAACTGTTGGAGCCTGGTGTTTTCTTGGAAATGTCTTTCATCTGACTATACAAAATTTAAGCCTGTTTCTGCGATTGTTGTCAGCTGTGCTTCAGTTTGTCGCTTTAATATGGGAAAATAATGATAGATTGTGTGATGGATGGATTGCAGAGCATAAAGGCATAACGACGGAGTTGTTAGAGTCTGCTGTGTCTTTAGTTGCCTTCATAATTCTTGATAAACTTAAAAGGAATACAAAGTAAGCTGAGATACTTCGATTCACAGTTGCCAGCTCCTCGTCAGGCATATCAAGTGCATGATATTCTTTATAAGAAGTTCAGTTCAAAATCGACAAAATTCCTTATGCAGCTCAGATTATTCCAATTGAATTTAATGGGTGCTTAGAGAGTTCTTTCGCAGATCAACTGTGATTGTAGGTAGTCCTAAGTGGCAACTCGTAGCTGCTGTGGCTGATTCGATGCGTTGGGTTTCCAGGGGGGGAGGCAGGAGTCAACTGCCATTCTCGTCGTCTGGCAACGACTCTACTCACTCCTTACCTCCGCCCTCGCACATGCCACGCGCTGCCAATTTGCGTAGCCATGTGGGAGCAGCTACGCTTTGTCGTGGTCACATTTCGCAGGATGCTAAATCAGGGCTTGGCAATTGGTGACGCGTGTCCCGGACTTGTTGACATGGCATTGAGCACACATTCAGATGCGTTCTGGCCTGCTTCCCCTGTCCTGACCTGACCTGACCCGACCTGCCTTGCCCTGCCCTGCGCCGTCTGTCTCCGACTCGTCGTAGTTGTCGGCGTCTGATAACATAATTTAGAAGGCAGCGCAGGCTGCAGAGACGTGGGCGGTCGTTGATTTTCGTATTTCATAAGCCGACGTCCAAATCATTATGCATGCCTTTGATTACGTCGTCAGGCAGGCCCAGTCTCGAGCAGGGCATGGTACTGGGGTCAAAAAATTACGTTCATTAACTTGGAAACGAAGAGAGAGCAGGGGTGAGCGTGGCGCTGAGTATGGGTCACGCTTAACAGGACACTTGAATTAATTTATCTTATCGCTTGCTGCATTTAGGGGGCCTCATGCGTTGTTGACGTTCAAGTTCCACTTATCAACATCAACAACGCAGCAGCAGCAGCAGCAGCGGCAGAGCAGGCTGCCCCATTGCTGGCTATCAACATCATCCCATCAGCATCTGGATCAGCATTGGCATCGGCTCGGCATCGGCATTGGCATCGGCATGACCATCACGAGCTTCATTTAAGCGCATTCGTTTTTATGCCATGCGCTTTTCACGCGACCCGCTTTTCTACCCCATTAGCCGCTCAAGTGGGCGGCGGCCAGCAAAAAAATGTTGCATACTTAGGCGGGCTGAAATTCAATTTACTGTTTTGCCTTTAAGTTTGCCATGTCTGCTGCTTCGGTGTGTGTGTGTATGTGGCGCGCAGTGTCTATGCGCGCCTCGCATGCCTCACATTGTGGCAAGTCAATTATTTTCTTGTTTAGCAAATTGCTAGACATTCAGGTTTAGTGTAGACATTGAGTCTGTTGTTGCTGTTGCTGTTCGTGCTGCCTGAACTAACTTTCTGCTGCCCCCTGATTTTCTACATACTTGGAGCATGCTGTGCCATCGCAGAGTCGAGGCATCGTCAGCATCATCAGCATCACCATCATCATCAGCGTTGTGTATTCAGTTCAACTTTAAGTTTCACCGCTTCGCCTGCCCTGCCGTCATTCATATCACTTTTGGGTTAGCAGCAGCAACTTGCATTAATTTTAAGCTGTTCTGCGCCTGCAAGCTGCCAGAAGACTCCACTTAATTTTGCATAATTCTCTAATTAGTTATAAATAAATGACATGAGAAAAATACATAAAATAGTTGAAAATATGCTTGAACTATATGTGCTTGCCTGTTTTTTAACATATCTGATTAGGTTTCGTAATCTATAATAAATAAATTCTTTAGTTTTTGATGGATTGCTATATGAGATAGTAAATTGGTAGAAGGTATAAGTTTCGTTTTTACCACTTTAATCAGCAGAAACGATTCTACTTAATGCAAAGTTATTAAAGTACATAACATAATGCGCCTTAAGCCCCGCAAAACTTTGCTCAATGCGTGTAACTTTTGTTTTAATCAGGACAAGCGTGTAGCATGTACCTCGTGGTGGCTGGAACCGGCTCCTCTGACCTGACATATAGAATACGCTAGAAGCCACCCAGACTACACGCCATATTTAACCAGTCTAACATGCGTTGTTGTTGCTGTTGTTGCTGCCACACACTCTGCTACAGTGAAACAACATTGGGAGGGCAGTTCCGACCCAAATATCATTTAACATGCGTGTAAACAAAGTCGCTTAAATACATGTGCCTGGCCCGGGAGAATCGAAGCGAACGCCCCAAAGCAAACAGACAAGTTGGCCACAGAGAGAGAGAGAGAGATGTGGCGGGCAAAAAGCACGGGGTCAGATTGATGGCGAGTTGGGAAAGTGAGAGAGGAGACGTGCTGCAGCAGGACACACACGCGCCGTCATAGTGGGATCAGGGGAGCCGCAAAGTGTGTTTGTTTATAAGTAACTGATGACTGAACTAGCTCATCATAATAATCGGCAGGGGGATGCGGAAAATATACACAAATCTCAGATTTCTAATCAAATGTTAATGAATAATTAAGGTTATGGCGAAACATCGGAAACGTGGAAACGAGGTATGAGCTCTTGCTCTCTTTAAAGTGATTTCCCCCGGGAAACTCAACTCTTCATTTTTCATTTTTAAAGCTGAAATTTGAATTGACTTTGGAGTACTCGAAACATGGCCTGAATAACAAAACCAATGCGGCAAACAATGAAATGTGAATTTGAATTCGCAATTCGCAGTGCGGGAGGCAGCAGCAGCAGCAGCAGAACAACAATAACAACAAAGGCAGCAACAATTTTCGATTATCCAATGGGGCTGTCAGTCACTCAGTCAGTCGGCCAGTCGCCTCCATCAGCTCGTGCCAAATGAAAGCCATAGGAAATGTAGAGCCGCAGTTAAGCCCGATTTGGGCAAATGGGCATGTGGCAAAGTGGTAAATGAAGAAACTTCCGCACAGCTGACGGATGCAGGCAGGAACTGGCCCAAATTCGGCGACGCACTTAACCCCGTTTTCCCTCGGACTCACTCGGTAAAAGTTAACCAGGGAATACTCTATAAATAAAATTAAAGAGTAAGAGTATGCCCCGATTCGATTGTACACATCTAACGCTCACTCATTGTTTTGGCCTTATTGTTTTCGGGCCATGCCCCGTCCTTTTCTTGTTATTGCTGTTAATAATTAAATGCAGTTTATGCCACGTTCAACTAGCCGAAAGTTTCTGTAAATTCCATTTGAAAGTATAATCAAAATGCTAACAGTCGAGAGTCGAGAGTCGAGCGAGGGCGCTCAAGGGAAAAAATTAAAAATTATTTTTCTCGTTCATTCGTTCGGTTTGCTTTCGTTTTCAGCAGCAACAACAACAATAACAACAACAACAACAACAACAACAACAACAATAACAGCAACAACAACAGCAGCAGCAGCAACATCAGCGTTTCCATTGCTCTGCACAAATGGAGATCTCTTCCTTTTTGTCGTTTCGCACCCCGCTCAGCTGCCCCTGTTCCCCTCTGCCACCCTGCCAGTCTGTCGGAATCGTTTCGATGCTAATGCCTGCGGCAGTGTCCATTGCCAGAATCGCAGCCAGAGCTGGAGCTGATTCCTACACTGCCGCTGCCGCCATTTGGCTTGTCCTGTTTCTGCCACTTGAAGACTTTGCACTCTGCACATGGCCTGCATAATGAATGGAACGTCTCGAGCTCGTTTTCGGCTCTGCATCTGCTCCTCGCACTCCTTGGCCTGGTTTTCAGCTTCAATTTTCCTCGGGCTCTCAGCAGTTTTCAGCTGCGGTTAAAGTGCACAATAAAAACACAATTTGTGGCCACTTTGTTTGCCGGCATATTCGAAAATTATAAACGAAAATGTGGAGTTTTCTTTAAGGCATAATAAAATACAAATTAGAAATACTAGATTATTGTAGTATGCTAAACAAATTGCATTGTTGCTGTGGGAAAATTCCTCCAATTCTCAAAAAAGAAAATAAATAATATAAGCACATATTTCAAGCTTTAATACACTTTCAATTTTTTGTGTCTATCATTGTTTATTAAGATTTCTTTGCTCAGGTAACGTAGCCGCAACCCATCCATATTTATTCGCAATTGCTCGCTGATTAGCCCCAGTGAGTTTCCCCCCGTTATCAAAGACGGTTCTAACTGTTTCCCCTTTGTTGTCTAACAGCACAATCTATTCACAATGGCCTGCCATGATTTCCGTTCACAGCGGAAATGTCTGCGGTGGGCAGCGTCCATTTCGGCCGGAAAGGGAGCCCAGCCCAAGAACATGCTGTAACACGTGGCCGTAGCATATCCGCTTTGCAGCACCGGCAACACGGCAACTTGCAACACTAACTGTGCCACAACAGTTAAGAGTCTTAGTAGCTGATGCATTTTTATCGAGCATTTTTCTCGCAAGCAGTTAAGATGAATTAAAAAATAATTGTAGTTCTAAAAAAGCTTAAACTACTTTATGCTGCCATTGTTAAAATGAATTCTTCATTAATTTGTATTTCAAACAGTGTAGAGTATCTGGCTTACAGTCCATGCCTTTTACAGGTTTCCCTGATTTAGTATCGACCTAAAGGCTTTCCTTAATTGCAGCTGATAAACGAGTCTATGCTTGTTTTGGGCTATGTACGTGCTGTGGAAGACGCCACAGTCGCTGCCCTGCAAAGTGCACATTGCACACACGTGCCGGCAGCTGCAGTGAAAGTATGCGCTTTCCCGGTTTACGCAGCTGATTGTTTGTTATCGCTTCCAGTTCCCCCTCCCAGCTGCCTCTGCCTGCTCAATCTGTCGCTCTACTCTCGCGTTGCCCGAAACTGATGCTATGCCATGCAATAGTGCCAGTTGATCTGCGCAGTTTGTGATGCAGCACCAGGACCAGTGCAAGTGCAGTCAGTTTTAGCAGCAGGAGAAAAGCTTGTAGAAAATACTGCAAAAATACCTAATAATAAAATACTGAGACGAAAGTGAATTAAAGTGAAGATAGAAACTGGCGGTGCAGAGCTTAGTTTTTCTATGAACAGCTACGCCTCAATGTGTGCGCATGTGAGTGTGTCTGTGTGTGTGTGTGTGTGTGTATTTGTGTGCATGTTTATGTGTGTCTATGCGTATGTGCCTGTTTTTTTTACAGTTTATAAAATTTTTAGAACTACAACTGCGAGAGTTGCCACGTTTAGTGATGCCGGTTAAAAAAAATCACTCATGCGCCACGTGTGCCGTAACAAAGCAATTGCCCAATCGCATTCACAGTCGAGTAACGCACGTTTATGGCCTCGAATTTACGCAATTCAGCTGTGTAGTCTCTGGGCCACAGTCGTTATGCAAATGGCCTGCATCGTCTCTGCGTTGCTCACTCATATCCCAGCAGACCCCTGGCCTGGCTACTGCGAAGACGCAACTTTAAAGTGGCTCTCCAGGCGGGCAGGACGGCCATGGCAGATTTGATGTAAATGTGAGTAAATTATGAGCACTGCGATGCCATCTGCATGTCAAGCAGGCAGTCGGGCAACCCTTTTTTTTTTTGGTTATCAGTCACAGTGCTCAACACTAAATTACGCCCAAAATGAGCAGCTGCCATTTTTCTCAGTGTCGCTTTGCTTATCAACATAATAAACGTTTGTGCAAGGCCAAGTTCATTGTGCTGTGTTCCTGTGTTTTTGTGTATGCGTGTGTGTGTGTCAAGGACATCCGGCGGCTGGCCTGGTCCTGGTCACATCCGCCGACGTGTGCGCCCAACGAGTGACCCAACTAATTTTATGCCCATTTGCAGCGTGCTGCAAGAGAATCTCCCTTTATATTTTCGGTACGACGGGGCAACGTCTAAAGAAATGTGTTAACTTTATCTAAATTGTTAAAACATTTACCAAATGACCTCACGTAGCGAAATTTCAGCTTGCCCGCCTCACCCCAAGTGACCCCTGGCGCTGCCCGCTCGACATTTTGTGACTGTGTCGGAGTCGCACTTGCTGCCTCGCGGCACGAGGAACGTGTGTGACTTCTGACGCTCGATCGTGGGCCAGGTCGTGTCTCTCTCTCTCTCTCGCTCTCTCTCCCTTTCCCCTCATGTCTTCCGGCGACGTGAGACCCCTTCTTGGTCATACCGCATGCTATATGCCGAAACTTGTCTGTGAGTACAAAGCATTTTCGCTGAGGCGGCTGCAGTTCATTTGCTTGACGGCTTTTCCGCTTTTCACAGTGTTGTCTACGCTTTATTGGTTCACCAACATGTTCTTTATGGTATTTTGATGTTGGTGTAGCAAGGCAGCGAACCCTTCTTCGCCTTTCGTTACGTCTTTCATTTTTTTCACGCAGCATTCTGACGTTTATTATGCTTGTTGTGCCAAGCGTCACGTATTTTGCGTATTAAGTATACGCAGCGTCTGACGTGCTGCTCGCTAGTATACTAAGCAAGGCGGCTTCAAGCTGCTATTCAAATGCTCAAATTAAAGTTTTAAATAAATCGAAATATAAGTTCTTCTTCTCGATTGAAGTAAAGCGTTTTGGTTGAGAGATTTCCAATTGCCACTGAGGCACACACACGCTCAACCTTTTTGACCTGCAGAGAGACAATTTCGTTTGATGTGCTTTTGCTTTTTGGAACTTTCCACTAAAAGCCTCAAAACTGAAATTTCACAGGAAATAAAAAAGAGATATACAAACATCATGCGAATGCTGCCATTGCGAATCAAAAGCGTCAGAAAGCATGTGCGGAGTGTGATTTCCATAACTGACACTGGTATTACAAAAATGTTTCACAAATCAAAGCATTTCCATAATTCTCGAGAAAAACAATGTGCAAACCATATGTGGGTATCAGACTGACTCGTTACTTAAAGGGGGAGATCTAAACACAGGTAGCAAATCGCTTTTGAATACATTATGAATACCTGAAGCGGAATGTTCCACTCTTTGCGAAAATATTCATTGTTGTCTTTACGAACTCGACACATGTTTGGGGTCGAGACTAATTTAACAGCCTGCAAACACACACACAAACACATTAAAATACGCTTGAAATGTTTGTTTGCTGTAAAAGAGGGAAAAAAACTATTTCGATTTGATGGAATGTGTGTTTGTTTATGTATTTCTCTCCCTTAATGGCAAACTATGCTTTGTTGACTGACGAGTTGACTAAATGAATGCGTAGCACACGCCTCCTGGCGTGGGGTCGGACCATATCCAGGTCCAAAAAAAGCAAAGTGTTTAAAATTGTTAAAATTTCATTCGTGTTTGCTTTCATGTTGATGCTAATGCCACTACATCAGCTGTGTGAGTCTAGGATGTGAGTGTGTGAGTAAGGCAAGTGTGCGTTTGAGTGCGTGACGAGTGGGAGTGTGAGTGCGAGTGAGCTGCTTTAATGCTGCTTCTCGTGTTCAGCATTTACAAAATGTTTGTGCCTGCGCCTGAAAGTATGTTATAAAAAATATTTTATGACGTAAAAGCATCAATAAAAAGGTTCAGCCTCCACTTTCCACTACCGCACACCGCCTCTTGTTGCGCTGCCTCGTTTATTGCCAACGTTGCCGCTGCGGTCGCGCTTTATCCTTTGCCCAGCTCGTTACTCATTTCAATTTTTTTTTTTTGGGTTATGTTTCATGTTTTTCCCACCCGCTTCCCTATTGCGCTCCGCTTTTCGTATTTTGTTACTTTGTTGGCCTTTCGGTTCGTCGTTTAACGGAAAATTACATTTTAGTATGTGTTAGAATTGACGCCGTAACAGGTTGTAAATAAAATCGTACAACATTTGACTTAACTCGGACAGATCTTGACCAGAAATGACCGCGCCGCAGTGGAGCGAGCTGCAGCTCACTTTGAATATCCATGGGGAAGTCGTTGGCTTTTCGCAATTACCATGAAGACTTCTGCTCGGTTGAGCCGGTCAAAGTGCTGCGTCAAGCATATATGCAATTAGTCCCATTTTACAGGGTTTGCAAAGAGCAGGAGATGGGGTAAGGCTGGAGTAGGGGGAAGGGTCGCAAAAAGATGCAAAAACGAAGCTCGTTAAAAGTTCGAAAATAAATTTCATATACTCGAACGCACAGCTAATATGATAAAGCAGGCGCGAGAGCGGGACAGGGGAGCGATGTGGATGTGGGAGCTGCTGGCGACAAAAAGCGCATTTTGATAAGCGGCTTACGGGCCAAGCCTCAGGATGCTATGAGACTCAGCTCGTCTCATCTCGTCTGGTCTCGTCTCGTCTCGCCCAGAGGCAGAGGCAGAAGCGTCGCAGGAGCTGCTGGTGGCAATGGCTTTCCCTTGTCACAAATGGCAACATTTTCGAACAATTTTCGGCGCAACTTTTATGGGCATGAGTCATTTTCATCATCCCTTTTTTTTTGCAGTTCGTTTTCGCTTTCGTTTTTGTTTTACTTTTGCTAATTGTCAGTGCAAAGCCGCAAGCGACATGAAACTTTTTCGTTTTCCCTCGTTTTTCTTCTGTTTCTTCTGCATCTTTTTTTGTGTTTTTTATTTTCGGAAAAGTAGAAATTAATTTCACTGTAAATGCACATAATCAAGTGTGCGTAGCGTTGCCGCCTTGGACCTGGCAGCATGATAAAGCGAGCAGTCGACACGCTGCGTCGTCGGGCAGGATCGCTGGCATGAAGGATCTCCCCTTCCCCCCCCACAGCACTCCATCAGCGGCAGCATGCAAAAAACTTTTGCAGCGAACGGACAAAAAGATGAAGTGCTTCAGTGCAGACTTGGGCTGCGGCTTGCAATGCGTCTGCGAGTCTTAATGAAAAGGCAATCTTAGCTCGTCGCTGCAGTCGCAGCTAGAAGTGGAAACGAGCGTGGGGAAATGCCTAATTGAAAAATGAAAATGTATGCGGGCTGCTGAATAAATTGAAGAGAGATGCCAACGTCTGCGTCGACTGCAAAGGCTCGACAAATATGACGTATACGCAGCATGTGCCCTCATTTACTGCGTATTTGAATTGAATTTCGAATTCCAAAAGTCTTTCTTTTGATTGAAATTGACATTTAATTTCCACTTGCTTGCGAATTGAATATATAATTAAATAATTAATAAAATAACAAGCTTGTATAAATTAAAAAATTATAAGCATATTCTTAACGTTTTCCTCTTCCACATTTGTTCGCCTTCGCGCGCTGAACTTAATCAAGCCAAGCAAACACATCCGCAACAACAATAAGCCGCGCTTAATCATGGCCCAAGCAATTGGCTTTTCCTGCTGCCACAGGAAAATGGAAAACTCGTTGCAGTAACTGACACTAGCCCGCTCATAATCTATGCTAATTTTCGCCTTCTTTATGCCCGGTGGATTGCCCAACGACGGGCGCTTTTCATTTCTTTTGCCAGGAAAATAAAGAAGAGTAGGAATTAAAATTAATGAAGTTGAACAGGCAGGAGAGAAAGAAAGACAAGGATAGAGAGAGAGAGAGAGAGCGAGAGAAAATCTTAATCGTGATCTTATTACGCGCGTTAATTACGAAATACAACAGCAACAACAAACACAACATTGACACGAAAACAGCAAAAGCAGCACAAGCAGAAATGTGGCGAATGTAAGAGAAATGGCAACAGAGCACAGTGCTTCTTCTTTATGAGCAGTCTGCGAAATTAAGTTCTCCAAACCGGAAAAAAGAGAAGCATGAAAAAAGAGAGAGAGTGTGGGCCAAGAGCGAGCGAGCCAACGAGATGGTAAAATTAAGAAAATAGACGACGCACAGATAAGCAAGTGCAGCATGCCGCATTTTGTGGATTCAACGTTGTCGCTGCCTCTGCTGCGTTGTCCCGGTTGTTGTTGCTGTTGTTGTCGCCGTTGTAGCTGCACAAGTTTTATGACCCGCTGAGCAACATTGTTGTCGCAGGCCATTTTTCATTAGAACAAAGCAAAGGACCGCATTTGCCTGGGTCAGAGAGAGGCAAGGAGAGTAGCAAAGGCAGATTGAGAGGGCAAAGACAGTTGGAGAGAGAGAGAGAGAGCGCGCGGAGACAGTGAGAGAGAAAAGGGGCATTCATAATACGTATGAGAGAGATAGAGAGAGCAAGCTGAGGCAGCCTTTAATCAGAGCAGCTGCACAAGGCGTACTTCAAAAATCACATAAGGTGAGAAACACGAGGCGCACACATTGACTTAAATATCATTGAGATTGCCTCTTATGGAGCCAAATGAGTTAAAATCCATTGCAATAAAATATATAAAACATGCCATAAAAAGTACTACCTCTATAAAAAAAACAAACTATGTCAGCTTAGCGCAGCAGTTTTGAAGCACGATTAAAATTATTTCGAGCTGCTTGGCGAGAATGAGCAGCAAAAAGCGAACTGTAAATTGCTTTACCACCTCCAACCCCCTCTTCCCCCATAGCCTGCCGTCTCCCTGCTATAATCTTGACCCCTTGTTGCTGCATTTGTTATCTCCGAACTGAAGTTTAATAAATTGCAACGAGGTTTATTAATTATGCTGTGCCAAATTGCAGCACGCTGGCAAAGTAATTTTCCCCAAACTATCTTTATCGTGGCATCCAGTTAGCCAGTCTGCCATTTTGGATTTTATTCTTACGCTCTCCGGCTTTCGCTGCTCTACACTTACTTACACTAGTTTACGGAGCACAGCAAATGATGGACAGTGTAATTTATGAAGCGAAATGCGAGAAGCGAACCAGTTGGACGGGCTCATTAATTAGGGCCTGTTATGCAATTTGATTTAGAATGAAGCTTGACAGGCGACTGCCATGATGTATAGTCCAGGAGGAGTGGGCGGCATTGGAGGGGGGAGGGAAGAGGTTGCTGTCATTGCAACTGACAACAGACAACTGACAACAAGAGAAAACCAAAACTGTAATACAGAAAAAAAGGAGACATAACAATGTAGTGCAAGGTAGAAACAATTGGCATTGCATTTGAGTGATATGTATGCGAGTGAGTGTGTGTGTGGGTGTGGCATTCTACAAATCCGAATAAACCGCTGACCGGGAATTACACACGTAAGCGGCTTGTGCTCGCCTGGCTTGACCGGAGCAAAACAAGTTCAACGCCAGAAAGCGAAACAAAAGCAAACAGATTTTCCGCAGTCAAACTGAAAGCTGAAAAAGAAAAATAGGAAAATTCGCGGCTACGTTTCCTCTGTGTTCGTTGCGCATTAAAGTCGCACACGCTGCGCCATTTTCAAATATTTATGCGACTCGCTAACTGGAGCAGAAAACATACATTTAAAAGGCCAAAATAATTTAGCACATACCGAAAGATGCTGCCATTTAGCAAACACACACACACACGCACACATAAATCACACTGACTGTCGCAGTCCGGCAACGCTGACAACGCTTGGCTACACTCAAATAACTTAACGCCAACTTGATGCGACCGATGCTGAACTTAATGCCGCTCCGGCGGACTGGTTGACTTTGGAAAGCCATCATCAAGTGCATGCGGCATGTGGTAGGGCAGAACGCTCGATATATATTGCAGGCAGATTGAGCGACAAGTATAAATGCAGGCCCATCAATAGCAGAGTGCCGGGCAAAGTGAAATTGACGTGAATGCTGGCAGCGAAGGAGTGGGAGAGGGAGAAATCGAAGTGGTTACTCCACGAACAGATAAAGAATCCCGTGTCGGTCAGCGGGCACAGGCGGTCTGCCTTTACTGCCTGCCTCTCTGCCTGCCTGCCTGCCCGGCTGCTATGACGTCTATTACGAGCGCATCTAAGGTTTGTGGCCATGTGAAGTTGTACTGGCCAGCAGCGGCAGACAGGCAACAACAGCAATAGCTATGCGGTTTTGGCCACAAATTTCCGGCACTGGGAAACTTCATCTGGCTCGCACTGCTCGTCTATCACGGAATTCAATTAGCAACTGCTTTATGCATGAGACACGTAAAAAATAGAGGATTGTCCAGCTGACTGCTTTAATTGCCGCCACATCAGATGTTAAGCAGCAGCCACGCCCCTCGAACTGCCAAACACAACTGAGCTGAAAACTTTGCTGTTTGTATTTGTCTTGGGCAACTTTCGTGTGTATGCAAACGCACGTGGAGCAAGCACACACACTGATAGAGAGGGAGTGAGTCAGAGAGAGGAAGCGAAACAGATAGGAAGAGCAAGAGTGAGCTGTGTACGTAGCAGCTGCTGCTGCTGCTGCTGCTTATTGCACCACGGGGCGTATGTGTAATTTTTCTTTTACTCAGCAATGCAAATAATATATTCCCGCTGCGTGTAGCTTTCACTTTACATTCAACCTTAACGGGGGCGTTGCAACTTTGTTGACTGGCATCGAAATGTATTTTATGCCACACGGAGTTGAAAAGAAAAACACAAGCGAGAAAGTGGTAAAGAGAAGGCGAAACCGAGAGTGGGAGAAAAATAGGAAGAAGGAGTTTTGTGTTGTTTTTGCTCGCAATAATATTGACAGTTATGAGTGAAAAGCATGAAAAAGCGCTGTGGTTTTCCAGCAATTTTCCACACTTTGATAATTATTGTTGTAATTCGAAAACCATTTCGTTTATGGGGTTGGTGATCCAATAAGCTGCGCATAATTGCCGGAAATAGTTAAGTCATAAGTGGAGAATTTCATTTGTTTTTTGATCAAAAAGAAGAATAAAGAAAGCGCTAAAAACATATTTACGATTTTATGCTTGCTCTTATTACTCTTTTTCTGATTTTCTAGTTTTTTCTCTTACTCTCTGAGGTATAGACTTCGTATCTCGGATTTTCTGTATGTTTCTTTGCTTTTTTCTTTTCCTTTCTCTGTAATATCTCTATCCCTTACGGAGTCAGTTGTCGTTTCTTTCATTTGGCAGCTCTATCTCTATCCATTATCCCAGTGCCTTGTCTTTTGTTTCGCGTTATCTTCTGTGTCTTTATCTTTCATAATATTTTACTTACACTCTGTTATTTTTTTCAGTTTCTGACTCTCTTTTACTCTTTCTCGTTTAGCACTTTTATAATGCCTCCGTCTCCATTTTCCTCTTTATTCGAATTGCTTATACTTTCTTATTTTTTACCTATTGGAATATCCTTTATCTCTTTGCTTCTCGAAGTTCATCTCCCTGTCTTTTAATTAAATTTCCCTTAACATATCTAACTATTTGCATTTATACCACACCTTTTCTCGTTTATTCTCAAACTTCATTACTACTGTAGCCTTTCTTTTATTAAATCTCCGTATCTCCCTCTCTCTTTTTCATTTTTTGGTCGTTTTTACCTGGCATCATCTCATGGTGCCAGATTCACAAACTCAAAAAAAGAAATCATTGTTGCATCGAAATTATGGAAAAAGAAGAACGTAATTCTGATAAAGTGCGAGAACAGAAATAACAAAATGAAATATTTATGCGCATATTAATGTACGTTATATCTGCAGCAGTAGCAGCGCAGAGGGAAACAAAAAAAGGGCAGCCTGCCCAAGTCTCTGAGAAAAAATTGTTAGAGCGTAATGAGAGTGCGACTGGCAACTGGCGGCGCCTGCTGCCTTTGCCAATGTCCTGCTGTGAAATTGATGAATGTGTTGCCATCACTAGCGCAAAAATAACGGCATCCGGAACAACACCAATCACGGCAACAGCAACAATAACGATAGCAACAACAGCGACTACAGTACTCGCCAACAGTCTGCATACATTTTACAATCAATGATGGAGGCGCAAATAATGTAAGCCTGACGAGCGAGCTGTGCGAGCGACAGAGTCAGGTTTAGCTGCTCAACTCGAGAGGCAATAAAAAAGCTTCCTGCCCACGCACACACACACGCCTCATATGCCTAGCACGTAAACGTGTGTGTAGGTGGCAATTATGATACATGTAAACAATAAAAAGAACAAATCAACATTTTATGAAATATTGACAAGTGATATCAATCATTGTTCCTGACACTCCGTCCCATCCCCCATTGCAGTGAGCCGGGCCTGCCTACTGACCAGGGTCCGTTGCCATCGGAGCTCGTGTCGATTGCTTACAGGTGCCGTTTGATTAGTCGTGAAGTGTGCTAACAACTTCACTCACACACTAACACACACGTGCAAGTCGTGCGTAAATATTGTATTTACGTGCACACATTTATTACGTATACGCAGGGATTGCTTGGCAGGCTTTGTCCGCGCATTTCGTTGCTGACTTTTGGTTGGAAATACTTTGGTAAATAAAGCATGTGTAGCTGAATCACTGTGGGAAGAATGCATTAAATTCTACAAATATCACACATACGCAAGGTGTGCAGAATTTTTGTGAATATTTGCAATTTATGTCGAAAATTAAATGGGCAACCATCTAAATGTGTATTAATATTTTGTATATTGTTACGTTTATACTCTAAAAAATATATATGAATGTTTTTAGATTATTTGATTCCAAGAATCAACATAATTTACGGACCCAAATGGCTGCCCCAATTACGGCGCTTTTTATTTCTCAATTTCTCTAATTTATTTCCTCGAAATTGGTTTTTCGCAAAAATTCATTCGTGTCTGGCAATTTAATGGCTAAGCACACAAGCACAATCTTTAATCAAACTAAAACACTGCAATATTTTCAACAAAATAATTGCTTACTGATTTGTAAAGAGTGGAGTAAAACGGAAATTTCTGACTCATTTGGCATGCGCAAAATTTTTCAGCAACGTTGCGCAGATCCTACCCAAATGAAAATTCGCAAAATTGCGTGAGGATTTTAAAACAATTAAACGGAAAATTTGCAAAAGTTTTCTGCTGTTATTGCAATAGTTTTTATGGATCTCAGTTAATATTTTGTTAATTATAATTGTGGTTTAATAATTTTTGGTTAATTAAGTTTGCATGCAGCTGAACCAGCAATTTCGGGACCAAATAACATATTATTTTGCGTACTTACTCGGTCGAACAGAGTCAACACATATGCGATATTTAGTGGAGTGTTTAGCTTTAATTGCGAAATTGCCAAATAATAAATAAATACGAATTTGTGTGCATTCTTAATTGAACAAAAGCTGCCCAAAGTGCAGATGATTATTTAATCCGACAAGCTTAGGCCCTAATGGGACTTTGCTCTTATGCTTCTTTTATTAAATAAATTATTTTAAACAATTTCGCGCATATCTTTAACAGATATCTGAATCTAATGCATTGGATGACTGCAGCCAGTTTTAGTAAGCTTTCGCTAAAAACTGTGCAAATTTGTGTCTATTGCTCAGCTATTTGCATGTGTATTTGCATAGCTCCTAAACAACACACACGCACCGAGAGAGAGCGAGAGAGAGCGAGATAGAGAGAGAGAAAGATAGAGATAGTACGCACACACTCGAATCAATTACTTCCGCCTGCGCTTTGTTTCCGTTTGGCAGACATTGCGCAAACAGCGAACTGCAAGGCGACGCACTGCCTGCTGCTTGTGTGCTCTCAGTTTGCCCACCGCCCCGCCCACTTTAACCTGATTTCCTCACCTTCGTTCTCTGCTCTCCTCCGCACACCCACACCATACACACAATGTGAATTCGCAACTCTGTCGCTTTGTTTAATTTTATTTGTTTTGGCCGACGGCGCGTATACGCAACGTACTGCAATATTGAAAAATTCCTTTGTTGTCATTTGCGTTCCGCGCTGCGAATTTCTCTATCCCTCTCCTTGTCCACTGCTCTCTATAAGAGTGTGTGTGTGTCTGTATGTGTGCCTGGTTGTGTGTTTCTGTGTGTATATGTGTTTGGCTGTTTGTTTTCTGCATACCGTTGTTTTCACTCACAATTTTTTGTGTCAATTGCAATAAAGCCATTCTGCAACCTACACACACATTCCACACACACACACATGTACATATATAGCTTAAATTTCATGTGTATGTGTGTTGTTTGTACTCGCCAATATTCGATTCTATTACGCCAAAGCTGGTCGATTTCGCTCTCATTCCCGTTTGATTTGAAAACAAAAGCAAATACCCTATAATCAGGTATCTTTGCGAAAGTCCATCGGGTCTGAAAATTAACACTTACTGCAAATACTTGAGTCTCAATTTATCAATTTAATCTGCCACCTTGAACCTTGACTTGTCTCCAATCAACTTAGCTATGCATTTGAATTTCTATTAGTCGCATGAGACGCACTTACCGTAATTGAATATCGAATTAAAATCTCTTGGTCAGTGGCAAAATTGTCGATGGCCGAATGCGGGGATCAATCAAAATATTACCTGGCGAAAATTCAAGTCTACTCGAGCCGGGATAATTCAATAATGAAACTCAAATTACGCCAATTAAGGCAATACCTGGCTCAGAATGTGCACTCATTTATGCAGAAGAGGCTTGCGCAAGTCTGTGAATATGTAATTTCGAATATTTATCGGAACTTGGCAAATGTCGCACAACTTTACAAGGACAACGGCGATGAAAATGATGAGAATGTAGGTGAGGAACGGCAGAAGCCCGGCCTATTTACAATCATTAATCATGCGGACCTGTAATTTATCTCGAGAAGCTTGTGCGGTGGGGGGGATTGGTAATATAAACTTCGCCTTGCGGCGCACACCTGCGTGGCCTGCGGGAAAAACTTTTACTCTTGGTACTGGCGACCCCCGCCCACCCCCGTGAAATACTTCCTAAATACTTTTTTAATAGCTTAAGCGCATTTCCTGTTTTTATTAAGCACAAAATATAAGCAGCAGCCCCCTGTGCAAACATATGCCAGGTGATTTTTTCTTTCTTTCTTTTTTGTCGAGGCCAAAACTTTGTCACCGCCATTGTAAAGTTTTGCGGGCGCTCGCTCCTGCCCCCAGCCGCTGCCCACTTCTCTACTACTTGTCTCCGGCATTGTACGTAATGACAGCGCCTTCAACTTGCACCTGCAGCAGCTCCGAAAGCCAAAAGCAGCCTGTGGCCTAAGGGCACACGCTCTTATGTAAATCTGCCAAATTAAGTGCCAAGCGTTTGTCAGGCAGGCCAAGAGAGGAGAGGGGACGGGGGCCTGCTGGACCACTCTGGGCGATTGTCAGCTGGTTGCCCCGTCGAGGCATGGCTTCTTGGCGCGATGTCTGCTTCATTTTATTAATTTCTAAGTTCCCGCTTGTCGCACAAAAATTCAAATGAAATATTCCCAAGCTCTTTCAGGTAAGTCGCCCCCCATCGACGCGTCCACGCTTCAGCACCCAGGGAAGGAATTCAAATTACTTATCATGACGAGGATATTTTGTGTGTGCTCGCAAAAGTTTTAAAAAAAGAAAAGGAAAATAAAGAAACAATTCGAAATTAAGCATTATTGACGGTCAGCTAGGGAACGTTAACAAAATGAATACAATATAAAGCGTAAAGTATATAGTAAACTTACATAGTCGCAACTATCACTTGTTTTTTTTTTTTCTTCCAATAAATAAAGCTTTAAATAATGGAAACTATTAAATTATTTACAAATAAAATTGAAGATCTCTTATGGCTTTCAATTTATTTTATATGTGCAAAATCTCTACTGATATATTTTACATAACAAACTGTTTGTCTAATTTTTAAACACAGTTGCCAGAGTTCTCTGCGACGCTCAGCAGGGTTGCCTTGCTTAATCCCACTGCTAAATTCGCTTACAAGTTCTGAGCAGGATTTTAAATACCTAACGCCTCGGGTCTAATGACTAAGTCGGGCTGTGCGGAAATGCAACAAATAAATACAAAGGCGGCTTAATGCGCCTCTTGTCTGGCAGAGCGAGAGAAACTGAAATAAAGTTGTCAGAGGGCTTCCAGAGTGGCCCCGGAGCGGACTCGGATTTCGGACTAGACTGGGGCCTAGGGACTGGGGCTGGGGACGAGGCACAGACCGGCCACACGCTCATTTACTTTGTCGCTTGCCAAATGCAGCTACAGCCAGAGCAAAACAAAGTATCCATGCCTGGCAGGACAGAGGACAGGAGGCCAAAGGACGCAGAACAAAGAGCAAAGGGTAGCAGGCATTCGCAGAAACCTACAGGCGTTGCGCGTCATTAGGACAACATGCACGGCTGCCGTCTGGCCCTGTTGCCCCGTCGCACTGCTGCCCTGCCAACCTGCCGACCAGGCCAGTTGCATGCGACGTGGACAACACGAAATTGTTGGTAAAGTGAAAAATTTATTTCACAATTCTCCGTTAAAGGATTTCTATTTCCGCTCTGTGCCACCATAAAACGCCAGCCCAAAAAACCAAACGTAACGGAATAAAACTATAAACATACATAGGCGTCGAAGGGGCGAGTGCGAGGGAGAGCGCGGGGACTGGGGGCACAGAGAGCCAAATAAATAATATATGGTGTCGCCGGCGTTTTAATAGTTTTGTTAGCCTTTTTCGAGCAGCAGCAGCCGACGCCGCCGGGCGACAGGAAGTAACTTTTATGCGCGCGCCCCTCTTAAAAAGGAAATTTTGGGTAAGGACTTTGGAAAATGCTGCTGCGCGTCGGAAAAGCCATGGCCGTGAGCTGTGTCTGTGAATGGGGATTTTGTGGCTCTTTTTATTTGGCACCATGCGGCGAACGTGCGCTCTTTTTCGACTCCTTTCCATGTAGGCCCGCTTGATTTCGCTGCTACTGGTAATGCCTTTTTAGTAAAGCGTCCCTAACGAGTCTCGACATCGGGAAAAAAAAAGAGGCCAAAATCCAAGTCTTGCCAATTTCTGACTAGCCAAGCCGCTTTTTCCTCCGTCTACTCTTCGGTTTTTTCGTTTGCTCTAGGAAAATGATTAGTCTGGTTTGTGTGATAGAAGGAGGCTTTAAAAAGGTAGATTAAGAATGGAGGATCGGAAAATCGATATATGCTGCCTTAGGTTAACTACCTACCTAAAGCATCGCAAGTGGGGCCCCACTTCAATCAAAAGTTGCAGCCATTCGCAATGCAAACCTTCAGAATATTATTGAATTTTAATGGATTTTTTTAATATGTTATAGAAATAAAAGTTTATACGCATTATTGCCTAATGGTTTATTTGAAATACAAATAAAAGATCCCAGTGGACCAAAATAGACTCGATGGGCACATAAATAAAACAGGGACTGCAGCACTGAGATATATGTCTAAGTAAGTGTGTGTGTGTCGGGCGTGCGTGTGCGTATGTGTATGGGTTTTCCCCTGTGTGCGAGCCACTCTCGAGGCGGCAATTGAAGTGACAGATAAAACTTTTTCCCGCGAATTGCTTTAACTTTGCATTTGAAATGCGAAAACCATAAAATATGAACTGAGGGCTAAAGGCAAACGACAGACGACTATTTGGTTTGAGTCAACGCTTTCGTTGCACAAACAAATACGAGAGAATTCGGGTAATATGCTTATCGAGGGGGTGGCAGCGGAATTCGAGGGTACTCTGTGACCGACAGGCGGTGTCGGAGAGTTGAAGTAGTTTTGAACATGTTGCAGACGCTACTCAAGTTTCCATTTGAAATGCACACGATTTCGAGTCACTTAAAACTTGTCGAGTGAGCGCGGCGAGGCGCCTGAATCGCCGGTGCGACAGTTTTCTAAGCGGCTTTTAATTAACAGCCATCAAGTGCAAGGATTTCAAGGATTTGCCGAGCATCTCCACACATGAGCGCACAGCGACAAGAGCGGCATGAGTAAGAGACAACGAAAGCGCGACAACGAAAGAGACAGAGAGCGGAGCGATGCGATGCGTGCCTGGCGTTGAGTGACGCCATATTGAAATTCATTAAGACGGCGTCGCCATCGTCCTTGTCGCCGGCATTGCATTAATATGGCAAGTAAAATATTTATAGCATAATTCTAGGAGCTGCTACATCACAGCGCATTGTGCTACTCATTGTTGTGGTGCTCGAGCGCGCGTTAAAGAAATTAATTAATATTCTGCTCCACGCTCTGTCCCCCCGGCACTTGTCGCAAATACGCGCGCGCACACACACACGCACTCACCCTCGCCCACTTGGGTGGATGGGCTTAATAATGTCGCTTGTGTGACGCGTTTTTTCTTGCGGCTTACACAAAGCCGTAGCCAAGTTGCCTTTCCCCAGTATCTCTCTTTCTCTAGGCTCTGAATCTTTCCGAATTATTTTGTATACCCTACACTGCAAAAGTGAACTGCTTGTCGCAACGTGCGTGTGGAGCACCGCATAAGTCAGGGTATGTCTCAGTCTACCCCCGTGTGCCATTATGCGCATCGCAGTTTCAAGCGGCGTGTCTTGTTTCTGACACTATTAAGCTCCATGTACAGGCATCTCTGCGAAAAGCATACGCATATCTAGGCACATATGTATTATATAATCACGTGGGTGCCAAACATTTCTGGGTTTGCAAGGTTTCTTTTTATTTGCCTAAATAAAACAAATTTCAATTATGTTAAACAATTCATTGCAAGGTCTTCTTGGACTTAGCTCTTTTACCATATTTATAAACCTAGGGACTTAAATATACTAAGTGTTTGTGACAGCAATGCTACAAGGTTTTCAAAGGATTTTGTACTCATTATGGTTAACCTTTTGTTGTCTCTTTTCTGCGAAAGAAAATGTATTGTAAAATGAGCTTTAATTAACAGCAAAAAGAGGTATTTGTGTTATAAACTCAACTCAAGAAATATTTTGTACTTTATTCTATTAACTATTCGCACTATTATACCACAAATAGCCCAATTTCACACACTACACTACTACACAATTTTATTTTTATTTTGCAACTTTAAAACAATATATATATTTTTCAATAAATTATCTTTCTCAACTGCCCTTACTCTAAGTAGGTGATTAGCATCATGCTGAAGCTGTACACGCCCTTGGTCAACTGCAGAGCGGTTGCCATAGAGAGTGGTACCACATCCATAGCAGTTAGAGCCAATTCGGTCTGTGCCTTGGCCAATATGAGAATGAACAGCTTCTGCTCCACCACGGGCAATTCGTACCACAAGCAGTGTGTGTAGATGCTATCCATGAATTCATCATTCTAGAAAGGCAATTCCGGCAAGGCTCTGAGGAACATTCATGCATCGCAAACTTACCGATTTCTCGACTACAGTGCCCAGGCCACAGAAAGTGTAGAGCACGACAAAACAGTAGATCAAGTAGAGCGGAGCTGTGGGCCAGGCCTTTAGAAAAATACATGAAATGGTGCACAGGATACCGAGGCAGAGGGTCGAAAGTTCCACAAGCATGACCACTTTGAAGGTTTGTTCTGTGGCACGTAAAATTCTACAGCAAAATTTGGCATAGGAATTAGTTTTCCAATAAGCAGCACACTCACCTGGCGTACTTCTGGTGCCAGGCCAACAGATCGCGGAGCATCGCACGCATCTGCGCGGACTGATCGCGCTGCACGGCAATAACGTTAAACTCTTGCAGCTTGATCTTAAAGATGTCTTTGATCAGCGGAACATTCAGGATGAACAGAAAGAGATACATGTCAGCGCCAAAGTTTCCAAAGCCGCCCATCAGACAGCACAACACGTGAAACGTAATCAGAATCGTGTGTCCTGTGTCTGTGGTGTGATCGACGAACGGCAACAGGAACTGCATGATCACCATCTTCTCCTTATGCACAAGCGAATAGTAGAGCGGATAGGTTATCATGCCCCCCACAACAACTATGTAGAAGCCGACAAAGGCCATCACAACGTTCCAGAAGGCACTGATACGTTCGTTCAGGCAACGCGTATACTCGCCGCCCTTGAGCTCATACTCCACGTAAATGGACTCGTAGTACGACTGGATCTCTCGCACCAAATGCGCTTTGTCCACACAGCACAACAGTTTTGTCAATCCCTGAATTCCCGAACCAAGCAAGGCCATGGTCTGCAGTATAACCGTCCAGTCATTGTTGATCACCACGCCCACATACATCGTGTACAGCGTGCAGGCGTAGAACGTCAGCGCGACGGTGATAACGAAATAGGTCAACGACCACATGCGAAAGTTGGGGTTGATCACATCGCTGCCACAGATCTTTATGCAAAATCTCAAGATTTTGATTATCTTAAAGTATCTTGTTGCGGGAGTGGCAGAGTCGACCATTGCAAAGAACTGTGAGCTCTGAAGACTGAATCGCAATTGCGAGTCATTTTTCTAGCCATGTCCGTTCTTTGCCTACGAATCGAGCAATCCATGTCAAAATATTGACAAGTTAATTGTAAGACAAGTTGAGTTGTTTGGTTAAACAACGAGTAATTATTTTATAGTTAATTACCTTGGTTATTAAAGTGCTTCAGAATTGCCAGGTGTCGTAGTACAGATAATATCTATGCGAGCAAGCAAACCGAAGCTAGCATAGACCTTATTTCCCACTTGCGCTTATAAGTATGCTACAGATTTTGAATATTAAAGTGCAGGGTACAATTCGCTTGACTTTAGCTGTATTTAGATGCTTTTTTGTTTTCCGACTAAGCCGAATACAAACACTTGGCAAAGCTCGCTGCAGCTGCGTGTGTGTGCAGTATATCACACGTCATCCAACTTATTTACACTGCACTGCAAAAATTTAATGCCAACGCCAGCAAAGGCAAATGCGGCATCCGCTGCCGAAGGCAGTTTATTTGTTTAATTTGGCGACAGTTCCGCACACGCACACACACACACACGCAGACACACTCGACCACAATTGCAGACGCGAAGCTCATGTGGCATTTCTTTATTGCCCTCATGCAGAACGAGGACTGCAGCTGCCGCTGCCGCTGCCGCTGCTGATGAGTTTTTAGGCAGCCAACTCAAACGCGAACTCCAAAAAGCGCTGCTACAATTGCAGCCACACACAGTGGCACTCATACACACACGCAGTACACTCGACTCAGCTGCGATACACTCTACTTCACTTCGCTCCCCACCCCACGCCCCCTGCGGCACTCGACAAACTAAGCACACATATTATTTACACTTTTAAACGCGCAACGTTGCGTCACGTCGAGCTCGCAACGCGTTTGCGCCTCGCATTTTATGAATTCATTTCCGTTCATTTACGCCCGATGTGACGCCGCCAGTTAACGGAGGCTGTAATTAAGTTAAACTGCCTGCTGCTGCTGCTGTATACAGGGGTAAACCTGACACTCCCCAGTCCCCCTCGCTAGGCCGCCCTAGTCAGAAATCTGACATTGTTGCTGCCAGTCGCAAGTGTCAAGCGGGAGCCTAGCTGCAATGAGTCCTTGAAGCGTGCAGCCCCAGCTAATGCAGCTTCGGGGAGTCCCACATACCTAAACTAAACCTAACACTACATATTAAGTTCTAAGAGAGCGTATTATGTTTATAGTGCAAACAAGAGAGGGGGCTATTAAATTTTCTATAAAAAAGTTATGGCAAAACATCGATAGTGGCCATTTTGAGGGTTTTCGGATGGTCTGCAAGGCAACTATCGATGAAATGAAGTCAATAATGAGGTGTTTTTTTCCATTTATTTAAGTCTATTTAAAAGCGATCTTACAGAAAGACAGAGAGAGACAGACAGGCAGACATACTGAAAGACGGACAGGCAGACAAGCAGACAGGCAAACTAACGTTAAGAAAGAGAAAACAACCTTGCTATAATTGATCCAATTACTTTATAAATCTGGAACCCACTAAAGAACTTCATGGCTTTAAATATGACTCAAGAAGTTGCATCAAGCCGTGATAATTCTCCTTATATTGTGTTTCTTTCAGTTTGTTCGCAAATCAAGCATAAAAGTTGCCATTCCCCTGCATTCCTCAACTCCCCCTATAAGCCCACTGGCGCTCTCTGTTCGCCCGTAATTCATCACAACTCGCTAACAAGTCGCAATGTTCGCATTTCAGGGAAAAAGTTGCAGTTTGCTTATCTTTTGTATGTTGCCGTTGCCTGGATACGTGCGGCTGTCATCCTGGATTAGGCACATATCCTCCGACTTCTTCGTGTGGCCTTTGTGCTGGCATTGTTTGGCGCAAAGGCATCGACAGGCGAGTTGAAGCGAAAGAAAGAGAAGAGGGGCGGGAGGGAGCTGGCTGTGGGCGAGGGAACGCAGTAACTTTGGCCCAAAGTTACCTTTTGACACAGATGAGGCGACGACGCGTGTAAAACTTTTTGTTGTTGCATAAAATTAGGCGCGGAACAGAGCGCACAGAGTATGGCTCCCTGGCTCCCTGGCACCCTCTACGCGCCATCCCTGGCCCAGGGCCCATCCCCCCTCCAGCCCAGCTGCCTTAATCAGCGGCGTGCGCTCGTTTAACGCAAATTAAATTTCGCTGCGCAAGAAAACTCAACTCGACTCATGATTAACGCATTTTGCTTTTAATTTCCTTTGCACACACACACACACACTCAGACACTAACACACACTAGCAGGCTCCTCCTGCATTTGTTGATAAGATTTTAACACGCCGCGTGTGTTTCTCGCAACAAACCCAAAAAGTTTTGGCCCCAGCGCCAGCGGCAGCTCCCCGAACAGTAAAACTTGCCGAGCTTAATGCGCCTGCCAAAAGCGTCCAAGGTAGACGACGCTGACTGCGATCCGAAAGCAACAAAAAGCCTTTGGCGCACTTTGCAACCCGCAACAGTAGCAGCAGCAGCAGCAGCAGCTACAACAACAAGAAGGTGTAACAGCGAAGTCACTCGTCCCTTTTGTTTATGACATACCCTTACTAAAATAAATAAAAATATAAATAAAAATATTGCCGAAATATTTCTTTATTAACACACAATTAATATACAGATCATTTTTCATAATTAAACTTTAATTTTAATAACGTAAATGTTAAAAAATTTGGTAGAAAGTTTTTCTTAAATATATCTTTTGTCTTTTAAAGTAAATTAAAATAAAATACCGCTTCTGCTACTCTTCTCAGCTACGAATCTCTCTTATAGGGTACACTGTAATGCAGTGTTTCCCTACCACGCGAATTCTTGCCTTTTTTCTGTGGGACTTATCTCCTTTTTCAGGTTGTGTGGAAAATCTCTAAGCTGTCTTAAAATTTCCCGAACAAAGTTGAGTGCGAAAAAGAAAAAGTCGTCGCTTCTTCCTTTCGCACTCGCACACACTGAGCAGATCAACAGATTAAAGAAAAGTTCTCTAGTCGTGTGTGCAGGGTAGAGCCTAATTCCCCAGTTAAAGTCGGATGACGGAAAAAGAATCGTGTATTGTTTGTCATTTGGCAAGAAAATATGCGCTGATTGTGGTTAATGATGACACCAGCTAGATAGCCCATATCGTTTTACTTTCCAGCAATTGGTTGGTTACACCTCCCCCAAATGTCGTAGGCCATGTCAAAGGGCAATGGGATGGCAGCACGTTGATAGCACTCAGCTGGCAATTGAAGAAGCGAAGATATTTATGAGTTTCATTTATAATGGATATACAGATACAATTAAGATGCTCGAATTGCGGTAAAGCATTCTGTGGAAAAACTGTGTTATCGTTAGTGATAGCTTCGATCATGGGGCTCATTAGGCATTCTATTAAATGGGCTCAAGCCACGGTTAGGCGAACATCTACGGGCCAATTTATTAGAGATTAAGCTGCGCTACGCATATTTAACGCCTCAATTGCCCGTCAAATGTTTCACATGCTACCGGAGAAACGAGGAAAATTATCAAATGATATATTAGGGATGGATATAAATGGGATAAATATGTGGAAATTTATCGATTAGGGAACTGTTTCAGTGGGGAAACGGTTAATTAAGTAATATATATGAATAGAACTGATAAGAATTTATTCTTTTCTAGCTTGTAATACTTTTTAAAAGACATATAATACAATATTTAAAATAGTAGCTTGACAAGGACTGTTATAATTAGGTCTAAAACAGGCTTTCAGCCGCAACTATGCGTGGAACATTGACAACAACTTCGTGACGGCACCGTCGCGGTACAAGTGCACTTCATGCTTTGTGTGTGTGTGTATGTATGAAATAAATCTGTGTGTGAGTTAGGCTTAGGTCACTGAAGGAGTGAGGCTACAACGAGGCCATCCGCGGCAGCTGTCATTGATGAGTGGCTTCTAGCCGCATCTGCTCATGACATTCATTCGGAACACACACACACAGTTGGACTACTACGTATGTGTGTAGTATAAATAGCTTTGTGCGTTTTCGGTAAGTAACACGATTATCGTGGCAATTCAAGGACTCGGCGAGAGAACTCAAATAATTAAGTCGCTCGTTTGACGCTTAAATCCTCGCCGCCGACCACACAATCGAACCGCACAATCAATCTCAAGTTGTCTGACTGAAATTCCTCAGACGCCCCGCCCCAACCGCACTTAAAGTACTTTAGCCAGACGAAAAGTGGATCTATCAAGAAGGTGTTTGGTCGGTTGATTTTCAGTCATAAATACATAAATACTTCATGCCTATCATATGGCAATATGCGAGCCTGCACAGCCAGTTACAGCTGTCACTTGGCGATTTAGTGTAACGGAAATCACGTATACGCCTCGTGAAACCATTAGGCACATAAGACGACGCCACCCGAACAGCTGTTGGCGGAAAGGCGAACCGGGAATATTCGGTAATTGAAACTATTTGCTTTTTGGCATTTTCATTAACGGCCATTTCCGTAAAATTTAACGCACTTCCTGACAAATGTTGCCAGAAGGCAGGAACCAAGCCCAACGATTCCCAATATTGTTTGCCAGACAGGAGAGGTTGAAAGCGATGGAGAGGGACGCAGCCGTTGGCCAAATGAGCGTCGACTTGAAAAGTGCTAATTACTTGAAAATCAATTGTCGCAATTCATTTCAGTCATCCGCTCAGTACGCGCGTGTGCGCGTGTGTGCACAACTGTGTGTGCGCTCACAAAATTAAGTATGTTAATTTAAATTTAACGTTCGAATGAATTTCATTTTGCGCTTCCAGGCAGCCATCAAAGCTTGCTTGCATATATTTCTTCAAACGATTCGTTTTCTCTCGCTTCTTTCCCAACCTTTTCGCCCTGCTCGTGCCTCCCTCCCCGGGAATAAGTTCTGCAAATGGCCTTAATGAAGGCCAACAGCCGTCGCTGCCCGATTCGCATTGCCGTGTAATCAACGCCACCGAAGCCGCATCCATAAAATAGTCAAATGGCTTCAAATTAGAGAAGCGAATGCTCGGAAAAAGGATTTGCGGTAAGGTAGCTGGAATGAGATGTATTCCTGGTCGAGAACACTGCAAATCGAGCTGCAAAATTAAAAATAGAAAAAAGCAAAGAAAATAAGAAATATGATTTGGGATGCGAGCTTCGAGAGCTTCATTGCCTTATTCTAATTTCATTTGAAAACTATCGCAGCATTCTCTCTAATCTATACATTTATACCATATACATTTTCGCTTTATACCCTTAGAAAAAACTTAGCGATTGATTTCAACCTGCTCCTTTGTCACGTTTGAAGTATTCATTTAATTTCGCAAAACTATCGTTGTAAAATCTATATCCTCCGATGGCGATAATAGCGCACTTGGCGTTTAAGCTTATCTAAGAGCTGCAGGGAATACGCTCTGAATGGTAAATGAGTCGCAAACTAACAATGAAAATATACAACAAGAACGAAAGGGAGCGAGTAGAGAGAAAGAGATAGAGAGAGACACAACAAGCAGCTGGATCTGATGGACAATCCACAGGAATCGAAGAAAAACTCAAATAAAAGAAGTTTAAAAATAATTTAATGACCAACAAAGGAATACTCTCACATAGTAAGTGAAAGATAGAGGGAAAGAGAGATTGCGAGATTGTGAGAGAGAGAGTGGGAAAGCAGCGGTAAACATTTTGAGTCAGCCGTTGGTTGCAGCGTTTGCCTCACCTGGCAGAGAAATGCATTTCCACTTTTCTAAAAATGAAACGAGCGCAACGTACAAAGTTTTCTTTCCGACAATTTGCTTGTTTTCTTCTTGCTTCGTTCATTTGTAAACAGCATGGAAAATTGCACAGAACTTTGATAGCAAAACAAAAGTTAAAGGTGGCCCGTGTATCAGGCTGTATCTCTCTCTCTAGGCCCCATCTGCAATTGAATAGGTTGGCAAACTGTGAGCAGACTGAAGCAATGATTCGTTGATCAAATGGTCGAGGAGCTGAGTAACTGAATAACCGAGTGTGCAAACTAAAAACACTCAAGTGAGAGAATGAACAGACTCCAGGCAATTTTGGGTTGATAAGTAACTAGCTTGATGTTACATAATTGTGATATGATAGATTTGATTGGCATATTTTATTTTGCTTTGATGGAAAACTCGCATACTTGGAGAGCACTTAGAGACACCATCACTGCGCATCCTGAATGCATTTCCCTTTCTCTGCGGAGGCTGGAAACAGGATTCATTAAAATTTGCGCACATTTACAATGAATTATTATTCATTCGCGCCGGAACCGTAGGCACTCACATTAAACGACCCAGGTGTAAGGAGAAGAAGGAGGGTGCGGGTGGCACTTAAGTCTGTGTGAGGAGCTTATTACACTTCTTTTTCATGATTTTCTTTTTTAATTTACGCCTCACGCAGCACTTGACGGTTGCCTACTTTGGATTGTAATCATTTCCGGGCACATAAGAAAATTCCACCTCGAACACGCTATTATTTAAAAGAGAAATTTCCATTTAACGCTATCAGGCTGATAAGGAATAAAATTGTACATTTACCAGCGGGCAGGTGTGTTGGACGGGTACAGGCTCGGGTGGGGGGGTTGGCAAAAAACAATGAAGGAGGCACACAAAGAGGCAACGGCAGATGGCTTGAAAATGAAAAATCTCTCAATATGCAATTTACCATAAATTTATAATTTACTGGCAAATTATTTTCATAAGCCATTTGCATTTATATGGCCCAAACACTTACACACTCAGACGCATGAGCCTGCAGCCCTGAATAGGTCACAGGTAGCATGCAAGTCGAGAGCCATTAAGGGAGCTTGGCACGGGGAGAAAATATCTTGCAAGGAAAATTATTTGAAAAAAAAAAAATGTATTACTCACTAGACTTGAAATATTTGAACCTTTAGTATTTACATTGAATTCATAATCTTCATACGCTGCAGGCTTAGTCTATCACAGCCTGCGTCATCTAACTAAGGGGTATTCCAAAAGGGGGGGGACAACAACATTGACAGTATACACAACCACAGACCACTCCACGACCTCTGTTTGGCAGCCATAATACCGTTAAACAGTTAACAAAGCCTTCGGTTTCACTTGGCTCTCGTCTCGATACCTTTTTGCGTAAGAGAATTCTGCAACAAAAAGTTGACTCATAAAATATAAAATTGATTTTCGCGCGTGTCATTAACTTCCTTAAGTGCATGTTCGTGTGTGCGTGTGTGGCTATGTGTGCGTGCGTGTCCTTCCACTTGCCCCAAAGCCGGCTGCATTATTCATGTGCTTTGAAGGTACTCGGAAAAGCTGCACATGGCAACCGCTTTTCCCAAACATTATGAAAATCCGCTTAGGTTGACGGAAAAATCCACAACGACGCTCAGCAAATTGCTTAATTTCATGTGAAATTTAAATTTAGAGTGAAATGTGGAAAAATACAAGTCGTTTTACGTGTTCTTCCGTTTAAGCCGTTTATCCTGTACTCAATAGTTATTTTTAACTAATACATTCATATGTATTTATCAGATTTCCCCAGTGTCCAAACAAAGCTTTTGTGAAATTTGTATAATATAATAATATTTAAATTTTCAAAGCTTCATTAGAGCACACAAATTCAAATGAATTTTTAAAAAATAAAATTGTAAAAATATTTTACTAATGTAACTTGTATTTTGTGGCAACTCATTGGAGATTTGATAAACACCAACTAGGAAAAAAGGAGAAAAATATGACAACAAACAGTAAAAAGTTTTTAAGCAAAAAGGAAAAATACCCTGCAGGGCATTCACAAAAAAGACATTGAAGAACTATGAAGGTAAACAATGTTAAACTTATATAAAATATGCTTTTCGATGATATAATTTTTAAATTTTAGGAATATTGGTCCTAGCTGATCCGTTTAAGTATTTCCACGTTTCTAGGGTATTAAAGCAAGGTGATAATGAAACGAAAAGTTTGTAAAAACTGCACGAAATAAAGTTTGCTCTGCAAAAAAGTATTTAGCATAGTATTAATATTTGAATGCGCTTTGAAAAAAGCCACGAAAATGTAAAATTATTGACGTATGCGTATTATTTCAACATTTTGTTGCCTGTGCTTTCTATTATACTTTGTAAAAAGATTTCCATAATAAATACATTCATGTTCATAAAAATAAGCAGATTGATGTTAAAGCAGCTTGGGCTGCATTCTGGTTATGTACGTTGAGAAACAATTCTTTTCGCTTCTTTTATTTTAATTGCTGTCTGATTAAAACTAGAAAGAGAGACAACAAATGTTTTCCTTTTTCTGCCTTGACTTACAGAAGTGTAGGGAAGGGTTCGACGCTTTGAAACGCCATGGAAAATTAATCAGTGGCGTTTAGTTACCTCAAGGAAATGTATTTAAACGTTAAATGAGCGTGCATAAGTGATGGCCGCGAGGGGGGAAGCCCGCAAGGCAGATGGCGCACGAGCAGAAATATGCTCTCAGTGGGACTGTCATTAAAGCTGAGCCCGAGGCAGGTCAACATTGCGTATACGCGCTGTGTGTACGAAACATTTAAAACGGAAATTGTGTAGCCTTTGCCTTCCCTCCCGCATGCCGAATCTACTGTTTGGTGTAAATTGCCAAAAGGAATGGAATTCAAATTATCTGCAGGCAAAAGACTGCGCAACTAGGTAACATAAACTCTAAAAGACGAGGTTGCTTCCGGCTAGTCGAAGGTTTCATACCCTTCCTCGCCACTTTTGCCTATACTCATAATATATAAATGAAACTTTAACTATTTGGAACAACAATATTTTTCTATTTGATTTACTTACTCATATTAATTGATTATTTATTCGCTAATCCGGAATGTGTCTTAATATTAATTGAAGTTATCGTTAAAGCAATTTTTCTTCTCCCCGTATCAAATTAAGTCACTCACAGCCTCCTGCAAACAAAAGATAATTTATCGATGTGTGACGAAAATTAATAAATATTATTTGGCAACTGTTGTCGAACACCTTTCAGAATTAACTTTCGCAAATAAAGTTTATTATTTTCCTGTCATGGCAAAATTTCTGGTAATGAAATACTCGAGGCGGAAGACTTTCGCGACACGTTTTATTACACTTTACAATTTGGACGAGACGACAAAAACAAACATTTCGGAAAGGCATCAGAAAGGACAACCTGGAAAATCGCTGGGGAAGAGGGAAAAGTTGACGATGGCCATGTTTGTTTGCCTGTTTGACTTTTTTAATGTTTGTATTCTCCACATTTCTTTTTTTTTCATTTTATTATTATATCCGGTTTACGTAGCGTATGATGAACACGTTTATTGGTTGCGTGGCATTTCTTGATTCCCCAATGTCGTGTGAGTTGTTTATCTATCGGCAAACTGGTAGCGTCTGGGTGGGTGGATGGATGGTTGCTTGGGTGTTTCTGTTCGCCTTATGGGATCTTGATATGTAAAGCGTACACACATTAAAAGGCACACGCACACACACGCACTGTATAAGACTATTTGAGGTCGTAGGCCGGGCTTGTTATTTTTGCCAGTTCACACAAAGCAATTGGCAGCGCTTTCAATAAAGTCGTCGTGGTAACCAGCTGACATTGATTTGATTTCGTAGATACTTGGCAATTTATTTATCCGACAAAGATGCAATTGTTGGAGGGAAAATCACAATGGATTGATTAAGAAAACATACGACTTATTACGACTTGTTTTAAATACGAAAGGAATTTCATGTAATTCCCAAAGACCTTAAATGGCAGCAACTTTTGCCTGTTATGGCGGAAAGCAGCATTTTATCAGAAACCAAGCCCCAACGGGAATGTTAAGTAACACAAATATTTGTATAATTTTTTGTTTATTTTTGGCAATTTTTTCAACATTTGCCCTGTTACCTGGAAGACGCTTTAAAGATGCCTTCTCTTGCTCGGCATTTTTATCTGGCACCCTCCTTGCGTGGCAAGCACATGACTTCGGGGCATGAATGAGGGTCACATCGCGCTGCCGGGGAGCCTGCGAGATCCAGTGATAAGCGACAAGTCACAGCTGCGAGCCTGTGCCTAAACCAGGGCGACATCACATTAACGACACCGCGATAGCTTCAATTTTTCATTTTGGTGATTACAAGCATCTCACCCGGACGCCATTTCCGTTTCCGGTTGTCGCTGTGTCGCCGTTGCGCCGTTGCGCCATGTCCCATGCACATAGCACACACGCCGTTAGTCTTAGTCTTGCCCTCTGTGCTACTAGTTGGCCGTGACACTTGACAATTGCAACACGTGCTCAAGATTTCTCAATGTTCCCTTTGGCTGTCTGTCTGATTGTGGCGCACATTGGGGTGTCGCTTCTTTGCTGTACTCCGCCAGCGATGTCTCAAGTCGCCCAGGCACACACACACAGGCGCCGTAAAATATTCAAATTAAAAGGACTTATGTAGGCACTCAATGTAACCGCCATTATGCTACATTGTTGTCTGACTGCGAGGCGTGGGCATCGGGGGGCGCGGTTCGAGCGAGACCTCGACCTGTGCTGCTTCCGGTGCTTTCAACGCTCAAGCTGCCATTTTTTTACACTTTAGTTGACAGCGGCAGCCATTTGTGGCAACAGCCACGCCCCACAGCCCACAGCCCTCGCACACCTCACACCCCACACCCTAGCCTGATGTGTAGTTGCGCTCTTATTGCCATAGTTGTTGTTGTTTCTCCTGTTGTTCGTCTTGTTGTTCCCGTGAACGTGTATGTCGCATTTTCCGGGTAATTTACATTCTCATCACAGCACTCAGCACAAGACGAGCACACACACACACACTTTCACACACACTACGCCAGGCAGTGCGACTCGGTTACCTGTGCAGCAGCAGCAGCAGAAATAATGCAGACAGCAACAATAACAACAACAGCAGCAACGCTGTTAGCCAACTCTCTCTGAGCTCCTGCTCGCGCCTTTGTCCCTGCACATTTTGAAAATAATAAAAAATAATCGTTTCTTATATCGTTGGCCCGTTATTGCGCTCTTTTTGTTCCATGGCTTTGTGCAGTACTGTTTTCTCTAGTTTAGCTTTTTAGCATTTTTCCCATTTGCCCATTTGCCCATTTTGTCATTTTCGCATTTTGTCATTTTTATTATTTCGCGCGTAGCTGCTGCGCATTTTATTGCCGGCAAATTAAGCGCATAAATTTACGTACCGCCCCAGCCCCTCGTCTCCGCCAGTTGTACGAGTGCCCCAGAATGTGACGAGTTTATTGAAATGGCTTGCACTCCTTCTGAAACACTATGTCCCTCTCTCTCTCTCTCTTTCATTTCCACTTCTTCATCTTCACTCCCACGCAGTGAGTGACATGGCAAATGTCTTGAAACTAAACTGTCATATTACCTAGATTCAATACTTAAACTGTTCATCTCAAAAGATTCTTCTTGGATAGAGAAAGATCTGAGTATCGGACTTGCAAGGTATTTGTAGGTAGGTACATAAACTGATATATGTTCTACTTATACAAAACGTAGAGTAAACACAGTGGTAATCTGGCAGTTCCAGGCAAAACAATATGCAATTGATAGGATCGTTGCTGCGCAATAAGTAAATAAATTACGAAACTATTCCTGATATAAAATTTATTTTCGTCATTTGATTGTTACCAAATTTTGGGATATGACTTAAATAATGATAATTATAGTACACACTAAAACAGAATAATTTATCCCTAAAATTACCGTAAATACCGATTTGCGGGTACCAGGTTCAGGAAAACACTAGATCTGCTTACAGTAGTAAGACTTAGATCAATCAAATTGTTAGCCCTGAATATTACAGTATCTAAGCTCTTGGTTATTATACACACGGACAGACAGACATGACTTAATTGAGTCGAATGTGGACCTAGATCAAGGAAAAATACTCTTAGCGATTTAATAAGATAAAATGACCTAGACTATTGAGAATAAAATATGTATTATATAATTTTTTGAAAGTATAGTTTAGTGTATAAGCTGTAACAAATTTAAGAGAAATTAAATATGCAAGTCAAGATGTTCAAGATGATTTACTAGTAAGTATAGGATGGGTCCCGCTCGTGGTCTGCTCAGTTTGGCTGAGCTTTCGGTCAGAGTCATAGTCAAGTAATTTATTTGCAGCAGACAACGGGAAAGTGGGGAAGAAGAGAGATACATTCATGAAAAAAACCGCACACACGCACACGTGTAGAATCATATTTACATGTGTGTGTGTGTGAGATGCGTGGGGCAGAGAAGTGGAAAATCGGCAGATCACATTTGATTCATTAAAAATACAATTTCACAGCGCGTAGTTGCGTGTGCTGCTGCGACGGAGAAAGTAAGAAAAACAAATATGCGAAAAACGGGAGAAAAAGTAACACAGTAAAGAGAAACCCACGTGGCTGGTCTCGAGTTTCCCTCTGACTACTCTTCGTTTTGGTGGTGCACTCTCAGGATAAAGACGACGTCGACGACGACGACGGGCCTGCTGAAGCGCACTCAAAAATTTATTGCCGGCAACTCGAAGTTCGACATGAATTTTATTTATTTGCATGTAAATCGGATTTGTGTGACCCCAAAGACGTTCGAGCGTGAAATATACGAGCAACAGTCGCAGGAGCTGCCCACAGTGAAGCGGTCAGACATGGAGTGCATCGTGGACAGGGATCTGGACCGGAGCCACGTGGCCGGCCGGAAGGTAGAGGGTGCCGACTCGCTGCCTCCGATGATACCTGAACGAGCACGTAAGGCAACTGCGCGCGTTGTTGTTGTTGTTGTTTGAGGTCTTCGTCCGAGTCTGTGTTTGAATGTCAAGGCGTGGAAGCTGGTGGTTTTTGTCTGCTTTATGTTTTCTGTTTCGTGTTTGTCGTTTTACTCTTTTGTTGTTGTTGTTTCTTTTTTGTGTAGACTCATTTTATTGTTGGTCATAGAACCTTTTTTGCAGCATTCCTTTATCATTCGAAATGTAGTCGGATATGGACAGGCGACTCTGGTTATGCCTGCATGATTACCGGGCCGGCTCCAGTAGCTCAGTGGACCAGTGGACCAGGTTCTCTACCGTTGATTCGCCCACTTTGCCGTGTGTTTTATTAGCTATTATGCTTAAAATATGGCTTACGTCTCGTTTATTGTTATTTATAATGATTCATTTTGCACGTTTTTATGGTTGCGCAGCGCCGACTGCGGTCGCACAGTGGTCGTTGCAGGCAAACGGAGGCTTCAAAATCTCACTCCTTCTTGATCAACTTCACAAGGTTTGACCATATTTTATTTCACTCGGGTTCGTTAATCCGTTTCAGCTGTGGCAACGCCCCAAAAAAGTATGATATAACTCTCGATTGTTATTTATTTTATCTTTGAAATTTCTACAAAATTCAACATAATTAACTGACTGTCTGCAAAAAGTTGTGGAAGGAGAAGCGATAAGCTTCTTGGTGAACATATCGATTAAAGAGTTCTCTGAAAGGAAATTTTCTTTAAAAATATATTATGTAAAAAGACACTCAGCAACAGCTTTATTATTTCCCTTTCTGATTATTCAATTTCATTTCTGAATTTTTAATTCAAACTATTTTATTTAAGCTACAACTATCCAAAAATACCACATTAAATCCACTTAGTATTTATATACATATATTTCATTCTAACTCAAGTAACGCATCCTTCAACTGTTGCAAAGACTGTGTTTGGTTTTTGCAAAGCAATTAAGATGATATTCATATCACACATGTCACCGTTCTATAGAGACTTTTCTTTTAAATAGCTTTAACTCTTTATTCGCTCTGTGTCATTTCAGGCAGCATGTAACGGTTGCATGCTGCGAGAGTTCCGTTAGTTTCGGTACCATATATCATGGCTTGCTTATGTTTTGAATAATTTAGAGGGTTTTTTGCATTTCGAAAACGATTTTGCCAATGTAAAACGTGAAATGCAAAAATGCCAGCAACAGCAACGGCGACCCGAGAAGCGGCTTCATATTGCAGCTGCTGTCGCCTCATACACACATACACAGAGAAAGAGAAAGAGAGAGAGAGAGAGAGAGAGAGAGAGAGAGAGAGAAAGAGAAAGAGAAAGAGAAAGAGAAAGAGAAAGAGAGAGACCTGAAAGTGGTAAAGTGGAAGTGGGAGCGGGTGTGAGCTGGTGAAATTGTCGCATAATGATGTCTACGATAAATTGTAGAAATCCTCAAGCAAGTCGAGGCTGCCGCTCGTCTTGTCTTCTCCTGTCTTGCCCGGCCCCGTTTCTTTTCTTTCATTTCATTTACCGGTTTCCACAGCTGCATAGAGAAGGGGAAGGGGAGTAGGGAAGGTGGGCAGGCAGATGAGGAGACGTGGTTGTGGCAACCTTTAAAATATTTTTGCAATTTATTTGCAAAGTACACTGTCACACGCACACTCATGCAACCTCATACACACACACACACACACACACTCTGTAGCACACCAATACACACACACATAGATGCACGTGCACTGCAGAGCCCTCCCTCATACATGCTTATGCACTTAACTGCGTTCACATATGCAAAATAAAGTGATTACAAAGACGACACACACACTCATAAACACACACCCGCACACTCGTAGTCGTCGAATAGCCATCACCAGGCAGGCATCGTTGGCCATAGAGAGAACGTATGTCTGTGTGTGTGTATGTTTATGTTTTAATGCACTTGCTGACATATGTGTGTTTGTGTGCGTGGTGTGTGTGACACTGTGTGCTTGTGTTTGCCGAGCATTATTCGATTTGTTTGTGTGCTCTCATGTCAGTAGATTTTGCATCCAAATATTTACGCATATAGTCTCATAAAACTGCACACACATATACAGTTGCGGTTAAAATAATAACACTATGACCACAATTTGTGTTCGTCCCAGCTTTATTCTACTTTTCGGACACTTTTTGATTCTTTTACTTAATAAACTTAAAAGATACAATGATTATCAACTAATAAATGAAAAAAGTTAGCCGGTCTTAACGGTATTTTTTAAATAATTGCAAAAATCAAAGAATCCCTTCAAATTCAGACGGTAACGAAAATAGCACCATTGCACGAAGTTTGCTTAAAACTAAATAAGAAAACAAAATAAATATCCAGGAAATATTATTTATTTAAGGAAACGTATTTTAAAGTAATTTAATATTTTGTTGAGTGGCCTTTATTGGCGATTACAGCAGCACAACGTCTCGGCATGGAGTCCACTAAGTTTTGGCACCTCTCTTTGGGAATTTTGTTCCACGTCCTCAACAAAGGACCAAAGGTCCTTGTTACTCCGGGGCTTGGCTTCAGAAACCTTTTTCTTAGCATCAGCCCAAAGATTTTCAATTGGATTCAAATCCGGCGACTGAGCAGGCCATTCCAAAAGGCGGATCGAATTATCCTCGAACCATTTTGTAGCAGTCTTGCTGGTGTGTTTAGGATCGTTGTCCTGTTGGAACACCCAAATCAAAGGCATTTCTTCTTCGGCATATGGCAAAGTGATATTTTTCAATATGTCCGTGTAAATATGTTGGTTCATAATGGTTTTAATACAGTGTATCAGACTTACTCCATGGTATGAAAAACAAGCCCAAACCATAATATTTGACCCTTCGTGTTTTATCGTCTTGCAGGTAAACTGAGGATGGTATTCCGCTTTTGGTGGACGCCGAACATATAAGCGAGATCCTTTTCCGCCAAACAAAACTATTTTGCTTTCGTCTGACCACAAAATGTTGCGCCATTTCTCTACGGGCCAATCCTGGTGCAACTTGGCAAACTGTATGCGCTTTGCCACATGCCTCGCTGTCAAAAGTAGAACTTTCCTTGGACTGCAGGCATTAAGTTCATTTTGCCTTAAACGTTTGCGATCTGTTTCTACGCTTGCGGCTATCTTACGCTCCTTGCTGAAAGAGATTACATATGATACTTATTTGTTATGCATTCAAACTCTGAAAAAAGTGAACACAAAATAATTTTTTTTCAGTATAAAACTGTTCACCTGCAATAGTGTTATTATTTTAACCGCAGCTGTACAACTGTATGTATGCGCATGTATGCATAGCACATTATAGCAATCATGTCTACAAACTCTTTTTCCTTGTAGGCAAAACTGTACTATACAGTCGAATATTACTTAAATTTATTCACACCAAATTGAAGAGAAATCTTATGTTAATTAGTTACTTAAAAAAAAAACGAAAGTAACAGTTACTGTTGAAAAAGTAAACTTAAATATATCCGGCATTCTTTAAACTATATGATTAAAATTTAATGAATAAATTGTTATATTATTCATCTATGTGTATGCCCAAGCAGAAAGTCATGGCTCAAATACTACGCTTTATAATTGCAAATTTGAGATTTGCGTGGGCGGTGGGCGTGTTACCCATAATTATAAATAAATTTATGTTGCGTGAGATATGCAGAAATCTACATGCCAAATCTATCGCATCTGACTGTTATAATAACTGAGATATCGACGTTCATACAGACATATTCGCCTACTGGGGTTGTCTGCCACTAAATAGTGCATAAATATGCTTTCATATTTTTTCATCCCTCTGCATGTCAGCTATTCTGTATACCAATCAATTAGATATATAAATAATAGTTGTAATTTTACAACAAATATTTAACTGACTGACAGAATCTCATAATTAATGTCGGATAAGTTAATGGAAAATCACAACAAGCTGCGCAACAATTAGCCACGGTACAAAGCATAACATGTGTACATATATCAATATGTATATCACATATATCATACGCTATGTTGTTCATGATATAAATATATACTGCTCGCATATATATTTTTTACTCTATTTATCGAATGGACAACATATGCCAGCTGTCATGAGATTTGTGCCAGAGAACAAAAACTGATTCTGATTTCAGCGTGGGCACGCAACGGAAATAGCTGGGAGGGGGTGTGAGATAGAAGTAGAGGAGAGAAATTTGGAAAATAAACAAATAGCATGTGTACTAATTCCGAACATGATATGCGAAAACTGTTTACACGCTGCACTCGCACTCGGTTGGTGCGAACTAAGCGAGAGGGTGCCGCATCCACACACAAGATGCAAATGCTGCGACTTATTAGCAAACAGCTCGCGGTGAAATATAACTGCAGATAGGGCCGAAGCAGCAGTTACAGTTTAAGATACAAATACGGATAGCCTCGAGAGCAGCACACAAGTATTCATGTGTATTTATATGAATTTATATCGCAAATTGTTTGCGTGTTGCCCGCAGCCTTCATATATTTGTTGCGATATCTTTTTATTTTTATTCGGTAATATTTATTCAACTATTCAGCCGGACCTGCAGCTGAGCTTGCAGGGGAGACAAGCCAAAGTAAGGGACTGAGAAAGAGAGTGGAGAGGGAATGGGGAGGCAGAAAAGCCGAAAAGGGGTGTTCAAGATTTGCGCGCAAAATTATTTAAATTGAAAATTGTTTGTCTTGCAGTTGTTGGCGCTGGCCAGAGATAAATATTGCCGGCTGAGCAACAAGGGGGAATTATCCCAAACAGAGTGTATAGTGCTTGGCCAGTTCTGTATGGAAACGCGGATCTTGCCCGGGCAGCCAGGCCAGGCAGGCTCGTATTTTGCTCCGTTACTTTCGGCATTTTTCTCTGCCAAGCATTTTGCTTGCTCGCTAAATATATGCGGGGTAGATATGTATATTGTATATACAGTATGTTTATACGTAAAACTAAATTTAATTTTATAGGTCATTAGACAGTGCTGCTGAATCAGCTTGTAGCCATTTCCCACCAAGAAAATTATCAAATGATTTCTAGAAAAGTTATGAATGACTTAAGCCCAAAATTGTACTTTAACGTAAAGCATAGGAATAAGTTATTATTTTTTTTAAGTTGCTTCAACTTTAAACTTTAACCTGATAATAATTTGATAATTAAATTAATGATTATTTTCAAACTTTTTAAACTGAAAATAGCACCTCTTAAAACGAAAAAAATTCCATTGGAGATTTCAAAATTTTTACAGAAAAAATGAAACGCAAACATGAAACAAAATCATAATTGGCCGGATGAACAATCCACGCAAAGAAAACAGTATTAAGTGGCGCTGTTAAGTGGCTGCCATAGAGAATGAGAGAAAATGAGATAAATGGGGCAGGGGTAGAGAAGGTGGAAATGAAATGGAAGCTGCTAGACACGATATCAGGCAAAAGACGAGCAGATTTCAAATTGCGGTTACTTGCGGGAATACTATGTAGTATTGACCTCAATTCCTGTGCGGTTTCCTTGAACATAATTATCGACAAAAAGTGTGTGGGTGGAGATGGGTGAAACAATAAGAACAACAAGCACGAGAAAAGCAGATTACATCTGTTGCCTTCTGCTGTTTTTGAATTTAATTTTTTGCATTTTTTTTTGCTTATTTACGGACAACAGTTGCTTGTATGAACCAAAACAAGGCAGCTGCTTACTCATTTAAATACTCTTTGCACACAGAGTCCAACAACTTTTATAGCCAAGTGCATGACTTTAGTTTAGTTTAGTTTTTAAAAACCCAACAATGCTAAGAATGAAAAGGAAGATCTACGGATTGTTTGAATTATACTGTGCAGAGCATGCACACTCCAGTGTGTTTTTATGTTTGGGCAATCCCCAAATATCTTCTCATAAATCCGATGTTTTTTACACAAATGATTCGAAAAAATCAACATGCAGATGCTATGCTACTTTTCTAGGTCGATATGTGGGACACCCACAAACACGCCAACACACACGTTGATATTATATGTATTCCCACATATAAATTTGTAAATATATATAAAATACATATGCGCAGAGTCGCTCAATTAATTCAGACTGCAACCTTGGCAAAAGTTATACGAGATCGTTGGTGTATCGAGGCATACGATACGATTATTTTTTTGCTGTTTTTCAATGAAGATTTCTGAGTAGTTTACTGAATTTATCACAGTTCATTGTAGAGTTCATTTGTTCATAAATTTTCCTTTTTTATAAATTAGCTAAGCAAAAAAAACAAAATAGAAAACTTTTAACTTTTTTGTTCATTTCTGAGTTCCCCTGGGAATTTCTTAATTTAGTGCTTAAACAATATACTGCTTGATTTCAGATTGATAAGTAAATTGGTTTACCAAAAGAGTTTATTTAATTATACTACAGATCAACAAAAAAAACAGAAAGTTCAAGTTGAAATCGAATAAACGTTTCACCTTCTCGAAGCGTGAGTGAAAAGTGTCCATAACATTGACCCCGACAATATAATATTGTATAGATAGATAGACAGACAGGCAGGCCAAAACAAACGTCAGAGGTGCGAGAATTTATGAGCATCAGGTGTGAAGAACAGTGAATGTTGTGGCCCCCAAACTTGCTTTGTTTATGTTCGCTAGCGGCGGCATTTCATAAATATTTTTATTTCAACTTGAACTTGATCAAAATTGTTTGCTAGATAATTGAATTGGTTTGAAATAAACAAAAGGAATCACAAATTTTTCCAGTCCCTGTCGAAATTGAAACTTGTCTGGATGAGAGCGAGTGAGACTGGGAAATATGTTTTGTTTATAGCCAAATTGGTTGCAAAAAAGTTGTCTGTCATTTGAATGTCATAAAACTTTTAATTGAAATTGTAATTTAATTTTTGTCGACCTTCATGTGGCGCGTCAATTTACCTCAAATGAAGCGCGAACAGATGAATCTGTTCGAAATATGAAATAAATTCGCCATAAGCTGAAAACGTAATTCGTGTATTTTTTTTGGCAGACATTCAAAGTCCAAACTCAAAGTCAGCGTCATTTGCAGAATTAGCTTCAAGTGTAGAAGAACAGAAGTGTGTCAATTAATCAAATTTATATTCGGAATATTCTAGACATGCTGGGAGAAGATGAGGGCAAGCAACTGTAGAAAAGAAGTCCGAAAATAAATTGAAAAATAAATAAATGTTGAAAATTTGAAAATTTGTGTAGGGAACCCCCTTATCATTTTTCCGAAAATTTTTTTTCACCATAACTTTCTTAAAAATCAAGCGATTTCCAAAAATAATGACATTTTGTTTATGTTTTGACACCCTTAGTCATTCTACATATCAATAATTGCAATTTAAACATTTTGAAAATTTGTGTAAGGGTCCCCCCTTATCATTTTTCCGAAAATTTTATTTCACCATAACTTTATTAAAAATCAAGCGATTTCCAAAAATAATGACATTTTGTTTATGTTTGACACCCTTAGTCATTCTACATATCAATAATTGCAATTTAAACATTTTGAAAATTTGTGTAAGGGTCCCCCCTTATCATTTTTCCGAAAATTTTTTTTCACCATAACTTTATTAAAAATCAAGCGATTTCCAAAAATAATGACATTTTGTTTATGTTTTGACACACTTAGTCATTCTACATATCAATAATTGCCATATACACATTTTGAAAATTTTGAAATTTTGAAAATCTGTGTAAGGGCCTCTCTTATCATTTTTCCAAAAATTTGTTTTCACCATAACTTTCTTAAAAATCAAGTGATTTCCAAAAATAATGACATTTTGTTTATGTTTTGACACCCTTAGTCATTCTACATATCAATAATTGCAATTTAAACATTTTGAAAATTTGTGTAAGGGTCCCCCCTTATCATTTTTCCGAAAATTTTTTTTCACCATAACTTTATTAAAAATCAAGCGATTTCCAAAAATAATGACATTTTGTTTATATTTTGACACCCTTAGTCATTCTACATATCAATAATTGCCAACTAAACATTTTGAAAATTTTGAAATTTTGAAAATCTGTGTAAGGGCCCCTCTTATCATTTTTCCAAAAATTTGTTTTCACCATAACTTTCTTAAAAATCAAGTGATTTCCAAAAATAATGACATTTTGTTTATGTTTTGACACCCTTAGTCATTCTACATATCAATAATTGCAATATAAACATTTTGAAAATTTTGAAATTTTGAAAATTTGTGTAAGGGTCCCCCCTTATAATTTTTACGAAAATTTGTTTTCACCAAACTTTCTTAAAAATCAAGCGATTTCCAAAAATAATGACATTTTCTTTATGGTTTGATACCCTTAGTCATTCCACATATCAATAATATTGCAATATAAACATTTTGAAAATTTTGAAATTTTGAAAATTTGTGTAAGGGTCCCCCCATATAATTTTTCCGAAAAATTTTTTTCACCATAACTTTATTAAAAATCAAGCGATTTCCAAAAATAATGACATTATGTTTATGTTTTGACACCCTTAGTCATTCTACATATCAATAATTGCCATACAAACATTTTGAAAATTTTGAAATTTTGAAAATCTGTGTAAGGGTCCCCCCTTATCTTTTATCACAAATTTTTTTTTTCATCATAACTTTCCAAAAAATCAAGTGATTTCCAAAAATAATGACATTTTGTTTATGTTTTGACACCCATAGTCATTCTACATTTGAATAATTGCAATATAAACATTTTGAAAATTTGGGAATTTTTGGAATGTGTGTAAGGGTCCCCCCCTTATCATTTTTCCAAAATTTTTTTTCACCATAACTTTTTAAAAATCAAGTGATTTCCAAAAATAATGACATTTTGTTTATGTTTTGACACCCTTAGTCATTCTACATATCAATAATTGCAATATAAACATTTTGAAAATTTTGAAATTTTGAAAATTTGTGTAAGGGTCCCCCCTTATCATTTTTCCGAAAAATTTTTTTCACCATAACTTTCTTAAAAATCAAGCGATTTCCAAAAATAATGACATTTTGTTTATGTTTTGACACCCTTAGTCATTCTACATATCAATAATTGCAATATAAACATTTTGAAAATTTTGAAATTTTGAAAAAGGGTCCCCCCTTATCATTTTTGATTTTTTTTCACCATAACTTTCTTAAAAATCAAGTGATTTCCAAAAAATAATGACATTTTGTTTATGTTTTGACACCCTTAGTCATTCTACATTTCAATAATTGCAATATAACATTTTGAAAATTTGGAAATTTTTAGAATTTGTGTAAGGGTCCCCCTTATCATTTTTCAGAAATTTTTTTTTCACCATAACTTTCTTAAAAAATCAAAGCGATTTCCAAAAATAATGACATTTTTTTTTTTAAGTTAGTAAGTCATTCTACATATCAATAATTGCAATGAAACATTTTGAAAATTTTGAAATTTTGAAAAATTCAGTGTAAAGGGTCTTTTTTCCCCCTTCTCTTAAAAATCCAACGATTTCCAAAAAATAATGACATTTTGTTTATGTTTATTTTTGACACCCAGAGTCATTCTACATATCAATAATTCTGATATTAACATTTTGAAAATTTTTTGAAATTTTTAGGAATTGTGTAAGGGTCCCCCCTTATCATTTTTCCGAAAATTTTTTTCACCATAACTTTCTTAAAAATCAAGGTGAATTCCAAAAATAATGACATTTTGTTTATGTTTTGACACCCTTAGTCATTCTACATATCAATAATTACAAGATAAGCTGTTTACAAAAATTTACATGAAGTACAAATTTGTGTAAGGGTCCCCCTTATCATTTTTCCGAAAAATTTTTTTAACCATATAACTTTCTTAAGATCTGAGCGTTTCAAAAATAATGACATTTGTTTATCTGTTTTGACATGATCATTCTACATATCAATAATTGCAATATAAACATTTTGAAAATTTTGAAATTTTGAAGGAAATTTGTGTGGGGAATCCTACTTATCATTTTCCGAAAATTTTTTTCACCATAACTTTCTTAAAAATCAAACAATTTCAAAAAATAATGACATTTTAATTTATGTTTTGACACCATAGTCATTCTACATATCCCGAATTGCAATATAAACATTTTCTCTTGAAAAATTTTGAAATTTGAAAATTTGTGTAAGGGTCCCCCTTATCACATTTTTTTCCGAAGAGGCTGCAACCACCATAGCTTTCTTAAAAAATCAAGCAGTTTCCCCAAAATATGTATTTTAAACATGATTTTTGACACCCTTAGTCATTCTACACTTAACAATAATTCGCAATATTAACATTTTAGAAAAATTTTGAAATTTTGAAAATTGCAGTATGAGTCCCCCCTTATCATTTTCCGAAAATTTTTTTCACCATAACTTTCTTAAAATCAAGCGATTTCCAAAAATAAGTGACCTGTGTGTTTATGTTTGACCTTGTAGTCATTCTACATATCAATAATTGCAATATAAACATTTTGAAAATTTTGAAATTTGAAAATTGTGTAAAAGTTATATCATTTTCCGAAAATTTTTTTCACCGCAGCCCTCTTAAAATCGAAGCGGATTTTCAAAATAATATTTTGTTGTTTGAGCACCGGATGGTCATTCTACATATCAATAATTGCAATATAAACATTTTGAAAATTTGAAATTTTGAAAATTTGTGTAAGGGTC